>CM031236.1:161862947-164262947 GCA_018340775.1 Taxus wallichiana var. yunnanensis
ACGGTTTTGTATCAAACTGCTCAAGAAATTGTCTATTTATATGGTCTTATGCATATGATAGATATACAAGAAAATGTATTACATATGTGCTTTGAATTCGGGTGTGAATTTTGTAGAGTTTGTTGAGCATAGCTCCAAACGGATCTGGGTATTATATTGAGAGAGTGTATGCTTATAATAAAATCTAAGCAAGTGATTCTTGGTGGATGTAGCCTAAATTGGGTGAACCACGTTAAATCTTGTCTCTCTGTGTTGTGTTATTTATTCTGCACTTTTATTTGAGATCTATAATATTTTTTGCATATTAGTTTCTACTGTTGCGATTCTGTAAGGGATTATTCCACATATTTTATCTCTTATTTCCTAACAGAAAATATCTCCTCTTTCCTAATAAAACTCCCAAATCCATCAAGCCATATGATGGATGGAGAAAATAACAAATAACACAACCAAGTAACCATACAACACATGAAACAAAACAAACTTTCAACCATAAGCAAATCTAAAATCTAACATGCCAAATAACACAAAATAATATCAAAGAGCCTACCTCCACAGGCTCTCCAAATCTCTAAGCCTTTCCCAATTCCTTGTCCAAGAAAAACTCCAACTTCAAAAGCCTTCAAACCAAAAGAAAAATCCAAAAAAATCTTCTTTCTCCCACATGAGGGAGTATTTGAAGAAAAGAAAATAAATTTCCTCACAAATGAGGGGGTGACATGTGTCACCCCTCTCTTCCCTCCAAGTCAAGATTCCCAAAACAAAATAAAGAAAAGATAAATCCACATTTAAACACCCCTCTCCCAAATTACCCAAAAATAAAATGAGACAAGCTTATGCAACTTTTCACAACACACACATTCCAACCAATCTTACATGGATGGTGACAAAAGAGAGGATAAATGGGAGGGAAAATCCCTCCATGCCTTGGAATTAACCCCTCTACCTAATAGGTAGGGTCCAAGGGCTTATTTTCATGCTAAGTGAACCCCCAAAACCAAAAGGTATCACTTAAACGCAAAAATAGCTCAATTTTGGGTTTGACACATTTGGACACATATGTAGATGATGTGGGGCCCACTCAAGGGTGTTTATGTGACCTCAATCCTCTTTAATTAAAACACATACAAAAATACATACTTAATGCAAGTGGGGACCATTAAGTCCCCCAACCTAGTTTTCTAACAAAATTAAACAACCTAAACACAATTAATTTTACATGAAATACAACATTACAAATAAGGGTCACTCATGGTGCCAAATAATAGAAGCAACTAATAAGGCCTTATACATCTAATATGTTTAGGACTTAGCCCCATGGGATGTTTGTGTACAATTTGCGTAGCCGCCATGAAACCCACATTCTCCAGTGCCTTGTAACCTGAAAACTCAATGCAAACATTAAACGCATCTACCCAATATAAGTGTAAATCAACTACTTAGTAAACGATCAAGTCTACACATCTAATCTATGACATCAAAACATTAATATGGAATCGTAAATGACAAATCTGCACAATTTCACACAAATTCACCATGTGTTAGCCATTACAATACATATAAATGCCATATATCCATGCTTTATCGGTGTTTCCATCAATAATCAAATAATCTATATCATCAAGATGTGTAAATAAATGTTGTATCCATCATATATCAATTAGGCCCCAATAACATATCAATATGTTAGTATCCACAACATCTATTGAAATTTTTCAACATACAAATCAAATCTAAATTGGCGCTATGCGTCCGAATCACCATACATGTCCATGAAGATCGAATAACCTAACACAATGTCAAAAAAATGTCCAAATTTCTGTCCAAATCATAAATATGAGTAAGGAAGTCAATAGATAACTGAGGCTATAAAATTTGGGCACTACATTCCCCTCTCCTGAAATTATACCGCCTCCTAGAAGTCACTAAAAGAGATAGGGATATCTATCCCTCAATGGTGTAGCATCCTCCCAAGTAGTTATTGTCTCATCGTATCTATCCCACTACACCCTAACTTGGTCTAATTCTCAACCCCAAATGTCCAACCTCCGATTCTCCAATATACACACGGGCTCCAGCCTCCACTTTCCTCCATCCTCCACATGTAAGGCTGACCAATCCAAAACATGAGAGATATCAGGTACATATCTACATAGTAGAGAAACATGAAATATATCGTGGGCTGTGTAAGGTGTGGTGGCAAAGATAGGCAATAAGCAACTAGACCGATGAACTCCAAATTATCAAATGGCCCGACAAAACAAGGTGATATCTCAAAACCTTTTCCATAGTGGATTGGGCTCTTATGTGGATGAACTCTTAAGAAGGCTTTGTCACCTACTGCGAAGTGCTGATCAGTCCTCTTGGTCTCTGCATACACCTTTTGGCTTCTTCTAGCCCGCTTAAGATGTTGCCTAATCACGACAACCTCCGCTCTAAGTCCTATAGGTAAGTTAGTCCCAGAATAATCCTGTCATCTAGTCTGTCCCAACATAGAGGTGTCCTGCAAGGTCGAACATATAAAACATGGTAGGGATCCATACCAATATAATTGTGATAGTTGTTGTTGTATGCGAAATCAACTAAATGTAGGTAATCTTCCCACTTCTTCTGTTGGTCCATCACAAACATCCTTAACACGTCCTCTAATACCTGATTAACCCTCTCTTTTTTTCCATTTATCTATGGATGATATGTTAAGATGAAATTAATCTGTGTACCTAGAGAGGCCTGAAAGGAAGTCCAGAAATATGATGTGTAAATGGTATCCCTGTCATTGGTGATGGTCTTGAAATCCGTGCAATCTAACAATGTCCTCAATAAATACTTTGGAAATGGCCTATGCATTATAGGTAACCTTGGTTGGTGAGAAATGTGCAACCTTTATCATTTTATCCACAGTAACCATAATGGCATCATGATGATAATAAGACATAGGGAGACCTACTACAAAATACATGGAGATCACATCCCATTTCCACTTGGGATTATCATGAGCATGTAAGAGTCCTGTGGGATGAGAATGCTATGCCTTGACCCTCTGGCACTCAAGGCAACATGCTAAAAATATTTTATGTCTCGTCAAAGACCAAGATAATAATATAACTCCCTTAGATCGGTGTGCATGTTCTTCACTCCTAGATGTTCTCGCGTATGGGGTTCGATGAGCCTATCTAAGGATGAAGCTACGAAGATAATCCATTTTAGGCACATAGATGCGCATATTGAATCAAAATAAACCATCTACCTCTAAAATGTACCCTGAAAATGTACCCTCTAATAAACCATGTGACTCATACATCAGCCTAGCACCCTAATAAAACTGTCCTCTAGAAGGTGCTAAATAATTTCACCTCTCAAGTCTCGATTATAGTGTCAAGGATGAAAGCACATGTCATCGTCTACTAAGTGCAACTATAATGACTTTCTCCTTTCCTTTATTATAATGCACCTAAATTTCATACTCACATAGGAACTCCATCCAACGTCATTGAGGTTCAATTATGAGAAGATACGATTGTGTAAGCTACGGTGATCTGTCCTAAAAATGAATAGCCTCTTGAAAAGGAAATGATGCTAATGCATAGGAGCATGAACAACTATTGTAAGATCTAATTCATGATTAGTATAGTTAAGCTCATAATATTTGATCTTACGTGACTCAAAGGCAATAACCCGACGCTCTTGCATAAGAGTTTCTCCTGAGACACTTTAGTGATGCATCAATATAAACAAAAATATTTTGTTGGGTCGGATCTACTAAGATAGGTACCATGGTTAAACTTTCCTTAATCAATTGGAAGGCATGATCACACATCTCTAACCAATCAAACTTCTTCCCTTTTCTCTGAAGGGAAGTAATATGGTGAGAAATCTTGGAAAATTCCTATACAAACCTGCAATAATACCCTGCTAACCCCATGAAAATCCTCACCTCAGTAACTAATGTTGGCACTGGCCAATCAAGAATTGCATGTATCTTAGAGGGATCTACTGAGATACGCTCACCTAATATGATGTGTCCCAAGTACTAAATCTCTATCTGGAAGAAGTTGCATTTTTCCAAATTTCCAAACAAATTCTATTCTCTCAAGACCTATCGTACCTGTCTCAAATGCTCCTTTTGTTCCTCCTTGAAACGAGAATAAATCAATATATAATCTAGGAACACTAAGAAAACTGGTCTAGAAAGGTCCTAAATACCCCAATCATGAGGCTCATGAAGATAGTTTGGGAATTGGTCAAACCAAAATGAAAAACCATGAACTCGATAATGCCCTTAACATGTGTGGAAATCTATCTTATGGATGTCTTCATCTTTTATGTACAACTAATAATAACTCGACTTAAGATTGATTTTGAGAAAACCATCACTCCTCGCATCTAATCAAACAAGTCATCAATCCTAGGAGTAACAATTCTTTATTATGACTTTTTTGAGCTTCCTAAAGTCTACACAAAGCCTAAGAGAACCATTCTTCTTCTTCACAAATATGATTGGCACTCCCCAAGGAGATACACTAGAGCGAATTAGACCCTTCTCCAAAACTCCTCTAACTACATCTTGAGTTCATGAATCTCTGGAGTCATCATCCAATAGGGTGCCCTAGAAACTAGTGTTGATCCTAACACTAAATCAATGGTGAAATCCACCTCTCTGCGGGGTGGTAACCCTGGAATATTTCCTAGAAATACATCTGCATACTCCCTCAAAATGACATGATCATCTATGGGTGAATGCCTGGAGTTCCCTCTAATTGATTAGTGATGGTGATGACAAACAATTCTGACACCTTTATGCATGCTCCACCGAGTTGTTTAGCTAAGATCATGCACAAAGAGATAGGCCTCTACATCCTTGAAATCACAGCTGCACTCCCTAGATCATCCTGACACTCAATGACCTTATTCTTGCAATCCACCTTGGCTCGATGAGCCTCGAGACAATCTATACCCAAAAAAACTTGATAGGATCCTAGAGGTATAACTCATAGGTCAAGTGTAGTGGAGAAGACTCCAAAATCAAGTATGCAACTCTCCACATATGAGTCCATGATGAGTTTGACCCTAAAGGGAACCTCAACCTACCAAGTGTCTGGCTACCTAACCACCACTAGCCCACACTAGTCCAATAAAGAAGGAGATATACAACAATCTAAAGCACCTGAGTCATAGAATACCGAGAGGAAATACCCCTGATAGTACATGTTGCCTCAATAACTATGACCGATGCTCAACCCGGTGTCTATCAACCATTACATATACATGATGGGTACATCCTACATCACCCATTGTCTACTCAGATCTAGGGGCTCTCTCGCATATCAAGGGTAGTGTGTTTGTATGTACACATGCGCACATATTGATAAGGGGACCTACAAATAAAACAAACTCCTGTAACCCTTTGATATGGGGTCACTCCCGTACTCTGGTGAATTGATCCTGCCAGCCCAACCCTAGTAGACTATTTTCGTGAGAAAGTTGTACCTCTACCGAGTAACTGTCTCCTATCCCTAGCTCCAACAACACCTCCTCTCGTCTCCTATATTTGTAGTATGTATATCCCTCTACCGGTGGTGGCCCTGATGTTGTTTCTACTATTTTGTATGATGTGGAGCCCTCAATACTACTGGAGGAGGCCAGAATCCTCCTCCAGGGGTGGTGTTGTGCCCCGTGACCTCTGGCTCTGAAATGCCTACATCTTCTCCTGATATTTTCCCTTGTTCCTATCTCGGTGTTCGTGCTCGGTCATGTTCTCCTAAGATAAATAGGCCTTCTCAATGGAATTCTCAAGCGTGGGAGGAGATAACCTCCTAATCGCTTGCTCCCGCTATGTTTGCATTTAGGCCTCAAATAAACCTCGTTAACTGCGCAGTTTTTGTCTTGCGGGTAGTCCACATACTGCAAAAGATCTAGGAACCTTCTGTCATACTATACCACCGTGCCATAGCCCTGTTGTAAGTCAAGAAACTCTAAAATTCTCTTCTTCATGAAATTATATGACATATAACGATCCCCGAAATGCTCCTCAAACAACTCCCAGTCACTATATCCACGAGTCAAATAGAGCTTCCACTCCTCATTCCTCTTCCAAACTCCTATGGCATATCGGAGGAGGTGGATGACGAACCTTGCTTTGAGATTTCTCTCATAAGAGTGCATGGAAAAGTATTTATCAAGGCTAAGGATCCATGACTCAGTCCCAAAGCCATCCGGACTGTCGGTGTACATAGGTGGGTTTAAGCGAAGAAGGTATCTAATCACACTACCTGTATCACGATCTTGGTGTTGCGGTCGAACAGGTGAATGGGGTCGTCTATCCCCAAATGTTCCCTCAATACTAGGATGGCATGAGGCCACCCTCTCATGGTGAATGAAGGGCTACATGACCTCTCCTACCTCAGAGTATCATGCTCTGGTGGCTTCGAGTGTATGTCCTCGCCTATCAACTCCTCATCTCCTGACTAGACATCCTCCTCTCTCATCTCTTGCGGTGGTAGAAGGTGCTGCTGCACAATACCTATCATTTCTTTGAAGAACCTCTAAAATATGAGGTCCGAACTTGGGTGCCTGTGGCTCGGGCGTAGGTGATCTACGCCCAAGTCCCTAATGGATTGATGTCTCGCGGGTGCCATCCTATGTACGAAGTAAGAGAATGGATTATTAAGTTGTAGAAGGTTGCGGAAATGTTTTAATTATTTTTTGTTTAATGTTATTAAAACATTAATATCTAATTAAATATTTTACCCAGAGTGTCTCGCATGTGTGAACCATCACTCTAATACTGAAATGTAATGTCCCATATTTGGGACATAGAAACCCACACCTAGTGGTAGCTAAACTTTGTTTTTTGTTTAAAAGTAAACAAGTATTATACTTCTTTTATTCCCATTATTAATTATTTTATACCAATTTGATTTACTCAATTAATTAATTACTTGTCCATTTCTAATTTTAATTGTGTATCAACAAGAACTTTCCCCATGATAACATTAATAGTTTATTTCCCATCATGGTTACTCTACTTAAAATTTACTAGGTCACAACATACACTTTTTAATTAATTAGGCCCCCACACCCTTTAATTAATTGTTTACCCAACTCCCAAAAAATTCTATAAATTAAAGTTGTGTGGGGTTGTATTTGAGCCATTGGATCTTCTAATTTTGGCCCTTGATTGTGTTTCCCTAGATATTCCCTAATGCATCTTTACGTTTTCTTTTCTCTTCCTTGTTTTATTTTTCTTTTCCTTTGCCCTCTTTCTCTCTTGGTTTTATTTTATTTCTTCTTTGTGCAGGTTGTGGAGGAACCATGGAGGTTTTAGATTCATGGGGTTACATAAGATATTACCATTGTTCTTCTTTATTTGACTTTCTTTTACTGAAGTATCTCTAGTTTGGGGTATGTATTATACCCCTTTTCTTTATATGTATATGTATATGTGTATATATATATATATATATATATATATATATATACACACACACACACGTATATGTATATATACATACATATATGTATATATACATACATATATACATATACGTATACACACACATACACACACACACACACACACACACACACACACACACACACACACACACACACACACACACACACACACACACACACACACATATATCGAAATTAAAAAGGACTCAGAATAAAATCCACCGAGGCATTGTTTGGCAATGGCGGCGCCCTGCGTGAAAGGGCCATGGTGTTAATAGACGGTGGGCGGTGGCGGATGGTGGTGAGGGTTGCAGTGGTGTAGGAGAGTTTAGGTCTCCATGGGGTTGGGGCTTGTGGTGCGGTGCATGTTGGTGTGGCCTTAGGCCACACCACCAATATTACAATACATGATTTTGGGGGCGGGGGCTCGACCCCTCCCAAACATATATTTTTTCGTTTAAAACTCAAACACTCCCAGAGTGGCCGCATAGATATTTTTATTTGTTATTTTATTATATATATATATATATATATATATATATATATATATATATATATATATATATATATATATAAGTGTATTATATAATATAGAATATATTATATATATATATTAATATATTTTATATTATATACTATATTGAAATAAATACAAAGTTGTAAACATATCTTTCTGTTTTGTCATTTTTTGTAAAGTATGCAACTTCATAATTTCAATATATCTATATTATAAATGATTTACTCATTTGTATAATAAAAGGGAATGTAGCAATGTATTACAAATAATAAGAGAGGGCTTGGAATTTGTTTAAAATTTAGCAAGGAAAAAAGTATATTAACATTTGATTCCCTAATGTACTCATTCTAACTACATTATAAGGACATCATTGCACATTCACCTATCCACATACTAAAGGGAATTAATTCAAAATCTGAAGGAAACCATTAAAACATATTTTTACTTTCAACCAAAATTTTACTATGCAAGTATTAAGTGGATTTCCACTAGAAGTAATTTTCCTTTAAAACAATAACCATATTTCTAAAGTTGTAAAGAAATAAACTTAAATCAAGTTTGTATTCAATCATTTTCTCCTTAATCATTTTCCATAATAACAAGAAATACAAGAGTAGTATTATTCTTTTCTTTCAACATCAACTTCATATAGCAATCAATGTTTTATTTGGAAAATAAAGTTTCAACCGTAAAATAAGATCTTAACAAAGGAATAACTCTTAACCAATTACTTGTATTTCCTTTCAAAGTTTAAGACTCTTACAACATTTACCATACAAGAATAGTTTACATCCCCATGAAGCTTAAGCTCACAAATACAACATATTTCCAAGATACTTAAGATGCACAAAGAAAAACATTACAAGGCTTCATTCCAAGATTGAAGGAAGATTACACATACTAGTGTAACACTAGTTTACAAAGCAATCCCAATCACAAAATGGGAACCTTACAAAGACAAAGAACTTCCAACATAGCCATATCCATAAGATTACAATAAGTAAAACTTTCCCAAAAATTTGGGAACAACAAGATGCCAAGATATAAAGGAAATAATCCAACCATCTTCCAAACTTGAGCTCTAACTTTTGTGTTCTACATAAAATCCAACACATAGAGAAAGACTTGTTTTACCACCCAACCTATAGGCATCATTACATTCCTTTCCAAAGGTTGGAAGACATGCTAGCTTCCAAAAATGTTCACAAGAATAAGGGAGAAGTAACCACAAGAATATCACATATAATACTAACCCATACACTAAAGAAAACACAATAATTATCAACCAAATAAAAAGAGGAGAAAACCATATTCATCCTCAAAAAGGGGAAGAATAGATGAGACATCCAATAATGCTAAAGAGTGTGGTCCAACCATAGGATGCACACTTAAAAAATTCTTCAAAAACCTCCTTATCCCTCCAAAA
Source organism: Taxus wallichiana var. yunnanensis (assembly GCA_018340775.1). Lineage (NCBI taxonomy): Eukaryota > Viridiplantae > Streptophyta > Pinopsida > Cupressales > Taxaceae > Taxus > Taxus wallichiana. The sequence continues at coordinate 161,872,346 of CM031236.1, forward strand.
CAATCATCCCTCCTTATTACTCCTCCCATTTGCCTAAAATCCTCCTTGGGAGGATTTTCAAACCCATTGGGTTTCCTCTCCAAGGATGGGAAGGGGGTTCAAACCATATGAACCACCTTCCCCACCTCAAACCATATGAGGGGATAAAGAGAACCAACATGGATTGCCCATCAAGCCATGAGGTTTAAGAGGGAAAATCCCTCCCTCTTCCCCAATAAAACTCTCAAATCCATCAAGCCATATGATGGATGGAGAAAATAACAAATAACACAACCAAGTAACCATATAACACATGCAACAAGACAAACTTTCAACCATAAGCAAATATAAAATCTAACATGCCAAATAACACAAAATAAGATCAAAGAGCCTACCTCCACAAGCTCTCCAAATCTCTAAGCTTTTCCCAATTCCTTGTCCAAGAAAAAATCCAACTCCAAAAGCCTCCAAGCACAAAGCAAAAGCAAAAAAATCCTCTTTCTCCCACATGAGGGAGTATTTGAAGAAAATAAAATAAATTTCCTCACAAATGAGGGGGTGACATGTGTCACCCTCTCTTCCCTCCAAGTCAAGATTCCCAAAACAAAATAAAGAAAATATAAACCCACATTTAAACACCCCTCTCCCAAATTACCCAAAAAGAAAATGAGACAAGCTTATGCAACTTTTCACAACTCACACATTCCAACCAATCTTACATGGATGGTGACAAAAGAGAGGCTAAATGGGAGGAAACTCCTCCTTGCCTTGGAATTAAGCCCCCTACCTAATAGGTAGGGTCCAAGGGCTTATTTTCATGCTAAGTGAACCCCCAAAACCAAAAGGGGTCACTTAAAATGCCAAAAATAGCCCAATTTCGGGTTTGGCACATTTGGACACATATGTAGAGGATGTGGGGCCCACTCAAGGGTGCTTATGTGACCCCAATCCTCTTTAATTAACACACACATACAAAAATACATACTTAATGCAAGTGGGGACCATTAAGTCCCCCAACCTAGTTTTCTAACAAAATTAAACAACCTAAACACAATTAATTTTACATGAAATACAACATTACAAATAAGGGTCACTCATGGTGCCCAAACAATACAAGCAACCAATAAGGCCTCATACAACTAACATGGTTAGGACTTAGCCCCGTGGGCCGCTTGTGTAAAATTTGTGTAGCCACCCTGAAACCCACATTCTCTTGTGCCCTGTAACCTGCACACTCAATGCAAACATTAAACGCATCTTCCCAATACAAGTGTAAATCAACTACTCAATAAACGATCAAGTCTAAACATGCAATCTATGATATCACAACATCAACATGGAATCATAAATGAGAAACATGCACAATTTCACACAAATTCACCATGTGTTAGCCATTGCAATACATATAAATGACATATATCCATGCTATCATGTGTTCTCATCAATAATCAAATAATCTATATCATCAAGATGTGCGACTAAACTATGTATCCATCATATATCAATTAGGCCCAAATAACATAGCAATATGTTAGTATCCACAACATCTATTAAAATGTGCCAACATACTAATCAAAGCTAAATTGATTGACGCACCCAAATCACCATACATGTCCATGAAGATTAAATAACATAACATAATGTCCAAAATATGTCAAAATCCTGTCCAAATCATAACTATGAGTAAGGAATTTAGTAGATAACTGAGGCTATAAAATGTGGGCACTACATTATGCACGAAAATAACTGATAGTATCAGCGTAATTATTTCATGAGGTATAGATTCACAATATTTTATTTAAACTGCTACTTTCTTGAGTTTTTTTATAAAAAAGAAAAATAACTTTATTATTCACATGCGGCAACAAAAATATCTATTCCCCATTGGATATTTGCATAAAAAAGGCCCCACACTCTCAAATAGTGAAACAAATTTATGAACTTTTAATCTATAGGATTAAATTTCAAATGCATTGGCTAGGTAGGATGTTGTTTCAACACCTTCAAATCAAGTTCCAATGCCGGATCAAATGCTTTGGTGGCTTAGATCACGAAGCAACAATGTTTATTTTTAATCTTCCAACACCATTTTGGACTGTGATTTGTTAAAAAATGGCCGAAAATTAAGCTCCAAATGACCTCTTATCACGATTTTTAACAAATATCTCAACCAACTACTCCGAGATCACATTAAAACAATTTTTAATGTCACAAAAGGTAGCACCCAAGCATAGCATTTTAACAAAATAAAAAATAGCGGTTAAGTTTTAGTCATCGGCTTAATTTCATTGTTTCAAAGTTGGTTTCCACCGCCATAAAAAAAAGACAATTCGGGGTCCACATAATCAATGGCCACATATAGGCGTTGCATTCGATATATTGTGACATGGTTGGGTGGTCCAACAATTTTGGTCAAACCTATTTCATCATTGATCTTCCTAGCCATTAGTTCAATATTTGTGGATGCCACCACTTACCATTAGTTCAATGCCCGACGATGTTTCCCTTTGGATCACGATTTCTTCTTTAACTACTTGGCAATTGAACATGACTAGGACAAAGATGATAATAATTTTTAGTGAGTTTATATGTGAATTTATTATATCATCCAAGTAGTAGTGTTGGACTAATGTCTACCTTGTGGTCATGAAGTATCTTACATTAGAAGGAAAATTTAGAAAGATATTTTCCTACCACTTGTTTATCCTCAACTACCTATGTAGGAATCAAGCTATGAGTTTTCCATTTTTTCTCCTCAGATCCCTTCTTCTATCAATGAATACCAAAATGAAAAATTGGATACTCATTTGCATCATGGATTGATTATAATTTTGTTCCAGAAAGGTAAACCTTTTTTCTCTCCTCAACCCCCCAACCACATGGAGGTTGAATCGGACAATGAAACCCTCGTTCATATGAGATGTAGGGAAAAGGGGGGCATCAAGAAAATCTAGATGGCATAGCAGTTAACATCCTCTGTAATATGAAACAAGGTGATAAAGCCGGTGGGGAAAGTGCAACTAGTAAGGAAATGGAAAAAAACATGGGGATTGGGAAGCTTGGATCCTAAAGGTGGAATCTATAGTGGACATGATCCTTTTGGTCAACAAAAATCTTATTCAAGAAGTGAGGGAGTGTCACGAAAATTGAGGTGAAAAATAAGAGAATAGGTGGGCTGAATGCATAAATAGTCATTCAAGAACAAAGGATATCCATCCTATAGGACCAAATTTCCAAATCTGAAGCTGAGGAAGGAAAGGGTAAAATGTTCCTGGAGATGAGTAGCTCGGAGGATGATGAGATCATGGAAATGGATGGGAAGGCTCCTACTACGAATACCCCTTAAAAGGTCACTATCTCATGGAAAGATGAATAGGGGTTTCCATAGATAGAAGGCCTAATGCAATAAATTGAAGCAGATATTCCTCGAGTAAGGAGAACTAATGACGATCCTTTTACTATGATTCGGTCCTAGTTCTATGTTAGGTTATTTTCAATCTTATTACTATGGCATTTTTTAATGTTTTTTTAAAAAAATTGTTACTATGTAGACTTGGTTATTGTCGTATTGCCCTATGTGGGGTTGCAGCAGTTGGTCAAGTCTATTTATATTTGTGTATTTGGTCTCTATTTAGGTAGCTTAGTAGCTATCTAGTCTCTTTCTGTACGGGGTAATTTTTGTACCTTCAAAACCAAACTATTTTTACATTATATAAAAACATTTTACAATTTGACAACATGTATGTATCAAATTATAATTCAAAACATGAAAGAACCACATATTTACTATTTCAAAGTGTTTAATTTTCTTATTTGTATGTATGATTTGTAGAAAGAGAGACCAAGTATGTTCAACTATATATTGTAGACACTAAATCATGCACTTAGGTACATTTATACGTCCTAAAAGCATACTAGCATTTACTTGATTCCTAAGCAAGAAAACTAGTAATTGATAGCTATTTTTGGCCTCTTTTCTTTTGTCTTGTTTTCTATTTGGTCTTCCATGAGCTACATCCCAGTTAGAATTTCAATTATTTAACTTCATGAATTTGGACATCAGTTCCCATCCACGAAATCAACACCCAGATTCTCCTGTCCCCCCTGGACGCCCTTGACCCTTTCTTAATTTGCTCACTCATTTTGGGTCTTTTTATCTCTTAGGAATCCTTTTCACTTATGGGTCGGCCTTCCAAAGTATTTAATTACGAAATTCAAAAAAGGAAATCATATAAATATATAGTTATGTGTTCAAAATGAATGACCAATCTCTAAGCATTACTATTATCACCTAAGATTGCCTTGGAATGGAATTAAAGTGCTTGAAGGAATCCATCTAACATTCATTCAAGGACAAGTGTTACATACTTATGCATACACAACACATGAAGGGGAAGTTTATTCTATTCCATCCACACATTCTACTACATTACTACATTCTAGTTATAGCCCGCTATAAGGTGTAAATTTCCCAAGGGCATTTTAGGGCACAATTTCGCACACACTCACCAAGACTACATGGAGTATGAGATGTAGTGTAGTGCTCGGTTGTAAGCTAACTCTTAGGGTGACTGTTGGGGTATGTACGAATCCCTATTCTGAATTTTCCTTTTTATGTTTTTTGTGGTTTGTGGGCTTGTGTAGGTGAACTTATGTTTTGTAGGTTATAGGTACCTTTAGCGATCATAGTGTGAATAATAGGAGATCAACAGAGAGAAATTGTGACACCCTTGTGACACAATAGAAATCATATTAAGATATTTTGTGTAATCACGAGCACCCGAGATCCCATCACCAATGCCTAGGTGCCCCTTTCTTATTATGGGTGCCCTTATTTGGCCTTGTTCCTGAGTTGTAAAATTTATAGAGATCAACTACGATATTGTTTACATCTTGTTCATCACTTCTCCTACCCAAATCAATTCTATATTACACAAATATCAACTATCTCATCTTTCCTCTATCTCTTTCTTATGGTTTCATATTTTAAATCTTATTTTTCTTGTGCCATTTATGTATTTTATCATTTATACATCATTCACTTTACAATATTATATTTAATTAAATCATTTAATTAATCCACTCACTCAAACCCTACCTTCTTAGAATGCATCAAAATCTATCTCCTTCTGAATTCACGAATCATTCTTCCTATCCTTATTTTAATCCAACAAACATTTCTAGCATGGCTACCAATGCTTTTCATTTTATGTAAGTTCATACTCAACATCCTCCTTACTTTATTACTCCAATGCCTGATCAAACCATGAATGTAGCCACCACCCGCATTGCACTTGTCCTCATATGGCTCCACCCGTCTTTGTCCCACAACCTATCACTTCTACAGTTCCTACCACCACCTCTAAAGGTTATGACATTATTGAGAAGCTTAAGAATACACTAGAAAAATCTCTCTTTATGATCTCTTACACAGTGCACCCAATTTTTGTCATACATTACAGTGCCACCCTTTGTTCCATCTATATTGAAAACAATAATTCACATGTTTCCTTCACTCACCTCATTCAATCCCTCAAAATCTCACATATATTATATCTTTTAGTGATGAGGATATCCCTCCCTCCACCGCTGATAATCCCTTTGCACCATCGCTTATTACTAGTACTATTAGCACCATCTGTATTAAGTGTTTACTCATTCATAATGGATCTGTTATAAATCTATATGCTCTGTCACTCCTCGGGAAAATAAGATTATTGAAAATCTAATTAATTAATCCTCTCATGTCATTCACATATATTATTCCACTACTACTCGTACATGCATGGGCACTATCACCCTACCTATATAAGTTGGTATTGAAAGTGTTCCTATTGTATTCATTGTTATCAATGCCACATTCCAATTCAATTATTTACTTAGAAGACCACGGATTCATGCAATGCATGTTATTCCCTCTATAGTTAATTGGTGCATTAAATTTCTACATGATGGCTATGAACATACCATTTCTGTGGAACTGACCCATTCAAGTTTTTCTAAATTTACCCCATCGTCACTTTGTTCCCCTTCTTCCATCACATCGTATTCCATATCATAATATTAGTACATACAATGTTGGTCAATCTAGTGAACCTACTACCTCTCGCTACTTTTTCATTTATTCCATCCATTCCTACTCACACGACAAATATCATATTAGACACTATGTCCACCCCTATGGCTACTACTTCTCCACCTATCATGGCTCCTATCAATTACACCTTTGGATCCATTCCTACCAAAATCCTTGATCATCGTTATTAAATAAGATAATGTTAACATCAATGATTCTGATTATGAGGTTGATATTGTAGAGAGCTTAATGATGACACATTGCTCAATCCTAACTTTAATCCTATTTAAATTGACGAGTCCTAATTCCAAGATACATTTATTTCTATTTTCCCTAGTGAATATCAATTCAAGAATCCTCCTCCATCCATTAATGCCATGATACCTTTTCAAGGCACTGTATATACATTAAACATTCTATCACACTTTGCATCTCCCTAGGCTCATTTTGCGCTATGCCATGATCCCTTTACATGCACTCTCTTAATCTATAATTATTATTGACCTCATATTCCATTCTAGCCTAATTTCTCTAAGATTTTTGCATGTATTATGGATCAACATGCCTAGGATTCACACTTTTTGATCTCCTTCCCCCGCCTCACTCTTCTCACTTATATCATGAGTGTATATTTGTTACTACTTCTTATGGCCTCTGCATCATTTATTTATCAGTATTCCTTGCATTCACTCCTCATTCCTCTTCACTCACACTTGGACATTATTGGCTTGATTACATTGGTGGCACACTAGATCCTAATCATACTGATATCACATTTCCCATGCCTTTTGGTTACATCTCTATTTGCAATGACTCATTCTTGGGCTATACTCAAAATATAACTCATTGGTATGCACACGATTGTCCTAAAATTCAATTTACTATTGAATAATATCCAATGGGTATGTAACATTTACACCGGTATGATCTTTATATGATGAACCTCACACTATTGCTTACCATGTCTCAAATCCAAATCCTATCGATTATGACCCTAACATTGATAATATATTCTAGATGAGTGTACTTTATCCTTCTCTACATCATACAATTCGGGGCATCATGATTTATTTCCCCCTCTTAGCCTCATCGATTAGCTATCATATATATTATCATGCTCTTTGCATGGGGGTTTATTATATAGGCAATATCCTAGTAACGTTCATTCATATTGAGGTAATTAAAATTGATAAAATCAAAGTCAATATATTGGTATACATTAGGGGGAAATGGTTTAATTAATTAATATTTTATATTAGGTATTAGGGGTAGGTTACAGAGGTGGGCCAAAGGAGAGGTACGATTAATTTTAATATAAAACTAAAACATTTGAACCCTAGTTTTTAATACTAAATACGTTAAAATTGAAAAAGGAGTATGGTCATAAAGTTAAATTATAATATATTTTTGAATAAGGAAATATCAATTAGGAGATTCTAACAAAAAAATAATAAGATGGTACAAAATGGGATTGAGTATATAGAACAAATAATTATTTAGAACAAACAAGACATGGGGTATATCCCACAAACAATAACATATAATAGAAAGCAATGGAAAGCAAAATGTATCGACAACCATGGTGGCATATAATCCTGCAAGGAAAATTCTACAAAAATCATTATTTAGAACAAATCAAGATAGCAAGAACAAATTAGGGACGCACCATCTGCGGTGGTGCTTATCAGGAAGAGACATGGAAGGAGAGTAACACTATACCTCTCTCTCCAACACTTGATTTTTGGCATGAAATCAACAAAAAACCCACACTTCGTGTGAGATTTCCCAAAAACTCGCACTTAGCGTGAGATTGCCCAAAATACTCATTATTTGTGTGAAATTTCTGAAAAATCTCACTTTTCACAACATTTCAGGACATTTTTCTATCCTTTACACTCTTCTACATCAAGTGCACACTTTACTATATTAATTTTTCATACTTATACACATTTTCTCTAATTTATCATATACGAAATTTGACTACTCTTTTTCTCTTCTTTTGCAGGTCGGTCCTTAATACACAACAAGAAGCAACCTACAACAACAATCACAAGCTATGACAACACGGTTTGACATATGCACTAAACCCTTAGGGTCACTTTTAATTCCTAGTCTCCACACTTCACTTTGCATCATTTCAAAATTCACTTGTCCACTCGGCACGCATTTAACTACACATTCTATAGGATCACAAGGTACGCATCTATTATCTGCTTTATGTTATCTAGTATTCACTCAATAACATAAAGTGGGGGAAAATGTAGACATTAAATCATGCACTTGGGTACATTTCTAGATCCTAAAAGCATACTAGCATTTACATGATTCCTAAGTGAGAAAACTAGTAATTGACAACTATTTTTGTCACTTTTCTCTATCTCTTGGTTTCTATTTGGTATTACACACTCTACAACCCAGTCATAATTTCACTTATTTATCTTTCATGACTTCAGACACCAGCACCCAGGCACTCCTATTCCCTCTAGGAGCCCATGACCCTTTCTTACTTTACTCACTCCTTTTGGGTCTCTTTTATCTTTTGGGCATATTATTCACTTATAGGCCATCCTTCTAGTTGTGACTTCTGAAATTCAAACAAGGGAATCATATAAAGACATAGTTATGTGTTCAAAATGAAGTACCAAGCACTAAACATTACTATCTTCACCTAAGCTTGCATTCCAAAGGCACTAAAGTACTTCAAAGGAATCCATCTAGCATGCATTCAAGGGACAAGGGTTACATACTTCGCATACACAACATAGGAATGGTAAGTCTATTATATTTCATCCACACATTCTCGCTACATTGCTACATTCTAGCTATAAACCTCGCTATTAGGTATAACTTGCATAAGGGAATCCTAGGGCACAATCTCTACACACACTCACTAGAACTACATAGAGTCTGAGATGTAGTGCAACGCTTGATTTTAATTTCACTCTCGGGGTGACCACCGGGTTCATCGAATCCCCATTCTACATTTTACTTTCTAGATTTGATGTGGTTTGTGGGATTGTGTAGGAGACTTCTCTTTTACATGTTACGGGTACCTTTGAATATCATAGTGAGAATAAGACGCGATCAATAGAGAGAAATTGTGACACCCTTGCGACACAAGAGAAATCATATTAAGAGATTTTGCATAGCCATGGGAACTCGATCCAGTCACCAACGCCCAGGCACCCCTGTCCAACTATGGGCACCCATGTTCATCCTTGTTCGTGAGTTACTGAATTTATAGAGATCAATTACAACCTTGTTTGCATCATGTTCATCACTTATTCCTTCCCAAATCAGTTCCAAATTGTGCAAATATCAGCTAATTCATCCTTCCTCCATCTCTTTGTTAGGATTTCATATTTTAAATATTAGTTTGCTTGTGTCATTTCTATATTTTATCATTTATAAATCAGTTACTCTACAATATTATGTTTAATTTAGATTTAATTAAATCATCTATAATATGATGAAAGGGGATGGAAAAATATATGCAATCAATGGCATTAGGATTTTTCTTCTTGTTAGGATTATCAATTTTTCTATTTTCTACTCGTTTTTTTTTGGCACAATTGGGGCATTGGTTGAGAGGTTTGAGATTACAAGTAGAAATCCCCAATATTTTTAACTTATATCCAAGTTCATGTTTTTTAGTTACATGAATAGTATCTTATAAAATACCAAAGCCCCGTGAACATGGACCAATAGATTGAGACTTTGAAAGGTACACAACACACGCAATGGAAGATATAACCCGTATTTAATTATGTCAACTATGAAAGGGCTAGCTGGTTTAGGTTGCTCTACAATGTAACAAATTGACAATGAATTGTGTTCTTTTAAAATTTTCCTCTATTACTAAATATGGGGTATTCAACGTAAAAATGTCACACACTTCCACCTTTTTGGTCCACATTTTCATGTCTTCTAATTATAAATAAATTGCACAACATTGTAAAATAGATGATAACATGGTAAGAAAATACATGAGAATGAAATCCATATAAAAATACAAAGTGAATCGAATAAATATTCTTTTATTACATGACACATGCAATTGTGTATGCAATGAAATCAAAATTACAACATTTTCTTATTTGTAAACTTGAATAACCTTTTCTTAGTACATGTTACTATCCAATAAAGGATGTATTGGTGAGGCTTCATATCGGAATTAAATCCATCAGCACACATTAATTATCAACTTTTATAAAGGTCCACATGTCCCATGTTTCCGAGTTATAGAAAAGGTGCAACCCAACTCTCAAGTTTGACCACTCGCATAAAACCATATATTGATTAAATCATGATAATTTATGGAATACTCTAAAAAAGAATAATAATCCAGTTTAAACTAGATGTTTATGCTTCCCAAACTAGTGTATAAAAATGAAGTCTAAGAATAGAATATGATGTTGATTATATTATACGTATGTGCCCTCTAAAATAAATAGAACTCATGAAATTCACGATATTGGATAATTTTATTTAATGAGATCTTAAATTTTGTGTAAATATCAACTCAATACTTGTTGATTGAAGGCCCTGTAAGCGATGAAGTTTCCTTTACCAATATTTTAGTTAATATCCTCACAACATCAAGGGCCCATCAGAGAGAAAAATTATCTTGTGTTAAATCTTCAATATGTTGTCATGTAGAGAAACAAACAACAAATAACATGAGCAATTTGTTCTTGTAAGTTTTATTTCTATTAACATCGAAAATCATTCAAATCACAATATAAAAAATGTTAAACACATTGAAGGATGTAAAATACGGAGTTCATTTCTTGCTTAAGTTTTTTAATAATCAGTAATTTTAGCCATCGATTGTGCTAATTAAACACTAACATTAGCCTTCTAATATGAGATAAGTTTTGGTGAATTTATCTTCGTAATTCTCGTTCTGAATTAATAATATTATTGGCTAAATTAACGACATAAACAACTGAAAAACAAAAATCTGATTACCAAGACTCCAAGAGTGTTAGGTTCAATCCAACATTCGAAATTCTAATTAAAAATAGTAATCAAAATACCTAAGAAGAGAAGAATAACTCAATGCAAAGAAAAATAAATATAAACACCTTGAATCATTTTAATAAATGTGAAATCCACTTCGATATCACACTAGTGAAGAAAAGAACAACACAACCACATACAAAAGAATCTTATTGTTTACAATTCAAAGATTATGACTTCACAAAGAGCAATCATTTTCATCAACACCTACTAGGTAATGTTGTTTAAAATATTCATATTGCAGTTGTCCTTTTATTGTCAAAAATAGGGAAGGTAATCATTATTAGTTAATTTTCTCGATACCAATTAGATTAATAAATATAGAGAGAAAAAAATTCACTTAAACATAAAACCAAACAGAAAAACAACCGATCGCGGAAATAGGAAAGGAAGGAAGAATTATCAATGCGGGATAATTGTTGGGGATGTGGAGTCTAACTGCAAGATGAAGTGGCAGTTTGCTTTTTCCTTGATTTTGGGAGGAAAGCATGACCATGGATAAAAATAGCATTGTCTTATTAATAGACGGGAGTTGTTATTTTTATGTTTATCTTATTTATATGCATGTCTTATTTATAAGCATGCTATATTTAGGTTGCTTGTGGTTGAAGCAAACTTTTTCAAAGAGGTGCACAAGTTATATATATGTGCATGGATTTACTCTTTAGAATATGAAAAATAAAATAATTGTATTGTATTCCTCTAGACTGAATAAAGGAGAAGGTTGGCTTGTTTCTGGTGGATGTAGCCCACATTGGGTGAACCACGTTAAATCTTGGGTTTATCTTGTGATTGCATGCTTATATTATTTCGTTTTAATTCCATTTTATTTCTCATCTATGTTTCGATCCTAACAATTGGTATCAAAGAAGGATTTTGTTTTGGTAGAAAAAACTCACATGAGGGTTTCTTGTTTGAGTGGGAGCAATGATAGAAGATAGCAAGTTTAGGGTTGAGAAGTTTAACGGCCAAAAATTTTAGCTATGGAAGATGCAGGTGGAGGACTACCTATATCAGAAGGATCTTTATCTACCATTGAAAGGGAAAGATTTAATGTCGTTAGCTATGAAAGATGAAGAATGGGATGTTCTTGATTGGAAGGCACTGGGAATGATACAGATTGTGTCTGGCAGCTATGGTAGCTTTTAATATTTCTACAAAAATAAAATGGTAGATCTAATGGAAAATTTGGGTAAATTGTATGAAAAACCCTCAGCCTCCAATAAGGTATATCTCATGAAAAGTTTATTTAATATGAAGATGTCAGATGGTGATTTAGTAAATGATCATTTAAATGAATTCAACATGGTTACTAATCAATTAAGATCTGTAGGAGTAATTTTTGATGATGAAGTTAGGGCTCTTTTGATTTTGTGCTCATTGCCTGAAAGTTGGAATACTTTGGTTATGGTTGTGAGTAATTCTGTTTCTGGTTCAAACACTTTAAAGTTTGATGATGTTATTGGTGTGATTCTTAGTGAAGAGATGAGAAGAAAAAGCATAGGTGAGTCATTTGGTAATGATTTGAGTGTAGAGAACAAGGGAAGATAGAAGGAAAAATCAAAAGGTCTTGGACACCGTGGAAAGTCTAAAAGGGAAGATCTAAATCTAGAAGCAGGATGGTATGCTGGAATTGTGGAAAAGTAGGACATGCAAAGAAATATTGTTGGTCTTTAAAATCAGGGAAAGATCAACAAGAAGGGAACAAAGAGGCAAACATAGCAGGTGATGTGTTACAATATGCTCTTATTCTTTCTTTAGATAGTAAATCAAAATCTTGGGTTTTAGATTCTAGTGCTTCATTTCATGCAACTCCTCATAGAAAATATTTTCAAGATTATGTTCAAGGGAATTTTGGGCAGGTATATCTTGGTGATGATGAGCCATGTAACATTGTTGGAAAAGGAAATGTTCATGTTAAATTGTAGAATGGTAACTCTTGGGTGTTGAAGAATGTCAGGCATGTTCCTAGCTTGAGGAGGAATCTAATTTCTATAGGGCAATTAGGAGATGAGGGTTATATGGTTATATTTATAGCATATTCTTGGAAAGTTACTAAGGGTTCTCTTGTGGTAGCAAGAGGTAGGAAAATAGGTAATTTGCATTTATCCACTACTAGTACTGATCCATCTTCTATTTTAGCTACTACAGGTATAGACACAACTCTATGGCATCACAAACTTGGCCATATGAATGAGAAGGGGATGAAGATTTTACATTCACAGGGAAAGTTATCAGATTTGAAAAACATAGACCTAGACTTTTGTGAGCATTATGTGTATGGGATACAAAAGTGTCTGAGATTTCTAAAGGTTGAATCAACCAACAAGGAGCACAAGTTAGATCTTGTTCATACGGATGTGTGGGGACCGGCTCAGGTATCTTCTCTTGGTAGTTCATGGTATTATGTTACTTTTATTGATGATGCTACTAGGAAGGTTTGAGTTTACTGTATAAAGAAGAAATATGATGTATTTAATACTTTCAAGAAGTGGAAAACTTTTGTTGAGAATGACACATGTTTAAATTTGAAATGTCTAAGATCTGATAATGGTGGAGAGTACTACAACAATGAATTTAATAGCTATTGTTCACATTATGGAATTAGTAGGATGAAGATACTTCCTAGAACACCACAATAGAATGGTGTGTAAGAAATAATGAATAGGACTATCATGGAGCGTGCAAGGATCATGAAATTGTGTGTTGGACTGCCCTTACATTTTTGGGTGGATGCTATAGATACTATTGTTTACTTGATAAACAGAGGACATTCAAGTGCTTTGGAGGTGGAGTACCCAAGGAGGCTTGGACCGATAAGGAGGTAAACTATTATTTTCTGAAAGTTTTTGGTTGTGAGGCATTTGTGCACATTGATAAAGAGAATAGGACCAAGCTAGAAGATAAGTCAAAGAAATGTAATTTCATTGGATATGGCACTGATGATTTTGGATTCTGGTTGTGGAGTTTGGATGAGAAGAAAATCATTAGGATTAGGGATATTATTTTCAATGAAAGGGTTATGTACATGGAACAACTACAAGATAAGAAGATGGAAAAGTATGAGTATGTAGCACTTGATGAGATAAAAGATAGAGAAGTGCTCAAAGGACTGGAAAATCAACAAGTTGGCATCAATCTGGCATAGTCGGTGTTGATTCTATAGATCAAAATCAGCAAGAACAAAAAGCCTCAAAATCCAAAAAAATATTGTAAGACATTCTACTAGGGTAAGTAAACCTCCTGCATCATTATATTCCAATGAGATTTACTATTGTTTATTGATAGATGGTGGAGAACCAGAAAGTTTTGAAGAAGTAATGCAGGTAGAAACACGGAAAAAGTGGGAGCAGGGTATGGATGAGGAGATGGACTCCTTGGATCACAACCAAACTTGGGATTTGGTTCAGTTGCCTATAGGAAAGAGAGCATTGCAGAACAAGTGGGTTTGGTTGAAGTAAGGAGAAGGTGACAAAAGAGGTACAAGGCAAGGCTTGTTGTGAAGGGATTTGTATAGGAAAAAGGTATAGACTTTGATGAAATTTTCTCTCCTGTTGTTTAAATGACTTCCATTAGAAGTAATTTAAGTTTGGTAGCTCTGCAAAAGATTTGCATCTTAAAGAATTAGATGTAAAGAATACTTTTCTTCATGGTGATTTGGAGGAAGAAATATATATGGAGAAGCCATAGGGATATGAATTCAGGGGGAAGGAGAATTTGGTGTGCAGATTGAAGAAGAGCTTGTATGGCCTTAAGAAAGCTCTAAGGCAGTGGTATTTGAGATTTGACAGGTTCATGATAGAACATGGTTACTCTAGATGTCATTCTGATCATTGTGTTTATTTTAAGAGACTAGATAATGACACCTATATTATCTTGTTGTTGTATGTGGATGACATGCTTGTGGCAAGGTCAAACTTGCAGGATATAAATGAGCTAAAGAGACAATTAGCCAATACATTTTCCATGAAGGATTTAGGTGCAACAAAGAAAATTCTTGGCATGAGAATTAATAGAGACAAAAAGATTAAAGTACTAACTTTTTCTCAAGAAGAGTATGTGAAAAAGGTGTTGGGCAGGTTTAGGAAGCAAGATGTAAAACCAATAAGTACACCATTAGTAGGGCACTTCAAGTTGAGTAAAGAACAACATCCTAAAATATATGAAGAGATTGAATATATGTCTAGAGTTCCATATGCTTTAGTAGTTGGAAGTTTGATGTATGTTATGGTATGCACAAGACTAGACATTGCCCATGTAGTGGGAGTTGTCAAGCAAATACATGAGTAATCTAGGAAAGGAGCACTGGAATGCAGTCCAATGGATTCTCAGATACTTGAGAGGGACCAGTAGTAGGAAGTTGTGCTATGGAGGGTCAGAGGTTTCTTTACATAGATATGTTGATGCAGACATGGCTGGAGATTTGGATGGTAGGAGGAGCACCACATGTTATGTATTCATTGTTGGTGGCACGACAATTAGTTGGATTTATAAACCTAAAAGATTGTTTCTCTTGTCTACTACAAAGGAAGAGTATGTTGCTAATATAGAAGCAAGCAAGGATATGGATGCAACGGTTCATGGAAGAGTTGGGAAAGAAGCATGAGGATTACATGTTATTCAGTGATAGCTAGAGTGCAATTCATCTTGCCAAGAACTCAGCATTCCATTCGAGAACCAAACATATACAACTCAGGTATCACTTCATTAGATTAGTTTTCAAGGATGGATAATTGATGTTGGAGAAGATCCATACAATTTAGAATCGTATCTTGATATGTTGAAAAAGGTAGTGACAAAAGAAAATATTGAAGGTTGTTAAGCTTTGATAGGTCTTAAAGATTGATCTCGAAGAAGAGAAATGAGTTAGAGAAGAGTCTGAGGATGAGCTATAATAGTGGGTTGCAGCAGTTAGTCTCCAAGTGGGAGATTGTTGGAGATGTGGAGTCTAACTGCAAGATGAAGTGGTAGTTTGCTTTTTCCTTGATTTTGGGAGGAAAACATGGCCATGGATAAAAATAGCATTATCTTATTAATAAACGGAGTTGTTATTTTTATGTTTATAAAAATAGCATTCTTATTAATAGATGGGAGTTGTTATTTTTATGTTTATCCTATTTACATGCATTTCTTATTTATAAGCATGCTATATTTAGGTTGCTTGTGGTTGAAGCAAAATTTTTCAAAGAGGTGCACAAGTTATATATATGTGCATGGATTTACTCTTTAGAATATGAAAAAGAGAGAATTGTATTGTATTCCTCTGGACTAAATAAAGGAGAAGGATGGCTTGTTTTTGGTGGATGTAGCCCACATTGGGTGAACCACGTTAAATCTTGGGTTTATCTTGTGATTGCATGCTTATATTATTTCTATTTTAATTCCGTTTTATTTCTCATTTGTGTTTCGATCCTAACAACAACAATGTATATAGATGCAAAAGATGACGAAAATCTTGTTTAAACATAAATGTAGAGTCAAGGAGGCGACTACACAACTTTTCCATATAAATGCATTGAAAAAGGATGGCAGAGTGAAGTCTCGCTAGGTGGTTACACAACTACCCATCATGAATGCATTGACAAATGAGACAATGAACAACATGAGTATTTCAAACACATCTCGCCCAAAGAATATTTGCCTATTTTTCATTTTTCTACGTGTTCGATCTCACCTACAATGGATCAAAACTATTTATGCCAAGAGTTGTGATCTGACCTAAAAGGTTTGTTTAAATAGTTGTTTTAGTCCTATGCCGGCAGCTAAACTCCTGATAAAATACATACCATGCTCCTATAAAATATATGCATATTTCTCGCATGGGCGGGTCCTATTGTTATTTTCATCGATCAGTTAGTATGGTGGCTCAATAGTTGCATCGTCAAAGTGTACAACTTAGTTTGTAAGATCGCTCACTAGTGAACAACATGTTGCAAGTAAAAATCCACGATTAAATGGATTGTGTTTATCAATAATGTTGAAAAACACACTGTGTATGCATGGGATTGGTACATGATTATTAAATGAGAATTTGAAAAAACATTACATATGTATGGGATGGGAATGGAATGTATTTTTCAATGATGTTGAAAGACACACCGCTTATGCATGGGATGGGTACATGGTTATTTGATGAGCATAGGTACATTCTATCGGAGAATAGCCTTTGTTGTCGTCTATTTATTTGATTAGCGATGGCTACATGGTTATTTGATTAGTATAGGTACATTCCATCGGGAAAATAACCCTCACTACCATCCAATACCTATTGATCCATCTATTTATTTGATAAGCAATGGGTACATAGTTATTTGATGAGCATAGATACATTCTATGAGCAGAATATTCCTCACCACCATCATATGCCCATTGTGTTGGAAATAAGGTGTCTCAACCTTGTTTGGTTTATTCATTTAAGATTTTCCTACAATCATTTCACATTGTCTATGCTCTAAAAATAGAAATAGGAGTTGTCAAAAGATTTCCATATGATAGTATATCATGGAAGGACTATTTTTAGAGATATTATGACATATTTTATGACATCTGTAAGGGTCAAAAATAGGGGAGAATATTGTGGACGTGGGAGCCTAATTTTAGACCAAAATATTGCTCTTTAATGCTATCCACCTCATGAGAGGTTTGGCACATGGTTTTGTAAACCATAGATGGTTTCTTGTATAACCAGAGGTCTATAAATTGAAGGCTTGGAGAAGCAATTGGTGTAGTGAGTTTTAATCCTCCTAGAATTGTTTCTGGTGATACTCCTATAATAAAATTGCTCTGCAAGTGTGTATGTAATCTTGTTATTAGATTTGAAATACATTGAGTGGGATTTTGGAGTGGGGTTTTTTATCCGAAAGGATTTTCCCATGTATATCTAGTGTTTGTGTTTTGTTATGACTATGTTAACGATATTTCTATAATTGTTATACTATGTTGAAATTTTTTGCATAATATCTCTCCTCAAGATTAGCGTAGGAAGTTGTTACATTACTATTAATTTCCTATCAATTGGTATCGAGCTTGATCACCTTTGGTTTCAGTTGTGGGTTTTTGGGGTTTTTGTGCTAATCCGGGTTTGAGTGGGAGCTTGTGTAGAGAATACTTTGTTATCTTGTTGTAGATATTTTTCAAATGGCGAGCACATTTGGGAGGATTGACGTAGAGAAGTTTTCTAGCACAAACTTTGAAATGTGGAAGCTGAAGATGGAAGATCTGTTGGTTGATCGAGATCTATGGGATGCAGTGGATGAGAAGGTCCATAGGTCTATGGATCCAGCCTGGCTGCACAATATGATGTAATGGATAGAAAAGCTAAAGGTCTTATTAGACTATGTCTTACAGATTTGATCTTGATAAATGTCCATGAAGAATCCACTTCAAGAAGCTTTGGAAAAATATGGGTGAGATATATCAAGCTAAGTCTCTAGTAAATAAGATTTTCTTGAGGAAGAAGTTGTTTTATTTGAGAATGGAGGAAGGTGAAAAATATTTGAGCATCCGGAAAATTCAATATGTTGGTGACTCAGTTGAGCTCGGTTGGGGTTAAGATGGACAAAGAAGGAAGGTGCCAAATGATGTTGGTTTCAACGCTGACTCATGGGATAGCCTAGTCATGGCCATTGGGAGCACTTCAGTCATTTTGAAGATGGAGGATGTTGTTGGTTCTCTACTCTCCTAAGAGATGAGAAGGAAGGTCTATCTGAACACCAAAGAGGATTTGAGTGTTCAAGGAAGAACAAAAGAATGAGGAAAATATGAGAAGAAGCGTGGCCATTCCAAGAATAAGGGGAGATCAAAATCCCCTGGTAAGTCCAAGGTGATATGTTGGAACTGTGGAAAATTTGGACACTTCTGAAGGGAATGCAAAGAAGAAAATAAAAAGAAAAAGAAGAAGCATGATTCTGATTCTAAGTCTGAAAAATAAGATGGAGACGCCTTTGTTGCAGCTTTGGCCACTCGTGCAAGTGATAATGCATGGTTGATAGACTCAGGTGCATCTTTCCACATGACTCCTAACAAAAATTGGTTTAGTAAGTATGAAAAATATGATGGTGGTAAGGTGTATTTGGGTGATAATTATTTCCTTGAAATTGTTGGTCGTGGTAGTATTCAGATAAATTTTATGACGGTAGAATTAGAAGATTTGATGGTGTCTTGTATATCCCAGACTAGCAAGAAATTTATTATCGTTAGAATGCTAATAGATGCAGTGTGCATGTACGAGTTTTCTCAAGCAAGTGTGAAAATGGTGAGAGGTGCTATGGTGATAGTAAGAGGAAGTAGATTGGGTACATTATACCAACTTGATGCATGCACACGGTTGAGTGCAATAGCACTTCGGATAAAACTAAGCCAAGAACTATTTCACCGAAAAAGGAGAGGGTTTCCTCCTTTGCAGATGGTCATGGCTTCACCCGGGTACCCAAGGGTTCTCTGTCTACCAAATCAAAATTACCTATATGAAGACCATGTTATGGCACCAAAGGCTTGGCCACATTAGAGAGAAGGGTTTAAAAGCCTTGAAAATAAGAACCTCATTGAGGGGTTGAATGATTGCAATCTGGAGTTTGATTTCTGTGAACATTGTATTTATGGCAAACAGAACCACGTTTAGTTCTACTCGTCTACTCATAAGTCTTCATGTATCTTGGATCTAATCCATTCGGATGTATTTGGTCCTGTTAAGGTTGCTTCTATTGCTAAATCAGTTTATTATGTTACTTTCATTGATGATTTTAGTAGGAGAAGATGGGTATATTTTTAAAGAGTAAATTTGAAGTTTTTAGTCGTTTTCAGAATTTAAGGCTATGGTTGAAACTCAAACTGGGAAGAAAATTAAGTGTTTGAGATCTCATAATGGCGGTGAGTACGTGCTTCAGACTTTGACTGATTTTGTCTGATTTGAGGATTAAATACAACTTTGTATTCTCTGGAGCAGAATGGAGTTACAAAAAGAATGAATAGAACATTGATGGAGAAGGCTAGGAGCATGCTTATTGGATCTGGTCTAGAAAAGAGGTTTTGGGCTGAAGCTATTACCATTGCTTGCTATTTGATAAATAGATCTCCTACATTAGTGCTTGTTCATAAAACACCAATGAGGCGTGGTTGGGAAAAATCCTTCAATTAGACATCTGAGAGTTTTTGGCTATGAGGCATATGCACATGTGCCTAAGGAGAAGAGAACAAAGTTGGATTCTAAGGATGTCAAATGTATCTTCATCGGATATGGCTATGGTGTGAAAGGATACAAGCTTTTGGATCCTGTTGTACAAAGGGTAATATACGAGCTAGAAGTGTTATTTTTAGAGAGATTAAATCTTTCCCGTTAATTTTCAACGAGAACAACATAAATAAAATGAACAAAAAAGGATGTGATTTAACTTCCTTCGACACCTGAGAAAGTTAAATCGAGACCCCAAAATACACAAGAAGTTGAGGAGAGATGACCAAGCTTTGAATCTTTAGAAGAGGAAGAAGAAGAGGAAGAAGTGGAAGAATCTCCACCTCATCTTGTTCGAAAGTATACAAGGCAAAGGAAACCACCTGAAAGGTATGGGTATTCTCCTGATGATTGGAAGTGTATATTTGCTTTGCGTACTAAGATTGATGAACCGAGATCTGTACAAGAGGCTTTGGGTATGAATGATGCAAAGTCTTGGTAAATAGCCATGGATGAAGAGATGATAACCCTTAAAAATAATGATACATGGGACCTTGTACCATTGCCTAAAGTTTGGAAACCTGTTGGATGTAAATGGGTGTTTAAGAAAAAGATTGGTTCAGATGGAAATGTTGAAAAGTATAAGGCACGGTTGGTTGCGAAGGGTTAATCTCAAGTTGAGGGTATTGATTATGGTGAGACATTCTCTCATGTTGCTAAAATGACATCCATTCGGTTTTTATTATCTATTCCAAAGAGCTTATGACCTAGAGGTCGAACAAATGGATGTGAAAACCGCTTTCCTTCACGATGATTTGGAGGAAGAAATCTATATGACACATGCCAGAGCACTACATGGTGAAAGGTAAAATCAATATGGTTTGTAAGTTAAAGAAATACCTATATGGCCTTAAACAAAGTCCTAGAATGTGGTACCGAAGTTTGATTCATATGTGTTGAGTTTGGGGTTTGTGTGGTCTAAATCGATCACTTTGTGTATATTTTAAATCGATGGTGATTGTTTCTGGTAATTACTTTATATGCTGATGACATGTTGTTTATTGAAAAGGAAAAGGTTTGATTACAAAATTGAAATCTCAGCTCTCTGTGAAATTTGAAATGAAAGATCTTGGTGCAGTAAAACACATACTTGGGATGGAGATTAGAAGATATCATGAGAATAGAAAGCTATGGCTTGGGGAGTAAGTATGTTTGTTCTATTTTGCAAAGGTTAAACATGCGGGATTGTAAACCACTTTGTGTTCCCTGTTACTTTAGGAACGAATATCTCCATTTAACAATGTCCATCATCCCCATCGATATGGAAGAAATGAGCGAGTTCCTTACTGAGTGTAGTTGGAAGCTTAATGTATGCTATGGTCCTGCACAAGACCAGACATTGCCCAAGCAGTGGGAGTTCTTTCTCATTTTATGTCTAATATTGGAAGAGTGCATTGGGATGCAGTTAAGAGGGTCTTCAAATATTTTGAGGGTACATCAGAGTACTCTATATGTTTTCATGGAAGAGGAGATCAACATTCCCTACGTATTCATGGTTTTGTGGATTCAGATTGGGCCGGTGATGTTGATATCAGAAGATCCACCAGTGCATATGTGTTTACTATTAATGGTGGTGCAATTAGTTGGATGAGAAAGTGACAAGCTATGGTCGCTTTGTCCACTACTGAGGTAGAGTACATGGCAGCTACTCATGCCTATAAAGAATCCATTTGGCTAAAGCATTTGTGTTCAGATATTGGATTGAAACGGGCGCAGATTCAATGTATTATCAGGACAATCGAGCTTAATCTGCCTTGTGAAGAACCTGACTTTTCATGCCAGGACCAAAAACATTGATGTTCAGTATCACTTCGTGAGAGATAAGGTTGAGGATGGCAGGGTGAAGCTAGAAAAGGTAGAGACAATTGTGAATGTTGCAGATGCATTAACTAAGCTCGTGAGCACAACAAAATTCAGGTGGTGTTCTGAGTCTATGGGCCTCTTGGCCCCTAGAAGTTGATCCATGATGGTATATTTCCCTGGCCTCGCAAGGTATTCGAAAAGTGGGAGATTATTGGAAATAAGGTGTCTCAACCTTCTTTGGTTTATTCATTTATGATTTTCCTACAACCGTTTCACATTGTCTATGCTCTAAAAATAGAAATAGGAGTTGTCAAAAGATTCCCATATGATAATATATCATGGAAGGACTATTTTTAGAGATATTATGACAGATTTTATGACATCTGTAAGGGTAAAAATAGGAGAGAATATTGTCGACGTGGGAGCCTAATTTTAGACCGAAATCTTGCTCTTTAATGCTATCCACCTCATGAGAGGTTTGGCACATGGTTTTGTAAACCATAAATGGTTTCTTCTATAACCGGAGGTCTATAAATTCAAGGCTTGGAGAAGCAATTGGTGTAGTGAGTTTTAATCCTCCTAGCATTATTTCTCGGTGATACTCCTATAAGAAACTTTTCTCGCAAGTGTATGTAATCTTGTTATTAGATTTGAAATACATTGAGTGGGCTTTTGGAGTGTGGGTTTTTTATCCAAACGATTTTCCTCACGTATATCTGGTGTTTGTGTTTTGTTATGAATATGTTGTTGATATTTCGTAACTATTTTACTATTTTGAAAAGTTTTGCATAATATCTCTTCTCAAGATTAGCGTAGGAAGTAGTTCTATTACTCTTAATTTCCTATCACATTGAACCATCTATTTATTTGATAAGCATAAATACATTTTATGGAGAGAATAGCCCTCTCCTCCCGATACCCACCGAGCCATCAGATTGTTAACGCAAATGAATAGTGAAATTTATCCATTATGCACAAAAAAATCGATAAGTATAAAGCATAATTATTTCAAGGCATAAATTCACAATATTTTATTTAAACTGCTACTTTCTTGAGTTTGTAAAATAAAGCAAAATAACTTTCTTATTCACATGTGGCGATAAAAATATCTATCCCCTGTTGGATATTTTCATATAAAAGGGCCCACGCTCTTAAAAAAATGAAATAAATATGAACTTTAAATCTATAGGCTTATATTTCAAATACTTCGGGTGGGTAGGATGTTGTTTCAACACCTTCAAATAAAGTTCCAATGCTAGATCAAATGCTTGGTGGCTTAGACCATAAGTAGCAGCAATTTTTATTTTTAATCTTCCAAAACCATTTTGGACTATGATTTGTTCAAAAATGGTCGATAAATTAAGCTCCAAATCACCTCTTATCACGCTTTTTAACAAATATCTCAACCAACTACTCCAAGACCAGATTAAAATAATTTTTAATGTCACAAAAGTAGCTCCCAAGAATAGCTTTTTAACAAAATAAAAATATCTCGTGAATTTTTAATCACTGGCGTAATTTCACTGTTTCAAAGTTGGTTTATAGCACCATATATAAAACAAAGATTTGTTTTCAGAATTCCACCGCCATAAATAAGACAATTCAGTTCCATGTAATCAATGGCCACATATAAGCGCTGCATTATGATATATTGTGATTTGGCCGGCTGGTCCCACTATTTTGGTCAAACTTATTTTGTCATTGATCTTCCCCTGTCATCAATTCAATGTCGGTCAATGTCACCACTTACCATTAGATCACAATTTCTTCTTTGACTTCTTAGCAATTACACATGACTAGGTGGAGATGATAATAATGTTTAGTGAGTTTATATGTGAATTTATTATATCATCCCCGAGGTAGTTTTACATATGGAACTTCTTATATGCCATATCTAGACAAATTCCAGATTAAGCAAAACATCTTAGATCCTAAATAAAATGTTATTATACTGCCAAAGGTAGATAGTATAGTCTTCAAGAAACTAATTAATTATTTATGCTTTTTCCAGTTTTATTTTGTCAAGTGTCATTTACTTTTTTAATATAAAGTTTAATAAAAACAAATATTTATTTTCTTTTTACAAAATCTTTAATTTATTTTTCTGATTGGCTGAAATATTTTTGTAAGCATATTAACTATTTTTCATTAGTAAAAACATCTATTTTTCTTATCAACCAATATAAAAATGACATGTGACAAATATTTAATTTTTCTATAGTTTGGACATTAGTCAATTTTCTTGAGAAGTCTTAAATGATTTTTGCATTGAATGCTCATTGGACACATCATTGTACTTGAAAAGTGTCATTGTTTTCATTATGATGGCATTAATAATTATTTTTGTTTTATTCAACTTTATTTTGCCAAGTGTCAATTGCTTTATTTAACATAAATTCTCATAAATATAAATATTTATTTGATTTTTTACAAAGTCTTTAATTCAATTTTTGTAATCATATTAAATATTTATTATTAGTAAAAAGATATTTATCTTATTAACCAATTTAAAAACATGTGGCAAATATTTAATCTTTCTATAGTTTTAACATTACATTTTTTTAATAAGTCTTAAATGATTTTTGACTTGGATGTTGATTGGACACACCATTGTACTTAATGTGTCATTATTTTAATTTTCATAACATTATTAATTATTTTTACTTTGTCCAATCTTATTTTGCCAAGTGTCAATTGTTGTCTTTAACATAAAGTTTCATAAAACTAAATGTTTATTCATTTTTGACAAAATCTTTAATTCAATTTTTTGATTGGCTAAAATATTTTTGTAGTCATATTAAATACTTTTTATTAGTAAAAAAACAAATTTTCTTATTCACTTATGTTATTTTTTCTTCGCAAATATGGTGTCTTCGAATTTTTGGATCCCGAAGTAGATCTTGAAATTTAAATGTGCAAATTAGAAACATATATTATGTTTACTTTCCCTATAGTGCAAAAATGGAGATTTGTGGCGAAGAAATAGCAAGGCTACTACGAAATTTGTATATATATCCATGAGGATCTATATCTAATTCATAATTTTTTTGTATTGATATTACATGACAATATTTTCCTATTAAATTTATATTCTTCCACCACGAACTTGTAGCCTTAAGACAATAGCTTCAGAAAATGGTTGTATTTCGACAATGCAAAATACTTGTTTGGTGTGCCTTTTCCTTTTCTTCTAAGTTTTGAACTTTCTCCCTAGTGGGAAGCAACAGAACCCTCTATCACATTTCTTAAAGTTTACCATGTCAAACTTTCGTGTTTATTGAACACTTCTAAAAGGCCCCCATGCAGTAGTTGAGCTTATAGAGTACTCTGATACCTTGGAACTCCAACATCCAGTAAAAGGAATTTTGGGCATGATCTTTCATTTAAGATCTCCGGTCCCAACTAAGACGAAGCTTTTCCTTGCTTGTGCATCTAAAATCTTTTCCCAACACATCTTTTTCTGTAAAATTCATTGCAAAAGTAAAATACCTTTACTTTAACACTTCTTCGGCAATATATGTCATTCATGGCCTTGTTTGGAAAACTTAGATATAATTTAATATAGAAAGTAATTGAAAGTCTTTCTATGGTAATAATATATCAGTAGCATCTTGTAATGAATTTTGCACAAAGCAAAATAAGCAGTTACACATTTTTCTGCAAAACATGACATTAATACATGTCTCAAGTTAAACTTAAAAGAAAAAAACATAGGGTTGATATTTCAATAGAAATATGTTTGAAATTTTCAGCTCAAATTCTGAAATGGACTCTCAAATCAAAATTCACTCATAGAATCTGCATAGAATCAAACTTCAGACCCAAGTCAATGCTCCTATGCCTTCTGATTTATAAAAGTGACTAATTTTAACTATAAGAATTTTTTTTTTTTTTTTTCTTTTGAGGCGGCCATATTTATGATGGGTGTGGTAGGGTGGTTTAAGTTGAGGTCATTACAGAAGGAATCCATGTTTTTAAAGTAAGACATAAATTGTGTGAGATTCGAGCCTATGCGAGATGGGAGGAGACCCCAATTAAAATATAGTTCTCTATAGAAAAAGTATTGCTTTAAATGTCATGTAGGAAGGGGAACTAAGTAATTTCAAAGTCGGTAGATATTATCCCGACAAATTAGATTTGCGAATTTGGTTATAAGTGAAATACTTATATAACCCATTTGTTGAAATAGTCGAACATGTAGAAAAAATACATTTCTACTTCACAAAGCATTCCTTCTTCACAAGGCATTCCCACTTCAGGATAATATAGAGGACAAAATGACACTCCAACCAACCGACATACAAACAAGAGGTGGTCTTTGAAAATCCCCATTTTCTTATTGTCCATGTAGAATCAACTAAGGAGGACAATATTACTAATGAATATCATGGCAGGGATTGGGAGAAGCAACTACTGCAAATGATGTTGTCAAAGGTTGTCGATCCGATGCCATGGTATCTCAAAACCTTTGTATTAAAGGAAATAGAAAATTATGTTTTATGGGTTTGACCGGATGGAAATAGGGGCTTCAATATCCCCTGCATAAATCCGACTTTCCCCTTGTTGTGACTAGGAAATATGTCAGGTTCTATAATTCGCACAACAAAATGTCACCAAAAACACATCAAACCGCACAAATTTGGTATCTTTCTAATTGTGTTACGGTGGTCAGCTGGACCTAATCCCCTGGGCATATTACACTACATGGATGAATTTCGAGAAAGAGAAATGAAAATAGAAAAAAATTAAATTAGAAAAGCTTCTAGTTTATGTATAAGAAATTTATTAAAAAAGTAATCAATTTGACAAAGAAAACTATACGATGGTCTTGCCATTACCATGTGTGAGAATCACCATTTATACATGTAGTACTGAGTGAATGGTTGGTACAAAATTACGCCCATCAATGTAATTACATACCGAATGTGAAATGTGTAATTAAATCTCAAATGGTTACCTTGGCCTATCCTACTAGTCAAGCATCTTTCCATTCATTTGAAGTGTTCCTCACCTTTTTTAACCCTTTCAACACCACCACCTCCATCTTTTCATTTCATATATATGTAGGTTACATTAAATTTTTTTAATGTAATGTCTACGCTATCATAAAATGGATTTTTGACATATACTCCAATAATGTATATTAACAACAACTTGTGTTTCTCTCTATACATGGTCTAGATTGCCAAATACTCAAAAATAAACATAAAAACCTTTCTAGAAACTAAGAATAATCAAGCACATGGTACATTATTATAGTGCAATCCTATTTTCTTAGATTCTTTCATTTAGCATCAGCAATAATCTCCGCAAGAACATTTTCCTGTTTAAAAACGAAGGAAATGGTTCCCATTTCTCATAAAAAAATTTCTTGCAACAATATTGGAGATAATTTTCATTGCAGTGTGGCAATGAGCACATACTAGAAGGTTCTTAACAACTGTAATAGTTGTTCAAGGGGTGTGGTTACCCAACGATATTTAGTTTCCAACTTTTCACAATGGTGGTAGAGACATAATTATTTTTCCCCCTCTTTCACATCATTAATTAAATCTCTTTAATCCGAAAATAACATGTTGCCTTCATCTCCCAACCCAATTACTTCAACTTTGCACATATCTCATTTATCCGTAAAAGAGGGGGATAGAAGTAATTGATGAATTTTTCAAGGTTTAATTTCATGTAAAAATTTAGCACGTATTGGAATAAATAGAAATAAATCATCGATTACTTAACAATTTCGTTCACATCATCCAGATTATGGAGCGGTGCAAGAAAGTAAATCCACTTGGGAGTTACAACAAAATTTAACAATTGCACCTCCTACTTAAAATTCCGCATAACATCAATTCTCGAGCTTATTCTAATCCACAAGGGACAAAAAAACCCTCAATATTCTTTCGAATCTCTATATTGCAGACACCTCTTTGTGGGACGCCACCTATTCCTAGGGACATGAGGACAAACACCTTGTGATCAAAAGGACCTTCCACCGACAAAATAAGAAAATATTCACCGCTTGAATAAATGAATCTTCAAAGCATTTTGCAAACAATTCACATACTTTTGTAGATATATTGTTAGAAAAAATAGAAAAAGTAGTTTGTTTTTACATGATTTTATCTTTTAAGTAGTTTGCTTTTAGATTCTTAATTTTAGGAAAAACTATTAAAGAAAATAAATCAAAAGTTTTGTATTGCACAAAAGCATGTGCCTTTTAATTCTATTTTTAAGAGTTTGGTGTTTTATTTTTAGATGAAGCCATCTATTTATTAGAGCTGATTGTAAGTTTTTTCATATCAAACACATTGAGAGAGATTGTATCAAGTCAAATCTCGGAACTAGAAGAAGAAATATATGCACATAAGTGTTGATATGAGTTTGCAATAATATATTTTATTTGAAATTCTTTATTTTATTTCTATTAGTTGTTATTTTATGTGCCTAATTTCTACAAATTAGTATCAGAGCGTGGATTTTTTCGGTAGGTTTCTAATTGACAACATGTTATGGCTTCTATATCTAGTTTGTATACACCACAATTTACAAGAAAGAATTATGAGTATTGGTCATTAACCATGAAGGCACTATTCAGATCCCATGATGTGTGGGAAGTTGTAGAGAGTGGGTACATAGATCCCATAGATGTAGCGGCATATAATGCATTCTCATAGGAAGAGAAAGATACTTTGAAGGAATTAAGAAAGAAAGATGGAAAATATCTTTTCTTCATTCATCAATTCATGCATGAAAGCATTCTACCCAGTGGTACCAACAATAAAGCAAAAATTGCATGGGAGCCTCTCCAATTTGTGTATCAAGTTTTAGATCAATATTTTTCATCATAGGTATCAAGAAATCATGGAAGAGGAAGAGGAAATTTCAGCCCTAGAGGTAGAGGAAGAAGTTCATCTAAAGGACGTAGCAGTAGTCCATAAAAATCAAGTGGAAGAGGACATAGTCATGATCACAATCATAATAAATTTTCAAGTCAGAGACATGATAAATCGCATGTGCAGTGTCACTATTACAAGAGATATGGGCACTATGCTTTTGAATGTAGGAAAAAGTAGTATGATCAGAACAAGCAAAATCAAAACTAGGTTGGGAGCTCTACTCCAAGTTCCATGTTTATTGCATGAAAAAATATTGCTGAAGCATTTCCCGTTGATTGTAATTTATCCCAAGAGAGTCCTAGTAATGTATGGTATTTGGATTCTAGTTGTAGTAATCACATGTCGTAAATTTGATTTATTTTTTAATTTGGATGAGTCAGTAAAGTCGAAGCTACCCTTGTGAATAATAATATAGTGATTGTAAAAGGAAAAGGAAAAATCAAAATTCTAACAAAAAGGGAAAGAAAAATATTATGCAGGATGTTTATTATGTTGCATGTTTGAAGCACAATCTTATGAGCATTGGTCAATTGGTACAAAAGGGATACAAATTTTACATTGAAGACAATGAATGTGTGATCGTAGATAAAGCTCCAAGTACCAGGTGATTGCTAAAGTGAAGATGACAAGCAACAAAATGTTTCCTTTGAATATTATACCAGCCACATCGGAGCTCATACTATAGATCAGTCTGGAGCTAAGGAGATTGAATTAGATTTTCAATCAGTTGAAAAAGATGAATCATGGCTATGGAATCTTAGGTTTGGTCATTTAAAATTTGGTGGTTTGAATTTATTACACAAGAAAAATATGGTGAAAGTTTTTCCTTTGATTCATAAACCAGATAGAGTTTGTGAAGTTTGTATTTTGGGGAAGTAACACAGAGAGTCCTTCCCGAGTTGGAAAAATAAAAAGAACAGTGCACCACATGAAATTGTTCACTAAAATTTATGTGGAGTGATGCAAACAACTTATATTAGAGGTTGCTCATACTTTATGACATTCATTTATGACTATACAAGGAAGACATGAGTGTACTTTTTGAGACACAAATCAGATGTTTTTGATATATTTAAGAAGTTCAAGGATTTAGTGGAAAAAAAGTGGGTAATACATCAAAGTTATGAGGATAGAAAAAGGAGGTGAGTATGTTTCCAATGCTTTTCTAAATTTTTGCAAATATCATAAGTATAAACAAGCGAGTTTAATTCCAAGTATACACCGAAGCAGAATGGTGTGGTAGAGAGAAAGAATAGAACCATCATGGAGATGGCAAGAAGTATGATGAAGGAAAAACATCTTTCAAATGAGTATTAGGCAGAAGTAGTAGCAACTGTTGTTTACATCATAAACAGTGTCCAACGAAAAATTGTTCGAAACATGGTTCCTCAACAAGCTTGGACTAAGAGAAAACAAAGTGTTTCTCATTTTATATTTTTGGTTGTGTGGCATATGCACATGTGCTTGATGAGTTAAGGAAGAAGTTAGATAATAAAGGAGAAAAGTGCATATTTTTGGATATTCAGATAATACAAAAGCTTACAAGTTATTCAATCCAACTACCAGAAAGATCATAATCAGCAGAGATGTATAATTTTTGAAAATGAGGCATGGGATGGAAGTATTGAGAAAACAATCAGTGTAGTAGAAGCTATTCCTCATGATGATATGGTAGATGAAAGCATAGAGCAAAAAGGTATTATATCTTCTTTGAATCTTAGACATGCACCACAAGTTGTAGCACAAGCTACACCTCCATCTACATCTAGGAGATCTCCAAGATTTCAGTCATCTTCAACCATCCAAAGAGACACCACAAAGAACACCAAAAGATACTCCTTCAATACAAAATAGTCCATCATCAGATAGCCCTTTGCAGCGGAAAACAAGGAGTCTTAGTGAGATTTATAATGTTGATACAACTAATACTTTTTCAGTTTTTACATTGTTTTCTCAAGACGAGATCCAGTATAATTTGAAGAGGCTATAAACAATGAAGTTTGGGTTCAATCCATGGATGATGAGATAAATTCCATAGAGAAGAATCAGACATGGGAATTGGTAGATCTTCCAAAAGGAAAGGACATGATAGGAGTGAAGTGGGTCTACAAGACCAAATATACTATTGATGGTAAAGTACAGAAATTTAAGTCAAGGTTGGTTGCGAGTTTTTCACAGAAATATGGAGTATATTACAATGATACATTTTCACCTATAACATGTTTTTACATGGTAAGAATGGTTTTAGCAAATGCTGCTAAAAAAATGGTCTATTTATCATATGGATGTAAAATCAACATTCTTGAATGGTTTTCTTGAAGAATAATAAGTTTATGTGAATCAGCCAGAAGGTTATGAGATTTAAGGTCATGAAGGAAAGGTATACATGTTGAAAAAGATCTTTATGGTCTCAAGAAAGCAACTAGAGCTTGGTACAACAGATTGATTCTTATTTGATACAAAATGGTTTCAATAGGAGCAGTAGTGAGCCTACCTTATACATCAAGATCAATGAGCAAGGTAAAATTTTGATTGTTTGTTTATATGTGGATGATTTAATCATCACTAGAAATCTATCTATAGATTCATTCAAATCAACTATGAAGAAAGAATTTGAGATGACAGATCTAGGCCTCATGTATTATTTTTGGGCATAGAAGTTCAACAATCAAAAAGTTGTATTTTTATTTCACAAGCAAGGTATGCTAATGATGTTTTGAAGAGATTTAACATGTTGAATTTCAATTCATTGTTAACACTTATTACAGATAGGTTTGAAGTTAATAAAAGATGACATCAGATCATTTGTAGATCCAACATTGTTCAAAAGACTAGTTAGAAGTCTCATGTATTTGATGACCACAAGGCTAGATATTATGTATGGTGTGAGCCTCATCTCAAAGTTCATGGAATATCTAAAAGATTCACATTGGCAAGATGGAAAAAGGATTTTGAGGTATGTATGTGGAAATAAGAATCATGGAATTTTGTATTCAACATTAGATGAGTTCAAACTCATAGGTTACACAAATAGTGACAATGCCGAAAGTATTGATGACAGAAAGAGCACATCCGGTTATGATTTTCACTTTGAAATAGTCGTAGTTTCATGGGCATCGAAGAAGAATCCCATAGTCACATTATCTTCAACAAAAGCAGAGTATGTAGCAACAATACGAGCAACATGTCAGGGTATTTGGATGAGAAGAGTGTTAAAAGATTTGAGGCAGAATCAAGAGGATGCTACACAAATTTTTTGTGACAACAATTCAGCAATAGCATTGTCCAAAAATCATGTTTTTCACAAGAGGAACAAGCACATAGACATGAGGTATCACTTCATCAGGGAGTTGGTTAACAACAAGGAAATTTTTCTTAAATTTTGCAGATCCGAAGATTAGTTTGTTGATATCTTTATGAAAGATTTTGGAAAGAAAATTTTTAAGTATTTGAGAGCTTGTATGGGAGTTTGTGATCAGAAATATGTTAGATCTAGAAGTGCACACTCAGCTCCAAAAGAATAAAATTTTGAAGGTCAAAATTAAGGGGGAGTGTTAGAAAAACAAAGTTTAATTTTTCCCAAGAAAAGAAAAAAGTAGTTTGTTTTTACATGTTTTTATATTTTTAGGTAGTTCGCTTTTAGATTCCTACTTTTAGGAAAAGATATTAAAGAAAATAAATCAAAATCTTTGTATTGCACAAAAGCATGTGCTTTTTAGTTCTATTTTTAAGAGTTGGGTGTTTTATTGTTAGATGAAGCCATCTATTTATTAGAGGCAATTGTAAGTGTTTTCATATCAAACACATTCAGAGAGATTGTATTGAGTCGAAGCTCTAGAACTAGAAGAAGAAATATATGCACAGAAGTGTTGATCGAGTTTGCAATAATATGTTTTATTTGCAATTATTTATTTTATTTATGTTAGTTGTTATTTTATGTGCCTAATTTCTACAAATTGGTATCAGAGTGTGGATTTTTTCAGCAAGTTTCTAATTGACAATAGGTTATGGCTTCTATATCTAGTCTACAGACACCACAATTTACAGGAAAAAATTATGAGTATTGGTCATTAACCATGAAGGCACTATTCAGATCCCAAGATGTGTGGGAAATCGTAGAGAATGGGTACATAGAACCCATAGATGTAGTAGCATATAACGCACTCTCACAGGTAGAGAAAAACACTTTGAAGGAATTAGAAGAAAGATAGAAAATATCTTTTATTCATTCATCAAGTCATGCATGAAAGCATCCTACCTAGAGTGGCAACAACCAATAAAGAAAAATTGCGTGGGAGACTCTCCAAGTTGTGTATCAAGTTGTAGATGAAGATTTTTCATCACATGTATCAAGAAATCGTGGAAGAGGAAGAGGAAATTTCAGCCCTAGAGGAAGAGGAAGAAGTTCATCTAGAGGATGTAGCAATGATCCATAAAAATCAAGTGGAAGAGGACATAGTCAAGAGCATAATCATAATCATTTTTCAAGTCAGAGACATGATAAATCGCATGTGCAATGTCACTATTGCAAGAGATATGGGCACTATGCTTTTGAATGCAGGAAAAAAAGTATGATCAGAACAAGAAAAATCAAAACTAGGTTGGGAGCTCTACTCCAAGCTCCATGTTTATTGCATGCACAAATATTTCTGAAGCATCTCCTATTGAGTGTAATCTATCCCAAGAGATTCCTAGTGATGTATGGTATTTGGATTCTAGTTGTAGTAATCACATGTCAAGTAACTTAGATTTATTTTCTAATTTGGATGAGTCAGTAAAGTCAGAAGTTACCCTTGGGAATAATAATACAATGACTATAAAAGGCAAAGGAACAATCAACATTCTAACAAAAAAGGGGAGCAAAAATGTTTATTTAGCATTGATTTTGCTAACATGCGTGATCTTTAGGGTGAACGGTCTACCAAAGCATTTGTAACTACATCATGTGATAAAATTTCTCTATTTTTATGATTTAATGGATGTTTATACCCTATTCCGAGCTCGTATTTTGGCACAATTTAGGAGTACACATGGAAGTTCATACCTTGTTTCATAGCTCATATTTTGGCATAGATTGCAAGTGCCCTGAAAAATTTAAACTGATCGGATCGAAGGCCTTTTTATTGCATATAATGAAGCAAAGTGTGATTGTATCGTGAGGAAACCCATGTCTTTTTTATGTTTTTGTAATCATATTCCATGCAAAGTTATCTTGTTCTTTCATTTGGTCAAACACTTTACATGCATCCATAAAATTTCGTTGATGGCTATTCTTCCAATATAATCCATTATTATACATATATGCCCCAATAAGATAAACATAAAACACATGCACCATGCCCCTATTTTTCACCATGCACACATGACATGGCAACACTTTCCCAAGTAGAGACAATTACGAGAAATTTGTGTTAAAATTTGTTTTTCACACATCAGCTAAAAATTTGTGTTAAATGATGGATCTTTTTTACGTTCTTTATCATAAGCGAATAAAAACTATCACGGATGGTTCAAGTTTGGCCATCCTTCATTAATTTTGTTTTGTAAACTAATGGAATTGAAAACTATGAGTTGAAGCTAAAAGCGTGAGTCGAACTTGACATTTGAATTCATAAAAATTACCAAAAACAAAGTGCACTGATAAGAAATACGTACACAACTATATCAGCCTAAAAACTACAATTTTAGCTTCAACATAAAATTAACAATGGTAAGCCAACTTTGTTTTTTTCTCCCATGGAAATGAAAATTTTCACCAGCTTGCATGAAAATCTTACATCATCTATGGACAAAACAACTAGATCGTGTATCATCTTTTAATCTTCGTTAAATTAATTCATTACTATTTCTTAGATATTAAAGCCTCATGCATGTGATATTGAGGAAAAGCAATCACTACCAAAGCTTTCATTGTTCATTGGCAAGTTGTTTTTCTTTCATTCACTTTATTTTTTTAATATTTCATAACAAGAATATTTTTAAACTTTGGAGAAATATGTGGAGATGCTAGGTCTCGGTGTGAGGATTGCTTCAAGTTCCAGTTTCATTCTCCCCAAATTACCCAATTGTACTATCATCCTCTACAATTGAATATACAAAAGGAATTCCTCATTCACAATTATGGAATTTTTATGCCAATGTTGAAATGGATATAGAACCAATAAATCTTTTTCTATTTTATAGTGTTTATTTTTTTATATATTCTTTTAGATTCATTATTATGTAAGTGGTGGTGATGGAGACCAATGTTTCCAACCCCTGGTTCCCTCCTATTATGAGCTGCATCTCCACACGAGACACCATCTTGACTAATAGAATGTTTTGTGTTCTAGAGAGAAAGGGAACCACCACTTGTGGGAAACCTTTATATAGTCTATGTTCTCCGGGTAGAACACAACATATTCTTTATTTTCTCTCTAATTATCTACTATCATTATTTTTGGCTGAAAATTTATTAATGTTAGTGAATTTTCTACGACCCTTAACAATATGTGTCAAAATTTATTCTTATTATACCATGTTTCTTGTTGTGAATTATTTTATATTTTCATTATGTTTACATTTTTATGCGTTGATTAAATGTTTATTAATAAACAATATAATAATATAATTTCAATAATCCCAATCAATTACAATGCCTCTAAAAAAGGAGTTTTATGATGGCAGCTATTAAGAAAAATATATTACTCAATAATGATTTGTATCAATTATTAATATCTAAATTTGTAATGGAGTAAAGACTTAATTTTAATCTAAATATTAGCGTGCACATAAGGCCAACAATGGAAAACTAGAACATAATCCAACTAGAATGGTAATGCTAAATCGGAAATACATAAATGAGGTTGTTAGAGTCCATTATAGTATGGGAAATTTTGATGAAGAAAGAAGGATTTGAGTTGGTGGGAGCTTTTAATTGGGATAATTGTCTCCCTTTCAGACTTCACATGTAATAACCCCGTTGAATTCACTTACTATTTTCTCACCTTTTTTATGCATGAGAGGATTCATTGGGAATATAATCGAAGGTGAAAAGATGGCTCCCTAACCATGTTGTGTTATCATATACCCTAAGAAGTCAACTAGATTATTTTTTTTATTAGAACTCTAGGTGGACAATATGTGCCCATAAATTTCTATTGTAGCATTTGATCTTGCACACCGAAATGATAGGTCCATAGAGTTTCAAGTCCCCGATAAAAAAATGTTTAAAATGATATCATGTTCCATGTTGAAATACCATTGGTATGATAAATCTATCATGCAAGTAATAGTGCATCTATTTTCTCATTTATGATCGAAAGGAAGAATGGTGGTATATAGAATATTGACCATTCATGTCAACGCCAACAACTTTTTATATGCCCATCTTGCAATCCACAACCCTTTTTCATTCTCAAGTAATTTACAAAAATGAAACATAGTCCATACATGATTCTTTAGAGGAAATAAGAGGGCCATAGATGGTAGAGGAGGCATTTGAGATGTTGGGGGATTTCAAATGGGTCCCCTATCTCCTTTTTCTTCACCGGTTATATCCCCTTGAGCCTATGGTTGTGTGTGATAGGATTCGTTTAAAATATGATCCAAATTACAAAGTTTCAAGCCTTTTACCAATGAATTTGTCACCTTCTATTGTCGAATGCTTGGAAAATTTGTCGTTTTCTTTCTCGACAAATCAACATAATCACAAGAAACAAAAGCAACGTTTAATCAACAAATCATGTCAATCTTTCTCTTTAAATTCTCTTATTCTTTCATTTCACGTAATAAACCATCCATCATTAGAGTTTTAAGCTCCCAAGAAAATGTTTGACTACAAAAAAGGTGAACAAAGCTGTGAAATCCATCAAGAAACAAAGGATATTGTGGTATCCCTTCGGTATTCAATTTCAAGGGGATTGGTTACATGGAATTAAAAGACGAGGTTGTCCAAATAAGCATACGCCCTTAAATAGTAAATATATACCGCCATTTTAGAATCAATGGTAATCTACAATATATAAATTACATTTCTTTCCGAGCTCATTTAAATGTTGTTCATTTCCATTTTTGTCTATTTACTCGAAAAAAATAATTTGTGAGTACTCTTTGGGCCATGTTTTTATCCTACCAAAGGCGCGGCCTGTAGTTAGTATTCACTTTTACTTTTAATTTTTCACCGCATGAATTACATCCTCACACAAAAATTTTGGGTTCTAGGCCATAGTTTTGTGGAATGTATTTGATTTTTTTTTCTAATTTTTTTAATTTTTTTGTGGGGAGATGGCAGACTTTTTTCAATTTTTTAAAATGACATTCTTACCCCAACCAATGATATAATGCCCGCCGTAATTTTTTTAGTCATATAGTTGTTAAATTTATTGTGAAGCATATACAATATTAATGTGTGCCCCTCTATATATATAATGACGTGTGCAAGTATATATATCAATGACTGCAATTTTATTTTGTATATGATTGTTGAACAAAATAATCTTGGTCATCCATGTAGTGATCACAGAATTAGCATCACACTTTGAACATAGTTGTCACTGCCAATAATATTTTCCTCAATTTTTATAAGTTTTGGCTGGAAGTTCCCCATTGTATTTGAGTTTTAATTATCATGTCGTTATTGCATTTGTATGATGTCCATGAAGCTGGTTTACTTAAAATTGTATTCATAACCACCTAAATTTGTAGAGTCATGGCTGTTTTGACCAGAGTAAAATTTGACATGACCATATGGACATGTTAACTTGCCAAAATTGAAAACAAATTTGTGTGGTGGAAGGGGGCTTAGGTGAGTTGGTAGTTTGGCTCATAATGAGAGCATTCAAAGCTCTCCACCTAGGTTCAAACCTTGTTGTATGTTGTCTTTTGTAAAAATTAAAAAAACTTACATGAATCAAACAATAATTATCAATAAAGATGAATCAAAGTAAAGATGCAACTTGTCTTTTTTTGTCATATATATATATATATATATATATATATATATATATATATATATATATATATATATATATATATATATATATATATATATATATATATCGGTAGTTCTAAGTAATTCTAAGTGTAAGTAAATAAAAATATATTGAATTAAGTATTTTTGATGTATGTTATTTTTATTTTATTAATAATATTTAAAGTTATTGAATCTTTTGCGATGTTTATAAAATATGTCGAAAATTAGTTTTAATATACTATGTTTTTCGGTTCCCAAGTATTTTCTATTTTCATTGCATTTTACAATTTCTTTGTTATACTAGTTCAACACTTATATTTCTTTTTTATTGCATTTTATGTTGTGATGAATGCAACCTATATTTATTATATAATATTTAAATTTATCGGATTTTAATTTGTGACCCTTACAATATATGGAAAATTAATACAAATTTTATTAAGCTGCAAGCGATGGCAAAGGAGACTTTGTGATGTAACTAGCTGGATAGTCATAAACTTGTTCATGTCCTCCTTGTCTTCCATCATCTTTTTCCTTTCACAAGATCGGCACTTGCGTCGACGATTGATTTTTTTGCGGGTCAAAGGTAAGGCTCTTAGCTTTGCCTATCATTCTATTTTAGGTGTTGAGCGGTGCCAATGCCAGGCTGGATGGATTGGTGGGGGGAAGAGACATAATGGGTAGTGTTATGTGCAAAAAATTGGGTGGTGGTTGAGTGGCTGCAGTCACCAAGGATTTTCCCAAAGACCTTCACTACCTCTATTTCCACTCTGGATTTTGACATGGTGGTTTTGGAAACGTTATTTTTGGTAAGAGGAACAAGGGATGCTAGTTTAGAGAGTCGGAGGAAAAACTAATATATTTTTTTTAATTCTTTTTCATTAGATGTTTTATGGGTTAACAATATTTATGTCTAGGTTTTTTGGACGGTGAATATGTGTACACATTTTTCCTTCTAAATATTTGAGCAATGTTGTAGATTCAATTTTGTAAATATAGTTTTACCATTTTTGCTTCTACAACAACCATACTATTTTTGATTGGGTGTGTGTCAAGAGTTTTTTTATTATTGGTAAATAGTTTTGAAGGGACTATACCCTGTTTACAATGATGGCCTAAAAGCCAGATAATATACTAAGAAGCTCCACAAAACAAAAGGATCAAAATCTAGAATAGGCATTGAATCCATAGGTAACCAAAAAAGAGTTACATCATAACAACAAAACAGAGCATACACTACAACAAAGCAGCCAAAAACAACAAAAACACGATGGAAGTCAGCATCTGCAACGAAGAACATCATTACTTCTTGATGGCTCTGTTGATTCTAGATTTGATAGTTTGTAAAGAGGTAAACAAGGTCAACGCCGTCATGTGAGTGGGGTCCTTAGCATCCAGCTTTTTAATGGTCTGACTTCTTTCTTTATCCGTACCCCATAGAGTTTTTGGGATCTCACTAAGAACAAAGACACTGTATATATGTTGTTCAAGGAAGTCACCAATTGCATTAAAAATTTCCATGTTGTGATCATGGCGATCCTTAGCTTTCCCTAGACAGGTTGTCCAGGGAGTTTAACATTTTATAGATATCCTCAATTTGTCCAGTGTGTGTCAAGAGTTAATATGTCACACATTCCTAAAATATGTGGCATGTATTTTCTTAATAATATTTAAGGATACCATCTGTTGTGACGCTTACAATATGTGTTGAAATTTGTTCTTGATGTATACCATATTTTTTTAATTTTTCACATTATGTTATGTTTTCATTACATTTATAGTTTTTCATTATATAAGTTAAGTGCTCATGTTATTAAAACACATAATCATGTAATTTCTAGCAATTCAAAAAATTACGATGGCAAGTGTTCTTTGGGTTTCGATGAATGTGACAAAGTATCGCACTATAAATAAAAAATAAAAAATCTTACATGAATTAAACAAGAATTATCAATAAAAATAAAAAAATTACATGAATCAAACGAGAGTTATCAAAAAAAAAAATTCTTACATGAATGAAACAAGAATTATAACGTGAATCAAAGTAAAGATGCAACTTCCACGTCATTTAATAGTGATGATTATATATAACATAATGGTGCTCTGCATCGTTCAAGTGTAAAGATGTATCTTTTCAATATATCTATATAGTTCTAAGTAATTGTAAGTGTAAGTAAATTAAAATATATTGAATTAAGTGTTTTTGATGTATGTGATTTGTATTTTATTAATAATATTTAAATTTATTGAATCTTTTGCGATGTTTATAAAATATGTCGAAAATTAATTTTAATATACCATGTTTTTGGTTCCTAAGTATTTTATATTTTCATTGTGTTTTACAATTTTTTTGTTATACTATCTCAACACTTATGTTATTAATACACATAATCATATAATTCTAATAATCCAAAAAGTTACAAAGAAAATTGTCCCATATGTTGTAATGAATAAAACCTATATTTAATCCATAATATTTAAAGTTATCAGATTTGTTGTAACCCTTACAATGTATGAAAAATTAATACAAATTTTATTATTTGCAAGTAGTGGCAAAGGAGACTTTGCGATGCGGCGTGTTGGATAGTCATAAACTTGCTCATGTCCTTCTTGTCTTCCATCATCTTTTTCCTTTCTTGTCAAAGCACTTGCATCGACTATTGATTTTTTTGCATGGGTCACCTTTGGTAATGCTCTTAGCATATCTGTAATTCTATTTAGGTGTTGAGGGCTACCAATGGTAGGTTGGATGAATTGGTGGGGAAGCGACATAATGGGTAGCTTTATGTGCAAAGATTTGGGTGGTAGTTGAGCATTTGCAATCACCAAGGATTTTCCCAAAGACCTTATATACCTCTATTTCCACTATGGATTTTCACGTGGTGGTTTTGGAAATGTTATTTTTTGGTAAGAGGAACAAAGGATGCTTGTTTAGAGAGTCGGAGGAAAAACTAATATATGGTTTTTAAATTTTTTTATTAGAGGTTTTATGGATTGACAATATTTAAGTCTAGGTTTTGGGAATGTTGAATATGTGTACAAATTTTTCCTTATAAATATTTGAGCAATGTTGTAGATTCAATTTT
This sequence comes from Taxus wallichiana var. yunnanensis, assembly GCA_018340775.1. Lineage (NCBI taxonomy): Eukaryota > Viridiplantae > Streptophyta > Pinopsida > Cupressales > Taxaceae > Taxus > Taxus wallichiana. The sequence continues at coordinate 161,913,390 of CM031236.1, forward strand.
GTAAACATAGTTTTACCATTTTTTCTTTTACAACAACCATATCATTTTTTGATTGGGTTTGTGTCAAGAGTTAATATGTCGTACATTCCTAATGTATGTGACATGTATTTTATTAATAATATTTAAGGATACAATTTTTTGTGGACGCTTACAATATGTGTTGAAAATTGTTCTCAATATATACCATTTTTTTATGTTCCACAAGATATTATGTTTTCATTAAATTTATAGTTTTTCATTGTATAAGTTAAGTGATGATGTTATTAAAACACATAATCATGTAATTTCTAGAAATCAAAAGAGTTACAATGGTAAGTGTTCCTTGGGTTTCGATTAACATGACAAAGTATTTGACTATCAATAAAAAAATTGATCTTGCATGAATCAAAAATGAATTATCAATAAAAATAAAATCTTACGTGAATCAAACAAGAGTTATCAATAAAAAATTAAAAATATTACATGAATCAAACAAGATTTATAATGTGAATCAAAGTAAAGATGCAATTTCCATGTCATTTAATAGTGATAGTTATATATAACATAATGGTGTTCTATGTTTTTGATGTATGTGATTTGTATTTTATTAATAATATTTAAATTTATTGAATATTTTGTGATGTTTAAAAATATGTTGAGAATTAGTGTGAATATAACATGTTTTTGGTTCCTAAGTATTTTCTATTTTCATTGTGTTTCACAATTTTTTGTTATACTAGCTCAACGCTTATGCTATTAGTACAATATTTCATATAATTCAAATAATCCAAAAAGTTACAACGAAAATTGTCATATATGTTGTGATGAATGCAACCTATATTTAATCTATAATATTTAAAGTTATCATATTTGTTGTGACCCTTACAATGTATCGAAAAGTAATCCAAATTTTATTATCTCGCAAGCAATGGCAAAGGAGACTATGTGATTCAAATGAGTTGAATAGTCATAAACTTGCTCATGTCCTCCTTATCTTCCATCATCATTTTCCTTTCTTTCCAAAGAATTGCGTCGACTATTAATTTTTTGACGGGTCACTCAAAGGTGTTAGCCTTTCTATCATTCTATTTTAGGTGTTGAGGGCTACCAATGGTAGGTGAATGCATTGGTGGGAGGAAGAGACATAATGGGTAGCGTTATGTGCAAAGTTTTGGGTGGTCGTTGAGTGGCTACAGGATCACCAAGGATTTTCCCAGAGACCTTCGTTCCCTCTATTTCCACTTTGTGGATTTTGATGTGGTTGTTTTGGAAACATTATTATTTGGTATGAGAGAACGATGGATGCTAGTTTATAGAGTCGAGGGAATACTAATATGTGGTTTTTAATTTTTTTTCATTACATGTTTTATGGCTGAACAATATTTATGTCTAGGTTTTTTGGATGGTGAATATGTGTACACCATTTTCCTTCTAAATATTTGAGGAATGTTGTAGATTCAATTTTGTAAATATGGTTTTATCATTTTTACATCTGCAACAACCATACTATTTTTTGATTGGGTGTGTGTCAAGAGTTAATATGTCATACATTCCTAATGTATGTGGCATGTATTTTCTTAATAATATTTGAGGATACCATTTTTTTGTGAGTTTACAATATGTGTTGAAATTGTTCTCAATATATACCATATTTTTTTATGTTCCATTTATGTTTTCATTACATTTATATTTTTTCATTGTATAAGTTTAGTGCTGATGTTATTAAAACACATAATCATGTAATTTCTAGCAATCCAAAAAGTTACAATGGCAAGTGATCCTTGGGTTTCGATGAATGTGACAAAGTATATGCACTATCAATAAAAAAAAAAAATATTACATGAATCAAACAAGAATTATAAATAAAAATAAGAAATCTTACATGAATCAAACAACAATTATAACGTGAATCAATGTAAAGATGCAACTTCCACATCATTTAATAGTGACAATTATATATAACATAATTATGTTCTACTTCATTGAAGGGTGTATATATATATAGTTCTAGGCAATTCTAAGTGTAAGTAATTAATAAAAAATATTGAATTAAGTGTTTTTGATGTATGTGATTTGTATTTTATTAATAATATTTAAAGTTATTGAATCTTTTGTGATGTTTATAAAATATGTCGAGAACTAGTTTTAATATACCATGTTTCTTGGTTCCTAAGTATTTTATATTTTCATTGTGTTTTACAATTTTTTTGTTATACTAGTTCAACACTTATGTTATTAATACACAATCGTATAATTTTAATAATCCAAAACGTTACAAAGAAAATAGTTCCATATGTTGTAATGAATGAAACCTACAGTTAATCCATAATATTTAAAGTTATCCGATTTGTTGTAATCCTTACAATGTATGGAAAATTAATACAAATTTTATTATTGCAAGTAGTGGCAAGGAGACTTTTCAATGCAACTTTTTGGATAGTCATAAAATTGCTCATGTCCTCCTTGTCTTCCATTATCTTTTTCCTTTCTTTTCAAAGACTTGCATCGACTATTGATATTTTGCATGGGTCACCGCTAATGCTCTTAGCCTATCTATAATTCTATTTTAGGTGTTGAGGGCTACCAATGGTAGGTAAATTTGGATGGATTTGTGGGGGAAGCAACATAATGGGTAGCGTTATTTGCAAAGCTTTGGGTGGTGGTTGAGGGTAAACATGCAACTTATGTCATTTAAGGGTGCTCTAAGTTATCAAATATTTTGTGATGTTTATAAAATATGTCGAAAATTAGTTTTAATATACCATGTTTTTGTTCCTAAGTATTTTCTATTTTCATTGCTTTTTACAATGTTTTTGTTATACTAGTTCAACACTTATGCTATTAATACACATAATCATATAATTCTAATAATCCAAATAGTTACAAAGAAAATTGTCCCATATGTTATGATGAATGAAACCTATATTTAATCTATAATATTTGAAGTTATCGGATTTGTTGTGACCCTTACAATGTATGGAAAATTACTACAAATTTTATTATCGGCAAGCAAAGTGATAAAGGAGACTTTGCGATGTAACCGAGTTAGATAGTCATAAACTTGATCTTGTCCTCCTTGTCTTCCATCATTTTTTTCCTTTCTTTCCAACACTTGCATCTACTATTGTTTTTCGTGGGTCAATGACAAGGCTCTTTACTTGTCTATCATTCTATATTAGGTGTTTAGGCCTACCAATGGCAAGTGGATGGATTGGTGGGTGGAAGAGAAATAATGGGTAGCATTATGTGCAAAGTTTTGGGAGGTAGTTGAGTAGCTACAGTCACCAAGGATTTTCCGGAGACATTTTTTGCCTCTATTTGCACCGTGGATTTTGACATGGTGGTTTTTGACATGTTATTTTTTTATTAGACTAACAAAGGATGCTAGTGTAGAGATTCGAGAGAAAATACTAATATATGGTTTTTTTTTTTTAAAATCATTTGATGTTTTATGGGTTAACAATATATGTGTCTAGGTTTTGGGACGGTGAATATGTGTACACATTTTTCCTTTTAAATATTTGAGTAATGTTGAAGATTCAATTTTCTAAATATAGTTTTAGCGTTTTTGCTTCTACAACAACCATACCATGTTTTGATTGGGTGTGTATCAAGAGTTAATATGTTGTACATTCCTAATGTATGTGCATGTGTTTTATTAATAATATTTCAGATACCAATTTTTGTGACACTTACAATATATGTTGAAAATTATTCTCAATATATACCATATTTTTTTATGTTCCACGATATTTTATGTTTTCATTACATTTATAGTTTTTCATTGTATAAGTTCGATTGCTCATCTTATTAACACACATAATCATGTAATTTCTAGCATTCCAAAAAGTTATGATGGCAAGTATTCCTTAGATTTCGATGAATGTGACCTATATTTTATTATATTTAAATTAATCAAATTTTATGTGACCCTTACAATATATGTTGAAAATTATTCTTAATATATTCTATTCCAAAATATTGTCTATGTCATTTTGTTTACAATTTCTTTTCATTAAATCAACATTTGTTATTAAATAATTTAATAATGTAGTTGCATAATCCAAAAAATTACCAATCCGTTAAAACAAGTATTTTATTATTTTTTTAAAATGGTTTATTTCGTATAGGTAAAGTACATAAAACATAATTCGTATAGATATCCATATAAGATTAAATATTGAAGGCTTATCATAAGATATTTTTCTAATGGAGCATGTCATAGAGTCCACGTCATTGTCATATATCATTACATTACCTAGTATTAGTAAATTTGAGGTACAATTATCGTAATTAGTGTTATCCTCCACTTGCCAACTAGGTTAGCAAGGTAATCATTGTACCCATAAAAATTGGCATCTCAACCTAAATTTTTCCTTCGTTCACATTATAGAGGAAGGAGTTCGGTGAGTCTGGTGAGGGATCCTTACATAATGTGGGGCTCTGTCATCTTCCCTATTGATTTTCTTGGCCATGTTCGATCCAACGATATTTATTCCCACATAGGTGACATGGACAAAACAACTAGATCTTGCATCATCTTTTATTCTTCATTCACTTCATTCACTAGTATTTATTATAGATTACGGCCTCATGCATATGATATTGAGGCAAAGCAGAGTCACTACCAAGGCTTGAATTGTGCACTTGCAAGAACTGCTATTCTTTCCTTCACTTTATTTTTAAATATTTCATTGTAGGAATAATTTCAGACTATGGAGAAATATGTGGAGATGCTAGATCTCGGTGTATGACCCATGAACTGTTATTCATGGTATTGAGTTTGTTATGACCCTTACAATATGTGTCAAAATGTATTCTTATTATACCACATTTCTTAGTCTGAAGTATTTTCTATTTTTATTATGTTTACATTTTTCTCGTGTGAATTCAATGTTTTTTATTAAATAATATAATTTCAATAATCGAATTAGTTACAAAGCCACTAAAAATAAGAATTTTACAATGGTGGTCATTAATAAAAATATAACGATCAACAATGATTTGTATCGATTATTAATATATCTTTGTAATGGAATAGTGAAAATTTAATTTTAATCTAAATATTTGTGTGCACATAAGGCCAAGAATGGACAACTAGAACATAATTCAACCAAAATGGAAATGCTAAAAGATAAATACATAGATGAGGTTACAAGAGTCCATTATAGTATCAAAAATTTGATGGAGAAAGAACGATTTGAGTTGGTGGGAGATTTTAATTTGGGTGTATGTCTCCCTTGACTTCACATGTAATAACCCCTTTGAATTTACTTGTTATATTCCCACCCTTTTCGATGAATGAGAGGCTTTGTTGGGAATATAATCGAAGGTGTAAAGATGACTCATTGGCTCCCTAGCCATGTTGTGTTCTCACATACCCTAAGAAGTCAACCCGGGTAAGTGCACAAAGATGGGGGACTAAAATCGCCAAAACTCCACTTTTTGGTAATTTTTTCCATAACGTGCTCGTGTTATGGCTCCGACACATTATAACGTGACAAGGAAAAATTGAGTTTGTGTTATAAGATGAGCGCGTTATGGCTCGGATTTATCAAGTCGAAACGCACTCACTTTCCTATTTTTGATGTATTACACATTACAAACATGAACATGAGCATATTATAACGCACTCACATTAGAGTGCGTTCACATTTCATCTTCTTTGGTTTTGAAATTCCCAATCCATAGGCTTAGATTTTCCTTAGATATCCAAACCTACGGTTTGGTCTGTGTAATCCATGAATAAATCTGTGTTTGGCATAAAAACATCAAAACATCACATGTACACCCTGATATATCATACATTATAACATAATATTAAAAATATATACTATGATGTAAAGTTTGGTTTCACTTGGTGTTGATATAATTCTTTCTAAAATCCAATTAGTTTAAGGATTTCATCAATAATTTCTTTTACTAGTGCCTTCTTTTCTATCCAATACATTGTTATTCATATTTTTTCCCCCAGGAAAAATATTGGATCAGCCACGACCCCGCATAGAAAGAACCTGAGAAAAATCATTCAGATTTTGTAAATAGGTCGCATAAGCACTCAACAATGGAGTGGTGGGGTGAGAAAGATTAAATGACCCTATACAAAAATAAACGACTATGTCGAGCCGTTTCCATGTCTTAAATCCATTTTTCAAGTTACAAGTAGACTCAACAATGGAATAGTAGGGTTAGAAAAGAAGGGGAAGTGCCGCAGAGGAATCGGGAGAAAGAAAGGAAAAAAATGGTGAATTTTCAAAGTTTTTCGGGCTCGAGACCGTTCAGGAAAGAGTCAAAATTGACTAAGTATGGAAGAGCCAGCGGAGAGAACCATGTGTCCTAACGACGCTTCTCCAAAGATGAATCCATAAAGGGAGGCTCAAACAAGTGCCACATCTCCATGTGTCCCAAGCTGAAATGGAGGTAGGGTCAAATGGTGTGAGTCAAAAGGAAGACAAGGCAGTCTTTAAAAATGGCTAAGTATAAAGTGCAAGTCTGTGAGAGGTCACCAAGTGTCATCTTTGCGCATCTCAAGAGTTAGTTCAAAGGCAGAGACCCAAATGAGCATAAGCTCTCCACGTGGCCCAGAGTCCAAAAGGATAAAAGGCACCGCTAAAAAGACCACAGACCCATGGAGGCTGCCAAGTGTCAACTTGACGCTCCTTTAAAGGAAAATTTTGAATCGGGCTTTCAAGCGAGCACGAAGTGCCTCCACGTGTCTAGTCTCAAAAAAAGGGGTAGAGTCGGTTGAATAGTCAATGCATGGGGTAGGCCGGAGAGGCTGCCAAGTGTCTAAATGGTGCTAATTCAAGGATTGAATAGAGAGAGGGTTTCCAAATGAGCGCCAAACTGCCGCGCATCCCGAGTCAAGAGATGTGACCCTACCAAGGAAAAGAATTAGCCAAAAACATAGAAATTAGGTAGGTAGTGGAGGAAACGCCATGTGGAAAGCCTAAACTAGTAGCGCTAAAGTGGGCCATCGGGGGGAAAGTTGGTTTTTTGCCCTTGTTATTCCAAAGGTGTAAAAGTTACAAAATGGGCCGCAACTCCACCCAAAGGAAAAATTCAGCATTTGAGCCCGAGTCAAGGTCAAAGCGGGGAGTCGGAGGAAAAGGTGAAAATTTTCCATTTGTTAAAAGGGCAAAAAGATAAAAATTGAAGCACATCTCCCCAGCCAACCAAAGGATGCCACGTGTCCAAGAAGAGTGTCGGGGCCATGGGGGTTCTTTGAGTTTTGTGTTTTTGTAGAAAACGGGGACAAGGATAAATCACGGACTGTAAACCTGATTTTTCCTTAATATGGATGCCACATGCCCCATATTAAAAAAATGAGACCCTTTTTCAAGTTGTTTTCCTGCCCATTTTATGCGAACTCGATACAAAATTTGAAGGGCATATCTTTCGAATCAGTTCTTGCAATATTGCAAATCTTACATCGTTGGAAGCGTCTCGACATCCTCTACGCCTTATAGAGATAAAATATATATTTTTAGGCCCTGGTAGGTGAAAATTTGACAAAACATCTTCATTCCTTTAATGCAGGATCTTCTTGCTTGAAAAACCACATCAGATTTGATTTGCTCCATCGCTTCTTCCTCCTTCGAGGTGCCGAATAAGGATTTGATGCAGTCAAGACATATTTGGAACATATTTTATGGGAGACATTAAATAGTGGTGGTTGAGCTTGGAGTTGTTTTTTCCTGCTTCTCTCTTTTTCTCCCGTTTGTATCAAATCTATAAATATAGGCTCGGGACTCGTTGTAAAGGGTTGGACATTCTTTTATTTTGCAGGCTCCCCTTTCCTTCTAGCAAAGGAATTTGTGGAGTTCAGGCCTTCCATTAAAATTGCAGTATGTTTCTTGCCTCCTTGTTGTTTTGTAATGCATTGTATCAATCTGCAGAGCAATAAAACACGTTGATCCTTCTGTCCCTTTTTCTCATATTTAGTCTTTCATTATAAATCAAGTTATCGTGTATGAGTATTGTATGTATTTTGTTGGTTTGTGTCTATCAGCAAAACTAGTGTTCATCATTCCTTGATGCATCACCTTGTAGTTTAGTTATTTCTTATTTCTTATATCCCTTTTATCCCTATCTCCTTGGAAAATTTTAGATTAGGTATAGAGATAGATCCTTTGTAAGTTCCTACGTATGCACCTAAACAGAGGAATAGGAACCGATTGTTAACACTGGAGACATTTTTCCATTTACAAGGTCCCACACCTTGGGGAAAGTTCAATGTTATGTGGATCACACCAAATGACTCTGCCTTAGAAAAGTAGATCTATAGAACTCATTTGGGGGTGTTGTGATTTTGCACTAACAGTTTTGGCACGCCCGGTGGGACAGAGAAGTCTCCATCTTATTACAATAAGATTGATGTGCACTTGTTGTGATTCTAACTTCTAAGAAGTCTTAAAATTGTACATCTGGTGACTCCAAAAGAAACAAATCCACTGGTTTCAGCAGTCCAAGCAAGTTCATGAGAAGAATACAAACACGGTCAAGAACCAGAGAGGAGGGATTATTTGTCTATCTAGACTTATCCCCAAACTAGAGGGAGGGGAGGAAGAAGAGCCCAGAAGTCTCTATCCCCACCAAACAAAGCCTTATCGACACCTCCTCCCAGCAGGTCATTCTTTCAATCAAGAGGGGTGCTCAGGCCGATCAAGATGGCTCAGCCAAATCCTTATGTCAATTTCATTGGTAGCACCCACTCGCTCTGAATGCACAAAATCCGGTCCTGATAGCAAGCATTAAAGAGCATCCCATATTTCACTGGGGAAAACCAGACTTCTCCTAGTGATCATGTCCAAGATATTGCAAATGTCTGTACAATCCATGAAATCCATGAGATGGACATTGCGTAGTCAAGTTGCTCACCTCTTCACTCAAAGGTAAAGCTTCACAATGGTTTAGGAGCCTTGAAGCAGGCTCTATCCAAAATTGGAACCAGCTATGCACAACTCTTCATGACCAGTTTGGAGAAAAAGGTGATAACTTATCTTTGTTGGAGCAACTAACAAAAATCAAGAGATCCCAGAATGAGTAACTGATGATTTCAACCTCAGATTTCAGCGGACCTGGGATAGGATTCCAACAAGCAGTAAAGCCCACTAATGAAGGTGCCTTCTTATACTTTCTTAGAGCTATAAATTCTGATATTTATTTGATGATTCAATCAATGGGGGACACAACCTTACTTGCAGCCTATAGCCTTTCCATAAAGGCTGAGAATCATTTGATTCAGGATGGAAAACTCGCTCCTAGGCCATCCATGCCTATATACCTCGAGTTAGGAAACCTAGGTACCAGCCAAATGCCCACATTAGCCCTTGTACCTACCCCAGGAGTCAAAGCTTAGCTGAAGCCTCCACCTCATCATGTAACACTTCAAAATAACTCTAGGAATTTATGAAATAACTTTAGAACTTGGGGAATGAGTTAGTAACCATCAAAAGGCAGCAAGCTCAGAGTTCTAGGCCGTATTAGCCTCAGGCTTAGTATCAAGCTAGACCCCAGTATCAACAAAATAGACCACCATCTCAGATTGTAAATCAGAGCCAAAACCAAGGACAACCTCAAGCTACTAGACCTTTTAGGTCATATGATCCAAACACAACTTCAACATCAAGGGCATTGGTTCCAAAGATAGAACAATATGGCACATGAATATGATTGGTGTTTCCCATGCAATCAGCCACATAACCAATCAATGTGCTTTAATGGTGCACTAAATCAGGCCTTGATGGTGCAAACTAGTATGGTGTCATAGGAACCTAGCCAAGAAAGAGATCAACAACAAGGAGCTCAGCAAGAGGGACCTCCAAGTGAAACTATGCTTGTCAATTGGAAAGTTGAGGACTTCTGTGGGATGAATCAGTTCCCTTCTCAAAGTGTAGCTGCCAATACACGGTCCAAAAAGAGAAATATTGGAGAAGGCCAACCACTGAACTCAGGTAACCCTCAACCTTCCATCACTCCACAAGGTTTTGGTGCTCCAAATATAACTCCCAACATGCAGAACCAATCCAAGCCACCTTCCAAATCCACTCAAGCACCGGTTGTAACAACCCATGTGCAAGAAAAAAATGTGCCTAGGAAGGGGTAGAAAAAGGATAGCTCATTCAATATCATTAAGCAAATGAAGAGGACAAGTGTGAACATTTCACTATGGGAGTCACTAGCCATTCTAGGGCAAAGGGATCTATTACAGACTGCTATACAAAATTGGTCAAGCTCAAATCACACCCCTAACCAACAAGAGAAAGTGCTTACCAATACAACTCAACATAGGAAAACCATCGAGAACAACAAGGTAAGAACCTGAGACCTCCTCCATTCTATGTTTCATTGATTATTGGAGACAAATTGGTGCACAATTGTATGATTGATTCTAGGGAAAGTAGTTTTTAATGCCTAAGCAAATAGCTAATCAACTGGGTCTCTAATATGAAGTCATCTCTAGAGGGGTAGTGCAATTAGATGGGACAACAAAGTGAAAACTATTGGAATCATCAAGGATCTGAACCTCACTCTACATGCCTGCCCTAATGTGACTATTTTTTGCAGAACGTATCAGTCATAGATTTACCACCACATTTTGCTTTGTGTTTTTCCAGGGACTTCAATGCCAAAATTGGAGGCTATTTGTCTACTAATTGGTCACATATGCTCTTTAGAACAAGGTATGGGGAAAATGCCACAATCAGATCTAAACCCATTGCTGATTATCATATTGAATCTTATGTGCCTAGTCAATCAATGCCAAGTGCTCATATTTTGATCAAGAAGACCTCCTAAGCACTTGTGAAGCAGATACCACGGTGGGATGTATCCCATACTTGACTCTAGATAAGTGGGCCAACAAAAGACATGCTTTTGACCCCTATAAGGAGATGGAAGAATCTGAGCTAGGTGTTTATTGTCTACATGAAGAGGGTCATCCTCTTCCTAACATAATTTAGCAAGAATATAAAGATGACAATGAGGTATGGAAATTGTTTTTTGATGGCTCAAGGAGTAGACAAGGAGTTGGAGGAGGAGCTATGATTGTGTCCCCCAAAGGTATGAAATATTATTCAGCCTTCAGATTTTAGTTTTCCTGCTCAAATAACACTGCTGAATATGAGGCTTTGGTCCATGGTCTTCATTGGGCAAGGAAGCTAGGAATCAAGAACTTGCAAGTGTTTGGTGACAGTGAACTAGTTGCCAATCAAGTTAGAGGACTTAATGCTATCAAGAATGACCTGCTCAAGAACTACAAGAGTAGGGTATGGGATCTCATGGAGGATTTCGAGGCCTTTAGCATTGTGTCCATACCTAAGAAGGAGAACGAAGCTACTGATAGGCTTGCAAGCAGTTGGAGAAATGTTTGATGTGGTTGAAAGCATCAAAAGAGACAAAGAACAACCACATATCCATATAATTGTGAGGCCAGCAGTGCCAAATAACAACACATGTTGGTAGGTGTTCGAGAATGATCGGTAGATCATTAATTTTTTACAAGAAGAAGCTGAATTCTCAGCTAGAAATCAAAGAAGATTAGAGTAGCAATATGGGAATCAAATAGTACAGCTGCATACAAACAAGCTTCCCAAAGGATTAGTGACATTGGAGTCTATATTCAATCCTAATGATCAGTTTATAAAAGAGAAGGATAACATTCAGATCAAAGGAGAAGATTCAGAGTTAATCGCGGTTGGAGAAGGTAAAACACTTCAAATTGGCAAAGTGGCCATTGAGCAAGAAGGGTATGAATTCATACAACTTTGCCAAGAATTTCTAGATGTGTTTTCTTCGAGCTATAAATACCTAAGAGGATTCAATCCAAAGCTAGCACAACATACAATCGAACTAGATCCAACTACTTAGCCCACCAGGTAAAAGTAGAGACTAGTCAATCCACACATCGAGCCTCTGATGAAGAAAGATCTGAACAAGCTAATAGAGGCATGTATCATACTTCCAATCAAACACTTAAGATGGGTTACAAAACTGGTCCCAGTCAGGAAGAAAAATGGAGAGATTAGGTTGTGTGTAGATTTTGAGACTTGAACAGAGCCTCCCTCAAAGATCACTACCCACTCCCTTTAATGGAGCAGATCTTGCAAGTGGTTTCTAGATCAGAGATATTCTCCCTCCTAGATGGCTACTCGAGTACAACTAGATCATGGTGAAAGAAGATGATCAGTTCAAAACAACTTTCACCACCAAATGGGGCACCTATGCCTATAAAAAAATGCCATTTGGATTGTCCAATGCCGGAGCCACTTTTCAAAGGGCAATGGATATGGCATTCAAAGGGCTAATCAACAAAATAGTACTAATCTATCTGGATGACATTACGGTGTTTTCCAAAATGCAACAGACCACCTTTTCCACCTAAGGTAGGTGTTTCGAAGATGCAGGAGTTTTGGGGTATCATTGAACCCTAAAAAATGCATATTCTTGGCCCATGAGGGCAGGCTTCTAGGCCATATTATATCAAAGGAAGGATTGGAAATTGACCCGGAGAGAGTTGAAGCAATAAGAGCATTGCCATTTCCAAGCCACAAGAAATTTCTTCAAAGCTTCCTAGGAAAAATCAACTTTGTCTGCAGGTTTGTACCAAAATTTGTTTCCCTTGTTAAGCCAATAACGTTGATGTTGAAGAAGAGCTTAGCATTCATGTGGAAAGCTGAAGGAAAGGCAAGATTTGAGGCCATCAAAGAAGCTATATCATAAGCTGCAATTCTCATGAATCTAGATTTATCTAAATACTTCACACTATATGCCTTTGGTGGTAGTGACACAATTTCTGCAATCTTAGTTCAGCAGAACAAAGAAGGTACAAAACAACCAATTTATTTCTTCATCAAGGTTTGGAAGACTACAAAGTGAGATACTCCATTGAAAAACAAGTCCTAGCAGTAATTAGAGGATTGAAAAAGATTAAGCATTTGGTTTCAAATAACAAAATCCAATTGTTGGTCTCCCATGCGGGAGTTAAAGAATTCCTTCTCAGTAAAGATCTGAATGAAAAACATGCAGGATGGATCACTCGTGTCATGGAATATGACATTGAGATCAAGGTAACTAAGCTAGTCCATGGGAAGGGGTTGTGTGACCAACTAGCCTCATGTCAACAAGACGAAGCAAACAGTGAAAAAGAGGCTATTTTTGTTACTGCAGGATAATCAGCAGGAAGGAAATGATGATGTACCTGCTCCTTTTTGGAATCAAGACATGGTGCAATTCCTTCAAACATGCCTATGTCCTAATGGGATGAGGAAAGAAAAAGGAGACATTTTAGACTACAGTCCATCTCATATATTCTTATTGATGGTGTCTTGTTCAAAAGAGACATCAATGGCATTCTGCTAAGATGCATTGAAACATATCAGGTTGAGAGAGTGTTACAATAATTCTGTGTTGAAGCAACTAGAGGCAATTTTGCTCCAAGGTTAAAAGAACTCAATATCATGAAGGTGGGTTATTATTGGTCCAGAGTGTTTAGTGACTGCTATGCATGGATCAAAAGGTGCAAGAATTATGGCAAAGAAAAGCTAGCAGTACTTCCATTGCACCCAATCTTAGTTTACCAACATTTCATGCAATGGGGATTGGACTTCATTGGAGTCATCAATCCAAATTCAAGCCAAGGCCACAAATGGATTATGACAGCAACATGAGTATTTCACCAAGTGGACCGAGGCAGTGGCACTCAAGGAAGCTAATGAGTCTAGTATACTAGATTTCTATGAAGGGATAATGCCCAAATTTGGAGTGCTAGCCACCATTATATTAGACAATGCATTGGCATTCATAGGTTCTAAGATCACAAGATGGGCTGTTAAGAACAAAAATTACTTGAGCACTTCATCAAACTATTACCCTCAAGGTAATGGCCAAGCTGAATCCATAAACAAGAACCTGCTAAAGATCATCAGAAGAACTCTTGATGAAAATCAGAGAACCTGGTACACAAATCTCAAATCGGCCTTATGGGCTGATAGAATAACACCCAAGAGATATGTAGGAAGCTCTCCATTCAAACTTGTCTATGGCAAAGAGGCGGTGTTACCTATATCACTTGAGTTTCCAACATTGGAGCTCGTGAAGTAGCTAGAGATGTCTGAATTTGAACCGATGGAGGCCAGGTATGTGGAGCTGATAGAATTGGAAGAAACTAGAGAGCATGCAATCGAAGCAATAGAGAAGGATTGGGCCTCAATCAAGAGATGTTTTAACAAGAAGGAAAAAACAAGGACCTTCCAAGTTTGATGCCATTACATGGTCACAAAATGTAAAAGTAGCAATGCTTTCCAATTGTCTACATTGGATGGTAAGGAATTGCATATTCTAGTAAATGGAATATATCTTAAACATTGTTACTAGAAGGAAGGTTATCACCTTATACATACTAGTTTAATTCCTTTTCCTCTAAGTGCTTGTGCACATTGTCTTGTTGTAGTATAGGTTGGTTTTCTCCTAAGTGCTTTGCACACTCTGCATGTTCTATTTGGAGAATGTATGATTTCAAATTTTGTATATAGTTGTGGTGCTGTTTTGTTGCTCTTATGCAGTCCATTTAGAGAGACAGAAGAAGCCCCGAGTCAAAACAATTTTCTACTCTCAGAAGCCTTCGTTTCGAGATTTCTTATGAAATTTGAGAGTGTAAACAGCTGGGCTCGTAAATCAGAGGTAGAATCAGTGTCAGACCATCATTCTCGACACCATGCCCAATGGATATGACAAGGAAATTGATCTTTTCATCTAACATGTAGATACCCTTGTGAGCCACCAAATTGTTATTCATATTTTTCCCCATGGGAAAAATATTGGATCAACAACGACCCCGCATAGAAAGAACCTAAGAAATTTCATTCAAACCTTGTAAATAGGTCGCAGAAGGACTTAAAATGGAGTGGTGGGGGCTGAGAAAGATTAGATGACCCTATACAAAAATAAATGACTCTATTAAGCCATTTCCATGTCTTAAATCCATTTTTCAAGTTACAGGTAGACTTAACAATGGAGTAAAGGGTCTAGAAAAGAAGGGACAGTGCCGCAAAGGAACCAGGAGCAAGAAAGGGAAAAAATGGTGAAGTTTCAAATTTTTTTAGGCTCGATACCATTTAGGAAAGAGTCCAAAATCGACTAAGTATGAAGAGCAAGCAGATAGAACCACGTGTCCTAACAATGCTTCTCCAAAGATGAATCCATAAAGGGAGGCTCAAACAAGTGCCGCATCTCCATGTGTCCCAAGCTGAAATGGAGGTAGGGTCAAATGGTCAACAGAGTCAAAAGGCATACAAGGCAGGTCTAAAAAATTGGCTAAGTATAAAGTGCAAGCGAAGGTCGCAAGTGTCAACTTGGCACATCTCCAAGAGTTAGTTCAAAGGTAGAGACATAAATGAGCGTGAGCTCTCCATGTGGCCCAAAGTATAAAAGGATAAAACGGACCATTGAAAAGTCCATAGACCTATGGAGGCTACCAAGTTTCAACTCGATGCTCCTTCAAAGGAAAATTTTGAATTGGGCTTTCAAGCGAGCGTGGTGCCTCCATGTGTGCAGTCTAAAAAAGGGGCAGATTCGAGTGACTAGTCAATGCAATGGGTAGGCTGGTGGAGGCTACCAAGTGTCTAAATGGTGCTAATTCAAGGATTGAATAGAGAGAGGGTTTCCAAATGAGCTCCAGATTGCTGCGCGTCCTAGGTCAAGAGATGTGACCCCACCAAGCAAAATACTTAGCCAAAAACATAGAAATTGGGCAGGTAGTGGAGGAAACGCCACATGGCAAGCCTAAACTAGCAATGCTAAAGCGGGCCATCGGGGAAAGTTTTTTTGCCCCTTGTTATTCCAAAGGTGTAAAAGTTGCAAAATGGGTTGTAACTCCGCCCAAAGGAAAAGTCAGCGTTTGAGCCCGAGTCAAGGTCAAAGTGGGGAGTCGGAGGAAAAGGTGAAAATTTTCCTTTTGTCAAAAGGGCACAGAGATAAAAATTGAAGTGCATCTCCCCAACCAACCAAAGGGTGCCACATGTCCAAGCGAAGCATCGAGGTGCCAAGGGTTTTCTAAGTTTTGCATTTTTGCGGAAAAGGGGAAAAATATAAATCACGGACCCAAACCTGATTTTTCCCTAATCTGACTTCCGCGTGCCCCATATTAAAAAACGGAGACCCATTTTTCAAACTGTTTTCCCGCCCATATGTACGGACTCGATAAAAACTTCAAAGGGGCATATCTTTCGACTCATGGCTCAAAATATTGCAAATCTTACATCGTTAGAAGCGTCTCGATGTCCTCTATGCCTTGCAAAGATAACAAACATTTTTTCAAGCCCTGGTAGGTGAAAAATTGAGAAAAAATATTTGGGCCTTTAATGTAGGATCTTCTTGCCTCAACAATCAGATCGGATTCGATCTGCTCTATTGTTTCTTCCTCCTTCGAGGTGCTGAATAAGGATAAGATGCAGTCAAGACAGATTTGGAACATATTTTATGGGAGACATTAAATAGTGGTGGTTGAGATTGGAGCTATTTTTTCTCGCTTCTCTCTTTTTCTCCCATCTGTATCGAATCTATAAATACAAGCTTGGGACTTGTTGTAAAGGGTTGGACATTCTTTTGTTTTGTAGGCTCCCCTTTCCTTCTAGCAAAGGAATTTGTGGAGTTCAAGCCTTCCATTAAAATTACAGTATGTTTCTTACCTCCTGGCTATTTTTTAATGCATTGTATCAATCTGCAAAGCAATAAAACACGTTTTTGATCAATTCTAGATCCTTTATGTCCCTTTTTCTCGCATATGGTCTTTCATTATAAATCTAGTTATCTGTGCTTGATTATTGTATGTATTTTGTTGGTTTGTGTCTATCAGCAAAACTAGTGTTCATCATTCCTTCGGTGCATCACCTTGTAGTTTAGTTATTTCTTATTTCTTATATCCCTTTTTATCCTTGTCTCCTTGGAAAATTTTAGATTAGGTATAGAGATAGATCCTCTGCAAGTCCTCACGTATGCACCTAAATAGAGGAATAAGAACCAACCTTTAACTTGGAGAGATTTTTCCATTTGTAAGGTCCCACACCCCGGGGAAAGTTCAATATTATGTGGATCACACGAAATGACTCTGCCTTAGAAAAAAACATATCTATAGAAATCATTTGGGGGTGCTTTGATTTTGCACTAACATACGTATGCATACATTTTGGTGCACAATTTATGATTTTTTCATTCAAACTTCAAAAAAGTGGGTTTTCCTAAACTCCATTCTACATGCACTAAAAATACAAAAACAAATATCAAATTTATTGGGGTGTAAAAACAATATTTCATTTTAAGGATGTGTGCACTTCGAAAATTAATAAAAAATTATATATTTATCTAAAAATTACAAAAATTATTGGAACCTCATTAAAACATAGTCCAAATTAGATAGTTTCAAGCCTTGCACCAATGAATTTGTCATCTTCTATTGTGGAATTCACGGAAAATTTTCACTTTCTTTTTGAAAAATCAACATAATCACGAGAAACAAAAGCAATGTTTAATAAAAAATCATGTCAATATTTTTTAAAAATCTTCTTATTGTTTCATTTCACATGAAAAACCATCCATCATGGAGTCTTCAATTCCCATGAAATTGGTTGGCTAGGAGGAAGGTGAACAAAGATCGAATTCCACCAAGAAATAATAAACTTATCGAGAAAAATGTGATCTTGCATGTTCAAAATCTTGTGATAATAATGTGATTATCAATTGATAGCTCTACTTAGACATTGAGAGTATTACACGACAAGGGATTACTTTTAGAACTATTTCAAAATTTTATTACCTCAAATATTTGAGCCACCCATCCTTTTCATCTTGAAATAGTTCCCACATATGACTTACGATCTATATGTGACTTTCCCAAACCAAAACAAAAGAACACCTAATTAACCCCAAACATTTTTCTTTTATGATTTTATGATTTTTATGGATATGGAGTGAGAGCGAGGAGGAGCAGGAGAGGGAGCAGATTTTTTTAATTCTGGTGATGGGCGAGAACTTTCTACAGACTCGAAGGATCCGTATGGGAATCCTAAGTTAGCGGAGCATCATGTGGCTACGTCAGGCAAGAATATGGTGAGGACCCCACTAGGTATCACATGGACCAAGATGTTGGTAAGGAAAAAGTTGGATAAGGAGGCCTTGTAAGGATTGGATCCAATCACATAGTAATAATAACAATTGATTTTGGATTGTGAGTTAGAGCAGTGATGGAAATGATGTGAAACCCTAATAGCAGTGATTGTATAGGGAAGGGCACATCATTTGTCCTTAGATCCTGTCAAGGTCGTGGTGAGGAAGATATAAAAATGGGGGTAACAACCATAGAAAATAAATGATAGTGGTTATGAAAAACAACACATCCTCCTCCTCTCAGTAAACCCTAGTACCCGCATCCCACGATGACGGATCCTCCGGCATTGGGCATGGAAAGAGATCGGTCCTCTATTAATTAGAACAGTGGTGAAAGTCCCGACCCTTTTCCCATGTTTTCTTGTAAATCTCATAAGCGTCTCTGTTAAACCAATCAATCTAGAATTTCATAACATTTTTCCCGTTTCCAATAAACCCTCAAAGCATCCATTAATATTTTCTCCAAGTCTTTGTTCACACTCTCATAGGTAACTCACTATGCATCAAATCCATCAGTTGGCTTGATGTATGGACTTGAAATTCATTCTTTTTAAAAAATTGTGCATTAAGATTGGGTTTTTGGACTAGAGTATGCGGGTAAATCCCTTAGAAACACCTTTATGCTCCTCTCCTACGGGATAAACCAATATTCAATGATTAATATGACTAGATATCTTTTCGGAGGAGCCAAGGAATTAATTTCTGCCTCATTCGGGAGGCACTCTTTAAACACACCTCTTCCTCGAAACCTACAGCAGCTCCTCCTGCCCCGCTTACATTGTGGAGCAATCCTCTGAAGTCGACCCTAGAAATACAAGATGAAGAATACTTATATCTGCTACAAGAAATAAAAACACAGACCTTGATATGTAGATTCAATGGCATTTTGGCCTTCTTCTAATGTAGTAATACAGTGGATTCATACCTCTTGGACAAAAACTATAAAATTTTCTTTTGTGCATGAGGCTTCTTCCTAGTCCTTTTTAATGACCTTAAGGATTACCAGAAATCTATTGAGGAGGGCCCTTGGTTCTAGGGTTTTTCAGTCTCTTCACTACCCCATGGTTTCAAGATTTCAACCCAAATACCCTCTCCATCATGAAGGTCCTAGTCTAGATATGACTACCAAATCTTCCCCTTCACTTTGCCTTTGTAGTGGATGAAATTGGAAACCTACTTGAGCAATTCATCAAAGCAAACAGAAATAAATGCGGTGTAGTCTGCTAACTTATGTTATGATTTGCATAGTAGTTGGTCTCAACAATGGCTTACCGAATTGGATGACCCTCAAGATTGGGGATTCAAGCTATTCTCATATCATCTATTACAAAAATATATATTTTAGGTGTAGAACTTGTAGGGCATCGGGTCACCTCCATGTTGCTTGCCCTCAAAAGAAAACTCAGGCCCTTAGGAAAAATGGATCCATTCCTAAGGATTGGAGCACACTAGATTTGGAAAAATAAAAAATGCTAACACGATACACATATAGCTATTGAAACTACTATCTTGGTTACAGCCAAAGTTCCAACTATGAAGATTCTATCCCTTTAGGTCTATCTTTTCTCCTCCTGTCGGCCCCTCCCAAAGAGGGTGAACAACCAATGATCATCACTCCCACTTTGGAAGGACCTTCTCCAACACTTAAAATATCCCATGAGTCGACCACTCGATTTAGATAACGAGGGTACCCATTCCCTTGAGTGATCTTTGTCCTTGGACTTGATGGAATACACTTCTCTTATATCGGTGATGCTTTCTGCGGGAGAAATGGAATTTAGTGCAGTCAAAGAGGGGAAAGAAGGGTAGGCACTGACAACTTTTTATTTTCTTCTCTCATTTTTTTCCTGCATCTCCTTTTCCTTCTCGGTCTCGTAGCCATTTCAGGATGCATCCTCCTCTTCTCCTTTTCTTTCTTCTTCTACTTCTAGTGTTAGTTGTTCAGCTACTATCTCTTCTTCTCATTTAAGGCTACGAGTTTGTTGTTACACATTTTCATAAACTGCTCCTCTTGTTTTCTTCTAATTTTCCTTTGCTTCCCTTCTTATTTGTTTTGGGCCTTCTTAGTCCTTTGTTCACTTTTCCTTTGGGATTCTTCACTTTTATACTTCATTGTTATATCTCACCTTTAAGGACTTTGTAAAAGGATGTGGGTCCTACCAAAACACCCACTTTACCCTTTTCCAAACAAAAGGATTGGATCTAATCAAGGAAAAGGGGTGCCTATCCCTTTGGGTACTAAAGTTTTTGCTAGACAAAGAAAAATCCTCCATGGAAAAATATTTGTTTTCTAAATGCTTGGGAGTTAGGCTCAACATTGATTTTTTTTTCATGATTGGGCCAAGAGGTTGGCAACTAATGGGGCCATTGGTGTAATTATTTATGGTAATGGATAATTCTTGGTCACCCTCCTACATAAATAAAATGTGGTTAATATCCTTTCCGAGGGTCAGTGATTCATTAGAAAGTCTCATGTGGTTATCTAGAAATGGGAGCTGACCTTTAAGCCTTATGAAAAAATAGTGTGTAAGTTTCCCATCTAGGTGAAATTTCCATGCTTACCTCTACAGATTTTGGGAACTATAAGTTTTAGTGGGAATCACTAAAATATTTGGCTCATCGATTATGATTGATCTGTGAAAAAATCTAAACTCGGTTGAACCATACAAGGTTCTCGTGTCAATTTGTAGCAGGTGCTTCACTAGAAGGAAATATCAAACTATTGTCTAAACTTTGTGATTGGATATAACGTTTTAAATATGAACAATCCTCATTTATCTGCAATAAATGTAAATCTGTGGGTCATAATTTTAGGGGATGTTCTCTTTCAAAGAAGAAAAAATATACTAGCTCCAAACTTCCATCAAAATTTTACACAAAAGAAAATCTAGAGTGGAAGCGGTGGGAAACAATAGTAAAGATATTAGTCCCGTAAGGAGCCGATCAACGAGAATGGGTCACCGAAGGTGGATGAAATCCTCTCTCCACAATTTTCAAAATCTAAGGGAGAAACTTCAACCATGGAAGAGGAAATTGTGGGCATGAAGGAGGATAAGATTCAAAGGGAGGGAGTTTCAACTTCCAAGTCTAAAAATAGTAATGGAGGTTCCTTTTGTTTCCCTTAGTTAATTTTCATATAAGGTTGTGTTAGGCCTTTCCCTTGAGGAGTTATCATTTATTGGCCAAATAAAGGAGGAGAACATAGTGGTTAATTTGAATGCCTTTGAAGCTCTATTAGAGGAAGTAGTTCCAGATACTTAGGAGGTTGCCTCTTCGCTTGTGACTCCCATGAAAAAGATAAACCCAATACTAGAAACAAAAACATGGCTGATGTAGGTAAGGAGACCTTGCCTAAAATAAGACAAGTGAATAAGGAAAGAAGAGAGAGATATGTGACGAAGGAAATAGAGAAATGTATACAGAAATATTTAATGGATGTTTTTTCAAACCTCCATAAACCTAAATTATTTTCATATCATGGAATGTAAGAGGGCTAAATAACCTAGGTAAGCATAGAATTCTTAAGGACTTAAGGTATACATATAAGCCTGATATCAGATGATTTAAGAAACCAAGATGAATCTTGATAGATTTAAGGATGTTAGTAGGTTTGTCTAGAAGGAAGGTTATTGGGTGGGTTCTAATTCTATAGGTGCTTTTGGGGGAATAGTTTAATTATGGAATCTCGAGGTGGTTAAGGGGAAAATTTTTTGACTACCCCAAATCATGTTGCTCTATGTTTCATGGAGACTAATTTTGATAAGAATTTGATTTTGTCTAATATTTATGCACCAAATTCGGTGAGAGGAAGAACGATCCTGGGGAGGAGATTTCAAAGTTTATAATTTTTATTAAAGATGAGGATTGGATCATAGGATGATAATTCAATACACCTATCTCTCCAGCCTAATAACAAGGAGGGAGTGTTACTTATTTTTATAGTATGGAGGATCTAGCAATTTTTTTGATGACGAATGGGATTTTTGATTTGGAGATAGGGGGATCCAAATACACTTGGGCTAACATAAGCAAATGAAAGGAATTTTATCCAAATAACTCCCCCATCCATTTGGATGACTTTTAATTTCATTCGGATCCGATGCTTTACATTTCAGGTTGTGTACCTGTAGGATTTCTCATTTGGCACTTTTCATAGGCTGCAATCCATCTGCACGCTCCCCACATGCCTTCTTACTTCTCCCTTCGCATTCTACTCTCCTTCCATTTTCCCCTTTAGTGCCTTCCTCCTACACACATGTTTTCTATCCCCTCATGCCTTCCTCACGTGCCCTTCTCGCAGACATCTTAAAATTTTTCATCGTGCTCTGTTATCCATTTTTCCCTCAGAAACTTTTTGTCAAACACGACCTTCCAAACTAGAGAAATGAATAAGGATAACTCGGTAGGTCAAAAATCCACCTAGATCGAGTCGACTCAAAGCAAAGCAATAAAACCCTGGAAGGTGCCACGTTTCATCTCGGTGAATCTTCAAAATGTGAAACAAAAGAGGAGACCCTAGGGATGCACTTGACCCCCATGTGGATCTCAGCACATAGCAGGCTCACGGATGATGCCAAGTGTCCAACCACCGCAACTTCAAGAGGGAAAGGAGGGGGTAAAGTCTTGGAAGCCCACAGGGTTTCCATGTGGAGCTAAGTCCAACCATCAGTGGAAGCCTCCATGTGTCTCTTCGGTGCACTTTTGGTATGGTTCTCAAAAGTGGGGTCCCCAAACAGTGCGAGACTCTCCACGTGATTAGATCTTGAGAAGGTTGCACCATCCATTGAAATGTTTAAGCATGGGAAGAGCAAACGAATGCGCCATGTGCCTCATCAACACAACTTCAAAGGTAAATTCCAAAGGTAGTCCCCAAACAAGCACACAGGACCTCCACGTGGTTAGATCTCGATAAAGGTGCATGAGCCGTTGAAAAATCTAAACATGGAAGAGCCAACGAAGCCTCCATGTGTCACCAAGCACACCTTCAAAGGTAAAATCCAAAGGCAGGTCCCAAAAGAGTGCAAGATCTCCACATTTCTAGGGTCCAAAAGGTAGAAGTGGCCATTGAAAAGTCTAAGCATGGGAAGAGCCAACGGAAGCCTCCACATGTCAGCTCAACACAACTTAAAAGGTAAATCTAAAGGTACGTCCCCAAAACATGCGCTAGCCCTCCACGTGTCTAGGGTCCAACATAGTTGCTCCTAAATAGAAGGGACTTAGCCAAAATACAAAGAAATCAAAGTAGGCTCACAGATGATGCCAAGTGTCCAATCGTCGCATTCCTAGCACCCTAAAAGGTAGCAATATTGTGAGAGCCCTCATGGAACATCCGACCCTGACCTTTAGATGATCACAAATTTTGACTGGAAGCTTGATTTTGAGTTGGAGAGGACATTTTGGAAAGCTCTCGACATCCTCTATGCCAAAAAAACCATATTTCATATTTTTAGTAAGGGTAGGTGGGTGGAAATAAAAGAAACATCTCAGCTCCAATAAACCGAGCACGGACGCACGACAATTAAGAGATGCAGAAACTAATGAAGCTTTGATGGAAATTTTTAAAGAATGATCCCAATTCAAGGAGACAGTTGGAAAGTGGTTAGGAATGCATTTAATGAGCATGACCATCATTCTTTCATTATTGTAGGTCGAGGAGGACGAAGGATGATTCTTTTACAAGCAAGGTGCCATTGATTGCACTAATTTATTGCATCTTAAAGGTGGTTGAAAAATCAATTTGTGGATTGGAATCTTCTCTCCTTCTCTCTCATTCTTCCTATATATTGTAAGGAGGGGCATTTTTCTTTGAATTTGGTCATTTTTTCTCTCATTCCCCCTCCCTCTGTTTTCTCTAGGGTCGAATGTGGATTTTAAGCCTTTGGTTTTTCTCACCTCTTTCCCACTGATGATGTATTGTGTGAATTCATGGAGCAATAAAATATGTTTCGTGATGCATTTTGTCCATCCTTTTCTTATTTTATTATCTCTTTTTGCCTCTCATCATTGCAGGGTATATTGTGTATATCTCGATGTCTATTGCAGGTTTTGGGAGATGTGTTTAATGGGTTGAAGTGGTGTTCTATGTGAAATTTATCTTTGGTCTGTGATGCATCTTTTCCAAACTCTCCATTGCTCATGTCTCTCCATTTTGAAAGTTGGATTTGTGACTAGCAACCTCCTTTTCTGGTGTATCACCGCTTTAGTGTAGGCTCTGTTTTCATGCATTTCTTTCTCTCCCTGGTCCCTTGGAAGGTTAGATTAGGATTAGATAGTTTTCCTACATTAGAGTAGATTGTGGCAGGTAGTTTAGGAGTAAGAACCAACCTTCTCTGGAGGATCATCTCAAGCTGCAAGTCCCACATCTTGAGAGATGGTCCAATGTTATGCAGATTACACCGAATGCCCCACTCACATCTAAGGACATTTGGGGGTGCTATAATTTTGTATCAACAGTTTTGGCACGCCCGGTGGGATAGGTTTGAAGCACCTTACCACTTCATCTTAGCAGGTTGGTGTGTTCCTATTAAGATTCATCCTTTTGAGGCACATGCAAAGCACATCTAGTGACTCAATCTAGTCAATAACCCATCCTTTGATTTGCAGACTTTATTTCCATCCATTTCCACCCATTCCTCTTTCCATATCTTTCATCTTCTTCCATCCCATGAATTTGTGCAATCATGACTTCATTCCCATCTTGGAATTCACACTTGCAAAGCAAGACACCAAAGAGTTTGATCTCCTATCAGACTTGGAGGAATGTTTTGATGAAGAGGGCCCATAGAAATTACAACATTCACTGCCCTACCATTCATCCTTCAACCACAAGAACCTGCTGCCATGGAGAAGCCAAAACCGGTCATGCCCACTGCAGGCATGAGGATGATATACAAAGCACCAAGGGTCACCATCAACACCTCTAGGAGTCCAATGCAAATCAGCTTGAGGAGGTATTTTTGATTGATGTTGATACTTTGGTTATTTGGGTGGAGGATCGACCTCTTGTTAGTTTTTCACTCATAATAATAGCCATGTTCAGCTCCAAATCATATACATGGCTGCCTATTTTGAGAAAGGAAGCTACTTTTCCCTTCCATTGCAAGATTTGTTTGAGTTCCCTTTGCTTCCAGTTAGCATAGAGTAGGTAGGTTTTTTTCAGAAGAAGTGATTTTTCACACTCTACATGTTCCACTTAGAGCATGTATGATCTTTCTCTTTTATACATAGTGTGTTGTAGTGTTTTCTTACTCGCACACAATGCATTGAAGGTAGTGCTTGGGTAGATCAGCCCCGGCCCAATAATGTTTCAAGCAGCTCAGGACAATATTTCAAAGATTCAGATCAGAATTATGTTTATTAGGCTTAACTCCATCCCCAATAGATACACCTAAGGCTACTCGGGTCTCTTCGCCTAGCAGAGCGGAGTGGTCTCGCGAGTCACCAAATTGTTATCCAAATAACTCCCCAGCCATTTGGATGACTTTTACTTTCATTCGGCTCTAATGCTTTACATTTTAGGTTGTGTGCAAAGTAGGCTTGCTCATTTGGAACTTTACATAGGGTGCAATCCGTCTACGCGCTCCCTCACACCTTCTTGCTTCTCCCTTTGTATTCTTTTCTCCTTCCATTTTCCCCTTTAGTGCCTTCCTCCCATGTGCTTGTTTTCTATCCCCTCGTGCCTTCCTCACGCGCCTTCTCGCGAGACACCTTAAAAATTTTATCCCTGCTCTGTTATCCAATTTTTTCACTGGGAAAATTTTGATCAAACACGACCTTCCACGATAGAGAAATGAAGATGACTAACTCAGTAGGTCAAAATTGAGCACAGAGCGAGTCAACTCGAAGCAAAGCAACATAATCGCGGAAGGTGCCATGTGTCAGCTCAGTGCATCTTCAAAATATGAAACAATAGCAGAGACCCTAGGGATGCGCTTGACCCCCACATGGATCTTAGCACATAGCAGGATCGCGGGACGATGCCAATTGTTCAAGCACCGCAACTTCAAGAGTGAAAGCAGGGGTAAAGTCTTGGAATCCCACAAGGTTTCCACATGGAGCTAAGTCCAACCTTGGCGGAAGCCTCCATGTGTCTCTTCGGTGAAATTTTGGTATGGTGCTCAAAATTAGGGTCCCCAAATGAGTGCAGGATCTCCACGTGGTCGATCCCAGGATGGTTGACTGGCCGTTGAAATTTCTAAGCATGGGAAGAGCCAGCGGAAGTGTCACATGCCTCATAGGCACAACTTCAAATGTAAAATCCAAAGGAGGCCCCCAAACAAGCGCATGCCCTCCACATGGTCGAGCCCGATAAATTTTCACTATTCTGTTGAAAAGTCTAAACATGAGAAGAGCCAGCAGAATCCTCCACGTGTCAACTCAAAGATACCTTCAAAGGTAAAATCCAAAGGCAGGTCCCAAACAAGTGTAGGCCCTCCAAGTGTCTAGGGTCCAAAAGGAAGAACCGGCCATTGAAAATTCTAAGTATGGGAAGAGCCAGTGGAAGCCTCCACGTGTCATCTCGGTGCAACTTCAAAGGTAAATCCAAAGGCAGTCCCCAAACATGCGTTGGCCCTCCACATGTCTAGGGTCCAACATAGTTGCTCCTAAATAGAAGGGACTTAGCCAAGATCCAAAGAAAGTAAAGTAGGCTTACCGATGATGCCAAGTGTCCAACCATCACATTCCCAGGACCCTAAAAGAAAGCAATATTGTGAGAGCTTGCATGGAATGCCCGACCCTGACCTTCAGATGATCATAACTTTCCACTGGAAGCTCAGTTTTGAGCAAGAGAGGACTTTTGGAAATCTCTCGACATCCTCTACACCAAAGAAATCGGATTTTGTATTTTTAGTAAGGGTAGGTGGGTGAAAATAAAAGAAATATCTCCAGCTCCAATAAATTGAGCACGACACACAACAATCAAGAGATGCAGAAACTAATGAAGCATTGATGGGGATTTTTAAAGATCAAGCCCAATTTAAGGAGACAGTTGGAAAGTGGTTGAGAATGCATTTAATGAGCATGGCCATCATTCTTTCATTACTACAGGTCAGGGGACATAAGGAGGAGTCTTTTACAAGTAAGGTGTCATTGATTGCACTCATTTATTGCATCTTATAGGTTGTTGAAAAGCATTTTCAGGATTGGACTCTTCTCTCCTTCTCTCTCTCTCTCATTCTATGAAGTTGGTCATTTTTTCTCTCCTGTCCCCCTCCCTCTTTCTTCTCTAGCATCGAATGTGGAGTTTAAGCCTCCTCTCTTTTCTTCGTAATGGCGTTTTCTTGCCTCTTGCTCACTAATGATGTAATTGTATGAATTCATGGAGCAATAAATCTGTTTTGTGATGCATTTTTCCATCCTTTGCTTATTTTATTGTCTCTTCTTGCCTCTCATCATTGCGTAGGTATATTGTGCATATCTCTTATGTCTATTGCAGGTTTTGGGAGTTGTGTTTAATGGGTTGAAGTGGTGTTCGTGTGAAATTTATCTTTGGTCTTTGATGCATCTTGTCCATCCTCTCTATTTCTCACCTCTCTCCATTTAAGGCAGTTGGATTTGTGACCAGCAACCTCCTTTTCTGGTGTATCATTGCTTTAGTGTAGGATATGTTTTCATGCATTTCTTTCTCTCTGTGGTCCTTAGAAGGTTAGATTAGGATTAGATAGTTTTTCCTACATTAGATTAGATTGTGGCAGGTAGTTTAGGAGCAGGAACCAGCCTTCTCTAGAGGATTATCTCAATCCCGCAAGTCCCACAACTTCAGAGATGGTCCAATGTTATGCATATTACACCGAATGCCCCACTCACATTTAAGGCCATTCAGGGGTGCTGTAATTTTGCTTCAAAAGGATCTTATTCAAATAAAACTTGATCGCTTTGTGATTAACTACCAAAGTATGATTAATTAGTTCTATTTGCTTACCTTTCTCCCTAGGATTGGTTTTGACCATAGTCCAATTATTTTTAAATTAGGATAGGGGTTACCAAAAAAGATAAACCTTTTAGGTTTGAAAATATTTGGTTGAATCATGATGATATTTACAAAAAAAGTACAGGAATGGTGGGGTGTTTAGGTGTATGGATTTCCTATGTTTAAATTGATTTACAGGTTGAAGCATGTTAAAAATATGATTAAGGTTTGGAATAAGGAGATATTTGGAAACATATTTCTTCAAACAAGCAAGATAGTAGAAGATTTGATAACTATTGAAGAATGGGTGGATGAATATGGTCTCAACTCTACTTTAAAGGAACATGAACATTATATTCTTATTGAGTATCATGATCTTCTTGCCAAAGAAGATATTTATTGGAGGAAAAATATAGGGCCAAGGGGCTTAAGGAGGGAGATATAGGAATATGAGATTTTGTTCATGAAATTAGAAAACATAATGGCGAGCTCACTTTGGATGAAGAGGAAATCAATAATACTATGATTAATTATTTTAAGGAGTTGTTTATTCATGACCCAACTTATGAGGACTCTACTTTTTATAAATCCATTTTTATTTTTCATAAATTAATCTCGGATCAAGATAACAAATCTCTCTCTCTCTCTCTCTCTCTCTCATTCCTAGAGAAGAGGAAATTGGGTTCTCTCGTATTTGATATGGAACCGAGATAAATCCCTAGGTCCCGATGGGCTCCCTATTTCTTTCTTTCAACACTTTTGGGAGATTTTTAATCGGGATGTGGTGGATGTTGTTCAATATTTCTTTAAATCTAGACATCTTAAATAGATCAATAATATTTTCTTGGTTCTTATTCGAAGATGACCGGAGATAAATACCTTAAATATTTCGAGACTCATTAGTTTTTGTAATACCATCTACAAATTGATTACCAAAATTCTCTCTTTCAGAATTAGGAATGTGCTTTCAAAATTCATCTCTCCTAATCAAGGAGTTTTTGTTCTTGGTAGAAAAATTCCAGATAACATCATTTTTATGCAAGATGCCATCCATTCGGTGGAAAATTCAAGAAGGTTAGCCATGCTTGTCAAATTGGATATGCATAAAGCATATGATAGAGTTTCTTGGTATTTTCTTTGGGCTATCATGGTTAATCTGGGTTTTAGTGATCATTTTGTTAACTTGGTGATGACTTGTATTTCCACTGCCAGTTTCTTGGTCATTGTCAATGGTAAACCTGAAGGTTTCTTCTAGGCTGGTAGGGGATTGAGACAAGGAGACCCCCTTTCTCCTTTTCTATATATCATTATGGCTGAAACCCTTAGTAGATTATGCAATCAAGCTCTTTCTCAAAACATCATTCAAGGGATTAAAATTTATAATGGGTTAACACTTGTTTTCCTTAATCAATTTGTGGATGATAACTTCTTACTTGGGAAAGATGTAATTCAAGAGGCAACTACCTACAAAAAAGTGTTGCATGAATATGAGATGGTTTAGGGAAGCTTGTCAACTTTCATAAGAGTGTTGTGTTTTTATTAATGTGGAAGAACGAATCCGAAATTTTTTTCCCAAATTATTGGCTGCAACATCAAATCCTTTCTAGACACTTACCTAGCAATGCCTTTCATTCATTAAAAAATTGGACATTTCTATTTGGAATCCTCTTACAAACCATATGCGTAGGAATATTTATACTTGGAAGGGATCCTTGTTATCTCAGGCTGGCAAGATCCAACTTCTTCAAATCTCCTTACAAGGAATTCCAATTTATGTCATGTCCCTTTTCAAGCTCCCTGCTAAAATCATTGTCTCATTGGAAAGGATTCAAAAATGTTTCCTTTGGTCAGGAGTTGAGGATCATTTCAAATATCCCTTATTCGCTTGGAACAAATTCATCAAACCTAATACTTGTGGGATTTTTTGGTTAAAAGATATTGAATAAATGAATGAGGCTCTTCTAGCTAAAATTGGGTGGCGGATTACCAAGGAAGAAGGTCTTTGGGTTGACATCCTTAAGAAGAAATATTTGTGGAATATTGAAAGACTGGACACATTTTTTTAAGAGATGATCTCCCTTTGGGCTTGACCTTCTGGAATTCCTTTGTGTCATCTAAATCTATTTTGGGCTAGGGTATTAAATGGAATATCGGGAAAGGCAACAAAATCCAGTTTTGGCAGGATAATTGGCTTGAGGACAAACCACTTGTGAATGATGAACCTTGGAAATCTGTGTTCCGTCTCCTTGAAGAGAAAGGTAGGAAGATTCTTAAGGATCACTGGATTAGGAGTGGGGAGGGCCTAAAATGTATATTTATCCTTCCTCTTTCTAGTTACATTCAACCTTTCATTGACATCAATTTAAAGCTTCAAAATTTTAACATCCCTCGAATTCAACTTCAAGAAGACTTTGTTATTTGGAGAGAGGAGTTGCAGAAGTTTTTTGTTAAATCTAATTATATCTTAAATTTCAAAACCCATGACCAAAAGGATTACTAGAACACTTTGTGGGTAAATTATTTAATCCTCAAGGTTAACATTTTCTACTAGCTTCTGTTTAGAATAAGATTCTTACTCTTGAAAATATGAGGAAAAGAGGTATGATTATCCCCAGTAGATGCATTCTATGTGGTAAACAAGAGGAAAATGCTAATCATTTGTTTATCCATTGATCTTTCTCCCTTGTTGTCTTTTCTTTAGTTCTGGATCTCTTCAATCTTCAATGGATGTTTCCTGAATCTGTGGAGGATTTTTGTTTACAATGGACTTTTCCCTTTAAATATTTGGTTCTTGTGGCTTTATGGAGGATGGCTCTCCCTCACTTCCTCTAGAGTTTGTGGAAGGAAAGAAAATGGAAAGATATTTAGGGATCAATATGATACTATAATGAAGGTGAGCATCCGGTTATGTTCTTCACTAAAGGAAAATGTTAGACTTTTCAAGGGAAAAGTTAAGGCCCCCTGTTTTGAGATCGAGACCGAAATTATTAAATAGTTCCCTTTTAGTCCTCCCGGCCAAGGTCCCCATCCAGAGTTAAATAGATTAAAATAAATATAAATTAGCTAAAATTGAATTTTGATGGGGCCTCGAGCGTTAACCCTAGTCCTATTGAGGGTGGGTGCATACGTAGAGATCATGAAGGTAATCGGGTTTTTACTTATGTTATGCATTAGGGATATAGAGTAATAATGTTGTTGAAGCCATGACACTTCTATAGGGTGTTAATTTGGCTAATGCAAATGGTTTTGTTGACAATTTTTGCACTTGTGAAAAAATGGGAAACTTCAAACTTTGTTACAATGGATAGCATTGGTAAAGTATACCTAAGCTATGGGAGATTATATTAGATTCTGTTGTTACTGCTGATTTATTTAAAAGATTATATGAAATCTGAAACTATGTGTATTGTTACAAAATGTAACAATACACATAGTTTTAAATTTCATGACCATCCTCAGCAAAAGAACACAATCCCCAAAGGACAGTTATGTTGTCTTGATGAGAACATCCAATTGTAGAGTAGGTGAAGTGTAAAGTTTTGGAACAACAAACATAAGTGCAGATCACATAAAAATCGAGTTCATTACTGAATGTTACAAGTTCTATTCAATGTTCTTTCCTTCATGATTAAGACATTCAATTATGTTACTGAGTTGTTTAGTTCATTATACAATCCATATAGAAAGTAGAAATGCGAAAGAGATATACAACTCATTTACATAATTCAATGCTTTATTCACAAGGAGAGTCAAATGTTTCCCACACAAGCCGTGGGATGTAACTGAAAATTAAAGTACAGCTACTAAAAAGAAAGATACACATGCATGAAGGAGAAAGCAAAGGAGTATGAGGGTGAACCCATCATTTCCTTGTATATTCTTCATTGTGCAAAGCATCTCCTTACCAACTCCTTCATCCTCAAGGAATGGTACCTGGAAAGTAAAAACAAGTCAACCATTAGTTATGAGCTCAGGGATCAAACCATATTCCTACACTATCCTACTTCATGCATATGAATCTTCCCCTAAGCAGGAGATGTATTCTACTTGAAGGAAAACTGCATGCATGCTTTTATCACTCAGAAAGAGGAAAGAGAAAAGAAAGAGATAACATAGACATAAGAGAGGCCAAAAAGCCTAAATATTTCCTAACTGTTTTCCTAAGTGTGTAGGTACAGGTTGCAGCCAAAGAGAGAAATAGATAATTCATAAGTACATGCTAAGAAGAAGTAAAATTGCAACTCAAATTTCATTAAACATTTTGCAAATGGAAGAGGTTAGAGCTCAGAAGAGAGAATGGAAGATAAAAATACATTTTTCAGTTTGCAAAGGAAAAGATATAGAGAATCATATTTCAAGACACTAAAGCTAAAAGAAAAAGGATTACAGCTGAAATAGGATGAGAGAGAAGATTTTGGGAAAAATTTAATAGATCTTCACCATGTAAAATGGACATTTACAACTTTTCATCATGTTGTTTTAAAACAAATAAGCAAATCAAATAAGTGATACAGAAATCAGAAAATAATTACATGATCAAGAGAAACAACTATCATGTTTTCAGTTCTCAATTGTTATGTCAGTTCAGCATGAAAAGTGTTACTTTCTGTATCCTGGATCAGAATATATAACTACTACTTCTAGAAATGTATTAAAGAAAAGATTCTGAATTTTTTTTTCCAGGCTTCACCTATAAAATCAACATTTACAACTTTTCCAGTATCTATATCAAACTGACATCAAAGAAATGCAATGAAAGTAACATAATAAGGTATCTGAATCAAGGTTTGTGCCTAATAGTGACATCAAAACATATCAATAATTTCTTAAAATTACTACAGATACCAAAGAGTATAAGAGAAACTTGCAGGTTACAAAGGGTCAATTCAAAAGGAATCATACAACTGTAACACCAATAATTCAGTGAGCAGAATTTATACACAAATATTTAACCTTCACATGGGACTAAGATCATATATACAAGTTACAAAATCACCCTCAGAATTCAAAATTATGGACTACATGTATCAAGAAACAACATCAATGAACCTTTCAAAGCTCAGAACGGTCAATATACAGACAAGAAAATAGAGAGAGATTACAACAATGGAGGAAGCACCTACAACCACCTCACATATAAGCATCAAATAGAAGTAAAAGCACTCGGGAAAAACCACTAAATGTGGAGATTTAGGGATCGAATTTCAATGCAAAATACAATCTTAACTTACATTAAAACATAATACAACAAATTCTTACACTCCTACCTTGCTATGGCCATCATCAACTACTTCAAGGTTTGAATGTTTAGGACAAGCCTTCTTTTTATGAAAACACGAAGTGTATTTTGGCTCTAAAATATGCATAAGAAGCAAGAAATAGATCGAATAAAATAATGTAAAGCTCGAGATCACAAAAATAGAATGCATGAAGATTTTTTCCTAGATGGTAATAATAAAGACTCAGATCTATTTTCATTTCAAGAAAGGCAAAGTCAATATGCGAATACCCTCATCAAAATTAGAGCAGAATGGAACAGAGTGTGAAATGATTCAGAATCAGACAAGAAATACATATCCTAGTTTTCATCGCAGGCCCATTAATGGGTATCAAAGGGAAAAAGGGAACAAGTACTTACTGTTCAAATTAAATTTGAGCAACCCTCAAATGTCATCAAGTTTAGCAAAGGAAGCAACCCAACACGAGTTTCAACTCGAGATCCACAAAGGAGCCAAGAAGACATGAAGTATGCAAAGTAAATGGTGAATTATTAGCACTTCAAATCAAGATAATAAGAACAAAATGATTACCATGCTCAGAGGCAAAACTTACCATACTTTGAACACCTTTTGCACAATCAGCTCAGGAAGAACAATGGTGGCTACAACCAGAGGAGTAATAAGAGTTGCCGAGAGTAAAGACGAGCGGCCAATAAATATACAGAAAGGTCGAGCTCAAAAACATCAATAGTGGCCAACAACTCACATGGAGCTTGAAAGGGCCGAGCTTCATGAAATAAAATAGTGCACACAAAGAAACCTCAAAGAACCCCGTAGGAGGTAGGAAACCCTTTTCATCACAAAGAAACTGAGCTAGTCAATGCAAGACGGATATCAAGCTATCACATGAAGATTTTTAAGACCCAAAGACAAACAGATTTGAGCTCGAAAGCTTCAACCTTGGCAGCCACAAATTTTTTCCAGGCTTCGCCGCCATGATGAAAATCCAAAATGAAGTGATCATTAGGGTCAAGTGATCTTTACCACTCAAACTCGAGATGAGTTAAATGAAACTCAACCACAAGTCAAATAATCAAAGGTAGAGAAGGAAAAGTACCAAGATCAATGCTCAAGGATCGATCCCCAAATTCAAAGAAAACCATCATGGTTAGATGCCATTACTACACCAAACTCCAGGTCAAAAACCCTAACCATGAGTCAAAGATTGACGACCTGAGATTCAATGGATTAGAGATCAATGATTGGAAACCGATCAACAAAGTTCAATGCAAATCACCATGGTCACATTAATAGCTACCACATTAAATTCTAGGTTGGAAAACCTAACCGAGGGTCAGAAACATCAACAACATCAAATTCACAGGTACAAAGATCAACGGCCCGGTTTCCATCATCGATATCAAAGCAAACTCAACACAGGTCAGATTGCCACCGACAAATGCATGGAGGGGTGAGTCACCGTGGGGAGGGGGCCAGCCCACGTCACCAAACAAATATCATTGCATTGACTTTCAAAAGTCCAAAACTATAGTCATTTCCAAATAATGCAAAAATGCCATCATACGTGCTCATCACCGAAAAGGTAAAGTTTGAAATATGCCAAGACCGATGAGTATGGGTGGCAGCTATATGCCATAGTATTTGTTACAAAGGTGGTTGAATATAATATGGTGGTAACTATTACAAATTTCCCATGTGTATCCAAAAACATGCCCCCTTTTAATATGCTAAAGTCCACTAAGTGGCCAAACCAAGCGATTTAAGGGTGGTCCCCACAAGGAGGTTGGAGTGGAGTTGAAAAGTGTCACTCATGTGACCACTCAAAAAAAGATGTGAATATCAAAACATGTGCACATATCAGGTGGTTCCCACAAGAGTAATTATTTTTACAAATATTGCTAAGTGTTATAATTATTTGCTCACAAGAAGATAGTTGTATTTTTGCATGCTTCAAAAGAAGATAGAATAGAGAAGAAGACGAGTTTGCATGCTCAAAGGAGGGAGACTTACCTAGCATGTAACTTAATTATTAGCAAATTTTTCACCCATTCTTTTCTTAAAAATAGAACAGTCAACTTCAGTTTGACTTCATTGTAAATAAGGCTATTAATTCTTATTTTTAATTGCATGCTCTAGTTTGTATTATTTTATCCCTTAATAAATAAAGGATAAAATTAGGATGCATGGGTGAGTATAGCCTTACTCTATTTTTAGGAAGGATGGGAAAAATTATTTTGCTATATATTGTGTGCCTTTGCAAAGAACAAGGAGGTTATTTGGAGGAATTTTGGATATATGAGTATCTGAAGCAAATTTTGTCGGTTTTACCCTCACGAGTGTGAAGTGTTTTCTGTCTTTCCAAGTTATTTTGTAGTCTTGTGTATGTTATATTAATCTTGTGAATGCAAATTCCCTGATCAACCACCTTACCCTCGTTGTAAATTTTAGTCTTTTATGCTTAATTTTAATGTGCATGTTAACTTATTAGTACTGTTGTGATTCTCCCTAAGTATAATCAAGTGTTTTTCCCTTAGATATTTTATAGAAAAACTATTGGTTTGTGCATCAAGAATCCTTCCCAAATTAGTTGTGCATATACTCAGTCAAATCCCTCATACAAATTTGGTGTATCACCTCAGTTTAATCATTTACAGTCTTATTTTACTCTCAAACTCCCAGAAAGTAGTTTAGGATACACCAATAAGGAAGCGGCCTTTTAATCCCGAGACTCACCTCAAAATAGGTATACCCATAGACCTGAGGTGTTTCCATTGTATCTACGAAAGAGAGATAAATTGTGCAAGCTTAGAAAACATGCAGCCATCTCTCTACAGGGTGCACTTTCAAGAGATAATAGTTTCAAGGTGATACAAATTGAAGGGTATTCTATGCTCATTTTAAATGCCATTACAAAAGGAAAGATCCACAATTGGGCTTTAGGTAATATTCTCTTTGATATCAAGGAGTTTCTTAAAACCTTTGATAATCCATTCACACCCTTCATAGTGGTAACAAAAGTTTGGATTGTTTGGAAAATTGGGGTTGGAATAATGTTTTCAAATTTTGGGAAAAGGGGGATGATATCCTAACTATTATTAATAATACCATTAATCATGGTACATAATGATTTGAAGGCCATCTCTTCTCTCGGGGATGATTTTCATTAATATTTTTATTCTTTGGAAGGAGCATTCACATATGTGAGATCTCTCGACGGGATTTATATTTACAATGATATTGGGAGCGGTACCACCTACTTGTTTCGCAAATCTCAACGCTTTTTGAGAAATTAAACCATGGGTGGTGGTAGGCTTCATGTGGAACCCTCAAATTATGTCGTGATCTAGAATAATTTGTCCCTGTGGCACATTTTAAAGACATGGAGTTTCAATAATTTCATTTCCAAGATTAAGGACCGATCCTTCTCTCATTCTTGATTCGGGCAATCTTGGGAGAATTGGAAGGTTGTGGTCCGATGAGACGAGAATATGCCCAATTAATGTATAATATATGATCTCATCTTACTCTCCTTTTTATTAAGTTTGATTGCATTTTGTGACTTTTATTTGATCTGATATGAGTTAGGATGTAATTATTTGTCTTTTGATTGATTGTGATTCTAATGTTTAAAAAGCTCTGAAATTCTTGACAAAGTGTGTGTTTGAAATTCAGTTTTGTAATAAAGTAGGTCTAATCAGTCGAAGAAATGAAGTATGTAGCATTCAATATGTTTTTGGTAGCATCTGTTCCAACATAGCTTAGTTCCGGAACTTCCAAGCTAGTTCGAAACTCCATTACACAGTCATCATCTAGTTCGGAAATTTCAGACTTAGTTCTGGAACTCCGAGTATTTAGTTATGGAATTTTTGGACTTAGTTCAGAACTCCTGGTATAGCTCGAAACTCCTTGTTTTGATCCTTAACGATTTCCTATGGTTCTAGAACTTCTCTGAAGTTCGAAACTGATGGAATTTTATCTATTCTAACCACATCCAAAGATTTTGCATCAATGACCCTTTCAATTAGGAAAGGATGAGAAGATCTCTGAATGCAGATCCAGGATAGTTATCTTACAGTTGTCTGATCAACCACAATCCAACTCAACATCTATTCTGGGAATGATTCGATTTCATCATAATCATAGAGATAACTATGATTCTAAATGTATATATAAATAGACTGCAGTAGATAAAGGGATAATAAGAAATAGAGATAGAACAGAGAAGAGAGATATAGACTAAGTACATAGATCTAGTACATTTTGTAATACCGAATGTTTTATCAATAAATAGTCATTCCTGTTTGAGAGAATTCTGAGTTGTTAAATCCTGATTCAAGGAGGAGCAAGGGCCCACTCCCCCAAGGACCAAGATATTCATTTATTTGGTATTTATATTTCTTAAGAAAATAGTTTAGATCTATTAATTTTGTATCACTTTTAATTCTTCTAGTTAAACTCTGTTGTATACTTGTTCCTGCAGGTGTCTAGATAGATTCTTATTTTTCTTGCAATCATTTTTAAGCATTCTAAGTTGTGTGTGTTTATTTCCAAAAGCAAGTGTGTTTACTTTCAGAAGCAAGTGTGTTTATTTCCAAAAGAAAGTGTGTTTATTTCCATTCTGCAAAGTGTGTTTCCTTTCAAAGCAAATATTTTAGTGTGTTTCCTTTTAGCAAAGTTTTCATAGTATGATTTAAATAAGGTTTTACCAAGAAGTCCTTAAGATATTGAAAAGATCCCCAGAAAATACAAAAACAACTACAGTCAACTACTAGATCAATAGGATTACTCTTGTTGCATATAGCTTTAGACACAC
Source organism: Taxus wallichiana var. yunnanensis (assembly GCA_018340775.1). Taxonomy (NCBI): domain Eukaryota; kingdom Viridiplantae; phylum Streptophyta; class Pinopsida; order Cupressales; family Taxaceae; genus Taxus; species Taxus wallichiana. The sequence continues at coordinate 161,951,494 of CM031236.1, forward strand.
CCCTGGTTTGATATGACATCAACAAGAAGTTGATTAAATGAAGGGAATAACGACACCCATCATTTTTAGCGCCGTTTTGGGAAATCACTAGTTGAAATTTTATAATTAAGTGTTAGCAAGAGCAACAATCATACATATAGTAGTTGAAGGATCTTCCCTACTATATCATAAAATATATGAGTAGACCAAGAGACTCAAAGCGTAGATTGTTCCCAAGAACATCTTCATAAGAATTCATAACATCCTCTAGTCAAAATAGGAAAATTGATCAAGAATTGGGGGCACCATCATCCCTTTTCATACAATAAATAAAATTGCCACCTTTGGAATCCTTAGATCAGTCACTGAAGGGAGTATAACTTTTACGAAAAGGTTTATTACTCAAGATCCATTTAGGACGAGTTTGATTCTCAATTGAGTATTCAACTTCCTACTCCTAATTTTCACCTTCCCAAAGCATGCCACATACCACATTGATTGGGAGGAAAATTCAAAAATATTTTTAAAATGGCATGAGAAGCTGAAAGAGTACTTGATAGGACCTTTACTTATCTAATCCAATTGGGAGATGATGATACATCAATGAAAAATATCTCACCTACACATTTACCCACATTTAGAGGGATGTCATCTAAAGATCCAGACCAATTTATGTTTGAGTTCAAGGTACTATGTCAGCCCTATGACTATAAAACAAATAATGAAAAACTCAAATTGTTTCCATCCACTCGAAGGATGCGAGAATGAGGTGGTTCATGGGATTACCATCCAACTCTATTACCACTTGGGCACAAATGGATACTGCCTTCCTAGACAAATACTAGGATTATTGTAGAGGGAGAAATAAGAAGGAATAATTTTTCAAAATCAAGCAAGAGGAAGATGAAAATATAGAAGACTATTTAGATAGATTCCTCTTTGTGAGAAAAAGGTGTGGATTTGTACTTCAAGAGGAGTTAAGTAAAACCATTTTTCTTAAAGGTTTGGATGACGAATATAGGGAAGCCCTTAACTTGATAAGAGGTGGAGACATTGATCAATTAAGGATGAATGAAATTAAGGAGATTTGTAGAAGCTATTCAGAACAAGGGGTGGACCTAGAAAAGGAAAATTGGTGAAAATTCTAAATCTAGATATGAACAAACTAATGGATGAGTTAGAAAACTTTAAAATAGACATTTTAGTTCAATTAACCTCTACTATGGATGGATTACAAGCTAAAGAAAATGTCAAAACTAAACCATTGGCTATGTATTGTCCTAGATGCAGGAAGAAGCATGCAATAAGAGACTATCCTTTGGATAAAACATAAATGTGTCTTATTTGTGAATCTAAAGAACATGATACTGATGCTTGTTCTCTACTTCCAGTTATAAAGAATCATCTTAAACAAACTAGTACATCATCCACAATAGAATAATTGAATCTTGTTCAGAGATAAACTAACTAAGGGTAGTTTATGCTAAGATCATTTCCTAATCCCTAGACAATGCCATGGGTTTCTCATACAGTACCACAAAATTGGGGACAACCACCTTGGGTACCTCAACCAACATATAATCCTCAAGATTGGACAAGTCAAGCTTGGTATGCTCAGGGACATCAACAACCATGGGATGGTCAAGGAAATCCTTATGCTTGGTCACAACCTAGATGGAACCCTTGTAATTATGCTCAAGGAAGAACATATCCAAATCAAAATCAACAGGCCATCATGGGATCCCCTGCATAGAATTCACAAACCGAGAATGTATTCCAAATGAAAATATCAAGACAAATGCCCAGTAGCAAAACCAAGAAACAAATAAAAACTCTTGTTTATGGAATAGAACTAGAAAAATTAGTTGATTTACATGCCATGGATTGTAAGGATATTCAAACTAGATATGGGAAAATCATTAGCGGTCCACCGTGATAATCACTAAAATGACAAGAAAATGAAACCCTAGTATTTTTGTGCCAAAAGAGGATATAGAAATAAAATAAAAGGAGCTAGATAGTGAAACTATTGAGACTCCATTTCAGAGAGATTTAAAGAAGGTATAGAAACCAAGGAGTCCGAATTGGTACAGAACTAAGAAAATTGAATATTGAGATACTAGTGTTACAAGTAATTAAGTACATTCCCGAATTGAACAAATTAATCAAAATGTTATGTTTGAAAAAACCTGGAAGGAAGAAACAGTACCCCAAGACTATCAAAGTAGATGGAAAACTTACTGATTTGTTAGCAAGAAAATTTTTACTTCCCGACTATGGAGATCCTGAATGTCTTGTTATTTCTGTCTCTATAGGGAATAAGGATATACATAATTTTTTGGTAGATTTGGGAGTGGTTATCAATGTAATGATAGTGGATACTCTTAAAACATTACCATTAATAGGTATACAACCTACTAATACCATATTGCAGATGGCGATCGATTTTGTTGCAAAACCGAAGGTATTATTGAGGACTTGGTGGTTATGGTGGAGTCATGGGAATATCTAGTTGACTTCCTTATACTGCATCCAAAAGGTAAAACATTGGGTTATCCCATTATTTTGGATAGACCATGATTAGCTACAGTTGTTGCCTTAATTGATTGCAGGTTAGGTGATATGATGATCTCGATGGTAAGAACTCTTAGAAAATTTCCTTACATCCTTCTACACAACCTTTTACTGACAATCATGAACAATTGTGGGTTGATTATCCTGATACTAATAAGTAAAATTTGTCTTCTTTAGCTATGATCACATTGCAGGATCATGTAAGAGAAGTAGAAGAGATGATTAATCCACCATTGGATGAGCACCAGTTGTCCTTGAAGCAATAAAAAATATTTCTAGAACCTATGACTCTAGATCTGGAACCTGTGACTATAGTTTCAGAACCTACAAAATTAGTTCTAGAACCACCACATTTAGTTCCAGAACCACCACATGAAGTTCCGGAACCACGACAACAACAGTTCTCTGTGATTGGAAATAATTTCACTCTAGAGGAATGAGATTTCTCATGGGGAGAGGAAGAATCAGTAGATTCAGTTTCAAATACATCAGGGAGTGGTGACGAAGAGTTTGTCCTACAAAAAGATATGTATAATAATTCTCATTACTATCCATTTTCCAGTATTTTGTCTCAAGGAACTTTTGGAGATGTTTCACATATCATATGTTGTTACCACATGCATGTCCACAAAATACTTTAATGGAACCCTTTCAACAAATCACCATCACACATTGGAACCAAACATGAAGAAGATAAATTATTTGATTTTAAAAAAATCATACTAAAGCCTTTCTTGGGATTACAAAGACATGAAGGGAATTCACCCAAGTATCTGCACTCATCACATCTATACTGAAAATGTTAAACCATTTAGGCAACCTTGGAGAAGGATTAACCCAACCTTAATAGATATAGTCAAATAAGAAATTGAAAAACTATTACAAGTAGGTTTTATCTACCCTATCTTAGATAGTCAGTGGGTATCTCCTCTTGTAATTGTTCCTAAAAAGAACAGAAAATGGAGAATATGTGTTGACTATAGGGAGCTGAACAAAGCCACACTGAGAGATTATTTTCCCTTACCATTCATAGATCAAGTCCTAGACAACCTTTCAAGTAAACAGTACTTTTCCTTCTTGGATGGCTTTAGTGGATACAATCAAATCAGATTTTTTGTTGAAGATCAGGACAAAACTACATTTACATGTCCATGGGGTACCTTTTCCTATAGGGTGTTACCATTTATCTTATGCAATTCTCCTGTAAATTTTCAGAGAGTTGTACTTGTAATATTTGTTGGTATAAGAAATGATTGTGTTGCGGTATATATGGATGACTTCTTTGTACATGGAGATCCATTTGATGATGCTTTGAGAAATATGGACAGAGCTGTTAACAAGATGTGAACAACACAATCTATCTCTTAGTGATGAAAAGTGTTTAATGATGGTATATGAGGGGATTGTGTTAGCACACCATATTTAAAAAAGAGGAATTCAGGTTGATAAAAAAATTAGGATCATTTTAGATTTACACATTCCTCAGACCCCCACAAATATAAAGTCATTTCTAGGACATGTTGGATACTATAGGCGCTTTATAAAATATTTCAGTAAAATTGTTTCCCCCATGTTTAATTTGCTAACCAAGGAATGTGAATTTCTTTGGGATGAAAATTGTCAGCATGCTTTTGAATAAATTAAAGAAAAATTAATCACTGCCCCAATATTGAGAGGACCTAATTGGGAAAATCTATTTCATATCCAAAAAGATGCTTCAAATAATTCCATTGGTGCATTTTTGGGACAAAAAAGATGAAGAAGGAAAAATGTATGCTATTTATTATCTTAGTAAGAATCTTACTCCCACTGAAAAGAATTACACCACCACTGAAAAAGAATTTCTTGTTGTAATTTATGCAATCAATAAATTCAGACATTACATTACATGTTACAAGATATTTGTACACATAGATCATTCAACAATTAAATATTTAATGAACAAACCAGTGGTTGGAGGAAGAATAATTAGATGGTTATTACTTTTGCAAGAATTTGATATTACCATTGTGGACAATCCAGGTAAATCTAATGTGGTAGATGATTTTTGTTAAGACTAACCACTACATGGGAGAAAGATCTAGTCAAGGATAACTTTCCAGATGAACAATTGTTTGTTATCTCAGCAAGTACACCTTAGTTTGTTGATATGGAAAATTATCTTGCAACACGGAAGTTTCCTTTTCTTTCACTAAGAAACAAATAAAGAAGTTAATCAAAACTAGTGCACAATTCAAATGGTTAAATGTAATGTTATTTAAATGTGGGCCTGATTTTGTTTTGCACAGATGTGTAAGAGAAGATGAAATCTTTGACATCCTCAGAGCATGTCGTGATGAACCAAGTGGAGGACACTATCGGTGAGAAGAAAATCTCATAATATACTTGCAATTGGTTATTATTGGCCATCTATGTACAAGGATGTAAAGAGATATATCAAGTGGTGTGATCCTTGTCAAAAGATGGGACAACCAATTTTCACCAATGAAAGGCCTCTTCAACCTCAAGTAGTAATTGAACCATTTGAGAGATGGGGATTATATTTTTTGGTCCCTTTAATCCTCCTTCATAAGGAAAGGAATATATTCTTGTGTGTACTGACTATGTGACAAAGTGGGCGAAGTGTAGGCATAGAAAATGCCATCAAGAAGAAGTAGTTGTTGATTTCCTTTGGAACAAAATTATGGTAAAGTTTGGAGCACCAAGGAGCATAGTTTCAGATCAGGGACCACAATTTATGTCTAATATGATCCAATATTTCACAATGTATTACCAAATCAATCATAGGAAGTCATCTCCTTATCACCCATAGTCAAATGGAAAAGCTGAAGTAACAAACAGAGAATTGGAGAACATCCTTACCAAAATAGTTGAAGCTAGGAGAAAAGATTGGGTAAAGAGACTACCTAAAGTTGTTTGGGCTTATAATACAACTTGGAAAACTACAACAGGGTTTTCACCATATGAGTTAGTCTATGGGAAAAATCCCTTGTTGCCCATAGAGTTTGAACTTCAAACATTGAGGACAACAGTTAAGGTGGGAATTGAGTTGGATGCAACTCAAAAAGAAATAATCCTTCAACTCAATGAGTTGGATGAATTGAGGATGGAAGCACTTCAGTGACAGAGATAATCCAAGATCAAAGGAAGCAATGGCATGACACACATATCAAGAGAAGGCAATTCAAAGTAGGAGACTGGGAATTGTTGTTTGATTCTAAGTACCAACAATTCAAGGGCAAACCTAGAACTATATGGTTGGGACCCTATCGATTGAGCGAGATATTTGACAATGGTTCTATTGGGATTTACTTCACATTGATGGCAGTAGAAGAACACTCTTGGTCAATGGACATATGATGAAACTCTATAGGAAGCCTCCCACTAAGGATGAATTCTTGAGGAAGATTGAAGCAGACAAAGAATTTGATCATATGGAAGAACCTAGTTGTTCCAAAATAATCAAATAACCAGATGTTAGATCGAGAATAAAGGGAAGAAGATGAAAACCATTAAATGGTGTTTTTCTTTCCCCAAAAAAAATTATTAAAAAATTAAAATATATATATATATTTCTCTCAAAGGTCAATTGAAAACCAACAATGGAAATTGACCTCTTCTTTGTCTAATTCAAATAAAAGGGAATTCTTTTGAATTATAGTTGTCTTATCTAACCGTGTTTTGTTCCACTTGTAGTAATGATGAGTCATCATAACAAAATGATTACATCATCAAGGACGGTAATTATATCTTTTAAGTTCTTTAGGGTTAAATTAAATGTTTGCGTGTATGATTTGACTTGATTTAAAAGTTGGTATGATGAGGCATCTATTTATACATTATGATTATAAGTGAGTAATCATGAGATGATTTGGATGGAATAAGTGGTGGCATAGTTATTATTGGTAATCATTAAGTGCAAAATCAAGTGAAATAAGTTGTAGAGATATTTTGAGAAGCAGTGAATTAAGCTTGTATTTTGCAGCAAAAAGAACAGAGAGGCTTACGTAGCTAAGAAAAAAATGTTCCACAGCCTAAAATCGTCGGTTACTGTAGCTAAGCAAGAATGTACGTAACTGATTTTCATAGAATCAAAGAAAACAAAACTCGAGCCGATATGGGGATTAAAAAGAAATTAGAACTAGAGGATTATTTCCAGTACTCACAGATGAAGAAGTGGCATCTATCTTTTGCGCATGAAGGATGACTAGAGTTCCTAAAGAAGTTTTCAAAGTATAATGACAAATTAGTAAGACATTTCGTCATAAACCAAGAGCAATCTAGGACAAAGGTGACAAATATATTTATTCTCTTTTGTAAATACAATAAGTAATGTGTTTTGAAACATAATGTTCTCTATTCTAAATAAAACATCATTTAGAACACACATTCCATGCCAATCAATCTCATAATAGATAACCATATGCATCTGTAATGACTCGGTATACTACCGATCTCTCATTCCATGACTCGGTTACCAATCGATCTCTCATGTTAACTTAAGTATAGAATACTTTATGTATACTACGTATACTTGGTTCTCCTACCCTATTAGGGTACTGAGTGATCTGTTTAAAGAACCTATCTGAATATTTGTTACCAATATTCATCTGACATCACGTTGCTTTAAACTAGGTGACATAGGACAACATAACCAACAACTTGTGATACTTTGGCCAAATATTTTCAACATACTATTCATGTTACTATTCCTAGATGGCATACTTGTCATTTAGAATACATCCTTCACCTCACTCTTATTATCTAGAATGGTCTTTACTAACTACCATCAGTCCACTTGCCCAAGGTTTGACCCTAGCCTAGGTTAGCAACATAATTTATTATAGGAAGATGCTCATGATGACTTAGGGTATATGGGCATACTCGGTTGACCTAAGTCAACCGGATGTGCCAAGGTACCTGAGTCATTGAAAGCTACTACCTATCCTAAACATGCTACTAACTTGACCTAGAGAGAAACTAAGTTCAAGTCAGATGTGTGTAGATCTAGATGAACAAATATGGAAGGGTGTTGCCACATGTCAACTACAACATTGTATCCTTGAGAAGTCAGGGACTTCTCGAGGGGTACATCGTTGGTGTGCCAACATCCGTTAGAACTTGATTCATCACGATGTACATACCCCTTAGTGGTCATTAATCATAATTAAATTGGATTAAGATTCAGATTACAACAACCATGCCTAACCCTAATTCCAACATTCCTTAAGTTCTTTATCCAACACTAGCCTGATTAGATATGGAGAACTTCATTAATTCATGTTTGCATTGTTATTCATTAATGTGGCATAACAAGCAGTTATCCCAAAATAGGACAAGAAAACATCAAACGTTTAATTCTTAATGTAACCTAGCTATCCAAATCAAGTGTGTCATCCACCTAGATTCAACTAGTGTTTACTTTATAAACTTAGTATAAAGATTAAAGATCATAACCACTATTCCTTTTATCTTTCATTCCATGAGAGAGGAAGAGTCTTCCTCTACATGGTTAGATGTTAGGTTTAACATAACCTTTTTATCATTCATTACTTATATAGTTTAATTGTATGTCCCAAGCATATTTCATTATTAAACTATAGTTGTGTAGTTAGAGAATGACATCTTTTACAATTTAACAAGTTCATTATAATAAGGGAGATTATACTTATCTCCTTAATCCAACTTATTATCTTATAACAATAGTATACAACAGATATAAAGAATACCACCAAGATATCACTAGTATTTCCGTCATTCAAGTACAAAATAATTCACATCACAAATTAGAGTTCAACACAAAACCTTTCAATTCATGATGATAAATATACATTTACAAGACTATGCATTCAGACATTTTGCATGTCAATCAGAATTAAGATCTTAAAAGAACATCACTTTTCTTTTCCAATACAACTCAAGAATGATTCAAAACTCTTTACATAAGATCCAGAATTAAATAAGCCAATGCATCATAAAATTTTTCTTGCCTTCTTTTATCACTTACGATGTCCATCTACAAAAATTGCTAGCACGGGTCAGTTCAATGAACTGAGCATGATAAGCACTAAGCATTAAAGTAAAGTGCATTCCACTAATTGTTCCATTAAAACAACTTTGCTTTAATGAAACAATTAATATATCATACAAATAATCATAAGTAATAACATCTAGAAAAGAAGTACAATAAAAGAGTCTGAATTTACTTTTAAGAAAAGAACTTAATATAATCTGCAACATCTGAATTATATCATAAGGTTTAATTGATCCTATCAATTACTTTAAAACAATCAACATGTCTTGTCATCCAATTGTTTCATAGTTCTATAAGAATAGAAATACACATTTATCTTTACTAAGCAGAAAAAGAAGTTAATTACAACATAGCTCATATTAGGATGCTTCATCTTTCCATATAGAAAAAGAAGAAGAATCAATACATACTTATTCCCCTATACTAATCATCTGAAAGATAAAATAGGTTTAGAAACACATGAAAACTGCCTCAGTTCAAAGATAACAATATAAGGATTCAACATTAAGGGAAATCATCTAACAAGAATCCCAAATCAATCCAAGTAGGGTAGAGAGTCAAAACAGTCCCCCCCACAAGTCTAAACTAACTCCCATATGTTAGAAGATATAATTCAAAGATCTAAAACCAAATGTTCCACAATAAATTTTTCCATCTCAGAAGAAGATCGAAAATAGAAAAGTTCAATCAAATGAACTTATCCAAACAATAGTAAGAAGGGATCTCCATTGGAAAAGGTCCAATCCCTAATTCATTTCATTTATACTATGAAATGAATTCCCATTTCTATTTCAAACTTAGAAATTCTTTAACTAGTTCCCAAAAGAGAACACAAAACCAAACACATAGTTAAAGAAAGCACACTTCTAATTTTCCATTACAAATCTAACAAACTGGTTTACCTATTTCCATTCATCAAGCACAAGTTCAAATTCAAATCTCAGAATGAAGTACACAGTACAGTCCCTAAATAGTATATTGTCCCCAAGAGAACATATTCAATTCTCTTTTTAAACCCGGAGATTCATTCAATGAGTCCAACAAGGAATAGAAATCCACAAACAATGTAAGATATACAAGGTTCAATACAACTCACATGAACTCAAAAGACTGAAATCCCATTACAAGGCTTCAACAACTTAATGCAACAGAGTAAATAGTTTGTGATCCCAAATAAGAACAATAATACAAAGCATTCGAAAGAGATATGTATCCTTCCATACAAAATTTAGTATACTAGGTTTTAAATTCAACCTTCTAATAAAACCCAAGAAATCAATTAAGAAGATCTGAAGAGAGTAAGAAAACCCAACAACATTTAGTCAAGAGATGTTCCAATCTTACTTCCAACTCAGACTGAAAATAGAATCACCACAAGACTCTCGAGTTCCATCTAAAAAGCTTGTGATAGGAAGGTATTCATTTCAACATTGTTCACAAGAAGGAAAATGCATACTATATTTCCATAAACCTCTTAAACTATTAATGACCATTCCAACGAACTCTATATCAAACCAAACCCACAACAAGGTACAATTATAGTCTAATAATCCTTCAACAAAATAGTCATGCTTTCAACAAGATGTGAGATTTCTTAGAGCAGAGAAGGGAAGAATATCCCCCAAACATGCCCTATTAAGTTCAAAGAATGTGGTATAGTTTCTAAAAAAAAGAAGTATACAACCATTCCCACTCAAGAAGCTACAAGGAGAAGATCTCAAAAGAGATTACGGTCTACTTCAAAACAAAACAAAATCTCTCAAGACCCTTTCAGAAGACAAGTCCATAAATGAGTTTAAAGATTTTCAAATCCTTAATACCAACAAAACTCCAGCTCAGAATACAAGTATAGAATCAAACACGTCGATTTCAACACAAGTTCAAAACACGCAAGAATGGAATACTAGTACAGTGTCGAAACATGAAGCTTCAAACAAAGGTTTAGAACAATACAAGCTCATACTAAGCTCAAAAAAACAAGACTACAATAAAGCTCGAAAAAAACATGAAGCTCCACTACAAGCTCAAAAAAACACAAGACTACAATAAAGGTTTAGAACCACACAAGCATAATGCCAAATTCAGAACAACAAGAAGCTCCACTACAAGCTAAGAACAAGCACGAATGCTCAATACAAGTAAAAATGAAACACAAGCTCCAAATAATAGTTGAGAAGAATGAAAACATAAAGAAACGAATCCGTTTAGTCAGTCAACCTAGACCGAATACTAGTTTCAGAATGAAATACAAAGCTTCAAATACAAGTTTCAGCATGCATGTCACCATTAAACTAGCACAGAGAAAGTTTCCCAAGAACTATCATTACTTTGTAATGGATTTACATCCCAAAAACCATAGAGATTCATAAAAACATGCAAGTAAATAACTGAAAATCAAACAAACAATTATCTCATGAGAGAAGAGTTGTTTTAATGATTCATTTAGAAGAAAGCAAGAAATCTTAATGGGTAGAGCCTATCATGCTGATAGTGCTTTTGCAAATTTGAAGGAGACTTCCAGCCAAGCTTCCAACTCTTTTTCTTCTCCATGAAAGATCAACAACCAAAATTTTTTTTCCAATGCCTCATATACATTCCCTTGATTGAAAATAGACCAGAGAAACCAAAAATAGCCAAGAAGAAGAAGAAGTCAAACTGTTTGGTTCAAAGAACCAGATAGCTCCATGTAGAGAAAATTCGTGAGACATGTAAAACCAAACAACCTCTCACAAATCCACCTCCCTTGTTTCCAAGATGGTTTGCACACAAAAACTGAGATCCATTAATGCCATAACTCCCAATTTTCCGCTTATCTCTCCTTGCCACCACCTCCCAAAACTGGTGAATGCCATTTCCAAGTTAACATGCATTTCTATATTTAGTGAAGCCTCCACGTATGCCTCCACTAGAGTTAACTAGCCTTTGCCAAAACTAGTAGTACCTCATGCATTAAACCCAATCAAATCACTTAAATGCCATTGGAACCATCACCTTAGTGCCATGCGACCCTTAGGTTCCTTTTAAATAGTTTAGGCTAGATTTCCCAAAACTTAGGTTAGTCTAACAATAAATCACCTTAGGTCTTAAAACATTGCCATAGGTAGTTTCCACCTTAGGTTAGATTAAATTCACAACCATTAGTATTAGGCATTAGGTTAATATAGTCTAACATTACTATAGTAATCTCCCCTCCCTTATTCATTTAGCACAAGAGCTTAGGTTAGGTCACCCCCAACAAAATAGAATAAGAAGCTTAGGTTAGATTATAACCCAATTAAATAGACGTAGCTAGGAAGTAGGTGCTCTTACCTAGTTTAGGATACCGTTAGGATAGTCCTTTAGTTTTAGGATTTTGATCCCCTTCATAGTCATGAAGCAGACTATATTTTTTTTACACCTTTAATGTCCTGCAGAGATCAATCCCAAAGACCCAAGCACAAACATACAACTGAATGAAGACACATTCACACAAGACCAATAGAATTTGTAAAATACAAAAGTTCAGTCCACTATGTCTCTCAAACTAATGAATGTCAATTTACCATTCGAGTCATTAAGAAGATTTAAAACATTCCTTGGATCACTGAAATTGATCCAAGGATGAGTCAGTAAAAGAGATAAGTTTGCAACTCTCAAAATCAGATTGTAGCTTATCAATAAGAAGTGAAAATGGATTCTTGCAAGCCATATCATTCCATTCTAAAGAATCCAAGAGTAGAAATAATTTATCCATAACAAGCATGATTTTCAACAATCAAGGAAACACACCTCATTCAAGAAAATCACATGCCAACGCTTGTAATGCAAAGAGAAATATAATAGTTTGTCCAAGGTGTTACATACTTCCCTCCTAAAAAGAATCATCATCCCGATGATTATCTCATTTTGATCATTACATTAAGGATAATCAATTTATTCACTTTCTTAACATATGTTTGCAACAATATCAAAATTTAAAGTTCTAGAAATCAGCATTCACATAGTTGTTTATTAAAAATAAATAGTTATCTACCCAAAATATGGAGACTTATTGACATATAAAGATAAAATCACAAATTTTTATCAGTCATCATAGTCAATTATGATCAAATAAATATGGAAAAGTAGTTTTCATATCTTCCAGGTTTTCCTAGGTTGCACTTTCTTCATTAAACTGGTCCCATTGGACCTTACATTGACTTATTTCATGATTTCTTAAATGCAACTGGTGAGTTTCCAGCACTCGTATGGGTTTAACCATGATTATTCTGGGTCTTGGACTACAAGGAATTCCAATTTAACACATGTGATAAATTTAAAACGTATTTCTTAAGCAAAGAAATATGGAAAACATCATGCATTCGTGACAAAGCAGGAGGTAATGCTAAATGGTAAGCTACAGGGTTGATTACTTCAACTATCTCAAAGGGTCCCACATAATGAGGTGATAACTTGGAAAGCCTTTGCCAAAATTTATAGAGCTCTTTTTCGGTTTAACCCGAAGAAATACTTTCTCACCAAGTTCAAATTTCTGTCAACCCGCTTTAAATCAAGCATAACTCTTTTTCCTATCTACTACTTCTTTCAAGTGCTCACGAATCATTTTAACTTGTTGTTCCATTTCCATAAGGATTTCAGGTCCAATTACCTCTCTATCCTCAATGTTGTCCCCTAACTAATGGGGGTTCTACATTTTCTTCCGTATAATGCTTCAAAAGGTGCCATCTTAAGAGAGGCATGATATGTGTTATTATATGCAAACTCAACTAGTGGAAGGTACTCTTCCCACTTATACTACTGATCCATACAATACATTCGTAACATATCCTCTAAAACTTGATTAACTCTTTCAGTCTATCCATCCATTTTCGGATGATATACAGAACTGAAATTCAGCTTAGTTCCTAGAGCTGCATTAAGCATTTTCCAAAACCTTGATGTCATTCTAGGATCTCTATCCGATATGATTAATTTAGGTACTCCATGTAATCTAAAATTTTTGTACAAATATTTTAGCCAATACAAGAGAATCATCCTTCAGATTACCAACAATAAAATGTGCTACCTTTGTTAGTTTATCAACAACTACCAAAATAACATCATGTTTATTTCTTGACATAGGCAACCCTTGCACAAAGTCCATGCTTATTACTTTGCCACTTGTACTGAGGTATGCTATGAGGATACAATAAACCGAATGGGTGCATATGTTCAACTTTAACACGTTGACATTCAAGGAAATGTGTCACAAAATCAATAACATCCTTTTTCATTCCTTTCCAGAAATATTGTTGTTTTATATCAGCAAGCATCTTTGTAATACCAGGGTGTCTAGAAAAAGGTGAATTGTGAAATTCTGCTAACAATTTCTTTCTTAAATCATTTAGCGAAGGTATGTATACTCTATTTTCAAATCTTAAGATTCCTTCGTTATCAAAGTGAAAACCTTTATACCTCAAATCATTTGGATCTGCAACAAGCATTGTCTTTACTTGTTGAAAGTAAGAATCAGATTCCATAACACTTTTTACTTCATCCTTAAACTGAGTTCTCAATGTTATAAGAGTAGAAATGTGCTTCCTATGACTTAGAGTGTTAGCCACTCTATTTTCCTTACCCTTGATATAATTGATGTCAAAATCATATTGAGACAAAAACTCTAACCATCTTCATTGTCTTGCATTTAGATTTGGTTGAGTGAAAATATACTTCAGCCCAAGATGATCAATTTTCAATTCAAAAGGTTTACCAAGTAGGTAATGCCTCCAAACTTGTAGTGCATGAACAATGGCAGCAAGCTCTAAATCATGTGGAGCATAATTCAACTCATGTAACTTTAGTTTTCTACTTTCGTAAGCTATGACATGATCATTTTGTAACAAAATACCTCTAGACCTTCACAGATGCATCAATTACTACCATAAAGTCTCCATTAGGATCTGGTACTGCTAGAATAGGTGTTGAAGTTAACTATTCCTTCAAATTTTTGAATGCAATTTCACATTTCTCACTCCAAAAAAACTTCTTATCCTTCTTCTATAAAGAAGTTATTGGTGCAGCCACCTTAGAAAAATTTTACAAATTTTCTATAGTAACTAGCAAGCCCCATGAAGCTTCTAACTTCATGTACATTCTTTAGTGCAAGCCACTCAGTTATAGCTACAATTTTAGAAGGATCTACAACAATTCCATTCTTACTTATTACATGTCCCAAATAGTGCACTTTATGTGTCATAGAAAGAACATTTAGATAACTTACCATATAACCGTCTCTTTCTCAAAATTTCCAAAACTATCTTCAAATGCTCATGGTGTTCCTCAATACTTTTAGAATATATGAGAATGTCATCCAAGAATATGAGCACAAATTTGTCCAAGTATTCTTGAAAGATATTATTCATTAAATTCATAAATGTTGCAGGTGCATTTGTTAATCCAAAAGGTAAAACCGTGAACTCATAATGTCCATACCTTGTTCTAAAAGTTGTTTTATGAATGTCCTCATCCTTAATCATAATTGATGATATCTAGATCAAAGATCTATCTTAGAATATACCGATGCTCCATGCATCTGATCAAATAGATCATCTATTCTAGGGAGTGGGTATCTATTCTTGATTGTTGCTTTGTTTAACATTCTATAATCAATGCACAATCTAAGTGTTCCATCTTTCTTTTTCACAAAAATTACTAGTGCTCCCCAAGGTGAAACACTTGGTCTAATCAAACCTTTAGAAAAAGTTCTTGCAATTGAGCCTTAAGCTCTACTAATTCTATAGTAGTCATTCTATAAGGTGCCTTAGAAATAGGCTCGGTTCAGGCTTGATCTCTATTGTGAAGTCAAACTCCCTTTTGGGTGGAAGACCTAGTAATTCTTCTAGAAACACATCACTGAAGTTTTGTAACAACGGATATCATTCCATGACATCACTTTGCTCTCTTCAGTTATTTCTATAATTTTACTACATATAAGGTACAACCTTTATTTTTGGCCTTTTTAAGTTGCATAACTGATAGTTTTCTAATAGAAATCTCATGTTTCACACCCTGAATCTCTGTTGTTTTTTATAGGTCATCTAAACAACTAATGTGTTTTTCAAAATAGTCCACTTTAGCCTTATGTTCTGCTAACCAATTAACACCTATGATTACATCATAAGACCCCAAAGGTGCAACATAAAGATCAACTTCAAGTGGAAAACTAGGTAAGTCAAGGACTGCTCCAAAAAGACACATACTAATTGTATGAACAACATTGTTTCCATAATGTATAGTCCATGTTTTATCCATGTTTCTATATTTTCTTTTTTTTTAGTTTTGATGCTAATTTACTAGAAATAAAACATTCAGTAGCTCGGTGTCAAAAAGAATAGTTATAGGTAAACCAAATAACTTACCCGGAACCTCTATGGGTGTGGCTTATTTCTCAACCTACTTGTCAGCTACTGCAGTGTGTATCTTGTGCTGCTGATTATGATCATCCTTTTTCAAAGGGCATTGATTTGTGTAATGATATTTTCCACGAGTTATAACAGCCTCCTATAGGTCCCTTTCTAGGCTTGGATTTATTTCCAGCCTTAGAGTTATCATTTTGACCTCCATAGGACTTATGTCCATTATTATTGTTCTTGACAAAGTTTTTCCATGCATTACCAACAAACTTGTTTGTTGTTGCTTTCTTATTAGTATCAAGATGAAAACTTACTTTTCATTGAATTTCTTCCATGGTCCTTTCTTAGGTGCAAGAGATGATGAAGAGGAGTTGGGGATTTTCTTCCTTACTTCCTCCTTATGAGAAAAATTGCCTTCAATTTTGTTCCTGCCTTATGGCCTTTTCAACAACCCCTTCCATCATGGTTGGGTTGTGAACATCCACCTCTCCTCCTATAATGGGATTCAATCCCATGATGAATTTCCATATCCTGAACTTCTCATCAGTTTGGTACTGAGGTACATACTTAAGGAGTTTAGTAAACCACTCCCAATACTCAGTTATAGTTAGCTTTCCTTGAGCTAAGTTCTAGAATTCAGTCATTTTCTGATCATAGTAAAGTTGTGGTAGCCAACGTTGCCTAAAGTAACCTTTAAATTGATCCCAAGTGATATTAGTTTCATCAATGTTTAACTCAGCCTTACGGTTGTCCCACCATGAAGATGCCTCATGGGAAAGCTGATATGCTCCCCATATCACCTTTGTTTCTTTGAGAAATTCCTTATTGCAAAGTATTTCTCCATTTCATTTGAGCCAATTCTCAGCTCCATCTCCTAATGTGGTGCCATCAAACTTGGGTGGACTTATCCTTTTTATATCATTAGTGAGTTCAACTGTCAACCTAGCCTTTTTGTTCTAGGTTGATCAGGTATGTTCACATTGTTATTATCAACACCTAAATTGGTGTTGTCCTCAGGAGGTGGCTGATTATTATTACCAACATCTTCTTCCTCCTCATTTCCCATTACTTGTTGTTCAAGTATAGCCAAATGATCTCTTGTGTCAATAGGAAGCAAGGATCTCATCGATTTTTTGGGTAGTTGTTGCTCCTTCCTCAGGTGGAGGATTATTTGCAACATTTCCTCTTGTTCTAACCATTTTTTCTTTTAACAAGAAAATTTAAGTTTCATCAGATTATGGACACAATAGGTCAAGAGCTACAACCTTAACTATGATACCAAGATGTAACATTCCCATTTTAAGACTTTAGAAACAAGGGATTTTTTTTTTGAAACATAATGTTCTCTATTCTAAATAAAACATCATTTAGAACACACATTCCATGCCAATCAATCTCATAACAGATAACCATATGCAGTTGTAATGACTCGGTATACTACCGATCTCTCATTCCATGACTCGGTTACCAACCAATCTCTCATGTTAACTTAAAGTATAGAATACTTTATGTATACTATGTATACTTGGTTCTCTACCCTATTAAGTATTGAGTGATCTATTTAAAGAACCTATCTGAATATTTGTTACCAATATTCATCTGACATCATGTTGCTTTAAACTAGGTGACATAGGACAACAACCAATAGCTTGTGATACTTTGGCCAAATATTTTCAACATATTATTCATGTTACTATTCCTAGATGACATACTCGTCATTCAGAATACGTCCTTCACCTCACTCTTCTGTTATCTAGAATGGTCTTTACTGACTACCATCAGTCCACTTGCCCAAGGTTTGACCCTAGCCCAAGTTAGCAACATAATTTATTATAGGAAGATGCTCACGATGACTTAGGGTATATGGGCATACTCGGTTGACCTAAGTCAACCGGATGTGCCAAGGTACCTGAGTCATTGAAAGCTACTACCTATCCTAAACATGCTACTAACTTGACCTAGAGAGAAACTAAGTTCAAGTCAGATGTGCGTAGATCTAGATGAAAAAATACGGAAGGGTGTTGCCACATGTCAATTGCAACACTATATCCTTGAGAAGTCTAAGGGACTTCTCGAGGGTAAATCTACTAGTTGGCATGTGCCAACATCCATTAGAACTGATTCATCAAGATGTACATACCCCCTTAGTGGTCATTAATCATAATTAAATTGGATTAAGATTCAGATTACAACAACCATGCCTAACCCTAATTCCAACATTCCTTAAGTTCTTTATCCAACACTAGCTTGATTAGATATGGAGAACTTCATTAATTCATGTTTGCATTGTTATTCGTTAATGTGGCATAACAAGTAGTTATCCCAAAAAATAGGACAAAAAACATCAAACATTTAATTCTTAATGTAACCTAGCTATCCAAATCAAGTGTGTCATCCACCTAGATTCAACTAGTGTTTACTTTATAAACTTAGTATAAAGATTAAAGATCATAACCACTATTCCTTTTATCTTTCATTCCATGAGAGAGGAAGAGTCTTCCTCTACATGGTTAGATGTTAGGTTTAACATAACCTTTTTATCATTCATTACTTATATAGTTTAATTGTATATGTCCCAAGCATATTTCATTATTAAACTATAGTTGTGTAGTTAGAGAATGACATCTTTTACAATTTAACAAGTTCATTATAATAAGGGAGATTATACTATCTCCTTAATCCAACTTATTATCTTATAACAACAATAGTATACAATAAATATAAAGAATACCGCCAAGATATCACTATTATTTCCATCATACAAGTACAAAAGAATTCACATCACAAATTGGAGTCCAACACAAAACCTTTCAATTCATGATGATAAATATACATTTACAAGACTATGCATTTAGACATTATGCATGTCAATCAGAATTAAGATCTTAAAAGAACATCACTTTTCTTTTCCAATACAACTCAAGAATGATTGAAACTCTTTACATAAGATCTAGAATTAAATAAGCCAATGCATCATAAAAGTTTTTATCTTCTTTTATCACTTACGATGTCCATCTACAAAAATTGCTAGCATGGGTCAGTTTAATGAACTAAGCATGATAAGCACTAAGCATTAAAGTAAAGTGCATTCCACTAATTGTTCCATTAAAACAACTCTGCTTTAATGAAACAATTAATATATCATACAAATAATCATAAGTAATAACATCTAGAAAAGAAGTACAATAAAAGAGTTTGAATTTACTTTTAAGAAAAGAACTTAATATAATCGCAACATCTGAATTATATCACAAGGTTTAATTGATCCTATCAATTACTTTAAAACAATCAACATGTCTTGTCATCCAATTGTTTCATAGTTCTATAAGAATAGAAATACACATTTATCTTTTACTAAGTAGAAAAAGAAGTTAATTACAACATAGCTCATATTAGATGCTTCATCTTTCCATATAAAAAAGAAGAAGAATCAATACATACTTATTCCCCATACACTAATCATCTGAAAGAAAAAATACAGGTTTAGAACACACGAATCTACCTCAGTTCAAAGATAACAATATAAGGATTCAACATTAAAGGAAAAACATCTAACAAGAATCCCAAATCAATCCAAGTAGGGTAGAGAGTCAAAAACAGTCCCTGTAAGTCTAAACTAACTCCCATATGTTAGAAGATATAATTCAAAGATTTGAAACCAAAAGTTCCACAAGACTCAATAAATTTTCCATCTCAGAAGAAGATCGAAAACAAAAATTTCATCAAATGAACTATCAAAACTTATCAAACAATAGTAAGAAGGGATCTCCATTGAAAAGGTCAAAAAAATCCTAATTCATTTCATTTATACTATGAAATGAATTCCCATTTCTATTTCAAACTTAGAAATTCTTTAACTAGTTCCCAAAAGAGAACACAAAACCAAATGCACAGTTAAAGAAAGCACACTTCTAATTTTCCATTACAAATCTAACAAACTAGTTTACCTATTTCCATTCATCAAGCACAAGTTCAAATTCAAATCTCATGAATGAAGTACACATAGTACAGTCCCTAAAAAGTTTATACTGTCCCCAAGAGAACATATTCAATTCTCTTTTTTAAAACCTAGAGATTCGTTCAATGAATCCAACAAGGAATAGAAATCCACTAAATAGTGAAAGATATACAAGGTTCAATACAACTCACTAAACTCAAAAGACTGAAATCCCATTACAAGGCTTCAACAACTTAATAATGATAGAGTAAGTAAATAGTTCATGATCCCAAATAAGAACAATAATACAAAGCATTCTGAATAGAGATAATGTATCCTTCCATACAAAATTCAAGTATACTAGGTTTTAAATTCAACTTTCTAATAAAACCCAAGAAATCAATTAAGAAGATCAGAAGAGAGTAAGAAACCCCAATAACGTTTAAGTCAAGAGATGTTCCAATCTTACTTCCAACTCAACTGAAATAGAATCACCACAAGACTCTTGAGTTCCATCTAAAAATCTTGTGACATAGGAAGGTATTCATTTCAACATTGTTCACAAGAAGGAAAATGCATACTATATTTCCATAAACCTCTTAAACTATTAATGACCATTCCAAAGAACTCTAAATCAAACCAAACCCACAACAAGGTACAATTATAGTCTAATAATCCCTCAACAAAATAGTCAAGCCTTCAACAAGACATGGGTTCACTCAGGGTAGAGAAGGAAAGGATATACTTCGTATTCACATGCCCTATCAAGTTCAAAGAAGGTGTATAGTTTCCAAAAATAGAAGTACCACAATCATTCCAACAAGAAGCTACAAGAGAGAAGATCTCAAAAGAGATTACCAGGTCTACTTCAAACCAAAACAAATCTCTCAAGACCCTTTCAAGCAGACAGTCCATAAATGAGTTTAAATCTTTTCAAATCCTTAATACCAACAAAACTCCAGCTCATAATACAAGTATAGAATCAAACACATCGATTCCAACACAAGTTCAAAACACAGATATGGAATAAAATGGAATAAAAGTACAAAAGTTCAAACATACAAAACAAAATTTCGAGAAAAACATAAGCTCTAATACAAAGGCTCAAAACAACCATGAAGCTCCATACAAGCTCAAATGAAACACAAGACTACAATAAAAGTTTAACCTTACATAAGCAACAAATTCCAGTTCAAAACAACCAAGAAGCTCCATTATAAGCTCTGAACAAATCACGAATGCTCAATACAAGTAAAAATGAAACACAGGCTCCAAATAATAGTTTAGAATGAAAACATAAGGCAACAAATGCCATTTCATCAATACCAGACCGAATACCAGTTTCAGAATGAAATAAAAAGCTTCAAATACAAGTTTTGCATGCATGTCACCATTAAACTAGCACAGAGAAATTTTCCCAAGAACTATCATTACTTTGCAATGGATTTACATCCCAAAAACCCCAGAGATTCATAAAAACATGCAAGTAAATAACCAAACAAATCAAACAAACAATTATCTCATGAGAGTAGAGTTGTTTTAATGATTCATTTAGAAGAAAGCAAGAAATCTTAATGGGTAGAGCCTATCATGCTGATAGTGCCTCTGCCAATTCGAAGGAGACTTAGTACCTGAGCTTCCAACTCTTTTTTTTCTTCCACGAAAGATCAAAAACCAAAAAAATTTTCTTCCAATGCCTCATATACATTCCCTTGATTGAAAATAGACCAGAGAAACCAAAAATAGCCAAGAAGAAGAAGAAGTCAAACTGCTGGTTCAAAGAACCAGATAGCTCCATGCACAGAAAAAAATTCACGAGACATGCAAAACCAAACAACCTCTCAAAATCCACCTCCCTTGTTTCAAGATGGTTTGCACACAAAAATGAGATCCATTAATGCCATAACTCCCAAATTTCCCACTTATCTCTCCTTGCCACCACCTCCCAAAACTGGCGAATGCCATTTCCAAGTTAACATGCATTTCTATATTTAGTGAAGCCTCCATGTATGCCTCCACTAGAGTTAACTAGCCTTTGCCAAAACCTGAGTAGTACCTCATGCATTAAACCCAATCAAATCACTTAAATTCCATTGGAACCATCACCTTAGTGCCATGCGACCCTTAGGTTCCTTTTAAATAGTTTAGGCTAGATTTCCCAAAACTTAGGTTAGTCTAACAATAAATCACCTTAGGTCTTAAAACATTGCCATAGGTAGTTTCCACCTTAGGTTAGATTAAATTCACAACCATTAGTATTAGGCATTAGGTTAACATAGTCTAAGCATTACTATAGTAATCTCCCCTCCCTTATTCATTTAGCACAAGAGCTTAGGTTAGGTCACCCCCCAACAAAATAGAATAAGAAGCTTAGGTTAGATTATAACCCAATTAAATAGACGTAGCTAGGAGTAGGTGCTCTTACCTAGTTTAGGATACTATTAGGATAGTCCTTTAGTTTTAGGATTTTGATCCCCTTCATAGTCATGAAGTAGACTATTTATCGTTTACGCCTTTAATGTCCTGTAGAGATCAATCCCAAAGACCCAAGCACAAACATACAACCTAATGAAGACACTTTCACACAAGACCAAAGAATTTTACAAAATACAAAAGTTCATTCCACTATGTCTCTCAAACTATTGAATGTCAATTTACCATTTAGTCTATTAAGAAGATTTAAAACATTCCTTGGATCATTGAAATTGATCCAAGGATGATTCAATAAAAGAGATAAGTTTGCAACTCTCAAAATCATATTTTAGCTTATCAATAAGAAGTGAAAATGGAATCTTTCAAGCCATATCATTCATTCTAAAGAATCTAAGAAAAAAAATGATTTATCCATAACAAGAATGATTTTCAACAATCAAGGGAACACACCTCATTTGCCTTTGAAGGAAATTCCTTCTTCTGTAGTAGCTTCAGGGGAGATAATATTTATCTCTAATGGTGATAGCTCACCCATGCAAGAGCAAGAAACAAGAGTAATGAGAAGCTCTAGAAATAAATCTACCGCTGGGCATGTTGAAATTCCCCAAAGAAGGAAAATTCATAAAAGGACAAGGGAAACCCCAGAGGGAAGGAGTGAGTAGGAAAAGATGGAAAAAGAAGTTGTTGATATTTTGGGCAGCATGGCCATGAATCCTCCTAAACCAAGCCAAGCTGAGATGGACAAGGGAGATGAAAGGCTTGAGGAGAAGGATTTTCAAGAATTGGCTTAACCATCAGCATTGCCACATGAAGAAGAAGATATGGCATCGGAGAAGAAAAGGAAAATTTCATTTGATGGAGGAAAAATTCTCAAATCCTCAAGTAATTTCAGAGGAAGAAGAAAGATATCAGGTTAAACAAGCTCTATTCTTGTCTAGAGAAGAGCTCATTATCAGAGAAAAGGATGAGGAATTGTATTTCCTCAAACTCAAATTAGAAAAAGGGAAATGCTCATTGGATAGATAACAACTCAGCTTGCAGCTAGGACTGAAGAGTTATTAGTAATTAAGAAACAACTAATAGAAAAAGAGGAAGAATGTCAGACTTCTAGAAAACAGAATGTTGTGTCCACAGTCTCTGCATAGACTGAGTTAACCTATTTTCCACTCAAACAACTATGGAATGACACCTGCAGGGAACTTAGAGAAGCTAAAACATCAAATTAAGATTTTAAGACCAAGATGGAAGAAGAAAAGAAGGCAAGAAAAGAGTGGGAAGAAAATTTTTATAAGGAAGAAGGAAACAAATATAAATGTCTTGCAAAAATTCATATGGTCTGCATTATGAGTGAAAAATTGCTACGCCCTTAACCTATTGCTTGTATTAGGATATGAGTAGCCGACTTGTGGCTTACCATATCATTTTATTATATCATTTATACTTTCTCATGCTTAATAGGTCGGCCTTGGTGATGGCCATAGCATATGAATAGTATATATAGGGGATTATAGGTAGTATTTCATTATCATTTGAGCATTTGAGTCTTATTATATGGTTTGGAGGTTGCCCCCTCGAAGTGGTGAAGCTATTCTAATTGCATATTGAGATCATTATTTTGAAATATTGTGTTATTTGGTGTTCTATTGTTTCTCTTAATCTGAATTATACAAGTAATTTCATTACAAGTGGTATCAGAGCTGCGATCTGGGCCAAAATTAGGGCAAAAACCCTATTTTTTTGTTTCCACCACATATTGTGAACCAGTGAATTGGTGGGAGATATTTTTACCAGAGTTGAAAAACATTTCAAGTAAGATTCCCTGAAAATTTCAGACCTTTTAAATTTATTTTGTAATTTTTTTAACAAATTTAGGGTTTTTCATAAAATCGCTCCCTAGGGTGCAAATTGTGGAAAATTTTCAAGTTCTTTACATTTTCAGAAATCTCTAAAAAAATAATATTAGTATCTTCTCTATGTTTTTTCCTATTCATTCGAAATTGTATCAAAACCCTAAACCCTAAGGTTTGACATCATGGCGGGGCCTTCCACAAGAGCAAAAAAGAATCTAGTTACTCCGGGTAAAACCCCAGATAAAGATGGGGTAGTGATTGAAGAGATGGAGTCAGAAGGGGTAAATACAGATTCCTCAGCACTAGGGTTTACCTCAGTTGATCATAAGGTGAGCCAACTTGAGTATGAGTTGTGAAATGTACAATCTGAGATGGCCTCTAAAGGAGACAACCCAAATCAATCATCGGTTGGATGATATCATGCAACATGTAAAGGGTAACCAGTATGGCCCAAATCTAGCCCATATCAACCAAGGAGGACCTTCAGTTCAAAATCATGGACAAACTAACCATATTGGATCACTTTTCCAGTCCAATTAGAATCCAACTTATTCACAACCACGGAACATGATGCTGAAAGTGGATATGCACAAATTTGATGGTAAGGATCCCCTGAATTAGATAAATCAAATGGAGAACTTATTTGAGTTACATCAAACACCATCAAGACAAAAGGTGACATTGGCATCCCTATATCTTGAACTTGACCAATTTGTTTGGTATCGATGGTTATGTGCTCAGAGGCAGAAGAATGGTCTAGGTGTCACTTGGATAGTTTTTACCAAGGAGTTGCAATTGCACTATAGTTCCAGTGTTTCAGAGAACTACTTTAGTCAATTAGAAAAGTTACGGAAAACAAGATCAGTCAAAGATTATGTGCATCAATTCCAAAACCTATCCTTAAGGGGGAGAATATTCCAGAAGAGAATCTGAATGACCTATTTCTTAGGGGTCTTAAGGACCACATCGAGCATGAGGTACGTATGTTTAATCCACTCAAGCTTTCTGATTCTATTATCATGGCATGTCGTGTAGAGGAAAAATTTATTTGTTAACACCAAAGACCGTAGTATCTCTTCCCCTTCATTTGTTAGGCCAATTAGACTGACTCCTCAACAAATGGAAGAAAAGAGAGCAAAAGGATTATGTTTTAAATGCGATAGCAAATATCGACCAGAAATAAATGTGCTGAGAAGAAGTTGTTCTATATTGATGGAGGTAATGAGGATGATGAGGAAGCTGAAATTATAGGAGAGGCTGAGGAACCAATAGAAGATGAAGTAGAGGATCACCAACCTACAATTTCTTTTCATGCATTGTTAGGTATTAGTACTCCTCAAACACTCAAGGTTATTGGCTATCTCAAAAAAAAAGAAGGTGATGGTGTTGATTGACTTGGGAGTACTCATAACTTCATAAATAGTAAGTTAGCTTCCCGCCTCAATTGTTTTATTTACCCAGCTCTAGAAATGCAAGTTATGATTGTGGATGGTGGGACAATCAAGTGCACAGGAAAGTGCCATAGTATCAAGCTTTCCATGGGATACTACATGTTAGACTCACCTATGTTTTCTATTTCTATGGGAGGGGCAGATATTGTTTTGGGTGTCCAATGGCTCACAACCTTAGGTACTATAGAGATGAATTTCCAAGAATTGTTCATGCGATTTCATTCAGATGGAAGGACAATACAATTGAATGGGATGGTAGCTAAGTCTCCATAGATTATTAGCTCTCATCAGATGTAGAAGGTTCTCAGAAAAGGAGTGGATGGCTTTATAGCAAAGCTATTTTCCATAGAAGTACAAAATATAGAGTCTTCAATGCCACCCGATCTTCAGAAGATTGTGGATGCTCACTCATCTATTTTTGATGCAATTCCAAAGGGACTACCACTAGTTAGGGATCATTATCATGCCATTCAGTTGATTCCAGGGAGCTAAACACCTAACATCATACCATACAGATACCCATATTCCCATAAAAGTGAGATCGAGAAAATGGTGGAGGAAATGTTGAAGGCAGGTATCATCAGGCATAGCCAGAGTGCATATTCTTCACCAGTGGTCATGGTACGTAAGAAGGATGAAACATGGAGGATGTGTCCAGATTACCAAGAACTCAACAAGTACACCATCAAAGATAAGTTTCCTATTCCAGTAATTGATGATTTACTTGATGAATTGCATGGTGTTGTTTATTTCACAAAATTAGATCTTCGTTCGGGGTACCATCAAATTAGGATAAAAGAGGAAGATGTTCATAAAATGGCTTTCAGGACTCATGAGGGCCATTATGAGTTTTTGGTAATGCCTTTTGGTCTTACAAATGTGCCCTCAACCTTTCAAAGCTTGATGAACACTATTTTTAGGCCGTTTTTAAGGAAATTTGTATTAGTTTTCTTTGATGACATATTGATTTACAGTAAGACATGGGAAGAACACTTACAACATGTAAATAAAGTGTTGGAAGTTTTGGAGAAACATACTCTGTATGCAAATCCATCCAAATGTTCTTTTGGTGTACAAGAGGTAGAGTACTTGGGTCATATTGTATCCCATGAAGGTGTCAAAGTTGATCCTCAGAAGATCAAAGCTATGGTGGAATGGCCAAGGCCCAAAAATCTCAAAAATATTTGTGGGTTCCTAGGACTAATAGGGTACTATAGAAGATTTGTGCGGGGATATGGTAGAATAGCAACCCCACTCACTGCATTTCTAAAGAAGGATGTCTTCCATTAGACAGACGTAGCCACTAAATCCTTTGAGTAGCTGAAGGAAGCCATGTGCAAGCACCCAAATTTTGGCTACTCCCAACTTCTCAAAAACCTTCATTGTTGAATGTGATGCTTCAAGATCGGGATTGGGAGCAGTGAAGGAAGACCAATTGCATTTGAAATTCATGAATTCAAAGGAAAAGATCTTCTCAAACCTCGTACATGAGAAAGAAATGATGGCTATTCTTCATCCGGTCAAGCAATGGAGGCCCTATCTCATGGGTAGACACTTGAGGTAAAAACTGATCATGATAGTCTTAAATACTTTTTGGAGCAAAGGTTATCATCGAGGAACGAAAAAGTGGGTAGTAAAAATGTTGGGTTATGATTTTGAAATCATATACAAAAAGGGTAAAGAAAATGTAATAGTTGATGCGTTGTCTAGAAGGGATACATCCTGCAGATGCCTTACTATGTGGAATGTCCATGTTGACGGCCGATTGGGTGGATGAAGTAAGATCGGAATGGAATCAAGATAAGGATACACAATATCTAATATAGAATATCAAGTAAGGATCTATAACATCTAACAAATTTGAGTGGAAAGGTAATGCCCTATGGTACATGGATAGGTTATACTTGAGTAAAGATTCCGAGTTGAAGCATAAGATTCTTGCAGAGATACATGCCTCACTTTGTTGGAGGACACTACGGGTTTTTGAAGACATATCATAGAATAAAATTAGAATTCTTTTGGGAAGGACTCAAGGGGATGTATAAAAGTTTGTATCGAGTGGTTAGTGTGCCACAGCGAACAAAGGGGAAACAATTAAAACACCAGTGTCTGCGTTGAACTCTTGCCAATTCTTAGCCAAAGATGGGAGGAGGTCTCAATGGATTTCATCACCGGATTTCCTTGTTCGAGAGGGTAAGAATGTTAGTTTCATGATTATGGATAGGCTCACAAAATATGCCCATTTTTGTGCCCTATCACATCCATTTACAACCAGTATAGTTGCAGATATTTTTTGGAGATAGTTCAAAGGCTACATGGAACCCCAAAGATAATTGTAAGTGATCATGATCCTATTTTCACAAGTAATTTTTGGATGGAATTATTTTCATGTTTTTGTACTTAGCTAGCTCACAGTTCATCTTATCATCCTCAAACTGATGGGAAAATAGAAGTGGTCTACAAATGCTTAGAGGGGTATCTACATTTTTTTGTATCAGATAAGCAGGAAAGGTGGATTAAATGGCTACCACTAGCAGAATGGTGGTATAAATCATCTTTTCATACCTCTTCTCAAATGACTCCATTTTTAGCTTTATATGGTTACCATCCATCTTCTATCACTTCCTCCTTGAGGGTGCAAACTAAGGTCAGAGATGTTGAGGAACACATTCAACATCAACAACAGGTTTTGGCTAGTTTGAAGGAGAATTTAGCATTAGCACAAAATAGGATGAAACAACAAGCAGATCAACACCATAGTGAAAGACATTTTGAAATTGGTGACTGGGTTTTGTACATCTTTAGCCTTACAAACAGATGTCTCTAAAGCAACAAAAAAATGAAAACAAACTTTCTCCTAAATATTATGGCCCTTATCAGGTTCTACAAAAAATTGGTAGTGTTGCTTATAAACTAGAGTTGCCTCCATCTTCACACATACACCCAAAGTATTCCATGTTTCATGCCTAAAGAAGGTTATTGGATAGAAATTTGAAGCCCAGACAGAGTTACCAGAACTTGACGAGGAAGGAAGAATCATTTTGGAGCCAGAGAAGATTCTACAAACACGTACTAAGAGGCTGAGAACCAGATACATTAAGGAATATCTGATCAAGTGGAAGAATCTGAGCATAGAAGATGCCACCTGGGAGGATGAAGGTTTTCTGCAGCAACATCTAGGATTATTCAACATTGGTTTGAAGGGGAAGGAATGCTACGCCCTTAACCTATTTGCTTGTATTAGGATATGAGTAGCCGATTTGTGGCTTATCATATCATTTTATTATATCATCTATACTTTCTCATGCTTAATAGGCCGGCCTTGGTGATGGCCATAGCATATGAATAGTATATATAGGGGATTATAGGTAGTATTTTATTATCATTTGAGCATTTGAGTCTTATTATATGGTTTAGAGGTCTCCCCCTCGAAGTGGTGAAGCTATTCTAATTGCATATTGAGATCATTATTCTGATATATTGTGTTATTTGGTGTTCTATTGTTGCTCTTAATCTGAATTATACCAGTAACTTCAATACAAAAATTATTTGCCTGCAAGAGGCCCTCTCCTACATATAGTGTGTTTTTAGAAGATTAGTTCATTCACTGAAAATTGTCAAGGATTGCATGTGGACTTCCACATGAACTAAAGGATGAATCTGAATTCATGACAGCTTACTCTTTATCTAGTCCTGAGCAGAAAAATCTTCTATGTGAATTTTATCTTTGTAATTTTATGCTAGAGAAAAACACAGGATTTATGATCAATTTGTATGTGGGGGAGAGCCAGCTCAATGCATTTTTCTCTATTCTGCAAAACCAAATTACATGGAAGGAAAGGGAATCTGAGTTTTTATTGAAAGCTAGCTCAACTAGTCTCTGTATGAGAGCTCACTATGGTAAACCTTCTGCCTTCCTCATACATTTTAGAACTCATGCCTTTGATGAGCGATTCAAGACACATTATTTTTCCATTCTACAAAAGAGTATTGATGCATTTACCTCCTATGATGAGGATGAGATTAAATATATTTATGAAGGGTGCTAAAAAGGTGGGAACTCTTAATATTTCCTTGAGAATAAGGGAAGTAATATCCCTTACAAATATGATCTGGTGTTTAGAAAGAGAAAAATCATATGCACAATAATTCCTCGGATCAATGACACCTACGGAAAAATATGGATGGTAATGCAAACAAGGCCCCCTCTACTTCTCACCCCCATATGTCCTTGGTAAAATAGAGAACCTCAAGATCCTACTGAATTTGAAGAGTGGGAGAGGAAAATAGAAGCAGGAGCTGGGTACAGTACCTCTAAGTTTAAGCATTGGAAAATCTAGTTTCAGCCATTTGATCTGAGAAATCAAATGGAATGTAGAACATATAACCCCAATTTTGAAGAATGAAGTTTTTAAAGGGACTTACAAACAAGTAAGTTTGGGGGAAATTATGAGGCCAGAATATGCCCAATTAATGTATAATATATGATCTCATCTTACTCTCCTTTTTATTAAGTTTGATTGCATTTTGTGAATTTTATTTGATCTTATATGAGTTAGGATGTAATTGTCTTTCTTTTGATTGATTGTGATTCTAATGTTTACAAGATCTGAAATTTCTTACAAAGTGTGTGTTTGAAATTCAGTTTTGTAATAAAGCAGGTCTAATCAGTCAAAGAAATGAATTATGTCACATTCAAGTATGTTTTTCGGTAGCATCTGTTCCAACACAGACTTAGTTCCTAAATTTCCAAGCTAGTTCCGGAAATCCATTACACAATCATCATCTAGTTCTGAAAATTTCAGACTTAGTTCGGAACTCCGGTGTTTAGTTCTCGGAATTTTGGACTTAGTTCCAAAACTCACCGGGTATAGCTCCAAAACTCTCACATTTTGATCCTTAATGATTTCATATGGTTCTAGAACTTCTTTGAAGTTTTGGCGATGAAAGTTTATCTATTCTAACCACATCCATATATTTTGAATCAATGACCCTTTCAATCAGAAAGGATGAGAATATCTTCAACGCGAGATCTAGGGATAGTTATCTTATAGTTGTCTGATTAGTCATAATCGACTCAACATCTATTCTAGGCACGATTTGATTTCATCATAATCATAGAGATAACTATGATTGTAAATGTATATATAAGTAGACATGTAGTAGATAGATGGATAATAAGAAATAGAGATAGAACAGAGAAGAGAGATATAGACTAAGTACACAAATCCAATACATTTTGTAATACCGAATGTTTTATCAATAAATAGCCATTCTGTTTGAGAGAATTTTGAGCTTTTGAATACTGATTCAAGGAGGAGTAAGGGCCCACTCCCCCAAGGACCAGGATATTTTTTTATTTGGTATTTATATTTCTTAAGAAAATAGTATAGATCTATTGATTCTGTATCACTTTTAATTCTTCTACTTAAATTCTTTTGTATACTTGTTCCTGCAGGTGTCTAGATAGATTCTTATTTTTCTTGCAATCATTTTTAAGCATTCTAAGTTGTGTGTGTTTATTTCCAAAAGCAAGTGTGTTTACTTTCAGAAGCAAGTGTGTTTATTTCCATTCTGCAAAGTGTGTTTCCTTTCAGTAAAGCTTTCAGTGTGTTTCCTTTCAGCAAAATTTTCATAGTATGATTTAAATAAGGTTTTACCAAGAAGTCCTTAAGACATTGAAAAGATCCCCCAGAAAATACAAAAACAACTACAATCAACTACTATATCAATAGGATTACTCTTATTGCATATAGCTTTAGACACACCCCTAGTTTGATATGACATCAACAAGAAGTTGATTAAATGAAGGGAATAACGACACCCATCATGGTCCATGGTATGGAGGTACAAATTTTGAAACTTTTTATTGCACATGATACTAGCATGAATATGGAGGGTCTAAATATTTTGAAGGGTGAACCAAACGCAACCACGAAATTCAAATATTTTTCAAAGGTAAAGAAAAGGTTTATTTTCTCATTGATGGAATTATGCAATACAACCTACTGTTATATGGAATATTATTTTTCCTCACATTATGTGATACATAACACTAGAGGGAAAGTATAGGAAGATTTATACACACCACCTCTCTATGCTAAACATGTTTAGACATAAGGTTGTTATGAGTATACCCTTCTATTTTTTCATGTTGGTTTTCGGCATCGGCTAAACATTTTTAGAAGGGGATGACAAATCCCCCTACATCATGGACTCATTCTCCTTCTTTTCAAATGGTAATCCCCTCATGCCTAAGGAGTTAGATATAGTCATGGAGGATTCTAAAAATTACATCACTTTGGTGAGCATATGAAAAAACTTTGAGGGATAAGGCCTTCCGGAACTGGGGTGAGGGTAAGGATTTTGAGGATGGTTGTGACTTCTTTGACAAGTATAAAATATGATTTCTCCAAGGGAAAGAATAAGGTTCAACTATATTCAGAGGATACTATTGGGAAAATTAATCTCATGATCTTGCAAATGGAGAAGGACATGGAATCATTGGGTGAATTTGGTATGGACCTGAGGGATAACATGATAAACTACATTGAGTCCTCAAAGAAGATTCACATTTCTCGTAACTCCATCGGAGAGGAATTGATGGGGATTAAAAATATGGTTAAGGAATTTCGGGAGAGGATGTGTAAATTAGAAAATGGTCATAATAATAGAAGAATTAAACTCTACCTGAGTAATTTTGAAGAGGAGGATGATGGAAAGGATAACACCCAAAAGGAGTTGACTTAATCGGGTGCAACATGGTCAAGAAGGGACCCTTGGTTTTTT
Organism: Taxus wallichiana var. yunnanensis; assembly: GCA_018340775.1. Lineage (NCBI taxonomy): Eukaryota > Viridiplantae > Streptophyta > Pinopsida > Cupressales > Taxaceae > Taxus > Taxus wallichiana. The sequence goes on from CM031236.1 coordinate 161,983,911, forward strand.
TGTTATCACCAAATTATAGCACCTCTCGATTTTATCATAGAAGTGAGTTGACTAGGTAATCAATTTAATTAGGTAACATTTTAATTATATCTAGGTGTGGGACCATGAACTTGAGATCATTTTGCAGAGTAGTTTGCTTCCTCTTCCTAATATCATGTTACAACTACTCCTAATGAAGGGAAAAAACTATCTAATCCTATCCTATGATTCCAAGGTACCAAGGAGAGAGGAAAAGACATAAAAGTAAAGAAATCCTACAAAAAGGGAGGTGATAGAACTAATAAAAGCATTGTTTGTACACTCTTCAAGATATGAAAAGGAGGGGAAATGGAGATATAGATGGTATTGGGACACTACCATTTAAATCAAACACAATCATTTAGAGCTTGCAAGAAACCATTAAAATGCACAAAATACCTTTAAATGTAATGTAGAGGCCAGAGAATGCAATGAAACACAAGAAAGGGTTACAAAATAACTACGGAGCTTGATTTATTGCTTAAAGGATTGACACCATTCATTACAATGAAGAAATAAGGCATGAATCCCTTGCAAGATTCTAAAAATGGAGGTTTGGAGCTCACAATACACCTACAACAACTTGTAGAGAATAGAGGAGCAAAATATAGAATGTTCAACTTTTAAAAAAATGAGTTCCTTTTTACAATATATGAGAAAGAGAAACAATGAACTCAAAATTTGTCTTCAACCACCAAAAAATGGCATTAATTTTCCTACAAAAGTGATGGTAACCCCTGCAAAATCCATGCCTCTAAGTACTATTTCTTGTTGGAAGAAGAAATTTGCACCCAAGTCTTCATTAAATGATTTTGAACTACCTTGAAGTGATCATTTGTAACTAGACATGTTTTTCATATTTTTATGCTACCTACCACCACCAACTTTCTGATTTATTTTTCCCATAATGTAGTGCATCAAAAAATTCAAATCTAGGGATATAATTTTATGAAAAATGAACCACATGGGAGGGAGATACGCCCGTGTGGGTCGGGAGGCTTAAAAATGCTAAAAACCTACTTTTTTGGGTCATGTTCCTTCATTGGACTCACATCCGCACTATAATTGTTTTATTTTTTCCTTGGTTTCCTTTGGAATCAGATATGTCGGGTTGCAATGGAATGCATGGAACATGTGCTCGAGTTCCTTACACACCTACACCCCCATCTATATGCATTTCTCTTATATCATTTTCCCCTCTCTTTTCCTTTGTGCTTCGGGGTCTATAGTGGCGTGAGGAACTTGGTTTAATTTGGAAAGGGTCGAGGGTTCCTTTGGGGCTTGAGTTCCCAAACTACCCACATTGAACCCTACTTCCCCTTACCTTTTAGTCCTCAATGCTTCGTAGGTAACTTATTCCCGTAGGTAACAAGTTCCCCACACCCTCCAGATTCCCCTCGGAGTTTAGCTCGCCGCAAAATGCTTCACCATGTCTCGAAGTTTCATCAAGCAAACCTCCTTCCTTGCTCCTTGGTTCATGGAGTTACGGCCTTTGCGGGTTACCAATTCCCCATGGTACACATTCCACATGGGCTCATAGTGCCCAAAACCCCTTGAACGCCACACTATAAAGGCCGACCCCAATCCTTTGTAAATCGGGAACTTCGCCTACGGCGAACTCGAACCCCCATGATCCTGTTTCATTTCGGTCTTTGGCCTTTGACTTATCTACATCACACTAGATCTGCCCCTAATGCAAATTGGGCCATAATAAAGTGTCAATAACTTGGGTTCTGCCCAAGTAGGTTACATCCAACCCACGAAACTCCACACCTCTCTAAAAACATTGTTTCTTCCCATTATCTCCAAATTCCTCCAACCCTTTTCTAATTTTTTGTGTCCTAGGAGTTATAAAAATGGATCAGCATTCCCCATAGCCATTTCTTCAATTTTCCCATTGTTTACCCATTTTTTGACTCAAATTTAACTAAGGATGAGAACTAAGCTAAGAGTAAAGACCTTCAATTGACTCCCATTTTCTCCAATTTTCTAGTTTATCCAATCCCAAGCCAAGATAAAATGCAAGTTATCAAGTTATCTCGGGGAAAATTTTGGATAATGAGTTCTTCTAAATGCCTCAAGAGAAAATAAATTTCTATTAGATGGTAAGGACTTTTGTGGAATGTGGGCAAAATTTTACTGTTATGATCGGTAGCAAATCAATTGTTTTTTGTTAGTTTCTATTTTTACTAGTCCTTTTGGGTTAAGTTTTTTTAGCCTTTTTAGATGCCATGTTCCTCTTTTTGTTTCTATGTGGTTACATTCACGATGTATCTCTTGATGTAAGGCCTCAGGAGCCCTAATCACTATTTATTACCCTATTTAATATTAAAAATCTTTAGAAAATTTTTCTTTGTGGTGGAAACCCTAACCACATCCCACCTGTAACTCCCACATTTTACACACACAAAAACAATAGTAAAAATACGGGGTAATTATTGTTGTATATATCTCCCTCCTCGGGTAAATATAGACAAACAAAAGAATATGGAAATCAAAGAAACTCAAAACCTGACATTTATTTATACTAAAAGTCGTGCCCTAGCACAGGTTGGAAGGTGTAGGTTAAAAGGTGTCGACATGGAAAAAGTTACGCCCCTAAGCGCAAATCAAAAGGCATCGACATGGAAAAAGTCACTCACGGCGCAGTTAAAAGTCATCAACATGGAAAAGTTACGCCCCTAGGTGCAGATCAGAAGGTGCAGACATGGAAAAGGTTGCACCCTGGCGCAGGTTAAAAGGTGTCGACATGGAAAAAGTCGTGCCCTGGAGCAGGTTGGAAGGCGCAGGTTAGAAAGCACCGACATGGAAAAGGTTACGCCCGGCGCAGTTAAAAGGTGTTGACATGGAAAAAGTCACGCCACTGGCGCAGTTGGAAGGTGCAAGTTAAAAGGTGTCGACATGGAAAAATTCACACCCGGTTCGGGTTGGAAGGCGTAGGTTGAAAAGTGCCGACATGGAAAAAGTTACACCCCAGGCACGAGATCGAAGGTGAAGACATGGAAAAGGTTGCACCCTGGCGCAGGTTAGAAGGTGTCGGCACCACATTTTCAGCACCTATGGCACACTTAAAAGTATGTTGACATGAGGATAGATGTGCCAAGGCGCACCTTCAAGAGGCGCAACATTTTGAGCGTTGACACCCCGAACCCGATAGAAGCAAACCCTGACCCAGATATTCAAATGGCCATAAATTTTCACAGGAGCTCAGATTCACGCAAGGTTGGACTTTTTGGAAATATTACAAGGTCCTCTATCAAACTACGACTAGATATCTTTAATTAGGTGAGAACAAGTTCTTCAAAAATGAAAAATACAGTTCACCATTTTTTGGGTTTGCTAGGGTTCTCACCTACCACCATAATGAGATGAATTAAATACAATCTGGAGGTGGTTGGGGTAGATTTGGAATTCCTCTCTCTTCCCTCTCTCATTCTTCTTATAAATTATAAGGAGGGACTTCTTTCTAAAGGTTGGAAATTCTTGTTTTTCCCCTCCCTTCTTCTCTTTGGTAGGAAAATTTGTGGAGTTCAAACCTCCCATCTAAAAGCGTAATGCAACTCGCCTCTTAGCATTTTGCAGTTGTATCAGTATCAATCCTTGGAGAAAATAATGCATGTCCGTGGATGATTCTCAACCATCTCTATGTTCATTTGCATCCTCCTGATATTTCACCGCAAATTTGGTTATCATGCATGATCTTGCATTGCATTTTAATGGTTTGTGTTTATTGGCAATACTGGTGTTCTTCATTCCTCGGTGCATCACCTTTGCTAGTTTAGGTTTATTTTTATGCATCTTCTTACTCGTCTCCTTGGCAAGTTAGATTAGGTTTTTGAGTAAACCCTCTGCATTTTTATGTGTGCATCTAAACAAAGGAATAGGAATTAGCCTTCATCCGGAGAGCTTTCCCGATTCGCAAGGTCCCACACTTGGGAAAAGCTCCATGTTATGCAATCGCACTGAGAGTCTCAACCCATCGAGTTGTAGACATTTAGGGGTGCTATGATTCACCATCAACAATTATTTTGACTTACATTGCTCACTTCACAACGCCATAAGGGCTCCATGTAAAGAAAACTCAAAGACACATACAACACTTACAAGTCATCAACTCACATAGACACATGAAAACACCATAAACATGTCAATGCCACACTTTTCCCAATGAATGAATACTAGAAATGACCCAGCCACAAGAAAAGGACTCAAGGATTGGCAAACCCACAACACATCATTTCTTTAATTGCATCTTAGTTACGATTAACATTCCAAGAACATTATTGTGTAAGGATAATTTTCTCCTTTTTCCACCTACAGATTCTTAAGTTCATTCCACATTTAATTTATAGTTTGACCATTTTAAGTTGGATTTTTATCCTTTATGGAAAATTCCATAACTTACATACTTATTTGGCATAATTCAAATTACATATAAAGTACTTAATTATCTTGTTCTTATGTTAAGAATATGCTTCTCAAACGTTTATTCAATGTCTACATTTTACCCTTGTAACTCAAGTGAATCTGACTTGATGTCCAGAAAGCAATATTAGGATTTAGGGGGTGGTTTAGATTCAAGATACCTTTTTCCCATAAACATTCTTCGATCACGGTATCTTTATTTCCCGATTCAACATTCCCACAACAAGAAATTGTATTTAGATTATATATATATCTTTTGTTTTTCTCAAAGTTTGATCTCACCAAGGGAAACTCATATTCTTTGTAACACATGAAAATTTTTAATTGAGTTATAAGGACTCCAAGAGTGGCATTATTCCTAACCTCAAATCTCATTTTTTTCTCTTATATGCTTTACTTTTACATCGCATTATGGTCTCATTATTAGCATTGTTTTGTAATAGGAGTTATGGAAGTATTTGTCTAACATCTTGAAGACGTATATGATTGGAAGCCTTGTAACTACACACAAACCCCAAGTTAACCTCCTAATCAACTGAGGTTTAGATTAATTCCAATTGCACCTAAGGATCTACGCCTCAACTATATATGAGTTTAAGGTGAGAGGACATATTTATGCTAAACCACCTTCAAGAAAAGACCAAGGTGTTATGTTGATAGAAACCAAGGTAACACATTTAGCTGAGAGGAACTAAGGAGTTCATTAACAAGAGTTTAAGACCTAGAACAACTATTTCACGATCTCCATTTATGTCATCTGGATCCAACAAGGATTTCATTTGTTGATGAAGTTAATTTCTAGATCTAATTTCGTAAGACCTAGTAATCCAATAGGATACTAAGGGAGTAATATCTCTACCTACTCCACAAATGGTAAGGTTACACCGCATAGTCATTGCTTCAAACAAGGACTCATAAGGTGACTTCTAGGCGGTCTTCACCACTCAACATGGTGTCAGACCTAAAGAGAAGACATTCTCCTTACCCCACACATAGTTACCAAATCTAGAAGGAAACCACATACTCCGGATAAAGTTGGACCATGTAGTTCCTAAAAGATGGGTTCACAATAATGTTGCTAAACTTACTGACTATGACACTAAACTCAAACTAGGGGTCTTATTTACCTATACCAGAAGGTTCCATCAAGTGCAAATTTTAAGTGCATTCTATGGTTTCAATCTCTTCTATGGTAAGAAGGATCACACATGAAGACATGTTATGCACGAATCTTATACTAGGGTTGAGTGTTTTGATTAAATATCTTTATTACATTTACAAGGTAAGAATACAACACACTAATTAATTAATCATTTATTGAACACCTGAAAAATACACTACAAGATATTAACTTCAAATTCATTTACCATATATATATATATATATATATATATATATATATATATATATATATATATATATATATATATATATATATATATATATATATATATATATATATATATATATATATATATATATATATATATAACCTTTTACCATACATAACTATGAATCAAATTAAACCTATGATTAAATGCACATTTCCTAAGATATCCCTAAAACTAGCATCTCATACATATTAGCAAATTTCAAATATAAATTTTCTGTAACATGAGACTACATTATACATATATTCATTTTACAATGACCTATATAAATTACAATAATAAATAATGAATTACACATTTCCTTTTCGCCATCATTCTTGCATCCTGCAAAACCATATGAGCATGAAATCAGCGATAAATCGCTGGCATGGAATCCACCCTAATCTAACATAATTAATGTCTTTATTTTCTTGATTACATGTAATAATAATTATAATTTGCATTCGAAAGAAAAGGTTTGGAAACATATATTCATTTCATTTCATTTCGTAACCATGTAGAGAGAAAGAGAAAGGAAGAGAGAGAAACACCATTTAGTCAAAAGTTCTATTTCACACAACAAGTTACACTATAGAGTTTTCAAACAGTTATTTACATGTGTCAAAATTTTCCATGGTGGTTTGGCAACCCGAAAGGGGTCCTACAACTTTTTTTTTTACATTTTCCTGCTAGCTACAAAAACATTCAAAACAAGCTCGAAGGCTAAGAAACCACTTTCAAACATTGTCCTCTCGATGAGCAAACACACCACGGTTAAATTTCTACGTGTCCACTTATATACCAAGAGTTCATAGCAGCTGAACAAATTTGAAACTGGTGAACGGTTTACAATTGGCAGCTAGTTTTTTCGAGGCCATCGGTCGTAATTGGCCTAGTTGCAAATGAATAAAAGTTAGCTCAAGGGCTCATAAAATCACGTCCAAAACTAACATTTGTTGGATGAACGTGAAACAAGAAAACTTCCTACAAGTTCCTCTACATATGGATAATCCACTAGAGTTGACAAGAATGATAATTAGCAAACGGTTATCAAACGGAAACCTATTTTCTAGAACCACCGATCATAATTGGTCTAGTTTTCCCTAGTCAAACTGTGACCTAGAGGCCTCCAAAATTCCATTGCCAAACAATCAAGAAAATCATTTTTCCTCAAACTGAAGGTTCCAGGGAATTTTCTAGTAAAAATACTAGAGGTTTGCGAAGGCGGATAGGCATTTCGTTGTTCAGGGATCAAACGATGAGCCAAAACGAAACCCAAATTTTTAAATTTAATCAGCTTCCTACAGTTGTAAGACGGTGTAACAAGGCTCCTAGAAGGGTGTTAAAAAATATCACATACAATCATTCGAGGTCGATTCAAGGATTAAAGTGAAGCCTCACATAACTAGGTACACATATGAAAGTTAACATCCTCTTTCTAGAGTTACGAGGGTTATTTTACGCATCTTCAAAAATCGTAATTTCTCTATTTAAACAAAGAAACGGTCAACATATTTACCGGGAAGTCAACTTCAACTTGTCAATATAAGGGGTAATGTAGAAACTACTTTATTTGGGATCTTTCGCTAGATCATCATGAAGTGAGGGTTTAAGTCCATTATTTACCAAGGAATTTTGGATCATGTAAGTTACATTATAATGTCTTATTGTTTTGAAAACGTAAATAGATCTATGATAATTTCTACGGTTTAAAATTTTATCTTATTACAAATGAAAAACTAAATGATAAGAATTATGAAAGATAAGGATAGAAGAACCATGCCTGGGAGATATTTGTGTCTGCAAGCAAGAGGTGCTCCATGTGGTTTCGTGTCAAGAGCATGGTTCTACATTTTGCATACATATCCTCCGATAGTTGTAGCTACAAATATTTTCTAGAATGTTGCTCATCCTCTAATACACTTTGGTGGATGTCCATATTCTAACTAAAATATCCCATTATAGAACATGTTGAGGTGTTTCTGGGAAGTTAATTTTGAATTGGATTTACTCCAGCCACTACCAATGTTTGGAAATAACAAACTACACAGTTGATACAACAAGAGTTGTCTAGAAATAGGAGCAACCTCAGTGTGTTGAGCATAATTTTCATAGAGTTCCATACTACAAAACCCATAACAATAGTTCATAAAAAGGCCAATCCAACATAGCAACACCGTGAGAAAAAAATAAGAATGGTGAGTTGTTAACAAGGTAACCCACAAAACCCACATCCAACTCGAACTCCAAGTGAGTTGATACCAAACACAATAGTGAGATATGTGAGAACATTAACAAATGCAGAGCTCGTCTCTATACCAAAATGGTGACCCAGATGTGCAAACATGCCTAGATCGTGAGGTGAATCCAGTTGGTGCCTACAGAACTCCAAGTATAGCTCGCCCAATACCAGGAAACTCAAAGTCTCCAAATAGGGTTGAGCTGAAAAAAAATCCTCTACTTTATGCTCTATTGGATGTCCATAACCCTGATCCATGGCTCGCATTTTGCACAGGCAGGGGGGTGTTGCTGGAAGCGATTGCAGATCATTGTTTTATGCCTGACAAACTCATTTGCTTGACAGTCTCTGAGCCTTTTCAACAAACCCATTTTGTACAAATCCTATTATCACTGTTCAACATTTCACCTATCTCGTGAATGCTCCCACGTATGCATACATGTCTACAGAGCATTTGCAACCAAAATCTACTAAAATTCCTCATATGCTTGTTGGATGTCTATACCATGTTCCCGAGCTCAAGTTTTTGGCGTAGTCTAGGAGGAATATGGCCAAATAAAAACAAATCAAAATTCCATTATACTTTGATGCACGTCCTTACCCTGTCCCAACACTTCCCCTTGTTGATGAAGGTGGGAGTATGTGACAAAGTGGCAGGAGGCTCTACACCTGCGAATGCATTTACTTGAAAGTTTCAAACCCGATTTGTGCATAACTTGTTATCATTGCAGTCAAAACCACATTTCTTTCAGGTGTTTTGGGAGAAATAGTTTACAGGAAAATTTCATGCTTCCACATTTTGCAGGAATATCGGCCATCGTTTAAACTATTCAATACTGCTAAATTTAATGCTAACTTGGGTTTTTGCGTGGTTGAGGCACTTGGATCAGAGATAAAGTGCTTGTATTATTATGCAAGGATAATGACTTGTCTGAATGGCCGTAGAGGGTGCCCATGTGCTGTGTCAGAGAGCCACCTGCCACATGCCTCTACAAACTCACCTACCTCCTTGTAATTTAATTTACATTATTCAATGTGTTGGGCGCTACACACCGCTCCTAGGTGGCTCTCCCAATGGCTTCAAAATATTTCCTTGTGGTTGCATTTGGTGGCAACCGACAGATTTTGTAGGTTCCTATCATGACATGATGACTACTTCGATTTGTCTAGTAATGCTCCCAACCCTTATCTTGTGGATAATATGGATGTCACACCGATTGTTAAAATTTCTCTTTCTAAGGTTTCCAAATCTATCTTTTCCTTAAAGATTTGGCTCTTATTCATCAACTTAATAGCTTGTTATGGACAGAGAGGATATATACACTTGGATCCACTCCAATAGGTCAATTGATTGTGAGATTTAGTTATGTGCAAAGGGATTTTTCATTGTCTAGTTTTTCTTTTCAAGGACTATCAACGGGTTCTTAATCAAGGTCCCTGGTTTTGGGGTCAGGCTAGCCTTTTTCTTACTTCGTGGTTTTTGGAGTTCGATCCTTCCACTATGGTGGTTTCCAAAATGTTGGTTTGTGTTCATCTCCCAAAACTTTCACTCCCTTTTTGGCACCCTTCAGTTTCCGTTGTTATTAGCAATAATATTAGTAGGTTCATTAAGATGGATGATGAGCACCCAAGTAAGACTATAAAATGGAGTTGATTTTGAATATTTCAAGTAGGTGTAAATTTTGGACTATGAGAACATTGTCTTTCTTTGTCGTATATGTCATCAAACCGAGAACCTTCCCGACGCTTGTCCTCAGCTTCTCCATGACACGAAATAAGAAATCTCCTTCACCAAGGTGACAAGTTGGCATCCTTTTAGGCCTCACGAAAGAAAAGAAATCCCTCCTTTGGTTCATACATAGGACTTGCATGGTGGTGATTCCTCCTTATAGGATTGAAAGTGTTAAGAGGTCTTATGTTTCGAATCCTCGATTCAACTTTTGATCACATGATTGTTCGACATGTTGGCTTCCCATCGTGTTTTGGCTCTCTAACTTGATAGTTGGACCATTCACACCGAATCTAAGGACATAAAGGGGTGCTTTGAGCCTCCCGTACCTTTTCCTTGGATTTATTCATCGTGGCAACACCTCTTCTTATTGTTGTTTGTTTTTGTATCCCTCGTAAAAAAATTTGTTGCATTTTTGGCATGTTGTTGTTGCCCTTGTGACATTTTGTGAGACTGTGAGGTTTCTAGTCCCCTAATAATATAAATATCTTTATTTTTATTAACCGAAGGCATTTCTTTAAGTGAGACAACCTCCTAAATTTGACACATGTAGTCGTAGTCAGAAAATCAACGATCTGGGAATTCAAGAAGTACACATGGACATTGATTAAATTAATTGGGGTCATTTATATGTTGTTTCGTATTTTTGTGTCACTACTCTTCATCCAAGCTAGTGTAGCATAAAAGTCAAGCATAAACAAAGGGGAAGATTATATTTGGATGCCAACTTGTAACCCACCAACGCCATCACCACCTATCATCCATCACAACCACCAGGAAAAATACATAATAATTTTCCCATGAAGGGAGAGCATGCGAAGTACCATAGGGAATGTAGGTAGATGGGATGATGATTGTTGTAGAGTTTGAAACTTTCGAAAAGATTAGAATCCAAATGCCCATCTACATCAACAACATTTTTTCAATGGTCTATGTTTCATTTGAGCAACCAAATCGAACCTCATTGCCCTAGTGGCAAAAACCTCAATAACTTGGAAAAGTGGGAGGCATGGGTGGATTATAATGGTAGAATGACGTAGCTTCAAGTATTTATTTTGAATAACCCATCTAGCAATATTAATAATATTTCCAAACCCAAAAACCCAATCTTGTCGTATGATATAGATCTCTGGGGACCATATTCCGAAACCATTAAAGTTGGTGTCTCAATTTCCACTTTGGAAGCTCATCAAAATAAAAGACACAAATAATCTACGCTTGGAATTTCTCTTTCGAACATTCTTGGGAAAGTCACGCTAAACATAGCAACAGTTTTGTATTGTTAATTATGGTATCAATTAAAATAATGAATGGTCACAATTATTACCCATGAAATCCAATTTTATGATGTCAAATGTGATTAACATGTAATTAAAAAGATTTTTTGAAAATGCTTGGTATTGCTACCATTGTATAATATGTTTTTTTGGCAATTTACTTTTAATATTAAATTAGGAAATATTTTTTAAAAGTGAAGTTGATAACTCAACTTCCATTCCCCATCATTAATTTGCCTCCTTGATTTGTATTTCATTGCTCCTAACATAAATAAATACTTGGTGTGAAATGGACATAAAACATATAAATAAATACTTGGTAACGGAGATTGTGCAGGTCATAAAAGAAAAACGTAATTTGTGTAACAAAAGTCAAATTTCTTCCACACTCCAACTTCCATATTTTTTTAAAAAAGGAAGCAATTATGTCACATTAGGAAATAGATTCTTGACAGAAATTTTACTTATCTACATCAAAATCCTCCATATCATCAAATCCCTTTGCTTTGTGTGTATCTAATTCTTGTTCCGTCGAAGACCAAATTCATGTTGAGTCCTCTACTATACCATTATGAAGATCATTATTCAATTCCCCATTGGAATAATAATGTTGTTCCCATATAACGCCACACCTTGTAATTAAGTCAAAGGAATTTCTCTAAGTTATTATAAGGCGATTGAATGAACTCCAACTGACACTTTCTTCCACAACCATATCAACGTCCAACATCAGACAACCATGGTGTTGGCACAAAAAGTAAACGACTAGATGGGGATGTCAAATCCATGCCATCTACCACATTGAAATTAATGTTGTTGATTTAATGCCTTATGAACAGAGCAAATTCCTAGCGACTATGTTATCTCTCTTAGTTTCCACGCTTAGATCTTGATTCCCTAGATATTAATGGTCTTAACTAAGTGTCTACTCCATATGGGAAAGATGTTATGGAAGACATATGTGGATTACCATTTGATGGGTGATCTAGGGTGTGGCAGTCACTTCTCTATAGCGATGATCATCGAAAGAGACTTAATTTTCTTTCCATAAAATTTGGAACACATTGCCGTTATATAATGTATTATTGTTGATGTCAACCTATACACCCAAAAGCCTTTGAAGACAATAAACACGTTCGACTCAAATGTAGCAAAATGGAAAAGGTAATGGTAATTGATTACATTCTTTTGTTAAGACTCTTTTATTGAGCATCTTTTGCTGCCCCGACTCTCACTTCTTTTGATTGCTCAAGGCCAAAATCGACTAAGTATGGAAAGGGTTGTGAAATCTCTCCACGTGTCTCATCGGCACAACCCCAAAAGATAGATTTTAAAATGGGTTCTCAAACTCGCAGAAGCCTTCCATGTGTCCAAGTGCTCAATAAAGTCACTCCCAAACAAGTTGAAGAGTCAAAGATACGTTTGCCAAGTGAAAGCTCTCCATGTGTCTATCCGATGCACTTTTGTTGGAAGGCTAGGGGAAAAGGACCCTAAATAAGCGCCAGCCCTCCACGTGGCAGAAGAAATAACTTCATCGGCCAGGGACTCGGCGGCAATACCAAGTAGGAGTAGATGCACGGATTCCTATAAATGATCAAAATATTTATTCCAGATCAAGAAGGTCAAACATCCAAATTGAATACTGACAGTGGTAGCTCTGTATTTAAAATATTGGGGCAGGAGCCAGAAAGATAAGAACAAGGCCTTATCAAATTAAAAGCAAAAAGGAGGTAGTCTGAAAGCAACAGAGTGAGAAGAGGTCCTTAAAAGGAAATTTTTTTAGCAGAGAAAGGAGGGAAGCCAGGAGTTTGGTATTTTGTAAAATTCTAGCCTTAGTAAGCCTTTGTCATAAAAGAAAATTGTAATATGTGCCTTTGAGGGCCTTATGTATCCATTTTCTATATGAATAAAGAGTTCTTATTCTATGAAAATGGACTTTATATATTCTGAATCTTTGTTCTTTTATGATAAGTAGTTCTAAATGAGTCAAGAAATTCATCATGCTTAATGCCCTTAGAATTTCTCTATCTCATTTACTATTTATAAATCATTCGCTTCAGCTCCTCGAGACTTGTGTTATCGGAATAGTAGATCGTGTTATGCATCCCTTCAACTACCCTTGATAAAATCCTTAAAGTATTATGTAGCTTTCCCTCTTTTAGATTGGTGCATCACCTCTTTATTTTTAAATCGTTACATGCTTTCCTCTAACCCTATCCCAATCAACAGAGAAGATCCAACTTCTTTAAAATTGGAGGTCACCTTAGGGACGCACGTCTCACCAACCTAAGGTTTCCTACGACTCTGACAGTTCATCTGTAAATATCATCATCAACAGTTTTCCTGGCACACCCGATGGGACATTAATACCTAGATTTCACATCATCAAAGATCTACCAATTGGTAAAGGGTCCAGCCCACCCACTTGAAGGAACAAATGAATGCGAACGAGGTGAGAGCAAGAGAAGAGGGTCTAATCAACTATTTGTAGCTATCTCCTCCATGACATAGAAGAGGAAGACAGGTTCAGAGGTCTTCGTCCCCCTGGACCGGACTCTCTCAACCCCTCCACTAGGTAGGCCTTTTACATAGTCAACTAGGACCCTCAGACCTATCATTATGGCTCACCTTCAGCCCCCACCTCTAAGACCATTTGTTTCATGGGATCAGGGAAGCCCACTCATTTTTCCCATGCCTCGATGGTATGGAACCCTATTCCAGCCAATGCGTTAAAATCATTACCCAAATTCAATGGTGAGGATTTCAAAACCCCTAAGGAGCATCTCCAAGATGTAGCAGAGATATGTGTAGTACATTATATAAGGGAGCAAGATGTCACCTTACGTTTATTGGCCACCTCTTTTAAGGGAAGGGCCCTGGAATGGTACCGATCTTTAACCCCTAATACTATTGGTACTTGGGACCAATTAAGGGGGTATTGGTGACAAGGTTCAGTGAGAAGGAGACCAGTCATCACTCCTACAACAACTAATTGACATTAAAAAGGGCCCGCAAGAATTAATGATAGATTTTAACACCCGGTTCCATAAAACCTGGCAAAGGATTCCGGCCCTAGCTAGACCACCTATAGGTATGGCTATTGTCTTTTACTTAAAAGCTCTAAACTCAGATATTTTGGTAATGATTCAATCATTAGGAGGGGAATCTTTGCCACGGTCCCATAAAGCATTACGTTCCAAGCCGAGAATAATCTAATAAATCCCGAGATAGCCCCCTTCCACAAGTACAAACACCAAGCCCGGCCCAAACCCCTACATCCTTATATAGTTACCCCCTATGGTTATAGCTTCAACTTCTACCACCACAACCTCATCTTCCTCTCCCAAGATGGACGAGATGAGAAATATCCTGAGAAGTTTTTCTAATGAGATAGTGAACCTAAAAAGGAATCAGGCAACTTATCCAAGGAAAAATTATCAAAATTTCCAAGGTAGCTAACCCGCTTATCCCTCTACATACTAGAATACTCAGAGACCTCCAACTACGCAACTATCAAATCAAATAGTCCCTATACCAATGCCACTTCGAACTTCTCCCCCTATAGCGGAGAGAAAATTCCCATGTAACCATTTGGATGAGGAGCCCAACACTTGGTGCTTCCCTTGCAATAATTCTCATATGCCAAGGACTTCCCCCAAGGAACTTGCAACTAAGGATAGCTAAACAATGATCAAGAGAAGGTTATGACACATACACAGTTGGACCCCATCAGTCCGAGGAAGCCCAAAGTGTCGGCTTTACTACAAAGATACAAGGAATGTCCCTAGAACAAGAAACAGAGATCACATCGAGCATGCCCTTTTCTCTTGGGTAGAAGGGAAGGAGTTCGTCTTCATAAATGAGGTGTCTATTCAAACCTGTTCAGTTTAACTACAATACCCGCTTCAAGAAGAGAATCATTGAAGAAGATGCACCAGCTTCAAGTTCAACCGACAAGGTGTATAAAGAACCTTCGACCATCGTGAACATATCATCGCCAATAGTAAGGGAAGCTCCAAAATCAACTATATAGGATCAAGAAGTCTATCACCTTGATAAGGAAAGGATGAAGCATCAGCCACCTCTTAAACCATCGCTGGTCAAACCCATCAACATAGTCCAACAACTTAAAAATGTGTCAGCCAATGCATCTTTGTGGGATCTCCTAAGTATTCCCGAGAAAAAGGATTTGCTCTAAGAAGCGCTAAAATTAGGAGAGGATTCGACCTTAGTGGATCCCTCGAAAGGACGGGTCAAAGGCACTCGAGTGCCCATAGAATCCATATTGTTGAACCAACAAGGAGAGGTGAGTAAACCAAGGCCCAATCCCTTCTTTTTAACTCTTATTATAGGTAAGAAGTTATTACATAACTCCATGATAGATTCGGTGCAAGCACTATTGTCATGCCTCAGAAATTACAAATGCTTTAGGAATTTCAGTATGAACCCTTGAAGAAGGGAGTTATGCAACTGGATGGGAAATCTATTCCAACCATAGGGATTATCAAGGGACTCCCATTATAGCTCTATTCCTATCTCGAATATAATTGTTTGCCAAGATATCATGGTGATTAATGTCCCACCGGTCTTCGGGATCTTCCTCTCCCAAGATTTCATAGCTAAGATTGGTGGGTATATGTCTTTGGATTGGTCCCATTTAATCCTACAAACCAAGTACGGGTCCAACATGACATTATTTTCATAACCCCTTAACATGAAGTTATAAGAACCAAGTGCCTTCCAGTTTCAAGGCCTCCCATGTTATGATCACCAGAGAAGAAGAACTATACGTAGAAGATAGAGACCCTCAGGAGAGTGATCATCCATCTAATCTTTCTCCCAAAGATCCTTTTGGGAACTTTGATTCAACCGGTCTGGGAACTTACATCATTTTCAATGAAAACCCCACAATCCCAAAGGTGGAAAGAGAAGGTGATGCATGGGAGACAAGCCCTCCCGATAACCCTCCAATATGGACTCTATATTTTGACGGGGCTAGGAGAAATAAAAGGCTCGGGAGCTGAAATTTTTCCCATATCCCCGACGGGTAGAAATATACTCCAGTCAATTCATTTCCAGTTCACCTTTACTAGTAACGAGGCAGAATACGAAGCCTTAGTGCACGGATTATCCACGCCCTGAAGGAGGGTATCAAGAAGTTAAAATTATTTGGTGATTCAAAATTGGTGGTCACATAAGTAAGAAATATTTCTGCCACCAAGAACCCAAGGATGAGATCCTATCGGCACCGGGTATGGGATTTAATAGATGATTTTGAAGCTTTCAACATTAAGGTAATTCCCCGTGATCAAAATACGGGCTGACAAGATGGCTACCATTGGGTCTCAATTCGACCCAACCTAGGATCTAATTAAAAATAAAGATACCATAAAAGTGATCATTCGCCCCTCTATCCCTGACAACATCCACCATTGGTAGGTGTTCGATAATGACCAACAGGTCATACACTTCCTCCAACAGTCAGATCAATTCACAAATCAACTCCAGCCCAAGATTGAAGAAGCATATGGGGACCAAATAATACAGCTAAAGATGAACAAGCTCCTAAGAGGATTAATTACTCTTGAAAATATTTTCAACTCAGATGATGCTAGTTCAGATTAGAGAAGGTTCGAGGCGGTAAAATAAGACTATGTAGAGCTGGAAATAGCTAGGGACAAACGACTGAAAGTTGGAAATTTGGTGACCCAAAAGGAAAGAGATAGACTTGTGGCCTTATGTCACAAATATGATAAAGTAATGGCTTAGACATATGATGATCTACATGGTTATGATAAGGACATTATCTAGCACACCATTGACCTGGAAGAAGGGACTAAGCCATATGCGTCAAAAACAGAGGCCTGTGAACCCTAAGGTAGAAGCCCTCATGGCGGAAGAATTAAGAAAACTATTAGAGGCTTGTATAATTTTTCTAATCAAACACATGATGTGGGTCTCCAACCTGGTTCCAGTGAGGAAGAAGAATGGTGAAATACGACTCTATGTAGACTTTAGAGATCTAAATAAGGCCTCCCTGAAAGACCATTACCCCTTTCCTCTATGGAACAAATTTTACAGACGGTCATGGGCTCCAAGATGTTTTCTCTGTTGGATGGTTTTTCGGTTATAACCAAATATGGCTTGTGGAAAGGGACCAACACAAGACTACCTTCACAACCAAGTGGGGAACCTTCACCTATGCAAAAATGCCTTTTGGGCTCACAAATGCAGGGGCTACTTTTCAAAGAGCCATGGATACCACGTTTGGGGCGTTGATAAACAAGGTAATCCTCATATACCTTGATGACCTTACCATGTTTACTAAAACATCGAAAGAACATTTTGATGCTTTAGAAGTTGTGTTTAAAAAATGTCAAGAGTTTAGAATCCCCAAGGAAAGCTCTTGGGACATGTTGTCTCGAAGGAGGGAGTTTCTATTGATCCTGAGAGAGTCAGGGCCATTTTGGAGCTTCCCCATCTGGTTAACAAGAAGGCTATTCAATCCTTCTTAGGAAATATCAACTTCTTCGGTAGGTTTATATCAAATTTTGTGGGAACTATCCGCCCGATCACTCTCATGCTGAAAAAGGACCTAGGTTTCAAATGGATTGATGAAGTTCATCATTCCTTCAAATTGATAAAATAGTATATTACATTGGCCCCCGTGCTCCACAATCCCGACTTCTCAAAGAGTTTCATAATGTATGTATATGGGGGAAAGAATAGCATAGCGTCTATGCTAACCCAAAAGGGAGAATGACAAGGGGAGGAACACCCAATCGCTTTCTTTTCAAAACTCTCCATGACTATGAAACAAGATACATTTTTTTGGAAAGGCAAGCCTATGCCATAGTTAAAGGTCTGAAGAAGTTCAGACACCTGGTCACGCACAACAAAATTTGGGTCATGGTGGCTCACTCTAGTGTCAAAGAATACATAATGGAGGGTGAGATAACTAAAAAAGGGAAAATTGGATAACCAAGATCTTGGAGTATGACATAGAGTTGAAACCCATGAAGCTTGTGAGAGGCAAGGGACTGTGTCAATATTTGACACATGAACCTGTCCCTGAGGTGAATGGAGAATCGGGTGAGATAATGTACCTACAGGAGGATAGGCCTGAGGGATGGGTCTTTGATAGAATTCATTTTATGCAAACCGAGAGTACCCATGCCATCTCCCTCGAAAAAGAGGAGATATTATAGACAACAAGGGACTCATTTTGCTATGATTGACAACTTCCTTTTAAGAGGAATTTTAATGGGTTAATGTTAAGATGCCTGGAGGATGAAGAGGCCAAGAGATTCTTAAGGGAATTGCATCACGGGAACTTGGGTGGTAATTTTTCAGCCCAAACCACGGCCATAAATATATTGCAAGCAAGATACTTTTGGCCAAGCCTGTTCACTGATAGTCAGGAAGAAACGAATAAATGAAAGGTTTGTCAAGTTTACGTGAGTTTCGAAGAAACACGGCATCGCCCTCAATCCCATCCTAATTGAGGAACCCTTTACACAATGGGGTCTTGATTTCATTGGAATGGTTAACCTAACTTCAAGTGCAGGCACTAATGGATTCTCACAGCAACTGATTATTTCACCCGGTGGACGGAGGCAGTTCTTCTTAAGGAGTCCACTAAAAATGTGATCCTAGGACTCTTGCAGGATATCACCACTCATTTTGGTCCCCCCACACCATTATATCTGACAATGCCAAAGATTTCTTAGGGGCTAAAGTATCTAATTTTGCGGTCAAGCATGAGATATATCTGAAGTCATCCTCTAACTATTACCCGTAAGGAAATGGTCTCAGCGTGAGTCTACAAATAAGAATCTGATAAGACTCATCAAAATAATGGGACATGAGCATAAAAGTTTATGGCATGAGCATGTTAAAATAGCCTTATGGGCCGATTGGATCACTCCAAAACAGTCCTCTGAAAGCTTCACCATATGAAATAGTCTATGGGAAAAGTGTTTTGATGTCAATTTCTTTGGAAATCCCTGCATTACAACTATTGAAAGGGTCTCGAGGTAGAGGAAAATGGAGCAATGCAAGTAAGGCTTGCCGAGCTAGTGGAACTCCAAGAGAGGCGTGAACTCACCCATGAAAACATGATCAATCGCCAACAAATAGTCAAGACATGGTTCGATCAAAAGACATCAGAGCCAAATTTCCAAGTCAGGACCGCCATCTTGAAATGGGATGCAAGAGCAGCCAAGCCAGGTAATCATGGAAAATTTGACCCCTTGTGGACTGGTCCCTTCATAATTAGCACATGTAAGTAGCATAACTCATTTGAACTTGAAACCATGGCGGGATATCCTTTGGCTATCCCAGTAAATGGGATTCACCTGAAACCCTTCGTGTAAGTTTCTCGAAAATTATATCATATGTATATATTTGTTTCCTTCTTTTCAGTTTTTGTTTGTGCCTTCCCCCTTTTTTGGGCATTTTTCCACATGTCCCACCACCTCTTTCCATGTCTATTTTTGAATTTTAAGGGAAGCACTTCTACCTTTTTCTCCTATTAGATTCGTCATCAAGAGTAAAGCCCCATTCCTTAATGAGGAGATCCACAATCAATGCAAGATCTATCAAAAGGCATCCGAGTTCGCACCTGAGTCTCCCACTCAAAGGGAATGTTATAAGAAGTGACCCCAAGTACGTGTGAGATTTTACTCCTTAAGTATAAATGGTTATTTAAGGTGTCTCGACACTGTTCGGAGGTCATTCAAGCATTAAGATTTTCTGAATTAATCTGCAAATATCAAAGTCTCCAAAGGCTCCAGAGTTTTTTTCTAGATTCAGAGAGACACCATGGCCACCTCCAGCTCTGTTCAAGAAAAAAATGTTATGCAAGGCAACCCCTTCCTCCTCGACCACACCAACCTAAGATAAAATACCCCGATCGACGATGCTGATCCTTCCGTGTTCGCGACCCAATCGATAATATATTCGACCCGGAGTCTCAAAAAATGCCCAAATCTTTGAGAGAAGCAACATGTGCTAGGTTCAACCTTCTGGGATACTCTGAGTCATTTGGCTCTAGAATATGGAGCACAACTCTCACCCAATATATGGTTCCTCTTACGCACCCATGCCCAAAGCTCATATAAATGTGCGCGGTCTGTTTCAAATCAGAGAACCATACAATCCATGGCCAAAATATAGTTATGGTAATTACACCATAGGCTATCAGGGACATGTTAGCCCTGACCTATGACTAGACAACCAGTTTCTATAATATAGCTAAACTTTGAAACGTATGGGCCCTGTTCCAAACTAAGGTTGCATTCCTCAACAAGGAGTTGAGGTAGTCGACACAAACAGTTCAGGATTCCAAGTTTCCCTATTCCCTTAAAATCCCTCATGACTGACACTCAAGATGCCTGTTCTATGTTGGCCTTTATTTTTGGGCTAGACTCTGATAAAGACGTTGAGGATCGCAGATGGCGGCACTGCTCGAATGAGGTCTCGGCTAGAAACAAGCATACAAATTTTACTTCGCAGAGGTCATCGCAAGGTCAATTTGTGAGAAACTTGAACATTTCTTAATGGCATCCACCTTCAAGTATTCATCTTTTCTCTTCCACCTCATCCTGTACCAAAATGCTCAATATTTCAGTCAGTTTATGACTCTGACCTTGTGGGATGAGGAGGTAAATTCCCAAAATATTATCCCAGTATCTGCATGGACCCATATACTTTGTCCCGTTCATCGATACATATGAATTTTTCAATGCTTTTGTAGAGCCTCTCTTGCTAGAAATTGATCCTGAAGGGATCAATAACAGAATGAATGACTCTGCAGCCTATCATCTTTCAGATTACTGCACAATTCTCCTAAGTGTTCTCACACCTCGGATTTCAAGTCTAAAAGCCACTGTGCAGCTTGTCATCCTAGACCTTGAGGTTGGATCGACCGAAAGAAGAAAGCAGTCTATGAGCTTCCCTTTAGTAGGGGAGGGGTTACCGTACTCAAAAGGTGAGCGGACCATTGTCTCACACAGAAGTTAGCCTCCTATGGCTTCGCCTTGATCAAGGATTCATGGAGGTATGATCCAGATGGGAAAATGGATATTAATCGGCTACAAATAGAATCTCTCGACTCTTACAAGCATGAGCCGAGGCCATTTTTTGATTCACGGCGAAGCCCCCAAGCTGAATCGCCTGATATCTTTGTGGAAATCTAGGACATCCCAACTCTCGGGCTAGGAGTCATTCCACCAGGTCAAATATAAATTTGACCCTACTCTAATAATTAGAAAAGGACTCTAAGCGGCCTTAAAAAGAAAGGACTGGAGCTCTAGAAAAATTGAGGCCTTTTGGAAATATAGACAGGAAATTGGATAGACCACACAATACTTTGAAGAGATCCTCAGTGACGAGATGTGGGAAGATAAGTGGGACTCAGATCATAACACCGATCCAGAAAGTGAGGATATAGTTATGCTCACTTCGATAAACCTCTCGATCTACGCGGAATATTCCGAGCCCCACAAAGAAGATTCTAGAAACACCTTTGTCTATCGCTTCTCTTCAGACTCACTCACCATTTTTTTCCTCACCCGACCTCTCAAGATCAACAACAGAAGGAGACTCACCTTCTAGCCCAGCCTATAAGAAGCTAAATTCAATCACGGCCCCCGTGATGGCCCCACCTCTACCTGAGACTTATCTCTTCGTAGTGCTTCCCTCTCCACCTTTCCCTTTGGAAAGTACCCTTGGTCTCATGTCACTCCATCTCAGACTCTTCCTCCGCCCGGCACACCTCTACTTCCACATCTCCCTACCACCATCCCAAGTTTCTCCCCCACATGATCACGCCCCTTCTTCGGCTCTAGAATCGCGATGCCCCAATAACTGAATTCTTGTTCCATATGGCCTTCACCCAGCTTCCCATTCCCAAGAGTAATGGTCTCTTCTCCCTCTGAGTTTTTGAGCCAAGCAGAGTCTCGCTAAGATGGCCCAAGATCAGAGGAGATTAAAGCAAAGGAAGAAGGATATGGAAACTCTGTCGACCAAGCAAGTGTGATATTTATATGACCATATACAGAGCTCCTTTACCATCACTCCTCTTGTCCCTCGGTGTCCAAGCCTGTAGAGCAGATGCAACCTGATGAATATTCAATTAGTGTTATTACGGTGGGCCTTTTCGATTTCGACCTCGGGATAGGTCAAGTCGATGAATGAAACAAAGTGGCGTGAGTCACTACCGACTACTTGAAACTCAATAATCAGCTTAAGAAGGCACAATCAGCCTTTTAAAAGTAGAAGCTTATAGCGTTGGGATGTATGGCTAAGCTTAAGGCCAAAGATAGAGAGGTAGATCAACTCAAGAAGGAGTTGAAGGACATGTCAACCAAGAAATCCCTCGTAGCTTCTCAAGCAGAGGCAAAGGCTCTGGCAGCTAAGCTCACTGCATCTGAGGCCCTGGTCAATTCACTCTCGCAGGAAAATAATATCCTTCACGATAAGATAAAATCTTCTAAAGAAATGGTCAAGGACTTGACCAAAAGATTGGGGAAATAATCCTGAAGGAGGGGATTGTATACCTTCTATTGTGATATAATTGCTACCACTACTGCAAATCTAGCCCGACACTTGAATTTATATCCGATGCATAGGAATTGTGCTCCAAGGTAGAGAATGCAGTCTCCACCATCAGCAACGCCTTATCGCCAAGGTCCATGAGTCAAATATTTTGATTCAGAAACTCTATGATGCCTCAGACCCCGCTCTTCAGAATGCAGGAATCACTGATAAACGTTTGATTGTGGTGAAGATAAATGAGATTTTGAGTTGTAACAAAGCTTCAACAAGGAATGAAGGAAAGAAATTATAATATCAATGAATTGGTGTAGCTAGGTTTCCCCTCTCCCTTCCTAGATGAGTCTACTATTCTATCAAAAGACCAAATTCAATAGCTCTTGCTCGCTAAGTACCAGGACAAGACTATCTTCCAGTCTTTGAAAGAGGACTCCAGTGTTTCTAAGGTCGAGGCCATCATCAATCCCATCATACAGTTAGAGTTTCACTTGCATGTAGTAATGCAAAGCCTCAGGGTTTCTCCCACAAGGAGATAATTGAGCTAGATCGAGTGTTTCAAGCCTTGCAGAGAAGGACTTACCCAATAGAGAAGGAATGGATCGGATACTAGGCTTCCTTGTAGAAGCTCTAAGTGGCCCTCTGTTAGCCACATTTTTATTTTTGGAAAAGCGTGGGATGTCGATTCTTCCATGGCCAACATGAAATCCCTTGGTGAGTCACCAAACTGATTACATTCTTTTGTTTTGACTCTTTTATTGAGCATATTTTGTTGCCCCGACTCTCACTTCTTTTGATCGCTCAAGGCCAAAATAGACTAAGTATGGAAAGGGTTATGAAATCTCTCCATGTTTTCTCGGTGCAACCCCAAAATATAGAATTTTAAAATGGGTTCTCAAACTCGCGGAAGCCTTCCACATGTCCAGAGGCTCGATAAAGTCACTCCCAAACAAGTTGAAGAGTCAAAGATACATCTGCTAAGTGGAAGCTCTCCATGTGTCTATCTAGTGCACTTTTGTTAGAAGGCTAGGGAAAGAGGACCCTAAACAAGCGTGAGCCCTCCACATGGCAGGAAGAAAGAACTTCGCCTACAGGGACTCGCGGCGATACCAAGTAGGAGTAGATGCACGATTCCTATAAATGATTGAAATATTTATTCTAGATCAAGAAGGTCAAACATTCGAATTGAATACTAATAGTGGTAGCTCTGTATTTAAAATATTGGGGGAAAAAGCCAGAAAGATAAGAACAAGGCCTTATCAAATTAAAAGAAAAAAAGGTGGTAGATGAAAGAAATAGGGTGAGAAGAGGTCCTTAAAAGGAGAAAGTTTTTAGTAGAGAAAGAAGGAGGGAAGCCAGGAGTTCGGTATTTTGTAAAAGTATAGCCTTAGTAAGCCTCTGTCATAAAAGAAAATTGTAATCTATGCCTTTGAGGGCCTTATGTATCATTTTCTATATGAATAAAGAGTTCTTATTATGTGCAAATTGAATTTATATATTATGAATCTGTGTTCTTTTATGATAAGTAGTTCTAAATGAGTCAAGAAATTCATCATGCTTAATGCCCTTAGAATTATTGGCATAAGAATCGATTAACACGATAAGATCCCTCTCCACCATAAGTTTGAGCTTTTGGTGTGACGGAAAGTCAGTGTAGCTCTGATACCAGGTAGTTAAGCGCATCAGCCCCACAGTAGTGCTGGGATGGGTGACCTCCGAGAAATTCCGGTGTCACTTCCTCCTAATGTTGTTGGGCCTGATTGGGTGTATACCCGGCTCCATCATGCGGGAGGGTGTTGGCGTAGAAGAACTGATTAACATGATGAGATCCCTCTCCACCATAAGTTCAAGATTTTGGTGTGACAACAAATCATTTGGTATCAGAGCCAGGTAGTTAAGCGCGCGCCCCTAGAGTAGTTCTGGGATGGGTGACCTCTTGGGAAATTCCCGATGTCACTGCCTCCTAATGTTGTTGGGCCTGATTGGGTGTATACTGGCTCCATCGTGCGGGAGGGTATTGGCATAACAACTGATTAACATGATGAGATCCCTCTCCACCATCAGTTTGAGCTTTTGGTGTGATGGAAATTCGTGTATCTCTCGATACTGTAGTTAAGCGCCACCCCAGCAGTAGTAGCTTGGGATGGGTGACCTCCCGGAAAATTCTCGGTGTCACTTCCTCCTAATGTTGTTGGGCCTGATTGGGTGTATACCCGGCTCCATCGTGCGGGAGGGTATTGGCGTAGTAATTGATTAACATGATGAGATCCCTCTCCACCATAAGTTCGAGCTTTTGGTGTGACGGCAAGTCGTGCAGCTCTGATACTAGGCAGTTAAGCATGCCAGCCCCAGAGTAGTTTTGGGATGGGTGACCTCCTGAGGAAATTCCCGATGTCACTTCCTCCTAATGTTGTTGGGCTTGATTGGGTGTATACCCAACTCCATCGTGTAGGAGGGTATTGGCGTAGCAACTGATTAACACGATGAGATCCCTCTCCACCATAAGTTTGAGCTTTTGGTGTGACGGAAAATCGTGCATCTCTAATACCATAAAAGAAGGATGCACGAGAACCGATGTCAAAAATTAATGCACCACAAAAAAGTTGCACTCTGATGGTAACGTCAAGCCAACGTAATATGCAATATTCAAATCAATGGGAAGAAGATTACAAGTAAGAATAATAGATCTTCTCATACTCATAGATTGAAAAAGAGGAAGTACAAATAGGGGTGCTGTGTAACCCCATGCCTAAACAAGGAAACAAAATCAATGACACCACTGACGCATATGACGTGATTGATGCATATGATGCCACTAAAGGAGGAGTTACAATTCCAAATAAGGAATGTAACTCTATGACGCTGACCGACGTTAAATAAAAATGACAGATTCTATGACAAAATCTGCCACTTGTTATTTGACTTCCTAAGACCTATGACTCTTACAATGCGAGATGACTCACCTGTGTGACGTGGACGATGACTAGACATGTCACACACACCAACAAGAATTTCTCTATCTCATTTATTATTTATAAATCCTTCGCTTCAGCTCCTCGTACTTGTGTTATCGGAATAGTAGATAGTGTTATGCATCCCTTCAACTACCCTCGATAAAATCCTCAAAGTATTTTGTAGCTTTCCCTCTTTTAAATTGGTGCATCACCTCTTTATTTTTAAATAGTTACATGATTTCCTCTAACCCTATCCCAATCAACAGAGAAGAGACAACTTCTTTAAAATCTAGAGGTCACCTTAGGATGCACATCTCACCAACCTAAGGTTTCCTACTGAATCTGACGGTTCATCTGCAAGGGTCATCG
This sequence comes from Taxus wallichiana var. yunnanensis, assembly GCA_018340775.1. Classification (NCBI taxonomy): domain Eukaryota; kingdom Viridiplantae; phylum Streptophyta; class Pinopsida; order Cupressales; family Taxaceae; genus Taxus; species Taxus wallichiana. The sequence continues at coordinate 162,009,845 of CM031236.1, forward strand.
TCAATAGTAATTAGTTATTATTTAATGTTCAAATCTTGATGGACACACGTATATCAAATTAATAATTTTTTTAATAATAAAATAGTTGGGTAAGTGCACGAATTTGGGGGGCCAAAAAGTAGACAATCATCGAAAAAAAAAAGCAAAACATGTACATGTTCTATTATAATGTGATCGCATTTTAAATTGTCAAGTTTGGGATTTACCAAAGCATAACATGTACACGTTATGCCTACTATAAACAAAAAAAAGAGGCCCAAGCCTTTATCATTTTATCTCCCTCAAACGTGAGTTTCAGAGCTTAATCGTGCCCTCACATTTTTTCATTCAGCTGGATCTCAAGCTCAAAGGATCGTTTCTAGATCACCGGGAAGATCTGAATCGATGATGGCGCCACGGAGAAGAGGTAAACACAATTCTTTTCTCAAAATTGCATTGAAATATGATAATTATAGATTAAAATTTGAATTGAATACATATTTTTATTGTTACAGTTAGAGGTCGAGGGAATCAACCACAACCAAACCCTTCTATTCCTGTCATCCCTCTCGACACTCCCATAATTGCTCAACATCCCCAGGTAGTCAAGAATATTTAGTAGCCCACATAGTTGAAAACAAAATTGAAATTGAGGATTTAATCAAAATAATGAGGGATTCACAATCTATAAACCCCCACCGCGCCTCTCTTGCAAACACATTGGAGGAATTACTTGTTCAAATTGACGTGACAATGGGGAAAATTGATTGTTAGACAACTTACAGAGAGGGTTGTAGGGTTTATTATTCTAACAAATTGTCATATGTGGATGTAAAGAAAAAGAAATTTCAAACGACCTCATATGCGCTTTATTCATGGACCCCACACTAATTTTCCTGTTTCGTTGTCATGTAAACGGTTTCTCATCCATTGGTGCAATAATAATTTGATTAAAAATAATTTTTGGGACCGATGGTGGATGGTGTTTGATTTTCCACCTTGTAATAACAACGAGGTGCCACTATACTTTCTAAGGAAACTCTATTGCAAGTTTATCCTCAACAAGATCCCAAATTATTTTTATTTCCAAGATTTCTAGGTCCAAGGAAAAGGATCTGCACATGACTCGACTAGGTGCACAACTTGCACCTATTCAGTAGGGTAGATTCCCCACAGAAGCCCCCTCACCTTGAGATTGTACCTCAAGCAGTGAAGGAGACAGTAGAGATTGATACACTCCACGCGCTTCAGGGGCTATTTGCGACCCTTGTTCGACATACAAGGGAGATTTGAGCCAGATGCTTGTGGAGGTACACAAAGTATTCCCTTAGGGAGTACTAGCATGAGGCCACATCTTTTCTTGTCATGTGGTAGCATATGTTTGGGGCCCGAGGAGGATGATACTTTCATGCATACTGATTTTGGTGCACTTGGTGCTAGGGGTGCACACAATAATGTCAATATGTCAGATGTCCTTTTGAGTGATACATTTGGATTACATTCATCAGCATCACCTTCACAGGTAAATTTGTTATGTTTTGTTATGTGTGTTACAAAATGTTTAGAGTACTCGATTTACTAATATATGTTAAATTTTTGAAATAATTGTATTTGTACATGTATATGCATTGATATTAAAGACGCTTGGGAGGTGCATCTTCATCCCGATCACAGTAGTGAGCACCATGCATACCCATACATTCATAGAGGTAATTTAGAATGTTAATTATGTAAAATTTTGACATACATGTGTGTGTGTGTGTGTGTGTATTAGTTTTGAAGTTAAATATATGTATGTTCTTGTATGTCCATCAAACTCATGTGATATACATGTTTGATAAATATGTTCTCTGTGACAAGTAGATAAAGGTGTTGTCGTTTTAATTTCATCTGCGCAACAACTCACTGAGGTATTCAAACAACACGTAAATTTTGTTAAATTTCTTGTGTAATTCATATTATGTTAAATTACATGTTAGTAATGTATTTCATTGTAGAATTATTAAATTATGTTAATAGTGTCATTCATTGTGTATATACAGGAGCTACCCGTGACGGGTAGCATCCCTGTTCATTTGATTCACAGGCGTGGCGGGGTAAAAGCAATAGTTCTATATTGATAAAATTAGTTAAAATATTGTCATTATGTACATACATGTACTTAGTTCTATTTTCGATAATTCTGATGTTATATTTTCTAATCTTATGTGTATGTAGAGAACTTCAACCCCCTCTATTTTGACTTCAAGGACATGGACTCCTCCATCTTGTTGTCTTTGTACCCCCGTTCGTACTGCAGGAGCTCCCAATGACTCATCTGAGCATGAGATGCAAATTCGACGTGATCAAAAACTTGCGGTAAGTTTGTGTATTTATGTAAATACTTTCATTCTAGCATGGTCTTAAATACATGTTGAAAACATATATAAATTAAGTTTTGATAAAAAAACATTGTTTGCATTTACAGGCTCATCTATAGGTGAGTATTCAATCAAGAGGACTCAAAGCACAAAGCTCGAACGATCCAAATTCATCTCATGAATCTCTATCTTCATCTAAGGGAGGGCCTTCTTCGAGCAAGGCCAAGAGAGGGATAGATTTTAATGAGTGGGAAATATATATGTCTTACATGACATTGTTTTTGTATGCCTATGTGCATGGCATTGTATGTACGCCTATATGGCATTTGAACTTGATGGTATATGACATATTCGGGAATTTTTGTATTTATTATGCACATTTAAATACTTTTGGAACATGATAATTTTTTATGAGACCTTACATTTCGAGATTATTTTCGCACGAAACTAATATGATGTGCACTTGATAATATTTAAGACATTATGGATTATTTTTTCATATATTGGTGATGTACATGTACTAGTATTTTCAATGTATAATATGCATCAAACTTTGGAAATCAATATTTATATAATGTATGTATATAAAGAGTTACCTAATCTGAGTAATTATTCATTTAATTTATCAATGTGTATATGTGTATTTACCTTACTTGCGCTTCTTCTTGCTCATGGTCTCTTTATACTGGTTCCTATCTTATCATGCACTTACTACATTCTTCTATGCTTTGTAGTCTTCTCCCCTATTAAAACACCCGAGAGTCATCACAATTTTATGCCTTTCATCTGTTGATATTTTGAGAATGTCTCTCCATATACATTACTCCAATGCTTGAGAATGTCTCTAGATACAATGACATTCTGATTCAGACACTCAATGATTCTTGATTGTCTAATCTTGTCCAATTTGTGTTATTACCTTTAAATTTGTAGGAATTTCAAGCTATTTGGAAATCACATCACACCGTTCACTAGGCTTGATGAATACCCCTATCCTTTTGAAGGCACTTTTGAAAGCATCAATGTGTTTATAATAGCATAAATTATCAATGAATGGAAGGTCACTAAGTGGTAGGCCAGCTAACTCCCATCCAAAACTAAGCAAGAAATATTTACTAGTGATTGATAACTCGTGTGTTCTTAGACATACCCCTATCAAATTCATTCTTAAGTCAATCTAGTCATTTAGGGCTCTTAAGGGACTGCGCTGGATGAGGTAGCCTAAAAGCACGAGGAGCATAGGGAACCAAAAAAATACTCCACTAGCATTCACTGGCCACCCTAACGTGTTGGTGTAGTTTGTTCGGTCCCACGAGCCCGTTTGCGAACTACATCATCCGGTAGCCATACACCGACTCAAACTCGCACTATTTTGTGCCTTTGCAAACAATAGGACAATGAGATAACTGAATGGAGATGGATAAAACTATGATAGAATTTCATAGAGGGCCCCGACATGGAGGACTCTAATCTCGACGAGACGTCTCTACGTGCCACGGAGTCCGAGAAATCACCCGTCGAAGATATGGCATGTTTGGGCCTCGTGGCTCTTAAGGGACTATGCTCGACGAGGTAGCCCGAAAGAATGAAGAGCGTAGAGAACAAAAATGAAGACTCCACTAGCATTCACTAGGCCACTCCGACATGTTGGTGTATTTGGTTTGGTCACACGAGCTACTATTTGCAAAATACAACCTCTAGATTGTACACTAACTCAAATTACACTATTTTGCGCGTTTACAAACAATAGGAAAACGAGAGAACCAGATGGAGATGGAGAAAAGTGAGAGAGAATTTTGTATAGGGATTTAACATGGAGGACTTGGATCGATGATACATCTCTAGGTGCCACGGATTTTGAGAAATCACCCATCAAAGATATGACGTGTTTGGGCCTCAGGGATTTTAAGGGACTACACTCGGACGAGGTAGCCCGAAAGTATGGGGAGCATCGGGAACCAAAAAAAATCCTCCACTAGCGTTTACCTAGCCACCCCGATGTTTTTGCATAGTTGGTTTGGTCCCATGAGCTTCTGTTTGCAAACTACAATGTCCGACAAATTACCTATACCGACTCAGTGATCAGACTATTTTGTGCCTTTGCAAACAATAGGACATCGAGAGAAGCTGAATGGAGATGGATAAAACCAAGATAGGATTTCATAAAGGGCCCCGACATGGAGGTCTCAAATATGCCGAGAAGTCTCTACATGTCATAGAGTCCGAGAAATCACCGTCAAAGATATGGCATGTTTGGGCCTTAGGGCTCTTAAGGGACTACGACTGACGAGGTAGCCCGAAAGCATAGGGAGCATAGGGAACCAAAATGAATAATCCACTAGTGTTCACTAGGCCACCCCGACATGTTGGCGTAGTTTTTGGTCCAATGAGCTACCGTTTGCAAAATATAGCCTCTAGCAACCATACACTGACTCGTAAATGCACTATTTCACGCGTTTGCAAACAATAAGAAAACAAGAGAACCGGATGGAGATGGAGAAATCTGCGAGAGGATTTTGTAGAGAGCTTCAACAGAGAGGTATTTGATCTAACAAGATGTCTCTAGGTGTAAATAAGTCTGATAAATCACCCGTCAAAGATATGGCATGTTTGGGCCTCAAGCCTCGTATAGGACTACGTCCAGGACGAGGTAGCCCGAAAGCACAGGGAGCATAGGGAACCAAAACGAAACCTCCACTAGAATTCACCTTGTCACCCCGACGTGATGGCGTAGTTGGTTTGGTCCCACAATCTTCCATTTGTAAACTACAATGTCTTGTAGCCCTACACCGACTCAAATTGCACTATTTCGTGCTTTTGGCGAGAAAATTTGTCTTATGGACAAATTGGTGGGTTTCAAGCCAACGCTATGGAAATCTAAGTCCCTCTACTTGAATGGTGCAGCTTATGTATGTGCAAGCGTGAAAAAGTGGATTTCAATGGTGGTCTTTTGACCAGAGATCCAAAGAGGGGCACTCCACCGACCCCTTGGCAAAGCTGGCAATTTCTCACTAGAGAAGAACTTTGTCTGAGAAGGGAAAAAGGAGTGAGAATGGAGGTAGGAAAAACTAATGTTACGAGTAGAATATCGATTCACACACACATTAACCGGAAATTTCATTTACATGCCTTTATATTTAGAAGAAAAAAAAAAATCCGCATGGGAGAAGCTATAAGACCGAATGAAACTCATTAGTCACAAAGTACCAATTAATTCCTTAATCAAGGAGGCAAAAATTCCTTCTTTTCTAATTGAAGCTCGAGCAGAATTTGTACATAGCTAGAGAATGGAAGAAATTGAGGAAGAAGCAAAAATAGAAGAAGAATGGCATTTTCTATATTTTCTAGGTACGAGCACTCGGTTTTTTCAAAAATCAATCGCCCCCTTGGAATGATGTCGAGAAGCCATTTTATTCTTCACAAGAAACCATTACAACTTCACGAATTTTTGACGCCTTTTCAAATTCATCTTTTGTGAAGAAAACACTCATGCAAAGTTAAAACCAGATCTTATAAAGGAACCATTACATTCGGCTTTTGCCAGTTTAAATATAGACTGTTTGATTTTCTCCTCTAACCTTGAAATTGGGTCGCCCATGTGGCGGGGAAGGGATTGGAGCAAGATTGGGGAAGCCCTTTGCATTTTGTGATTTGTTAGAGATTTGGAAATTTGGAACAAATTACCCTACACCCCCACTTTGACTTTTCAACTTAGACATGTGGCACCTTCTGATTGGAAATGGGGTCACGGTCTGTTTCTCAACATTTTAACCTTTTTACAAAAAGGCTCAAAAACTCAATTACCTCCATCGGCCAGCTACTTTGATTTGACTATGACACATGGCACGTTTTGTTTATAGGCGGGGTCGCGGCTCTCTTCTCAACATTTTAACCTTGTTATGAAAAAGGCTCAAAAACTCAATTTCCTCCACCACCCCACTGCTCCAATTTGACTTTTCAACGACGAGCCTTTCCTTTAACATTTTCCCTATGGGCTCAAGCTTTGAATTTTTCCTTGGTAGCCTGATCGGGTCGGGTTACTTATTTATTTTTCACCTTTTTACAAAGAGGCTCAAAATCTCAAATCCCCCAGATGGCCCGCTTGTCCACCTTGAATTTTCAATGCCTTCAACCATGTGGTGATCTGGCGCTGATTTGGTAATTGACCTTTCCTACCCTTGGAGTTGCGTCGTTGTGACACGTGGAGCCGTCCACTGAGCCTTCCATACTTAGCCGATTTTACCTTCATTTTGTACCTAGGACACGTGGAAAGCCCGCGCTTAATTGAAGACTGTCCCTTAGACCTTGCTCCTGGAGTTGCACTTGCGACACATGGTTGCTTCCGCTGGATTTTGAAGTATGACTAAACCGCATCCAATCAAAGAGACCCATGTATCACCCAGGGATGCTAAGGAAAAATTTGACAGGAAAGAAATGCCCATCATTCCCGACTATGGAAAAATACACAAAGGAAGAGAACTTCGTCATTTTGAGTCCAATTTTTGAATTTCCTTCACAAACCAGAGGCATGAAGGCAAGACAATGATTTGAAAACCACCCAAAGAAAAAGCAAGCAATTTCGATCAAAAAGAAGGCTGCAAAGAGGATATTACATGCACAAATTGAGAAAAGGAGGGATTTTTTCAAGACAAGCAAAACAGAGATTTAAACAGCACTAGGGCACGACTTTTGCTAATTTCTTGAATCTCTAACTTGGCTTAAACATCAACAAAGGGCATGAGCTCAAAAAATTGAATTTGGCTATGGAAATGCAAAGCATTTTTCACAAGACAATAGTTGGCTCTAGCTTGGGGACATGGCACGAATTGGGCATGGCTAGGGCACGATGTGAGGATCCGAATCTCAAGTTTCAAAACATATTACATTGACTAGTGCCTTATCCATTGGGCCTTTAGATTCATGTACAACCGAGAAAGAATGGAAGAAGGAGGAAACACATAGGCCAAACCACACACAACAAAAACCAAACAAAAATGAAAACAAAACCACATGTAACGAATCACACACCAAAACCTCGAGGAATTAGTGAAATCTACACATGAGGATCATAACATCCCACCACGCTTCCGTAACCCTGGACCTCGGGCTAGATTTGTGCCCATATAGCGGGACCACACCCTGCCCTATACGAGCCCTAGGTGAACACTGCAATGCCGACGTAGCTACCCATGCCGGGACTCGAACTTGGGTGGTCGCTCTGATACCAAATGTAATGAACTGTTACACCAAAACCTCGAGGCATTAGTGAAATCTGCACATGAGGATCATAACACCACACAATGTAAAAGGGAAAAAATACACCTACGCAAATCACCTATGGTACAAGGCGGGGAACAACCCACTGCATCGATGATACGGTTTCAATTATTTCCCACTTCGAGGCAATTCCAATGGTGTTCCATCCAAGTAAGAGAGGATAAAAAAATTCTCACCACAAGCTCCATGAATTTGGAATGGGCCCAGCCACAATGAATCAAACTTTCCATGGCTGCCCCTTGGTTCTCTTCTCTTGTCCCACAACAGGACCAAATCTCCAACTTTTAAATTCCTTTCTTTAGTCTTCTTGTCAAAAAATTTCTTCACTTTCAACTGATGTTCTTTAATTCTATCCACCACTTGGCATCTGCTTTCCTCCAACTTCTCCAAGAAGAGGATCCTCTTGTCGATGGATTCTTTGTACTGACCATCTTCTATTTCTTGCAGCAACTTGAGAGCTGGCATCTCAATTGTGAGAGGAATCTCTACCTCAATTCCATACAACATTTGGAAAGGTGACATGCCTATTGCCTTCTTAGGAGTGATCCTATTGGCCCACAATGCATCATATAACTTCTTGTGCTAGTTCCTTTGATTCTCATCTACCAGCTTGCGAACAATGGTCACAATGTTCTTATTACTTGACTCAACTTGACCATTTCCCTGTGGATAGTAGTCAGAAGAGTGAGATAAGGAGATTCCAAAACCATAACAAAACTTTGTGAGCTCCTTTGAAGAGAAATAGGTGGCATTGTCTACAAAAATATTCTGTGGTACTCCAAAATGGACAATGACATTCTCCATGATGAAGTTACAGACTGTTTCAAAGCTGGCTTGGTTGGTTGGAATGGATTCCACCCTTTTAGTGAAGTAATCGGTTATAGTGAGTACATATGTATGCCCCGCACTAGAATGAGGATTCAAAACACCAATAAAATATAGCCCTCATTGCTGAAATGGTTCTTCAATCACTACAGCCCGAGTGGCAATGTAGTTAGTTATGGCTTTCCAACAAATTGTTTGCATGCTTTGCATTTGGAAACCCAATCTTGAGTATCTCTGCAAATATGGAGGGCCAATAATATCTCCCCCTGCGAATCTTATGCGCGCAGTGACCATTCTTGAGAAATTTCCATCGCAAGCTTGATCATGATATGCCCTAAGCAACTTTTCTTGTTGCTCCTTATCTACACACCTAAGGAAACAACCATCCAGGCCTCTCTTGTAAAGTGCATGATTCCAACTAACAAACTTGGTTGCCTTTAGCTTGATTTTCCTTCTTTGTTTATAGTCAAGATGAGGAAGTAATTCTTCATAAGTGAGGTAGTAAGCAATATCAGCATACAACTCGTCAGTGGTGGTGACAAAGAGCACTTGTGGACTATTTTCTAAAAAGGTTGGGTCAAACATCATCATTTTCTCCCTGCTAAGATTTGAGAGCTTCATCTTTAGCAATCATCTTACACAAACCATTTCCTCTTACCAGATTAGAGGGCCTAATCTCCAAGTCATACTCTTGGGTCTTTGCAATCCAACTTCCTCTCTTAGCCCCAAGATCTTGTTGAGTCAAAATGGAATTGATTGCACTTCCAGGGACCATCACCACTGTATGGGAATTGAGAATGTAGAATCTAAAACTTTTAACAGCTTTAACCACTACGTAGGCATGCTTCTCTAGTTGGATGTACTTTAGCTCATGATTTTTCAAAGGACAGCTCATGAAAGCAATGGGTGCTTCCAAGCCTTCATCATTTTTCTAAACAAGGACAGCAGAGAGTGTATGTTCTGATGCATAGCAATACATGATGAACTCCTTGTTGAAATCTGGAGATATAAGAGTTGGAGCTTTGGCAATAGCTTTCTTGATATTCTCAAATGTTGTTTTCCTCCTTATTCCACTTGAAATTTACTTGAGGCTTCATCATGAAAGTTATATGATTAGTTAGCTTAGAAAACTCAGGCACAAAATGATGAAGGAAGTTTACCTTTCCAAAGAATGAATGAAATCCCTTTTTGCTGGTTGGAAAGGCTAGTGCTTGGATTTCTCTCGACCCTCTCGGGATCAATGTGTGCTCCCTCTTTTTTCACAATGTGTCCCAAAACTTACCTTCTGTGACTCCAAAAATTCACTTCTTTGGATTTAGAGAAATGCCATGTTTCCTACACCTTGCAAGGACTTGCTCCAAATGACTGATATGATCTCCCCTCCTCTTTGAGAAGATCGTGATGTCATCAAGGTAAATGACAATGCAATATTTCAAATCTTTGAAGGCCAAGTCCATTGCTCTTTGGAAAGTGGCTCCAACATTGATCAAGCCAAAAGGAATTTTGTTGTAGGCAAAATTTCCCAAAGGTGTTGTGAAGGTTGTTTTATTGCAATCCTCTTCTGCCACCTTGATTTGGTTGTACCTTGAGAATCCATCAAGAAACAAGATCATCTCGATCTAGATTTGCTTGCAAAATATGATCCATGATTGGAAGAGGGTAGTTGTCCTTGAGAGATTCCTGATTCAGATTTTGAAAGTCTACACAAATCCTTATCCACCCATGTTGAATGGTGGATGGGGAAAATGATTCTAGCATTGAGCATCTTTGTCACCTCTTCTTTGATAACATCAGCAATCTTCGGATTGTAGGGCCTTTATTTTTACTCGAAGGGATTGGATCCTTGCTTCAAAGGAATGTAATGATGCATTTCCGTTGGGAATACGAGTACTACGGAATAGTGCTATGATTTAATAACAAACAAAATCATGCACACAAGATCTAAACAATTCCCCACAAAATCTACAGCAGTGGAAGTATAAACTAGAATAATCCAAATCACACAAAAGTACACACACATAACAAGCATGTACCGTGGTTCACCCAATGTGGGCTACATCCACCAAAGATAGAGATCTCATATATATAATATAACAAGAGATTACAAACCAACTCTTCTACACAAGAGTACATGTATCTCTACAAGAGTATCTCCTCCTCCTAGATCTCCAACCGGATCTTCCTAAGTACACTAAACTGTGCCTCCATACCACCACTTGTGTCTCCTCTAGATCTCTAACTGGATCTACCTGAGTGCACTACAACCGTGCCTCTCAAACATAACTAGATCTCACATACTTGAAGCTACCCTGCATCTGCCACTGTGCATCCAAGCTCTCACTATATCGTGAATCTGAAAACAAGACCTCTAGAAAGATCTACTAATGTGCAACCCTAACCATGCACCAAGAACTAAGTCTCTCCTCCATCACTGCAACAAATTGCAAACATGAAGACAACTTCCTCTACCATGCTAGATTCCTATGGATCAAAAGTATAACATGATCTCATGGATGCATTACAAGATCTCACAATATGTGGATCTACAAGAATGAGCAATAACAAGATCTAACAACCACCGTGGATCTAACAAGAAAAAACCTAAGTGCTTTGCATACTATGCAAGCCATTACATGAGACTAAACAATACAAAGGAAATACAATAGAAGATAATACCATCTTCTCACCAATAGTGTACCTACACTTTCTTTTTCTTTAGCTTCTCTCCATGAAAGCTCTTGTCTTCATGTATTCTGATTTTTCTTCATCATCATCATTTCAACCAAGGATTATGCTATTTTTCTGATCAACTCATCTAACTCTCTCTAACCCTAGTTTTCTAGCTTATATAAGCTTAGACAAACTTAGGGAAACTTAGCCATGAAATTACATCCAATAGATTTTCTTTAAAATAAAAACAATATTAAAACCCGTGACTTAAAAATAAAGTGCTTCGCACAGGTAACTAGCACCGATTAGACCTAACCGTGGCCGGTTCCTCCTTTTCCTGACCGACGTTGGTCCCACTATAACCGATGTCGGTTACTGTATTTCTAGTCACTTTCCATTGCATGCTAATTGTGAAGCAATCTAGCTCCACAACCTAACAATCTCCCACTTGGAGATAAATTATTGAACCTCTATACATGTACCTATACATCACTATCCTCAACACACCATGAATACCATCTATTATTTCCTTCAACAATTCTCTCAAGAAAAATAAAACCAGGAAGATCAAACCATCTTCTCAAACCAAGAAGATAAAACCATGACTTACCAAACTTGCATGAAGCTACAACTGATCCGTGACACCAAGCCTCAAGCTCCCACTGAATCGTAACACCATACCAATTTTTGGTATCAGACAAACAAGCCAACCTAGCTCCTCATGCAACAAGCCATCATGACTAACACACTTGCAAGAGCTCCCACTCAAACTAAAGTTCTGAGCCTCAATCGCATCCATAGCCATACCTATAAAACCAACCATGTTCTCCATCCATCTATCCATGTCTCCATGCAACCACCAATGCAACTGACCAAGACAAGTCAAACTGGAATATGTGAAAGCAAAACAAGATCCTGGGTAAAGACAACCCAAATGAGTTCTACCTGTAATAGTGGGTGATCAATCCACAAACCTGCATAACTCAAAGAATCCAAACACTACAATCTGCAAATCCAACCCTGCATAAACAACTAGCATGTCCAAGACAATCATCTGTAGATAACATCTCTCAAGGAGTAACATAGTAATCAAGAGGAAATAAAAACATCCCCTACTCATGCTCAAAGCATCCATGTGCAAATCAAACATCTGCATCATCATAGACTCACAAAATTGAATCTATCCAACATGTACAAACTCACCATGTACATCCATCCATATCACCAGCTCTCCAGAAGCTCCAAGTCTGCCACCGACTAACTCCAAAGCTGAATATGAATCCTATGCTCATCAATGTCAATAAAAAACATCCATGCTAAACCATGCCACTAATACCAAGTGCAAATACCAACAAACATGTCATCAACATACTCTGCACAAACCAACCAAGATGAAAGAAAAAAACAAGGGCACCATCTAAAAATGGTAAATAAACACTGTTGTCAAACTGTGACCAAACCGACCATGGTTTCCCCTAACTAACCATGGTCAACTCCTGACTGTTACTAGATGACCAACCACGGTTAACCTTAACCGACACCGGTCTCTCTGTAATAAATGATTTTCTCCTTTTTCACCCTTCAAACTCTGAAAATTTCTCTATCATCTAAAACCAGCTGAATCTACCATCAACTATCATCCCTAAGGAATATCTAGGCACCACAAAATAAACTAGAAGTGACATCACAAAGCAATAAACTCAAAATAACTGCAAATCCATGACTACCCTCCAAAACCAACTTGTGCCTCCTGTCACTCTGAATAGTTACAATCTCCTCTCATTTTGCATGTGCATCATGTATCCAATCCTGCAATGCCAACAACCATGGCTTGCTCCCACTAAACATGAAATCCCCAGACTACCTCTAACACCAAGCTTAAAAGCTAATATGTCAGTGAGAAATAAAACTAGATGAAAGAACTATAAAATTGATTCCCTTTCTTCTCTGAGAATATTTTTACATCACAGAAGTTTGGACTTCTTGTGAATTAGGTGAATCACCTTCTTTCCATTCGTATGTACTCAACATCTCTCGTTACCTGCAATTGTGTCTAACCATGAATTTTCATTAAGGATCTCATCCTTAGACTAGAAACCCTTGTCCTCAAGATTCCACACAACCGGGAAATAAAAGTCAAACAACACCAAGAAACCATGGTGTAAATTTGTGCACACAATCCAAACATAATATCAATTGCTCCAAATGAAAGAAATAAAACATGAACCATATAGAGATACCTAACTCAAAGTCTCAATGGACTAACCAAGCCAACTCCGTCCTCTTTCTAATCCAAACCATGAAGTGATCTACACCGTCTCTACCATGTACACTCTGTGCAAGAAACTCGATCCTCCAAACTAGGAAAAAGAACCATCTACCCTCTCTTGCTACAAAAACCTTGTACAGATAAGTTGCCACAAAGACCAACCATGGTCATCCCCTAACCAACCATGGTTAGTGACCGAGTATCGGTTCCTCTGTGACCGACCTCGGTTCTTAGACCAATGTCAATGTTGTTGGAATGAACCCAATGCCACACAATTTGGCATAAAGCACACCACACCAGTGCCTACTTTGATTGAAGCCGATAGTTGAGCTAAGCCAGTCATTTCAAGAAGCATCCAAATCTCGTACAAAAAAATACAACAAATCCATGCAATAAATTGCATCAAGATGAAATACATCACCTTACCAGCACCAAGATACTCAACCACATCTTCAACTGAAGTACATGCTTCTCTGATGGAAGCCCTGTCTTCGTTCTATGCTACTGCCTCTCTACCGAAGCCTGTGCATCTAACTACACCAAGAATGCATACCTATTCCTTTTCTCTGTCTAGATCTACAATCCAAAACCATGCATGTGCAATTAAACCATACACTCTAGAAAACAAGATACATTCCATGCATCTCTTCATTTCTTCAGATCTGTGATTTTGTTTATAACTAGGTTACTCAGTAACCGACCATGGTCACCCTATAACCAACCATGGTCCTCAATAACCGACCACGGTCTCACCCTGCCGACATTGGTTGCACTTAATCGACGCCAGTCACTGTGTTCTCTAGCAACCTTACACTTCCAGCTCCCACTTGAGATTCAATCTCTTCCTATGATTTTCACATTAGGAAAAATAAACCCTACTCTCATACATGTCAGTAATAACTACTAACAAAACCATGAAGAAAACCCTTTCTCTAAAAACTAAATCCATCACTCTGATATCAGTTATTGGGAATATGGGACTGCATGGAATAGTGTTATGATTTAATAACAAACAAAATCATGCACACATGATCTAAACAATTCCCCAAAAAATCTATACAGCAGTGGAAGTATAAACTAGAATAATCCAAATCACACAAAAGTACACACACATAACAAGCATGTACCGTGGTTCACCCAATGTGGGCTACGTCCACCAAAGATAGAGATATCATATATATATAATATAACAAGAGATTACAAACCAACTCTTCTGCACAAGATTACATGTATCTCTACAAGAGTATATCCTCCTCCCAGATCTCTAACCGGATCTTCCTAAGTACACTAAACCATGCCTCCATACCACCACTTGTGTCTCCTCCAGATATCTAACCAGATCTACCTAAGTGCACTACAACCGTGCCTCTCAAACATAACCAGATCTCACATACATGAAGCTACCCCCGCATCTGCCATTGTTGTATCATGAATTTGCAAATTAGACCTCTAGAAAGATCTACCAATGTGCATCCCTAACCATGTACTAAGAAGTAAGTTTCTCCTCCATCACCGCAACAAACTACAAACATTAAGACAACTTCCTCTACCATGCTATATTCCTATGGATCTATAATACAAGATCTCACAACATGTGGATCTACAAGAATGAGAAATAACAAGATCTCACAACAACATGTGGATCTAACAAGAAGAAACCCTAAGTGCTTTGCATACTATGCAAGCCATTACATGAGACTAAACAATACAAAGGAAATACAGTAGAAGATAATACCATCTTCTCACCAACAATGTACTTGCACTTTCCTTCTGTTTAGCTTCTCTCCATGAAAGCTCTTGTCTTCATGTAATCTATTTTCTTCTTCTTCATCATTTCAACCAAGGATTATGCTCTTCTTCTCATCAACTCATCTAACTCTCTCTAACCCTAGTTTTCTAGCTTATATAAGCTTAGACAAACTTAGGGCAACTTAGCCATGAAATTACATCCAATAGATTTGCTTTAAAACAAAAACAATATTAAAACCCGTGACTTAAAAATAAAGTGTTTACAGAGTAAGTAATGGCGCGAGTTAGACCTAAGCTGCGGCGTTCCTCCTTTTCCCAACCGATGTTGGTCCCACTGTAACCGATGTCGGTTACTATATTTCTAGTCACTTTCCATTGCATGCTAACTATGAAGAAATCTAGCTCCACAACCTAACAATTCCTTTGGATGAAAATACTTGAGTTCATCATAGGAGTAGGTCAAGACATCGATTTATTTTTTAGCAGAGTAACAAAATTTCTCTTCTCTTCTAGTGAGTAGCATTTACCAATGTTAACCATCCTTAGATCCTCCGAAGTGCCAATGTTTTCTTGATCAAAATCAGATGGACACCGAGAAGACTGTATTTCTTTCTCTTGAATGAACTGTCATGCTTGTCAAAGAGGTCTTCCAAAGAAACTAGGCCTTTAGGGATTTTTTTTTCCTTTCAATTTGACTACCCCTCTTCATCAATTCCCTCAATTCCTTCCTTCTCTTCTTTGGGGACTGATTCATTATGTGGGTTTTCACTTCCTTCAAGGAAAATATTATTGAAGTTATCCCTTTATTCAAGGAAGGTTAGGATCTTATTATCATCATTGAAGACTGCAGGTGATTTGCATTATGCAGTGCATTTGGGTCCGAACACCATCTCAATGGTCACTTTATCCTTGCCAAAAGAAGGATGAGGTGTCACTAAGGAAGTTGACACTACTAGAGAATCAACTTTTTCATTTTTTCTCCTAGGGATAGCTTCAATGGAGAATGCATCAAAGAATTCAATGCAGCCCCACACTCTGTTTCTATAGTGCCATAGTCTTGGATTTTTACGATATTGTTGGCGGACTGCTTCACCATAATCTTAGCATCACCTCTACATCTCAGCTTCTTGATCCCCATTTCCTCTACTACATTCATGCCTAAGAGAAATGCTTCATACTGAGTAGTATTATTTGTATTATTAAATTGTAGTTTGAAGGAAAAAGGATATACCTCATTGGAGGGAGAGTATAATACTACACCAACTCCTAAACCTGCTCTGGAATGACTTCCATCAAACTCCATTGTTCAAATATGGTCTTCTTATTCTTCCATGAGGAGTGGAAAGTTCTCTTCCTTTTGTGATGTAAGGAAGTAGTTTCCCAACCCACAATCTTGAAATAGGATGTTAGCTCTTAGGTCATCGGATTTCCTTACTGTGAATTTCATTTTCCTGAGCGCAGACTTCTTCATTTCTCCTTTCTTTGGGATAGTTGTAGATGACCAATCCATTTTTATTTCCCCACCTAGATCTCTGAAAAAAATCCTACTCAAAAGCATACAAAAATATGTTGGGATATCTGCCACCAAAATGGTCAAGAGTATCTTCTTATCAAGGTAATCAACTAGTGTAACTGAGCATCCTTAATCCTTCCTACCAATGGAACTTGTTTGGATTCCATTGAATAGCATGTGCCATTTTCCCGGGTCAAAGTGAGGCCAAGAGCATTTGTAACTTTTGTTGGCATCACATTATCTGAGGCTCCAAAGTCTATGATGTAATTGTTCAACTGGAAGCCTTTGATGAGAAGTGACAGGTAGAAAGGCTCAACTCTGTTGGTGTTGGAGGCACTGAGGGCTAGCATGTTTTGAGAAGGTGGTATGGATGGTGTGGGAAGTAAGCCTTTAGAATTAGAGATTTGGGATGTAGAGTTACCACCCCGGACTGCCTTGATGAATCTATCAAATTGGGAAGGATGTGTTTGTAGGTATTCAATCTTAGAGAGCTGAACTTTGGTTTTGCTTGCATGCTCCACAAATTCAAATGGAGCTATGGTAGATGAGAAAGAGGTTCCAGCAGTGGATGAGGACTTAAATGGTAGAGGTTTTGTTACTTTTGGTGTTGGGTTCTCCTTTTCAAATGTAGCAATTGGCTTGGAAGGAGGTGAGGGTGTAGCCCTTGATTGAAATTTAGATGTTCTTGTAGAACCAACATTTAGAAGATAATTTCTCTTAACAACTTTTGAGTTGGAAGAAGAATCAAATAAATTACTTGGTACAGAAGTGTGATCCTTGACAATAAGTGAATCTAGTTTCTCTTTGGCTGATTCCATGAAAGATGGTAATGGTGATCCTCTCATTGATAATATTATTCTGTGGAGGATTTGAAGAGCTATCTTCTTTGTTCTTCTTACTCTCGATTACTGCAACTTCGAGGTTGAAACACCATTCTTGGATTATGCACAAGTGAAAAACTTGGAGCTTCTTCATCACTTTCATCTTCATCATCAATGTATTCAATCAGGCCATTGTGCATGCCAACCTCTTCAATCTCAAGATATTTTTCATAATCATCTCGTGCTTTCTTCTTGTTTCCTTAATGTTTGTTCCTTCTTCGATTCCCTAGTGTCACATATGCCATTGATTGGTGTTGCTTCAAGAGCAAGCCTATGAGGAAGTGGAGAAATTCTTGGTCTATCAGGATGGTTTGGTCTTGTTAGAACATTCCTCATTGTGATTTGTGATAGTTGCTTCTTCAAAACAACTAGGTCATTTTCCATTTTTTGGAACATTGGATCGAGTGGTTAGCCGAATTTGAACTCGACCCTTTTGTTTCCCATTTGGTACTTTCACTTTACCAAAAATAATTAGATCATCATCAGTCTCAATTGCGAAGTCTTTAGCATCCCTCAAGGTTCTTGGTTGGGCTCTTCTGAGGAAGAAACCAACTTCTGGTGGCAAAGCACTGATGAATAATATTTTCAAGTTGTTTTCAGAGGGTAACACATCTTCTGGGATCCTCCTTGTCAACCTATCATACCTTGCTACAAAATCTCTCATTGATTCAGAGGTCTCCTTCTTCATTTGAACCAGTTGTACCAACAATTCCTAGCAATCTTGTGCTCTTGAACCTATGTTCAAATGCACTTCTTATATCTTCCCAAAGATGTGACAAATCTTGGGGGATACATGTAGAACCATTCAACACTTTTTTTGGAGTGACTCCACAAAGATGCTAAGCGAAACATCTTCATCTTCAACTCCCAACACTCCACAAGAAGTGATGAATGCTGCTACATGTCCTTCTCGGGAGCCGAGAAGCACCCCTTAGAATTTTGGGAAGTTCTTTCTTGAGCCTCTTGGGAGCTCATGGAATGGTTGAGAAAGAGCGGTGGACCGGTAGAAAGGCTCAACTCTATTGGTGTTGGAGGCACTGAGGGCTAGCATGTTTTGAGAAGGTGGTGTGGATGGTGTGGGAAGTAAGCCTTTAGAATTAGATATTTGGGATGTAGAGTTACCACCCTGAATGTCTATGATGCAATTGTTCAACTTAAATCCTTTGATGAGAAGTGACATGTAGAAAGGCTCAACTTTGTTGGTGTTGGAGGCACTGAGGGCTAGCATGTTGTGAGAAGGTGGTGTGGATGGTGTGGGAAGTAAGCCCTTAGAATTAGATATTTGGGATGTAGAGTTACCACATCGGAATGCCTTGATGAATATTTCAAATAGGGCAGGATGTGTTTGTATGTATTTAATCTCGCAGAGATCTGAACTTTGGTTTTGCTTCGCATGCTCCAAAAATTCAAATAGAGCTATGGTAGATGAGAAAGAGGTTCTAGAAGTGGATGAGGACTTAAATGATAGAGGTTTTGTAAATTTTTGTGTTGGGTTATACTTTTCAAATGTAGCAATTGGCTTGAAAGGAGGTGACAGTGTAGCCCTTGATTGAAATTTAGATGTTCTTGTAGAACCAACAGTTAGAAGATAATTTCTCTTAACAAATTTTGAGATGGAAGAAGAATCGGATAACTTACTTGGTACAAAGAAAGTGTGATCCTTGACAACCAGTGAATCTAGTTTCTCTTTGGCTGATTCCATGGAAGATGGTAATGGTGATCCTCTGTTGATGATCTTATTTGTGGAGGCTTTGAAGAGCTATCTTCTTTGTTCTTCTTACTCTCGGTTGCTTGTTGAGGTTGAAACACCATTCTTGGATTATGCACAAGTGAAAATAGCACATGAAAAAATTGGAGCTTCTTCATCACTTTCCTCCTCATCATCAACGTATTCAATCAGGCCATTGTGCATGCCAACCTCTTCAATCTCAAGATAGTTTTCATAATCATCTATGCTTTCTTCTTCCGTTTCCTCAATGTTTGTTCCTTCTTATGATTCCCTAGTGTCATGAGACGGCATTGACTGGTGGTGCTCCAAGAGAAATCCTACGAGTAGGTGGAGAAATTATTGGTCTATCAAGAGGGTTTGGTCTCCTTGGAACATTCCTCATTGTGATTTATGACAGACTACTTCTTCAAAACAAATAGGTCATTTTCCATTTTTGGAACATTGGATCCATGGTTACTGAATTTGAACTTTGATCCTTTTACTTTCCATTTGGTCCTTTCACTTTGCCAGAAAGAATTAGATCATCATTAGTCTCAATTGCGAAGTCTTTAGCGTCCCTCAAGGTTCTTGGTTGGGCTCTTCTGAGGAAGAAACCAACTTCTGGTGGCAAATCACTAATGAAGAATCTTTTCAAGTTATTTTCAGAGGGTAACACATCTTTTGGGATCCTCCTTGTCAACCTATCATACCTTACTACAAAATCTCTCATTGATTCAGAGGTCTCCTTCATCTGAACCAATTAGACTAGCATGTGCTTGCAATATTTTGTGCTCTTGAACCTATGTTCAAATGCACTTCTTATATCTTCCTAACATGTGACAGATCTTGGGGGAAACATGTAGAACCATTCAACAACTTTTTCTTGGAGTGACTCCACAAAGATCCTAACTGAAACATCTTCATCTTCAACTCCCAACACTCCACAAGTAGTGATGAATGCTGCTACATGTTCTTCTAGGAGCTGAGAACCATCCCCTTTGAATTTTGGGAAGTTCTTTCTTGAGCCTCTTGGGAGCTCATGGAGTGGTTGAGAAAGATCCAGTGGACCGGTATTTCTTCCCCATGGTACATTGGGCTGTTTTCCTCACGCTCACGATCACCCATTCTATTCCTGTTTCTATCCTCCAATCTTGCTAAGGTTTCTTCTGCTACTGCTCTTTCTTCTGCTTCAATTTGGAGTCTTTATATTTCTTCAAGTTGATCCCTTGTCTCCTCCTCAAAGAACTACCTCTCTTTCAAGATCTTCAAATTTGGGATTAATTTTTCCTCTTTGCCTCAATTTTCGAGTAAATCATTTATCGCTAGCTTGAAATTCTATGCTCTTCTCTGGGGTACTGGAATTTGTCTCTACCTTTCCAGTTAATGACAAAGACGTTCCTCTTCCAGTCCATAATCCTTAGGGCGATGAAGTATTATTTGACACTTTGTCTCTTATGCCAAACAACTTCTCTCAGATCGGAAGCAATGTCTTCTTAGATGTGAAAGAGTAAATCAGGTCTCTCAACAAGAGGATTTCCCAAAATAGCCATGATTTACATCCATGTAGTCTGTGTGATTATTCAATCTCCAGGAACTTTTCTTCTAGAATCATTTTTGTATTTTATGACCTTGAGGTCGTTTTTAGGTGCGAGATTTGCAAAATCGACCCCACGATCGGCGACAAAAACTGTTGGCGAGAAAATTTTTCTTGCAGACAAATTGGTGGGTTTCAAGCCAACGCTATGGGAATCTAAGTCCCTCTACTTGAACGGTACAAATTTTGTATATGCATGCATGAAAAAGTGGATTTCAATGGTGGTCTTTCGACTAGAGATCTAGTAGGGGCAATCCACTGACCCCATGGCAAAGCTAGCAATTTCTCACTAGAGAACTTTTTCTGAGAAGGGAAAAAGGAGTGAGAATGGAGGTAGGAAAAACTAATTTTGTAAGTAGAATATCAGATGCCCGCACACATTAATTGGAAATTTCATTTACATGCCTTTATAGTTAGATGAAAAATAAATCCACAGGAGAAGCTATAAGACCGAATGAAACTCATTGGTCGCAAAGTACCAATTAATTCCTCAATCAAGGAGGCAAAAATTCCTTCTTTTCTTATTGAAGCTTGAGAAGAGTTTGTACATAGCTAGAGAATGGAAGAAATTCAAGGAAGAAGAGAAAATAGAAGAAGAATGGCATTTTCTATCTTTTCCAGGTACAGAGCACTCTAGTTTTTTTGAAAAATAAATCACCCCCTTGGAATGACATCAAAAATCCATTTTATTCTTCGCAAGAAACCGTTGCAACTTCAAAAATATTTGACACATTTTCAAATTCCTCTGTTGTGAAGAAAACGCTCATGGCGGGTTAAAACCAAATCTTACAAAGCAACCATTACATTCAATTTTCCAGTTTAAATATAGACCGTTTGATTTTCTCCTCTAACTTTGAAATTGGGTCGTCCATGTGGCAGGAAGGGATTAGAGCGGTTATGGGGAAGCCCTTTGCATTTTTCGGGAGAGCAGTTTTCGGGAAACAACAACGCCTTTACAAACAATAGGACAACGAGAGAACCGAATGGAGATGGATAAAACTGTGATAGGATTTCGTAGAGGGCCCCGACATGGAGGTCTCAAATCTGATGAGACATCTCTAGGTGCCACAAAGTCTAAGAAATCACCCGTCAAAGATATGACATGTTTGGGCCTTAGGGCTCTTAAGGGACTACGCCCGGACGAGGTAGCCCAAAAGCATGGGGAGTGTAGGGAACCAAAAAAATCCTCCAATAGTGTTCACCTAGCCACCCCATGTGTTGGCATAGTTGGTTCGGTCCCACGAGCTTCCATTTGCAAACTATAGCCTCTCGTGACCCTCTACACCGACTCATACTTGCACTATTTCGTGTCTTTACAAACAATAGGATAGTGATAGAACCGAATGGATGTGCAGAAAACCACGAGAGGATTTCATAGAGGGCCCCAACTTGGAGCTCTTGAATCTAATGAGACATCCTTAGGTGCCACAGAGTCTGAGAAATCACCCATCGAAGATATGGCGTGTTTGGGCCTTAGGGCTATTAAGGGACTATGCCTAGACGAGGTAGCCCAAAACCACAGGGAGCATAAGGAACTGAAAAAAATCTTCCACTAGCATTCACCTAGCCACCTTGATGTGTTGGTGTAGTTGGTTTGGTCCCATGAACTTTCATTTCTAAACGACAATGTTGTCGAGCAGATCAGACATCGACTCGAGACTCCATTATTTCACGCCTTAGCAAACAATAGGACAACGAGAGAACCAAATGGAGATGGAGAAAACTACGAGAGGATTTTGTAGAGGGCCCTAACATGGAGGTCTTAGATCTAATGAGACATCTCTAGGTGCCATGGAGTCCGAGAAATCACCCGTCAAAGATATAGTGTGTTTTGGCCTCAGGGCTCTTAAGGGACTATGCCCGGATGAGGTAGCCTAAAAGCATGGGGAGCATAGGGAACAAAAAAATCCTCCACTAGCATTCACCAGCCACCCCGACATGTTGGCATAGTTGGTTCGGTCCCTCGAGCTTCCGTTTGTAAACTACAACGTCTAGCAGCGACCCCTACACCGACTCGGACTCTAGTATTTCGTGCCTTTGCAAACAATAGAACATCGAGAGAATCTAATGGATATGGAGAAAACCAAGAGATTATTTCATAGAAGGATTTAACATGGAGGTGTAGGATCTGATTAGATGTCTCTAGGTGCCACGGAGTACGATAATTCACCGCCAAAGATATAACATGTTTTGGCCTTAGGGTTCTTAAGGGACTATGCCCAGACGAGGTAGCCTGAAAGCACAGGGAGCATAGAGAACCAAAATAAATCCTCCACTAGTGTTCACTAGGTCACCCCAACGTGTTGGCATAGTTGGTTCGGTCCCACGAGCTTCTGTTTGCAAACTACAACGTCTGGTAACCCTACACTGACTCAGATTGCACTATTTCACGTGGTTGCAAACAACATGACAACGAGAGAACCAAATTGAGATGGATAAAATCACGAGATGCTTTCATAGAGGGCCCCAACATGGAGGTATGGGATCTAGCGAGATGTCTCTAGGTGCCACAGAGTCCAAGAAATCACCCGTCGAAGATATAACATGTTTTGGCCTCAGGGCTCTTAAGGGACTATGCTCGGATGAGGTAGCCCGAAAGCACAGGAGCGTAGGGAACCAAAACGAAGCCTCCAATAGAGTTTACTTGGCCACCTCAACATGTTGGTGTAGTTGGTTTGGTCCCACAAGCTTCCGTTTGTAAACTACAGCATTTGGCATCCCTACACTAACTCAGACTCCAGTATTTTGCGTCTTTGCAAACAATAGGACAATGAGAGAATTGAATGGAGATGGAGAAAACTGTGAGAGGCTTTCGTAGAGGGCCCTAACATGGAGGTATCATATCTAATGAGATGTCTCTAAGTTCCACGTAGATGGATATTTAAGAGCCCTAAGGCCCAAACACGCCATATCTTTGACGAGTGATTCTATCGTGATTTTATCCATATCCATTCGGTTCTCTTGCTGCCCTATTGTTTACAAATGCATGAAATAGTGTAATCCCCGAGTCATCAGAGGGATATCAGATGTTGTATTTTGCAAATGAAATATCGTGGGACCAAACCAACTACGTTAACACGTTTAGGTGGCGGTGAACACTAGTGGAGGCTTTGTTTTAGTTCCCTACGCTCCTCGTGCTTTTGGGCTACCTCGTCCGGGCGTAGTCCCTTAAGAGCCATGAGGCCCAAACACGCCATATCTTCGACGGGTGATTTCTCAGACTCCGTGGCACCTAGAGACGTCTCGTCAGATCCGAGACCTCCACGTTGGGCCCTCTATGAAATAATATTGTGGTTTTATCCATCTCCATTCAGATTGAGTTAGTGTAAGGTTGTCCATTTCCAATCACCTAAATAATATAGGTGGTTCATACAATATAGGTGGTGAAATGAGAATTTTAATAAGATATTTTTACAATATAGGTGGTGAAATGAGAATTTATGTTTGTTGTTCCTTTCTAATATTTAATTTCTCTTACCTTCGCTTGGATTCAAGAATAATAAATTATTTTTTGGTAGTGCCAACCACGTGAAGGTGTGTTGTCCACTCAAAATTCCCCGCTCTTAAGAAAGTGAAATCTTAAAATTTTGAGTATAAGTTCCTTTTCTAAATCGACTGGTAGTGTGAAAGCTGAGAAATTGAGAAAATCTGCGCTTTTGGGTCATTTTGTGTGTTTTTCGGGCCTGTCGGACATTTTTGTCCTGCGTGCCCCAAGTTCAAAAGTGCGCTCTGTTCCCCGATCGGCCGATTTCCCCGAAGTTTGTCTTTTTCGGGCCCGTCGGAAATTTTCATCCCAAATGTCCCAAAGTTCAATCAGACAAGTTGTTCAATTTTCGGCCAAAACACCCGAACCGCGTACTTCACATTTTTATGTCCCAAATGTCCCAAGTCAAATTGTGCAAGTTATTCCATTTTCGGCCGATTCGCCCGAACCGCGTACTTCGCGCACTTGCGTCCCAAATGTCCCAAACTCTTCCGGACCTGTTGTCACATTTTCGTCCGATCTGGCCGAGTCACGTGTTTCGCGCCCTTTTGTCCCGCATGTCCCAAAAGGAATTTGTGCATCTTTTCCTCGCTTCGCCCGAATCGGCCAAGCCGCGTGTTTTGCGCATTCACGTCTCACATGTCCCAAATGAACCAAGTGACATTCGTGCTTGTTTTTACCACTCTACCCGAATGTCTTGCTAATTCAAATTGGTAGGTATGTATTAAATGCACATTCATTGCCTTTCTCTCTCCTAAATGGCTATATAACGAGCGAACCCCCTTTGCATTTTTCACACTGCTTCCATGTTATCCTTTGCTCGAACCCTTACAATCTAAAAACCTGCGCGTGTATCCCTTTCCTCTGTATTTCCTTCTCGAGTCAAGTTTAAGTCTTTGTCCTCCGAGTTACTATTAATATGAAGATCAAATTTTAGGGACAGAACAAATCTCGCCACTAGAATCATGCGTTCCCAATATGGAGACAAGTGAAGCTCGTCATCTTGATTTCGGTAATTTTTGGCAAGGATGGCAGATGCAAACCCTACACCAATGGCGTAGATGATTCACTATAGCGGTTTGGCTTTTACTGGAGGTTTCCCAATCTTGGTGCGGTGTGTTTGATGCAAGGTACTTTCGTGCGGAGCTCACTTCGACCCTGATTCGAGCGAGTTAACCAATGTACATGGGGAACTCATCGCCAAGCTGGATGTTGCCACCATTAGCACTG
Source organism: Taxus wallichiana var. yunnanensis (assembly GCA_018340775.1). Lineage (NCBI taxonomy): Eukaryota > Viridiplantae > Streptophyta > Pinopsida > Cupressales > Taxaceae > Taxus > Taxus wallichiana. The sequence continues at coordinate 162,035,384 of CM031236.1, forward strand.
CTCTGAGGATCCCAGAGATGGATAATGCCATAGTTGTTTCTCGGGATCAAGCACAAGCCCGATTCAATCAAGACAACGACAAATACAAGGCATGTGTGGTGAAGTCATGGCTTAAAAACCCTAAGAAGGAGCATCTCGTCTGTCCAAGACTTTTTCTAGTGCGATTTCAACGAAGATTTTTTTGATTTTATAATTCTACTTGCTCGGGTTATGGGTTTACCCTCTACCAATGACTTCCATTCTCGGATGTGCCCGCTCATCGAGAATGGTGTGCGAGGAACTCAAAATATCAATCGGGCGGAGATCATCGGCATGAATTTGGTGGAGCATTGTCAATGTATAGTAAACGAAGAAGTTCTACATGACTTCGCACTGATGTATACTCCGCGGCATCAAGGCAATGGTTTGGTTTTTCTTACATTGATGCCCACAAAGATGATCCTGTATATGCCTACTACCCGCAGTTCACCCTGGAGACCAGCAATCACAATTTCATAAGGGTCAATGATGCTTTCACCATGTACGTGGTCAGGCTCCTTGAAGGTGACACTGCTAGAAGATTTTCTGATGAAGCCATGAACCTGATATCGCACTACGGTGCCTATTTCATACAATTCATGAAATTCTCTTATATCGGAGCTCACTTTGCTGGCTATGAGAGCACCCCTTTGAGGCTTCCCATGTTCTATAGTGATAAGATGGCCTTGATAGAAGTATGCAGAAAGTTAGACAAATTCTACAGAACCTACAGAGACAAGAAGATTTCTGGTTTGCACTTTCCCATCTCTTTGGGAAATTACACTTGTAAAACAGCCCAGACGCACGAGAACATAGAAAGAGCCTGGTTCCTATCACTGTTCATTTCTTCAAACCAAGAACTTGCTTCGACTTTAATAAGTTCATTGAACAGAACATCAAGATAATCTATCATCATAGGGAAGATACAGAAGACTACTAGGCCGATGCGAGATGATTCGAAGCTAGAAGGAGGCACTATGGTAGGTTCCCTCTGACCGATCCAAGAACTCGGCTTGTACCAAGTTCCTGAAGGACTCCAGGATGACAACTCTGATCTATACTCATATGAGTATGACAATGTGGTTAAGCACACTCCCTTGGAGGACTTGGATTGGAACAGGAAGGAGAAAGATGATCTGGCTGAGATCCTTGCTCCAGTCTTAGTCAGGACTAAGGTCTGGTTTGACAGGAAAGTTTGAGAGCTCAGAAGGCACTTAGGAGAATCCTCCTCCAAGGATGTTTCAACACCCAGGAGGGAAACATTGACTCCCATATCAGACACACTTGTGCAAACCCCTCCTGCCTCATCAACGCAAGGACCTGCAGCTTCCACTCCTTCTTCATCCACTCAAGTGTACCAGAAGAAACTCAAGGAGGTTAAGAAGGAGCCTGTGGAAAATGATCCTCAAAGAAAGCAGGTAGAGTTGCCTATGGGACCAGAGAACATTATTGTTCTCAGTAAAAGTGAGGAGAGTGAAATGCCAACCCCGCAAATGTTCCCGAAGATCCAGCGGATAAAGATAAGGAAGTCGAGCACCGAACTTCCAAGTTGTATTGATTCTTCTTCCACAATTTTCTCAAGCGCCCGCTCACATCTCAACTTGAATCAACAACAGTGCGTAAACCTTGAGTGTCATGAACTCTCTGTCTCTTGGTCCTCTTGCCCCTCCCTACCGATTCCTCTTCCTCTTTTGCGTGGTGCAACCTTTTGTTGACAAAGTAGGAAGAGGAAATCTTCCTCTCGGAGCTCAGGGTCAAACTTTGATGCTGTCGCAGCCTTGTTAGGCACTACTCCTTCTCATGCCAAGAAAGCCAGAATTACTTCCAGGATAGTGTTCGATGCTCAGGGTTAGCAATTCCTATAGATTGCAAAGCCTACAGTAGATAAACCAGAACAGGATTTGTAGGCAGCTGATCTAGAACTCTCAAGGATTCCTATGGGAGAGTCTACCCCTAAAGGAGAGATACATAACCTCCAGGAAACAGTCACAAGAGTCATTGGGAGGGTAGAGAAAGGGCAGCAAACTATTGAACAGTTGGAGGAACAGGCCCAGATTCTCACAAGTTTCATCAAGTCTATTTTATCTAGGGAAAAAGTTTTGGACCCTACCCCATTGACTACTCTTCCACCACCTGTAATTTTGAGCCAAGATGAAGTACAGAGTATCAAAGACATGCACAAGTATTCCATCTATGGCAGAGCTATGGAGGCCATGGTGGATGATATGCTTGTTACTGTGGTTGAACTTCATTGATGAAGCTTTCAAACTCCACGGGAAGGTGAACGGTTTGCAGCAATGAGAATCTCTCCTCCACTATCGGAGTCATGGATAAAGAGCTCAAACTTTGGAGTAGTTGCATAGTAGACCTTTGCCTTATGGGACAGATAGATGAGAACATTTTACTAGTGAGTAAGGTTTTTGATGATGCAAAGGATAATTTGTCAAAATCCTGGGTTTACAGCGTGGAGTGGAAGATTAAAGTCTTAGAGGAGGCTTTGGGAGAACTAAAGAATAGCTGGCAGAAAGGTGAGGCTTTCAAGACGTTGGTTGTCTCTGCTTTCAAAGATATACATTGTCATCTTCAGGATGAAACTTCTAGTGTGCCCCTTTCCTTGCAAGAAATCAAAGCTCAATTCAGAGCTTTTGTCAAAGATAATCTATTCAAGGAAAGCTCCATCTCCAAGGAGAAAATGAAGGAGATTTGCTCTCTCAATCTTCCATTAAAGAAGCAAATAAAGATTATCATACTCATGTCGAGTTTGATAAAGAGATGGAGAATTGCCTCGGATTTTGGACTCAGTCTATAGCCAACACGTCAATCCCTCGTGGCAGAGACATAGCTGAGGCATTGAAGAGATTCAGAAGCAGATTTTGAAGTCAGTGGGTCCCTCCCGAATCGACCACTTGTCTTCTTCTCCTTAGTCTTTTATCTTCTGCTCATTCTTTTTCCATTTTCTTTGTAAAAATTTGAGGTATTGTGATTGGCAGTCCTTAACTAATCTTTAGTTAAAAGAAGTGGTTATGAAGAGTAACCGATTTGTAAGCTATATAATGGCCTCTCCACGCCATTTTGGAGGAGGAAGAACTTGGTTTATTTTCAGAAAGTGTAAATAGATCATAAAGAAATCAATACAGAAGGGCTTTCCATTCTTTGTCTATCTGATCTCTGTTATCCCTAAGCTTTCATTTAATTTTTGTGAAGATCATTTGTCTCTAGTTTGTTAGTCTTTCCGATTGCATACTCTCCAACTTTGCAAGCATGGTGATCTTGTATAACCAAGAAGGAAATTTGTGTCCTTGATTAATGAATCAGTAAAACTTTGTGTTCTGGCAGATGTTATTTACAGAACTTTGTGTCTTTAAATTCCATCTTATTAATATGATATAAATGATCTTGTTTCAATTCACTGTAACTTCGCATACATAAAGAATTACTCTGTTATCTACAATTCATCATGTTGCCTTTCTGTTCATTCTCGAACTCTTATTCCTCACTCCATTTGTAATTGATGATCTTTATAGAAAACACTTTCGTAATATCCAAGTTCAACAAGAAAATCATGTTTTGTATATTTGTAAATAGGTTCGTTTCTGAATAAGGGAACCTCTCCCATTAAAGAGGAGGGACTTCTTGTCCCCTAACTGTTGCTCTTCGTAAAGTCCTATTTGACGACCAACAATTTTTGGCAACTCCGCTGGGGAAAATCATATTCTATTTCTGTAATTTTTGATCATCCTTTGATCTGGTGACTCCGTGTTTTACTCGAGGGAGAAGGGCCCTTGGTATTGAAGACTCTCAGTTTTAGCTTTTGGAGCAGCAGGGTTTTCCTTTCCCTTCAACAAGAAATAGAAGGACACGTTCAACAAGCACTCCACCTTTTCAAGATAGAATTCCTATGGGTGGTATTCCTTGAGCTGCTAGTCCTAATCTTCAAGCTTTGATTCTTGTTTGTTACTGAGTTCCTCTCCAAGCCATCTTTCCAAGAATGGCGGCACCATTGCCCCTGGGTCATCATGTCGGGCCCCTTGCCCTTCCTCGGACTTTGCATGAGTTACCCCGAGAGGTAACAAGAAGAACTTCCCTAAATTCAAAGGCGATGGAAAAGTGCATCTGATGAACACATCGCAGCCTTCATTGTTGCATGTGGAGTTCGGGAGTTGAACATGAAGATGTCTCCGTGAGACTATTCGTTGAGACTTTACAAGATAATGCTACTGATTGGTTCTATCACCTTCCGGCTGGCGCTATCACCGATTGGGACACAATGAGAACTAAGTTTGAAATCCGTTTCAAGCCAGCGGCAGAAGATGTGCATGCTTTACTAGCTCAAATCTCTCGGATAAAGAAAGATTCACAGAGCCCATGAGAGAATTTATGGCCCGATTCAACAAAGCTAATTAATAAAATTCCGGTAAATACTCGACTGTTGATCAAATCCAAAAATGTTTCTCCTAAATGCTCAATCTCCGAAGTTAGTTATGCACTAAGAAGGGCTAATCTCGCAACATTGGTTGAGGATCAAACTCTTGCTGTTAGTGTCGAGGATGATTTGATCATGTCAGGGAAGTTGAGAACAGACCCTTCCAAATCTAAGTCTGTTGCTTCCTCCTCTTCCACTCCTGGACCTAATCTCGATCCATTAGTTTAAAAACTTACGAATGATCTCATTGCCATAAAGAAACAATTAGCTCAGAATGCCTCCTTATGCGAGGCGTCCCAAGGAGGAATTTTCAGCCCATAAACCGTTTGCCTGCTTCTCAAACAAGATTAGCACTTGAAGGACCTCTGTTAAAGTTCCCTGTCAATGCAACGTGCGAAGTTGAAGAGCTAACTGATGATGAGGATAATGAAGCTTGCGAGGAGTTTGTGGAAGAATTTGATGATGAAGTAGATGAACTTGAAGGATCTCGAGTTAATTTCTTCACCACTGAGGGCATTGATGATGGAGATGATTATGATGAAGTAGTAGCAGACATGAATAGCAAATCATTTGCTGTCATGACTCGAGAGCAGACAAATCAGAGGGAGAAAGTGACGCAGCCCCCCAAGAAATCTAAGGAGCAGCTGACAACTATCCATGTAATTGCAAAAAGAGGATCTCCTATTCCCACTTCATCTACACCAAAGGTGAGTCCTGTCAATCCTGCTATTAAAGTTACTTCTTTTTCCCCTAAAGTTGATAAACCTAGGATCTCAAGTGATGATGGCCCGTCTACTTCTGGGTCTTTTGATATTATTGATCATTTGAAAAAGACTAAGGTTCAAATCTCAGAGGCTGTGTATTATCAAACCCATCCCAAAGATTTTGCTAAGATGATTCAATTTGTTAATTCCCATTCTAAAACCACCTCTAAAGGCCTTTTACCCACTCCTTCTTCTCGCACCTGACCTAGTCTCAGCTGCTGCTGTCACCTCTCCTAATGACAAAATTAAACCATTTTATGTAACACTTCTTATAGCTGGTCATAGGCTCAGTAATTGTGTCATAGATTCAGGAGCCTCGGATAATGTGATGCCTGCCAAAGTAGCTCATGCTTTAGGCTTAACTCTCACACGCACTTATGGTTCTTGTTATTCTATGGAGAGTAAAGAGGTGCCACTAGTTGGAAGAATTAAAGATGCACAAGTGGCTTTTGCTGCTTTTCCTGAGAAGAAAGTGTTGGCTACCATCTTAGTAGCAGATATTCCTCCTTCATACAGGATGTTGTTAAGTAGGAACTTTTGTAAGGTCGTAGGTGGAGAAATCCAAATGGGTGGTCACATGCACTCGTACTGTTAATGGGCAAATGAAGAAGTTCTTTGCCGAGAAGCAATCTGATTATATTGTACAAAAACGGATGATCCTAAAGCACAAATACTCTATGAGGATATGGGTCATGGCAACTACATGATTATGTCTCTGATAAAATCCAACTCCCTATAATGTCGCCTAAAGATCCTAATGGTGTTTGGATTTTAGAGTTTGATGGAAGTTATTCCTCGGTGGTTCTCGGAGCTGGTGTCCTCTTTGGTGTTACTGAAGGAAGCCTACATCCTTTTTCATTCAAGTTGCAGTTGAAAATACTAATAATACAAAGCAGAGTATGAGGCTCTCATTCTTGGTGCAAGTGGCCAAAGAACAAGGTGTAAAGAATCCCGCTCGTGGTGACGCGGAATTGATTGTAAAGCAAGTCGAAACCTTTTTCAAGTAAAAATGGAAGGTTGAAACATTACCGGAATCAGGTTTGGGATTCCATTGAATTTCTTGATGCTTTCTCTATCGAAGCGATAGACTAGGGAAAAGAACAACGGGGCTGATTCACTAGTAGTTTCGGGATCACTACCGATTCCTCATCCCGATTTCTCTCAAGATAAGTTCACCATTGAGATGGTCCATCGGCCTAGTGTACCGATAATACCCATAAGCGGCAAGTTTTCAATGGTGATCAACACTTGCTTTCTTTCCTTGAACTCAAGGGTAATTTTGAACAGTTGTATTTTGAAGGAAGTGACAACCTGCCTCGTGAAAGTGTGTCCTCTGACGAAGCAGTCACCCAAGGAGAAGAAAAGGATCAAGATGGGTGCATCAGACTCAAAAGAAACAAGATTCCTAAAGGATTGGTGAGTTTAGAGGAACTATTTGATAAACATGACAGGTATGTGAAGTCTAGAGCTTCTACTGGACCTCAACAATCAGCTGAGTATGACAAGATTGATATTGGGAGTTCTACTGATCCTAAGCTCGTGAACATTGGAAAATGTTGCACAGTAGATGAGAGGAAGAAAGAAATTGATCTTTTAAAGAGGTATAAGGATGTTCTTGCTTACTCTTATGAAGATTTAAAATCTTTCAAATGAAAAGATATGCAACATTCTATTCCTCTCAAGCCTGGAATTAAGCCTTTTAAGCAGAAACAGAGGCAATACAATCCCAAAATAGCTGACACCATCTTTCAGGAAATATAGAAGTTGTTGAAGGCTAAAATCATTTTTCCCATTCACCATTCAACATGGATTGCAAATATTGTGCCTGTTAGGAAGAAAAATGGTGAGATCCGCATCTGTGTTGATTTCAGGAACCTAAATCAGGCTTCCTTGAAAGATAATTATCCTTTGCCCATGATGGATCAGATCTTGCAAGCAGTAACAGGATCTGAGATGTTATCTATGCTTGATGGATTATCAGGATATAATCAGGTAGAGGTTGATACTGCAGATCAACACAAAACCACTTTTACTACTCCTTGGGGTACCTTTGCTTACAAGAGAATGCCTTTTGGGCTTATTAATGCTGGTGCCACTTTTCGAGAGAGAGCTATGGATCGGCTTTTGGATGTTTGAAAGGGAAGTGTATTGTCATATACATTGATGACTTGACAGTGTTTTTTAAACTAAGGGCGGATCATTTTGACCACTGGAAGCTTGATTCGCTAAGATGCAGAGAGCATGGGATGTCTTTGAACCCTAAAAATATGTCTTTTGTGTCGAGAGGGAAAACTATTACGGCACATTATCTCGAAAGATGGTATTAAGATTGATCCGAACAAGTACAAGCTATCCCAAATCCCTCTCCCAACCAAAGAAAAAGGGCGTGCACTCTTTCTTTGGTAAGATAAATTTTTAAGAAGGTTCATCCCTGATTTTGCAGAGTTAACTTTGAATATTTCTCAGATGATGAAAGGGAAACATACGTTTGGTTGGTCTTCTGAAGGAAAGGAATCCTTTGAAGGTATCAAAAGAGCTATTGCTAAAACTCCTGTTTTAGCCTGTCCTGATTTCAGCAAAGATTTTATTATCTATTGCTATGCCACAGATAATACCTTGGCTACTATTTTGACTCAAGAAGATTCTAATGAGCACGAACTTCCAATTACTTTCATGAGCTATATCCTGAAAGATCATGAGTTAAAATACACCATGATGGAAAAACATGCTTTTGCAGTGGTCAAAGCTATTAAACAGTTTCGTTTTTACATCCTCAACTCTCATTCCATGGTGTTGGTTCCAGATACAATTGTTAGGTCAATTCTCACCCAACAGAATTTGGATCCAGAGAGGGAATTGGGTCGCTAAGGTTCAAGAATATGATATTGACATTAAAGCTGACCAAGCTTGTTCGCGGTAAAGGCCTTTGTGAGCTCATTGCGGAAGGAGCTAAACATGAGTTGCTGGAGGATAAGGTTGACCTTCCTACCATTTTGTTTCTCAGCTCAGTTGACAAATGGTATGCTGACATCACCCATTTTCTCACCTATGGAGAATGCCCCTCTCATTTGACTACCAAGGAAAAGAGGGTTGTTAAACTAAGGTCAGTACAGTATGTGTTGTGGGAAAACGCCTTGTTCAAACAGGGAATAGATGGAAGATTTTTGAAATGTGTAGACAAGGAGTAGCAGAAAAGACTACTCTCAGCTTTTCATGATCAGGCTTGTGGAGGGCACTATTCATCAATGGTTACGGCTCATAAGATACTCCGTGGAGGATATTACTGGTCTACCTTGTTCGAGAGATGCATCCAAGTGGGTTGATAAATGCGAGGCTTGTCGAGACCTTTGTGGGAAGACCCAAATTGGCCTCTTTGCCTCTCAAGCCGAGTTGTGATTGAGGAACCGTTTCAATAATGGGGTTTGGACTTCGTTGGTACACTTAATCCTGCTTCTAGTGCTGGTCATACCCATGTACTAACTGCCATGGATTATTTCACCAAATGGGTAGAAGCTATTCTAGTTAAGAGTACTACTTCTGAAGTGTTGTGCAGCTTCATCAAAGAGAACATCTTGGTAAGGTATGGTGTACCTAACAAGATTGTAATGAATAATGCTTCGAATTTCTCTTCAACTGAGATAATGGATTTTTGCTATGGGTATGGCATTTCTTTGGCTCACTCTTCGGATTACTATCCTCAGGGAAATGGGCAAGTAGAATCCACTAATAAAAATTTGGTGACTATTATAAGGAAATTAGTCAATGAGTCTCAACGAAATTGGCACAAGAAGCTCTATGATGCTCTTTGGGCGAGACAAGATCACACCAAAGAGAGCTATTGGAATGTCCCCTTTTCAAGTGGTATATGTAGTAGAAGCTCAACCGCCAAGATATGAGTGGAACTGGCCACCTTGCATCTAATGAAGGCCATTGAAGATACTAGTTTCGGTGATGCTTTTGATAAGAGAATTATGTACCTTCACAAACCTGGATGAGGACAGATTGGAGGTTGCTGATAGGATATATGTTCACCAGCAGAAGGTAAAGGTCCTGTTTGATAAGAAAGCCAAGTTAAGAGATTTCCAAGTTGGAGACACTGTGTTGTTATGGGGTAAAAGGCATGAACCTCGTGGCAGTCATGGAAAGTTTGATTCCCTTTGGCTCGGACCTTTCAAGATCAGACACTTTGCTGGTAAGAATTCCTTTTATCTTGATTACATGGATGGTTCTCCTCTCCCACTTCCTTATAGTGGGCAGTATCTCAAGTTGTTCAAGTATTAGGTGACTAGGGAGTCCCTTTGTGCATTTTGTACAGCGTTTTTGTTTTTCTTTCCTTTCTGTTTTGGTGTGTTGTCTCTGTATTGGTTTGCCTTTTGACTCGTTGCCCAATGGACAAGGTCTTGGTCTACTTCCCGAGTTTGTCTAAGTTCTTGCCTTGTCTCATTCCTTAAATTTGTGCCAAGTCATCCCCGAAGGAGCCATTTATTGTCCACTTAAATTCCCCGCTCTTAAGAAAGTGAAATCTTAAAATTTTGAGTATAAGTGCCTTTTCATCACAACTGGTAGTGTGAAAAGCCGAGAAATTGAGAAAATCTACGCTTTTGGGTCATTTTGTGTGTTTTTCGGGCCTGTCGGACATTTTTGTCCCGCGTGCCCCAAGTTCAAAAGTGCGCTCTATTCCCCGATCGGCCGATTTCCTCGAAGTTTGTCTTTTTCGGGCCCGTCGGAACTTTTCATCCCAAATGTCCCAAAGTTCAATCGGACAAGTTGTTCAATTTTCAGCCGAAACACCCGAACCGCGTACTTCACATTTTTTTGTCCCAAATGTCCCAAGTCAAATTGTGCAAGTTGTTCCATTTTCGGCCGATTCACCCGAACCGCGTACTTCATGCACTTACATCCCAAATGTCCCAAACTCTTCCAGACCTGTTGTCACATTTTCATCCGATCTGATCAAGTCACGTGTTTTACGCCCTTTTGTCCCACATTTCCCAAAAGGAATTTGTGCATCATTTCCTCGCGTCGCCCGAATCGGCCGAGCCGCGTGTTTCGCGCATTCGCGTCTCACATGTCCCAAATGAACCAAGTGCCATTTGTGCTTGTTTTTTCCGCTCTACCCGAATGTCTTGCTAATTCAAATTGGTAGGTATGTATTAAATGCACATTCATGGCCTTTCTCTCTCCTAAACGGCTATATAACGAGCGAACCCCTTTGCATTTTTCACACTGCTTCCATGCTATCCTTTGCTCGAACCCTTGTAATCTAAAACCTCGCGCTGTATCCCTTTCCTCTGTATTTCCTTCCCGATTCAAGTTTGCATCTCTGTTCTCCGAGTTACTATCAATATGAAGATCAAATTTCAGGGACAGGAACAAATCTCGCCACTAGAATCTGCCGTTCCCAATATTGGGGACAGTGAAGCTTGTCATCTTGATTTCGGTGATTTTTGGGCAAGGATGGCAGATGCAAACCCTACACCAATGGCGCAGATGATTCATGACAGTGGTTTGGCTTTTCCGGAGGTTTCCCAATCTTGGTGTAGTGTGCTGATGTAGTACTTTCATGCGGAGCTCACTTCGACCCTGATTCGAGCGAATTAACCAATGTACATGGGGAACTCATCGCCAAGCTGGATGCTGCCGCCATTAGCATTGCTCTGAGGATCCCAGAGATGGATAATGCCATAGTTGTTTCCCGGGATCAAGCACAGGCCCTGTTCAATCAAGACAACGACAAATACAAGGCGCGGGTGGCGAAGTCATGGCTTAAAAACCCTAAGAAGGGAGCATCTCGTCTGTCCAAGACTCTTTTCTGGGCAGATTTCAACAAAGAATTGTCTAATTTTATAATTCTACTGGCTCGGGTTATGGGTTTACCCTCTACCAACGAGTTCCATTTACGTATTTTCCCGCTCATCGAATGGTGTGTGAGGGAACTCAAAATATCAACTAGGTGGAGATCATCGCATGAATTTGGTGAAAGCACGGTGTCCCAATGTACAAAAATGAAGAAGTTCTACATGACTTCGTACCTGATGTATACTCTAGCGGCATCAAGGCAATGGTTTGGTTTTTCTTACATTGATGCCCACAAGGATGATCCTGTATATGCCTACTACCCGCAGTTCACCCTAGAGACCAGCAATCGCAATTTCAGAAGGGTAAATGATGCTTTCACCATGTACGTGGTCAGGCTGCTTGAAGGTGACACTGCTAGAAGATTTTCTGATGAAGCCATGAACCTGATATCGCACTACGGTGCCTATTTCATACAATTCAGAAATTCTCTTATATCAGGCTTGGCTATGAGAGCACCCCTTTGAGGCTTCCCATGTTCTGCAGTGATAAGATGGCCTTGATAGAAGTATGCAGGCAGTTAGACAAATTACACAGAACCTGCAGAGACAAGAAGATTTCTGGTTTGCACTTTCCCATCTCTTTGGGAAATTACACTTGTAAAACAGACCACGGACGCTGCATGAGAACATAGAAAGAGCCCTGGTTCCTATCACTGTGTTCATTTCTTCAAACCAAGAACTTGCTTGACTTGAAGAAGTTCATTGAACAGAACATCAAGATAATCTATCATCATAGGGAAGATACGAAGACTATTGGGTTGGATGCAGTTGATGATTTCGAAAGCTAGAAGGAGGCACTATGGTAGGTTCTCTCTGCAATTGATCCAAGAACTCGGCTTGTACCAAGTTCCTGAAGGACTCCAGGATGAAAACTCTGATCTATACTCATATGAGTATGACAATGTGGTTAAGCACACTCCCTTGGAGGACTTGGATTGGAACAGGAAGGAGAAAGATGATCTGGCTGAGATCCTTGCTCCAGTCTTAGTCAGGACTAAGGTCTGGTTTGACAGAAAGTTTGAGAGCTCGAAGGCACTCGGGAGAATCCTCCTCCAAGGATGTTTCAACACCCAAGAGGGAAACATCGACTCCCATATCGAACACACAATCGTGCAAACCCCTCTGCCTCATCAATGCAAGGACTGCAGCTTCCACTCCTTCCTCATCCACTCAAGTGTACGGAGAAGAAACTCAAGGAGGTTACGAAGGAGCTGTGGAAAATGATCCTCAAAGAAAGCAGGTAGAGTTGCCTATGGGACCGAGAGAACATTATTGTTCTCGGTGAAAGTGAGGAGAGTGAAATGCCAACCCCCTGCAAATGTTCACGAAGATCCAATGGATAAAGATAAGAAAGTCCAGAGCACTAAACTTCCAAGTGCTATTGATTCTTCTACCGCAATTGTCTCAAGCGCCCGCTCACATCTCAACTTGAATCAACAATGCCTTGCAAACTTTGAGTGTCATGAGCTCTCTGTCTCTTGGTCCTCTTGCCCCTCCTGCCTGATTCCTCTTCCTCTTTGCGTGGGTGTAACCCTTTGTTGACAAAGTAGGAAGAGGAAATCTTCCTCTCTGAGCTCGGGGTCAAACTTTGATGCTGTCGCTTTGACCTTTTAGGCACTACTCCTTCTCGTGCCAAGAAAGCCGAATTACTTCCAGGATAGTGTAGGATGCTCGTGGTCAGCAATTCCTAGAGATTGCAAAGCCTACAAAGTAGATAAACCGAGCAGGATTTGCAGGCACTGATCTAGAACTCTCAAGGATTCCTATGGGAGAGTCTACCCCGAAGGAGAGATACATAACCTCCAGAAGCTTGATCCACAAGAGTCATTGGGAGGGTAGAGAAAGGGTAGTAAACTATTGAGCAGTTGGAGGAGCAGGCCCAGATTCTCACAAAGTTTCATCAAGTCTCTTTTGTCTAGGGACAAAGTTTTGGACCCTACCCCATTGACTACTCTTCCACCACCTGTAATTTTGAGCCAAGATGAAGTACAGTGAGTATCAAAGACATGCACAAGTATTCCATCTATGGCAGAGCTATGGAGGCCATGGTGGATGATATGCTTGTTACAGGGTTGAACTTCATTGATGAAGCTTTCAAACTCCACGGGAAGGTGAACAATTTGCAACAGAATCTCTCCTCCACTATCGGAGTCATGGATAAAGAGCTCAAACTTTGGAGCAGTTGCATAGTAGACCTTTGCCTTATGGGACAGATAGATGAGAACATTTTACTAGTGAGTAAGGTTTTTGATGACGCAAAGGATAATCTGTCAAAATCCTCGGGTTTACAGCGTGAAGTGGAAGATCAAAGTCTTGGAGGAGGCTTTGGGAGAATCGAAGAATAGCCGACAAAAAGGTGAGGCTTTCAAGACGTTGGTTGTATCGCTTTCAAAGATATACATTGTCATCTTAGGATGAAACTTCTCCGTGTGCCCCTTTCCTGCAAGAAATCAAAGCTCAATTTGAGCTTTTGTCAAAGATAATCTATTCAAGGAAAGCTCCATCTCCAAAGAGAAAATGAAGGAGATCTGCTCTCTTCAATTTTCCATTGAAGAAACAAATAAAGATTATCATACTCATGTCGAGTTTGATAAAGAGATGGAGAAGTGCCTCGGATTTTGGACTCGGCCTACTGGCCAACACGTCAGTCCCTCGTGGCAGAGACATAGCCGAGGCATTGAAGAGATTCAGGTAGTGGATTTTGAAGTCAGTGGGTCCCTCCCATTAACTGACCACCTGTCTTCTTCTCCTTATTCTTTTCTCTTCTTCCCATTCTTTTTCCGTTTTCTTTGTAAAAAGTTGAGGTATTGCGATTGGCAATCCTTAACTAATCTTAGTTAAAAGAAGCGGTTACGAAGAGTAACTAATTTGTAAGCTATATAATGGCCTCTCCATGCCATTTTGGAGGAGGAAGAACTTGGTTTATTTTCTGAAAGTGTAAATAGATCATAAAGAAATCAATACAGAAGGGCTTTCCATTCTTTGTCTATCTGATCTCTGTTATCCCCAAGCTTTCATTTAATTTTTGTGAAGATCATTTGTCTCTAGTTTGTTAGTCTTGCCGATTGCATACTCTCCAACTTTGCAAGCATGGTGATCTTGTATAACCAAGAAGGAACTTTGTGTCCTTGATTAATGAATCTGTAAAACTTTGTGTTCTGGCAGATGTTATTTACAGAACTTTGTGTCTTTAAATTCCATCTTATTTATATGATACAAATGATCTTGTTTCAATTCACTGTAACTTCACATACATAAAGAATTACTCTGTTATCTATAATTCTGCATGTTGCCTTTCTGCTCATTCTCGAACTCTTATTCCTCAATCCTTTTGTAATTGATGATCTTTATAGAAAACACTTTCGTAATATCCAAGTTCAACCAGAAAATCATGTTTTGTATATTTGTAAATAGGTTCATTTCTGAATAAGGGAACCTCTCCCATTAAAGAGGAGGGACTTCTTGTCCCCTGATTGTTGCTCTTCGTAAAGTCCTATTTGACGACCAACAAGGTGGAAGCTTTTTGGCACCACTAACCTACATAAACATGTTAGTAAGCAATTAAATATAATTTTAAATCATACAAAATTTAAACAAAATCATTTAAGTAAATATTCAAATTAAATTTGAAGAGCATACCTTTGCAAATTCAATCCAATGAACCGCAAGGATCAACTCTATTCTTGATAGTAGAAAGAATTGTTTCATGATCTCGATTCACAAACCTTCCATGATTCTTGTTTGATGGTCGACCTCGATATTTGATCAATTTAATATTTGTTATAAGGACCAAATGTGAATAGTGAAGTATCTTCTGATGTACTTCATAGTCTTCAAACAACCAAATGTTTGATTTTTTGATAGGATATTATCGACCCAAGTTCCGATGACTACCACTAATCCAATGGGATACTCAAGGTCTTCCATCAATGACTGTGGAAGTCAAAAAATATTCCCCTCTACACAATGAGACAAGAAGTAGTATGTTCCCTCTTCATTAAATTCCATCGCAATAACTACAAAAATGTGCCCTATGTATCACAAAGTAAAATTGTTCAGTCAATTTAAAAATACATTAAGAGTTGACCATTTAATAATTTATAAATCTAAAACATGGCATGTACATATATGTATGTACCTTGTTGCACTAAATCAGAGACTTGGTCAAAGTTAGGTGATGTTGTCATTTGATCTAAAGACCCTGCAAGTTGTAATGCTTGTGGAACTTGATGTGTGTCGAGTGGAATTAGAGGTCTAAAAGTCCATTCATCCACCCACTGCTATGACTCACATTCATTCCACGCAAAATCAATGCATGATATATAAAAACATGTCATGCACCTAGTATAAATAGTCCAAGCATTTGCATCTGAACTACGGAATGAGTGCATATCACTTGATCCTACAATTGTCATACAATATTAAAAGTTTGCCGAGATGTTTTCCTCTATCAACCAAAAATATCTACGAACCGTTAATCTCTCTTGAGATTCATGGCCCATATATATTTTTAACACACCAATCAACGATGTTTTTTTCATCCGTAAATTTAGCACCATCCTTGAACTTTAACTCTTCTCTTGCAAGTGATCTTTTCACACATGCTCCTGCACTATCATGCTCTCCTTTTCCATGCCCTGCCTCATTAAAACTCCAGATATGTTGTACATTTATTTCTTTTTGCATCCTAATTAGCCAATAAAACATCTCGTGCATTCTTGAATTGTGATGTGTAGTTGTCGACCAAATGTAATGTTGATCAAAACTAATGTTCCTCTCATTCAAGTTTGCATAAAACACTGGAAACACCCTTGTAAATATTCTTTAGAATGTTTATGATCATCACTAATGTAGAAATGATACTCTCTTAAATATTTTTCAATCTTTCTCGGTGCTTTCAGGAGAGTTATAATATTGAGACCGAACCTCCATTTGTGGCTGTAATGTGTAATTCTCTACGAAGTCAACTACTAAAACAAAAGTACCAAGTGGGATTGTGTCCTTTCTTAACTTGAATTATTCATCCAATCATCAAGCTCTATGTGTGTGCCTTGCATACTCATAAAAAAATTCCTCTCTGAATTTGACCATATATTCTGATACAAGTAATTGTTTTCTAACAAGCTCACACCTCTTAGATTATTTTCCATCTTTTAATTGATATGCCACCGATTTATATTTGGTGAAATCAACCAATTATTTTCATATTGAATATGTAATCTCCTCATGGATACAACTTTTCAGATTTGGCAAGCCACTGCATACATTGCACGTTTCATCCAAATATATTTTGTTATAAAAAAATTGTCTTGTTGATTTTTCACAAAATATTGTCAGAATAAATTCCCTTGAAGATTTTTTTGGGACATTTATTCCACACTCCTACAACATGATGTCAATATGCAAAACATGATGTATTTGACAAAAAACATCATAATGCATTGAAAATTCAACATGATGCCTGAAACAACAAGTGGTACATGAGTGATTGATTTTCACATTAAAGGGTTTCCTCATTTCAAAGAATATTTGGCTCTTTGTTATTTTGTGGATTTTCATTCTTGAACTTAGAGAACAATTTTTTGGAGTCATATCTAAGAAATGTTTTGCACACAATTCACGATTACGAGAACCTATTCTTCTTTTTACTGTATCTCTTCTATTCGGTGACACCCTTGTGTTCTCATTCCAAAATTTTACAATTAATTATTTTAGAATATCAGATGTATTCTTGTCTTTTCATGGAAGTCTGCTAGAGAAATCCCAATAGTCAGTGTTATTGACTAACTCAAGATGTTTACATCTCTCTATTGCTTTCATTAGTGTTTTTATGTTTAGCTTCAAAGAACTGCTTGTTTTTCTAATCAAGCATTTATTAACTATTTTATCACTTACTATACAATTAGTAAGTGCATGTCATGTAGCATTACTATCTTTGGTGTGTCTTTTTCCACCTACAGTTTGGTATGCTTTATGTATGTTTTCAACAATTGACGCATTTTGATCAACAATATTAGATGTTCTTAACCCGTGGTCTTCATTATAGGTCTCATCTTAATTAATTTCATCAATGAAACAAATAATTGACATCTTTGTGTGTCATTTAAATTCTCAAAGTAATTATCCCGAATTCCACTAGCTTTTCTTCTCGCATTTCTTTCAGGCATTTTATTAGACATTGGTTTTATAATGTTTTCATCAATTTTAATTAAGTGAATTGGTTTTCTTTGCAAAATAGGAGGTGTTCTTATAGGTGAAGATTCATTTACAAGGTTAATTTCTTCATTCAATATTTTCATACAAATTTCAGGGTTAACATTTGGATTCTCAGGTAAGGGTTCAACAATTGGATTCATATCAATTTCTTCATCCATACAAACATTATCATTCAATTCAATATCATTATTCATTGCAAAATCATTATTCTCTACATTTTCATTATGTATTTCGTCCTCATTTTCTAATACACTAGCTACATTTGATATATCAGATGTACCTTTCCCTGCTCAAAGTTTTTGCATTCTTTTCAATTTCTTTATTATCTTCTCTTCCAATTTCTCCGGTATCTTGTTCTTGGCTTTCCTCTTGTCCTTAGCTCGATGTTTATCGCCCATGATTAGAAAAAATCAACTAGTGGGATAGTGGACAAAATGAACTACTAAAAAATCATTCAAGAATGTAGAGAAAATTGCAGACAAAACATAATGTTTGCAGAATTCCCATGAAAAATATGAAAGGGACGTTGGGGGCCACAATATATAAAACAAAAGAAAAATAGGTACGCGTTATAATGTGTACACGTTATAACACGTACACGTTTTATATTTTCTCTTTTTCCAAGCCATGCCTCAAGGCTTGGGATCTGGTTTGGATCCCCAAGCCTGAGGCATGGACTTGTACAAACACAACAAACAACGTGTTTTGTACGAAAATGTAAAAATGCCACTTCCTCTATGATAAATCAAAATAAAAAAATCGATCCATTTTAAAAAAATTATACCACGACGTAGAGCAGAGTTTCTTCTTTCTAAAAATATAATTTTTCAAATTGTCTTACTAATATAAGGTTTCCATATTATTTATTTTCTAAGTATGCCTTTTTATAGTTATTTTTTTAAGTTTATATATGTTTATCTTTTATGGTGTATCTTTTTTTTGGGTGATCAAAATTTTAAAAAAAATATACTAGCCCAAACTAGGCATAATTCTATACAGATTAAAAAAAAAAACTATTTTTGATATTTTTGAGGTAGTTAGGGGGCATGGTTGGAGCTCCGTTATTTTTCAAAACATAAAATTTCTATAATAGAAAAATCGTAAATAAAAAAATATTCGCTAAAAGTATTTTTAAAAATGGAGCCCAAACTGGATGCTCCTAGCTATCTTTCTACCAAAGGGTTTTCAAAAATACTAAATGGTGCTCAAAAATGGTGGGGGCACGAAAGTCACTCTATTATGTTTCAACACCCGGGAGGGAAACATTGACTCCCATATCGGACACACTTGTGCAAACCCCTCCTGCCTCATCAACGCAAGGACCTGCAGCTTCCACTCCTTCTTCATCCACTCAAGTGTACCAGAAGAAACTCAAGGAGGTTAAGAAGGAGCCTGTGGAAAATGATCCTCAAAGAAAGCAGGTAGAGTTGCCTATGGGACCAGAGAACATTATTGTTCTCAGTGAAAGTGAAGAGAGTGAAATGCCAACCCCTGCAAATGTTCCTGAAGATCCAGCGGATAAAGATAAGGAAGTCCAGAGCACTAAACTTCCAAGTGCTATTGATTCTTCTACCGCAATTGTCTCAAGCGCCCCGCTCACATCTCAACTTGAATCAACAGCTGCGCAAACTTTGAGTGTCATGAGCTCTCTGTCTCTTGGTCCTCTTGCCCCTCCTGCTGATTCCTCTTCCTCTTTTGCGTGGGTGTAACCTTTTGTTGACAGTAGGAAGAGGAAATCTTCCTCTCGGAGCTCAGGGTCAAACTTTGATGCTGTCGCAGCCTTTTTAGGCACTACTCCTTCTCGTGCCAAGAAAGCCAGAATTACTTCCAGGATAGTGTCCGATGCTCAGGGTCAGCAATTCCTAGAGATTGCAAAGCCTACAGTAGATAAACCAGAGCAGGATTTGCAGGCAGCTGATCTAGAACTCTCAAGGATTCCTATGGGAGAGTCTACCCCTGAAGGAGAGATACATAACCTCCAGGAAACAGTCACAAGAGTCATTGGGAGGGTAGAGAAAGGGCAGTAAACTATTGAACAGTTGGAGGAACAGGCCCAGATTCTCACAGGTTTCATCAAGTCTCTTTTGTCTAGGGACAAAGTTTTGGACCCTACCCCATTGACTACTCTTCCACCACCTGTAATTTTGAGCCAAGATGAAGTACAGAGTATCAAAGACATGCACAAGTATTCCATCTATGGCAGAGCTATGGAGGCCATGGTGGATGATATGCTTGTTACAGGGTTGAACTTCATTGATGAAGCTTTCAAACTCCACGGGAAGGTGAACAGTTTGCAACAGAATCTCTCCTCCACTATCGGAGTCATGGATAAAGAGCTCAAACTTTGGAGCAGTTGCATAGTAGACCTTTGCCTTATGGGACAGATAGATGAGAACATTTTACTAGTGAGTAAGGTTTTTGATGACGTAAAGGATAATCTGTCAAAATCCTGGGTTTACAGCGTGGAGTGGAAGATCAAAGTCTTGGAGGAGGCTTTGGGAGAACTAAAGAATAGCTGGCAGAAAGGTGAGGCTTTCAAGACGTTGGTTGTCTCTGCTTTAAAAGATATACATTGTCATCTTCAGGATGAAACTTCTGGTGTGCCTTTCCTTGCAAGAAATCAAAGCTCAATTCAGAGCTTTTGTCAAAGATAATCTATTCAAGGAAAGCTCCATCTCCAAAGAGAAAATGAAGGAGATCTGCTCTCTTCAATTTGCCATTGAAGAAGCAAATAAATATTATCATACTCATGTCGAGTTTGATAAAGAGATGGAGAAGTGCCTCGGATTTTGGACTCAGTCTACAGCCAACAAGTCAGTCCCTCGTGGCAGAGACATAGCTGAGGCGTTGAAGAGATTCAGGCAGCGGATTTTGAAGTTAGTGGGTCCCTCCCAGTAACTGACCACCTATCTTCTTCTCCTTATTCTTTTCTCTTCTTCCCATTCTTTTTCCGTTTTCTTTTTAAAAAGTTGAGGTATTGCGATTGGTAGTCCTTAACTAATATTTAGTTAAAAGAAGCGGTTACGAAGAGTAACTAATTTGTAAGCTATATAATAGCCTCTCCACACCATTGTGGAGGAGGAAGAAGTTGGTTTATTTTTGGAAAGTGTAAATAGATCATAAAGAAATCAATACGAAGGGCTTTCCATTCTTTGTCTATCCGATCTCTCGTTATCCCCAAGCTTTCATTTAATTTTTGTGAAGATCATTTGTCTCTAGTTTGTTAGTCTTTCCGATTGCATACTCTCCAACTTTGCAAGCATGGTGATCTTGTATAACCAAGAAGGAACTTTTGTCCTTGATTAATGAATCAGTAAAACTTTGTGTTCTGGTAGATGTTATTTACAGAACTTTGTGTCTTTAAATTCCATCTTATTCATATGATACAAATGATCTTGTTTCAATTCACTGTAACTTCGCATACATAAATAATTACTCTGTTATCTATAATTCTGCATGTTGCCTTTCTGCTCATTCTCGAACTCTTATTCCTCAGTCCGTTTGTAATTGATGATCTTTATAGAAAACACTTTCGTAATATCCAAGTTCAACCATAAAATCATGTTTTGTATATTTGTAAATAGGTTCGTTTCTGAATAAGGGAACCTCTCCCATTAAAGAGGAGGGACTTCTTGTCCCCTGACTGTTGCTCTTCGTAAAGTCCTATTTGATGACCAACAGTTTTTGGTGACTCCGCTGGGGAAAATCATATTCCAGTTCTGTAATTTTTGATCATCCTTTGATCTGGTGATTCTGCGTTTTACTCAAGGGAGAAGGGCCCTTGGTGTTGAAGACTCTTAGTTTCAGCTTTTGGAGCAGTAGTGTTTTCCTTTCCCTTCAACAAGAAATAGAAGGACACGTTCAACAAGCACTCCACCTTTTCAAGATAGAATTCCTATCGGTGGTATTCCTTTAGAGCCTGCTAGTCCTAATCTTCGAGCTTTGGTTCTTTATGGTGTTACAGATTCCTCTCCAAGCCATCTTTCCAAGAATGGTGGCACCATTTCCTGGGGTCATCGTGTCGGGCCCTTGTCCTTCCTCGACCTTTGCATGAGTTACCCAGAGGTAACAGGAAGAACTTCCCTAAATTCAAAGGCGATGGAAAAGTGCATCCTGATGAACACATCGCAGCCTTCATTGTTGCATGTGGAGTTCGGGAGTTGAACATGAAGTCTCCGTGAGACTATTCGTTGAGACTTTACAAGATAATGCTACTGATTGGTTCTATCACCTTCTTGTTGGCGTTATCACCGATTGGGACACAATGAGAACTAAGTTTGAAATCCGTTTCAAGCCAGCAGAAGATGTGCATGCTTTACTAGCTCAAATCTCTCAGATAAAGAAAGATTCACCAGAGCCCATGAGAGAATTTGTGGCCCGATTCAATAGGCTAATTAATAAAATTCCGGTAAATACTCGACCTGTTGATCAAATCCAAAAATGTTTCTTCCTAAATGCTCAATCTCCTGAAGTTAGTTATGCGCTGAGAAGGGCTAATCTCGCAACATTGGTTGAGGATCAAACTCTTGTTGTTAGTGTCGAGGATGATTTGATCATGTCAGGGAAGTTGAGAAGAGACCCTTCCAAATCTAAGTTTCTTTGCTTCCTCCTCTTCCACTGTTGGACCTAATACTGATCCATTATTTCAAAAACTTGTGAATGATCTCATTGCCATAAAGAAACAATTGGCTCAGCATGCTCCTTATGCAGACGTTCCAAGGAGGAATTTTCAGCCTGAAATCGTTTTCTTGCTTCTCAAACAAGATTAGCGCTTGAAGGACCTCCTGTTAAAGTTCCTGTCAATGCAACCTGTGAAGTTGAAGAGCCAGATGATGATGAGGATAATGAAGCTTGCGAGGAGTTTGTGGAAGAAGTTGATGATGAAGCAGATGAACTTGAAGGATCTCGAGTTAATTTCTTCACCACTGAGGGCATTGATGATGGAGATGATTATGATGAAGTAGTAGCAGACATGAATAGCAAATCATTCGCTGTCATGACTCGAGAGCAGACCAATCAGAGGGAGAAAGTGACGCAACCCCCAAGAAATCTAAGGAGCAGCCGACAACTATCCCCGTAATTGAAAAAAGAGGATCTCCTATCCCCACTTCATCTACACCAAAGGTGAGTCCTGTCAATCCTACTATTAAAGTTACTTCTTTTTCCCTAAAGTTGATAAACCTAGGATCTCAAGTGATGATGGCCCATCTACTTCTGGGTCTTTTGATATTATTGATCATCTGAAAAAGACTAAGGTTCAAATCTCAGAGGCTGAGTATTATCAAACCCATCCCAAAGCTTTTGCTAAGATGATTCAATTTGTTAATTCCCATTCTAAAACCACCTCTAAAGGCCTTTTACCCACTCCTTCTTCTGCACCACAGCCTAGTCTGGTAGTTGTCACCTCACCTAATGACAAAATTAAACCATTTTATGTAACACTTCTTATAGCTGGTTATAGGCTCAGTAATTGTGTCATAGATTCGGGAGCCTCGGATAATGTGATGCCTGCCAAAGTAGCTCATGCTTTAGGCTTGACTCTCACACGCACTTATGGTTCTTGTTATTCTATGGAGAGTAAAGAGGTGCCACCTTGGTTGGAAGAATTAAAGATGCACAAGTGGCTTTTTTGCTTTGCACGAGAAGAAAGTGTTGGCTACCATCTTAGTGAGATATTCCTCCTTCATACGGGATGTTGTTAAGTAGGAACTTTTGTAAGGATGTAGGTGGAGAAATCCAAATGGAATGGTCACATGCACTCGTACTGTTAATGGGCAAATGAAGAAGTTCTTTGCCGAGAAGCAATCGAGTATATTGTACAAAAACGGATGATCCTAAAGCACAAATACTCTATGAGGATATGGGTCATGGCAACTACATGATTATGTCTCCTGATAAAATCCAACTCCCTAAAATGTCAGCTAAAGATCCTAATGGTGTTTGGATTTTAGAGTTTGATGGAAGTTGTTCCTCAGCTGGTTCTGGAGCTGGTGTCCTACTGGTGTCACCTGAAGGAAGCCTACATCCTTTTTCATTCAAGTTGCAGTTCGAAAATACTAATAATACAGCAGAGTATGAGGCTCTCATTCTTGGACTGCAAGTGGCCAAAGAACAAGGTGTAAAGAATCTTCTGGCTCGTGGTGATGCAGAATTGATTGTAAAGCAAGTCAGAAACCTTTTTCAAGTAAAAAATGGAAGGTTGAAACATTACCGGAATCAGGTTTGGGATTCCATTGAATTCCTTGATGCTTTCTCTATCGAAGCAGTACCTAGGGAAAAGAACAGTCAGGGCTGATTCACTAGCAGTCTCAGGGTCACTACTGATTCCTCATCCTGATTTCTCTCAAGATAAGTTCACCATTGAGATGGTCCATCGACCTAGTGTACCTGATAATACCCATAACTGGAAAGTTTTCAATGGTGATCAACACTTGCTTTCTTTCCTTGAACTCAAGGGTAATTTTGAGCAATTTGTATTTTGAAGGAAGTGACATCCTACCTCGTGAAAGTGTGTCCTCGTGACGAAGCAGTCACCCGAGGAGAAGAAAAGGATCAAGATGGGTGCATCGGACTCAAAAGAAACAAGATTCCTAAAGGACTGGTGAGTTTAGAGGAACTATTTGATAAACATGACGGGTATGTGAAGTCTAGAGCTTCTACTCGACCTCAACAATCAATTTGAGTATGACAAGATTGATATTGGGAGTTCTATTGATCCTAAGCTCGTGAACATTGGAAAATGTTGCACAAGTAGATGAGAGGAAGAAAGCAATTGATATTTTAAAGAGGTATAAGGATGTTCTTGCTTACTCTTATGAAGATTTAAAAGCTTTCAAATGAAAAGATATGCGATTCTATTCCTCTCAAGCCCGGAATTAAGCCTTTAAGTAGAAACAGAGGCAATACAACCCCAAAATAGCTGACACCATCTTTCAGGAAATACAGAAGTTGTTGAATGCTAAAATCATTTTTCCCATTCACCATTCAACATGGATTGCAAATATTGTGCCTGTTAGGAAGAAAATGGTGAGATCCGCATCTGTGTTGATTTTAGGAACCTTAATCAAAGCTTCCTTGAAAGATAATAATCCTTTGCCCATGATGGATCAGATCTTGCAAGCGGTAATAGGATCTCGAGATGTTATCTATGATTGATGGATTCTCGGGATATAATCGGGTAGAGGTTGATACTACAGATCAACACAAACCAAATTTTACTACTCCTTGGGGTACCTTTGCTTATAAGAGCCTTTTGGGCTTATTAATGCAGTGCCACTTTTCAGAGAGCTATGGATCCGGCTTTTGGAAGTTTGAAAGGGAAGTGTATTGTCATATACCTTGATGAATTGTGAGTTGTTTTCTAAAACAAGGGCGGATCATTTTGACCACTGAAACAGATTCGCTAAGATGCGAGAGAGCATTGGATCTCTTTGAACCCTAAAAATCTGTCTTTTGTGTCAGAGAGGGAAAAATATTAGGGCACATTGTCTCGAAAGATGGTATTAAGATTGATCCTGAACAAGTACAAGCTATCCAGCAAATCCCTCTCCCAACCAGCAAAAAGGGCGTGCACTCTTTCTTTGGTAAGATAAATTTTTTAAGAAGGTTCATCCCTGATTTTGCAGAGTTAACTTTGAATATTTCTCATATGATGAAAGGGAAACAAACGTTTGGTTGGTATTTTGAAGGAAAGGAATCCTTTGAAGGTATCAAAAGAGCTATTGCTAAAACTCTGTTTTGGCTGTCCTTATTTCAACAAAGATTTTATTATCTATTGCTATGCCACAGATAATACCTTGGCTGCCATTTTGACTCAAGAAGATTCTAATGAGCACGAAATTCCAATTGCTTTCATGAGCTATATCCTGAAAGATCATGAGTTAAAATACACCATGATGGAAAAACATGCTTTTGCAGTGGTCAAACTTGTTAAATAGTTTCATTTTTACATCCTCAACTCTCATTCCATGGTGTTGGTTCCAGATACAACTGTTAAGTCAATTCTCACCCAACAGGAATTTGGATCCAAGAGAGGGAACTGGGTCGATAAGGTCCAAGAATATGATATTGACATTAAACCGACCAAGCTTGTTCACGGTAAAGGCCTTTGTGAGCTCATTGTGGAAGGAGCTAAACATGAGTTGCTGGAGGATAAGGTTGACCTTCCTACCGTTTTGTTTCTCATCTCAGTTGACGAATGGTATGCTGACATCACCCATTTTCTCACCTATGGAGAATGCCCCTCTCATTTGACTGCCAAAGAAAAGAGGGTTGTTAAACTAAGGTCAGTACAGTATGTGTTGTGGGAAAACGCCTTGTTCAAACGGGGAATAGATGGAAGATTTTTGAAATGTGTGGACAAGGAGCAGCAGAAAAGACTACTCTCAGCTTTTCATGATCAGGCTTGTGGAGGGCACTATTCATCAACGGTTACGGCTCATAAAATACTCCGTGGAGGATATTACTGGCCTACCTTGTTCAGAGATGAATCCAAGTGGGTTGATAAATGTGAGGCTTGTCAGAACTTTGTGGGAAGACCTAAATTGGCCTCTTTGCCTCTCAAGCCGTTGTGATTGAGGAACCATTTCAACAGTGGGGTTTGGACTTCATTGGTACTCTTAATCATGCTTCTAGTGCTGGTCATACCCATGTACTAACCGCCACGGATTATTTCACCAAATGGATAGAAGCTATTCCGATTAAGAGTACTACTTCGAAGTGTTGTGCGGCTTCATCAAAGAGAACATCTTGGTAAGGTATGGTGTACCTAACAAGATTGTAACAGATAATGCTTTGAATTTCTCTTCAACTGAGATAATGGATTTTTGCTATGGGTATGGCATTTCTTTGGCTCACTCTTCGGATTACTATCCTCAGGGAAATGGGCAAGCAGAATCCACTAATAAAAATTTGGTGACTATTATAAGGAAATTAGTCAATGAGTCTCAACGAAATTGGATCACACCAAAGAGAGCTATTGGAATGTCCCCTTTTCAAGTGGTATATGTAGTAGAAGCTCAACTCCTAGTAACAGTGGAACTGCCCGCCTTGCATCTAATGAAGGCCATTGAAGATACTAGTTTCAGTGATGCTTTGGATAAGAGAATTATGTACCTTCACAAACTGGATGAGGATAGATTAGAGGTTGCTGATAGGATATTTGTTCACCAGCAGAAGGTAAAGGTCTTGTTTGATAAGAAAGCCAAGTTCAGAGATTTCCAAGTTGGAGACACTATGTTGTTATGGGATAAAAGGCATGAACCTCGTGGCAGTCATGGCAAGTTCGATTCCCTTTGGCTCGGACCTTTCAAGATCAGACACTTTACTGGTAAGAATTCCTTTTATCTTGATTACATGAATGGTTCTCCTCTCCCACTTCCTTTTAGTGGGGAGTATCTCAAGTTGTTCAAGTATTAGGTGACTAGGGAGTCCCTTTGTGCATTACGTACGAGCGTTTTTGTTTTTCTTTCCTTTCTGTTTTGGTGTGTTCTCTCTCGTATTGGTTTTCCTTTTTACTCCATTGCCCAATCGATAAGGTCTTGGTCTACTTCCCGAGTTTGTCTAAGTTCTTGCCTTGTCTCATTCCTTAAATTTGTGCCAAGTCATCCCCAAAAGGAGCCACTGTTGTCCACTCAAATTCCCCTGTTCTTAAGAAAGTGAAATCTTAAAATTTTGAGTATAAGTGCCTTTTCTGTCGACCTGGTAGTGTGAAAAGCCGAGAAATTGAGAAAATCTGCAATTTTGGGTCATTTTGTGTGTTTTTCGGGCCTGTCGGACATTTTTGTCCCGCGTGCCCCAAGTTCAAAAGTTCGCTCTATTCCCCGATCGGCCGATTTCCCCGAAGTTTGTCTTTTTCGGGCCCGTCGGAACTTTTCGTCCCAAATGTCCCAAAGTTCAATCGGACAAGTTGTTCAATTTTCGGCCGAAACACCCGAACCGCGACTTCGCACTTTTTTGTCCCAAATGTCCCAAGTCAAATTGTGCAAGTTGTTCCATTTTCGGCCGATTCTTTCGAACTGCGTACTTCACGCACTTGCATCCCAAATGTCCCAAACTCTTAGGACTGTTGTCACATTTTCATCCGATCCGACCGAAGTCACGTGTTTGCGCGCCCTTTTGTCCCGCATGTCCCAAAAGGAATTTGTGCATCTTTTCCTCACGTCGCGCGAATCGGCCGAGGCAGCGTGTTTCGCGCATTCGCGTCTCACATGTCCCAAATGAACCAAGTGCCATTGTGTTTTTTTTGCCGCTCTACCCGAATGTCTTGCTAATTCAAATTGGTAGGTATGTATTAAATGCACATTCATGGCCTTTTCTCTCTCTAAACGGCTATATAACGAGCGAACCCCCTTTGCATTTTTCACACTTGCTTCCATGCTATCCTTTACTCGAAGCCCTTGCGTAATCTAAAAACTGCGCGTGTATCCCTTTCCTCTGTATTTACTTCCCGAGTCAAGTTTGCGTCTCTGTCCTCCGAGTTACTATCAATATGAAGATCAAATTTCAGGGACAGGAACAAATCTCACCACTAGAATCTGCCGTTCCCAATATTGGGGACAGTGAAGCTCGCCATCTTGATTTCGGTGATTTTTGTGCAAGGATGGCAGATGCAAACCCTACACCAATGGCGCAGATGATTCACGATAGCGGTTTGGCTTAAAGCGGAGGTTTCCCAATCTCGGTGCAGTGTCGATGCAAGTACTTTCATGCGGAGCTCACTTCAACCCTGATTCGAGTGAATTAACCAATGTACACGGGGAACTCATCGCCAAGCTAGATGCTGCCGCCATTAGCACTGCTCTGAGGATCCCAGAGATGGATAATGCCATAGTTGTTTCCCGGGATCAAGCACAGGCCCTGTTCAATCAAGACAGCGACAAATACAAGGCACGGGTGGCAAAGTCATGGCTTAAAAACCCTAAGAAGGAGCATCTCGTCTATCCAAGACTCTTTTCTGGGTAGATTTCAACGAAGAATTGTCTGATTTTATAATTCTACTGGCTCGGGTTATGGGTTTACCCTCTACCAACGACTTCCATTTCTGGATGTGCCCACTCATCAGAATGGTGTGCGAGGAACTCAAAATATCAACTGGGTGGAGATCATCAGCATGAATTTGGCGGAGCAGCTGTCCAATGTACAAAAAATTAAGAAGTTCTACATGACTTCGTACCTGATGTATACTCTGGCGGCATCAAGGAAATGGTTTGGTTTTTCTTACATTGATGCCCACAAGGATGATCATGTATATGCCTACTGCCCGCAGTTCACCCTAGAGACCAGCAATCACAATTTCAGAAGGGTAAATGATGCTTTCACCATGTGCGTAGTCGGGCTCGCTTGAAGGTGACACTGCTTTAGAAGATTTTCTCGATGAAGCCATGAACACGATATCGCACTACGGTGCCTATTTCATACAATTCAGGAAATTCTCTTATATCAGGCTTGCTGGCTATGAGAGCACCCCTTTGAGGCTTCCCATGTTCTGCAGTGATAAGATGGCCTTGATAGAAGTATGCAGACAGTTAGACAAATTACACAGAACCTGCAGAGACAAGAAGATTTCTGGTTTGCACTTTCCCATCTCTTTGGGAAATTACACTTGTAAAACAGCCCTGGACGCACAGAACATAGAAAGAGCCCTGGTTCCTATCACTGTTCATTTCTTCAAACCAAGAACTTGCTTCGACTTGAATAAGTTCATTGAACAGAACATCAAGATAATCTATCATCATAGGGCAGATACAGAAGACTACTGGGCTGACTGTGCAGATGATTTCGAAGCTAGAAGGAGGCACTATGGTAGGTTCCCTCTGCAATTGATCCAAGAACTCGGCTTGTACCAAGTTCCTGAAGGACTCCAGGATGACAACTCTGATCTATACTCATATGAGTATGACAATGTGGTTAAGCACACTCCTTGGAGGACTTGGATTGGAACAGGAAGGAGAAAGATGATCTGGCTGAGATCCTTGCTCCAGTCTTAGTCAGGACTAAGGTGCGGTTTGACGGGAAAGTTTGAGAGCTCGAAGGCACTCGGGAGAATCCTCCTCCAAGGATGTTTCAACACCCAAGAGGGAAACATCGACTCCCATATCGAGACACACCATGCGCAAACCCCTCCTGCCTCATCAACGCAAGGACTGCGGCTTCCACTCCTTCCTCATCCACTCAAGTGTACGGAAGAAACTCAAGGAGGTTACGAAGGAGCACTGTGGAAAATGATCCTCAAAGAAAGCGAGGTAGAGTTGCCTATGGGACGAGAGAACATTATTGTTCTCGGTGAAAGTGAGAGAGTGAAATGCCAACCCCGCAAATGTTCTGAAGATCCAGCGGATAAAGATAAGAAAGTCAGAGCACTAAACTTCCAAGTGCTATTGATTCTTCTACCGCAATTGTCTCAAGCGCCCGCTCACATCTCAACTTGAATCAACAGTGCGCAGAACTTTGAGTGTCATGAGCTCTCTGTCTCTTGGTCCTCTTGCCCCTCCTGCTGATTCCTCTTCCTCTTTGCGTGGGTGTAACCTTTTGTTGTGATGTAGGAAGAGGAAATCTTCCTCTCGAGCTCGTGGTCAAACTTTGATCTTTGTCGCAGCCTTTTTAGGCACTACTCCTTCTCGTGCCAAGAAAGCTTTAATTACTTCCTGGATAGTGTAGGATGCTCGTGGTCAGCAATTCTAGAGATTGCAAAGCCTACGGTAGATAAACCGTAAGCAGGATTTGCAGGCGGCTGATCTAGAACTCTCAAGGATTCCTATGGGAGAGTCTACCCTGAAGGAGAGATACATAACCTCCAGGAAAGCATGATCCACAAGAGTCATTGGGAGGGTAGAGAAAGGGTAGTAAACTATTGAGCAGGTTGGAGGAACAGGCCCGATTCTCAAAGTTTCATCAAGTCTCTTTTGTCTAGGGAAAAGTTTTGGACCCTACCCCATTGACTACTCTTCCACCACCTGTAATTTTGAGCCAAGATGAAGTACAGTATCAAAGACATGCACAAGTATTCCATCTATGGCAGAGCTATGGAGGCCATGGTGGATGATATGCTTGTTACTGAGGTTGAACTTCATTGATGAAGCTTTCAAACTCCACGGGAAGGTGAGCGATTTGCACAGAATCTCTCCTCCACTATCGGAGTCATGGATAAAGAGCTCAAACTTTGGAGAGCAGTTGCATAGTAGACCTTTGCCTTATGGGACGAGATAGATGAGAACATTTTACTAGTGAGTAAGGTTTTGATGACGTGAAAGGATAATCTGTCAAAATCCACGGGTTTACGGCGTGAAGTGGAAGATCAAAGTCTTGGAGGAGGCTTTGGGAGAATCGAAGAATAGGACAAAAAGGTGAGGCTTTCAAGACGTTGGTCAGATCTGCTTTCAAAGATATACATTGTCATCTTCGAGGATGAAACTTCTGGTGTGCCCCTTTCTTGCAAGAAATCAAAGCTCAATTGAGCTTTTGTCAAAGATAATCTATTCAAGGAAAGCTCCATCTCAAAGAGAAAATGAAGGAGATCTGCTCTCTTCAATTTTCCATTGAAGAAACAAATAAAGATTATCATACTCATGTCGAGTTTGATAAAGAGATGGAGAAGTGCCTCGGATTTTGGACTCGGTCCACAGACCAACACGTCGGTCCTCGTGGCGAGAGACATAGCTGAGGCATTGAAGAGATTCAGGCAGCGGATTTTGAAGTCAGTGGGTCCCTCCCAGTAACTGACCACCTGTCTTCTTCTCCTTATTCTTTTCTCTTCTTCCCATTCTTTTTCCGTTTTCTTTGTAAAAAGTTGAGGTATTGCGATTGGCAGTCCTTAACTAATCTTAGTTAAAAGAAGCGGTTACGAAGAGTAACTGATTTGTAAGCTATATAATGGCCTCTCCATGCCATTTTGGAGGAGGAAGAACTTGGTTTATTTTCTGAAAGTGTAAATAGATCATAAAGAAATCAATACAGAAGGGCTTTCCATTCTTTGTCTATCTGATCTCTGTTATCCCTAAGCTTTCATTTAATTTTTGTGAAGATCATTTGTCTCTAGTTTGTTAGTCTTGCCGATTGCATACTCTCCAACTTTGCAAGCATGGTGATCTTGTATAACCAAGAAGGAACTTTGTGTCCTTGATTAATGAATCAGTAAAACTTTGTGTTCTGGCAGATGTTATTTACAGAACTTTGTGTCTTTAAATTCCATCTTATTTATATGATACAAATGATCTTGTTTCAATTCACTGTAACTTCACATACATAAAGAATTACTCTGTTATCTATAATTCGCATGTTGCCTTTCGCTCATTCTCGAACTCTTATTCCTCATCCGTTTGTAATTGATGATCTTTATAGAAAACACTTTCGTAATATCCAAGTTCAACCAGAAAATCATGTTTTGTATATTTGTAAATAGGTTCATTTCTGAATAAGGGAACCTCTCCCATTAAAGAGGAGGGACTTCTTGTCCCCTGACTGTTGCTCTTCGTAAATTCCTATTTGACGACCAACAAGGTGGAAGCTTTTTTGGCACCACTAACCTACATAAACATGTTAGTAAGCAATTAAATATAATTTTAAATCATACAAAATTTAAACAAAATCATTTAAGTAAATATTCAAATTAAATTTCTGAAGAGCATACCTTTGCAAATTCAATCCAATGAACCGCAAGGATCAACTCTATTCTTGATAGTAGAAAGAATTGTTTCATGATCTGATTCACAAACCTTCCACAGATTCTTGTTTGATGGTCGACCTCGATATTTGATCAATTTAATATTTGTTATAAGGACCAAATGTTAATAGTGAAGTATCTTCCGATGTATTTCATAGTCTTCAAACAACCAAATGTTTGATTTTTTGATAGGATATCATCGAAGCCAAGTTCCAGTGAC
This sequence comes from Taxus wallichiana var. yunnanensis, assembly GCA_018340775.1. NCBI lineage: Eukaryota > Viridiplantae > Streptophyta > Pinopsida > Cupressales > Taxaceae > Taxus > Taxus wallichiana. The sequence continues at coordinate 162,067,542 of CM031236.1, forward strand.
TACCACTAATCCAATGGGATACTCAAGGTCTTCCATCAATGACTATGAAAGTCATAAAATATTCCCCTCTAAACAGCGAGACAAGAAGTAGTATGTTCCCTCTTCATTAAATTCCATCGCAATAACTACAAAAATGTGCCTTATGTATCACAAAATAAAATTGCTCACGGTCAATTTAAAAATACATTAAGAGTTGACCATTTAATAATTTATAAATCTAAAACATGGCATGTACATATATGTATGTACCTTGTTGCACTAAATCAGAGACTTGGTCAAAGTTAGGTGATGTTGTCATTTGATCTAAAGACCCTGCAAGTTGTAATGCTTGTGGAACTTGATGTGTGTCGAGTGGAATTAGAGGTCTAAAAGTCCATTCATCCACCCACTGCTATGACTCACATTCATTCCACGCAAAATCAATGCATGATATACAAAAACATGTCATGCACCTAGTATAAATAGTCAAAGCATTTGCATCTGAACTACGGAATGAGTGCATATCACTTGATCCTACAATCTGTCATACAATATTAAAAGTTTGCCGAGATGTTTTTCCTCTATCAACCAAAAATATCTACGAACCGTTAATCTCTCTTGAGATTCATGGCCCATATATATTTTTAACACACCAATCAACAATGTTTTTTACATCTGTAAATTTAGCACCATCCTTGAACTTTAACTCTTCTCTTGCAAGTGATCTTTTCACACATGCTCCTGCACCATCATGCTCTCCTTTTCCATGCCCTGCCTCAGTAAAACTCCAGATATGTTGTACATTTATTTCTTTTTGCATCCTACTTAGCCAATAAAACATCTGTGCATTCTTGAATTGTGATGTGTAGTTGTCCGACCAAATGTAATGTTGATCAAAACTAATGTTCCTCTCATTCAAGTTTGCATAAAACACCTGGAAACACCCTTGTACATATTCTGTAGAATGTTTATGATCATCACTAATGTAGAAATGATACTCTCTTAATATTTTTCAATCTTTCTCGGTGCTTTAGGAGAGTTATAATATTGAGGCCCGAACCTCCATTTGTGGTCAGCTGTAATGTGTAATTCTCTCACGAAGTCAACTACTAAAACAAAAGTACCAAGTGGGATTGTGTCCTTTCTTAACTTGAATTGTTCATCCAATCATCAAGCTCTATGTGTGTGCCTTGCATACTCATAAAAAATTCCTCTCTGAATTTGACCATATATTCTGATACAGGTAATTGTTTTCTAACAAGCTCACACCTCTTAGATTATTTTCCATCTTTTAATTGATATGCCACCGATTTATATTTGGTGAAATCAACCAATTATTTTCCTATTGAATATGTACTCTCCTCATGGATACAACTTTTCAGATTTGGCAAGCCACCGCATACATTGCACGTTCCATCCAAATATGTTTTGTTATAAAAAAATTGTCTTGTTGATTTTTCACAAAATATTGTCAAAATAAATTCCCTTGAAGATTTTTGTGGGACATTTATTCCACACTCCTACAACATGATGTCAATATGCAAAACATGATGTATTTGACAAAAAACATCATAATGCATTGAAAATTCAACATGATGCCTGCAACAACAAGTGGTACATGAGTGATTGATTTTCACATAAAAGGGTTTGCTCATTTCAAAGAATATTTGGCTCTTTGTTAATTTGTGGATTTTCATTCTTAAACTTAGAGAACAATTTTTTTGAGTCATATCTAAGAAATGTTTTGCACACAATTCACGATTACGAGAACCTATTCTTCTTTTTATTGTATCTCTTCTATTCGGTGACACCCTTGTGTTCTCATTCCAAAATTTTACAATTAATTCTTCTAGAATATCAGATGTATTCTTGTCTTTTCATGGAAGTCTTCTAGAGAAATCCCAATAGTCGGTGTTATTGACTAACTCAAGATGTTTACATCTCTCTATTGCTTTCATTAGTGTTTTTCTGTTTAGCTTCAAAGAATTGCTTGTTTTTCTAATCAAGCATTTATTAACTATTTTATCACTTACTATACAATTAGTAAGTGCATGTCATGTAGCATTACTATCTTTGGTGTGTCTTTTTCCACCTACAATTTGGTATGCTTTATGTATGTTTTCAACAATTGACGCATTTTGATCAACAACATTAGATGTTCTTAACCCTAGGGTCTTCATTATAGGTCTCATCTTAATTAATTTCATCAATGAAACAAATAATTGACATCTTTGTGTGTCATTTAAATTCTCAAAGTAATTATCCCAAATTCCACTAGCTTTTCTTCTCGCATTTCTTTCGGGCATTTTATTAGACATTGGTTTTATAATGTTTTCATCAATTTTAATTAAGTGAATTGGTTTTCTTTGCAAAATAGGAGGTGTTCTTATAGGTGAAGATTCATTTACAAGGTTAATTTCTTCATTCAATATTTTCATACAAATTTCGGGGTTAACATTTGGATTCTCGGTGTAAGGGTTCAACAATTGGATTCATATCAATTTCTTCATCCATACAAACATTATCATTCAATTCAATATCATTATTCATTGCAAAATCATTATTCTCTACATTTTCATTATGTATTTCGTCCTCATTTTCTAATACACTAGCTACATTTGATATATCGGATGTACCTTTCCCGCTCAAAGTTTTTGCATTCTTTTCAATTTCTTTATTATCTTCTCTTCCAATTTCTCAGGTATCTTGTTCTTGGCTTTCCTCTTGTCCTTAGCTCGATGTTTATCGCCCATGATTAGAAAAAATCAACTAGTGGGATAGTGGACAAAATGAACTACTAAAAATCATTCAAGAATGTAGAGAAAATTGCGAACAAACATAATGTTTGCAGAATTCCCATGAAAAATATGAAAGGGACGTTGGGGGGCCACAATATATAAAACAAAGAAAAATAGGTACGCGTTATAATGTGTACACGTTATAACACGTACACGTTTTATATTTTCTCTTTTTCCAAGCCATGCCTCAAGGCTTGGGATCTGGTTTGGATCCCCAAGCTTGAGGCATGGACTTGTAAAAACACAACAAACAACGTGTTTTTGTAAGAAAATGTAAAAATGCCACTTCCTCTATGATAAATCAAAATAAAAAATCGATCCATTTTAAAAAAATTATACCACGACGTAGAGCAGAGTTTCTTCTTTCTAAAAATATAATTTTTCAAATTTTCTGACTAATATAAGGTTTCCATATTATTTATTTTCTAACTATGCCTTTTTATAGCTATTTTTTAAGTTTATATATGTTTATCTTTTATGGTGTATCTTTTTTTGGGTGATCAAAATTTTAAAAAAATATACTAGCCCAAACTAGGCATAATTTTTCTATTATAAAAAAAAAAACTATTTTTGATATTTTTTGAGGTAGTTAGGGGGCACGGTTGGAGCTCCGTTATTTTTCAAAACATAAAATTTCTATACTAGAAAAATCATAAATAAAAAAATATTCGCTAAAAATATTTTTAAAAATGGAGCCCAAACTAGATGCTCCTAGCTATCTTTCTACCAAAGGGTTTTCAAAAATACTAAATGGTGCTCAAAAAATGGTGGGGGCACGAAAGTCACTCTATTATGTTTTTTAACAAAAACAGAGCATCTTTTGGTATTTTAGTTGTTTGACCCACTTAAACTTATCATTTTCAATAAAATTTAGTAGCTTAGAAACTAGACTCAAAATGCTACGATTCATATTTCTACAATATCTTCCAATTTTGAGTGTAACTATTTCAAAAAACTCGTACAAGTTGAAGTTTTTTTTTCAGAAAAATGTGTCCACTTAAGACCCCTTTTGGCCCCCCAACTTGGTGCACTTACCTGAGTTTGAGACATTACTTTAATAATGAATGATATGGTGACAAACATACAAGTTATTAACTATAATTTTAAAAAATATAGGCAAGCAACGAGTTATCCACAAATATTACTCTAGAATAGTGGTTGTTTAATTTGTAATGTTACATATAATTATGTCAATAGCCATTTTTCCAAACTAGACCAATGTGACCAAATTGTGACATGACATAAATATCATATGGCTCTCACTTCTTTGGTCGGTGTTGTATGGCCATATCAGTGTCATCCATATGAATTTGGTTCTCTTAGACCCCACTAATTGTCGTGGACATATCCTCTGATAATCTATTGTAGTGATAAGCCTGCATATAATGTTTTGAAGGAAAAACAAGACATGAGCAATGGGGCCTACCACTCCACCAAATTGTGCCATCTTAATCCACGTGTTACTCATTAGTTGTTAAACTCTTGACTTAAGGTAGAGGATAAATGCACCCCTTTGTAGAGTCATTAACCTTTGAAATTTAAAATACATGTGGCATGTGGAAGGTATATCAAAGTGTGTAAAAGTGTGCACCTAGACAAAAATGCATTTGAAAGAATTTTTATTATTATTTGAATGTCCACGACCATTATGTGTCATTTTCTTCCATTGGACTTAGTGGGTATTATTGAGGCTCTCTCATGTATAATTTCAGAGAGATTGTTTTTTTAGGATATGGGGTAAGTGCACCAAGATGGTGGAAAATCAAGTGGACATTAAAACCCAATATTTAGGTACGTGCGCTCATGGTTTCTAAATAGCGCTCGTGTAAGCTGTTTTTATAGGCTCGGTGATTTCCGAACCTAAAACCGTGAGCACGGTTTAAAACCACACTCGCGGTTTTAAACCGCGATCGTGGTCCTTTGAGATTAAAAAAAAATAGACCCACAACTCCCCTCATTTTCCCTCATTTTTCCTTTCCAACCACGATTTCTCTTAGACCTTTGGCACTCGTGCTTTGAATACCCCCTAAAAATTACTCTTGAACTTGTGGATCATGATAGTTTCAACCATGCCGCCAAGAAAAAGAGGTAAGCCCTCGAGTTTGATCAATTTGTTTGCATTTTCGGTTATTTTTGTGATTTTCATGGGTTTTTCAATTTTTGTTTATGTATACAATTTTTTGTTTTCTCATTTGCTCGGCAAGCTCATAATCCTCCAAATCATCAAAATATTCCTCAAAACCCTCCAAATAATCCGTAAAACCCTCCAAACATTCTATAAAACCCTCCTCCAAACATAGATCCGCCTCCCTGTGTCTCCTTTTGTCCCAGGGAACCAATAGGAACACAAGCTAATATCGTTGGAAGAATCCAAAAAAATAAAATTGTCATTAAGAACCTTATTCAGAATATAAGACAAAATCATGCCACAAATCCATCCCACATGACTTTAGCCAACACATTGCAAACATTGATTGGTAAAGTTGACTCCACAACCAACCAAATAGATAGATGGAATACCTTTAGAGGTGATTGTAGGCAGTGGTATGCAAATAAATTATCCCATGCGGCCGTAAAAGACAAAAAATTTGGAAAAGACCGCATTTTTGCATTATTTATTAACCCAAAAACCAATGTCCCCCGTAGTTACTTGCAAATGGTTCCCAATCCATTGGTTCCACGATGACCGAATCAAGAAAATTTTTGGGACCGATGGTGGATGGTTTTGATTATCCACCATGCAACAACAATGAGGTTCCCCTTTATTTTTTGAAGAAATTATATTGCGAGTTTGTGCTTAATGAGGTCCCAAATTATTTTGAATTTTCTAATTTTTTATGGGTGAGGTAGTGGCTCTGCACAGAGTAGACTTGGTGCACGTGTAGGTCAACCAAGGATCCCCTATGCCCCAAAACCCCCACTGCCTTCAGTTATCCCTCCTATAGTGAAGGAGGTTGTGGAGATTGACACACTACATGCATTGAGGGAGCTCACTGACACTCTGACCCAGCATAGTGAGCAGATTGCATCACGGTAATGTTGGTGGAGCCACCGGTTCTAGCGTACCACACCACTGTGGATCATGTGGTGCCATATGCACTGCGGGTGAGACATCATTTTCTAGATCGCGTGATTTATTTTCTCTAGATGAGATGATGGTGGATGTTTTTGGAACTAGTGCAAAGGATCTTGATTTTCACGGGTAAATGTCAAATAAATATTTAATATTATATACAATACTTTAATTCATATTTAATATTTTAATATATATGTATTTCATTGTACATTATGTACATACTTGTAAAAACTATTTTTTTCTTTTATTATAAATAGCAAGAGCCGGTGAAGGAAACATCCGGCGTCTACATGCTAGCTATTGCAGATGGGCATGTTACAAACATAAGTTTCAAGTTGTACTTAAATTTCAAATTTCATTTGATTGTGCACTTTTATTATTATAATGTTTCACATGTACATGTACATATTAATATATGTTTGTCTTTTATACACAAGAGCCTGGTGGGTCATCATTTGCTTTGGGAATTGAGGCTACTAGCATGCCTCACGTGACTTTTACGTAGGTTAGTTTCTCTTTACACTTTGTTTCTAATTGTGGAAGTTCACGTGGATTATGCTTTGGCTCTATTATGTGGCAGTCATGTAGATTAATATTGATTTGTACATGTTTTTTGTATAGCTTATGATTTCCAGAGAGACTCCTCCATATATATGCAGACTGTGGAGGTTGTTGTAGATACTGCCATAGCATCTACAGATCCACTAACTGAGGTATAATTTTTCAAATTTGTTAAATTTATTTAGGAATTATTTCTTATTACTTAAATCTACAATATCAAATTTTGTACATGAAATATTTAATTTGAAATTTAATTATTTGTATGTAGCTTACCTCTCATGAGTCTATTGTTGTCCCTATCATGCGTTAATGAAAAATTGATAGGGATCATGACATTGTGGTAAGATTTCACATGCATTTTAACTAAATTCTAAGTTTCTAAATTTTGAATGTATTTTAAAAATTTGGGTGTTAAAAACTTGTTGTTTATGAATGTGCAGGTTAGGTTGTAGGCCTTCTTAGAGACGCCTAGGACCACACGGATGAAATCCATAGTGGCATCTCCCTCCACTACATCCCTAGGTCATGGACATGCTACTTCTAGCGAGAGAAAAGAGAGGGAAGATGTTTCATGATTAGATTCACATGATGTGGATGTACATAGATATATATATATATATATATATATATATATATATATATATATATATATATATATATCTATGGGCGATTGGTCCTAGTTCATGATTCTTCATAGGACATTGCATATATAGCCTTATGTGACCACATGTGTTCCTATATGTATGACACGCTTGGTTCAAGATGTACACATGTTATGAACTTATATTTTCAGAGACGTGCGTTTAGCACACTTATTTTGATACATTATATATCCATGTGTTGGTTTTCATAACGATATTACTTCTATGTTTGATTTGAATTCATTGCACATGATATCCTTCTATGTATGTATATTCTATGTATATTAATTCTATATGTATGTTTGATTTAAAATTAAAAACTATGGTGCAACATATATGAATATAACGTTACTATGGTGCAACATTGCATGGTACAATTGTTAAGAAATTAAGGGAAGCATGTGTATTCCTCCATCAACATGGGAAACTTATCATTTTCCTCTTAAGTCATGAAAAATATTTCATACCTTGAATCTTGAAATAAGATGTCTTCCCTTGGGTCATTTGGTTTTTGAACTATGTATTTAATTTTATTTATCAAAAGGATATTATTCATTTTACCATTGATGAGTATGGTGGTGTATGACCAATCCATCTTTATATCCCCACCAATATCGTGATAGAAACTTTGGCTCAACAATATACCATACGTAGCTAGCATGTTTTCCACAAGTATTTCCATCTTGATTTTCTTGTCAGGGAAATCTGTAAATTTGTCTTGAGAATCTTTCTTTGACCAAAAAGAGGTAATTATTTTGTTTTCATGTAGTAACAATGGACATTAGAAAGGCTAAGAGCAATACCAATAGAGTTAGCAAATTTTATAAGCATGACATTGTCAAAGGTCTTGAGTCAATAATGTAATTATTCAATTTATAGGTCCATTGACTAACAAGGAAAGATAGAAAGGTTATTATTTCCTAGAAGAGGAGGATTTTAAAGAAAGAAGGTTCTAGGAATGAGTGGTTCTAGGAGAGGGAATTTATTCTTTAGTGTTGGTAGGATTCTTGGAACATGTATTTTTACTACTTCCTTTGATAAACTAGACAAGGATTCAAGTGTTTTTCTTGGGAAGTAGAAGAAGAGGCTTATTTATTTTTTTATGAGTGGGTGAACACTAAACAAGAGTAACTATTCATATCATCTATCTAGATTATTCAGGATCTTTGTTGGGTGAGTATTCACAATAACCAATAATTACATAACCATCTTCTTCTTCACTTTCAATTTTTGATTCAACAATTTCTTGAAAAAGTTGTAATTGTTGAAAAAGTTGTAATTGTTGAAAAAGCTAAAAAAGTTGTAATTGTTGAAAAATTTGAAAATGTTGTTGAAAGCGAGAATGAATTTGTTGAAGAGGAACACATTAAAAGGATAAGAATCTACTGACTTTCTTATTTTTCTTTTTCTTGTTATTTTTCTTCATTTTTGTTTCGAGAAGAATCTGTGACTTTTTCAACAATTACAACTTTTTCAACAATTACAAATCTTTGAACAATTATGACTTTATCGCACCTAATGCGTCTCATTTGATCCAAAACCTTGGCATAGGGACCCTTTATAATAGCCTATCTCGGTTTTTTCCTTCTCCAATCGGTGCTCTCGTTGCCCTATTGTTTGCAAACGCACCGAATAATGTAGTTTGAGACAATGTAAGGTTGTCAAATGGTATATTTTGCAAACGGTGGGTTGTGGCACCGAACCAACTATAACAACACATCTTGGTGGCTAGGTGAACGCTAGAGGATGTGTCGTTTCGGTGTGGGAAACGTCATTACTTCAGGGCTACCTTATTCGGGCGGAGTCCCTTAAGAGCCCTGAGACCAAAAAATTGTTCAACTTCGACAGGTGACTATGCATACTCCATGGCACTTAAGGATATTTCCTTGATCCTACACCTTAGCATAAGGACCCTCATGATAGTCTATCTTGGTTTTTTCCTTCTCTAATCGGTGCTCTTGATGCCCTATTGTTTGCAAACGCGTTGAAAAGTGTAGTTTGAGAGAGAGTAAGGATGTCAAATGGTATATTTTGTAAAAATGGGTCATGGCCAATGAGCAGATTTGTGTGGACACATCCAAGTGGCTAGGTGAACACTAGAGGAGGTGTCATTTTGGTGCGCGACAACATCGTTGCTTTCGGGCTACCTCGTTCGGGCGTAGTCCCTTAAGAGCCCTGAGACCAAAAAATCATTCAACTTCGAGGTGACTACGTGCACTCTGTGGCACCTAAGGATGTCTCGTTTAATCCTACACCTCAAAGCATAGGGACCCTCTATAATAGTATGTCTCATTTTTTTCCTTCTCCAATCAGTGCTCTCGCTGTCCTATTGTTTGCAAATGCACCAAATAGTGTAGTTTAAGACAGTGTAAGGCTGTCAAATGGTATATTTTGTAAACGGTGGGTCGTGGCACCAAACCGGTTACACTGACACATCTGGGTGGCTAGGTGAATGCTAGAGGAGGATTTTTTTCGGTGTGTGACAACATCGTTGCTTGGGCTACCTCGTTATGTGCACTCTGTGGCACCTAAGGATGTCTAGTTTGATCCTACACATCGACATAGGGACCCTATACAATAGGATGTCTTGGTTTTTTCCTTCTCCAATCAGTGCTCTCGCTGCCCTATTATTTGCAAACATATTAAATAATGTAGTTTGAGATAGTGTAAGGCTGTCAATGGTATATTTTGTAAACGATGGGTCATGGCACTTTGAAAAAAATGTCTTGACACATCTAGGTGGCCAAGTGAATGTTAGAGGAGACATCATTTTGGTGCGCGACATCTTCGTTGCTTCCGGGCTACCTCATTCGGGCGGAGTCCCTTAAGATCCCTGAGACCAAAAAAATGTTCAACTTTGATGGGTGACTACACAGACTCTGTGGCACCAAAGGACGTCTCGTTCAATCCTACACCTCAGCGTAGGGACCCTCTACAATAGCATTTCTCAGTTTTTTCCTTCTCCAATCGGTGCTCTCGCTGCCCTATTATTTGCAAGTGCACCGAATAGTGTAGTTTGAGACATTGTAAGGATGTCAAACCATATATTTTATAAACGGTGGGTTGTGGAACCGAACCGACTGCACGGATGCATCTGGGGTGGCGGTGTGAACGCTAGAGGAGGCTTCATTTTGGTGTGTGACAACGTCATTGCTTTCGGGCTACCTCGTTCGGGCATAGTCCCTTAAGAGCCCTGAGACCAAAAATCACTCAACTTCGATGAGTGACTACGTAGACTCGTGGCACCTAAGAATGTATCGTTTAATCCTACACCTCAATGTAGGGATCCTATACAATATGCTATCTCATTTTTTTCCTTCTCTAATCGGTGCTCTCACTGCCCCATTGTTTACAAATGTGCCAAATAGTGTAGTTTGAGATAGTGTAAAAATGTCAAACGGTATATTTTGTAAACCGTGGCTCATGGCACCAAACCAAGCTGCGTGGACACATCCGGTGGCTAGGTGAACACATCCGGTGGCTAGGTGAACACTACAGGAGACATCGTTTTGGTTTGCGACAACGTCGTTGCTTTCGGGCTACCTCATTCGGGTGTAGTCCCTTAAGAGCCCTGAGACCAAAAAATCGTTCAACTTCGACAGGTGACTATGCGCAATCTATGGCACCTAGAGATTTCTCGTCTAGTCCTAAACCTCAGTGTAGGGAACCTCTACAATATCATGTCTCGGTTTTTTCCTTCTCCAATCAGTTCTCTCTTTGCCTTGTTGTTTGTAAACGCGCGGAATAGTGTAGTTTGAGCGTATATAAAGGTGTCAAATGGTATGTTTTGCAAACGGTGGGTTGTGGCACTAAACTGACTGCACCGACACATCTAGGTGGCTAGGTGAACATTAGAGGAGGCATATTTTGGTGCACGACAACGTCATTGCTTCCGGGCTACCTCGTTCGGGCGTAGTCCCTTAATGACCACGAGACCAAAATATCATTCAACTTCGACGGTGGCTACACACACTCCGTGACACCTAGAGATGTCTCATATGATCCTACACCTTGGGATAGGGACCCTCTGCAATAGCCTGTCTTAGTTTTTCCTTCTCCAATTGGTGCTCTTGCTGCCCTATTGTTTGCAAATGCATGAAATAGTGCAGTTTGAGCAGTGTAAGGCTGTCAAATGGTATATTTTGCAAACAGGTGGGTCATGGCACCAAACTAACTTTGCCAAAATGTTTGGGTGGCCATGTGAACACTAGAGGAGGCATCATTTGGGTGCATGAAAATGTCGTTGCTTCCGTCTTTACCTCGTTCAGCGTAGTCCCTTAAGAGCCCTGAGACCAAAAAATCGTTCAACTTCAACGGGTGGCTACGCGCACTCTGTGACACCTAGAGACATATCGTCTAATCCTACACCTCAGTGTAGGGACCCTCTATAATAGTCCATCTCAATTTTTTTCTTCTCTAATCGGTGTTCTCGCTGCCCTATTGTTTGCAAACGTGTGGAATAGTGCAATTTGAGCGGTGTAAGGTCATCAAACGGTATTTTCTGCAAACGGTGGGTCATGACACTGAACCGATTGTGCACACATGTAGCGATAGTCTTGTAAACACTTGGGAGTCATTATTTCGATTCTCTAAGCTCCAATTCCTTTACGGGCCACCTCCTCAGAGCAAGAACCTCCTCCACGGGTATATAAATCATTGTTAATTACTTCTTTTTTCTTGTAAAACAATGAAAAATTCTCTTAGCTTCAAGAATTTATAATTCTCTACTAACGATGCCAACCACATGAAGGTGTTAGTCAAAGAAATTTAAGTTTCAAATCAAAACCATACTAGATATATACAAAATACACAAAATTAATAAAATATATGAACTTAAATTTATCTAACTAACAAATTTATATATACCAAACAAATTATATGTACTAGACATGAGCATTGTAAATTCATTGCAATGAACCATCAGGATCGGATCTACTCTTAATAGCGGACAGGATTGCTTCATGATCTGACTCTCGAACCTTCCAAAGAATCTTGTTATTAGGCCTTCCTCAATATCTATTTAACGGCTGTAATATGGATGCTAATGTGCAGATCCTCAAGTACAATATGATGACATCACATAAGATATGTATGATTGATGTGATATGTGCGAACTGGACTGTCATCATTTCTTGGCATAGAAAGAAATCCGAGGAGCGGGGCACTAATTACAAGTATGGTATAATAATTAAATCTGCTTTCACGGAAGGGAAAGATTCAAAAACCAACAACAAAGTTTAGCCTGCCCTGCATAGTGATAACATTTTTACCGTTGAGAACAGGAACAGAAATAGTGGAAAAATGGGGGGTCCGCCATGCAAAATTGAACCCACCCACAATCCGGTGTGGAAAGAGGATACGGTGCTTTGGAACTACCTTCAAATCAGGGGTCTGTCAAATTTAATTGAAAGGATTCAAGGGTTTGATCAAGACATTTCTATTAGATTCACCCAGGGATGGAAGAATCGGGTTGTCAAATACAACAACATGGAGATTGAGATCACGGAGGAGCTCATCGCCCAGATCATGGGCCTCAGCCTTGAGGGCACCAAATTCTTCAATAAGAAGGTTGACAGGGAGGTGGAGACCAAGAAGTTCCTGGACGATGGGGAGAATCTTGAATTTGTGACTGCTGGCATCAAGGTGGCGTCGATTCCTGAGCCTTTTGCTGAGCTTTCTAGGATGGTTGTTAGGTATGTAACTCTTGAAGGAAGATTTGTGACTATACCTCAAAAACATTTGATATTTCTTAATCACTTTCGTAGAAATATTATCATCAGCTTCCCTCACTACTTGATAAACTCACTAGAGAAATCAATTAGGGAAGTTCAGAGCCATTCTAGGGTTGTCCCTCTGCACCAAGGGCTAATCCTACTGATCCATCGCCACTGTTCAAACTACCCCGCATGAATCCTACCCCACCCTCTTCCTCCATACCTCCACCTGCTCACACCGCCTTCATTCCCCCTGCTGAAAAGGAAGATTGAAGCTGCTGCTTCTAGCAAGAAAAGAAAGAGCATAAAAACTAAAATCCCTTCTTCTCAACGGGTCCTAAGAAGTCACAAAGACCTTGAGCTTGCTGAGAACCTCCTGCATATCAGCCAACCGATGGAGGAACCCAAGGAGGAGGACTTGATGGACAGAGTGGACAGGATGGAAAAGGAAATACAAGAGCTCAAAGGGACTATAAAAAATATGGAAAAAGCTAAGGGAAAAGGAATACTTCAAAGTGATGATGAAGAGGGGGTTATTGCTGAAGTTTTCAAGAAGTTACAGTCTTTGGATGGCAGAATGGGAAATGCAAAAATTCACAATGACTGCATACTATCTGCCCTTAAAAGCATTTATAATTTCATTGAACAACATGTTCATAGTGTTTGTAGTTTAAGTGGGATTAATGAAGACATTTGGGGCCCCAAAGAGAAAAGGGATATTGCAATTGCTCAGGCAGATATGAAAGACTCCTCTCAGGCCACTGCCATTGCCTTCTTCATGTCATTGCAGGCTATCAAAACCAAGATTGACAGGGCTATCAAGTAACGGGTTGTTGTGATGTTGTTTGTTGGCTGCGAAGTTGCTATTTTATCTGGCGGTTCTGGAGCTACTTTTTGGCGGAGTTATTATATGATGAATATCTTTTGTTCTTTTCTACTACTTTTTGGATCATTGTACGTCTAGATCCTTTCTTCTCATGTATTGTCATATCTGGCTGATGAGCCCTCTTAGGTTGGCCGTTTTGCCCTTCTCTGGGCTGTTTCTCTCACCTATGCTATCTGGCTTTTGAGCCCTTTTGTATACAGGGTATAGTCCCTTCAAAACTATTTTCCCTTAATAAAAAAATATATATCTATACAACAAAATATTTATCGCTAGAACTAGATGTGAATATAAGAGTATTTTTCTGTGTGTCTCAAAGTCTCCAAACACCCAAACAGATGAGTTTTTTAATGGATACCGTCAAAGCCAAGTTCCAGTAACTACCATTGACCCTGTAGGGTACTCAATATCTTCGCCATCTATAACAAGAGAAGTCAAATTCTTTCTTTCCTCGATGCAACGACATAAGAAATAGTTTGTTCCTTCTTCATTGTCTTTTGTCGCAATAACTACAAACACATGTCCTACAAAAAAAGGTTTCAACTCAAATTTAAATTGTACATATTAAAATTTTAATGGACATAACTCAATACAAAAATTGTAAATAACCATAAATACCTTATCGCACCAAAATTAAAATTTCGTCAAAGTCCTTGGATGTTGCAACTTCATCTACAGAAACAAGTCGTAATGCTTGTGGAGGTTGATAACTAGGAAGCAGAGTTAGAGGCCTACAAATCCATCCATCCACCCATTCTTGTGAATCACACTTAGTAGTGACAAATTCGATACAAGATGCATAAAAACATGTCAACTTTCTTGTCCATGTGGCCCACGAAGTAGCGTCTGAGATACACAATGAGTGTATATCATTGGACCCAGTGAGTGTCATACTGATTCTCGTAGTTAGTAATTTTTGTTCCTCTATCAACCAAATATATCGTGAACCGTGGAAATTTCTAGAGAACCTCGGGCCATGTTGTCAATACACCATTCCACTATGCTCTTTGCATCTTTCAATTTAGCACCATCTTTGTACTTCAAGTCTTCTTTTGCAAGAGCTATTTTCACACATGCCCCTGTACCGTCATGCTCTCTTTTTCCATGTCCGGCCTCGGTGAAACTCCAAATATGTTACACACTTATCTTGACGTGTATCATGATCATCGATGAAACATTCGTGCATTCTTAAACCGAGACGTGCAATTACTTGACCATATATGATGTTGTTTGAAGTGGATGTCCCTATCAGGACAAGTTTTCATAAAATAAGCTGGAAACACCCTTGCAAAAATTCGAGTAGAATGAGTATGATCATCACCTGATATAAAAGTGGTACTCTCTTAAAAAAATTGATCATTCTCTGTCTTGATCGGAGAAGAATGTATAAATATTATATGCACAAAAATGACGGCTTATGCTTGAGTTGTAATATTGTGATTGAACCTCCATTTGTGGTTGCAGATGTGTAATTCTCTGCAAAGTCAACCACCTGAAACAATAGTACCAATAGGAAATGTGTCTTTTCATATCTTAAAATATTAATCCAACCATCGAGCTCGTGTGTGTATGCTTAGCATACTCATAAACAATTTCATCCTTAAATTTTCTCATAAATTGAAAAACAAGCATATGTTCTGTAACTAGCTCACACCATTTAGACTCTTTTCCATCTTTTCAACTGGTATGCAACTACTTTATATTTATCAAACTCAACTAAATTATTTCCTATTACACCTTGATTTGGTCATGGATGCGACTTTCTAATTTAGGTAATCCGCCACATGTACCACAACTTCCATCTAAACAATCCTTACTATAAAAAAATTGTCAACTTCTTTTTCACAAAATATCATAGGAATGAAATCCCTGGAAGATATTGGTGGAACTTGAACACAATATTCCAATAACATAGTTTCAAAATGAAAAATAGAACAAATACATAAAAATTTAGCATAATGCATAGTAAATTCAACATGTTTCCTACAACAATTGGTGCGAGCGTGGTTGATTTTCACATAGAATGGTTTTAACATTTCAAAAACACGTTGAATAATTTTAATTTCTAGATGCTCTTGTTCAAACTTATGAAAAAAATGAGTTTGAGTCATATCTAAGAAATGCTTTGGATGTGGTTCGTGATTAATAGAACCAACTCTCGGTTTTACAACATCTCTTGTATTAGGTGAAACACAAGTGTTATCATGCCAAAATTGAATAAAAACTTCTCTTATAGCATTAGTATTATATTTGTTCTTACGCGGTGTTCTAGCAGAAAATGCCCAAATATCGGTGTTATTGAGTGATTAAAGGATATTACGTCTTTCAATTGTTGTCATTAGATTTTTTCGATTAACTTGCAACATTCGACTTGTTTGTGTAATCAAGCGTTGTTTTTATTGATTCACTTACAACACTAGTAGAAAGTACATGACATGCAATATTACTATCCCTAGTGTGTCTCTTGATATCAATAGTGTGATATGCATCATGAAGGTTTTCAAAATTGTAGATGTTTGACCACGTATATTAGACGTTGTCAATCCTAAGGTGTTTAATGTAGGTCCCATTTTATTGAATTTCATCAAATTAACCAACAATGACATATTTGGGAATTATTTAAAATTTCAATATGATTATCCCAAATTTCAAAGTGGCTTTTCTTCTTGATTTGCCTTTCAAAAATTTTGTCACACATTAGTTTCAAAATGTTTTCATCAATTTCAATAAAATAGTTAGGTTTCTTACGGAAAATCCTAGGAGGTGTTTTTGTTAAATTTTGTTTGTCTACGGTTTTAACCTAATCAATTTCTTAATTCACATTTTCATTGTCTCCTTCAATTTCAACATTTACTACATCACGAGTATTTAATTCTTCTTTAACATTGTGTAAAAACATCTTCATCACGAGTATTTAATTCAACTTCAACATTGTAAAGTAAAAACATTACCCGGTTCCTCATTGCTTCTGATAGTAGGGGTTGACAATGAACCTCTTCTTGATTCACGAAGATTCTTCATTCGCTCAACATTTTGAAATCTATTTGCCTCTAATTCGTTTGGTGTTTTTTACTCAATGACTTCCTTTTTTGACTTTGTTTCTTGTCTCCCATGATGTTTTACTTGGTGATAAGAAAAAGTGCAGAAAACAACAAAATTTCACAGAATTAAATGTAGTAAAGTCAAACAAGTAAAAATCACATGGTAATTAGAACATTGGGATGCGTATAAATATAATTTACGAACCGCGATCGCGGATTATAAAGTGCGATCGCGGTTCTTTTTAAAAACTCACAATCGTGGTTTGTAAACCCCGATCGCGGTTCTATCTGTATCATCAGATATGACCCTAAGGCTCGGGAAATCTTTGCTTTGCCCCAACCAAATCTATGGAAGGTCATTATGAAGTGTAAAGGGTCAAAAAACTTTAAATTTGCTCTTCCACAAACTTGAACCATGCTAAAAAACTGAAAACATTTCACAAAAATGGTGCCATTGCGTAGGGGAGACTATTAGCTTTGTAGAAATATTGATTTTAAAGTGAATAGAATAAGATAAATATCATTTTATAATTTTTACTAACAATAGGTCTTTAAGACATTTTTTCCGTGAATGTTCATGTCTACGTTTAAGACTGCAACTTTTGTTTTGCTTATCAAAATGTGATAAAACTTATACCATCCCAAGCGTGGAGAAATTCTATACACGTTAAAAAATATTTGATTTTGATATTTTTGATATAGTTATGGCGGGCAAACGGAAAGCGCTCCATTTTCTAAATCTTTTCAAACCACTTTCACAGAAAAAATCATTAAAAAAATATTGCTCGAAAAAATACAAAATAAAATCCATCCCAAGATAGACAACTACATCTAACTTTTCACCAAAGGAAAAAAAAATAACAAGATTTGGTCATCCAAATCGCAGAAAACGAATTACAATCTTATAGGTTTTTTCAAAAACAAAACCAAGTCATATAATTTTAAGTGTTTAATATAGCTAAACTTGTCCATTTTTTAAAAAAATTAGTATTTTAGAAACTAGATTCCGGATGTTATGATTCATATTTATATAAATTTTTCTAATTTTGAGTGTGCGTATTGCTAATAATCCCTACAAGTTGAGATTTCTCTATTTTTGCAATATTTTTTGGAATTGAGGGTGTTGAAAGGATCCACATCCTTATACAATTGAGGATTTTTTGAGAGGATCCACAACCTGGTTACAATGAAGGGGACCACTATTAGGAACCTAGTTGAAGCAACCATGAAACCATAGTGAAGATGCAGTGACCAACGACGAACGCAACGAATGGGACAACTATCAGTGATTGAAGCAAGAGGAACAACCACTAGTGTCAGTAGCTAGAGGAGCAGCCACCCGTGTCAAGAATAAGAGGAGCAGCCACCGGTGTAAGCCGCAAGAACAAGTGGAGCAGTCACTAGTGTCGGCGGCGAGAGGAGAATCGGCGGTGAGCGAGCATCCACCGGTGTCAAAGCAAGAGAGTAGCCACCGGCGTCACGGCGAGAGGAAGAGCCACCAACGTCACCAACGAGGAGAAACCACCTCGAGGAGGATCGTGCCTCGGGGATTTGAACATGGGTGGGCAAGCACACAACCATGTGACTTGACCGCACCACTCCCACCCCATCGACTGCTTTTTTGCAGTATGATGTCCACTTATGATCCCTTTTTGTCCACCAACTTGGTGCACTTACCCTATGATGTCCCAAAGAAGGGTCCTACATACTTTGCACCAGAAATATGATAAGATCTAAGAATTCATATTTATAAATCTGACAGTCAACAATGTCCAAGAATTTGATGCACATAGGTCGGACAATTGAGCAATATGGTTGTGGCATGCACCGATGGGAAGTGGAGAGATGGGATACTCTCTCATCCTTACACATGGAAATAGATTGTCAATATGCCCTTAATACTCTTGCAATGATTCCACCTATAAGAACATGTTACAATTATTTCCACATCAAGCATAATGGTGTTATATCTGACCATTTGTTGTAGCGACATACCGCATATAATGTTTTGAAGGAAAAAACAGTCACATGAGGCAAGGCCTACCACTTCACCAACTTGTGCCATATTTTTCCATGTGTACGACCATCGATTGTAGCGACATACCCCCATATAATGTTTTGAAGGAAAAAATAGTCACACGAGGCAAGGCCTACCACTTCACCAACTTGTGCCATATTAGTCCATGTGTTATCTACTCATTAGTTGTTAGATGCCCAACTTAAGGCAAGTGGAAAAATGCACCCTTTTGTTGAGTCGTTAAGCTTTGAAATTTAAAAAATGTGGCATGTGGAAGGTATATGAGAGTGCGTAGAAGCGTATGCTCGGCCAAAATTGTGTCAGAAAGAAGTGTCTTTCTTATTTAAAGGTCCATGACCATTACATCCCATTATATTTTGTTCAACTGAGTAGTCATTTTTCAACACTCTCTCATGTACGATTTTGAAGAGCTTTCCATTTATGATAAAAATTCCCATAACAGGATCTCATGTACTTTACACCTATGGGGTGCACTGGAGAAACCGATATGGAGACATTGATGAAATTAAATTTGAAGGATTTGCATTCAATAATAGATAAATCAATATAGAATGTGTGCATGTTTAATTGCATAGTAGTTTGTTAGGTATAGAGTTTACGAAATTCCTTTAATAGAAATTTTGTGTGTAAACTTTACAATTCCTTTTCTTGCCCGTGTACTCCTCCTCCCTATCGTTTTCTTCACCGGCCCTCTTCTTCCTACACCACTTCATTCCCCAACTTTAATATCTTCTATGTATCCCCTTTGGTGCATCCATTGCACCGCACCGTGTGATTGCTAATCTAATATAAAAGACACTTTCAATAGTAAAACATTTTCCTTTTATGAACATCACCTCACAATCACTACCAAACACCTTTAACAATTATTAATTTTACAGAATTTGTCATATCTCAAATGAATTCCTTGAACCCAGTCAAATAAAAATTTAGCGAGTAAAAATAAAACCATTAACGAGTGGACACTTGAGAGAAGTGACGAAGGATTCAAGACCAAGAGAGCCATCTAGGAAAGTGACAATTGCCCTTCCGAATACTTTAGATAATTTTATCATTTATGTATTAACATTTACATTTAGTGTGAACTATCCTTCTTGTAACCTTATCAATTTGGGTACAGTGCACGCAAAAGCGTTTTGATCTCCTACTTTCTTCCGAGGGCAGCGCCAGCGTGTATTCTTCCTCGCGTAACATTGCTGTAATCTGCAACTTGTCACAACAGGTGACAAAGTCAACAACCCAAACCAATATTCTGTCCAGCGATTCGAAGAAGCTCCTCCTGCGTTTCTTCAGAACCAACAATGGAGCTATGATTACGCTCACGCCCATTCCAAAGCTCGTCCCCACCAACACAATGAAATAGTCAATTCCCTCCCTCCCCTGCTCTTTATCCCTTCCCACTTCTCCCTGCCTAGGCGCCCTTTCATTCTGTTTAGGCTCCCTTTCATGCGTTGGCGAAGAAGGCAAGCAGTTCACGTTCAATGGGTAACCACATAGACCTGAATTATTTGAAAAGGATGAGACATCAAATGTTGAGAATTGCATCCCTTGTGGAATCCTTCCTTTAAGATTATTGTAGGACACATCTAGAAAACTCAGGAATGTGAGATTCAACAACTCTACAGGAATACTTGCAGAGAGTTGGTTTCGTGAAAGGTCAAGTGACTCCAAGATCACCATCTTTCCCACTGAGCTTGGGATGACACCGCTGATATGGTTTCTTGAAATGTTGAGAATGATCAAACCCATGAGAGACCCTATGCCTTGAGGAATAGGACCAGCTATATTATTGCTTGATAGATCAAGACATTTTACTAGACTCAAAAATCTCACATACTCCAATTCCAATCCCTTGCTCCTGATGATAATTTTCTCTACATAGGTTAAACCTGTTATTGCTCCAAATTCATAGGCTCCTGCATCAATTGCGCGCATTGAGTTGTTTGCCATGGCCTTCAATTCCGAAATGCTGCCTGGAATTGCTCCTGAAAAGCTGTTCATGGAAAGATCTAATATTTGAAGAAATGGCAATTTGGTTACTTGAGCAGGGATTGTACCTTCAAATCTGTTTGATCTTAAGACCAAAATCTTAAGATTAGGAAGCTCCACGGTCCAATTCGAAATGTTGCCTGTCATGTTGTTGTGCCCCACATCCAATATCTGGAGACTTGTGCTATTTACAAGGGTTGGGAGAGACCCATTAAGACGATTTCGACTCACCTTCAAAGTTTGAAGCGAAGTCATGTTCCATAACTCCGCTGGCAACCCACCTTGTAAATAATTATTTTGCAAATTCAACACCTCAAGATTAGAGCAGTGTCCCAAACTTGCAGGAATCTTACCTTCAAGACTGTTGTTCGACAAATCGAGAATCTGCATAAACCTTCCTTCACAGAGAGAAGATGGAATGCTACCGCTGATATTATTGTTAGAGAGAGACAGATAACTGAGATAATTCTTCCCAATTTCAGTTGGAATGAATGCACGAAATCGATTTTGTGACAGGTCCAAAGCAACCACTGTGGGAGGAGGTAGCGGAAGCGGACCTTCTAAGTTATTGCCATGCAAGTCCAGAACTTTCAGTGTTTTGGGCCCCATTATCTTGGAAGGTAAATCCTCTGCAAACTGATTATAAGACAGGTTGAGCAGTACAAGTTGAGGGAGATCCCATATCCACTCCGGAATACTGCCGGCTAATCTGTTTTTGGACAAATCCAAATACGAAATGTCATATTGAGTTATTAGGAATGCGGGCAACTCACCTTCGATGTTGCATGAGCTTAATTTCAATGTTCTGAAAGAGGTTTTTGGAATCCAGGTTGGACTGACTTTCACAGTTACCATGTTATTTGAAATGTCCAGAGAAATAATCTTGGAGAGGTTTTGAAGGTGGCACTCTGAAAGGTTACCACTTAACCGATTGGAGGAGAGGGAAAGGACCTTCATTTTAGAAAGCTTTGAAATCTCGGTAGGGATTACACCTCCTAATTTGTTGTTGCTTAGATCAAGGGTATTGAGAGAATGAGATTGACCAATTGAAGACGGGATCGTGTCATTCAAGAGATTGTTACTCAGGTCAAGCTTAACAAGGGACGTTAGATTGGCCAATGAAGGGATTTTACCCGTAAGTTCGTTGTTGCTCAGATCCAACCATGAAAGGGAGTTGAGCTTCTCTGCAGGGGATGGAATGCTGCCGCTCAATTGGTTCCGACTTAAGTCCACATACCGGAGCTTCGCAAATGCACGCAACATCACGACGGGAATAGAACCATCCAACTGGTTGTAGGAAAGATCGATATAGGCCAAAGGAAGTGATCCTCGTTTAACCCCCAATGGCGGGATCTTCCCTGTAAACCTGTTCATTGACAAATCCAACTTGACAAGTGCTGTAAGATTGGCCATGGTGGGAGGAAGCATAGCTTCAATAAGACAGTTGGAAAGATCCAATACAGTCAAGGATGAGATGTTGGAAATGGAATCTGGAATAGGTCCTCTCACATTTGTTGTTGAAAGAACAAGGGTGTCAAGCGAAGCAGAGTGTTGCGGCAGAATGCTTGAAAGCTTCCCTCCCAAGTCGTCGTTGACAGAGAAATCAATTTCTTGCAGTCTTGGAAGGCTCAACAGATCAGGAGGGATGGAACCATTGAGATAACAGTCGCTGAGTTGCAGAGAAACCAGATTCGATAGATTTTGTAAGTGACGAGGAATGGACGAGAAGAAGGGATTGCCATTGAGGTGGAGGTGGGTTAGACCTGTAAGATTGGCAAGGGAAAGGGGAATCGGTCCAGACAACTCACAGTGGGACATTTGAAGACGCCTCAGGTTTTGCATGGTGGAGATAGCCTTGCCCCAATCATCGTTTGCCACTTGCGACATATCAACCCCGTCCAGCAACAGCTCCTCTAAATCTCTCAGGTTCCACATCCGTATGTCCTCAATCCTCAAGGAAATGGATGAAGACGAAAGGTAGTAATCGGTAGAAAGATCCAATTGCTGCAACCTGGACATGTTCCCCAACTCTCGGGGATTTCTCCAACAAATCCGGCATTCGATAAGTTCAGATACTGCAAATTCTTGAGGCTGTGCAATTCCCGAGGCACCCCAACGCCGATGAAGGCGTTGTAGCTGAGATCCAAGTATTTCAACATTTGCAGCTCAAACAACGGAGAAAGAAAGCCATCATTAATCTCAGAGGAGAGAACACCAGTGGCATAGAACAGCGAAAAAGCTTCATCCGCTAAATTCCTTAAAGCGCTTGCCGGATTGTATCCACGAGGATTCCGGAGATCCAGACGAATGACGCGGTGTGTGCCATTGTCGCACTTGATTCCTTTCCAAGTGCAACAGTCGGCCGAATTATTCCACGTATCCAGTCTTCCAAAGGGGTCGTGAAGACCTCCTTTGAACTGCAATAGAGATTTCTTTTCATTAACTGGACAGCAATTAATCCGCAACATGAGCGCAAATGCCACTACGGCCCAAAACAAATTCGCTGTGAATTCCATGGGGCTTTGTTACAATTCCGACTCCAGAGGGCCACAAAGCAAAGGGGAGTCCCCAAATATCGAAATAAATGGTAATTTAGCGCGTAGAGTGAGTCAGACGCAGCGAAAACTTAAGCAAGCTTGAATGGTAGCGAATAGAAAAATATTCACCGCGACAACCACAGCAACGACTTCCAGTCTTCCACGTTGAACCGACTCGAAAACGAAAACAAAACATCCGCGGAATTGATTACTTAAACTGGCATCGCCAATGGCCATCATTGCTAATGCTCACTCTCGAAATTATTGAAAGTTGAACGGGTGAAAAAAATATTCGATGAGTACGGGTAACGGGAGGAAGACGTAATTTGGTTTGGACTTTGGCGTTTATTTAAACTGATTTTTTTAATATATGGTTAATATTTGACAGCAAGTTATAATCTGATGTGGACCGCTGGGTTCCACAGACAACATGAATATGATGACATCACGAATCGCACGTACAAATGGCCACGTGGATTTCCCACGAAACTTCCCTTAACATTTACCGTATTTAAAGTTCACACCGTGCATACTTATAACACGGTAGCAACCAAGACGTAAACCAAAACACGTCCCAATACTTGAACAGTATTTTGCATTTAAAATATCCAATACTTGATGGAATAAAAACCAAAATTTTGATTATTGAAGTTCAAAAATATGTTTTTTTATAAACCATATGTGCATAGGGTCAACATCTCAGTATTACTTAGTACACAATAAATACTGATTGGTACTTTCATTTTCTACAATAAAAGAGTCATTTGTTCAAAATATAAAAACAACATATCAGTTGACAAACCCATCATATCTATTTAATGGGTTGAATATTTGTCTTCTCAATTCATGTCTTTCCATATTCCAAGTTGGGTTGTTCAATCACCAGATCTTTCATATCCAGACATTAAGTCATACCTGCAAAAAAAGAGGGAACCTTCTTCTCAAGATTCAAATTCATCCATTAAAAACACAAAGAAAATTGTACACTTGAAGGTAAAAAATAAATATGAATATCAAATCAAATAATTCCAGCCACAAGATCATCTCAAAATCAATTTCAACCTTTGATTAAAAAGACCCTACACCTTGATCCATGTCTTACATTTTGATTGGATACTCTCAAATTGGTATTGGTATTATATATTCACTTTCCTAGTCTTCTTTACTGCTTTCTTACTTCTGCAGGGTGCCTGATTACAGTGGATTTTATAAGAAGAGGTTACTTCTATCAAGTTTTGAAAGGAAAGGTCCAGCAAAGCAAAAATTGCAGGTTAGTTTTCATGCCAACTGCTTCAAGAGGACACTTAAATATGTAAAAAATAGTCACATTTATTACTTAAGGCCCTTTTCCACTGGAATGTATTCATATATAGAGCTCAACTGCCTGTTTTCTCTGATATAAGCTAACGTATACCTTGCACTTCTGCTGAAAGCATGTTGTGATCTGCTTTTTGTTTGACCAAAGATCTGTTCAATTAAGTTAGAATTAGACATAACAGATTGCTGAGCAGAACTGCAAGTTTATGGACTGATTTCTATTTAATTTATCAAAAATTGGCCCCTACAGCAGAGCACATTAAAAAAATATTAAGATTGGAATTGAGTGATTCTTGATCATAAGATCCTGCTAAATAATTCTGTGAACATCTATTAGATAATGGCTTTATGTTTTCTCCCATAAAGTACCTTAATTGGAAATAATATTAACTTCACAATAGAATTAGTAACTTCAGAATGTAAATGACTTTTTTTTGAGATATTTTATTTGATCACTCATATGTAAGCAAATAATATTACAATATGATTCGAAATTAAAGGCTTAGGATAAAAAAATGTTTAATTATAACTAGCTGTCAAATTGGTAATCCTACGTGGCGAGGATTTGGCTCCATGGACCTGCGATCATATGGCTGGAGTCTCTTGTTATCTGAAAATAAGTCATCTACAGATATATGGAGAATGTGCTGGACATATCAATTGGTATCGTCCACAACCCATAGACATCTGCCAAATAATGAGAACTGAATTTTCTCACAAACAACATCCACTGCATCCTATAAAATTGAAAAACTGAAATTCAAACCATTATCAAAATCCACAAGGATTAATGGTAGTGAATATAAATCATAGTACAGTGTAGGTAAAGAATGCAACAGCTCAAACATATGTCCAGCACATTCTTTATATATCTCTCGCTAACTCTGTAAGATATAAAATCTGTACCATTTAATACAAAACAGAATTCTGTAACTCTATGTGAACACTGCCCAATACTAAGGAGATAAGATAAAGAGTTTCCAAACTACAGGGATAAGATAACTAGCTATGTTTATTTATAGCTAGCTGTAAAATTGATAAACCTACATGACAAGGAATTGGCCCGATGGACCCGTGAACTCGGGGTGTTGACATAATGGCACTACTCCCAGAAATTAAAGATATAGGAAAGAAAAATGTTTATTTATAGGGGAGAAGGGCCAGTATGCGAACACCCTAAGTTCGCAGGCCCATGGAGCCAATTCCTTGCCACGTAGGATCACCAATTGTAATATTATTTGCTTACATATGATCGATGAAATAGAATCTCTCAAAAAAAACACATTTACTGGTGGAGACCCGAAGTGGTTCACACAACGGGACAGGTGTTGAGCATTTAATTCGAAATAAAAGAGAGAAACAGTATCTGTCCTCCTCATCTTGATGCGCGTAATAGATAAGCCACAATGAAAGGCTCAACCACCATTTACCAGCGGTTGTTTTACCCGCCTTCCAAACTGGTTTGCTCAACCACCATTTACCAGACTGTTCCATGGCGCGTTTTGGAGTCGTTTCAGACTGTTTTGCTCAACCGCCATTTATTTAGAAGAGTTTAGGGGAGAAGGGCCAGTATGCGAACACCCTAAGCTCGGACATTAAGTGAACCAAATCCTTGCCACGTAGGAGTGACAGTATGCCAGCTAGGTATAAATAAACATTAACAATATCAAAGACTTGTAATAAATTCTGAAAAAAATAACGAAGCTTACAAAACTCGAGAGTAGGTTATCAGATTTGTTTAATTGTTTAAGACTTTCAAGTTGTTCTGCCCATTCCTGTTTCAACATCTCCTTCTCATCTCTCATTCGCAAGATGCAGTCAGAGCTTCAGAGAAAATGAATGCAAAAAATGGATAACAAAATGCAGTCAGAGTTTCAGTGAAAATGAAAGAAAAAAATGGCTAAAAAAACGAGTTGGATTATTTCATAGAAAAAGGAGAAAACGAGTTGGATAAGATAAAGAGTTTCCAAACTACAGTGAAAAAGAAAGAAAAAAATGCGTACTGTAGGGTCGATTGTTCACTGTATAATGTTGTGGGCAATATGACAACCTCGAGCAAGGCACTGAGAAGCCACCCTTCACGCAAAACTCACACAGGCTGTAAGCCCACTCACAAACAACCACCAGTTGCAACTACAAAGAAAAAAATGAAAAAAAATGAATGCAAAAAATGGATAACAAAATGCAGTGAGTTTCAAACCACTCAACCGCCATTTATTTAGAAGAGTTTAGGGGAGAACCATGCGAACACCCTAAGCTCGGACATTAAGAGAGCCAAAACGTAGGAGTGAAAATGCTAGCTAGGTATAAATAAACATTAACAATATCAAAGACTTGTAATAAATTCTAAAAAAAATAACGAAGCTTACAAAACTCGAGAGTAGGTTATCAGATTTGTTTAATTGTTTAAGACTTTCAAGTTGTTCTGCCCAGACATCTCCTTCTCATCTCTCATTCGAGATTAAAATGGGGATTAAAATGAAGGTTAAGATCCTAATCTGCCCTCAGTATTGGATGAAATAATCAGTATTAGAGGAGTGGGAAAAAGAAAAAATGGATGAAATAATCAGTCCAAATAATACAGTATTTATTGGTACTTTTACAAAATTGAATTGTTGTTTTAGGTCATAAAGCTTTCCCCTAAAATACAAGAATCAGGATGACTTCAAATTTTAATTCCTTGATGGCTGAAATACAAAACACATTTTCGGAACTTAATGTTACACCTGGCCTCAGTTGCATATGTCCCCATTTATTTTGGAAATCATGACCCGCCCTAAAAATGGATTAGCTACAGCGATCAGACAAGCATCATAGAGGGATTAGCATATGTATTTTAGACAGGGGTGTGATCTAGCATGTACCCAAATCAGTAACGTGATACTTAAACAGAAAGAACAATAGAATAACTAGGTCAACGTTGTTAACATTGGCACCGTGCTTCTATTAGGAGATGACCATGCTCATATTCTAATCAAAATGTAATGTACACTGCAAAAACATAATGCCAGTGGTTCAGAATACCGGCCTTTCATACAAACTTGAAGAAGAAATATTGAAAAAATATATCTTTGAAATAATTCAAAGCAACCCAATATAGAAAACAAAGTTTGCAATCTTGGAAAGCCCACCTGTGGACATTCCTCCCATCTGATAGGAACCCAAAGCCTTAAAATATTCCAAGGGTGAGTGAGATTTAGGGGAGAAGGGCCAGTATGCGAACACCCTAAGTTCGCAGGCCCATGGAGCCAAATCCTCACAATGATTCAATTTGTGACTAGTTATAAATAAACATTTTTTTATCCTAAGCCTTTAATTTTGAAACATATTGAAATATTATTTGCTTACACATGATCGATCAAATAAAATATCTCAAAAAAAACACATTTACTGGTGGAGACCCGAAGTGGTTCACTCCACTTGACAGGTGTTGTGCATTTAATTCGAAATAAAAGAGGGAAACAGTTTCTGTCCTCCTCACCTTGACGCGCGTAATAGATAAGCTCCAATTAAATGCCAAGACCTACAGTAGTACAACAGATTTGCTGCCACCGTAACAACATATGTAGTCAAGCTATTACAATTAGGATTCTTACATGCATTCAATTCTGAAGATGATTTGATGTCAAAAAACATTACATTAACAAGACCTGCGTCAATTGATCGATATGAATTACAATGTCGAAAGGGGCGACTGTATGTTCGCGTGAAACATTCGAATTAATATTGATCAATTACAAACAAGCTGATGAATGTAGTGTTATTTGATAACACCTCATCTTTAGAAGTGTTTATAGATGATCTTATTGATATATTAATACATATTTTACTAATTTTATATTGTTTCATACTGCAACATGCGTTCAGAGAAGATGAAGACAAAGAGGAGTTTACATCGAGCACAACGTATGCCCAAAAAACGAGGTGTACAATTTGAAATTGAACCATCTAACCATGAAACAGATGAACAGGATGCTACAATAATAAGTGAAGAGGATGGTGCAACAACAAATCAAGGAGATACAAACACAACTGATGATCATCAGCGAGAACCTGCTGGTTGTGAACTAAATAGGCATGAACTACAGGAGACTGTGCTTGTTAGAGGCAACACTTCGACCAAGAAGGTTAGAATTTTGTCTAGTTGGTCAAAAGAAGATATGTTAAAGGCCATAGATGATATTGAGTTACTCGCATTATTCAATTAGAGCTGCTGCACTGAAATATCATGTCATCCGTGACATGATATTTCACTTGAACACTATTCTGCATTTAAAATATCCAATACTTGATGAAAAAAAAACCAAAATTTTGATTATTGAAATTTATATAGGGCCAGTATGCGAACACCCTAAGTTCGCAGGTCCAGGGAGCCAATTCCTTGCCACGTAGGAGCGCCAATTTGACAGCTATTTATAAATAAGCATTTTTTTATCCTAACCCTGATAGATAAGACACAAATAAATGCTCAACCACCATTTACCATGGCTTGTTTTGGACGCGTTACACACTGTTTCCTCTGGACGCGTTACACATTGTTTTCTTTGGACGCGTTGCATTTCCTCATGCCGAGTTGTAATGCAAATGTTGGTTGTTTGTGAGTGGGCTCACAGCCTGTGCGAGGTTTGCGTGAAGGGGTCTTTCTCAGTGCCTTGCTCGAGATGTTGACCCTATTCACATGTGGTTTATAAAAAAACAAATTTAGAAACTTCAATAATCAAAATTTGGGTTTTTATTCCATCAGGTATTGGATATTTTAAATGAAAAATAGTGTTCAAGTATTGGGACGTGTTCACATACTGGCCCTTCTCCCCTATGTAATCAACAACCCAGCTTATAAATTCTGTCTTTATCAAATAATATGAAATTAATAAAACATGTATTCGATCAATTTTCCCGATGGGGTAATCACAAGTTCACCTACAAGTTCATAATTGATCTTATTGATAAAATATTAGATGATCTTATTGATATATTAATATATTTTACTAATTTTATATTGTTTGATTACATCGAGCTGTTCAGAGAAGATGAAGAGAAAGAGGAGTTTACATCGAGCACATCGTATGCCCAAAAAACGAGGTGTACAATTTGAAATTGAACCATCTAACCATGAAACAGATGAACAGGATGCTACAATAATAAGTGAAGAGGATGGTGCAACAACAAATCAAGGAGATACAAACACAAATGATGATCATCAGCCAGAACCTGCTGGATGTGAACTAAATAGGCATGAAATGCAGGAGACTGTGGTTGTTAGAGGCAACACTTCGACCAAGAAGGTTAGAATTTTGTCTAGTTGGTCAAAAGAAGATATGTTAAAGGCCATAGATGATATTGAATTCAACAATTATTCTATTAGAGCTGCTGCACTGAAATATAATTTACCTCCTACATCTGTTCATTATTGGCTGAATGGTCTGACCCATACAAAAAGGAAGGGCCTGCACCTGTTTTGAGTGAAGGAGAGGAGAAAGAGATAGTTGAATGGTGTAAGCAAATGGCAGATTTAGGGCATGGAGTGGGATTTATGCAACTGAGGGCATGTGTTGCACAAATTTGTGAAACTAGAGAGACTCCATTTCGAGAAGGATTACCTGGAAAATCTTGGTGTGAAGGATTTAGAAAAAGACACCCAGACATAGTCCTTCGGACTGCTGAAGGTCTAGAAAGAGATCGTGCAATTGGTTTACGTCCAGAGGTGGTTAGCAAGTTTTATGAAAAACTAGCTAGCATTTATATCAATTCCTATGGTGCAGGAAAAATATGGAATTGTGATGAGACAGGAATCCAGGCAGGGAGAAATTGTGGCATGAGGGTGCTTGCCACCAAGGGTTGCAGGAATGTTCCCAAAATCATTCCTCGTAGCAGAGAATGGATGACAATTCTATGTTGTGTAAATGCTGCAGGGCAATGTATCCCTAACTTTTACTTATTTAAAGGTCAGAAAGTTTCACAAAATTACATCAAGGGATGTGAACCAGGTGCTTGCATGGCTGCTCATCCAAGTGCTTGGATGACTAGAGAGCTCTTTATAAGCTGGTTGTATCATTTCAGTAAGTCTATGCACGGAGGGTGTGCCCTGAAAATAGGCATTTACTTATATTTGATGGTCATGGAAGCCATGTGGCATTGTCAACTATAGAAGAGGCCAGGCGATTGGGGATTGATTTATTGACATTGCCAGCACATACTACACACAGGTTGCAACCACTAGATGTTAGTGTCTTTGGTCCTTTTAAAGCATATTTCAGATCTGAGAGGATGCAGTGGATGTGTAATAATAAGTACCAAGAAGTCAAACGTTCAGACTTGGCAGAAATAGGTAGTAGAGCTCTCGCCAAGGCCTTGACACCTGCAAATATTCGTGCTGGTTTTAGACGAACAGGTATATGGCCACTTGATCCAAATGCATTACAGAATGACATGGAATGTAGTAAACTATATATCATTGAAGAAGATGCCAACGAAGAAGCTGCTGAAAATGTCACAGATGATGATACTACTGAAAACATTATGAATGTTGATGGTACTGAAAACATAATAGATGTTGATGCTGCTGAAAACATACTAAGTTTGTCAAGAGATGTAGCTCCACCAGTTGGTGACAAAATAGGAGAAAATTACTTAAT
Source organism: Taxus wallichiana var. yunnanensis (assembly GCA_018340775.1). NCBI lineage: Eukaryota > Viridiplantae > Streptophyta > Pinopsida > Cupressales > Taxaceae > Taxus > Taxus wallichiana. The sequence continues at coordinate 162,098,751 of CM031236.1, forward strand.
GGAATCAGTTGAGAATCTGTCAACAACAAAAGAATTCCATCCAACCATTGAAACAATGGTTGTTGCTAATACAGAGACGGAGGAACCAAGTGTACAGGGAGAAAGACAAAGTATAATGCAGACCAAAGATTATGAAGTGAACCACATTGTGAATACTGGTGACCAAGGCACATCCAGCTGCAACACTGAGGCCCAGGGATTTGGAGAGGACGATCTCTCATTGCCAAGTGCACCAGAACAACCTACTTGGCTGCAAGAGCATATTGCAGAGTTGGGACTTGATCAGATTGGAAACATTGAGGATGAAAGTATATCTTTACCTTCGATGCCAACCAACCTTGAGCCAGCAGACTTTGAACCAACAAACTTTACTCATTATTATGCTGACACAGAGGAAATTGAGGTCATTGATAAAGATAAAAATGAGGAAGAGACAACTGGCCATGATGTTGAAAGTGGTATATCAAATGATGGTGTTGCTGCAAATGAGAAGAAATTGGGTAAATTTTTAAGGTTACCAACACAATTTGTACGGGATCCTTCCAAAGGTAAGAGTGATGCTGCACTCCGGATAAGTCGTGCTTCACAATTGTTAACATCTGATGCTTATGTTCAGATGTTAAAAGATACACAACAAAAAAAACAAGAAATATGTGAAGGGAAACAACGTAAAAAGGAGCATATTGAGGCAAAAAAGCAAGAAAGGTTGGCAAAGAAAGGAAAAAAAAGGAAGAGAGATTGCAATGCATTAAAGAGAGGCAAGAAAGGGATCTACAAAAGCTTGTTGAAAGACAGGAGCGCGAGAAACAACGGGAAGTAGCTCGCCAAAAAAAGGAATTGGAATTACAACAGAAGGAAGCCACTCGGCATCAAAGGGAGAAAGAGAAACAAGAAAGAGATAACAAGTTCAACAATCCATCAGGTTTTGTTTCCCATGCATCATTCCATGCCCATACAGAACTCCATGTTACAAGATATGTTGAAAGTTCCTATCCCAGATTACCACCCTTACTTCCTTGACACCAACAGAATGCAAATAACTTCAACTCCAACTACACACCCCATTATCCCACAACCTCCTACTTCACATACAACCTTTCATACCATATCTGGTTTTCCTATTCCACCATGGGTTCATCCAGTGAACCTCTTAATGACTCCAACAACATCCGTCAATGATACAATCGTTCCTGATAGTCCAAACTCAGGGCCTTTTTGAAGGTGTGACATGGAAATTGACTAACAAACTTATAGTAATAGTTTATAGTTGGTATGTAGTTTATAATTTATAGTTGGTATATTTTGCTCCGAATGTAATGAATATGGACGCATACAGTAGAAGTTTATATGTTTTGCTCCGAATGTAATGAATATGGACACATACAGTATAAGTTTATATGTTTTGTTCCAAATGTAAGAAATATAAAGACATGCATTTTATATTAATACATTTTGCTCGAAATGTAATCGTTGTTTCAGATGTGGAAACCAAATCAGCTCAGAATTTGTTAAAGGTTTACGTTAAATTGTTGCAACTTAAAATGAACACCGTGAAATAAAAACTGAAAGACAAGGATTTATTTGAATCTTGGTGAGGTAGAAACCTCACCTCTATATGGCTTAAAAACATAGAATTGTAGGTAACATTTTCCTTGAGTATTAGTAGTGTGAATACACACTGTTTCCACCCTACTTCAACCGATCTCGACGCATAAAACTGCCGCTCCAAAGTTTTCCATGCAATCTGCACATGCATGTTTAACCATTTATTAAAAAACTGAATTTGTTTGAACACAGAGAATGAAAGAAGCAGTCAAAGCTATCAAAATGCAGTCAGAGCTTCAGAGAAAATGAATGCAAAAAATGGATAACAAAATGCAGTCAGAGTTTCAGTGAAAATGAAAGAAAAAAATGGCTAAAAAAAATGAGTTGGATTATTTCATAGAAAAAGGAGAAAACGAGTTGGATAAGATAAAGAGTTTCCAAACTACAGTGAAAAAGAAAGAAAAAAATGCGTGCCTGTAGGGTCGGATTGTTCACTGTATAATGCTGTGGGCAATATGACAACCTCGAGCAAGGCACTGAGAAGCCACCCTTCACGCAAAACTCGCACAGGCTGTAAGCCCACTCACAAACAACCACCAGTTGCAACTACAGAGAAAAAAATGAAAAAACGAGAAAACGAGTATAAGGCACCGACAAAACGAGAAAACTACAGAGAAAGCGAGAAAACGAGAAAACGAGAAAACTACAGTGAAAAAGAAAGAAAAAAATGCGTACCTGTAGGGTCGGATTGTTCACTGTATAATGTTTGGGCAATATGAACACCTCGAGCAACGCACTGAGAAGCCACCCTTCACGCAAAACTCGCACAGGCTGTAAGCGCACTCACAAACAAACACCATTTGCAACTACAGAGAAAAACACGAGAAAACGAGCAACCGAGTATAAGGCACTGATAAACAGAGAAAACTACAGAGAAAACGAGAAAACGAGAGAGAAAAAGAAAGAAAAAAATGCGTACCTGATTGGTCCTATTGTTCACTGTACAAGGCACTGAGAAGCGGAGACAGTAGGTAACAGTGTGTAACAAGGGAGACAGTAGGTAACGCGTCCAGCGGAGGAGACAACGTGTAACACGTCCAGAGGAGGAGACAGTATGTAGCGCGGCTGAGCAAAACAGTGTGGAACGACTCCAAAACGCGCCATGGAAGAGTATGGTAAATGGCGGTTGAGCAAAACAGTGAGAAACGACTCCAAAACGCGCCATGGAACAGTGGGTTGAGCAAACCAGTTTGGAAGGCGGGTAAACAACGGTGGTAAAGGGTGGTTGGGCATTTAATTGGAGCTTATCTATTACGCGCGTCAAGGTGAGGAGGACAGATACTGTTTCCCTCTTTAATTTCGAATTAAATGGACAACACCTGTCAAGTGGAGTGAACCACTTCGGGTCTCCACCAGTAAATGTGTTTTTTTTGAGATATTTTATTTGATCGATCATGTGTAAGCAAATAATATTTCAATATGTTTCAAAATTAAAGGCTTAGGATAAAAAAATGTTTATTTATAACTAGCTGTCAAATTGGTAATCCTACGTGGCGAGGATTTGGCTCCATGGGCCTGCGAACTTAGGGTGTTTTCCATGATGAAGTGCCATTGCTGTTTCAACAACCCTGTCTTTGCAGAAAAGACAAGTTCTCCTTTCCCACTCTACTTTGGGAATAGTCCATCTGCTAGTTTCACCTGCGAAGATGATGTGACCCGGTCCTCAACCGAGCTATTAAGATGAGGCTAGAAATGTATTATCAATGTTGTAGAGGTGAAATGAAAAGAGGTTTTCCATAAACATTACACCGCTCTCAAATTTCAAATGAGCTAATTTTTGTTTAATTTAAAATTTAGCGTGTATTTTATTTATTTGTTTTTTATTTTTTTATTTTTTCTTTTATTCGTAATTTTTTTCCCTCTTCAATTCATATATAGATATATATAACTTTTTATTTAAAATGGTACATTGAAATATTAAGTTAGTACTATTAAGAATATAATACATACTATCAATTTCTACACTTGTATTGCACACTATAATTAATTATACAATTTATATTTAAATAAATATCATTAACAAATTCATATGTAATTTGCTTAAATAAAATATTTTTGTAGCACATAAATATAAGAACATTGTAAATAATTGATAAAATAAAAATGTAGACTAATATTTTGCTTGTCATAACTCTAAAGATTCATCGTAAATATATATTAAAATGTGGGTCTAATAAAAGAGGTGAAGAAAATACAAAAAAAAAAAAAAAAAAGAATGAATGAAGCTACAAAGCTGGAAACATACCCTATATCAAAACCGTAGCCTTATGTTAAAATTCTAGCAAATTTCAAGTAGGGATTGATATATCAATGTGAAATATGGGTACACCATATTTTTCTACAATTGAGCTATAAAACTATCACTCGTTTTTCATGAATTTGAGTAAAATCTCTAGGAAAAAATCCTAATATGCCTACAAACACCATGTAAAATAGTAAAATGGAGGATGTTGTGAGGGGCATGTATTATGCCTCCATTAGTATCAAGCCCTTTAAAGAAAACATTTATGGGAACTAATGCACTAGGTTGTCAGAGACAACTAATTTTAGTACATGCCTTGTTTTCACAATACTTTTAGTGTGAATTTGTACATATGGCCCCTAGATTCAGATTAGGCTCTTATTGATGCATTTCCTCTTGATTTAGACTATTTTTCTATTTTTCACTCAAATACTATTATTTGATTGTTTATATATTATTAGTATTTTCTATGGGTCCTTTGGTTGTTTTTTCTTTTCGCATATATTTATGTTGTTTGATGGGCCTAAGACATTATCAACATATAATCATGACCCTAATACACTATCGAAAGTTGATAGTGTCTTAGGCCCACCAATTTTGTCCCATGTGGATGTTTCATGTTTTTAATTTTAGTTCAACAAATTTATGTCATTCATATAATTGATTTTGAGTAGGTTTATGCACCAATAGGTCTCTAATGTGAAATTTAGATAGGTAAATATACAAAGCCTTCATAAAAATAATAATAACAAGTACCTAGTTTTTCCGTATCATCACTAAAGGACTAATTCTACTCAAAAGAAAAATCGATTCAATTTTTCAAATATTTATCTAGTTTAAATGTTAGTACCATCACAAGGCCTTAAAAAGATCATGTACTTACTTTAAGGATAGAGAAGAAAATTAACACTCCATCTCACGTATGATTTAGATTTCCATGGAAGCCTCAATACACACTTTGTATACATGATTTAAAAATAAAAATAAATATGAATAAGAGGACTAGAACAAATCAAAAATATCAGAAACATGCAATATACCAACATACAATGATAAGAAAGTTCAACCAATAAGACGAAAAGAGTGACTTAGCCGATATATGATTCTATGGTCTAGATGCGGGATGGACTCATGGTGGAACAAGATGAATATGGACTTTGTGTGATTCATCTAGAAAACAATGATGAGAAGGTTATGCTAGACATAATCACTCGCATCTAGATGTATTACTAGGGTGCTAGTTTCTGAACTCGATGCTAGTGTCCCGACGAGAGGTGTGGATCTGGGACTTTGAGTTTTGACAATTTTTCCTTTACTTTGTTATGTGGGTAAGTATACCGAGTTGGGGGACCAAAAGGGGTCTTAAGTGGACGCATTTTTCTGAAAAATAAAAAATTTCAACTTGTATGAGTTTTTCAAAATAGTTACACTCAAAATTGGAAGATGTTGTAGAAATATGAATCGTAGCATTTTGAGTCTAGTTTCTAAGCTACTAAATTTTATTGAAAACAGATAAGTTTAAGTGGGTCAAACAACTAAAATACCAACATTTTCTCGTGTTTTTTTTTTAAAACATAATAAAGTGACTTTCGTGCCCCCCACCATTTTTTGAGCACCATTTAGTATTTTTGAAAACTCTTTGGTAGAAAGATAGCTAGGAGCATCTTGTTTGTGTTGGAATTTATTTTAGATTCTTTTAGCAAATATTTGTTTATTAATGATTTTTCTAGTACATAAATTTTATGTTTTGAAAAATAACGAAGTTCTGATCGTGTCCCCCTAACTACCTCAAAAATATCAAAAATTAGATTTTTTGAATATGTATATAATTATGCCTAGTTTGTGCCTAAAAACTTTTATTCAATTTTGATGAGTCAAAAAAAAGATACACGAAAAAAGATAGACATGTTTAAACTTCAAAAATAGCTATAAAAAGGCATAGTTAAGAAAATAAATAATATGGAAACCTTGTATTTATTAGAAAAATTGAAAAATAATATTTATACAAAGAAGAAACTCTGCTTTACGTCGTGGTATAATTTTTTAAAACAAATCGATCATTTGATGTTGATTTATCATGACGGAAGTTGGATTTTTGTGTTTTTCTGCAAAAACACGCGGTTTGTTGTGTTTGTGCAGGTCCATGCCTCAGGCTTGGGGATCCAAACTAGATCCCAAGCCTTGAGGCATGTGTTGGAAAAGGTAAAAATCATAATGTGTATGCGTTATTCTTTGTTTATATATTGTGGCCCCCTAATGTCCCTTTCATCTCTTTCACGGGAATTCTGCATACATTCTGTTTGGTCTGCAATTTTCTGTACATTCTTGCATGATTTTTTAGTAGTTCATTTTGTCCCCTACCCCACTAGTTGAATTTTTCTAATCATGGGCGATAAAATTCGAGCTAAGGACAAGAGGAAAGTCAAGAACAAGACAATCGAAGCAATTGGAAGAGATGAGAATAAATAAATTGAAAAGAATGCAAAAACTTCGTGTAGGGCAAGGTACATCGATATATCAAATGTAGCTAATGTATTAGAAAATGAGGATGAAATACATAATGAAAATGTAGAGAATAATGATTTTGTAATGAATAATGATTTTGCAATGAATAATGATATTGAATTGAATGACAATGTTGGTATGGATGAAGAAATTGATATGAATGCAATTAGTATCAAGCCCTTTAAAGGAAACATTTATTTGGAACTACTGCGCAATAGATTGTAGCCAACTAATTTTAGCACATGCCTTGTTTTCACAATGCTTTTAGTGTGAATTTTTACATATGGCCCCTCGATTGATTAGGCTCTTATTGATGAATTTTCTCTTAATTTCAACTATTTTCCAATTTTTCACTCAAATACTATTATTTGATTGTTTATATATTATTAGTATTTTCTATGGGTCCTTTGGTTGTTCTATATTTTTGCATATATTTATGTTTTTTATGGGCCTAAGACATTATCAAAGATAATCGTGACCCTAATACACTATTGATAGTTGATAGTGTCTTAGGCCCACCAATTTTGTCCCACGTGGATGTTTCATGTTTTTAATTTTAGTGGGGAAAATTCATGTCGATTGTATATTTGATTTTGAGTAGGTTTATGCACCAATAGGTCTCTAATGTGAAATTTAGATAGGTAAATATACAAAGCCTTCATAAAAATAATAATAACAAGTACCTAGTTTTTGTATCATCACTAAAGGACTAATTCTACTCAAAAGAAAAATCAATTCAATTTTTGAAATATTTATCTAGTTTAAATGTTAGTACCATCACAAGGCCTTAAAAAGATCATGTACTTACTTTAAGGATAGAGAAGAAAATTAACACTCCATCTCACGTATGATTTAGATTTCCATGGAATCCTCAATACACACCTTTGTATACATGATTTAACAAAAAAATAAATATGAATAAGAGGACTAGAACAAATCAAAAATATCGAAACATGCAATATACCAACATACAATGATAAGAAAGTTCAACCAATAAGACGAAAAGAGTGACTTAGTTGATATATGATTGTATATGGTCTAGATCTGGGTTGCGATGATGGTGAAACAAGATAAATATGAACTTTATGTGATTCATCTTGAACACAATGATAAGAAGGTTATGCTAGACATAATCACTGCATCTAGGCATATTGTTTGGGCTGCTAGTTTTTGAACTCGGCACTAGCATTTTGACGAGAGGTGTGGATCTGGTTATTTCAGTTTTTGACAAATTTTCCTTTACTTCATTGGATTTGCGTAGGTTTTTTTTTCACACTTGTTCTGCAAAATATACCTTAGCTACCTACACAAGACTTAAGCACACATTAGGTGGAATAAAATATGCATATGTTTAAGTCAAACTTACCCCGATGGTCATCAATGTGATTTTCATCAATCACTACACTACATTTCAAACTCGATGTAGTTTTGTTGTGTGTGCAATATAAATCATGTCCCTTGTTCTAGCATGTAAGTTACACTAAGATAACATGCTACAACTAGGTTTCCCTGAAGATGATGTGTGTAATGGAATTCAATTTTTTACTTCTCATGTAGTTGTAGACACAAAATCATGCACTTGGGTACATCTATAGGTCCTAAAATCATACTTGCATTTACATGATTCCTAAGAAAGAAAACTAGTGGTGGACAATTATTGTTGGCATCTTTGCTTTGTTTATAGTTTTTATTTGGTCTTACACGCCCTAAAGCCCGATCGGGATTTTATTGATTTATCTTTTATGGCTTCAGACACCAGCTCCCAACTAGGACAATAGTGCCCAAGCACTCCTATCCCCTCTGGGTGCCCCTAACCCTTTTCTATACTACTCACTCTTTTTAGGTCTTTTTTATCTTTTGCGCATCTTTTTGAATTATGGTTCGGCCTTCTAGTTTTCAATTATGAAATTCAAACAAGGGAATCATATAAATGCATATTCATGTGTTCAAAATAAAGGAATAAGCACTAAGCATTACTACAATCACCTAAGCTTGCATCTAAAAGGCACCTAAAGTACTCCAAATCATTCATCTAACATCCATTCAAGGGACAAGGGACTACATACTCTGCATACACAACATAGGAAGGGGATGTTCATTTTATTATGTCCAAAAATTCCACTGATACTACATTCTAGCCACTGACCCGCTATCAGTGTAACTTGCACAAGGGCATCCTAGGGCACAATTTCTACACACACTCATTAGAACTACATGGAGTTTGATATGTAATGCAGTGTTTGGTTGTAAGTTCACTCTCAAGGTGACCACCGAGGTTGGTTCTATTGGTGCTCATTTTGAGCCCTTGTTTTTAACCAAGTTGAGTCTTCTATGAAATTTTCTTGTAATAGCTAAAGACTAAGATTTATATATGTTAGCTAAGTACAAGAGCTTTACGAGTATCTATAAGCACTCTTTCCCATGGCTTTAAATAAATCAAATATGGACATGACCATTCAAATATAAGGAGACTGCAATGCATTAATTTGGTAATCCATGAAATGAAGAACTTAATGTTTAGCGGGTTGATCTTAATTGTGAAAGGATAAAAATAAAATCATGAGAAAAGTGGATTTTTAGAATGGTTCATAATCATTTAAATTGACTTAGTCTCGTGATTTGAAGAAAAAAAAGATACTTCGGTATGACTGGTAGCGAGAAATGATAGTGTGGTTGTATAACAAAATACGCGACACACTAGTCTAGTGTTCTGTGGGTTTGTCAAAAAGGTTGGCACCCCGTGGGTTTCAGAAAAGGGCCATGACACGGTGATCTAGTGTTCAACAGCGGGTATGTCGGGATGATGGAACTCTGTGGGTTTCATAAGTTGGGACACTAAAAATCCACAAAAGGCTTCGAAACATACAAGATAACTAAAAAGCTCACGAGTAAAAGAGAAATGCGAGTAGAAGCCATGAAACATGTATAAAAAGGTAACATTTCTCATCAGCACCTTTCATTTCAGGTATCCAAGTCATGCAAAGTAGATTGAGAGACAATTGCTACGCTATCTAAAGGTAAATTCATTTTTGAATAACAATAGTTAAATTGATAGAAAAATGAAAAGAATAACATATGTATATACTTTGAAAAAATGGGGATTCTATAGGGACCCTAACCCTTAAAATTTACCTAACTTCTAGTATGCATACTATTATCCAAATAGCTCTCCTAGCAATTTGGATAACTTGCATACACATTCTGGCCCTAAGTTATTCATTGAAGAATTACACGTGCTCAAAATCACTTGGCACATTCCCTTGGTCGTAGTTTACCTACATGCCCCTTTCCTTTTCTCCTTCCACTTCTCCCTTGCGCCCACCTTCCGCGCATTCACCTTCTTCCTAGTCATCTTCTTCCCATCCCATGTACCTCGACACTTACTACTAAGTCCTTGGCCCTTCACACGCCACGCCCATTACTTTGTAATAGTTACGCCTTAACCATACATTCTCTACTCACCAGTTTTCCTCATCTCCCCATGCGCATCGTGCATGCCCCTTTGCGCCTTCCTCTGTTTTCTCTGCGCGCCCTTCCTCATGCCCTTCTATGCCAAATCATCTTTTGACATGCTTAAGTGTGTTGCATGAAAACCGCGTCAAAAAGCGCGCAAAAGGGTGCGAATCCGCAACAAATCAATGATTGACACGTAGCAGAAACAAAAAATAGTTGTACAGTTGGCCATCATCTCAGCCAATCCGTGTGTGCCACGTGTTTCGCATGCACCGACGACTCTGACATCTTCTAACAGCCGTATCTTTTGCTATAGAGCTCAGATCGGCACACACCTAGAATTGTTAGAGAGCTGCTGACATCAGCTATAGTGCTAGAAATTCAAAATTCAAATTCTGGTGGATCTGGTAGGTGAGAAACGGAAAACGTCTCTTTAAACATTAATGAGCAGATTTGATTGCTCCAACCACCCAATTTGGTATGATCCTCCCTCTTTTGTCTTCAACACATCAAACAAACACGGGAAGTGTACTTCACATATTTCCAAGAAGATTTGAGACATTAAATGCTTCTTGTTGGTGGTTGTGTTTCAAATTTGGGTTTTCTGTCCTTTTCCCTTATTCCTCCATGGATTCATCTATAAATGTAAGAGCAAGGATCATTTTTATGTTGGACACTCTGGATCCTTACGCGTTCTACCAAGGACTTCATATTTTTTGTATTTTGAGTTGTAGACCTCTATGTATGGCTCTTGCATGTGGATATTGGCCTCCTTCATCATTGTAATAGATTTGTCCATTTACGGAAGTAATAGAAGCATCGTTTTGTGACTATTCCTATCCTAACATTTTTTCATTCCTTCTTCTTGACTCTTCTTTCACATTGTGTGTTGGTTGTGCTATTTTAGGTCCATTACGGTTCCATATTTAGTTGTGTTCCATGAGAATGATCGGTGAATGTGTATTTCACCGTGATAAGTTCATGCCTAGCCTCCTTCCACACATTCCCTATCATTCTCACTTAGAACAGATAGTGTTCATCCCTCTTTTCTAGTGCTTTATCAAATTTTAGTGTAGTTTACTTCATGTTATCCTTATTTCCCGGTCCATTGGCATTCTTTGCTTATTTTTTCTTTCCACCACTAGGAGTAGTAAGATAACATTAGAGATAGATAGAGAAATTGGCCTTTTTGGAGATCCATCCCAAGCTCGCAAGGTCCCACAACTTGGGGTGGTTCCATTGTGGTCTCAAACACCTCAGCCCTTCCAAGATCTAAGATGCGGGTGCACATTTGAGAAACCAACGGTTTACAGCACGCTGTGAGTGGGACCAACATTGAAAGCTCAAATTTCATATCTCTAAGTTCTAGTGTGTGAACTTAGTGTTTCAGCCTTTGGAGGCTCATTTCAAACACATCTGGTGACTCCCAATATTTTAAGATCTTTGTTTCAATAGTCTTGAGTACCTTTCATGAGAAGAGTGCACACAAGAAGAAGTGTGTAGAGTTGAATATTCTTTTGAATACCTCTAGCTATCCCCGAGAAGAGCTTGTTCATGAAGGCTCGCATGCACATCTCTATCTCCAACACGCCGTGCCCATTCAACTCCTCCTCAAAACACACAACCTATGCACCCTGTAATGGCGCATCAGCAACCCCCTCCATTAAGAAACTTTGCAAACTTTTTTTGGAGGGAGTCCCTTACTTCTAGTCATGCAACATGATATGTCGAATGACATGCTCAAGATTATTCCTTACTTTACTCGATGAGATTCAAGTCACCCCTTAGGACCATATCCCGAATGTAACAAATGTGTGGTCACTCTATCCGATTAGACATGATGATATAGTAGTCGATTGCTTGCGACGACTGTTTTAAAGGTAAAGCACTTCAATGGTACTAAGGCTTGAGAATTAGATCTATCGTCACTTGGGATGAGATGGAAACAAATCTTTGTAATTACTTTGATGATAAGTCAGATCACCTATCATTGGTGGAGCAACTGACAACAACAAAGAGGGCACCTAATGAGTAAATGACTGATTTCAACATCAGATTTCAGAAGACTTGGGACATAATTCCTCTTGTGGTAAGACCTATGGCCCAACATGATTTCCTTTATTATCTAAAGGTTCTCAACAATGATATTTTAGTTATGATCTAATCTATGGGAGGTAGGACTTTACCATCTACTTATAACATTGCAGTAAGGGAAGAAAATAGTCTCATACAAGCGGGAAAGTTAGCTCCTAGACCGCCCATGCCCTAGTTCCCAGAGATGTCACAGGCACCCCAACCTTCTATGTCCCCTATTCCTATCCCTAAGAAAATTGTGCATCTAGTTGCCAACATCCTATTCTCCATCATGAAAAAGAAGATGAAGAATTGAAGGCCTTAATCAAAAATTTATCAAACAAGGTCATATCATTAGAAAAGTAGCAGGTGTAAGCCTATAGAGGTAATTCAATCAAGCACATGGCCAAGGCAATCAACCTTGGTGAAATCAATATAAAAATCAAAGATACGCGCCCAATCAGCAAAATGACAGGGATGACAGCCTAATGCACATCTACCGTTGCAAGTTGTTCCTCACGACTTCTCTCCCAACACCTAGTGCGAGCCAATCACTTGTTCAGTTTAAAACAATTTGGCACAAGATTTAGAATGGTGCTTCACTTGAAACATGTCTGATATTCAATATCATTGTGCTAATTTCACGCATGCCCAAGCCTTCATGATCAAGAATGCTTCATTCTATGAGCCCTCAACAAGCGCCCATGAAGCAGATAATCTAGAAAGACCAGAAGTTCCTCCAGAGACCAATTTGATGTTCTTTGGTGTTGAGGACTTCGTGAAATCAACCTAGATACGAGAAGATATGTGTAGACTACATGCCCAAGTTGTGGATAACATGAGATACAAGAAAAGAATATTAGAGTCGGAGTACGCAGGTTACACCCATGGCAACACAAACAGATCCTTAGAAGAAGAAAGAGTTGCGGCGTCGTGCAAGAAAAGAACTCAAAGCCCTATGTAGGAGGCCCCTCATAAAGCTCTATCTGAAACAACATTCACCCCTCATTTGGTAGGCCAAGCCTCTACCCCAGCTAAAATTTAGGCTTCCACACCTGAATAGTCAAGAAGGGATGTTGTTCCCCAAATGCACAAGATGGGGGCCTTTTGTTCAACATTGTTGACCAGATGAAGAGAAAAAACATAAATGTCACAATGTGGGATTCACGACCATTCCTTCTCGATAGGATCATTGAATGAAGCTCTCGGTGCAACTCTCACACGTTGATCTAGTTATGTAGAATCCACACGTTTCTATCAAAATCTGCCAAGAAGAGGAGAAACAAGTAAGTAAAGTTGTTAAAACCCCACCCTTCTATATGTCCTTGATTATAGGTAAACACCTAGTGCATAACTGCATGATTGACTCAGGCGCTAATACTTCTGTTATGCCTAAGAAGATAGCTAATGTCTTAGGTCTGAAGTATAGCCCTTTCTCTAAAGGATTCCCACAACTTGATGGCCTAATTATAACCACCTTAGGAGTCATCAAGGATCTTGAGTTAACCCTCCATGCATGTCCAAGCCTAACAATTACTCAAGATGTGTCAATTATTGACTTTCCTCCTTTGTTTTCCCTATGTTTATCAAGATAATTTACTGCTAAAGTGGGTGGTTACTTGTCTTCTGATTTGTATTATATGTTACTCAAGACAAGGTATGGTACCCAGTTTACTGGATACAATCTGACCCTATATTTTCCTATCATGTAGAGTCATATGTCCCATCCCCTCTCCAAGCCAATTTTCTTATCCATGAAGAAAATGTTTCAGTTCCTGAAGACAATCTCTTCCACGCTCTATTCCAGACCTAGTGCTTCATGAATGGGTGGAAAGACATCACAAATTTGATCCCTATGCTAAAGAACTGGAATCCTATGAAACTGGGCTTGGTACTTATTGCATTCTAGAAGAATATGCTATGCTTCCACACACGCTCATGAAAGACAAAGTTCAAACTAGTCTATGGAAGTTATACTTTGATGGATCCAAAAGTAGAAATGGCGCGGGAGTAAGAGTGGTTCTCATTTCCCCTAAGGATGAGAAATTATTCTTCGTGCACAGGCTATAGTTTGCATGCTCTAACAATGTGGTAGAATATGAAGCACGGTGCATGACTTGCTCATTGCTAAAAAGAAGAAAATTAAAGTGTTGCAGATCTTTGGGGACACATAATTGATCATCCACCAGTCACCAAAAATATCATACAAAGAACAAGCTTCTTAAAGATTATAAATATAGAGTTTGGGACCTACTTGAGAGCTTTGATGCCCTTAATCTGCAAGTAGTCCCGCGTAGAATGAATAAAGAAGTGACCAAATGGCCACGATTGGTTCAAAATTTTTTTCTTGAGGACTTTGTCAAAGGAAACACTCATCACATTAAGATGGTAATTAAACCATCTATTCCAAACAATAACACGAGTTGGAAAGTGTTTGAAAATGACGTGCAAATCATACAGTTTATCCAGAATGAGGGCGAATTTTCATCAAGTATGCAAGTTGACTTGCATGAAAGCTATGGTGACCAAGTAATACAGTTGAAGACAAATAAGTTGCCTAAAGGTTTGGTCACCTTAGAGCAATTGTTCAGCCTTGATGATGAGTTCAAGGGTGAAGAAAGATATATGTGTGTCGCGCAAGAGGATTGCTCCTCCATTACTATTACGTGTAGAAAAGAGTTGCTTCTCAGCACGACTTGTGCACATGAAGAAAAACAGGCCTTTATCTCTCTCTCTCAAAAATACAGTGATATTTTCTCATGAGAGTATGAAGACCTCAAAGGTTTTGATCAAAGTATTGCTCAACACTCCATTTACCTTGATCTATTATAAAGCCCGTCAAGCAGTAGTGGTCGGTTAATCCAAAAATAGAGCCCCTCATGAGAAAGGAATTATCCAAACTCATTGAGGAAAAAATTATCTTTCCCATCAAATATTCCACCTAGGTCGTGAATCTTGTTCCAATGCACAAGAAAAATGGTGAAATCAAACTCTGTGTTGAATTCGAGAGATTTGAATAAGGCATCTCTAAAGGATCATTATCCTTTGCCTTGATGGAGTAGATTTACAGATCGTAGGTGGCGGGTAGACATTATCCATGCTAGATGGGTATTTGGGTTTCAACTAGATCCTGGTCAAGGAAGAGGATCAATTCAAAACAACATTTACAACTAAGTGGGGAACATATGCATATTAAAAATGCCCTTTGGTCATCAAATGTAGGCACAACACTTTAGCGCATCATGGATATTACCTTCAAAGGTTACATTCTTGGTTTACTGGATGATATAACTATCTTCTCAAAGCGAGCATGGATCACATGGCACACTGGAAAAAGTATTTGATAGATGCGAGAGAATTTGGGGTATCTCTTAACCCCAAGAAGTGCAATTTCACGGTGGCGTAGTGTTGGTCGTCAAATAGGACTTTTAGAAGAGCAAGTCGGGGACAAAAAGTCCCTCCTCTTTAATGGGAGAGGTTCCCTTATTCTGAAACGAACTTATTTACAAATACACAGAACATTATTTTATGGTCAAACTTGGATATTACGAAAGTGTTTTCCACAAGGATCATCAGTTACGCCAGGACTGAGGAAGGGGAATAAGAAGATGAGCAGAATGGCAACATTCAGAATTATAGATAGCAGAATAATTCTTCGTGTATGCGAAGTTTCAAAGGATTTAAGACAAGATCATTTGCATTAGCTGAATGGGATTAAATTTAAAGACACAAAGTTCCGTAAATAACCTTCTTCAGATTTGTTAATCAAGGACACAAAGTTCCTTCTTGGTTGTACAAGATCACTGTACTTGCCAATAGTATGCAATCAGAGAGACTAAACGAGTTAGGAACAAAATGATCTTCACAATATTAAAGGAAAACACAGAGACAACAAGAATCAGATAGACAAAGAATGGAAAGCCCTTTTGTATTGATTTCTTTAAGATCTGTTTACACTTTCAACAAAATATCCAAGTTCTTCCTTCTTTTGAAAATGGCGTGGAAAGGCCATTATATAGATTACAAGTCAGTTACTCTTCGTAACCATTTCTTTTAACTAAAGAATAGTTAAGTACCGCCAATTGCAATACCTTAACTAATTACAAAGAATACGAAAAGAAAGGAAAGAAGAGGAAAGAAAGGAGAAGGAGACAGGTGGCCGGCTATTGGGAGGGACCCACTGTCTTCAGAATCCGCTGCCTGAACTTCTTCAATGACTCAGCTATATCTCTGCCACGAGGGACTGACGTGTTGGTTGCAGACTGAGTCCAAAATCCCAGACATTTCTCCATCTCTTTATCAAACTCGACGTGAGTATGATAGTCTTTGTTTGCTTCTTCAATGGCAAAGAGAGAAAATTTCCTTTATCTTGTCCTTAGAGATGGAGTCTTCCTTGAAAAGATTATCTTTGACAAAAGCTCTGAACTGAGCTTTGATTTCTTGCAAGGACAAGGGAACGCCAGAGTTTTCATCCTGAAGATGACAATGCATATCCTTGAACGCAGCAGCAGCCAGTGTCTTGAAAGCTTCTCCCTTACGCCGCCTATTCTTCATTTCTCCTCTGACTTCCTCCAGGACTCGATTTTCCACTCCACATGTTTGTAGACCCAAGATTTTGTGATTGTCCTTAGCATCATCGAAAATATTGTTCGCGGTAAGATGTTCTCATCATGTCCGGCCTATGAGGCGAAGGTCTACGATGCAACTACTCCAGAGCTTAAGCTCTTTATCCATTACCCCAATAGTAGAGGACAGCCTCTATTGCAAATTATCTACCTTTCCATGTAGCTTAAAAGCTTCATCGATGAAGTTTAGTCCGGCAACAAGCATGTCATCTACCATGGCTTCGATAGCTCTGCCATAGACAGAATACTTGTGCATATCTTTAATACTTTGCACTTCGTCTTGGCTTAGAATTACAGGAGGCGGTAGAGCAGTCAAGGGGGTAGGGTCCAAAACTTTGTCCTTAGACAAAAGTGACTTGATAAAACTCGTGAGAACTTGGGCTTGTTCTTCTAGCTGCTCAATCGTCTGCTGCCCTTTCTCTACCCTTCCAATAACCCTTGTGACTGTTTCCTGGAGGTTATGAATCTCACCTTCAGGAGTAGACTCTCCCATAGGGATCCTTGAAAGCTCCAAGTCAGATGTCAGCAAGTCTGATTCTGATTTGTCTACTGTGGGCTTAGCAATCTCCAGGAATTGCTGACCTTGAGCATCTGACACAATCCTGGAAGTAGTTCTGGCTTTCTTGGCACGAGAAGGAGTGGTGCCCAACAAGGCTGCTACAGCATCAAAATTTGGTCCCAAGCTTTGAGAGGAGGATTTCCTCTTCCTTTTGTCAACCAGAGGTTGCACCCAAGCAAAAGAGGAAGAAGAATCTGCAGGAGAGGCAAGGGGACCAAGAGACAGGGAGCTCATGACACTTAAGGTCTGTGCAGCTGTTGACTCAAGTTGAGATGTGGGAAGAACACTGGAGGTAATGGCGGTAGAAGAATCAGTAGTACCTGGAAGTTCAGTGCTCTGGACCTCCTTATCTGCTGGATTTTCAGGAACACCTGCAGGAGTTGGCATCTCACTTTCTTCACTTTCACTGAGAACAATGATGTTCTCTGGCCCCATAGGCAACTGTGCCTGTTTTCTTGGAGGATCATTCTCTGCAGGCTCCTTCTTTACCTCTTTGAGTTTCTTCTTGTATACCTGGGTAGATGGAGAAGGAGTAGATTCCACATGTCCCCGAGCTGTTGAGGCAGAAGGGGTTTTCACTGGTGTTCCAGACTCTGGAACTGATGTCTCTCTTATGGGTGTCGAATCATCCCTGGAGCTAGATTCTCCTGAGTGCCTCTTGAATTCTCGGATCTTCTTACTGAACCAGACCCTAGTTCTGATCAAGACTGGAGCAAGAATCTCAGCCAGATCATCTCTCTCTTTCCTGTTCCAATCCAGGTCCTCCAGAGGAGTGTGCTTAATCACATTTTCATACTCATAAGAGTATAGCTCAGAATTATCATCTTGGAGACCTTCAGGAACTTGGTACAGACTGAGTTCTTGGATCAATTGCAGGGAGAACCTGCCACAATGCCTTCTTCTGGCTTCAAAATCATCTGCACAGTCAGCCCAGTAGTCTTCTGTATCTGCCCTATGATGATATATTATCTTGAGGTTCTGTTCAATGAACTTCTTCAAGTCAAAACAGGTTCTAGGCTTGAAGAAATGAACAGTGATAGGGACCAGGGCTCTTTCTATGTTCTGAGCATCCAGAGCTGTTTTGCATGTATAGTTTCCCAGAGAGATGGGAAAGTGCAAGCCAGAGATCTTCTTGTCTCTGCAAGTTCTGTGCAACTTGTCTAGTTGTCTGCATATTTCAATCAGGGCCATTTTGTCGTTGCAGAACATGGGGAGCCGCAGAGGGGTGCTCTCATAGCCAGCCAGCCTGATATAGGAGAATTTCCTGAATTGAATGAAATAGGCTCCATACTGCGATATCAGGTTCATGGCTTCATCTGAAAACCTTCTTGCAGTATCACCTTCGAGCAATCTGACCACGTACATGGTGAAAGCATCATTGACCCTTCTGAAATTCCGATTGCTGGTCTCTAGGGTGAACTGCGGGCAGTAGGCATACACTGGATCATCTTTGTGTGCATCTACATAGGAGAAACCAAACCACTGCCTGGATGCTGCTAGGGTATACATCAGATATGAAGTCATGTAGAACTTCTTTGTTTCTTTGGACGTTGGATATTGCTCGGCCAAATTCATGCGATGATCTCTACCCAGTTGATACTTTGTGTTCCCTCGCACACCATGCTGATGAGCGGGCACATCCAGAAATGAAATTCATTGGTGGAGGGCAAACCCATAACTCGAGCCAGCAGTATTATGAAGTCTGACAGTTCTTCATTGAAATCTGCCGGAAAAGGGTTTTGGTCAGACGAGAAGGACCTTTCTTAGGGTTCTTCAACCAAGACTTCGCCACTCGAGCTTTATATTTATCACTGTCTTGGTCGAACATGGCCTGTGCTTGATCTCGAGAGACGACTATAGCATTGTCCATCTCCGGAATCCTCAGAGCAGCTCCAATGGCGGCAGCGTCCAGCTTGGCAATGAGCTCCCCGTGTACGTTTGTCAATTCGCTCGTAGCGGGGTCGAAGTGAGCTCCGCATGAAAGTACAGTATCAGCACACTGCACTGAGATAGGGAATCCTCCGGCGAAAGCTAAACCGCTATCGTTAATCATCTGTGCCATTGGCGTAGGGTTTGCATCTGTCATTCTTGACCAAAAATCACCGAAGTCGAGATGACGAGCTTCACTGTCTCCGATATTGCTAACGGCAGACTCGAGTGGAGAAATTTGCTCCTGCCCCTGAAACTTGATCTTCATATTGATAGATTCGGAGCTGCGACCTAGACTCTGGAAGGAATTTGCAAAGGGAAGGGATATTTGCGCAGGGAACTAGATTGCAAGGGTTTGAGCAAACGACAGCAAGGAAGCAATGCGAAAATGCGAAGGTGGTATGCTTGGTTATATAGCCGTTTGAGGAGCGGAATGAATTTAATGCGCATTGAATACACAACCACCAATTTGAAAAATATCATACTTGGAGCGAGCGGGAAAAACTAAGTGCGAATGACACTAGGTACGCTTGGGACATGTGAGACGCGAATGCGCGAAACACGCGGCTCGGCCGGTTCGGGCGAAACAGGGAGAGGACGCACAAATGCATTTGGGACAAATGGGATGAAAATGTGCGAAGTACGCGATTCGGGTGTTTCGGCCGAAATTGGAACAGCGGGCCCATTTGGACTTGGGACATTCGGGACAAAAAGTTCCGAAGTACGCGACTTGACCGGCTCGGCCGAAATTAGGAAAGCTCGCACTTTTTCAAATGGGGCAGTTGGGACGAAAAGTTCCGAAGGACGCGGTTCGGGCAAATCGGCCGAAAATGGGAAAGCTCGCACTTTTTAACTTTGGGACATTTGGGACAGGAAAGTGCGAAGTACGCGGGAAGGATGATTCGGCCGAAATTGGAACAACACGCAAAATAAGTTTTGGGACACTTGGGACAAAATTTTCCGACGGGCCCGAAAATGGGACAGCTTCGGGGATTTCGGCCGATCGGGGAACAGAGTGCATTTTTGTACTTGGGACAGATGGGACAAAAAGTTCCGACAGGCCCGAAAATCACACAAAAAGACCCAAAACACAATTTTTTTAACTTCACGACTTAGGCACTTCAGAGAAGAACTCTTCAACTCAAAATTTTGAAAATTTTACTCTTATCAGAGCGGGAAATTTTGAGTGGACAACACGCAGGGAAAGCTCTTGGGCCATGTGGTTTTGAAGGATGACATCATGACTGATCCTGAGCACATTTCAGCCATCCTAGACCTTTCCCTGCCGACGCACAAAAAGGCCTTACAGTCCTTCCTTGGCATGATTAACTTTGTTAGGTGTTTTATCAGTAACTTTGTGGGACTGGTTCGACCCTTCACCCTTATGCTCAAGAAGGACATAGCCTTCAGATGGACAGTAGAAGGAAGAGAAAGCTTCAATAAGATCAAGAAAGAGATTGTTTGTGCGCCAACACTCATCAATATAGATTATTCAAAGGATTTCATCCTTTATGCTTGATGCAAGCGTTTTGTTTTCCTAACACAAGAAAACAAACAAGGGTTGGAACAACCAGTGGCTTTCTTTAGCCAGACGTTGAAGGATTACGAATTAAGATACAATCACATGGAGAAGCAGGTCTTCACCATCATGCGTGTACTCAAGAAATTCAAGAGCATGCTCACCACCAATCATGTTAAGGTATTAGTCTCCCACTCTTTCGGCAGAGACTTCATCATGGGAGCAGAAATCAGTGAGAAAAGAGCATGATGGGTGACCAAAATCATGGAATACGATGTGACTATTAAGGCCAAAAAAATGGTAAGAGGTAGTGCACTCTGCAAGCAGATTGTTGAGGATGTGCAAAGTGAACATTAGGCTTCATTATTTCTAGATGAATACCTTCCGCATGTAGAACTTGAACAGAATATAGAATCTTTTGTGTGTGACTAGATGAAGGACATGATCACATTCCTTTTTGAGGGTGCATACCCTCCCGGTTTAAATAAAGCAAAGAGAAGACATCTGAGGTTATAATCTGTCCCTTATGTGTTGATTGATGGAATTATTTTCAAAAGGAATCTTGATGGCATGTTGTTAAGATGTATCAACAACGTGTAGACTAAAAAAGTGTTAGCAGAATTTCATGATGGATTCTCTGGTGGACACTTCTCTGCCAAGACTACAACAATGAATATTATAATGGCAGGTATCTTTTGGCCTACCTTGTTTGTAGATGCACATAGGTGGGTCACAAAATGCAAGGAATGCACTTTCTTTGCAAGAAAGAAAAGATTGGTAGTGCTTCCCCTCCGACCAATCCAAGCGGATCAGCCCTTTGCGCAATGGGGTCTCAACTTCATAGGCATGATCAATCCACCTTCAAGCGCTAGACATAAATGGGTGCTGATAACTATAGATTACTTCACCAGATGGACAGAAGCTATCACGCTTAAGGAATCAATCGATGCATTCATCCTTGACTTTCTCGAGGGTTTAGTCACAAGGTTTGGCATTCCTCAAACCATTATCTCTGATAATGCAAAGGCCTTCCTTGGTGCTAAAATCACTGATTACACTCTAAGTTTAGGCATTTACCTAAAAACCTCTTCCAACAATTACCCTCGGGAAACAATCGAGAATCAATAAACAAGAACCTGATTAGAATAATGAAGTGCACTGATGAACATCATCTAAAGATAGTGGTATACGAAGGTCTTGTGTGCACTATGGGAAGATAAAATCATAGTAAAAAGGAAATAAGAAATTCACCTTACAAGCTTGTTTATGGCAAGGAGGTCACCCTTCCTTTGAAACTAGAACTAAATTCACTAGCGCTTGCCCAACAAACTGGAATTTGAAGGCGCAAACTAGAGAGAATCGAATGACAGAGCTGATTCATCTTGAAGAACTCAGAAACTCTACCATGATCAAGCTAGAACAACATCAACAAGAAACAAAGAAATGGTTCAACAGAAAGGCTAGGCCTCAAGCTTTCAAAATTGGGGACATGGTTCTAAAATGGGATGCTGACAGAGCTAATTTAGGGCACCATTCAAAGTTTGACTCACTTTGAAGTGGCCCATACATCATCAAGTCTTGCAAGAAAGCTAAGTCTTTCGAGTTAACTCATCCGGATGGAAGCACGTTGTAAATCCCTATAAACGGGATCTATCTCAAACCCTTCTATTACGTTTGTTGCATCATGTTGTATATATTAGAATAGTTTCAATTCCTCCAAGTGTGCTCCACACACATTGTTTTTTTGTATTTTGTTCTTTCCTCTCAAGTGCTTCCTGCGTGTGCTCTTTTGTTACTTCCAAAGTGTAGAAATGATTCTCAAGTGATCACAGGGGCATTTTTCATGATTAAGCGAGTAGAATCCATGCCCAATGGATGATTCGGGGATATCTTGATCTCTTTCATCTAGCAGGTAGATGGCCCCGAAAGTCACCAAACCTGTTATCTAAATATCTCTCCTAGTAATTTGGATAACTTGAAAACACATTATGGCCCTAAGTTATTAATTAAAGAATTGCGTGTGATCAAAATCACTTGGCACATTCTATTGGTCATAGTTTACCTACACGCCCTTTCCTTTTCTCCTTCCACTTCTCCCTTGCACCCACCTTATGATCTTCCACCTTCTTCCTAGTCAACTTCTTCCCATCCTGCGTGCCTCGCACTTACTACTAAGTTCTTGGCCCTTCTCGCGCCGTGCCCCTCTGCGCCTTCCTCTATTTTATCTATGCACCCTTCCCTCATGCCCTTCGTGCTAGATCATCTTTTGACATGTTGGTGTGTGGGATCCTATGTGTCCTCCACTCACATATGGAGGGCCATCTCACATGGGTTAGGTTTAGGGTTTCTTTCTTTGTGTGTCATGCACTAGGGTTACTCAAGACCCTATATGTACCCTTTCATTTATGATTTATGAGTATGCCTAGACACTTCGTTGTCTTTATATACATGTACAAGCTTTGTTATTTTATGTAAGTTCTTCCATTGATTGATTAATTCTTCCTTGCGATTACGCTGGAGCCAATACGATTCCATTTGAGTGCAACTTCATCGTGGTGCACATTTTCCGATATGATTCTTGAAAACTCTTTCATGGTATCAGAGTTGAGATCGGGTAAATGTGCATTCATCATTTGAGTTGTGATTACTCTTGGTTTCATTTTTTTACTCCTCATGCAAGTTTTTCGATCATTAGATTCTGGAATTTTATTGCTAATGTTCTTAACAAGTTGCTCTTGGAAATTTTTTGGTTTTGTTGTGTTCTTCGTGCATGTGTAAATCTCCTTGAGTTTTCAGGGGTTTTATAGCTACATTTAGCTAGTTGTGGATAAATTTGGTAGATCAGCTAAAATAGAGGTTATTTTTTCTATTTTTTAATTTTTTTATTAAACTGGAAATTTTCTTTAGATATCTTTTTTTTGTAGTTATTTTGTGTTTTTTTGCATTTTTTTTGCATAATACTGATTTGAAAATCTCTGGTATTTTGATTGAAGTTGGTGTTTTTACTCCTTTTCTCTCCATCGAGCTCCAAACCAAGCTACACCCTCTGCAATCGGCTCCTAGCTAACCAAGCTCTTTCTTCATCTTCCTTGTCCGAGTGCTTGCTTTTTTCTCATACCAATCTCTATCTCCCGAGTCATTTTTTACATGTGTTTTTGGCGTGTCATTTTGGTCATGTGGCTGCATTTTTTTAGATGTTTGGGTTCTACCACCAGCCATCTCCATTCCTTCTAGATCTCCCTCTACCACGAGAACATGTCCTGCAGTCTCGTGTGGTTTACCATGGCTTTGCGTGGTCTGTGTGACCTCCTCGTGGTTTTTCGTGGTCGTGAGTTTCTCTCATTTGCGTGCCCGCCCACTCGACTCTACAATCTCACGAGCCTACCCCCTCTACCTCACGAGCCTAGCTTCCTCTGCCTCATGAGCTCTTTCCTCAACGATCTTCCACAACCCATGCTAAACCGACCTCCACAAAACTTAGCCGTTACTCGGCTTTCCCTCCACGACTGCACTCAACTCGGGATTTCCACAAATGTTTTCAAACCTTGGTGGAAATTTTTGCAAGTGGGAGTTATATTCGGTAAGTTTTTTGGGAGTTATATAAGGTAAGTTTGATTAATTTTTCATTTATTTCATTAAAACCTTAAGTGGGTAGTTAAATCTATTTAGGGAAAGTTTCCAAACCATGGATAGTTTAACAAACGATAAGCTTTTAAAAAAATCTATTTCTAGATCTTAATAGAAACTAGTTTCATTTGTTTTAATATATCTTAATATATTAACGGTATTTTCTTTCAATTATAGTGGGAAACCATTCAAATTTGATTTTCTTTTAAAAAGGGAAAGTATTTTTGAATTTTAATTAGGATTTAATTTGCACTAGATCTTAATTAGAGTTTCTATTCGTAATTAATTAGATTTAATTATATTAAATATATTTCTATTAATTATGATCTCCTCTTTACGATTAGTAATAATTTAAAATCATCTTTTAATCAAATTTTTCTTATCGTTTTAAAAAATACTCTAATAGCTCTAAAATTATCTAAATTGGACGTTTCAAAGCGATAATTATTTAGGCGTTATTTTCAATTTTTTTACTAATCATGTGCTCAAGTGTGCAGTGATACTCTGAGCAACTATTTTCCTTCTGAGCACTTTTCTGGTGTTTTGAAGATATTTCAGACTCATCTTGAGTTCGTCTAAAACTTGTATTTACCCTTATTATTGCTTGCGACTAGTGAACATATCCTCCATAGTTTGCAGCAAGGGGGTATCCTTTGCGACATGAGACACTTTTTTTCACAACCAAGATTTGATTTCACCTCCTTCCTAGTTTTTTGCAAATTGTGCTTGTGTACGGTGTCACTTTGTTGCACTCCACGAAACATGATTATGGTCTCCTCTCTTGTGCGTTATTATGCTAATTGTAAGGTGAGTTACCAATTGTTTCAAGATGCACACTTAGACCTGATTGTATTCAATGTACTAAACTATAAAGTGCCGAAAGTAGGGTGTTATTATATTGTGCTAGATGGTTGTGATTCTTTTTACATTTTTCGTTCTCTCTCTTCACTATGGATGTACTTTCAATTCCTTTGCTTACGCCATTCAACTTATTCGAATGGAGATTGAAAATGATTATGAAACTAAGGGGTAAAGGGTTATTCCACATCACCATGGGAACTGAGACTGAACCAGATGACGACCCTGAAAAATCTAAGTGGTTAAACGTAGTGATGAAGATTTAGGTATTCTTTGCATGTCTATTTCTCCTAACTTTCTCTTCCACATTGAGTCTTCCGAAACACCTAATTCTACATGTGGAAAACATTAGATGGAATGTTTGGACAACAAGATGACATGAGAGCGCATGAGTTGGAAAATGAACTACTAGGGTTAAATCCTAGTGATTTTGAAAACCTACAAGCATTCTTCTCTAAGTTTGTCCACACTAGATTGTTGTTAAAGGAATTTCAAGTAGAGAAGAAATATTCTCAACTGATCTTGTCAATTCTCTCTAAGCTAGGTTCTGAATATTCTATCTTTGTGTCAAATTTTTATGCTACAAAAGATACCTTGGGACAAGGATTAGAATATTCCCTCCTTTGATTGTTTTTCATCCCAACTCATTTAAGAACAGGACAAACTCATTCAAATGGGGTCTCTCAAGTCCAAGTCACATGCCCTTGTAGCAAGTACTAGTAAGGAAAAGAATACTAAAAAGAAGAAAGAAATAAAGGATCAACCTAAGAAGGAAACCAAGAACAAAACTAAATTTAACATGAACGCTTCGACTTCTGAGCCTAGAGCACATAAAGACAAGTATTTTTGTTCCTATTGCAAGAATCTGGTCATAAAGAGCATATATGTATGAGAAAACAAATTGATCACCTTACTCATTTACTTGAGAAAAATCAAATAGGTGTTCCTGAGTCTATCAAACAAAATGTTGTGAAGACCAAGTCTTCAACTGCAAAAGGTTCTAAATCTGATAAGAAGAAAGGAAAGGCCCTTATAGCCAAAGTTTCTCCTTCATCGATGTGGATTATAGATTCCAATGCCTTGCACCACATCACTTCTTCACATGATGAGTTCTCCAACATCGATCCTTATGGTATGTCCCAAATCATGATGGGTAATGACAAGATAGTGTCAGTTTTCGGTAGTGGATCGGTAGAGATGGATGGGGAACATTCAACCAAGTGTTGAGTATTCCTAATCTCTCTACTAATATCCTATCAGTTTACCAAAATACTCACCTTGGTGAAGGAATGTGAGTGGAATTTGGTCCTAACTCGGTGATTATTCGTGAGCTTAACGATGACACTATAGTGGCTGAGGGAAAGGAAGATCACCATTCACGGTTATATACCTTTTCCCACTTTACTTCTGATACTATGCCCACTGCCTTGCTCACTCATGAAAATGAGGTTAGTAGGCTATGGCATGAGTGTTTTGGATGTATAAATTATTGCTACCTTGAACAATTGAGACAAAACAAAATGGTCAATGGGTTACCCCACATCAAGTTTTCTAAGAGTTTTTGTGAGGGTTGTACCCTTGGAAAGAATCACGAAAACAACTTTGACATAGGAAAATCTGGAGAGCTACTCGTCTCTTAGATCTTCTTCACAACGATATTTTGGTCCATTTCCGTATCCTTCGTTTACTAGAGCTCTTTATGTGTTGACATTCATTGATGACTATTCATGATATACTTGGGTATATTTTCTTAAGCTTAAGTCTAAAGTATTTGAACATTTTTAGGACTTTAAGGATCTTGCTGAGAAACAAGTGTAATGGTATATTAAGGTTCTTCAAACTGAAAATGGAGTTGAATATGTAAACAATAGGTTCATGGATTTCTATACTTCTGAAGGGATCTCCTTGCAGCATATAGTTTCTTATAGCCCTTCGTAGAATGGAGTAGCAGAAAGAAAGAACCGTACTCTTAAGGATATGGCCACTTGTATGATTCACTCGAAGTATCTTCCTCCGTAGTATTGGGCTGAAGTAGTTAATTGTGCTAATTACATTAGAACTATGTTCCCACACTAGTCGATAAGAGGGATGACACCCTTTAAATCCTGGTTTGGACGCAAGCCTGATGTTGATCACTTTCGAGTATTTGGATCCAAGGCTATGGCTCGATTCCCAAGAAGAAATACAAGGCATTAGAACCACAATCCAAACCTTGTATCTTTGTAGGGTATCTTGATGGCGTGAAGGGATATCAATTGTTGAATCCTACTTCTCATGAGATTTATATTGAGAGAAGTGTTAAGTTCCATGAGTCTTCTTCGACTTCTACTTCTCTACCTATTGAGGTTCTTCAACTTGTTGATTCATATTTTGACTCATCAGATGATGATGTTGTTGAGTGTTCTCCTATTCCTGATCCTCCCAACCATCAGACCTCGAGTCTTCCGATTCTGATAGTAGTGATGATGAGGACTATGTCCCTTCTCACTCAAGTGAAGAATCTTTTGACTCTAAGCCTGATCCTCCTGGTCCTCTTTGGGCTAGGAAAACTTTGCAAAGTGCTAGAGATTTAGTTAGAGATACTTCGGATATGAGACGTACTCACTTAGATTTCATTAGACCCCATTCCTTCTTCTCCTCTACTTCTAATCCAAAGTCTTTACGGGAGGCTTCTGGTATTCCTGAGTGGGATTTTTCCATGGATGAGGAGTATTCCTCTCTCATGAAGAACAATACTTGGGATCTCACCCCTCTTCCGAAAGGAAGAAAAATCATTCGGTGTAAGTGGGTGTTCGAACAAAGTATGGAGTAGATGGAGATGTTGAAAAGTTTAAAGTGCGATTAGTAGCTAAGGGTTTCTCCCAGATAGTTGGGGTTGATTATACTGAAACCTTTTTTCTTGATTGCGAAGATGACTTCTATTTGAGTGACCCTTTCCATTGCCGCAACAAATAGATGGAAAGTCCATCAAATGGACATTAAGAGTGCCTTCCTTCATGGTGACCTAGACGAAGAGATCTGCATGGAAAAACCTCCGGATTATGTCCATGATCCCTCCCTTGTTTATAAGTTAAAGAAGTCTCTTTATAGCCTTAAACAAGCCCCTTGGACTTGATATGCCAAGATGGACTCCTTTTTACTTACATCGGGGTTTACTAGGTGTCACTCGATCCAAATGTTTATATTCTATAGTAATATGACTCCATACTCATCCTTGTTCTCTATGTTGATGACTTGTTGATCATAAGAAGCTCTTCCTCTATCATTAATTCTACGAAGATTAGCTTGGCCAACAGGTTTTCCATGGTGACTTAAGTCTGCTTCATTACTTTCTTGGGATCCAAATTTCACAATTTGACTTAGGAATTTTGATTTCACAACCTAAGTATGCTCTTGACTTGCTTTCTCATTTTCAGATGTCGATTGCAAGTCTTCTCCTACTCCTTTTCTTTCTAGGGTTAAGTTGGTTTTTGATTTCTCTACTCCCTTGGTTGATGGTACCCTTTATCAACAGTTGGTGGGGAGCTTGATTTACTTGACTCACACTTGACCAAATTTATCTTATGCTATTGGGATCATGTCTAGATTCATGTAGGAGCCACATGAGCTGCATTGGAAAGTAGCTAAATGGATCCTTCATTATGTTCATGGAACCTATATTGATGGCATTCACTATCATGGAGGGGTGGATATTGACTTGATTGGGTTCATGATTCGATTAGGCTAGTGAATTAGATCATCGAGAAATCTACTTTTGGCTAAAGTTTGTCTCTTGGTTTGGGTTCTATTAGTTGGTCTAGCAAAAAGTAGAATGTAATTTTGATATCATCTACAGAGGTAGAATACGAGATGAGCGATTAATGTTGCCGCATAAGTTGTTTGGCTCAAGGTATTCTAATAGAGTTTAGCATCCACTTTCGGCGGCCTACCATTATCTATTGTGATAACACGAGCACCATCTCAATTTTTGAAATCCGGTTTAGCATTAGCGGATGAAGCACATTGAGATCCATATAAACTTCATATGAGATATTATTCATGAAGGTATCATCGACATTCAAGTACATTCAAACTACTGCGATCATATTTCCAATATATTCACCAATCCCTTCACCGAGGTGAAGTTTCTTCACTGGGGTCTCTTCTTGGGGTGAGGCCTTATGTTGTTGCTCATCTTCTTCGGGATATATAGTCCTTCTCTTCTTCTTCTTATTCTTCTTCTTCTTCTTCTTCTTAGGAAGATGTTGTTTTTATAAGGGCATCTTATCATGCCTTTAGTTTTCAGGGCCCCATGACGACACATCTTTCTTAGTTGTTTAGGAGTGTCTTCTTGTTCTGTCTGACTCATAATAGCCGCTACCCTAGCTTTGATGAAGGGGGGTCTTGGTGTGTGGGATCCTATGTGTCCTCCACTCACATATGGAGGGTCATCTCACATGGGTTAGGTTTAGGGTTAGGTTTAGGGTTTCTGTGTGTCATGCACTAGGGTTACTCAACACCCTATATGTACCCTTTCATTTCTAATTTATGAGTATGCCAAGACACTATGCTATCTTTCTCTACATGTGCAAGCTTTGTTATGTTATGTAAGTTCTTCCATTGATTGATTGATTCTTCGTTGTGATTACACTAGAGCCATTACGATTCCATTAGAGTGCAACTTCATCACGGTGCACATTTTTCGATACGATTCTCACAAAATATTTCATGACACGCTTAAGTGTGTTGTGTAGGACGAGTCAAAGTGCATCAACATGGCACCAAATCCTTGCAAAAAATCAATGATTGACACGTAGCAAAAATAATAAATATTTGTACAGTTAGCCATCATATTAGCCAACCCACGTGTGCCACGTGTTTCATGTGTGTCGATGACTCTAACATATTTTGATAGCCATATCTTATGGTACAGAGCTTAGATCAACACATGCCGGACTTTTCAGAGAGCTCGACATCGGCTACGGTGAAAGAAATTCAAAATTCAAATCATGGTGGATCGGTAGGTGAGAAATGGGAAAACGTCTCTCTAAACATTGATTAGTAGATCTGATTGCTTCAACAATCCAATTTGGTATGATCCACCCTCCTTTGTCTTCGACATGTTAAACAGGCATGGGGAAGTGTACTTCACATATTTCCAAGTGGATTTGAAGACATTGGATGCTTCTTGTTGGTGGTTGTGTTTAAAATTCAGGTTTTCCCTCCTTTTCCCTTCTTCCTCCATGGATTCATCTATAAATGTAAGAGAAAGGCTCATTTGTTATGTTGGACACTCCGGATCCTTACGCGTCATGCCAAGGACTTCATATTTTCTGATTTTGAGTTCCAGACCTCTATGTATGGCTCTTATATGTGGATGTCGGCCTACATCACCGTAACATCTCTGTGTATTTCGTAAGTAATAGAAGCATCATTTTGTGACTATTCCCTATCCTAACATGTTTGCATTCCTTCTTCTTGCCTCTTCTTTTGCATTGTGTGTTGGTTGTGCTATTTTAGGTCCCCTGTAGTTCCATATTTAGTTGTGTTCCATGAGAATGATTTGGTGAATGCATATTTCACTGTGCTACTCGTGCCTAGCCTCCTTTCATGCATTCCTGTCATTCTCACTCAGAAAAGATAGTGTTCATCCCTCTTTTCTGGTGCTATCACCTTTTAGTGTAGTTTACTTCATGTTATCCTTCTTTCCTTGGTCCCTTGGCATTCTTAGCTTAGTTTTTCTTTCCTGACCTAGGAGTAGTAGTAGCATTAGAGATAGATAGAGGAACCATCATTTTCCAGAGATCCGTCCCAAGCTCGCAAGGTACCACAACTTGGGGTGGTTCCATTGTGGTCTCAAACACCTTAGCCCTTTCGAGATCTAAGACATGGGTTCACATTTGAGAAACCAACACATACACAAAAGGAGAGTTTCTTGTAAAAAGGATACATTATCAATTTATGGTTACAAATTATTCTACAAAGGCAAGGATCCAATTCAATAGATTCTTCATCCTAAAATCAAACTCTTTATTGTCTTGATCCCCATAAAAATATTGGATATTCCTTGTAAGATCACAAGACATGCCCATCTTCATGAGTTTCTTAATGTCTTCTTTTGGGCCTTCCAAGATCTTGATCAAATCCAATTTTATCCTATAAGAGGATACCCATTCAAGGAGATTAGACCCACCTTTGAGATAAGCTTTGGTACCTCATTGTGTAACAATTTTGAGGTTGAAGATGGTGTGAGAACATTAGGTGGTGCCGCGGGGGAGATTCAAGTACGTTGGGTTTATCGACATAAATTGGCTAGACTGTGCTTATTAAATTAATTAAACACCTTCTATGTATCTTTAATAAAGGAAAAAACACTTCAAGGGTCCTCTCAGAAGAATATTTCATCGAGTATTTCTCAAGATGGGTGAGTCTTTTCTTTATTGTGGCTATTTTATGGGAATTGAAGACATGTATTCTACAGGATCATCATCAGGTACTACATAGACATCAATCGGAATTTATTTCTTGGAACCAATTCCTCATTAAAAATGTTGGGTATATGTTGATGATGTTCTTGGTAATAACATGTGTGTAGTGGAGCCAAATTTCTTCAACAACTCAATAGATTTGTGATCATCCGTGTGAAACAAGTGATGAGACATAATTTGAAAAATAGAGGAGGGATTCATCTTGATAATCCTTTGCATTAGTGCTAACCAAACTATGCGGGGTGTTAATGGTCCTATGGGTTTCACCTTATCTTCAATTGTGAATAACATCAAAAATTATGTGTAAGTTTTCCAAAGAAAGCTCATTCAGAATGGTTCCTAATTCCACATCCAAAATTTATTGAGAAGGATTAACATGAGATATTTTTCACTTAGAATGCTCAAAGGAAGATGTAATATTATGGAAAATCAATGAGAATTTATAAAAGGATGGATTTTTAAAATGATTGTGTGAATTATCATATCAAGATTGAATGCAAAATCAATCCTCGGATACTCGTAAGGGTGTGAAAAAAGGGAAACAAATGGATATTTGTAAAAATATAGTTTTTGGATTTGATTCGAAAATTCACATAGGGGAAGCATCAATTTCAAGAGGGTATCAATGATTATCCATTTTTGAAAACATATCCTCCAAAAGGAAGGTGTCAAATCAGTTAAGATAACAACATAAGGGAATAAATGGTTTGTGACTAGGCGCATGAATTATGGTGAAAACATAGAAAGGAAAAAAGGGATTAAGAAATAGAACTAAAAATCTTACACACATGCATGTCGGCAATCAAAAACATGATAAAATTAAGGAATGAAAAAGGAATCTTTCTGATTAAAGATAGTTTCCAAAATTGGAGTTCATTTTCGCACCTTTTGGGATGGTTTGTTATAGTTTTTTTTTTTGGGGGAAATTAGGGGAATTTCATAGCCAATTTTTATAAATATGAGGAGTTTTCCTCATTTAAAGAAAATGGGGTTAGTCCTTCTTCTATTTTGAAAAATGTTGAAAGATAAGACTCTAATCTTTGGATATTTCCTTTAGTGAAATACATATGAGTTTTGATTTCTCAAGCTCTTATGTCAAGGTGGTTACAATGTATAGCCATTGAAAAACATTGAGAGCATTTGATTTATGTTCCCTATCAAGAGATTGAATATTTGAATGAAAATATATCTACTTATGAGTTTAATTTATGTGTTCGGATTTTTTATGCTAGGTTCTTGATTAATGAGTTATATTTCTTGTTACAATTTTGTGATTATTGCTTCTCTATGTAGTACACTAGATCAATCCTCAATGGTTGTTCTTTGGTCATTAATTCAATATTGAGTTGTAAGAAGTTACTTTGCAATATTAAACATAATTCGAAAATCCTTACTATAACCATTTTGTTAGCCTTTGAGTGGATCTTAGGCATATGAGAATTGAGGTAGTAAATACTTTTCTAGAATACTTAAAACAAGATTTTATGTTAAATATTTTGGAGATTGTGTTGAAACTTTGCATCTATTGGGTATTAATAAATGCAAATATTTCTTTGAAAAGACTATAAATACTTAATCTAGTATTATTTATTATCTAGAATAGTAGGTTATCTCAGTACGTGTCAAATGTTTTATTACAAGGAGTTTTTCATCCTATAATCCCCCTCTTTTTGAAGTTAAAACCTATAAAAATAAATCCCGCCCACATCATATTAACTTCCATTTACTACTTTGTTTCTTTGTTTCTAAATATCACTGAAGGAACTTTCTAGCCTTTACTCTCCAATCACGAAAATGTAAGAACAAGTGAAATTTGTTGTCTATAGTAACATGTGTCTTGTATGTTAAGCATATGCAACATCATTTGTGATAACTTGTGAGAGTTAGTGTTGTATTGATGGCCATGCTTATCCTAGATTGATCCATCATTAAAACATATGAAGAGGAACAAATAATTTATCTCCCCCTCTACATTCAGGTTACCCTACGAGTTCTCTCACCTGGTTTAAGGCATGACCAAAAGTAGCAAGATAGGGCCATCCCATATGTACGTGCCCCTCCATCACTTCAAGGATTGATCCCAAAGAAGTTATATAACCCTCCTGGATGCAAACAAAACATACCACACTATCTACCACTATCTAAGCATCCACCTCTCCAGAGAATTTTTCGAGCCACCAAGGGTGTAGAATTGAGGACCAACATGCTTCTGGCGCCATTTCCAAGGACTTATATAGCTTAGGAAAGGTTTAGAATGCATACCTTTAAATATATTTTTTAATATTAGGAAAATAAAGATCATTCTTCTAAGTATTGTCCAAAATTTTCCCATTATAAATAGGCTTAAAATAAAACCTATACTTATTTGAGTATACTAGAAGTTGACAACCCAAACGTTAGAAATTCATGAGGGTTTGCAAAGCTTAACCTCCCAATTTGTAAATATATTCTTTAAAGAACATTTTTGAGTTAATCTATACATCTAGGGTGCAAGGCCTTAATGGCAGCTCCATATTTCAAAGAAAATCTAGGTTATACCAGTGAAAATCCCTTACACCTTGTTAATTAACTCTCCCCTTTACAAAGATGGAATGATGAAGATCCTTTTTCAAATCTGATCCCACCAAAAGATTACTCTCAGAGCCAAAAAATACACATTCAAGAAGAACAAATATGGAAACCAGTTGGTGGTCAAAATTTAGAAGAAAATATTGTTCAACCTATTTAATTTGACCAACCTTTGGGGTAGGACTGCTCTAACACATCGACAACTACGATCCGAATGTCCTTAAGCATATTTACATTTATTTTTTGAAGAAGGTTAATAATCCATAAATAACAAAGGTATTCCTCATATTCCTTACTTGTTACTCGTAAGAACAAATTGCTTTGTGAAACTGAGTCCCCAAGAGATTTCCATTTTGTGGATCATACTCTTCTACCTTAGAGACCTCCGGTTCCCCACCATTTCAACCCTCCTTTTGAAATAACTCCACCAAATAATATGGAACAACCTCTACCCAGGGATCCTTTTGTAGTCACCACTTATAGACCAATAAGGTTCCATGGAGTGGTGGGCTATCTGAATGAAGTTCCTAATGAAATCATAAGAAAGATTCCTTGGATTCAAGGGAATAATGATATAAGAGGGGATCAACATCTTAGATTTTTCCAAAATGTAATAGATGACTATGAAGTAGAGAATGAAGATGTTTATGTTAAATTATTCATACATACATTAGAAGAAGATGCCAAGGAATGGTAAAACTTGCTACTTGTAAATTCAATTGATTCTGGGTAGAAATGAAGAATGCATTCATAATCCAAGATGGTGATAAGGTTGAGCCTAGGTTTCTTTTATCAAAGTTTTAAAATATAAAAAATAATCCTAATGAGTGTGTAAAAGACTTTAACACTAGGTTCAATAAAACTTTGACTAGATTGTCTACTAATATAAGGCTTGGTGATGATTCTTTCCTGATTAAGTACTCAGATGCCTTTGATAAGAAAGCAACTTATTATCTAAGGGATAAAAATCCTAGAAATATGAGGCATTCCTTCTCTATGGTTATCCGAATGAGAACAATATCAAAGCCGCTGGGAAGCCCCCAAAAAGGGAAGGTATCAAGTTGGTGAATCTTGAGAAACTTGCAATAAGTAAATTTGTGGATATTGAAGAAGTGTTTAAAATTTTTCTGGAGTAGTCAAACAAATTTCATACAAGCTTGCGAGTGGAGAAGGTATTAGCTTCAAACCCTCAAACCTAGCACTAGGCCCTAGGACATAATAGATTTGGGAATAATCCCAAAGGATATCACCGGGTTGAGGACCAAGGAAAAGGACCTATGGGTTTAGGAAATAAGCAACAAAATTTTAGAGATAAAAAAATAGTCCCAAATCCATTGACAACAAGAGTATCACTGGTGGAGGAAGAACATATTATTGATTGGTGTGACAAATCACGTGCGCCACACTTTCTGTGTGAACAAAGCGTTAAAGATAATGCTAATAATGATGAGGCTGATTTTGGTGATATATGCATGATGGAGTGTCTGCAAGATTCAATACAAGGAGCTACTTCCATTGATCTCCTATTTGTCAGAACCACATAAGATTTACGAGCTTGAACTCGTAAGGTATTTTCCTTTCTTCCTATAGTTAATGTTGACATTGATTTTGCTCAATCATTTGATCTCCCAAATCACGACTTCAAATATTTAAGGGCATTAATGATAAAAAATTATGATGGGGAAATCTCCTTAGAAGAGGATAGGAAATTATTGATGAATGTTGTTGTGGCCCAATAAAAATAATATAACTCCACAATAGGAAAGTCAAGGGATCTACCCCCGCTCCCAAGCCAAAGATTCCTCTCTTGACCAATATCCCTAAGGATGCTCCTAAGAAAACCATGCCAGATAAAGGCCATGTTGCTTTATCAAAGACAAGCACCCCCACCTTTGCTCAAGCAATGAGGGACACTATCCCATTATAAAAAATAATCACCCTTGCCACTAATACAATTTTTCCTAAATATGCAAAGCATGTGATATGGCCCAAATCTTGAGTCAAATAAAAATTATAGTCCCAATTGTGGAATTATTAAGAATTCTTGAGCATAGAAAGAGGGAATTTGAATATTTGGGATTAAAGGATGATGTGGTTGTCAAGGAAATGGATACAATTAATGTAGTGGTTCCTGCTCATACAATAGCTAAAATTGAAATAACATAAGACTAGGAGAATACACAAGAACCCTCAGAAGTATATTTGGGTACTTCCTTGGTTGAATCACAATTGGATGTGGATCCTTTCTTTACCACTCTGATTGTCAATGAATGAATT
Source organism: Taxus wallichiana var. yunnanensis (assembly GCA_018340775.1). Taxonomy (NCBI): domain Eukaryota; kingdom Viridiplantae; phylum Streptophyta; class Pinopsida; order Cupressales; family Taxaceae; genus Taxus; species Taxus wallichiana. Next base: position 162,135,058 of record CM031236.1, read on the forward strand.
CTCCACAATTGCATGTTTGATTCAAGGCCTCATGTAATATCATGCCTCTAGAGGTCATGAATGAATTAGATATCAAGATAACAACAATGTAAATTCTTTACCATGGATTCAAGAGAAGTCCCTGTTGTTGGGTATGTGATAGGTTTATTGGTATAACTTGTTGTCTATCCTAACAATTACTTAACCGTGAATATGGTTATAGTTGAATGGCCTGCTAAATAAGACATGTTATTATAAAGAAAGTGGGATGCCAGTGTAGGAGGAAATGTTCATATGGACATGTCCTATACCTCTATACCATTGGAAGGGAAGTTAGTCAAGTTGCATAGAGAAGAGAAAATGATCCATATTATTGAGGATCCTATGAATGCCTCTTATGAGGTATTGTTTGTTGATACAAATTTGGGTAATTTCATAGGCTGTGCATATTTTGAGGATCACCGTATGGATATTAACACACACCTTGAATATGTCAATGTCTTGTGGACCATGAATTTTGATGGAGTATGAAGCAATATTGGAAATGGAGCTAGGGTGATATTGATTTCTCCAAATCAAGGTTCCTTTAATTTCTCTTTCAAATTAAAATTTGAATGTACTAACAACATTGCTGAATATGAGTCATTACTCCTCGTTTGAGAGTTGAATGAAAGAATGGGATTAAGAATATCACCATCAAAGGAGATTCTGAATTAGTTGTGAGGCAAGTTAGAAAACTATATGCAACTAAAAACTAGAGGTTGAGACAATATAAGCATGCGTTTGGGATCTCATAAAATTATTTGATTCTTTTAATATCCTTTATCATGAGAGAATTCAGAATGTGACACTTGAAAAATTGGTTGTCTTATCCTCTCAGTATGATAATGATATAGTTTCCCCTTATTGAAATTATGAAGTAGAAGTGTTTGTCGGACATTCAATTCCTGACAATATTCAACATTGACAGGTTTTTGAGGATGATGCCCAGATTTAGAGGTTCTTAAATTAAAAGATGAGAGGTTCTTAAATTATAAAGACGAGTTCAAAAATAAACTCATTGAATTATAACCCATGGTGGTGCTATGTGAAGGAAAGGAGACCCTCTTTGGAAAAGATATAATTCAATTAAAAATAAATACTATTCATAGAAGACTTGTCAACCTTGAGTCAAATTTTGATAGTGCAGACTTGTGAGTAAACCCATCCATGTGCTAGGGGATATCATAGAGTGCAACTTGGGAACTTCTCAAATCCCAAGAAAGTTTTGGTTGGGGAGTAACATGAACAAGTAAGAAATGCAAGCTTATACCAAGTTGCTAAGAAAATATCATGATTGCCTTGCATGGTCTTACTTTGAAGTAAAGGCTTATTAAGAAGAAATTTTTCAACACGAGATACCATTAGATCATGACACCAAGCCCTTACGGAAAAATCATAGGCCAATCAAACACCTCCTTGTAACCAAGATGTAAGAAGATTTGATAAATTTGTGAGATGGTGAGATATTACAACTCCCTAGGTATTCTTCTTGGGTGGCGAACTTGGTGCCAATCAAGAAGAAAAATGGGGATATTAGGATTTGTTTAGATTTCAAAATCTAAACAAAACATCACTCAAGGATAGTTACCCCTTACCCAATATGCATAATCTGTTAAAAAGGTAATTGGATTTGAGTTGCTGCTTATCTACACTTTGGATGGTTTCTTAGGTCACAACCGGTGGTGTTAAAATAATCGAGAACATTTCAAAATTGCTTTCACTAGGCCATGGGGAACATATGTCTATATTAGAATGCCTTTTGGACTAATGAAATATGGTGTAATCTTTCAGAGAGATATGGATGTGGCCTTTTCGATTTCAACAATGATTTCATAACAATTTATCAGGATGATATAATTGTCTTCTCTAGACACAAGGGTGACCATTTGGGGCACCTTGAAAAGATATTAAGCAGGCGTAGAGAGTATGGGATTTCATTGAATCCAATGAAGTATAACTTCAGGGTATAAAAGATAATACTATTGGGACATATAATGTCATAAGAAGGAGTGATGATAGATCATGAAAGGATAGAGGCCATTGACAAGGTTCCCATCACCATCTCTAAAAAGGGTATCCAATCCTTCTTTGAAAAAAATAAATTTCGTAAGAAGATTTATCTCCAACTTTTCTGAGATTACTCTTTCCATTACAAGCATGGTGAAAAAGGATCAAGTCATCAAGTGGGAAGGAGTTGTTCAGGAATTATGAGGAATAAAGAAGGAAATCAAGACAAATCTCATATTAACCATTACGACTATAGAAAGGTGTTCCATATGTTCTCTTTTGATTAAGAAAATACAATTTCTTCCGTATTACTACAAAAGGATGAAGAGGGGCATGAAAATTGATCAAGGGATCATTTTTGATATCAAAATTTCCCTAAACATCCCTAAATTATGTCAGTGTAGAAGATATTTTCGAGAGCTTTCCGACTACTATGAGAATGCGACAAATGGACATTGGGAGCTCTAGTTATGTCTGGTCAAAGTTCAGTCAACAGGAAAGTCAACTCTAGTCAATAGGTCAATATTGGACCAATCACACTATGACACATGGAAGAGGGCGTTGGTAAAAATTGGAGAGGTTTTCACCGCCGGTCTTCGAAAATCATAAAATGGAATAGCCCAGCAAAACAAGAGGCTAAACTTTTGTTATGGAGGGGAGCTCGATCACCGTGAGGGTGATTATATTATTGCCAATGTGGTGGGTCCTCAAACCACCAAGTGGCTTGCCACCACGAGTTTTATTTTCCAATTGCGGGTCGACAAGTGGTCTTATTTATCATACTTCATTTGGGTCAAATTTCATATTACTTTGTAATTATTTGCCACACATTATGCCAAAGACAACACATTATGCCAATTTCAACACAATATATATCCCAACCTCCACATATCAATATCCACGCATTAATATCCAAAAATTATTGCAACCACCCCATACATAATCCACATACCCTTAATATGCAAGCATACACATAGTGGATAAGCGGTGGGGGCCAATACATAAGACATGCATGGAAAAGCCCACATGAAAGGAGGCAAGGCTAAGGTTTATTAAAACCATAACGAAATAAAAAGCCAGCCCCATGTGGGATATTACCCAATTTTTAATGCATCCAAATCATGTGGAATTTGGAGGATCATGTGGGATTAAACCGATTTAAAAATTCATTCCACCCAATATGGGATGTAAACCCATCCACAATGCTACGGGCTAGGATATTAATAGCCTATAGATAAAATTAAAAAGCATCATTTTAGGGACTTTTTAAATATAAATAGGGGGACCCTCCTTCATTATAAACACACAACTTGGAATGTCAAAGAAAGAGCTTGAGGAATATTGCCCGAGTGAGCGGAGGAGCGTTTTTATTGATAAGACCTATTTCTTTAGGCTTATTATAAAGTTGTGAATACCTATTTATTTAAATAGGCATTATTGTGACTAAGAATTTTACTATTACCTAGCCAGCCCATAGTGCCACACTAAATTATTGTGAAGCTTGGAATATTGACCGGAGTGTCATAGGGTGTTACGAAGCATTTGGAAGGTCGATTGAGATCCAGGAGGATTCAACAGTGGATCACGGTGCCATAAAGCTTGCGAATATGCCAAGAAAGGGAAAGTTAGGTGCTATATCTCACCCTTGTCATATGAAGGTCTAGTTATTCTTCTAAGCAAGTTCTTAATAGTTTCGTTAGGTTTTCTTGTGAAAGGACTATTCAGTAACTTACAAGTTTTGACTAGTGGAACAGTTCGAAAGAACCCGAAGACGTAGGTAATTTCAACTCGTAAGTAACTCTTTTGTAAAGTGTCATACTTATTGCATTATTTTAAGTTGATTTTAACGGGGTAAAAATTAAACGGTAATTTGATAAGCCTACAAGGGTCCGAGATCGAGTAGATAAAAATTTCGGTCTATTTCGGATAAAAAACCCATTGCATTTTTAGAAAGCCCTTAAAAGGAGTTGAGTTGAAATACTCCATTATGTAGAAAAAAACATTTGCCTTGGTAAAATCCACTAAGAGTTTCAAACCCTACATTTTAAGTTCCGAAATTATTGCATATGTACCCCATACAATGGTGAAATACATTCTATCAAAAATGGAGATGTCAAGAAAATGGTGTAGGTGGGTATATAAGCTCTAAGAATATGATATGGAGCATCATACCACAAAGTTGTTTATGGGTTTGGACTTAACAAGGTTGATGGTAGAGATAAATTTTTAGGTAGTGGAGATATACAATGTTGAAGAAGACATGCCAAACCATCATGAAAATATGAGCACTTTAGTTTGGTATAAAGATATAGTATATTACTTGATGAACCTAAATTTTCCTATACAATTAGACAAGAATCAAATAAGAACACTTAAGATAGTTTCCCAAAAGCATATTTTGACTGATTATGGGATGACTTGGAATAACCTGAAGGAGTTTTTCTATGATGTATCACGGAAGAAGAGGAACCTAAAATAATTGTAGAGTTTCATGGGGGAATGTGTGGAGGCCATTTTTTTGGAAGAGTTATTGCGCACAAAATTTTAAGGGTAGGATGTTGGAGGCCTTATATGTTGAAATATTCTGCCTTGTTGGTTTAAAAATGTGAAAGTTGTGAATGTTTTTCTAGAAGAGTAAAATATTTTGGGCCCTATCCCTACAACTTGTGTCTATAGAAGCACCATTCATATATTGGGGATTGGAATTTATTGGTGAAATATCGACTCTTAAAGTGCTGGTCATAAGTGGATTTTGGTAGTCATTGATTAATTTACCAAATGGGTTGAAGTTATTCCCACTAGGAATACAACTCATCAAATAGTCATGGACTTTATTCCTAATAACATAATTTGCAGATGTAGACACCTAAATCGACTACACAATTTTACTATTAAAACTTCACCAATTATCATCTTTCCTGTCAATTTAATTATAAGTAGTGATTTTGCACTAATTAGCTAACATTCCCCTTCATCTCATCAATTAACTAACATTTCCCTTCATCGAGGATGCCAATTAACGTCAATTTTTAGTTATAATCATCTTTTAATTAACTATCATTAGTTAATTAAGACATTTTAATCCTTTATTTAATAAATAAACCCTCTTATTGGTTAAATCCCTCTTAAAAATCCTTTAAATTCTATAAAATTCCTCCTAAATCACCTCCAAATAGGTTTCCACGTTTATTTTGGCATATCAATTAATCATAGTTGATTAGTTAAATCATCTCCAACTCCTATGAGTTGCTAATTCTACTTAGTTCTTTCTAATACTACTTATCCCTTCTAATTCTAATTTATGTTTTATCTCACATTAACTAGGATTGCAAATTATCCCAATTTAGAAAGCTATATATAGAACCTAGTATCCCCCTCTCCAGCTTACACCACACTTTTACGAGTGTTATTATTTGCACATGATTAGAGCATTCTCCATTATTGAAGAAGCTTATTGATCTTGCACCCATTTATCCACTCTTTTCTAAGAGTAGTAAAGGAAGATCCATACATTGTTAGCCATATTAGAGATATCCTTTCATCTGTGGGAGATAGCCATCCTTTGATCTTATTGTAATCATAGGAGCAACTATAATCTAGAAAGGATATCTAAATTAGAAATGAATGGCTTAGTGTTTTCAAGTTCAATTTGGATGCATTAATTAGATTTTGTTCTTACATAGCTTTATCATGGTGTTTTTGGTAGATTAACTAGGTTAGGATTCTACTTGGTGTTAGTTTCCTTTCATTAACTTAGTTTGATTTATTCACATGCACAATATGGAACACTGGTGGGACTGCTCCATTGTCTCATGCATATTTTCTCAAGTTTTTGTAGTTTAGTTTCATTTTTCTTACTAACCCTCTTTTATCATTTATTGATAAATCTTGTATTTCTTAACTTGTTTTGTTGATTTTGCATGTTTTTAGTGCTCTTTGCAGGTGAGGTGAGGTGCTACCAAAATTGAAGATAATTGGCAAAGATTTGAGCTTTTTGACATTATTTTTTCAAAATCCCGTGTTTTTGAAGTTACACGGGTTCCTTGTATTAGTGTTAATATGTTGCATTTGTGTTAAATCTCCCGCACTACCGTTAGTTCGTATGCATCGGTGTTAAACCACCTTGGCTATCGTTGGCTTCCTGTGTGTTATTGTTTCGGAAAATTCATCTTTGACATACACAAAGCTCATTCACGTGCTAGTGTTTCTTATCCTTACATTGAATCTTTTGTGTTAGTGTTGTATGTTTTTCTTCTTTGTCTACACAAAGAACACCGCTGCGCGCTGTTGATAGCCCTGCATTACCATTGATAGCCCAATGTTACGCGTTGATTTCCCTATGCTAGCGTTGCTTCTTGTATGCTACTATTAAAACTCGTGCACTAGCGTTTTGTGTAAAGTTTTGGCTCGTATTTCTAAAATTCCATAATATAATTTTTAGTGTTTGTTGTGGTTTTGCAATTTTTTTGACTTCTATTTTGCAGGTTTTTATTTGAATTAATTTTCTAACATGCCTAATGCTTTGATGAATGTTGTATTTCCATGCTTTGCTTGATTTAGACCAAAGTTTGTGTATGCATTTCTCTTGCACCTTTTGGTGATCTTGAGAATCAAAAGTAACTTTTATCTTGTTATGAATATATAAATTAGTGCTTCACATATAAGTTGTATGGTTGGGTAATTGTAGAGTTATATTGGGTTATATACGTGAAGTTTTTTGGGTGTTATAAAAACTCACATAATTGAAATATAACCATCCTATTTTTTAGGAGATGAATCTCCTTTATAAGCGTATAATAGTATGAATAATATCATGATGCATGACATTCTTTGTGTAAATATCTTGTGTCGTTTTTATTTAGTATCGTAACAGTTTCTATTCTCACATGCTTGTGATGGAATAAAAATCATTGAAGGGAAATTAGTATTCTTTGTTGTCCTGTCTATGAGGTATTCATATTATTGTCTTAGTATATTTTTTACTAGTTTGTAGATTACATGTGGATATTTCTATATGTTGTTTGGAAAAAATTAGATAAATTCTTGAGTGTGCACCATGCTTCACAGAATTATTCATAAAAACATTTAAGAAAGATGGAAACACATATTGTTAAAAATATGAACATTGCATTTTAATTTCATGATCAATGTACTTGTGGAATCTAAAGCGGCATCCTTCTACACATTAGGAAGATCCCTGGTGGCTCAAGATCCTTCTCCCTATGAATTGATCACGCGATTTGTAATCCTCTTCGATGTTGATCCTTTCCATGCGTCATGACCTGCATTCTCCTATATATCAACATTAGATTGGTTAAATCTATTGAATATTCTCCAACTAATTAGATCTCAGTAAAGAAGAAAATGTGTTATATCTTTGAGTGGTGATAGAAATATACCACAACCGCTTTGAAGGTGGTGGGTGGAAGGTATACCTTTTCATATATGTGTGTTGTTATCAGCCAATTTTGACTTCGCAAAACTAATAAAAAAATTAAAATGGAAATTTTGAAATTTTTCAAAAGTGTTACTTTGCGTGGTTTATCACTCTCATCACGACCGTCAAATTTTTGTGATTGTTCCGGTCTTTGTTTCGTCCATTTCAGGCAAGAAATCCTTCCGCTAGGTCTCAAACCGTGTTAAGTATTAATTAATTAATTACTCTTTGTTTAATAAAATTAATTTTTAATAAATTTGGAGTATTTAATTAAAATTCATTCGACAAGTTTTATTTTAATTTCTGGGGGAAAAATAAGCTTCCGCTTCCCATTACCAGGGATGCCAAATTGGTTTCCTGCCCGGATTTCTCCTTTCTGGCAATTTTTTTAAAAATCCTCACTTGTGGGATTTTTTTCCCCCTCGATTGCCAAATTAATGAATTGGCAAACAGGAAAAAAATCTCCCAATTTCCCACATGGGGAAATAAATGGGGATTTCCAGCCCACTTTGACATTTCCATTGGCAATTGGTCATTGCTTTATCCATTCCCCCTGACAATTAATTCCACTACCCAAGAAGAAGGGAAGTTGGATTAATCCTCATAATTTCCTCTGTCAAACTCGTTGGAAAGAGTCATGCAGAGCTTTCCAAATTGCTTTAATATTTGTATCACATCCCTCAAACAATACTAGTTTAATGTGAACGCCATTTTGAAGGAGAAATACAAGGAGGACACCAAACAAAAGCGAGTAATACCCAAAGAATTAATCTTTGCGCAGCCCAAGGGAGATAAAAGAATATTGCAGAAGTATTTGAAAGCAAGCAAGGAGGATCCCATGCATTCATTAAAGCAAGGCTACACATTCATAGAAATCTCCACGCATAGTCAAGGGAGGGCAGCAAGGTGAAAGCACAAGCCACGTGGGAAAGAACAAGAATTCTCATGCAGGTTTCACATGAGACAAAAAGAGAACAAAAGGTAATAAAAATAAATTTCAACGCTTTGGTGTGGAAAAGGAAGAATAAGGAAATACACACATGAAACAATAAAGAAAACCAGTTTCAACATTGAATTTTGAAGGGAGAGGCAACAAACAATTATTCAAATCCATTACTCAGCCCACAGGAGAAAAATACCAACGCATGCTAAAACAAAGAATTACCACACATTCATCTGATTGGGTAGATTTGTAGAATAAAAGCCAAAACAGGCCACACGTGGGAAAGAGGATAAGAAATTAGTGCACAATTAAATTGGTTTTTAAGGCATTTTGAAGAATAGGCTGTCCACACGTTTTGAAAGAAAGCCTGTCCTCACCCATTTGAAAGGAGGAAATGCATTCCCATGCAGTTGTTCGATGCACTAGTCAAAGAGCATTCCACGCATTGGAAAATATTTGCCACACATTTGCAAGAGAGGGATGTCCACACAGGTTAAAAAATTGGATTGAATAGATCACACAATTTTTTCTATGGAGGTCAAAGGATTCATCACGCCCAAAGCAAGGTCCATGCATTCATCAGGCAGTCCAAGCACAACCACGCAGTTGAAAGGAGGAAATAGCAAAAGCCTTGTTCACATATTTGCCGAAGGATAATAAGAAGATCCATACGCTTTCACCAGGCAGATTAAAGAAAAGATTTTCAATGCAAGGCAAAGATTATTTTCCACATATCAATCCAAAACACATTACCGATATATATCAACACAAAAAAATGAAATTAATGAAGAAAACAATACATGCGGAATGAAGATTGCCGTGAGTTGTATCTGTCGAAGTAATCAACTTTGGAGCTTGATATCTCGAAGTTGGATTATTTTCGTGAAAAACCAATCATTGCCCATAATTTTAATCATGTTAAGGTGATTCCATACTCATTTGAAAAATGCACATTGCATCATTTGGTATTTTTCACGAACCCAACTAAAACACAGTTCGTTTGAGTTTCGTCACGCACACTATTTCAGCTTGTGAAAATGCCTACATTGAGCCTTCGTATTTCAGCCCCGAGTTATTATTGAGAAGAGCGGTTTGTTTATTTGAATTCTCCACACCTTCATGTACTTATTTTCAAAGTTTTAAATGCACAACACCTCATTTGATATTTTTCACAGAGCCAAATAAAACACAATTTGTTTAATTTCTCTATGCACGTAGTTTTCAGCCTGTAAAGGAGATTGACTTTGAGATTAAATATTTAGAACTTGGATAATCATCAAGAGAAGAGGATTGGTTATTTGAATTCTCCCCACATTCATATGCTCCCTTGCCAAGTTGTAGATACCCAAGGTGACGTTTGGTATTTTTCCCAGGCTAAAACCAAACGGGATTTTCACAGTTTTACACCTACATTTTCCTAGCAGTTTCAGAAGAGTCAACTTTGACCTTTAATATTTGATTGAAAATTTTTATTTGAAAAAAACCCTCTGACACATAGACTTTTGGTACCTTAATAGACTCCCTCAATGAGTGAGAGATTCTTAGAACAAGATTTGCTATTTTTGTAAGGTAGTTTGAGGTGATTTGTTCAGTTTTGAAGTCTGGAAGTAATAGCTAGAAATCAAGATTTTGTCACATCTTCACAATCATGTCATCTCCAAAAAGAAGTGTTACGGTATGAGTTCCAGGGCATTATACCCACCTCGGCACTCCATTTAGAGTATGAGAACATCATCGATACCAACTTGGGACATGTCGGGTAAGATGGTTCTGCGATCACATATCAACCAAAGGTGAGTTAGAATTTTCCGGTGCTTGTTCCAAAGTGGTCTCTCACGTGCGGTGTGTAGCTTTTCCCAAAGATCCCTACGAGTCCCGAATTGTTCAACACTTGCATGGATGCACCACGAAACTTGCATAGTGTGGCGATTCAACTCCAATGGCTGCGAAGCGGAAGCAACCTCTAACTTCCTCATTATGCAGTATAAGTCGTAGCTATTGCCAATGGTCTATTTGGAGTCAAAAGCCATTGTTATCAGCAGAGATCGATAATGGGAGAATCTTGTCCACAAAAATTGTTTTCACTTGATCGTTGTATGGAGCTACTCATCAAAAAACCAAGACCAATGATAGGTACAATTGTGCGGATCATCAAGCAAGGCCACATCATTCAAGCGTGTCCCTGTCAACTCTCAACTAGTAGTGTGCGTAACACTTCATCAGCCTAGTCTTAAAGTTGGAGTGTTCTCAAATTGGACGATTGTGAGTGAATCAGAATGCCAACACTTCGGGATGGTGATAAAGACAAAATACATAACTCCAGGAAGTGAATTACAATTTTGGCTCTTGGAAGATCTTCTCAATGGCAAAATATTAAAAGTTTGATTCCGACAAGCCAAGGTGGTGTTATGACTACAGTCTTGTGACAAATGAATAATTCATCATGGAAGGCTATTCGGAGCATGTGGAGAATTGTGTGTAATTGTGAATGTGAATACGAATGAAGATGAACTTGCTCACACCAGGATGTTGCTCAAATGGAGGGGTGGATGAATTGCTCAAGTTTCAAGATCGACTCTCTTATCACCTGGAGGATTGTGGAGCATAGTCAATGAGTTCATTCCCATTCAACTAGGATAGGCGGAATCTTGGCCCAATGGATAAGGCACTGATCCTAGGTGTCTTGATCTAGGTGGTGCATTGTTGACTAGGATGTCTATGTGTGCATCCAAGTCATTTAAGTGGGTCCACATGTACCCATTTCTTTTATTTATGTATTTTTCCTTAAATTAATTTTTGACTTAAGTGGTTTCTATTTTTAGTTGTTTTTAATAAAGTTGGTTAGAAAAGGTCACTTAAGTGCCTTATTTAATGATCATATAAAACTCTAACTACTTTGTAACAAACTTTTGGGTTATAAAAGGAATTCAGGGGCTCATATGTAAGGGTGACTTTGAGAGAGGAGAAGAAAATACTTTTGTATGCAAGCTTTACTTCGAAGAAAGAAACTTTTTGTTCTTTTGAGAAGACATTTTGGAGTTAATGAAATATGAACTTTATTTCCCATTCATTGTCTCTTATAGCATTTGATGTTCTTAAGTTTCGTTGGTATCCAAATTTGTTCTCCTTTTCAGTCTGAGCAACACCATAGATATGTCATGGATCTTAAAGACATATTAGACCATGTTGTATGTAGTTGGTAGCTGGGGATATGGTTTAGCTTGCACTCAGGTTTTTGGAGAAATGGATAGCACTCCAATAGGAGTTGATCTTGTCCTAGATGTTTTGGGTTGTGCCTTGCAACCAAGGTAAGAGGACCTATTTTGTAACCTTGTAATGGTGAAGGAGATGAAGATGTCATTCTCTTTACTTGAAATTATATGATGGAGACCTTGATGAAAACATGATCAACACCCCAGATCTGAACTCTCACAAGTTGTCACTTCTCAAAACATGGGTATGTTCTCAAAACAAGGAAAAGGTTACTAGAGACATTGGAAATCCTAATCTATTATGCATACTTTTGCAAATGGATTTTGATCTTTTGTGGGTATACAAATGTAAATAAGGGATAGTACATGATAGGATCTTTGTTTTTAGATGATTTTTGGTGGGGATTGACAAGACAAACTGGGATAGATAAGATCTTTGACAATCTCTACAATACTTGAACAACTATCAGATGAAATGCCTCAAATAATCAGGATGTTCTTTCAACTAGAAGAGGCACAAATGGAAGCCTGTTGCACTCTTCACACAATCTTGAGAACTCACCACAAAAGCTTGAAGTAAATAACTCAATTAAACACAAAAATCCTTGATCAAACCACGCCTAAGGTACCCCAAAGGCTTACAAGAAATCTTTACAGTCAAGGAAGGTAAAGTGATTTTAAATTTGTTTATCTCCTTATTAGATGAAGGCTCTTTTGAATATGAGATTGCAAATGCCACTAAACTATCAACCAGAAATGGAGATCCTGTGTGATTTCTAAAGACTTTCAATGCAATATTGCAACAAGAACAATAAAAACTATTTGTAGGCATTTAAAAATGATAACAGACACCATATTGCCCAAAAAAAACACAGATTTAATTCAAAACTTGTCAGATTCAATAGCAGGGGAGAGTTACATGAACAATCTCAGAGCTGTGTGATGGCTATACACTTCAGTAACTAAGTCACATACATGAATTTCCAATACATGAGACATTAACCTATTCCTTGGTGAATTTCTCGTAAAAATGAGCTTTCTCTCGAGAATTTTCTCGTGATTTTCAGCTCCCAACCCTTTACAATTTCTTCAAAATGCATTATATACCTCATGCCATATTGGAGCCTTTTTTCCCAAGAAAATAATATGCCATGGGATCAAATTTGTTACAAAAATTCTCATGACTCAATGAAAATGACATCATACAGAAAAACACTCGCAAGTTGCCATATGTTCCCAAAAGATTAAATTATTACAAATATCCTGGATCATTATCCATCCCGAGGCATGTTTTTCATCATTCGAGGCATGTAAATACCTCTTACTCATCATTTTCACCCTTTTACATTTTCATATTACTCTCGCAACTTTTGATTTTGTCATTTCACGTGTTTTCTCAAAATGTGGCAAAAATTACTTCAAAAACGTCTCAAATCAAAGAATTAAGCCATGAAAGTGATGCCAATGATCTGGAAGGTCAAGACGACACAAAATCACTATAAATTTGATGAATTTTGATGCAAAATTTGTGATTCCAAGCTTCGGAGTTCCCATGGCAAGTCAAAACAATGGATGCACAATAACAATCGATCTTATCCATCTTTGTCCTTTAATGTGTGCCCTTTACGTGTCAAAAAACAATTGGGACCGAAATTGGGATCATTTTTGACTTTTCCACATTTTTTTGAAAAATGGAAATTTTTGACTTTTTTCTCCGCCCCTCTGCCTTTGAATTTTGGAGTTGGAACATGGCAGTCCCATTGGGATCACGCTTCAATACTATGCATTTTAACCTTTCTTGGAAATTGGGAAAATTTTCACCTTTTTCCTCGGGCCCGCACCTCCGATTTCTCCCTTGGCACATGTCCATCCCCTATTCACTAGCGGGCCAACGCTTAAAATTTTGATTATGAACTCTTTTGTGAAAAAGGGAGAAAATCCCCTTTTACCTCCGTTGGCTCGTCGACCCTCCTCTTGTCCTCTGCCATGCATCCATCTTTCATTTGCCGAGGACCCATGGGCTTAATCTTCATTTTTACTCCCTTTAAGCCAAGGGAAAATTCTCAACTTTGTCTCCACGGGTCCACACCTCCGATTACTCCCTTACCATGTGTCCATCTCCTATTCACTGCAGGTTTCGGGCCGAAAATTATCTTTAAACCATTCGAAGTTTAAAAACTTCAAAATCACCAAAACCTCCGCCACCACATGACCCACCTTGCCTCGACGTGCCGCCACATTTCCCCCTCTAATTGGAGTGGGGGAAAAACTGGTTTTGAAACTTTATAAAATTAGAGCCAAAAACTCTAAGTCCCCCACGGCCCGCACTTCCGTTTTGAAACTTTTAGGACACGTGTCCTCTTGCGATTTAATTGTGGGGTTTGGGCAAAAATTTAAATTTTAGAATTTTTGCAAAGTAAGGCCCTGAAAACTTTAAGGGAATCCGACCACGTGCCCCGCCAATTAAAACATGCCACGTAGGTAAATTTGGAAAGAATGTGTCCCTGGGCCGAAAAATGCCCCATTTTCTTGAAAAGGTGAAAAATGAAAAATTAGAGTGCCTCCCCACCTTTCCTCAGCCAATTAGAAGCCGCCACATACGCTCTGATATTTCAGCCATAATTTGACGGCTAAAATACGCCCGTCTAACCATTCGTCAAAATGTAAAAAATTCTAGGGATGCCCTAGAATTCAATTTTTTCACCAAGGATGGTAGATTTTTCGATTTTGAATCAACTGAAGGATTATTTTACAAAATTTTTGACCTTGGGATTGGATTTTCAAATAAAAAAGGCATGAAATGATCAATTTTGATTTTTCCATGATGTGGCAAAGGGAAAAACGACATAGCCCACAAAAATGGAAAAACCATGGCACAAAAAGGGCAAACTTGGATTATTCTTTCAAATTAGGGCAAAAAAACAAGTTTGCGAGCATTTTTAAAGCATTCAATTGGAGGGGAAGAATTTCAGACCATCAATTCAAAGGGTAAAACATTTTTGAGAAAATATAGATTTGGAAAAATTAGGGCAACATGGTGCAAGCTCAAAAATGGCACCAACATCGGCTCTTGCTTGGGGATGGGCACTCCCAGTGAGTGCCACAAGGACAAAACGTAGACCAAGTGCCAAAATATCCATTGGACAGAGGAGTCAAGAGACAAAAATCACCGAAAACCACCGAGAACTCCGACAAAAATGGTGCCGCTGGACATGACAACAAGGCAAACCACAAAACCGACAAAACACCAAAAACAAAGAAAAAACCAAACACTATACACTGTACAAGCTGGTGCATACCTCAAATTTGGGGTTTAATCCAAGAAATGTTTCAAATGTCTGCCATTAACAGGCAGCTCCAACAATTCCCCATCTAAATCCTTGAGAAAGAAGGTATGTTCACCAATTCTGATATCAATGGCATAAGGGCCCATCCATAATGCATCAAATTTTCCATGCTTTCCTTGTATTCATGCCTACTATCCCACAAAAAGACTAGATCTCCAACATTGAAGGCTCTAGGAGTGACCTTCTTATCAAACAATCTCTTCAATTTTTCCCTAAATATGACATGCCTTTGATGGGATGCTCTTCTCTCCTCATCAAGCTCAATAATTTGATTGATCCTTGATTCATATGGGCCAAGCTCTTGATCTTCCAACTATTGGGAAAACTGAAATGAAGATAATTACAAGTGTAAGGGCAGCAAATCCTGAGTTCCATACACCAATTCAAATGGGATTTTACCAATATCTCTTTTAGGAGTTATCCTATCAGCCCAAACTACAAATTTCAATTGTTCACCCCATTTCTTCTTGTTTTGCTCCAAGGTTCTTCTAATGATCTTCAACAAATTCTTATTTGAGTCAACTTTTCCATTCCCTTGGGGGTTATAGTTTGAAGAATAAGTTATATTGATTCAATATTCATTGCACATTGCCATTAAAGGTTTGGCTCTAAAGCACATGGCATTATTAGCTTCAATCTTGACGGGACTCCAAATCAGATATGATTTGATTCAACAAGAAGTCCATAGCTATTTGGTGTGTTGCTTTCTTGGTGGGGATTGCATCTACCCACTTTGTAAAATAATCGGTGGCTACAAGGATCCATTTATGGCCAGCACTAGAAGGATTTGAAATCTCACCAATGAAGTCCATACCCCATTGCTTGAAAGGAGCTTTAATCGATATAGGCTGCAAAGGAAGGGAGCTCAAGCTTTCTGGGTCTTCCAAAGAAATGTTGGCAACTATCACATTTTCTAACCAGATGGGTTGTATCTTTGAAGAGATTAGACCACCAATAACCAGCTCTCAAAATCTTATGTGTTGTTACTCTTCCGAAAAGTGTCATCCACAAACTCATCTTGGGAGCTTCATCTTCAGTTATACATTTCAATAGGACACCTTGTGGTTCTTCCAAGCTAGCCCAAGGTCTCGTGATGATATATTTTTGAGAAGCCACTTGAGGGATCTTTTCTGATTTTTATTTAAGTGACTAGGGTAGCACAAGTGTTTGAGGTAGAAGATCGCATCTTTGTACCACTCAGAACTTACCAAATTTGTAGGCACATTTACCCTTTCTTCCTCTAGCTGATTCACTTCCACATTCTGCAAGTTGCTCTCAGCCATGAGCTTAGCAAGACCCAAACCTCTTACTAACCTTATGGTTTGGATGTCCATATCATACTCCCTGCAGATTTTCTTACCCATCTACATCTTTTACTTGAGATCTCCATCTCTGATAAGATGTCCTTCACCATGGTGTGGGGAACATAAGCAACAACTTTTGAACTCAATATATAAGGCTTGAAAACTTTTGTTGCTTTCACCAAGGAAAATGCTTGTTTTTCCATGATTGTATACTTTAACTCAGCAGCTTGTAAAGCCTTGCTAAAGAAGGCAATAGGCCTCTCAGCCCCATCTTCATCCTTTTGGAGAAAAATAGATGCAATAGTATTTTCAAAAGAAAAGGAGAAGATTTGGAAAGGCTTCTTGTAATTCGGAGCTGCCAAGACAGGTGCATGTTTGAGTGCCTCTTTGATTCCTTCAAAAGCTTGAATGGCAGCCTCCTCCCACCTGATAACTTGGTCCTTCTTTAGCATGCTTGTGATTGGAAGAGTCAACTTAGCAAAGTTGGAAACAAACCTTCTAATAAAATTAATTTGACAAAAGAAATATTGGATGCCTTTCTTGGTTCTTAGGATAGGTACTTTGTTGATTCCTTCCACTCTCTTAGGGTCTATCATAACACCATCTTTTGACACAATGTGACCAAAAATCTTAGCCTTTTGTATGCCAAAATGACACTTCTTTGGATGGAGATAAATTCCATACTCCCTACATCGATCAACATCTTCTCCAAGTGCTGCAAATGATCACCTCTATGCCTTGAAAACATAGTCACATCATCTTGGTAAACTGCAATGAACTCATTGATGTAACCAACAAAAGCAACATCCATTTCTCTTTGAAAAGTGGCACCAACATTCATCAAACCAAAGATTATCCTACAAAAACATATGTTCCCCAAGGAGTAGTGAATGCTATCTTAAGTCTTTCTAATTATTTGACAAACACTTGATTATATCCAGAGAAACCATCCAATGTAGAAAGCATTTCAGACCCTATCAAAAGCTGCAACACATTTTCCATGTTTGGTAATGGATAGTTGTCCTTCATCGATGCTTTGTTTAGATTTCTAAAATCCACACAAAGTCTGATGTCTTCGTTCTTCTTTCTGACTGGCACAAGGTTTGCAACCCAAGATGAATATCTAGTGGGCTGAATAATACCTCCATCTCTCAACTTCTTTAACTCCTCTTGCATTTTCATGGAGAGAAGTGGATTAATTGGCCTTTGCCTCTATCTGAATGGTTTGGCATTTGTTTCAAGAGGGATCTCATGCTGAAATAAATCTTCTCTATATGCTTTCAGCTCTGAATATGACCATGCAAGACAGTCTTGATATTTCTTTAACAATTGAACATAAGACTATTTCTCCTCTTTGTTTAGACGTTGTCCAACCAAACTTTTCTTGGTTTTTCCTTTATTCCCAAGTCATGCTCTTCCACATCCCTTGAGGCGACATGTTTCTATTTATGATGCAATCAACATTGTTAAAATTTGACTCAAGTGCAACAAGACCTCTAGGAATGGTGTTTGTTTTCAATTGGATGATATATTTTCCAAACAAAGTCTCTCTTCCTCAGTCAATCATACACACCATTGGTTCCCAATCAATATGATGATCTACAAACTCACCTTGATTTTGCAATAACCTTTGCACTTGAGAATCATCATCAAACACTTGCCAATGCTTGATGTTGTCAGGGACAACGAGCCTAATCAACACTTCAACATTGTACTCACAATAAGGTGAAATAGTGCAAAATCCAAATCTTGACCCCAACACTGCCAACTTGTCAGCAACATCATTCAAACTTCTGTCATGGTGCATAATATTGAAGGAATCAAACATCTCAACTAGATCCCAAACTACATGCTTATACTATTTCATACGCTGATTTTTTGTAGCATATAGTTTTCTTATTTGTTTGACAACCAACTCGAATTTGCATTTGTAATGATGTCCCTGACACCATACTTCCATGCAATCCTCAGACCCAACAAAAAGGATTCATACTCAAAAATGTTGTTAGTACATTTGAAATTAAGCTTAAAGGAAAAAACAAATTCTTCCAAGCTAGGAGAAATCAGAATTACACCAGCACCATTTCCAAATTTGGAGCAAGCTCCATCAAATAGCAAGGTCCAAGGAGAAGATACCTTATCAAGGCACTTTGAATTATCCATTTTATTTTCTTTTCAATCAGCAAAACCAATGAAATTCTCGGCATCTACATCAACAAACAACACTTCATAGGAAGCATTGTTGGTATCTTCAATTAGGTGCAACATCTTCTTCTCACCATAAATTTTAACAAGGATGCCCTCAATTGGAATGGTGGAAAAATACATGTCCATATGAATGCTGCCACCAACACTTACAACCCACTTTCTTGATAAAAGAATACCCCATGTGGCAGGGCAGTCAACAATTACAACATCAAGTTTCAAATTCTTTCCCGGATAGGCTACAAGTTGTACTACCAAACCCTTCACACAACCAACCACCGAAACTTCCCTTGAATCCATGGTAGTACACTTCCCATAGGCAGCTGTCACTTTGATATCCAACTCATTCATGAATTCTAGAGGCATGACATTACATGATGCACCGGAATCAAACATACAATTGTGAAGTAGCTTATCTTTTATGAGAAAATTTGTAAATAATGGATCAAAATTCAATTGGGAATCAATCAAGGATGTCCCCAAATATATCTCAGGTGTCTCTCCAAGATCTTCTACCGCTGGGGGTGTTTCAAGGTCAAAATGATCTAAAGTGGAGTTTCAACAATATTTACATTTCTGCTCAAGTAACCTTCTCTTCTTTCAATCCCAAGTAATCAAATGCTCTCTTCTTTTGCTCAGGAATTATAAGCAACTCAATGATTAGAACACTCACTTTAATTTAGCTCAATACTTTGGCTATGTCATAGGGGAAATTCTTTGGAAAAACAACATTGGAAGGGAGACAAGAAGATTCATTAGATGACAGAGGATTCTTGGCAACTTGGGCATGATGAGGATTGTAATTTTTCCTTGGGACAACAGATCTTTTAGCAAGTGTTTATTTCCTAGGAGCTTATTTTGGAATTCTTGTGAGAAAGGGTGTTTTAGGTTTGGCTTGAGGACCAACTCCCTTAACAACTTTACTTCTAGTGTTATAGTCCTTCTCTTGAGCTACAACAACATTCATTAACAATTGTATATCTTCCTCTGAAGGGATACCACCATCATACTTCTTAATCATCAAAGCTCTCAAGTATTCAAAGTCATTGTTAGGAATTTCAAATGCCTAAACTACATCTACATCATGAGTATGAGAAAGAGAAAGAAGTGGTACCCACTTTATGCAATCCCAAAAGGTTGCAGCAGTCCTTGCACTTATTACCTCATTATATGTTTCTCCTCCTTGTGAGCTTGAAGAATAACCCACCATGCAAATATCATCATCAGTTCCATCCTCATTATCAGCTTCATCAACCTATTGGTCCACTTCACATGGAGGATGAGGAAGAAAACATCTATCACACCAATCCATATCAACAACTTCATCAACAACAGCAACCCTGATAGTTAGAGGGTCAGAACCAATCTACTTTCATGTGCTTGGGGTTGTCTATTTCCCCCTCCCATAGGTCCTTTACCTCTATCATCTTGTCTTTGATCACCCCTAGGATGATTTCCAAATCTATCTTGTGCTTGCTGCCTAGGTTGACCTTGTGAAGTCTGCCCAATTCCCTTCTTAGCTCTTGCCAATTTGTATGAGATTTCATTGACACCCCCTGTCAAAGTTTTAACAACCTCTTCTAAATCAGCACCTTTGCTAGCTTGAGGTTTTTCAGGTTTATCAATTTTACACCATCTCTCTTGAGAGGTTTCCCAATAGCCTTGATATTGTTTTAAATTTGAAGTGCCATAGTGAAATCTTGTCTTAGATTGGTTGGGTTCTTGTCTCTAAGGTAATAGGCTGCCTTCTTATCAAATGCATCTGCATATTTGATTAAACAAGATTCATCACAAGGCCTCAAACCAACAGAATCCTTCTCAAAGTTTTTTTAAACCTTGTGTTGAAGTCATGGACTGATTCATTAGGGTTCTTCTTGATATTCTCAAACTTAGATAAAAGAAATATAGGATCAGTCTTGTCACCATATTGCAACCTAAATGCATTTTTCATTTCAGTCCATGAATTAATAGAATTATCAGGTAGAGCCTTGTACCAATCCCTAGCATCCTCTTCTAGTGTATGAATAAACAATTTGACATACACATCCTCAGACTCTATCTCAAAGTCTTCCATCATATTTTCAAAAAGTTTGAGATGCTGATCACCAATAATAGCATTGTTACCTTGGAATTTTGGCAACCTATTTCTGACATCTTGTGGGACAACATTTGGTTAACCTTCCATCCCTCTAAAATTTATAGGACCAAAGGTGTTAACAAAAATGGAGGTCTAGGCTGAGCCATATTGTTTGGTGGGGGTGATCTTGGAGGAGAAACAAAATGATGAGGAGTGAGAGGTATTTGGGGAATGGGAATGAAAAATTCAAGACAGATCTCTCTTAAGGGATCTCCTTCTTGATGATCTCTAACAAATTTAGAAAATACAGAGCAGATTTAGGAACAAGCCTTTCAAATGCACAAGAAGGTCCCTCACCTGATGGGGATTTCAAATCAGCAATAGGATTGTCTGAATTAGATCCACTTGAAGAAGAATTGTAGTCCTCAATAATAGGCTACTCACTTTCAAACTCAACAATAGGGATCTCCTTTCTTGCAGTCAAGTCTCCAACAACCTTCCACACTTTTCTTCCCTCTAGCTCTGAGCTTCTTGAATCTGCAAACAACTTCTTAGCAGAGTCCTTGATGAAGAGAGATCTTCTTCCTTCCAGTTTTGTAGGGATTAACAACACAAAAGTAAATGACAGAAAGGTAAGACAACTGGTATTTTCAAGATCAAATCAACATGGAGTCGCCACTAAGGAATTTCACCTTAGTTGTGCAAGAATGCACTAAAATAATTTTTCAAATGTTTGCTAGCACTAAAAAATTTGTAAAGCCTTATAAATTAGACCTTCTTCTTCTTAAATCAATCAATCACAATGCACCCAAAGTGTATGAACTGCTAATAAAATGGAAAAAGGGAAGACAAAACATGAAACCCTTGTTTAAAAACTCACAGATGTGAAGCATAGAATGATATTTTAACAATGTATCAGCTCAAATAATTGAATACACAAATTCTCAAACTCTTCAAAACTTCAAAAACACCAAGAAATTCCAAGAAGTCCCGCAATGGCGCCACTTGTGTTGGTATCCAAATTTGTTCTCCTTTTCAGTCTGAGAAGCACCATAGATATGTCATGGATCTTAAAGATATATTAGACCATGTTGTATGTCGTTGGTAGTCAGGGGATATGGTTTAGCTGGCACTCAAGTTTGTGGAGAAATGGATAGCACTACAATAGCACTTGATCTTGTCCTAGCTGTTTTAGGTTGTGCCTTGCAACCAAGGTAAGAGGACCTATTTTGTAACCTTGTAATGGTGAAGGAGATGAAGATGTCCTTATCTTTTCTTGAAATTATATGATGGAGACCTTGATGAAAACATGATCAACACCCCAGATCTGAACTCTCACAAGTTGTCACTTCTCAAAACATGGGTATGTTCTCAAAACAAGACAAAGGTTACTAGAGACATTGGAAATCCTGATCTATTATGCATACTTTTGCAAATGGATTTTGATCTTTTTTGGGTATACAAATGCAAATAAAGGATAGTACATGATAGGATCTTTGTTGTTTAGGTGATTTTTGGTGGGGATTGACAAGACAAACTAGGATAGATCAGATCTTTGACAATCTCTACAATACTTGAACAACTATCAGATGAAATGCCTCAAATAATCAGGATGTTCTTTCAACCAGAAGAGGCACAAATGGAAGCCCAGGTTGCACTCTTCACACAATCTTGAGAACTCACCACAAAAGCTTGAAGTAAATAACTCAATTAAACACAAAAATCCTTGATCAAACCACGCCTAAGGTACCCCTAAAGGCTTACAAGAAATATCTACAGTCAAGGAAGGTAAAGTGATTTTAAATTTGTTTATCTCCTTATTAGATGAAGGCTCTTCTAAATATGAGATTGCAAATGCCACTAAACTATCAACCAGAAATGGAGATCTGTGTGATTTCTAAAGACTTTCAATGCAAGATTGCAACAAGAACAATAAAAATATTTGCAGGCATTTAAAAATGATAACAGACACCATATTGCCCAAAGAAAACATAGATTTAATTCAAAACTTGTCAGATTCAACAGCAAGGGGAGAGTTACATGAACAATCTCAAAGCTGTGTGATGGCTATACACTTGTAACCAACTCACATACATGAATTTCCAACACATGAGACATTAACCTGGTTCTTTGGTGGATTTCTCGAAAAAATGAGCTTTCTCTCAGAATTTTCTCATGATTTTCAACTCCCAACCCTTTACAATTTCTCCAAAATGCATTATATACCTCATGCCACATTGGAGCCTTATTTTCAAGCAAATAATATGCCATGGGATCAAGTTTGTTACAACAATTCTCATGACTCAATGAAAATGACATTAAATAGAAAAATACTCACAGGTTGCTCGGTGTGCCCAAAAGATTAAATTATTACAAATATCTGGATCATTATCCATCCCAGAGGCATGTTTTTCATCATTGAGGCATGCAAACACCTCTTACTCATCATTTTCACCCTTTTACCTTTTCATATTACCTCTGCAACTTTTGATTTTGTCATTTCACGTGTTTGCTTCGGGCTGGGAAAAAAATTACTTCAAAAACATCTCAAATCAAAGAATTAAGCCATGAAAGTGATGCCAATGATCCTGGAAGGCCAAGACGACACAAAATCACTATAAATTTGATGAATTTTGATGCAAAATTCATGATTCCAAGCTTCCTGGAGCTCCCATGGTGGTCAAAACAATGGATACACAACAACCATCGATCTTATCCATCTTTGTCCTTTAATCTGGGCCCTCCATGTGTCAAAAAACAATTGGGACCGAAATTGGGATCATTTTTGACTTTTCCACATTTTTTGGAAAAATGGAAAATTTTGACTTTTTCCTCCACCCCTCCTTTGAATTTTGGAGCTGACACATGGCACATGGTGGGTCCCATTGGGATCGTACTTCAATTCTACGCATTTTGACCTTTTTGGAAATTGGGAAAATTTTCACCTTTTCCCCCGGGCCCGCACCTCCAATTTCTCCCTTGCCACGTGTCCATCTCCTATTCGCTAGCGGGCTAGCGCTTAAAATTTTGATTTTGAACTCTTTTGTGAAAAAGGGAAAAAATCCCCTTTACCTCCACCAGCCCATCGACCCACCTTGTCCTCTGCCATGCGTCCATCTTTTATTTGCCAAGGACCCATAGGCTTAATCTTCATTTTTACTCCCTTTAAGCCAAGGGAAAATTCTCAACTTTGTCTCCGCAGGCCCGCACCTCCGATTTCTCCCTTGCCACATGTCCATCTCCTATTCGCTGGGGTTTTGGGCTGAAACTTGACTTTAAACCATTTGAAGTTTAAAAACTTCAAAATCACCAAAACCTCTGCCGGCCCGCCGACCCACATTGCCCTGCCGTGCTACGACGTGTCCCCCTCTGATTAGAGCAGGGGTAAATCTAGTTTGAAACTTTATAAAATTAGAGCAAAAAAACTCTAAGTCCCCGCGGCCCGCACTTCCATTTTGAAACTTTTAGGACATGTGTCCTCTTGCGATTGGTTCAGGGTTTCAGGGCCAAAATTTGACTTTTAGAATTTTTGCAAAGTAAGGTCTAAAAACCTTAAGGGAATCTGACCACCCGCCATCCCGCCTGCCAATCAAAACATGCCACGTAGGCAAATTTGGAAAAATGGGTCCCTGGGCCTGAAAATGCCCCATTTGCTTGAAAGGTGAAAAAATGAAAAATTAGAGTGCCTCCCCGCCTTTCCTTAGCCAATTAGAAGCCACCACATACGCTCTGATATCTCAGCCATAATTTGATGGCTAAAATATGCCCGTTCGACCATCAAAACGTAAAAAATTCTAGGGATGCCCTAGAATTCAATTTTTCACCAAGGATGGCAGATTTTTCGATTTTGAATCAACTGAAGGATGATTTTACAACATTTTCGACCTTGGGATTGGATTTTCAAATAAAAACAAGTATGAATTGATCAAATTTGATTTTTCCACGATCTGGAAAAGGGAAAAATGACATAGCCTACAAAAAATGGAAAAATCGGGGTACGTAAAAGGCAAAACTTGGATTATTCTTTCAAATTAGGAAAACAACAAGTTTGCATGGAGAATTTTTAAAGCATTCAATTGGAGGGGAAGAATTTCAGACCATCAATTCAAAGGGTAAAACATTTTTGAGCAAATATAGATTTGAAAATTAGGGCAACATGGTGCAGGCTCAAAAATGGCACCAACATGTTCATTAGATGTTAATGTTTGAATATTGCATGCAAATATTGTCTTTGATCTTATTGTCAACATTATTAATTTGTTTTTCTAGTTCACAAGTGATCAATCTGTGATTATCTACTTGCTCACGTGTGTTCCCTTTTACATGTTCTTGTTTAGCTAACTCAAACTCCATTTTATTTGTGTTAGTTATTCATCTTTCCTCTTCATGTAATATTAGGCTCTTTTTTTACCTAACTCTTGCATGTTCTTTCAATTCATTCCATTCCATCTCCCTTATTCATTTTTCTTTCCATTGATGTTCCAAAACACCCCCCACATACAATTTTGAATGTACAGATGTAAATATAGTTTTGATTTTCAATAAAGGCAGCCTCACCTTCATTGAGGAGGGACTTCGCTCCCACACTATTGCATGTAATTTGCATGCGTGAAAATGCAGATGCTAACTATTTTTAGAGACTCTATTGGGGATTCAAAAATCATTAACCAATGCTTGGTTAAATCTTTATGACTACCCCCTCTGCACAAGCTCCAGTTCTTAAACCAAACCTTGTGCCCGATGAATATTTTCAAGGAGATATTGCTGCTAACCTTCAAACAATAGCTTGGGAAAACCATGAAAGTTTACAAATTTTTTTAGCTTTTGATAGAGCCATTGACAGAGAAATCTACATTGAATACCTTAGAAGAAGAGAACATGCACTTGTGGCTAGGAGACATCCTGGACACATGTTGATCGTTGTTCACCGACGCGGCCCTCTTCCACCAAGGAAATAATCTGTATGACTATTATAGGTAACCCACCTATCTTGTAACCAAATCTTGTTTTTGCAGATACTAAAGAAGACATATCATCAGATTTGAGGCAAGATATTTGGAAAAAGCACACGAATAACTATCATTTTCATCTCACCGCATCAGTACTAGATAACGAAGAAGAGAAAGCCATGAGAGTTTCTAGAGTTATTCAAGCACAAATAGCTCAAGAAAGAGAGTGAAGAGAAAAGGCTAGAGCAGATCAGAACATGCCAGTGATCCCTCTACAATAAAGATTTCAAACTGGAAGGAAAGAGGTTTACACGAGGAGAAAAATCTAAAGGTTGATCTGATCCCATTTTTACTTTCAAGGAAATTTTGGTTTCAAGTTATCTCCTCCAAAGAAGAACACACCTTGTAGATCTACAAGCCTTGCATCAAGTCCTGAAAGAGAAAGCAAGGAAGGAATCACTACCATTCAAGAACTTGTCCTTGTTCACGTTGTTTTACCTTCGCATACCACCTTTCCCAAAATGGCAAAGTATATGTACCATGGGGAAATGCCATAGCCCATTGGCCTTACCATCTCGACATGAAATCCCATAAGGATCAAGGAAGATTCTTTCAAAGTTTGACGGAGATGGGAAGACATCATTAGATGACCATATTTCTGGCTTCTTTGCTGCATGTGTAATTTTTTCAGTGGAATATGAAGATGATGTTATTCACCTCTTCATTGAAACATTACATGATGTTGCTGTAGATTGGTTTCATCATCTGCCCAATGGATGCATTACAAATTGGAATGATATGAAAACTAAGTTTGAAGATCAATTCAAAATGGTAGAAGATGAACATGCTCTTCTTTCCCAACTATCTTAGGTGAAGAAAGAGCCAACATAACCCATGAGGAATTTCGTGGCTAAATTCAACAAAATGGTGAATAAAGTTCCCAGGATTCACCCGAATCCTGATGGACAAAAATGTTTCTTTATTAACGCACAACAACCAGAAGTATGCTATTAGCTGAGAAGGGCTAGAGTGGCTACTTTGGAACTTTCTCAATCCTTGGCCATAGAAATTGAGGATGACTTAATCATGGCAGAAAATTCAAGAAAACTTCCCTCAAGGGAAAGAGTCAAGAAACTCCCAATGCTTCAGAAGCTATACTTACTAAGTTAGTTAATGATGTGCTAGCATTTAAAAATCAAGTTGTTAAGAGTAGTAAACCCTCTCCTTACAAAGACATTCCAAGGAAAGGCTACGTTCCCAACAAAGCCAAGATTGCAGGTCCTCCGATGAGGCTTATTTATTGAATGTATAGATGTAAATAGAGTTTTGGTTTTCAATAAAGGCTGCCTCACCTTCATTGAGGAGGGACTTTGTTCCCACATGTATTACATGTCATTTGCATGTGTGCAAATCCATATGTTAACACATGTACAAATAGAGAAACAAGAATTCACCTACACATGGTTTCGCAAGTCGTGTCACTAAAAAGATCTCTCAATAACCAAAGCTTCTTACACATATAATTTGAGCATGGGTTCCAGGATCAATAACTATTTAAACACAGAAGCACCTCATCTATACATGGCACAACACTCTATAACTATGATAATTTTCATGGCTTTGTATCACTTAAAACATGAAGCTCTTCATTGATTTGCTAGGTATAGAAGTATGGATCTGTGATTGGCACAATACAACAACTATTTTTTTGCATAGACACCAATCAATCTCGAGTGAAATTGCTATTAAGACTTCAAGCCCGTATGGCCTATATTTTCACAAAAAAACAAATTATTTATGTTTATGGTATGGTTTCATTGACATGTTATAGTCATAAGTAGTTGAGTCGTGAAAAGTTAAAAATTTCTATAAATTCTTTAGTGTCATAAAGTGTCATTTCATGTCTTTAGTAATTAAAGGGTTATCAAAGTTTTAGTATAGTTTTTCATGTCTCAAGTTTTTATAGTCTATAGTTTTTTTATTAGATTGGGTAAAAATAGGATCGTCTCCCAGGAGGCCAAGACATAAAGATAACAATGTGAAATCTCATAGTTCGGAACAAAAAGAGGTACATGACCAAAAAGAGTTACACAAACTTAACTCCAGGTAGTAGATATTTATTTGATTTACTATTCAAAGAGTCAATTAATAAGTCTCATAGTTGCATTTTTAAAAGTGTCTTCACGGTCCTTTTTCCATTGTAGTGTCATTTTTGTAAAAGAGTCAAGTAGGTGATTTTAGGGTTATTATTATTATCCTTTTGTTAGAGTTAAAATTAATTGTCAACTCGTCAATAAAGTGTGTCGAGAGTGATAAAGAAAAACATATCTCTTGTATGCTGCATTGAGTTTTAGGTGAACTGACATCCAATAAATATGTCAAAATTATGGGAGATATTTTCTTCTAAAATCGCACGCAAATTTTGATCCTCAAATTCCAAATCTGTTGAGTTAAACAACATACTAGAGGATGGAGGCACAATAGGATGGAGAAAAAGCAACATCCTCTCTTCGGTCACCAATGATTAGGCTACATAGCAGATGTGATAGCTTATATATAGTGTGAGTATATGGTTTTCAATGTACTTCAGTTTTTATGTTCTTGTTGCTTTGTGTTGTGCTCGATGGCTATTGAAAAATAGTTGTGTTAGAGTGCTGATGATATTAGTGATCGATGACCGAACTAATCCTATGACTGCCATAATTCATTGGAACATGGTTCGCTTTTGAATACGTTCACTTGTAATAGTGACTATGTGTAAAAGGATATAACCAAGAAAATCATTCAAGTAGTATGTACTTGATACAATTTTCTTCTCAGTGTTCGTGTATGGAAATTTCACATTATGTGGGGAACATGACACCAATTTTCCATTTCCATTATGAGCCCAAAATGACTAAATTCAAGAGTAATTTCCAAGTGGCGGTGAAAGTTTACTTTTTTGTTTGAGATTGAGTGGAAGCGATTGACGATAGTGGCTACAATTAAGAACATTGCGATTCTTATAAGATGAAATGTGAATTTTTTCTAGTATGTGTTCTATTGTTCAGTTTGGTGAGTTTTGTTTCTTATGTTACTCCCTGGAGTGAGATATTGATGAGGCCTAAAAATAGTACTTGGCACATCCCGACGTGGTTTGTGCTAAACCACTAGTATCGATTTGTGATCAACCAATTTAAAATCATTCGTTGGGTTGTTATTGTCCTATGAAAATAACCTAATCATGAAAGTAAGTGTAAGTACAAAGATATGTTTTCCCATGTTCACATTAAGGGGGAATGTTAGGAATATATAAAGTAGTGCTTCATATATAAGTTGTTGTATGGTTGGGTAATTGCAGAGTTATATTGGGTTGTATATGTTAAGTTGTTTGGGTGTTATAATAACTCACGTAATTGACATATAACCACCCTATTATTTAGGAGATGAATATCTTATATAAGTGTATAATAATATGAATAATATCATGGTGTGTGATATTGTTTCGCAAATCTACTATGTCATTTTTCAGATCTCTATCTTTCTAATATTTGGATTAAGTTGGAAAGTTCATCATTTAGTTTGTTAAGGGAATGATTCTTTTACAAAACATTTTAATGGTAATTTTGTTTAAGTTTTCAATTTTTCTATCTAGTTGGATCAATTGCTATGTATGCTCTTCTCTTGCATCCTTGGATGATCTTGAGAGTCAAAACCAAGCTTGGTTCACTTTTATAAGAAAACTTGTAAATATTTTGTGTGCAGGACCTAATGATTTTCAAAGACTCAATCAAAATAATACTAACAACATTTGTTATAGGTTTCAATGGTGTGTAAAACCACATTTTAAATAAAAGATAAAAAACACACCACTTCAATAAAAAAGCGTATTTTGCAGAGGTTCGGATAAGGGCTTAAACCTATCCACTTTAACTTGTGGGAAGTATCTTGGAATAATCCATAAAAATCATTATGAGGATTACCACAGGAACCCCAAAGTAGTCCAAACCTTGAGGGAACTGGTGGACAAAAAATAAAGTTCCCCACTACCTTTTTGACTAGAAATACACATAAGGAATGCTTAAAGTTATCTCGTATGAGGGCCATTTCATTAATTTGATTGTGAGGTAATGGTCCTTCATCTAGGAGCCATCTAGTGAAGCATATCTCTTTTAGGAAAGTATGGGCAAGTGTTGAGAACAAAATCCTAGGAAACCATTTGGAATTGGGGCTAACTTGACCTTATCCATTGTGTTCTAAAGATATTTCACAAAGAAATAAATTCTTCAAAGTCAAAACCTTGTTAGTTGAACAAGGAGAGAGTTCATTGATTTTTTTGCCATGTGTCATTCATCATGAAACTTACAAAGCATAACTTTGTTTTAGTTTCTACCTTGTTATAAAATAAGGAGAAACTCTACCAAAGTTTAGCCGACTATTTTCATCACCACTTGTTCTATCTCCTTTGTTTTCTTGTTGAATTTTTAGTGAAATGAAAGCAACCTTGAGGTATTGCCAAAATAATCGTTTACAAAACTTTTGTCTTCAAATACATAGCCATGTTGCGGTAGGGATGATAAGTGTTGAAAGTGTGTTGGTATGTCCTCATGTTTTGGTAACCTTGTCTTGATACCCATATCGAGATATATCATTGTAGTTAGGTGATCCTACCTTGATTTACCCTTTACATCGTTACACTTGCTTGCATTATAGCAATACATTTGTAATACTTACATCTTATTTTTCCAAACTTGATATAAGTGTCTTGATTATCTTGTTACGCTGATCACATTATATAGATTCATTATCATACTTGGACCTATTTTATTATTATAAATTTTCCTTAAGTCATATAAGGTGCTATCATTATGCTATTCACATTGTCTCAATCCTATTTTGATAATAACATCTTGTTTTTCCTAAAAAATGACTAAAAGTATCCGAGTAGTATTGTTACCCTACCGACGTTTGTAACCTCCATTTCCAACACTTATACTTTGTTTATATTAAACTAAGTTTAGAGTATATACTTTACATTGTTACGTTGGTCATATCACCTCAATCATTTTTAGTATTTAAATCTTGTTTTTCCAAAAATGATTTAAATACTGAAATTATGTTGTTATCTTGTTAGAACAATCTTTGAGATAAGTTTTTAGACATAGGGGTAGACTCTTTTCACAATTGATCCCTTGTTTGGGATTTTTCTAGATATTCTTTCATTGGTGGCATTTGGTCATATATTCTTTATCCCTTTGGGACATTCTTTGTAGTGGATTAGGAAATTATTTAGGATATTCCTTGCAACATTATTTGTGACTATTTGTGGCTTTCACACTACGACGTTTTTCTAGATTATTTATGATACTTGTACACATTTTTGAGAACTTAGCAAAACATTTTCTATGCCTCCTATTACTAGAATGGGACATAGAATATTAGGATATAATCCTTTTTTCAATGAAAATTTAGACCCCTTACGTGAAGAGGAAACCATGATAGACCATAGTGGTGACAAGGACGATTCTACTCGAGATAATTATGAGTTTAATCCATCTCGTATAGATAATTTTCTCTTTCACAATCGAGATCAAGTTCTTGCACAAGTAGTGGAATTAGGGGCTAGAATGCCACTTAAATTTTACCATACTCTTCTTATGAACATGATCCATGGAGAGGAAGAAGTATAACATCCCAATCCCACTATTGATGAAATATTAAACCCAAGACATGCTTCTACTTCTAGGTAAGGAAACAAAATGAAAAATTACCTCCTAGAAACACTAGTGGCTATCGGCTACCACCCCTTAAGATAAATCGTGAAGCTAGAAGAGAGGAATTTTTTTTTTTGAAAAAATCCTCCACATGAAAATCAAGATGAACCATATAATGATGAGGTCACTATAAAACATAAAATTGAAGCCCTTAGTCGTCAAATGGAAAATCTAGACTCTAATGTCCATAAAGATATGAGAAGGGTTATGTGTGGGAGAAACCTAAGGTTACGTACAATGATATTTAC
Source organism: Taxus wallichiana var. yunnanensis (assembly GCA_018340775.1). Taxonomy (NCBI): domain Eukaryota; kingdom Viridiplantae; phylum Streptophyta; class Pinopsida; order Cupressales; family Taxaceae; genus Taxus; species Taxus wallichiana. The sequence continues at coordinate 162,166,561 of CM031236.1, forward strand.
ACAAAAATCATGGAGGTGAGACATCAAAGTATAACTACATATATATTCTAGCCTCCCTTCACGTGGCCAAATATTTGATTAGGAGTGGAAATATATGAAGAATGCCCTTATGAGCCTACAAGAAAAAAATGTAGGACACAATAAAAAGTACTAATTCAAAAAACTATGTCCCTATCCTTTTAATCAAAAAATGATATGCAAATCCTTACCTCATCACCTCGAATTCCCTAAATTTGATAAATATAGTGGTAAAGGTGATCCGTGCAATCATATTAAGGAATTATTCATGGTTTGCCAATAAATTGTGTACAACGATAACTATCTCATTCGCTTGTTTCCACAAAGTCTTAAAGGACAAGCTCTTGAGTGGTTTCTTCACATTCCTAAAGGTACTATTTTTACGTTCACCAAGTTAGTAGAAAATTTTGTGTGCCACTTTTCATTCAATATGGAAAGTGACATTACCATGTTAGATTTGTGTAACACCAAATAAAAAAACAATGAAAACTTCACTAGTTTCCTCTAACAGTGGAGAGGGTTAGCTAGTCACTTCTCTTGATCTATGCCCAAGAAATTTCTAGTTACTATCTTTGTACAAAAACTATATCCTGAAATAGATTTCAACTTGTAGATACATTGTGTGAGTACATTCGAGGAAGTCATAGAAAAAGGAAGCCAAATTGAGAAGGATTTGTTGGCTAAAGGGACTCTAAATCCATTTCAAAGAGATCACCATGACTCCAAACCTAATGAAAAACATAAAATTTTCAATAAAAATAATAATTTCATAGGTGATGGAATCAAAATTCCAAACATGTGCAAGTCATCCAAAATAATGCTCCTTTGAAACTTTGCAAAGGGATAAATGTGCCTTTGGAAATAAAACATCGAGTGTTCACTCCCTTTTCAAAATAGTTGTCATCGATCTTAAAATAGTTAGACGTAGTGAACATGGTTAGGTTCCGATCTACTATACCTTTTCGATGGTACATTAAATCTGCCATGGCACAAAGACCATGATTATTATGACTTTCATCATGTTAAGGGTCATATTACAGAAAAATTCTTGAAGTTAAAACAGTTCAATTAAGAACTTATAGACAGTGGGGATGTTCAAATGGACTCACTTGGACCTAGTAAAACTTCTAACAAACATTTGGGGATTTACAAAGAGCCATTTCCCAAACATAAACAAGGGGATAAAAATTCGGATCAAGGCCAATCATCCCAGAATAAAAATGCTAATTATGTTGTTGGTGAAACAAATAATCCTTTTGATTATCTTATTGGTTGTGTTCACCCTATTATTGATCAAGTGAACACTATTAAAATTAAAACACAAGTGTGTGATGTGGCAACACGACACGCTCATCTTATTATCCCAAAACCTTCTTTTCCTACTCCACAGAATACTCACTATGATCTCCTTGAATAGATAGAGAAGACTACTGCCAAGATTTCTATCTTAAATCTTCTTAAAATATCCAACATTCATAAGGACATCCTTTACAAAACACTTCATGGGTCAGAGTTTCTATGGATATTGATCCTACATGCTTCCAAGCCTTGGTCATGTAACTTGCTCCTTCTGAGAACATTACTTTCAGTCAGCATGATATTCTAATGGATGATCATACGCACAACCTCCATTTGTAAATTGAGCTGATTTTGATTCATAAAATGATTAAGAGAGTTCATGTGGAAAGTGTATCTAGCTTGAATATTTGTAGCTTGAAACTAGTTAGATAATTGGGACACACTGATGCAAAATTTAATCCTAATATCATTACCATCAAGTCCTATGATAATGCAAAGTGATTCAATTGGTACAATAAATTTTCCCGTGGAAGTTGGGCCTACTATTAACGATACTCGGTTCCATGTCTTGCACTTGGAACAACCCTTCAATATGCTCCTCGGTTGCTCATGGATTCATGCCATGTAGGTCATTTCTTCCACTTTCCATCAATGTATAAAGTTATATCATGAAGGAAAAAAATTACCATTCTGCGGGGACAAATAACCCTTTGCACACTATAGATAATTGTCTAGTTATTTCCCCACTCTATATGACTATCCTACAGAGATAGCTGTACAAGTTTAGTCTGATGCTCTTACCTCCTATATTGATCCTGATACACTGTGCCTGTGGAACAATGGTGATTCCATGTTTGTTTCCCCATTTGCTACATGGGACATGAAGGTCCTCCCTAATGGATGCAAAGAATACAACCTCTAACATGCCTTCCTTATCTCAAATCTACCCCTATCACCTTAAATGCGTAGTATACCTAGTTATCAGCCTCACGGTATCGGTAACATTGAAACATTTCCACTTTTCTTCCTGGTAGTCTTTTGGAAGATGAGATAATGCTAGATACTTCCATATCCAAGACCACTGACAATGCGATGGCCTCTTTCTATCAATCTCCCAAGTACACTATACACAATAATATTATGTATGCTATGGGATATCGGGGATATAGATGTGGTGTCAATGAACAATGTGTACTACAACCTCTTCCAACACTACATAAAAATATGGAAAAATATGGCATCAAAATTCAATTTTATGGCTCCCATCCTCGGAAGTAAAAGCTAGTTCTTCTTGAGCATGATGCTAGTTCTTTCAATTATGACAGTGAAAAAAATTCCCACTGTAGTCTCTACGAAGACATTTCCTCTACTAACATGTTTCCTGCAACATCTATCTTCACCATATCCCCTACTATTCCCACATTAGACCTTTTCTAACCATCCATTGTGAATTGGGACCAAAAACAACATGTACCAATTGAGTTCTTCTAGAACGATTGAGTAATTGGAGAATTTATGGGTTTACGAGATAATATTTCTATTGGCAATCACAACAGAGGATACTCTATTGATCCGGACACATACACATACTTCAGGGAGGATTTTGAGTTCTATGGTCGAGATAAATTAGATCGAGACTAAGGGAAAGATAACTTCTAAAATCTTGATCAAAATAAAAAATCCAAGTCTCATAGTGAACACATCTTTGAGGCACTATCAGATGTGCAAATTGAAAAATATAAAATGGATACAAAAAGTGACCACTCTAAGGGTGAAAATATCATCGAGACGCCCTTAGAAAATACCTCAAGCTCCTCTCGATCCTATGTGTAAGGAAGATGGATCCAAATTGTTGGTGGAGAAGACTATTTATGTAAATATTGGCACCGAAGATGAGCCCAAAATAGTTAAGCTGGGAGCTTCCCTCTCAAGACAAGAACAATAGAGTTTTTGTCGACTTCTTCTATAATTATCAAATATATTTTCTTGGTCATATCTTTGACATGCCTATATTGGATCCTTCACTAGCTATGCATAACTTTGTGCACAAATATTCTAAACCAATCAAGAAAAAATTAAGGAAAATGCATCCTCGCATGGCCCTTTTGGTCAAAGAAGAGCTTGAAAAATTGTTAGTAGTAGGGTTCATTAGACCTATTGACTACTTAGAATGGATATCCAACATAATACCCATATAAAATAAACCCATTTGTATCTGGATTTGTATAGATTTCATAGACATTAATAAAGTGTGTCCAAAAGATGACATTCCTCTTCCTAACATCAAAATTATTATCAAATCAACTATAGGTTACGAGATTTTATCTCTTATGGATGGATTTTCAAGTTATAATCAAATCAAGATTGCAGAAGAGGATCAACATAAGATTTCCTTTACTACCCCATTGGGGACATTCTATTACCAATTCATGCCCTTTGATATCAAGAATGTAGGTGCAACCTATCAAGGGGCCATGAATGTCATATTCCATGAAATGTTACATGACATAATGGAAGACAATGTTGATGACATCTTGGGTAAGTCCAAGACTAGATCAGAGAATCTAGAGATCGATGGCGTATCTTTCAACGCGTCTCGAGATATTACAAGATCAGGTTCAATACAAAGAAGTATGCATTTGGTGGAATTTCAAGGAAGATTTTAGGCTTCATTGTTTTAAGAAGATGAATTTAAGTGGACCCATCAAAGGTCACAACTATCATAGATATGCCTCCCCCCAATCATCTCAAGCTGTGTAGATTGCAAGGTAATATCCAAACAATCTATAAATTTATATCCTAACTTGCTGATAAATGTCATTCCTTCACACATATTCTCAAGAAATATGTTGATTTCCATTGGGGTCTGAACAACATCAAGTGTTCACCTTACTCAAGAAGTATTTGGCCAAATCTCTTGTTCTTGTGCCACCTACTCTAGGTAAACCCTTGTTCACATTATATATTTTATCCACTCAATTTGTAATTGTTGTGCTTTTAGATCAATATGATTTTAATAAATTTTTTTGTCTATTATCTTAGCTACATGTTGATCTCTTACAAGATCAACTATCCAAAAATTAAAAAGGCCTACTTGACAATTATTTTTACTTTCCAAAAAGTTCATCATTACCTTTTAAACAATAAAACTAAGCTAATGTCCAGAGTTTACCCACTTAAATATATCTTATCTAAACCCATGCTTATTGGGAGGATAGCCAATTAGAGAATATTATTAAGTGAGTTTGATATACAAGTATGTCAATCAAAAATTAGTTAAGGGACAAGTGCTTGCGAATCAACTAGCTGAAGCCGCTTTACCTAGAATGGAACCATTGAGTTTGAATTTTTGAATTATTTTGTGATGTATATTGAGGAATATATTGTATAGAATATGTATTTTGATGTATATTTCAATTTTAATGGCTCTGGAGCAAGAATTATTCTTATAAACCCTATAGGTGATTTAATCCCTAAGGATTTTAGACTTGGCTTCCAATGTACTAATAATATAACCGAGTATGAATCCCTCATTGTAGGACTGAAAGTTTCCATCAAATAAAATATTACACACATCAAATTTGTAGGTGATTCACATTTGATCATCAAGCAAGTCACAAATGAATATAAAGTCAAGGATGAGAAGCTCATCCCATATAAACGAATGGTTGAAAATATAAAAGAATAATTTGTGCGATTACCTTTAAACACATACCCGAGCACAAAATCATTTGGAAGATTCCATGGAAACTATTTGAGCTTTTTCTAGATTCCATTAGGGAACAATCACATTCCTTTCTTTGTCAAACATCTAACAATACCTGCATATGACATATTAGAACTATTTTTATATGTGAAGTTGTTGGTCCCTTTTCCCTTGTGTACATTGACATGTTTAACTACCTCCAAGATGGAACCTTCCTCCCAACATTACTCATTTTGCAAAATATATTCTCATCCAACGCATTTCCCATTCTACTCTACTTGGGGGCTTTGTGTATTGAATAGGCTAAGATGAGAATTTTTACGTTGTTTAAATTATTAAGAGTCTATCCTTGAAATCAAATAGGTACACGAAGGAATCTATGGGGTACATATGAGTAGAATGGTTATTGTTAAGAATTTTTTTAGAGTAGGATATTATTGGCCTACTATGGAAACTGATTGCTGTCAGTATGTGCAAAAATGTTTACTATGTTAAAAACATGGCAATCTAATACATGCTCAAGAAAAATCTTTACAACCAATTATGACACCATGACCATTCTCTAAATGGGGGCTAGATCTCATATGTAAGATGACTTCAACTTCCTCGGATGACTATAATCATATCATAACCACCGACGAGTATTTTAACAAATGGGTAGAGGATTTTCCTCTCACTTATGTTACCGATGTGTAAATTTCCAAGTTTATAATTAATCACATCATCTGTCATTATGACATTCCTTCGCCATTGTATCTAACAATGAAAAATATTTCAAGAATAAACAAGTGAAGGAAATGTGTCGGGCGCTTCCAAATCCAACAGAAATGGTCAACCCCTATTATCCTTAAGATAATGGACTGGAAGAAGCCTCAAATACGTTTCTTGTTCATATAATGGAGAAAATGGTAAGTAAAACTTGTTGTAACTTTCATCTTCGATCCATCCCGCCATCTAGGCTTATAGGACATGCATCTTCACACCAATAGGTGTGACACCATATTCTCTTGTCTTTGGAACTGAAGCCATTTTACCCCTAGAGATTGAGCTTCCTTCATTATGGATATCCTTGAGAGATTATTTGGACAAAGATAAAGATTATAGAGTGGCTAGGCTATCCAAGATATAGTTACTTGATGAAAGATGCCTCCATGCACTAGATCACCTCAAAGTGTATCAGAATTGAGTGTGTCAAAGCTACAAAAATATATCACACCTTGTTAGTTCAAGATAGAATATCTATTTCTTAAGGAGAATCAGTTCAACACCATGAAAGATCATGAGAATAAAGGTAAGTTTGAACCTAACTGGTTAGGACCATATGTTGTGGTTACTAAGTTTGGTTGAGGTGCATAAAAATTTCCTATCCTGATGGAGATGAGATTTTAGAACCCATGAACACCATAGATCTCAAGAATTTCTATGCCTAAGCATGGGTACCTTTAAAAATCAAAAATTATAAAAATTAGAAAAAGAAACAGAAAAGTAAAGAGAAATAAATTCATCCAAGAGTGAAAACCATGCAATGGTGGCACTTTGGACAAGTCCTTTGGTGAAAACTAGTTTCCGACGCCATAGGAGGATTCATTTTTCACAAGAATCTCACACCTAGGGGCATGATCACTTCTTCCTAAGCTAGTGTTTTTCCTATGTCTGAGATCCTTTGAGCCTATCCTTTGTGGCCTTGATCCGAATGATCCTATTCTTGTACATATGTGTGGAGTTTTCCTTTGTACATTCCCATATATATCTTTGGGGCATCGACATATTTTTTTCTTATCCATAGTTACTGAGTAAAACTTTCGAAACATAAAAAAACATTCAAATAAGTATCATCATAAAAATAATATAACATTGTCTCAAGAAAATGCAAAAACAATGCAAAATGTTCTAAAATGTCCTACAAAAACAAAGTAGCATTTTCTTACTTAGTTTTTTATTTATACATAGTTTTTTTGGTTTGTTTCTACATATTGTGTGTTGTCTTGCATGATTTTTAGATTAGTATGTTCTTTACTTGATTAGATTAAGTCTTACTTTGGATTGTTGTATTGTTTTGTTTTGTTAACTGTTCTTTGTGCTTGTGTTATTTTCTTGTACATTGTGTGTTTTCATTGCATCATTCACATTCATATCATCACATCTATAACATCATCACATATCAATAAAATTCTAAGCTACATCATCATAAAATGAAATCAAACATGTATGCTAAGCTAACATCATATAATATCATCAATGGGGAAATAGGGATTATTTTTATCCCTCCCATCATAGAACATAATAAAAACATGGGCTAAACATGTGTTAGATCACATTTAAAAAAATAATATTAATATCAAATTTCATCATCATATCCATGTCAAAATAATCAATGTCCATATAAAAAAATGTGTCTTGATATAATCAGATACAAAACAAGCCACTATGGGCATGGATAAAAAATGTGTGCCTTCATCTCGAGGCATAAGAAAAAAAAATACATATACATTGTATCAAAACTATGTGCCTTCATCATGAGGCATATACCAAAAATAAATACATAGAAGAGTCAACCTTGACTCTCTCATACACCAGGACTTCCTATCTTGTGGCTAGGTGGAGGTACCTAGCAGTGGAGGCATCTCGAACTAATCTAATAGACCTAGATGGTCTATGTGATATAAACCTTGATCGGTTGCCAAAAATATGACTATAAAGTACTACCATATGCGCCTCCGAATTAAAACATGATAGAGAGATCTATAATATCCAGCCTCACCTTTAGCTAATGCAAAGTAATACATTAAATCCATGGCTCCCATTACTACTAATGCATGGTGAAGCACATCACGCTCTTCTATAAGCCAAGCTACATCTTCATGTAAGTAAGTCGTCATGACTTCCCACTATGTCCTCTCTATCATGAGCTTATCTTGCATATCTATCACCTAATCTATATCTATCATGGTTTGTGTAATCGCTGCCTAAGGAAGCCCGATCTATGAAGCCCACTGTCTACCTATCACTACATGGTTTGAAATGTGATAAAAATACATTGCATTACATCATAGCCATATTCCTACGTAATTAAAATTGACCACTAATGGCCCACCTTCTCCTAGAATCACTATGTATCCTACAACTAGTATTTGTATCTACGGTGGCCCTGTACAACCCCCACTTAATCTCCATCTCCATCACCCCACCTACTACAATATGTGGACTCCTAGTCTAAGGGTTGATGGTAGAACCTATATCACCGGCACTTGCTATGCCAAAAATTGATGTAATAATGGCCTATGAGCCATCTACTGCTGTAATTACTTCTCTAAGACCTATACATGTATGTGTTGAATAATTAGCACATGATGTTCCTGTAGCTGGGGATACGCTTATAGCGTGTGTTGTACCTATACCTAGGGCTGAACATATGGAGCTCCGCTAAACTAGACCCGGCGTTGTGCCTCTCCCTATCCCTAAGCTACCCGTAAATCAGCTTTAGCCTTTAGCGAGCCTAATCAGTCCTATCTTGAAGTGCTTAGCCCTAGAGTCCCGCTCGCCTGCTGCAACTATATCAAGTTACTATCACCACTATTGGAATAGTGATGTATCAAGGCACCACTATCGCATACCATGCTCCATAATCTGTAGTGGTAGTTAAGTTCAATATTTGTGCTCGTCCATCCCATACATATGGAATGACACCTTCATAACACTCTAGTGCTCTCCGTGGTTTGATCTTAGGCCAAAATCAAATTTCTCACACGCTACATGTGTGTACCATCTCTCATGGCCTAGAATACCCTGGATGACACCAAGATCCCATTGTACTCTATCTACAAAATAGCACTCTAGAATGTCGGTGTCTTCCTATAGAAAAGTGTTCAACCTCGACAATGCTCAACTCAACAAAGATCCCCGCACCACCGATATAAATGGTATAGTCGCCGCTGTGTCACCATCCGTAATTGCAAGTCATCAAAGGCTTACCTATAGTAAGAAGTATATCCCAGATAATATCTAATGTCATATTCTATTGGCTTCCATCCCATGCAAGATGGATCATCCGCGCTCTAACTTGGAGCACTCTAAGTGGGCATCCAATGGAAATGTGATCCCATGCCAAAATTTGTAGGACTCAAGATCCTCATGACTATGTAGCCATTGAATGTAAATATATATATAAATGGGCCAAAAGTATGTACTAACCCTAAGAGAAAAACTCACCATCCATCATTCAATTCACAACTCATGTCAAGACAAGTGGAAAATGTGTCCCGATCTTATCAGCAATAAGTATCAACCGATAAGAGCCATGAGGTATAATGGAATTCATACAAGATCTCTACTCTTGAAACATTTATATAGGTGCACTACCATACCTATTGGGGTATATCCTCTTGCTGAAACATATCCCATATATGTCCTAAAATCTAGCCATGGTTCCCATTATATCGGTACTAGCAGTATCTAATAAATATCCTCGAGAGTCACAATCATTTCTCTCATGGGAAATCATAAAGTATGAATCTCACTATGTTATCTCTCTACTAAGGAAGTTATTAGGCTATGATCTAGCATAATGTGTGGAATATGTGTAATTTATGATAAATCTATAACATCAAGCATAGAAATCAACCCCTTTGCTCGTGACGTGAGAAGGTAATCTCGTAAGCTTGCAAGCATCCGTCATGCTCCCATACATTCGTAGTCGTAGTCTCTCCTACAAATCACCCAAGAAAAAAATAATTAACATCATTTCTTCTAAGAACATTTTCTAAGGTCTTCTAATCACTCCTATATTCCTCTAATCACTTCTTAAAATCTTCAAAATTCTTCTAAAAACCTTCTAAAGGTCAGATTCTGTGCTAGCACTTCTCCTTTAACGCTAGCACATGTCTTTCCACACTAGTCATGATAGCACACGTGTTTTCACACTCATGCTCCTATTTTCATGCTAGTGTGTCCAATAACCTAATTCAAATATAGTTTAATACTCATGGTTCTATTTTAACACTAGCACATGGCATTTATGCTAGTATATTCAAGTGTAGTCACTAAATCGTGTGCTTTGAGTCAATATTAGTACAGAGTCTCATACTATGATTCATATGGATCTTGGGTGAAAAGAGTAATAATTAACCCATGTCTTTGGCCATTTCTTACATTGCTTGCTATCATATTTTGATCTTACACCTTCATTTGCCTAGTCTATTTTGGTCATTATATACTTTTCTACTTCTAACCTGGGATACCCTTCCTAGGACCGAGGTGCCCTGGTCCCATTCTGGGTGCCCTAATCCTCTTTACACTTTATTGGCACCTTTTGGGCATTTTTTAGCCATATGAGATTTCTATATTTTTGCTGGTTGGCCTTTTCAGGGGTTAGTTAAGAAATAAGAACAAGAGAACCATATAAATACAAAGCTATATGACATTAATGAGGGACCAAGCACTAAGCACTTACTATCACCATCTAGAGTTACATCCATTAAAGGAACTTAAAGCTACAATTACATCCATCTAGCTCTATCGAAAGGAATACAAGGATGGTTCTTTTGCATCACACTTCATAGGAGGGTAGTCTATTGTTTCCATGTGCAAATTTATTACATTATACATCTATTTAATGCTTGCTACTTCACAAAGCATGATTGGAACAAGAACAACTTAGGGAACGATTTGCACTGAGATATAGATATAATTACATGGGGTTTGAGATGTAGTGTAACACCCAGTTAGTAAGTCCACCATTGTCACCGTTGAGAAAATTCCAACCCCTTCATTTGCATTTTTATTTTTAGGGGCTTGATGCTTTTCCGGGGTTTTACAGTCTATCCTTCAACTCTAGTTTGTAGTGACATCCATCACAGTTCAACGAAGTTAGTGTGATAGGAAGAAACTATAGACGAGCATCTAATGACACCTTAGAGTTGGATATCATAATATTTACGTAGACCATGGTGCCCACAGGTGCTCCTGTCCCTCTCCAGGTGCCCCGGTCTAGTCGGGAGCTCGGATATATTTTTTTGAGGTTTCTTTGTGGTCATTTCCTCCTCTTGTTCACCTATTTTTCTTTGTGACATGGTACCGCACCTTCATCGAATCAACTAAGGAATTTTTAACCCTTGCACATTAGGGTTTTACAATTCTATTTACTTAGTTTCTTGGGTCAGTTCCTTTATTTTATTTAGCTGTTATTTATTTATTTTCATAGCCTTATATTAGACTACTATGTTCCATTTTAATATAATCATTTTGGTGAACCCAAACGCTTTCACGATAAGGATCCTCATTTTTTCCTCTATCATGGATCCCAAAGTTGTGAAAGTTTATTTATCTAATTTTCTAAAGGTTCATCCCAATTGCCACCACCGCTCTTCAAAAATTCCTAGACACCACATATCTTCATAAAGATACCCCTCAACAAAAATAATTCCTATGTTGGATCACTTATTTGAAGACCCTAGTCCTCATGATCCTCCATTTAATCAATCCATATTAGACTCAATTCATAATTTATATGATTTATTTCAATACTAATTTAAGTCTATGGAATCCATGATTACATCCCTCAAATCTAAAATCTAATGTATTAAGGACACTTCTTAGGCTCATGTTTGTTCGCCTTCTACATCTCATTCTATGTCTTCTACATGTGCTTATAGTGAGCCTCAAGTCATATCATTTCTAGAGCTTCTCACATTTGATTGCAATACTAAGCAACATGAAATTCTTACTGATCTCTTAGGTCATCAATTGATCACTTTACCACCTACTCATAACTAACCTCCTTATCGGTTAGAAAAATATCACGATCATCCATATTGCAATTATCATCAAATCAATGGATATAGTAAACACAATTGCTATGATTTACAACGTAGAATAAAACATCTTGAGTGTCAAGGGTTTATTTATTTCACTTCATAACTTCATGTTAAATCATCATCTCCAATTGTTACATCTCAATGGGCTCCTAAATCCCCCTTCTATGTCCAATGAGCATTCTTCTACTATGCCTTTTTAGTCAGTTAAGAGTTACCTATTTAACCCATCCCAGCTAAGAAATCACCTCTCAAGGTTCTTCTTCCATCGCTTCATCCTACTACACCATATATAAAATTACCTAATCAAACTAAGCAACCCCCTATTAAAGTTAATCCCTTCGCTCTGTCAAAGGTATCATGACATCGCATGGTCATGCTCAACAACCACCTCCTATAGTTAAAATTTTAATTCCGCTATCTATTATAGACCATACATATGTCGATGATTTCGAGACCGAATGAATCTCACTATGACGATGAACCAGTTGATGGTCACACTTTTTTATCACCTCAACATTCCATCACTTTTGTTAAGGCAATTACTCCTTACATTGATCCACTTACTGTCTTTTGACTAGACATTCATCGCTTACACACTTGGGGGCGGTGCCATCACGCAATATCTTACTCTCTCATCACTTCTTCCACATATTTACACATACACCTTAGAATACACATATACATCATCATTACCTAATGACACACTCTTGTGCTTCATTCACACTTTACTTGTTGAGGGAATTATACACACATGGAACCACACACCTTGCGCAATAGTTACTACACATTAGGCACCACATATCATCTCACGTCATCTACACACTATGCACTTCGCATCCAAAGATATAGATATTTTACATTCTACACCCACCTATGCACATTAATTATCACATGTTGCATATTCTTCAAACATAATACATATCATCTTACATAATATCACATGTTACATGTTACATCTTACATTCACTATGCTATACATCTTAGGGCATTGGCACATCTAGCATTTACATCCTATTCTATCACATACATGACACATTTTGCATATTCACCTCTACGCGCTACACTCACCACCCTATGACGCACTCTCATCCTTTGAATCACACTTAATTGTTGAGGGAATACTACACATGAACCTCACACACTACATAATAGGTCCTACCCATAGTGTCTCTTCACCCATCTTATAGTACATCTCACATTTTTCATACTATATTTTCAAGTTCCTCTATATTTCAAAATTTGTGCATCTACACATCTTACCAAGAAATTCATTACATATGTATCATGTATGATTCTAACATGACATAAAATTCATCATACATACTACATAGCATTCCTTTCACACTATTAGGTTGTCTATACATCTTGCATCACATTATATACATCACCTATTCACACATTTAGCTCATGGTCATCTCTTCTCACTACACATACTACATATTTTTATATGTGTTGCATTCACTACCCGATGACACACTCTAGTCTCATGTTCCACAATAGACTGTTGAGGGTATACAATAAAAATGGACCAAAGGACATTCACACATTCATCATTCGATCTTCTCATGTGACATTCCTAGGTTTAGTGATAAATGCCTTAGGCTATAAGGTCATTTCTCCTAGCATCATCTTGTGATTGTTTACACTATCATTTTCTCTTACATTGTTTAGTAGTATAGTATTTAGACTAAATCACCACCTCCTTTATATTAATTTTTTCGTGATATACGATTACCCTATAGGTCACACACAACTCATCTATGTCTCATCTCATCACCACTCAATCATCAAAACATGATACATGCATCACATAGTTTGACCATTTCCTGATGATACACTCTCATTTTTGGTTTATTATTAAAAATATTGAGGTGACATACTAAATGAACCCTTTGCATAAAAATCCATTCACTCAGGGGGCACATGGCTCCTATCATCCATCGCATTCCATTCCATCCATCCATGACATACTACATTTTATAGTTGCATTTTCTTGCTTACACTTGTCTTTACATATTCAATTTATTACATATGTTAGATAGAACTCTTGTATGTCATTATATTTACATACACACATGCAAATTCCTATCCTTTTCTTGTTGTGATCATAGATATAAAGCTTATACACAAAACACCAATGCTTCATACTCCACATACTTGGGACATCCACATTTAAACATCATAGGTGCTATTGTTTCATATTGTATTTAGCACTTTCTATTATCAGGATATACATGCTTTGACATACTTGTTATTTTATAACATGCTAACGGGTACTTCATGTGCAACATTTTTATGCAAGGATATTTTCTTCCTTGTCTGTTTGTTTGCTATATCTTGTTATTTTGTGTGGCCTTTTCCATTTTTTGTGTGAACACACTTGATTTCTTGTCTTCATGATGGCCCAAAGTTTCTTGTGATACCATGAGTGGTGTTCCATGTTTGCAACCCAATTTGCATGGTCTATGATTGAATCTTTGAGTGTTTACATTTTCAGCTTATATTCTAACTTACACATTGTTTGTTTGGCTTATACTTGTTTCTAGCCATTTGTTTAAATGTTCCTTGGTCTCTACCAAGAACTTTCCCTTCCCCGCAAGGAAAAGTTTCAATTACGTAGTAATTTCACTTTGGTGCCGCATTCTTCCATCGTGATGTTGCATACACCCCAAAGAGGGGGCATCATTTGGGTCCACATATGATACAAATACAGTCTATTATCTATAGTTCGGTCTACATTGAGCCTACAATTTACGAGTGGGTTTAGAACAGTCTACAAACCCCATACATAATGGATTTTAGAGGGTAGATTTTCCTTAGCATTCTATGTTGCAATTACGGGTTGGAGGATACAACAAAATTTTCTCCATACACTACTTCAACCAAAGTGGCATCGGATCACCCAAAAACTATAAATTACAAAGATCTCTTCACCAATCTCACAAAAGTAGTTACAGGTTGGAGAATAACACAACTTTCTCCCTACACTACTTCGGCCATAGTGGTGTGAAATCACCCAAAAACTAACACTTCACCGATAGTTACATGATATCCTCTCTACACCATTTTTCTCATCACACGTTAGATACACATGTTCCTTTCTTCATTGTCATTTTTATACTATCTCTACATGTTTCTTTACATAATATGTTTATACATATACATGTGTAGTTGACTACTTGATCGTATTCTCTTTACAGTCCATCCATATGGGAAGCAAGCATTCAATAGAAACAAAAAAACACATGGTGAGTACAAACATGATACTAACCATGTAGGTACACTACACACATTGAAATCTACACACGCACTTCCACCTTAGGTTCACTCATCACTTTTTTACACTTTTTGAATCTTTGGTCTCCACGCTCCATATTTTTGTCACTCCGCGCTTTGTCTAGTCCTTCAACGCATTTCTACATACATCATGTACATGGATTATAAAGTACACATCTCTATCTACTTTATGTTACTTAGATTTATACTCACAAACATAAAATGGTGGAAAATGTAGTCGTAAATCATGCACTTTGACACAATATTTAGTCCCGGTCTCATACTATGATTCATATGGTTCTTGAGTGAAAAGAGTAATAATTAACCCATGTCTTTGGCCATTTTTTTCTATCATATTTTTTATCTTACACCTTCACTTTCCAAATCTATTTTGGTCATTCTATACTTTTTTAAATTTTCGGTGGGGTTCCCTAACCTAGGATTAGGGTGCCATGGTCTCATTTTGGGCACCTTGATCCTCTTTACACTTTACTTGAACTTTTTGGGAACTTTTTAGTTGTTTGAGGTTTCTATATTTTTGGTGGTCAGCCTTTTTGGGGTTAATTACGAAATTAGAACAAGAGAACCATATAAATATAAATTTATGCGACCATAATGAGGGATAATTAACTAAGAAATTACTATCACCATCTAGAGTTTCATCCATCAAAGGCATCTAAAGCTACAATTGCATCTATCTAGCTCCATCACAATGCACACAAGGATGGTTCATCTGCACAAAACTTCAAAGGAGGGGAGTCTATTGTTTCCATGCGACATTTATTACATTCTACATATAGTTATTGCTCGCTACATCACAAAGTGAAAATGACACAAGATAAACATATGGAATGATTTCTATACACACACATAGAACTACATTGGGTATGAGATGTAGTGCAATGCTTAGTTAGTAAGTTCACCATTGTGTCCAATGAGGAAAGTATGACCCCTTCATTGACATTTTTTTAGGGTTTGATGCTTGTCCTGGGGTTGTGTAGGTCTCTCCTTCATCTCTGGTTTGTAGTGACATCCACCAAAGTTTAGCGAAGTTAGTGTGATAGGAAGAAACTATAGGAAAACATCCAATGACACCTTTGATAAGGGTTTCAAAATATTTCCACAAAATAGGGTGCCCAGATCTCGGATGAGGGTGCCCATAGGCACCTATGTCCCTCTCCAGGTTCCCTAGTCTAGTTAGGGAGCTTATATCTATTCTTTTAAGGTTTACGTGTGGTTATTTCCTCCTCTTTCTCACCTTTTTTCTATGTGACACAGTCTTGCACCTTCATTGAATCCACTAAAGAATTTCTAACCCCTCTTGCACATTAGGGTTTTACACTTCTATTTACTTA
This sequence comes from Taxus wallichiana var. yunnanensis, assembly GCA_018340775.1. NCBI lineage: Eukaryota > Viridiplantae > Streptophyta > Pinopsida > Cupressales > Taxaceae > Taxus > Taxus wallichiana. The sequence goes on from CM031236.1 coordinate 162,183,027, forward strand.
GTTGCTTGGGTAACTTTCTTTATTTTATTTAGCTATTATTTACTACTTTTCTTAGCATTATATTAGGCTAGGATTTTCTATTTTATCTTAATTAGTGAGGACATGCTAGCACACCTTAAATCCTACACTAGCATTAACCCACCGACTTCACTCAGCTAAAAAGAGCATTAAATGCACTTAAATTCAATTTCTTTGAATTAATTACTGGGAACTATTTGTAGGAAGCCTCCTAAAATATCAAACTTAGTTAGCATGTTGTGTGTGGTTCTGGATTCAAGCCATCTCTTTCAAAATTAAGAGAAAAATCTCTCACAAAAGCAATAGAATAAAGTAGCACAAATGGGTCACGATGGATTTTACCCCTCCCACCTTGTTATTTATTCCCTCATAGTCCTATTTCTTCATTTTTCCTTGCCTCCTAGGGGAAAAATTACTAATTTTTCCTCTATTTTATTCCTTTCACATACACATGTTTCATCATGATGATTATTTTAATTAAATGGTCATTTTTACTAATGTTTTCACCTTGCTAGGGCATATTTTTGCTTCTCGGTGACCTTTTCTTCTCCCTAGGGCATATTTTTGATTCTTGGTGATTTTTATTGGTGTACCACACACATTGTGATTCTTCTATATCACGTTTGTATCAAAATTTTAAAAATTCAAAAAAATTGGTAAACTTTCAAAAATAAAATAAAATCATAAAATTCAAAAAATCCAAAACATTGGTCAACTATCCAAAAATATTTTTTTGTAAAAAGCATTCAAACATCTAAATCATTTATAGTATACAATGTCCTCAAACATCAAAATTTATCCTACAAAACATCTTTCTTTGGTCCTCGCTTGTTCTCACGCATGACTTGCGGATCATTTTGATCTACCCTCTATTAACAAAAGATGGTTTTCTTTTATGTCTCGTATTCCCTTGCGTAATAAGTTACCGGGGTGGTTTCATAAATCATGATTATTTTTTCATAGGACTCGTGTGTCCTCCATTTATTCACCTTGTGTGTATCCTTTCTTAGGGTGCCATTTTTAATCCTTATCGTATAACTCGAACATGTGGGAACTACAACTAGATAACACAAACATTGGTTCAAATATCTTGCACATTGTTTGTTTGAGTGTGTTTGTTTTTACTTGTTTCTTTTTTATTCTTATTTTTACTTTCTCCTAATGCATTGCTTCATGCATTTTGTTTTGAGTCAGTCTTGTGGGTGATGAAAAAAATAGTATTATGGATTTTCATGTCATTTTACCCTTTTTGTTACATGCCTGTATTAAATAAAAAGTTACTCATAATCCGGATGGGTTCATTCATCACATTGAGAAATGATGATAACAAATAGATCTTGAGACATCTAGGTTGAAAGCTATCTCCATTTTTATTCATCATCATTTTCTTCAACACTTGCTTAGGTAGGGTAATAGGGATTGTATTTATCCCCCTCCCCCTTTGTTTCGTCCACACGTTGAAACCCGAGATTTATTTTCTAATCAATCAATTTGAACAATGGCCAACCAAGCCACATTCAAACTCTCCATTCCTACAATATGCTTCTGTTATGCTACCTTTTCATCCTTCTTTTGATTATTGATCGACCTCTTCTATCACCCCATCGACACTCGAGGGGGCATCCTTCATTCTACTCATTTTCCTTCAAAAATTTAATTATTTGTAATTGTCTACTATATTTGAAGTGACATCTCTTGCGCTACACCACACCAAAGAGGGGCAAATGTAGACACCTAAATCTAACTACACAATTTTATTACTAAAATTGCACCGATTATTGTCTTTCCCATCAATTTTGTTATAATTAGTGATTTCAGCTAATTAGCTAACATTCCCCTTCATCTCGATCAATTAACGAAACTTCATTAATTAACTAGAATTTCCCTTCATTCTGGATGCTAATTAATGAAACTTCATTAGTTATAATCCTCTTTTAATTAACTATCATTAGTTAATTAAGCCTTTTTAATCCTCTATTTAATCAATAAACCCTCTTATTGGTTAAATATCTCTTACAAATCCTCCAAATTATATCAAATTCCTCTCGAATCACCTCCAAATAGATTTCTAATTTTATTTTGGCCTATTAATTAATCCTCGTTGATTAATTAAATAATCTCCAACTCCCATGAGTCACTAATTGTACTTGATTCTTTTTAATCGTGCTTATCACTTCTAATTCTAATTTATCTTTTATCCCACATTCACTAGGATTGTAGCTTCTCCAAAATTGGAAAGCTATATATAGAACCTAGTATCCCCCTCTCAAACTTACACCACACTTTTACTAGTGTTATTATATGCACATGATAAGAGCATTCTCCACCATTAAAGAAGCTTATTGATCTTGCACCCATTTATCCTCTCTTTGCAAAGAGTAGTAAAGGAATATCCATACAGTAGTTTATCCATATTGGTGAGATCCTTTCCTCTTATGGGAGATATCCATCCTTTGATCTCATTATAATCATAGGAGAAACTATAATCTAGAAATAATATCTTAATTAGCAAAAGAACGACTTAATGTTTTCAAGTTTAATTTGGATGTATTAATTAACTTTTGTTCTTGCATAGCTTTTTCATGACATTTTTGGTAGATCAACTAGGTTAGGATTATACTTGGTGCTAGTTTCCTTTCATTAACTTAGTTTGATTTATTCACATGCACATAATAGATTTGGGGTGCATGCTAAGATAGTTACCGATAATGTTTAGGATAAAATATTATTATTATCCTAATTAATTATGCATTGCATATTAATAAATTTATTATTTATTAATTGTATGGTTATATTTAATTATAACCATCTATTTGTTTGTATTTGAACAATACGGGATGTTGTTATATTGTTTTAACAATATAATTGTTTGGTTGTATTTTTATGCTTCCCGGATGTAATATTGGAAAGCATTGTGAGTATTGTTTTACCTGTGCAACATATTTATTTTGTCTGCACATGACTGTACAATACCTATAAGTATTGCAGTCCTACTATTGTAAATTGGTTGATTCTGATTAATATAATTTTTAGGCTTCCGTCCTTGTTTACATTTGGTACCAGAGCGAGATTCTGGACCTGTGAAGCTATGGAGGAGTGGAAAGAGAGAGCAGTTGAGATAGAGGAGTTTTGGAGAAGTGTTTGTAGCATCAGAGAGCCTGTGCAGCCTCCTGCAACCTCCCAGCCCCATCCCTACCTCCTCACATCCTCTTGTTCCTTCTAGGTGTTTGGAAGGATTTTTTTGCACCTTTGGTGCACCAAGCACAAGGAAATTTTTTTCTACGAGACCAAGTTTTTGAAGAGTTCTACACCGAGTTGCTTTGACAGATTGGTAGCTCTCTTGACCGAGATTTTTGCTTTTGATAGGGCAAGCTCTGCATTGAAAGGAAAGTTACATTGTTTGAAAAGACCACGTTCTTGGACGTGTTGTGATTAAAAAAAAAAAAAGAACTAGCCCCTATACTGGGCGTATTGGAGAATCAGGCTACGTCATCCCGGTCTAGCCCTACCTATCACCATTCCCTCCCTTCACCCACTCGGACTTGAAGCCTCAGTAAACAAAGGGAAAGCCCGGATGCATTGATCGGGACACAAATAATGCAAATCGGTCCCATTGAAAGCTACCACCATGTTTTAAATCGGTCAAGCCCTCAAGTGATTCATAGCGGTGGCCAATAGTGCAAGGAGACCCTGCAAATATAACAAAAATTGTAGACGCTATGAAGTGGCCGGGATCCTGTTTGCATGGTGGTGAGTTGTATTGGAGGTAGACCTACGAGCAAAGCGACCTCCACATCCTAGGAAAGAACCTGCATCACAAGATAATAAAAATTGAGGGCATCATTTTCAACGCTCCAACCTGCGCAAAGAAAAGTCAAAGGAGATTAATAAACAATGGATAAATAAAAAAGAGGTAGTTGATCAAATCAACAATACAAAGCAACAAGTTTCAGATCTGGTTTTCTTGCATATGAAACCCTAAACCACGCATGTGCCTCCACGTGGAATCCATCTATGCTAGGCTACATCTTCTTTAAAAGGTTAGTTTGAATTTGTATACATTAAATATCAAATTCTTCATTTCCTAGCATGAGCGCTCATAGAGCCTAGTTGGATAAGGAGAAAGCTTTGGAGTTGGGAGGTGCATGGGTCAAATCCCACTAAAAACACAAGTTTTTTAAACAATTTGAGTTTAGCAGCCAAAATAGAGAAACTGCCAAATCTAGAGGCATATTTAGCCAAAAAACCTTGACTAAACTGCTTAGTCGTAACTAAACAGCATCTAAAAATTTAGTGAGAAAAACCCTAAATTTAGGGAAATTTTTTTCTTCACTAAGCCTGTTTTTTTCATTTAGGCATTTTTACAAAAGGAAGACCATCCAAAAACTTCATCTTGGGCCTCTTTTTAACGGTTTCGGCATTTTGGGTCATTTTGGGCTCGGAGGCCACTAGGGCCCGTAAAACAATTTTTTTCTGCCATTCAATTTTTCTAGATTTTTGAATGTAATTTGTATACTGCATTATATTGTACTAATTTGCAGGTTTCCATAGTCAACTACAAACTTTGTAACTACTTAGAAACTGGCAAAATTGTAATTAAAAATAGTTAAAAATTTGTTCTGTAACACTCACAAGATCCTAGATCTCATTCGTAGTGTTTGGTATATACGGTGCCTTTGGGAAGCACTTACGGGTAAAGTCGTCACGACTACTACTGCACTTAATGCCTAATATAGCTGTACATAACAACATCGGTGGGCATCGATCCTTTAAATCGACAGGGGAGTAATAAGGTCACAGTGCACACACTATGAGCCATCCCATCTGTCTGTGAATGATTGCATGACATAAATACGGACTAAGAAATTATCCAAGTATATAGTGAAGTTACGCGCGCGTATGAGGATATTTCTTTGAGCCGGTGTCAATAATCACACAGACCCTTTTAGTACTTACTTCGTACCATGTATTGAATTCTTTCACGTACGTTAACGCCTCTTTCACATACCATAAGGTATATAAAAAATGCCTGCTTCTTCCACGTATCGCGGGATATATCGAAAGGGTAAGTATATAGAAAGGTTCGGTATATCGGATTGATGGTATATAGATTGGGAGACCTTATACCTGGAGTGATAAGATCCAAACCCTGTCAGTGATCTCTATAAAATGGGCACCAATGCCCCCAAATTTTTTCTTTCAGATTCACAACTACTCAGAGGAAACAACTATGCTGCATGGAAGACAAAAATCAAGACACAGATTGAGTTTGAATAAATCTGGCCTGCTGTGAATGGTACTCTGACCAAATCAACTACTAATACAACACAACAATGAAAATTTGATAAAGAAGATCAGAAGGCCAAACTCATCATCTTGTTTGGAGTGTCTGACGATGTGCAACCCCACATTCGAGATGCCAAAACAGCCAAAGAATCATGGGATAAATTACACAAAGTGTATGAAGCCAAAAACAAGAATGTTATACTGAATTTGCAGAGTCAGCTACACACATTGAAGCTCAAGCAGAATGAAAAATAGAAGATTTATTAAGAAGAGTTGTAAAATTGAGGGCTTCACTTCTAGCTCGGGAGAAGCAAGATCACGAGATGATGCTTTCATTCCCATTGTTCTAAGAGCACTCCCCTCTTCTTACTACATTTTTTTCACAACGCTAAACATGTCAGATACGACAGTTAGTTTTGAAAAGCTGGTAAACCTATTGCAACAAGAGGAAGCAATTCACAATAAGGATGATGAAGAGGAGAAGGAACTGTCTTCACATCAAAAATGGAAAGGAAAAGGTAAAGCAAAACCTAATTCCTATCAAAAATCCCAAAATCAAAATGAGTATCAAGGGGATAGACAACAGAAGAAGCAATGTCCAATCTACAAAAGAGGACATAACTAACAAGATTGTTGGTATAATACTTACAAGAAAGGTTCATCAAGAAACTCTGGACCTCCACAACAATCTCACAAGGGACATTCTAACTACAATCAAGGGTATAAAAATGGGAACTAGAAAAGAAGACCCCATCAGCAAGGTAATATTGCTGAGCAATAAGAACAATCAGACAATGAAGACTACTTATTCACTGCTCGATCTAGTGAACCATCCACATCATCTAGTGATGTATAGTATGTTGATTCGGGCACCACTCAACACATGACCAGCCAAATATATTGGTTTATTTCAATGAGGGACATGCCATCAAAAAATCATGTTTCATTGGGAGATGATTCTTCATATACAGTTCAGGGGATTGGGAACATTTCTCTACCTGTTGGTTCACACAAATACAGACTATCGAATGTCCTATATGTCCCTAGGTTGACTAACAATCTTCTTTCAGTTAGTTAAATCCTAGATCATAACCTAAAAAATTGACTTTGAAAGTCAATCCAACAAGAAAACGTGTTTGATTCTAGAAAAATCAAGAGGCTCAAAAATAATTGCAAAAGCCTCCAATGTGGGACGCATGTTCCAACTTGATTTTTTTCATAGAGATGATCAAGAACTTGTGGCTAAGAAATTCACCTCAGCATAGTTGTGGCATCAGAGATTTGGTCATGTAAGTTTCAAATATCTCAAAACACTTCATCGGCATAATATGGTACATGGGCTACCATCTCTTCAGAAGGATACAGACAAGTGTTCTCACTGCCTAGCAGGAAAAAAACATAGAGATTCGTTCTAGAGGAGTAAATTTTGAGCTCATGGTAAACTTGAAATGGTTCGTATTGATCTTTGCAATCCAATGCAACCAAGTTATTACGGGGTTCCGTACTTCATGCTTTGTGTTGATAACTATTCAAGAAAAATGTGGATTTTCTATCTTCGCAAGAAAAGTGATGAGTTAGAGACTACCTACAAAAATGGTCATCACATTAGAACTCTCTGCTTAGATTAAGGGGGAATTTACCACCGATGAGTTCAAAGACTACCTACAAAATCATGGAATTCGTCGACAAATGACTCCTCCACACACCTGCAGAAAAATGGTATTGTTGAGAGAAGAAATTGTAGTTTCTTGGAAATGGTGTGTTGCATGATTGATGATTCTAGACTTGCAAAGACATTTTGGGCAAAAGCAAGTAAAGACAATAGTGTATTTGTTGAACAGAGCACCCATTGTTGCTCTTGACGGAGTAACACCACAAGAAGCATGGTCAAAATGGAAACCATCTATTGCACACCTTAGAGTATTCGGGTGCAAAGCAAGCATGCACATACCCAAACAGAATAGAAATAAATTGGACATGAAGTCACAAAAACTCATCTTCATTGGGTATAGTGAAGATACTCTTGGGTATATATTGATGGATCCTAAGACTAGAAAAGTCTACACCAGCAAAGATGTTGAGTTTTTTGAGAAGAAGGAAGCAGAGACTCCTCCTCCGGACTCACAAGAAGTAGATTTTTCCCAAGTTATAAAAACTGAAGCTAATGTTCCCTCTGAACATGAAAGTGATGATGGGGATGATGGTGTTGATCAAATAGAGCCACGACCCATGGGAACATTTTAGCATATGTCTAAATGTGTACAAGTACATTACGAGATGCAAGAATGGATCCTCCACTAGATACATCCACCCTTGGACCAAAAACTCACAAAGTAAAGTAAGAGAATAAGTTAACTTTACCTTGATGAGTAGAGTTATTGAATCGAGATGAGCCCTCAAACAGTCTAGGAATCCCTACAGTTGAAATCTTGGAAAGATGCCATGTAATTTGAATATCAATCAATGATGAAAAATAACACTTGGCAACTTGTCGATCTTCCACTAGGAAAGAAACCCATTGGATGTAGATAGATATTTAAAACAAAGTACAAAGAAAATGGGACGGTGGACAAGTATAAAGCATGACTTATAGCAAAGGGGTATACAAAAAAAGATGGCATTGACTATGAGGAGATATTTTCTCCCATAGCTAAGATCAAAATGATCGGGATGATCTTTGCTCTAGCTGCTTTCGGTTTGGATGGAAAGTGCACCAAATGAACGTAAAAAGTTCCTTCCTAAATGAAGGTTTACAAGAATAAGTCTACATGACTCAACTTTGAGGGATATGTAGTACCTGCTCAAGAAGAAAAGGTATGCGAGACTTAGGAAATCTTTGTATGGCCTTAAAAAGGTACCTCGGGCATGGTACATCAAGATTGATGATCATCTCATACAACATGGCTTTTTAGAAATCCATACGATCCCAATCTCTACCTCAAAAAGAAAGTGGGGAGATGGTGATTGTTGTTTTCTATGTCAACTATATAGTCATCATTGGTAGTTAAGTGAGGATAATCGATGTAATGAATAAATATCTTAATCGATCGTTCGACATGACCGATCTCGGGATGATGCACTATTGTCTTGGATTGAAGTGTGGCGAAAGAGAATCATATTTTTGTTTCTCAGTTGAAACATAACAAGACTATGCTCAATAAATTTAGGATGATGGATTGCACACCAATTGCTACACCTATGGAGAACAGCATTGCAGTTATCTCATTTAGATCCAGCTCCCGAGGTAAGTTCCACTCTCTATCAATGCAGTTGATCGGGAGTCTCATTTACCTAACCTACACTAGACTAGATATCAGCTTTGCAGTGAGCTATCTATCCAAGTTCATGTAGGAACCAAAAGTTTTTCATTGGAAAGTAGCAAGGCACATCTTAAGATATCTCAAAAGATCAATGGATCTTGGTCTAGAATACAAGAAGAATGAAAACTTCTGATTTGGATATTGATTCAGATCATGCAGGTAACATTGATGATAGAAAATCCACTTTTGGATTTGTATTCTTTATGGGATCTTGACAAATATCATAGGGAAGTAAGAAACAACACTTAGTTTCTCACTCTTCCATAGAAGCTGAGTATCGTTCTACGGGAGAATCATGCGTGAAGTGATTTGGCTACATCACATACTAGATGGACTTGGAATACCATAGGACAAACCGACCACCATATATGTTGAAAATGAAGGTGTTCTCAAACTTGTTCACAATCCAATTTTTCATGAGAGAACAAAGCACATTGAGGTACAGGTTCATTTCATATGTGAACATGTGTTGAAGCACAACATCCAACTTCAATTTTTTCTAATAGCTGAAAAACAAGCATATATCTTCACGAAGTCACTTGCACGTGACAAGTTCGAGTTGTTCAGGAGTTCCTCTCCTCATCCCTTGAGGCAATGCAAAATTAAGGGGGGAATGTTAGGATAAAATATTATTATTATCCTAATTAATTATGCATTGCATATTAATAAATTTATTATTTATTAATTATATGGTTATATTTAATTATAACCATCTATTTGTTTGTATTTGAACAATACGGGAGTTGTTATATTGTTTTAACAATATAATTGTTTGGTTGTATTTTTATGCTTCCCGGATGTAATATTGGAAGCAGTTGTGAGTATTGTTTTACCTATGTAACATATTTATTTTGTCTACACATGACTGTACAATACCTATAAGTATTGTAGTCCTGCTATTGTAAATTGGTTGATTCTGATTAATATAATTTTAGAGCTTGCATCCTGTTTACAATAATGCCATGAGGGCTTTAGAGATAAACCATTAGAAACAATGTGGCATGAATATGGTATTACTTTGGATTATGAATCAAATTATAATCCCCAAGGAAATTAAAAATAATAATGAAACAATAAGAATCTTCTTAAAATCCTTAGAAGAACATTAGAGACAAACAAGAAGAAATGGGGTGAACAACTCAAGTTTACATTATGGGTAGACAGAGTTACTACCAAGAGGTCTACTTGGCAAGAGCCCATTTTAATTATTCTATGGAGTTCAAGCCCTTTTCCCCTACACTTACAAATTTCCACCTATTAGTTCATACAAAAATTTGAAGATGGGGAGAGGTGATTTCGAGATGAAACAAGGATCAATCAAATTATGGAGTTGGATGAGGAAAGAAGAGAGTCCCACCAAATACATGTCAAGTTCAGAGAAAAAATCAAGAATATATTTAACAAGAAGGTCACTTCAAGAGTTTCAAATGTTAGAGATCTAGTCTTGTTTTGGGATAGTAAACTTGAAGACAAGGAAAACCTAGAAAATTTTATGCCCTATGGATGTGACCCTATTTTATTGACTTGAGGATTGAATAAAATCACTTATTTTGAAGGACTTGAAAGGAAATTTTCTAGAGTTACCTATCAATGGAAAGAGTCTCAAACACTTCTTGGGTGATCCAAATGATCAGGTATTATTTTCTTTACAATGAACATTTTTTTGGTTGTTGTTCTTTGTTTGTCTTGTTTTTGTTTCCCCTTTTTTGATCCGGTCTACAGTGACCAATTTTCTTTGGTTGTGAGCTTACCCATGACTACTTGTGTATATATTTAAGTGACCATATGTGTTTTTCCTCATGAATCCTTACCTAATGGATAAGGTAACTAGTCTATCTGTTGATATATTTTCTGGTTCTTATGGCACCCACAGGGGTTTCCCATCCCCAAGTTGGAGCCGATGTTGGTGCTCATTTTGATCCCTTTTTCTTAACCAAGTTGAGTCTTTCAAGAAATTTACCCTGTACCAGCTAATGACTCATATTTACATATATTAGTTCAACACCGAGATATTTCGAGTATCTATGATCAATATTTCCCATGGATTTGAAAAAATAAAAGATTGACATGACCATTCAAATCTAAGGAGATCGCAGTGCATTAATTTGGTAATCCATGGAATGAAGAAATTAATGTTCCACGGGTTTCTCCAAACTATGAAAGGATAAAAATCAAATCATGACCAAGGTGGAATTCTAGAATGGTTGATAATCATTCAAATTGACTTAGTATCACAAATTAAAGAAAAAAAGATCATGCGAGAATGATTGGTAGCGAGCAATGAGAGAGTTTGGTTTTATAAAAAAGTAGTGGAACACTAGTCTATTGTTTTGTTGATTTTTCAAAAGGTTGGCACCCCACGGATTTGAGAAAAGGGATGTGGCACACTGATCTAGTGTTTAGAAGGTATGCCAGGATGATGGAAATCATTGGGTTTCATAAGCCTTGGGACACTGAAATCCACCATAAAGCGCACAACATAAAAAATAACTAAAAAATCCTGTGAGTAAAATAGAAATGCGAGTAGAAGCCATGGAACAAGTATAAAAACATTTCTCATCAACACCTTTCATTATGGGCATCCAAGTCATGCAAAGTGGATTGAGAGACAATTTCTCTATCTAAAGGTACATTCATTTGTGAAGAATAATAGTCAAATTGGACAAAAGATGAAAAAAAAGCATATGTATATACTACGGACAAAATGGAGATTATATAAGGGCCTGACCCTTGATATTTACATATCTTCTAGTCTGCATACAAAAAGGGGATTTTATTCTAAAAAGGATACATTGTCAATTTATGGTTACAAATTCATTCGTAAAGGCAAGGATCTTGTTCAAAAATTCTTCATCCTAAAATCCAAATCTTTAGGATCCTGAGCACCATAAAAATATTAGATATTCCTTACAAGATCATGGGACATTCCCATCTTCATGAGTTCCTTAATGTCTACTTATGGGCCTTTAAGATCTTTATCAAATCTAATTTTATCCTATAAGAGGATACCCATTCAAGGTGATTAGAACCACATTTGAGGTAATCCTTGGTACTCCTATAGGCAACAATTTTTTTGGTTGAATATGGCCACATAAATTTTCTTGGTTGCATTTTGAATTAAGTAAACTACTTCTATGTCTCTTCAATAAATGCAACACCACTTCATGGGTACTCTCGGAAGAATATTTCACTTGGAATTTCTCAATAAGGGAGAGTCTTTTCTTTATTGCGGTTATTTTGTGGGAAATTGAAGATATGTATTCCAGAGGATCATCATTAGGAACTACATAAACATAAATTGGAATTTCCTTCTTCACCAATTACTCATTTAAAAATACTAGGGATATGTTAATGATGTTCTTGGTAATAACAGTATGCAAAGTGGAGCCAAAATTTCTTCAATAACTCAAAATATTTGTGATCATCCACGGGAACAAGTGGTGATACATAATCTAAAAAGAGAAGAAGGGAGTCATCTTGATAATCATTCACATTAGTTCCAACCAAACTATGCAGGGTGTTAATGGTCCTATGGGTTCTACTTGATCTTCAATTGTGAATAACATCCTCACAAAAGCTTCATCTGGGATAGAAGTATATACATTGGCTACAAGGTTTACAAAGAAAGATCCCTTAGATTGGTTCCTAATTCCACATCCACCATTTCTTGAGAAGGATTAACAAGAGATATTTTTCACTCAGAATGCTCAAAGGAAGATGTATTATTATGAAGGATCAATTATATTTTATAAAATGATGGACTTTTACAATGATTGTGTGAATTATCATATATAGATTGATTGTAAAATAAATTACGGATGCTCACACGGGTGTGAAAAATGGAAACAGATTGACATATGTCAAAATATGATTTTTGGATTGATTAGGAAAATCGTAAATGCGGGGAAGGATAAATTTCAAGCGAGTGTCAATGATTATTCGTTTCCCAAAAATATATCCTTTAAAAGGTAGGTTTCAAATTAGTTAAGATAACAATTGTTGACAATTTTTGCACTTGTGCAAAAAAAAGGGAAACTTGAAACTTCATCGTTATGATGAATGTCATGGGTGAAGTATACCTAATCTAAGGAAGTTACGATGTTATTGAAGTTCTTTTGCTGAATTAATTAATGATTAAGTGAAATATACGATTATGTGTGCTCTCACAAAACATGATAGATCACATAGTCTGCAATTTCATGCCATCTTCAGCAAAAGAACACAAAGCCCCAAAGGAAAACTATGTTGTCTTGATGAAGATGAAAAATTATAGAGTAGGTGAAGTGTTGAGTTTTGAAGCAGCAAACATAAATACAGATATCAGAAAATCAGGGTTCATTATTGAATGTTACAAGTTCTCATCAATGTTTCTTTCCTTCATGATTAAGACATTCAATTATGTTACTGAGTTGTTTAGTTCATTATACAATCCATACAAAGAAGCTAGAATGCGAAGGGAATACACAACTCAATTTAAGAATTCAATGTTTTATTCACAAGGAAGGTCAAATGTTTCCCACAAGAGTCGTGGGATGTGATCTGAAATTTAAAGTACACTCTACTGAAGTAAGAGGTACACATGCATGATATAGAAAGAAAAGGAGTATGAGTTAACCCATCATTGGCTTGTATATTCTTCGTTGTGCAAAAGCATCTCCTTCCAAAGCTTCTTTCATCTTTTTCTCCATAATTCAAAGCATGGTACCTGAAAAGTAAAAGAACATAAACATCAATAAAGAGCTCGGGGTTAATCCATATTCCTACACTGTCCTAATTCGTGCATATGAATCTCTAAAAATAGGAGATATAGAGTACTTAAAGATCAAACTCCATAGCTAACTTAGAAATAAGAGAAAGAAAACATGAAGAAGAAACATGGACATAAGAGAGGTGAAGAACCTAATTATTTTCTAACTGTTTTCTTAAGTATGTAAGTACATGTTGTAGCCAAGAAGAAATAAATCATGTAATATAAAGACAACATATGACAAGATAAGCCATGAGTACATCTTTGGAAAGAAGGATTAATGTAACTCAAACTCGGATATTTTATACAAATGGAAGAAGTTACGGTATAGAATAGAGAAGATACTTGCGGGAAAAATGCATGTTCCAGATTGCAGCTATGGAAGAAAGAATTTTGAAAACACATCTATTATGGCTATTAGGAACAAGTATAAAGTAATAAAGCTTTAATCCATATAATCATATGGAACTCTGGCTGCAAACTACGAAGTAAACTTCTACAAGTTATGAGGTTGCAGTGGTTGAAAAGATACATGAATCAAAATTTCAGTAAGTAGTTATAGGCTCAAGATCTGAATATCAAAGTGTATATAGTGTCAAAAAATGATAAAAACCAATCCTATTACATCTAACTGGAGGATACTAAGTTTCCAAACAATCATACTTCCAGGGATAGAATAAATTAAAGAAGAAATTTCACTACATATATCAGATATGATGATGATATTACCAAAGTCATAAGTTTCAAGTTGTGAATCCAAGAGAAAATTATAGTTTCAAGATCCAGTCAGAGAACCCATTAAGGGGTATCAAAATTAGAGTAAGAAATAGGGTCATCTAGTTTAGAACTAAAGAAACCAAACTCAGAAACAAGTTTCAACTTGAAATGGCCGAGGTTGATCTAAGGGGTCACATAAAAATCAAGAAAGAAATGAATGTCAAATACTCCAAAATAAAGGTCCTAAGGAAAAACCAAACTCTATACTCGAAAAGATCTCGAATTTTGAGAACCCTTTTAAAAGTGGTGTTTCAACATAGCTTTGGATAGCTATACAACCCAAATCATAGCCAATAAACAAGACGCATTCATAGGTAGCAAAAATCAAAGCAAGAAAGAGAACTCGGTGATAATGAAATAGTTTCCATGTTCGAAGAGAAAGAAACTCACCCTTTTGGCATTCCCAGTCACAATTACAGGAGGGATTGAACTAAGGAAGTCAATAAACTCTATGAAAGTTTCTAATGAGCTCCAATGGTGGCCAAGGAAAAGGTAACGATCTCAAAACCCGGAGGATCATTTCCTCGAAAGAGGTAGAGAACTATCTTTCTCAAAAGACAATGAACCGAGTCTAGATCAGAGAGCATTTTGAAGAAGTAGTTGAGATCAAAAATCAGTAATGGCAGCCATCAAGCGGAACAAAATGGATCCGATCTCTAAAATTACCAACAATGCAAAATATTCACAAACATCCCAAAACGGTTTTCTCAGAAAGCTCAAAATAACTAGATCATATGAAGGACGAACTAAAAGAGATCAAGAAAAATTGAACAATGGTAGAACCTCTCGAAAAATTTGCTCGAGGAAGGTTCTAAGGGAAAATGCAGATGCTCAAGGGCCATTAAAAAAAAAGTTTGAATCGAGTTGCAGAGCTTCAAACAAAGGTATCGTGGAAAGTTTTTTCTAGGGCTCTACATGCAAACTTAAAATATGAAGGAAATGTTTATTAGGACCAAAATGAACTCTTACAATGCAAACTCAAGAGATGAATTAGTAGAATTCAACCACAGTTAAAAGATCAATGATCAAAAATGACAAGTACACAAATCAAAGGCCAAAGATCAAGCTCCGTGATCAATGCAAACCATGGTTAAAATGCATTTATGACATGGAAAAAACCTAAAATTATCCCTTGGAGATCAATGGTTGAAAATCAATAAGTACAGAGATCGACTATCACAAACGAGTCATCAAAATTGAGGCAAAATTCATCAGGTTGGAATGGCAATCGAACTTAGTCAAATTTCCAAAATTTTCAAATTGTAAAACATTCATCCACGAGGCCCGACAAGAATACATGTCATCGACTGAAGAAGAAAAAGAGTAGAGGCGGTACTTTAGATCTTAAACTTTTGTGAAAATTTAAAATTTCCAAGATTTCATCCATGAGACCCGCAAGCCCCTCAAAGTATACGTGGAATAAAATCAATACAATGGCAAAATAATGGAGGTCGAGAGTCACTTAGGTTTCGAACCTTAAAAATGCAAAAATTTAAAGGTTCTAAAGTTTCCTGTGAAGCCCTAGCCCCGTAGGACAAATTCAATATAAAAGTAAAATTCAATACATCGATTCCACATAGTATCGACGGAGCGGTGGGCGTTTTTAGGGTTTTGAGACTTTATACAAATAGGCTTAAAAGTCTTAGGTTATTTTGTATGCCCACATTTCCCTTGGGTGGAAGGCTGGAGGAATTTTTTCCTTTAAGGCTTGCAAATAAAATTTCAAATTCTTACATAAACCCATAGTCCTGAAAGTTCACCAAAGAACAAGGATCGGAGGAGCGGGCTGCCGAGGATTTTTCCAGTTTTGAGATTTTTTCAAAAAGGGGCAAATTACTTGTTTTTTAGCCGCGCTTCTACTGAAGTGAGATTCGAACACGTGCAGGGCCTAGATTAAAAGTGAATGGGCAGTGAATATTTTAAAATGCACAATTTTTATCAAAAACGATAAGGAAAGATTTTCCAGGCCCATTTTTGGATCAATTTTGTCCTACGTGGATGGTCTTTTTCAAAGTAATGAATTACAGAGTTCTTCAAAATCCTTGATCAAGCTCGAGGTCCTGGAATAATGGTGGAATTCCTTTTCTTACACAAGAAGCTTGAGCGATTATTAATGGCGGCCACAAAACCTTTTTTTACAGAACTTGGCTAGCTCGAATGGAGCTCAATAATTTATTACCAAAAAATGACTAAGTCTATAATATTTTTACATCTAAATCTGAGCCCTGAGTTCACCAGATTCAATCATGGTTAGAAAATAATTAATTTTTCTCACTCACAAAGAGTAAAGTTGCATGCCTTGAAAAATTCGAGAAAAGGATAGATCAAGTAAAAAGATCGAGTCTGCATGCACGGGAAGAAGACTTGTCTTGCAAGCAAGCTTATTATTAGCAAATTATTTACTTTTACTTTCTTAAAAATAGATCAGTCAACTTCAGTTGACCAATTGTAATTGATGTCTATAATGCCTATTTGTAGTTGTATGCTCTATTTTTATTCCTTTATCCATTTATAAATAAAGGATAAAAATAGGATGCATGGGCGAGTACAAGCCTTAGGCTATTTTTAGGAAGGGGGTGAATTTTATTTTTCTATATATTGTGTGCCTTTGTAAAGCACAAGGAGAACTTCTGGAGGACTTTTTGGATATAGGATTATTGAAGAATTTTTTTGCCATTTTTGCCTTCTGAGTGTGAAGAATTTCTGCCTTACCAATTATTTGCAGTCTTGTGTATGTTTCTATTAGTCTTGTGAATGAAAATTACCTAATTAATCATCTTACCCTACTGCAAATTCAGTATTCTATGCATAATTTTAATGTGCATCTTAACTTATCAGTGTTTTTTTGATATTCTTCCCTTAGTACAACCAAATGTTTGCCCTTAAATTCTGTAGAAGACTATTGGCTCGTGCATCAAAAATCTTTCACATATCAATTGTGCATATACTCAGTCAAATCCCTCATACAAATTTGGTGTATCACCTTAGTTTTAATTACTTTACAGTCATCTTTTACCTTTAAAACCTCATAATCAATTTAGGATACATCAACAAGGAACCAGCCTTGAAATAAGAGACTCACCTCAAAATAGGTATACCCACAGACCTGAGGTGTTTCCCTTTGTATCTACGAAAGAGAGAGATTAATTTTTTTGCAAGCTTAGAAAACTGTAGCCATCTTCCTACAAGGTGCACTTTCAGAGAATACTTGATTTTGGCACACTGGTGGGACAATGAATCAGATCTACTGATAGTTACAAAGTCACTTTTAAGAGCAAGTTGCAACAATTTATTCTAAAGATTTTTAAATCTTTTGATGACTCCGTTAAGCTAATAATGAGATGGGTATTGCAGCATGTTCCATGCATAAAGTGACTACAAGATCATCGGTAAGAGGAATTCCTCCCGAGTTTGTTTCTTTACCCTTGGATTCTCGCTAGAAGGAGAAGAGTTGGTGATACTTCACCTTATAATAGACTTGATTTTGATAACCCTTGTCTGATATTCCTTCACCACGTATCAATTTCTCTATTAGCATACCAGTTTTTCAAATGTCTATTCAACCACCAAGGAATTTTGTGACCTTTACTAATGGCGGTCCATTAGTAATCCTAGTCTACCATGACATTCCTATTACTGACATGAAAATTTTCCATCATTCATGGGTAAAAATCAAGTTACACTTATTTGAACTTATCAAAGATGTTGCATGAGCACTATGTGAAGTCCATAATATCACTCATGAGGATGTAGCTTTAATACTTTTAGCTACATATTTTAAAGGGAAGACCTTGTAATGGTATAGAATCCTAGAAAATAGAAGCATAAGAACTTGGGATAGCTTAGGTGAAAAATTGCTGAAACAATTCCAGGATAATTCAGATCATTTGTCTCTCATTGAACAGTTGTCTACTATTAAAAGAGCTCCTAATGAGTTTATGTCTAGTTTCAATATCCATTTTTCCAAAACTTGGGAAAGAATTCTAGCAAGTGTCAAGCCTCAAGCTAATCATGCTTTCCTTTATTATCTTAGGGCATTGAACAGTGATATCTCAACTATGATTCAATCAATGGGGGAGAGACACTCCCAGCAGCCTACGATATCGCTATCCGAGATGAAAATAGTCTTATTCAAGCTGGAAAATTAGCACCAAGGCCTTCAATGCCATTTTTGGCATATTTAGCACCTATTCCTCAGCCTATTACAATCATAGAACCTATTGTTGTAGCTCCATCAGATGATGTATTTAAAGCTTTGCAAACTATGGGAAATAAATTAACTTTGATTGAGAACATAATTACATTACCTAGCAGACCCTATCAGGCTCCTTATGAGAAAATTCAATAGAATCAAGCCAAAACAAACAGCCCTATCAATAGAATCAAAATTATAATCAGCCTTACCAAAGAAAGGCAATTTGACCCAAACGTTCCTAGTTAATCTAATGCTTTAGTCCGAGTTAATATTGCTACAAAAAAAGTGGTGTCAACCTTGCAATCAACCTCATTCGGTTGTAACTTGCCCAAATGATTTTCGAATTTGAATCTTGTTGCACAACCTCAATCGAAACATTTTTCATGCCTAAGATGGAGGGTGGGCAGCAAGGAACTCATATCCGAAAGAACACGAACAAAATTTAGTTAGTTTTAATGAGGAGGATTTCATTTCGGTCCACTACTAGGGCTCAAGGAAAGTTTTGAAATTCGAAACAACAAAATAGGCCTATCACGCTACATCTGTCCACCGATAAGACAACATCTACAGTTCCAAATTCAACCAACAACCCTGTTGTTCCTCAAAAAATAACAACTGCATTTGATTGATAAAGGCCATAAAAATGGCTAAAGCCCGATCCAGGAAGACTGTTTATACATCAAATATCTAAGGTAGTTAAAGCATAATCAATTTTCACTAAGGCCTACTCTAAGACAAGTTGAATCCATCTCTAAAACAATTGCTTCTTTTAACATTGTTGATGTAATGAAAAAGCATAATGTTAACATCTCAATGTGGGATGCTCTAAGTATTCTGGACAACAAGATTTACTCTCTCATGAACTAGCTAAGCTGCATATTTCTTCAAATACAACAGAAAAGGAAGTTCATAAGGCAAGACATGGTCCTTGGAACGTTTGAACAAGACCGCATTAAAGAAGTTAAGTGGATGGTTCAAAAATTTCTGAATGCTCATGACATCAAGAAACCACCACCATTTTATTTATCACTAATTATTGGGGAACATCTAGTTCATAATTACATGGTGGACAGTGGTGCAAGTAGCATAGTTATGCCAAAAGTGATTGCAAAAAAATTGGGTTTGCAGTATGAGCCTACAGAAAGGAGTATCTTACAACTTGATGGAATTGCAACTAATACGGTTGGTATAATAAAAAATTTAGAAGTGACGTTACATGCTTGCCCAAATGTTTTTATTCTGTAAGATGTTACTATTGTGGATTTACCTCCATACTTTTCCTTATGCTTATCTAGAGACTTCATGGAAAAAATAGGAGGTTATCTCTCTTCAGATTGGTCCTTTTTATTTTTCACTACTCGTTATGGTACCAAAGTTACTATCAATTCAGAGCCATTGGCAGATTTCACATTGAGCCTCACTCTTCAAATGCAGTGGCTAATTATTCAGCCCTAGATCAGTCTAATTTTGATGAGGTAGCTCATGTTTCAACATTAGATGGTGTTTCTAACATGTTTATGGATGAAAATACAATGGAATAACATGCTCATGATCCTTTTAAGGAAGTTGAAGAACACATGTTTGGTGTGTATTGTATGCATGAAGAAAATACACCACTTCCCTTACTATCCAAAATAGAAGATTTAGCAGAAGGGATTTGGAAGCTTCATTTTGATGGAGCTAAGAACAAGAAAGGGATAGGGAGCAGGTCTAATGCTCACTTCCCCAACGAATGAAAGGTATTTTTCAGCTTTGAGTCTCCAATTTTCATGTACTTGCAATGTAGTTGAATACAAAGCTTTAATTCATGGCTTGCTTTGGGCCAGAAAGAGAGGTATTAGCATGCTACGAATTTTTGGTGACTCTGAGTTGGTTATCAATCAAGTAAGAAATTTCAATGTTTGTAAGAATCCATTAATGAAGTCTTACAGACATAGAGTTTTAGACTTAATGGAAGATTTCGATGCTATTAACATTTAGTCTATTCCTAGAGCTAAAAAAAAGCATGCAAATAGACTTGTAGTAGTTGGGGCTAGTTTTGAAGTGCTGGAACAGATTAAAAATAGCAAAATCTAGCCTCATATAAAACTAATTGTCAGCCCTCAATACCTGATAATGATTCAAATTGACAAGTTTTTGAAAGTGATGATCAAATCTGTAGGTTTTTGCAGCAAGAAGTTAAGTTTTCTGTAGTTAATCAGGATAAATTACAACACTTATATGGTGACCAGATTGTTCAGTTGAAGACAAATAAATTACCTCGAGGTCTAGTCACATTAGAAGACATCTTCAACACTGACGATCAGTTAAGAAAGGTCAAGACTAAAATTTCAACCCACGACTGATAATTAAGAAGAGATCTCGGTTGATGAAGGAAACAACTATTTCTTAGAAAGGTATGTTGATCCACCGAAAAAAAGCAGTCATTTATTGATCTTTGCAAAGAATTTAAGGATTTTTTCACTTGGAAATATCAAGACCTAAAATGATTTGATCCCGATTTAATACAACATACGATTGAGTTGCAGCCAAATTCTAAACTCGTTAGAGCGAAACAAAGGCCTTTAAATCCCAAAATAAAACCTCGATGAGGAAAGAATTATCTAAGTTGATTGAATCGGGTATTATCTTTCCGAGTTAAGCATTCAAGTTAGGTAGCCAATCTTGTTCTTGTTAGGAATAAAACAGAGAAATCCGATTATGTGTGGATTTTAGAGACCTTATTAAAGTTTCATTAAAAGATCATTACCCACTCCCAAATATGGATCAGATTTTGAGAATAGTCTCAGGTTCAGATAGACTATCTCTTCTAGACGGTTATAGTGGATATAATTAGATTTTAGTCCGGGAAGAGGATATATATAAAACAGCTTTTACCACCAAGTGGGGTACTTATGCTTACAAAAGGATGCCTTTTGGTCTTTCAAATTTTGGTGCAACATTTCAACGTGCAATGGACATGGATTTTCGTAGCTTATTAAATAAATGCATCCTTGTTTATTTAGATGATGTTACTATATTTTCAAAATATTTTGAAGAACATCTAATGCATTTAAGGAGACTTTTCAGTTGTGCAGAAATTTGGAATATCTTTGAATCCACTAAAGTCTATCTTTTTAGTACATCAAGGCAAGCTACTTGGTCATATTATTTCTAAGAAAGGTTTAACAATTGATCCTTTTAGGATCGAAGCCATATCACAACTATCATTGCCCCATCATAAGAAGGAATTACAAAGTTTTCTGGGAAAAATCAACTTTGTTAGAAGATTTGTTCCAAATTTTACAGCATTGGTTAAACCACTCACAACTATGCTAAAGAAAGAGAAAACTTTCTCTTGGACCAGTGAAGGGAGAGAAGGATTTGAATCAATCAAAGCAACTATCTCTCAAGATCCTACTCTTATAAATCCAAATTTTGATAAATATTTTACAATGTATGCACTTGTAGGAGCTGAAACAATCTCAGCTATATTAACTCAAGTCAACGATGAAAATATTTAACATCCTATTGCTTTCTTTGCACATAGTTTGCATGATTACGAAACAAAGTACATATTTCGTGAAAATAGGTACTTTCAGTAGTCAAAGGACTAAATAATTTCAAGTATATGCTTTGAACAATAAAATCCATGTTCTTGTTTCTCATCCAAGTG
Organism: Taxus wallichiana var. yunnanensis; assembly: GCA_018340775.1. Classification (NCBI taxonomy): domain Eukaryota; kingdom Viridiplantae; phylum Streptophyta; class Pinopsida; order Cupressales; family Taxaceae; genus Taxus; species Taxus wallichiana. The sequence goes on from CM031236.1 coordinate 162,205,025, forward strand.
TGAAAGCATTCTTACTAAATAAGGAGTTGAATGAGAAAAGAGAAAATTGGATAACAAAGGTCATGGAGTATGATGTTGATATTCAAGTTGCTAAGATGGTTCAAGGAAAGGTTTATGTGAACATCTAATTGCTGATATGGAAAAATAGTAAGTTACAGAACTACATGATTCAAAACAACATGCTGAAATCATGTATCAACAATCAGAAATCATGGTTCAACTAGGAAATTAACATCCTAAGCTCACTCACGAGATTCAGGAATCAAGATGGATGACTGATTTGGTTAATTATCTACAACATGGCACCTATCCGGAAGGTATGAACAAGAATAAATGAAGGTATTTTAGATTACAAGTTGTACCTTATATCTTCATTGATAATGTGTTGTTCAAAAGAGATATAAATAGAATCTTGCTGCGGTGTGTTGACTATGATAAAATTAAGAAAATATTGTAAGAATTCCATGAAGGACCTGTAGGAGGTCACTTTTTAGCACATACCACGGTGTTAAAAATTATGAAATCTAGTTACTATTGGCCTAGCATATTCAAAGACTATTTTTAATGGATTAGAAAGTGTAAAAAATGTGTTTTCTTTGTTGGAAAAGAATGTCTAGCTTTGCTGCCCTTGCAGCCTATCTCAGTTGATCATCCTTTTATACAGTGGGGTCTTGATTTTATTGGCAGGATAAACCCACCTTCATCACAAGGAAATAAGTGGATCTTAACTACTAAAGATTATTTTACACGATGGATTGAAGCAATAGCCTTGAAGGATGTTAATGAAACTTCGATACTATCCTTTTACAAAGGTATAGTTTTCAGATTTGGTGTTCTCGAAACTATCATATCAGATAATGCTTTACCTTTTCTTGGTGCTAAGATAATAGATTGGGTTGTCAAACATGGAATTTATTTGAGTGGTTCATCTAATTAGTACCCACAAGGTAATGGCTTAACTGAGAGTACTAACAAGGATATGTTAAGGATCATTAGAAGAACACTTAAAGATAATCAAAGAGCTTGGCATCTGATGTTGAATCGAACACTTTGGGCTGACTGAGTGACTCCTAAAAGATCAGTTGGAAATTTACCATACAAACTTGTGTATGGAAAAGAAGCAAGAATGCCTATTTCAGTTGAGTTACCTGCATTGGATTTGCTACATCAAATGGAGCTTCTTGAAAATGAACCATTGTAGGTTCATTATGCAGAGTTAATGGAATTACAAGAGCTAAGAGATCAAACTCATTTGAATATGGAAAAGAATCAGAAACAAATGAAGAATACTTTTGACAAGAAAGCCAAATTCGAGTCTTCAATGAAGGAGATATTGTGTTAAAGTGGGATGTTGATCGTATAAAGCCAGGAAGACACTCAAAGTTTAATACATTCTAGAGTGGTCCGTACATGATTTCAGCTTGCAAAGAACATAATTATTTTCAGATTTTGAAGCTGAATGGAGAGAAAATTCCCATTCCTGTGAATGGTATGTTTCTCAAACACTAATATTTAAAATATTACAGTGATTGTTAGAGTAGGATTTCCCTTCAATAAGTGCAGTCCCTGCACATTGCATTGTTTTTCAATTCAATAAGTGCATTCGTACATGTGATCTGGTTTACCAGAGCCTTTCCCAAATTTCATTCCATTTTGAAAGGGTTGGATCTTTTAGAAAAGGTAGATTTTGGCTATATACTTTGGACTCCATGCCCAATGGACGAGAGCAAGGCAAGTAGTCTTTAAACTAGCCGTGCTGACTTTCCTGCGAGATCACGAGAAATGTTGACAATTTTTTTCACTTGTGAAAAAAGGGGAAACTCAAAACTTCGTCATTATGATGAAAGTCATGGGTGAAGTATACCTAAGCTAAGGAAGTTATGATGTTATTAGTTACTGCTGAATTAATTAATGATTAAGTGAAATTTGCAGTTATGTGTGCTATCACAAAACATGACAGATCACATAGTCTTTAATTTCATGCCATATTCAACAAAAGAACACAAATCCCAGAGTAGGTGAAGTGCTGAGTTTTGAAGCAGTAAATAGAAATACAGATATCATAAAATCAGGGTTCATTACTGAATGTTACAAGTTCTCATCAAATTTTATTTCCTTCATGATTAAGACATTGAATTATGTTACTAATTTGTTTAGTTCATTATACAATCCATACAGAGAAGCTAGAATGTAGAAGGGAATACACAACTCAATTTCAGAATTCAATGTTTTATTCACAAGGAAGGTCAAATGTTTCCCACACAAGCCGTGGGATGTGACTGAAAAGTAAAGTACATCTACTGAAGTAAGAGGTACACATGCATGAAATAGAAAGAAAAGGAGTATGAGTGAACCCATCATTTCCTTGTATATTATTCATTGTGCAAAGCATCTCCTTCCCAACTTCTTTCATCTTTGTCTCCACAATTCAAAGCATGGTACCTGAAAAGTAAAAGAAAAGAAACATCAATAAAGAGCTCAGGGTTAATCCATATTCCTACACTGTCCTAATTCATGCATATGAATCTCTAAACAACAGGAGATATAGAGTACTTGAAGATCAAACTGCATAGCTCACTCAGAAAGAAGAGAAAGAAAAGAGGAAGAAGAAACATGGACATAAGAGAGGTCAAGAACCTAATTATTTTCTAACTATTTTCTTAAGTATGCAGTACAAGTTGCAACCAACAAGAAATAAATCATGTCCTTTAAATATGGCATAAGAAAAGATAAGCCATGAGTACATCTTTGGAAAGAAGGATTAATGTAACTCAAACTCGGATATTTTCGCAAATGGAAGAAGTTACAATATATAATAAAGAAAATACTTGCAAGAAAAATGCATGTTCTAGATTGCAGCTAAGGAAGAAAGAATTTTGAAAACACATCTATTATGGCTATCAAGCACAAGTATAAAGTAATAAAGCTTCAATCTAGATAATCATATAGAACTTTGGTTACAAACTAGGTAGTAAACTTCTACAAGTTATGAGGTTACAGTGGTTGAAAAGATACATGACTCAAAATTTCAGTAAGCAGTTACAAGCTCAAGATCTGAATATCAGAGTGTATATAGTACCAACAAATGATAAAAACCAAGCCTATTACATCTAACTGGAGGATACTCAGTTTCCAAACAATCATACTTCCAGGGGTAGAATCAATCAAAGAAGAAATTTCACTACATATATCAGATATGATGATGATATTATCAAAGTCATAAGTTTCAAGTGGTGAATCCAAGAGAAAATTATAGTTTCAGGCTCTAGTCGGAGAACCCATTAAGGGGTATCAAAATCAGAGTAAGAAACAAGGTCATCTAGTTTAGAACTAAAGAAACCAAACTCAGAAACAAGTTTCAACTTGAAATGGCCAAGGTCGAACCAAGGGGTCACATGAAATGCAAGAAAGAAATGAATGTCAAATACTCCAAAACAAAGGTCCTAAGGAAAAACTAAACTCTATACTCGAGGAAAAGATCCAAAGTTTTTAACCCTTTTAAAAGTGGTGTTTCAACAAAGATTTGGAAATTTATACAACACAAATCATAGCCAATAAACAAGACCCATTCATATGTAGCAAAAATCAAAGTAAGAAAGAGAACTCAGTGATAATGAAATAGTTTCCTTGTTCGAAGAGAAAGAAACTCACCCTTTTGGCATTCCCAGGTCAAAGTTGCAGAGGGCTTGAACTAAGGAAGTCAATAACCTCCATGAAAGTTTCTAATAGAGCTCCAATGGCAGCCAAGGAAAAGGTAGAGATCTCAAAAACCCAGAGGTTCATTTGCTCGAGAAAGACGCAGAGAACTATCTTGCTCAAAAGACAATGAAACAAGTCCAAATCTAGAGACCATTATGAAGAAGTAGCTGAGATCAAAAATCAATAATGATAGCCATCAAGAGGAATAAAATGGAGTTGAGCTCTAAAATTACCAATGTCGGCAAAATATTCACAAACATCCCAAAATAGTTTGCTCAAAAGCTCAAAATAACTAGATCTTATGAAGGATGAACTAATAGAGCTGAAGCAAACTTCAACAATGGAAGAACCTCTCAAAAAAATTTCTTAGAAAGTTCTAAGGTAAAATGCGAGATGCTCAAGGGCCATTAAAAAACAGTTTGAATCAGGTTGCAAGAGCTTCAAACAAAGGTATCATGGAATTTTTTTCCAGGGCTCACTTTGTGAACTAAAAATCCAAATGAAATGTTTATCGGACCAAATCGACCTCTTACAATGCAAACTCGAGAGATGAATTAGCAGAATTCAACCATAATTAAAAGATCAATGATAAAAAATGAAAAGTACACAGATCAAAGGCCAAATATCAAGCTCCGTGATCAATGCAAACAATGGTTAAAATGCATTGATGACATGGCAGAAACCCTAAAATTAACCCTTGGAGATAAATAGTTGAAAATCAATAAGTACAGAGATTAACGATCACAAACGAGTCATCAAAATTGAGGAAAAAGTCATCAGGTTGGAATGGCGGTCGAACTTAGTCAAATTTCCAATTTTTAAAATTGTAAAACTTTCATCCACAGTCCGACAAGAATACATATCATCACCATAAAAAAGCAAAAAAACGGAGGCCGATACTTTAAATCTTAAAATTTTGTGAAAATTTAAAATTTCCAAGATTTCATCCACAGAACGCAAGCCCTCAAAGTATACGTGGCATAAAATCAATGCAATGGCGAGAATAATGGAGGTCGGGAGTCACTTAGGTTTTCAAACCTTAAAAATGTAAAAATTTAAAAGTTCCAAAGTTTCCCACGAAGCCCTAGCCCCGCAAGGACAAAGTCAATATCAAAGGAAAAGTCAATACATCGATTCCACATAGTATTGGCAGAGTGGTGGGCTTTCTCAGGGTTTTGAGACTTTATACAAATAGGCTTAAAAGTCTCAGGTTATTCCGTGTGCCCGCATTTCCCCTGGGTGGAAGTACGGAGGAATTTTTTCCTTTAAGGATTGCAAACAAAATTTCAAATTCTTACATAAACCCATAGTCCCGAAAGTTCACCAAAGAATAAGGATCGAAGGAGTAGGCCACCGAGATTTTTCCAGTTTTGAGGTTTTTTCAAAAAGGGGCAAATTGCTTTTTTTAGCCGCGCTCATTGAAGTGAGATTTGAACACGTGTAGGGCCCAAATTAAAAGCGAATGGGTAGGCCGAATATTTTAAAATGCACAAATTTTTATCAAAAATGATAAGGAAAGTGTTTCAGGCCCGTTTTGGATCAATTTTGTCCTACATGGACGGTCTTTTTGAAGTAATGAATTACAAAGTTCTTCAAAAAGCCTTCAGTCGAGCTCGAGGTCTACAACAATGGTGGAATTTATTTTCTCGCACAGGAAGCTTGAGTAGTTATTAATGGCGGCCACAAATTTTTTTTTACAGAGCTTGGCTAGCTCGAATGGAGCTCAATAATTTATTACCAAAAAATGACTAAGTCTACAATATTTTTGCATCTAAATCCGAGCCCTGAGTTCACCAGATTCAATCATGGTCAGAAAATAATTAATTTTTCTCACTCACAAAGAGTAAAGTTGCATGCCTTCGCAAAATTCTAGAAAAGGATAGATCAACAAAAAGATAGAGTCTCGCATGCATTGCGCGGGAAGAAGACTTGTCTTGCAAGCAAGCTTATTATTAGCAAATTATTTACTCTTTCTTTCTCAAAAATAGATCGTCAACTTGATTGACCAATTGTAATTGATGGCTATAATGCCTATTTGTAGTTGCATGCTCTATTTTTATTCCTTTATCCATTTATAAATAAAGGATAAAAATAGGATGCATGGGCGAGTACAAGCCTTAGGCTATTTTTAGGAAGGGGGTGAATTTTATTTTTCTATATATTGTGTTCCTTTGCAAAGCACAAGGGAGAACTTCTAGAGGACTTTTTGGATATAGGATTACTGAAGAATTTTTTTGCTAGTTTTGCCTTCTTAGTGTGAAAAATTTCTACCTTACCAATTATTTGTAGTCTTGTGAATGAAAATTCCCTTATAAATCATCTTACCTTGCTGCAAATTCAGTATTCTCTGTATAATTTTAATGTGTATGTTAACTTATCAATGTTGTTGTGATATTATTCCCTCAGTACAACCAAGTGTTTTCCCTTAAATTTTGTAGAAGATTGTTGGCTCGTGCATAAAAAAGATTTCACATATCAATTGTGTATATACTCAGTCAAAGCCCTCATACAACTTTGGTGTATCACCTTATTTTTAATTACTTTATAGTCATCTTTTACCTTTAAAACCCCATAATCAATTTAGGATACATCAACAAAGAACTAGCCTTAATCTGAAACTCACCTCAAAATAGATATTCCCACGGACACTGAGGTGTTTCCATTGTATCTATGAAAGAGAGAGATCAAATTTTTACAAGCTTAGAAAACCTACTGACCATCTCTCTACGAGGTGCACTTTCGAGAGTTAACAACAACCTAAGGTAACAAATTGTTTGTGATTTGGCACATGAATGATGGTGACAACATAGATAGGACAAAAACGGATTATGCAATAAAATTAAAAATATTACATACATCCATGTCGGAAATAGAAATAGTATCAAATTAAGAATGAAAAAGGAATCTTTACGATTATAAGATATTTTTGAAAAAGGAGTTCATTTGCCACGTCTTTTGGGATGGGTCGTTAAGGTTTTTGGGGTGGAAAATGAAGGGAAGTTCATAGCCAATTTTTATGAATATGAGGATTTGTCCTCATAGAAAAGAAACAGTTAGTTTTTTTTTCTATTTTGAAAAAGGTTGAAAGATAAGATCAGTAATGTTGGATATTTCCCTTAGTGAAATACATACGAGTTTTGATTTCTCACCTCTTGTGTCAAGATGGTTACAATGTATATCTACTTGAAAAACATTGAGAGAATTTTATTTTAATTCGCCTATTAAGAGATTGAAGATTTGAGTGAAAATATGTCTACTTACAAGTTTAATTTAGTTTAATTTCTATGTTCTAGTTTCTATATGTTAGGTTCTTGATTAATGAGTTATAGTTCTTGTTACAATTTTGTGATTATTGCTTCTTTATGTAGTACACTAGATCAATCCTCAATGGTTGTGCTTTGGTCATTAATTCAATATTGTTTTGTAAGCATTTACTTTACAATATTGAACATAATTCTAAAATCCTTACTATAACCATTTTGTTGAGTGATTTTTGTTAGCCTTCGAGTGGATCTTAGGCATATGAGAATTGAGGAAATAAATACTTTGCTAGAATGCTTACACGATAGTTTGTGTTAAATATTTTGGAGATTGTGTTGAAACCTTGCATCTATTGGGTATCAATGAATAACGAAAGTTATCTCAGTAAGTGTCAAATGTTTTGTTACATGGAGTCTTTCATCCTATAATTCGCCTCTTTGTGAAGTTAAAATATATCAAAGTAAATACCACCCCATCACTCTAACTTCCATTTACTACTTTGTTTCTCTCTCTCTAAATATCAATAAAGGTTCCTTCTAACAGAATTTTCCAATCAAAAAAATGTAAGCGTAACTTAACTTTACTATCTATAGTAACACGTGTTTGGTATAATAATAATATTTAAAATATTGTGTGACAACATGTGAGACTCATTTTTGTATTCATGGCCATGATTATCCTAGATTGATCCATCATTGAAACATATCAAGAGGAAAGAAGAATTTATCTCCCCTCTACATTGAGCTACCCTATGGGTTCTCTCACCTTGGTTTAAGGAAAGACAAAATGTAGTACGATAGGGTAACCCCTTTTATGTTCCCCTCAATAACCTCAAGTATTTATCCCAAAGAAGTTATTAACCCTCTCCAACTACAAATGACTCATAACACACAAACTACCACTATATAAGCATCCCCTTCCTAGAGAATGTTGTCAGGACACTAAAGGATATAGAATCAAGGACCAACAAGTATGAATCCCCATTTTCATCTTTCTTTTTAGGTTTGATGTGGTTTTTCGGCTTGTGTAAGTAAATCTCTCTTTTGGTGGTTACCAGAGATCATAGTGTGACTATCAAGTGATTAATAGGAAACAATTATGAAACTCTTGCGAAATAACAAAAATCACATTCGAAAATTTACATAGTCGTTGGCGCCCGGTAGTAGTCTCTAATACCTAGACGCCCTGTACTTTCATGGAAGCCTATCTCCGGACTCAATCCCGCATTCTGGATTTTATTGTGAGTAGTAACACCACTCTTCCGACACTGTTCAACACTTCTCCTAGACGAGATCAATTCCAGATCAAGCATAAATAAGCTAAGTCCTCTCTCCATCCTATTTTCTTAGGGTTTCATATTTTTAATCTTATTTTCTTGTGTCATTTCTTTAATTCAGTTTTTATTTCAATAAGTGACTCTGCAATATTTAGATTTAATTAATTAAAATTAAATTAAATCATTTGGTGAACCCCACTCATGATCATACATTTGGATCCTCATTTTTCCTATTCAATTTTATTTCATGGCTACTAAAAAAATCTAATATCCTTGCATAAATTTATTCAAATATACCCATCTTGTAAATATGTTATACAAAAATACCTCGATACTATGTATCTCCCTTGTAGTATGCCCACCTGCTCAAATAAATTCCATCTTCTATCATCTATTTGATGACTCTATCGGTCGTAATCCTACATCTAATCAACCCATTTTAGAGCCAATTCAAGATTTACACTCTTTTTTCAATATAAAATTCATGCTATGAAATCCATGATTACATCTATTAAAGTTGAAATCCAATATCTCAAGGATGCTTCTCAAGTCCATGCTTGTTCTACATCTATGTCTTCTACATCACACCCCACTTCTTTGTCTTCTACATGTTCTCATGTCCGTGAACCTCAAGTCTTACCATTACTAGTACCTCTCAAGCTAGATTTCAATACCAAGAAACATGATATTATTACTGATCTCCTTACTCACCAATTGATTAATTCTCCATCTACTCATTTCTATCCTCTTTATCAATTTGCAAAATACCAAGGTCACCCATAATAAAATTATCATTAAATTAATGGACTGATGAAAATGATTGTTATGCTCTAAAACCACAAATTAGACACCTTAAGCATTATGATATCATTTCATTTGCTACAAAAGATGTTGTTACATGTTCATCTCTAATTGCTAAATCCCACTGGGTTCCTAAATCTGATCTATCTATGTCTAGTGAGCATCATTCCATAATTACTAATGTTCCTACTCCGGTAAGTCAAGAGCCACTTGTTAAACCCATTCCAACTAAGAAAATTCCTCTCAACATAAGTCCATTCCCTCTTCCTCTCAAGTATTTGACTGCATCACCAAATCCAACTAAGAAACTTCCTCTCAAAATCAGTCCAACCCCTCCTTCTCTCAAGTCTTCTACAAAATTATCAATCTCACATAAGATACCACCATTCAAGATCCTTCCTCACCCTACTCTGCTTCCACATTAAATTATATTCATCAAAAAATATCATCCTTACATTGATGACTAAGACTCATTTCAATCTCCGCCACCATGGCATGGTCCTTCTCACATCACTGCATAGAACTATATCACTCACATACTTTGGGGATATTGCACTTCTCCCCCTTCATCACCATCAGTTTTCTCTAGTGTTTACTATCACACTTCATGCTTCGCGATTCATATATATATATATATATATCTAAGCATCCCTACACTCCTTGGTACAAACATTGTATCATCATTACCATATGATGCACTCTAGTTCCACGGTTCATACTCAATTGTTGAGGGATTAAATATAAAATGAACCTCACCGCATTCACTTTTAATTCTCTATGCTTCATGATCGATCTTTCTAGCACACATTTTCAAACCATTTCTTGATGGCACATTATTGTTCTATGGGGTTCATTCTTGACATCTAAGGGGAATTTATAAATGAACCTCATCTCATACACATCCATTGTGGGGTACACTTGCTCCTATCATCTTCACACTTTTCATAGCATTCCATCACACTCATACATCACATTTTCATATCTTGGTTGCATTTACTCTTTATCTCTTTTCTACTTATATGTTTCATTTTTCTTACTATGTTATTTGAATACCTAGTATGCGATTATTTTATCATATACACATTCACATTCACTTGGTCTCTAGTTGTGAATGTAGAAATCTTACATGTTTTTACATGCTGCAATGATTCTTGACATTATACAATTTACCAGTCCCATCGAGGATCTTAGGGGCATCTAATTTCTCTACTATCACATACTACACAAGTTCTATTGCTACATTTTTCACTAATTCTCATTACAATTGCTTTACCTTTGACATGATTCATAGACGCTCATGACATGTTATTTATCATTCTAACATGCTAACAGGTGCTTCACGTGTAGCATTTTCCTTGCAGGAACTATATGCCACCATGGATTTCTAATACATTTTGCTTGTCATTATTTGTTTTTGTATGCCATTATTTGCAAGCTATGCCCTATGTCTCTTTTGAACATTGTTTTCTTGATTATAGCTACTTCGGACCTAATTATCTTGTGACATTGTGAGTGGCGTACCATGTTTGAAACCCGCTTCATTGCGGTCTATCTTGTATGCATACCTACTTGTTACATTATTTTTCTATGACATGCTTGCTACTAACACATGTATCTAACCACTTTGTTTTGTTGTTCCTTATTTTCTACAATGTGAATCCCCTCCCCTTGCCAGGATATAATTCAACACAACATCATGTTATCTCATTTGGGTCGTATTCTCCTATCGGTGACGCATACACCCCAAAAGATGGGGGAATACATTAGGTGAAGAAGTCACCCTTATAACAGCTAAGAGATATAATATAACATAGTATAACACTGAATTGGAACGGGTTACAGTTATAAAACTTGCTCAGGATCAGACTTAGGTCGAATCACAACACGATACACTAGTGCCTAGACTTAGATAGGAAGGCGTAGGCGTGTGTGTTCTCCCTTGGGAAATAATATCCTTCGGGCACCTAAAATTAGTATATTATAACAACATAGTTCACAAATTATCCCGTAGAGTAGTTTCAAAGTTATAGGCATATTATTTCTATTATAACTTGCATGTAATCTCCAACAATCCATTTCAATTAGAACAAATAATACTATTGGAACCAATTCCGGATAATAGGAATGAATCAGGGATGCACCATCTATAGTTGTACTTATCAGGAAGAGTTATGGAAGGAGAGTAATACTAGAACTCTCTCCCTAACACTTGCTCTTTAGCGTGAGATCGACCAAAAAACTCAATCTTGGTGTGAGATATAAAAAAACTCACTCTTTCTATGATATCACCCAAAAAACTCGCACTTGGTATGAGATCACCCAAAAAACTCATACTTGTCATGAGATTTCCCAAAAAGTTGTTTTGGTGGGATATTTCCAAAATAACTTGCTCTTCACAGATTTTTCAAGAAACTTCTTTATCCTTTTATACTCTTTTACACCAAGTCTATCCATACAGAAGCAAAAACACAAGTATAGTAATAGGTACAATACAATGCATGTGCTTCACCCCATAGGGTCACTTTTCTTTTCTAGTTTCCATGCTTCACTTTACATCATTCCACGCTTCACTTGTTTACTTCAAACACATTTTGTTGCATGATCTACATGGTTATCAGGTATGAATATCTTATCTACTTTATGTTATCAAGTATTCACTATAAAACATAAAGTGGGGGAAAATGTAGACACAAAATCATGCACTCGGGTACATTTCTAGGTCCTAAAAGCATAATTGCATTTACATGATTTGTAATAAAAAAACTAGTGGTAGAAAACTATTTTTGGCCTATTTTATTTTCTATTTTTATTTTCTATTTGGTCTTACACACACCGAAAACCAGTTGGGATTTTACTAATTTATTTGTTATGGCTTCATACACTAGCGTACAAATAGGATAAAAGTTCCCAGTGCTCATTTCCCCTTTGGGCACCCCTAACCCTCTTCTATCTTACTGACTCCTTTACGGTATCTTTTATCTTTTGGGAATATTTTTCACTTATGGGTCAGCCTTTTAGTTGTCAATTATGAAATTCAAATAAGGGTATAATATAAATACATCGTCATGTTTTCAAAATAAAGGAAAAAAACACTAAACATTACTACTATAACCTAAGATTGCATCCAAAAGGTAACTAAAGCACTCCAAAGCATTCATCTAGAATCCATTTAAGGGATAAGAGAAGACATACTCTGCATACACAACATAAGAAGGGGAAGTTCATGTTATTCCATCCACACATTATATTACATTACTACATTCTATCTAGAACCCGCTATCAAGTGCAACTTGTACAAGGGCATCATAGGGCATAATTTCTACACACACTAACAAGAAATACATGGAGTTTGAGGTGTAGTGCAACGCTTAGTCATATATTACATCTTGAGGTGACCTCTCGGGGTCATCGGACTCCTTATTTTGCATATTTCATTTTTGGTTTGATGTTGTTTGTGGGATTGTGCATGTAAATATCTCTTTTTTAGGTTACAGGCACCCTCAACAATAATTGTGAGACTATCATGTGATTAATATAAAATAATTGTGTCACTCCTGCAAAATGTAAAAATATGATTCTGACCATTTTCATAGTCATGGGTTCCTAGTAGTGAGTCTCCAAAGTCTTGAGATGCCTTTGTCCTTTTGTGGGCACCCATGTTCAACCTCATTCTTGCATTACAAAATTTATTGTGATTAGTACCAAAACTCTTCCCAACTCGTTCAACACTTCTCCCAGTCTAGATCATTTCCAGATTGATCATAAATTAGATAAGTCATCTCTCCTTTGTCTTTGATTAGGGTTTCATATTGTAAATATTAGTTTCTTGTGTCATTTCTATATTTTACTATTTATTTCAATAAGTGAATCTACAATAATTATATTTAATTAATTCAAATTAAATTAAATTAGTAGTGAATGATGTTGGAAACTTGGACACTGAGAGGGGATGAATTAGTGTCTTATTAAACTTTTCAGATATTTCTACTTCACAAAACTTGTTAAGAAAAGCATATGAAACCATACACAAGCAAATGAAAGAGAGACAATACATAGTGATTTAGGTGGGAAACCCAAAAAATAGCTTTGGACAATTTGTCCTATGTGTTACAATGATTTCAAGTTGAGTTAAAACTCAAACTTTTGAGGCTATAACCCCAAGAATAAAATCAAGCTACAACTTGATGATGGAATCTACAACCCCAAATTATTTCAATTAGTACCCACTGACCTTCCAAGCTACAACCTGCATAGAAGATACAAACCCTTGATTATACTTGAGCTACAACTCGGTGTGAACATAAAACCGATCATTCTTCCACTTGGATGTAAAAAAATTGATTGTGATCTTAAATTAGCAACTGAAATTTATCATTTCACCTCCAATTTCCTCAAAACTTCAAATATTTTTCCACTTCTGTCTAATTATTTGAAGCACTCACTCACTATTCTTGGTTTACCAGCTCAAGTCCTATTTATTTTTCAACATTCAACATTCAATACAAGTCAATTGAATGTCTTTGAAATTAAATTCTATCTTCAATGCCTTTAAGCCTCTGTCTCGGTTTAAACCCATGCATATCTCTGCCATTTTCACTTTGCCAATTAGACCGAGATAGTTCATTTCACACTTTTACACTAATTTCATACTCACACTATTTCATAAATCATGGTTATGTTTCACTATATTTCATTTTACCTACAATGCATATTAATGATTCTTCAACATTTATCTTATTCACCTTCTCACCGACCTATATACTTTTCTTATCAATCATACATAACACATTAACATTTCTCCTTCTAGTTACTTTGTTCAACAACACCTATCTTTTATGAAATCCTTCCTAGAATTCAAAACTCAAGCTTCATCTATGTAACATATCCCTTCTATATCACTAACATCTTACTTAAATTCCATTCAATTTACTCGATCTCAATCAATAGCTAAACCAACTCATCAATTCAAGAGTTTTTTTATATAACCTTTTGACTTCTTCTTGTCATCGACCACACTTTTCCTCTTCATATTATGATTTGAATTTAGAGGAGAATGCCTGAATTTATAATTGACTATAGCTTCTTAGATTCTTCAAGATCTCAACCAATTTGAGGAAGAAGATATTTCACTATCTCGAGACCTTTCAATTTCTAAATAGGACTATTATAGAGTCTTATTCCATGTTGTAGAGTTGGCACTACATGAAACTAGTTATTAAGAAGCACTTTAAACACTTATATACTCTAACAAGATTCCTTGAGGCACAAACTAGGAAAACAACATTGTTCATAAACTTTAGTTAAGTAACATCACACTTTGATAGTCAAATGTGACAAGATACAAGGTTACATACCTTCAACCTTCTCATTGTTACGTGTTTTTTGCATTTCCAAGACAAAATAAACTCATGATTATGTTTAATTAACTATACCACAATGTCTAAAACCTTCGCAGGAAAAAATATTTAAAATTAACAATAAAGAAATTGCATCAAAACACTCATTTCTACCTTTGCACAAGTGAAACACAATTTTGGAGAAAAGCTGTCATTAAATTCTCTCTTGAATCGAAATGAAACACTTCGATTTTTTGAAAATCCTTTGTATTTCCCATATAGTGGTACCCTCATAATATTATGAATTTTCACTAGATGGTTTGTGAGTTTCAAATATTTTTCTCTTTCTAACCCTAGAGCTAGGGTTTTTGCACTATGCTAGCCCGAAACACTTCAAAATATGATTTCTTATTCAATTCTCGGTGAAATTATAAAATTTCAATTTTTTTAGCTTTGTTAAGGATCCATACAAATATTCTAATCATTCAAACACCTTGAAACATATCAATTTATGCTCAAACCAAAAAGAAAACATTTCACATCGTGTAAGGTTAGTGACAGGTATTTCTTAGCAAGCAAGAATAACATTCAGTTGATAGTACATCTCTTATCACCCCACGTGATCCAATTAAAGGATTTTTCATTCTATACCAATGTCAAATGAGTCCCTTTCATATCAAAAATCATCACCACTTGTCAATCTTACACAAGAATAGTGAAAAATTGTTTGTACTATGTCTATGAATGGACTCACCACCTTCATTTTAATATTCTACACAACACCATTATCTTGAGAAAATTAATAGAAAAGATTAGATCACATAACACCTCTCAATGCTATGAAAAACATGTATGTATGAGGTGAGACTAACTTCTTATCACTTAGAGAGAGCATTTCACGAGGTTGGCATAATAAGTAAGACATGGACATGAAGAATGTTTTTCTTCATACTACCTATATAACACTCAAATGATCACTTATCATTTACCAGAATCTGGAAGAGTGAAACAACTCCATTTTGTAACACTTGATTCAATGACACCTTCAAGACTGTTTCCACTCATAGCACACTTGTAGACACATACCTTGCATACCCAGAAGAAACCTTGTAATGATTCTGACTAGCCTGAAGACCTTGATAATAAAAGGTACATGGAGACACTATTAATACACCTTGGAATTTTTAAAGAATATTATAGAATTTATTTGAAGAAAAAAGACAACTTTTTCCATCACTGACTCAAGTAGGTCCTCAGGGGAGAGACAAACACAGCTAGAAAAATGCTCATAAATTATCTAATACTTATCTATTTTACTTATTAATTTTAAAATACCTCAAGCTTGGAGATATATACTAAAATTACTTCCATAATTTATATGATTAATGATCCATATTTTTTCTTGGGTGATAAGAAGACACGAAGCTCATTTTGCACTTCTTAAGAAACCTATTTTAGAAAAACTTACACAACTTTCACATACCTCTTTATAAATTGATGAAATTTGGTATGAAGCACAAAAAATAACCCCTATACATTATCCATGAGTTTATTTTTCATAAATATTCTTATACTATTCAAACCTATCTCATTTGCATCAAGTATACTGCTAGTCCTCAAGGCCAACTTTGGTGAACTTTTGAAATCTACCTCCAGGAGCTAAAGTAAACCTTATTGTTTATCATACATGCAATAGAAAATATTACTAGGCTCCTACCATTCTTACAAGATCATATTTTCATGATTTGTACCAAAATTCCACACCTCATTAGGATCTAGAAATAGGCCTAAATGAGCAAGTTCAACTTAGACTTCTACCAACCTGACCTGTAATTCATTGTAAGAGATTGTTCCCATACCGACACCATCATATATAACTTGTAGAACATCTGATGCATCCATACCAACTATTTCCATGCTCCCAATGAGTACCTTCCTCACAAATCAAGCCTCGCAAAACACTTAAATTATCTCGAAACCATCACGAATGCTAACCATTCACTCCTTTGTCATCAAATCCACTTGACATTTATGATAACACCAATGACCAGGGTTCAAAAATAATGCATCCCAAATGTAGTATTTAATTTTTACGCTTTTCCTAAGTACTAGATAGAAAGTAATAACCCAATTTCCCCTTGTAATAGGTAGTAGGTTTTATATATATGATTCCTTTGTTTACATGTAAAACAAGAAAAACTAGAAGATGTCCCAAAGTGATGAATACCAAATTAGAAAATATAAACATGTGATGGGTGATTTTTGAAATATAATAACCAAACAAAGGGATAGGAACCCACAGGAGAAATTAGTGTCACTAATACTACCACTTACTAGGTGCTTATGTCTAGAAATCTCAAAAGATAAATCGGGAAGCATTCACCTAAGTAACACATTGTGTGATTTCTAAAAGTAAAGGGATAATTCTAGAAACCATAGAGGAAGAAATCATGGAAAGATAAAAATTTCAAACTAAAGAAAAATAAGTGTGATTAATGTCTAGTTTTCTTGCTTATAATGTGTAGGCAGAATGTGCTCTTTAATAGAATTGGCTCTTCCATGTTCATACTTTGGAAACTATCTCAAATATATTCCAAAGAGGTCATACTGAAATCCTAGGATAACTACTAGAAAATGGAATATTCGCAATGACACGATAAACATGGTGGTTGGATGTTGAAGGGTACATGGTTAAAATTACAAAATGCTCTCTCACCTATTGGGACATTTTCAACATAAAACGTAAGTTAAGAATTATGTCGCACTAGAATGAATGGTTCACTCCTTCATGTTCCAATAATATTAATCTCCATAGATGTCATGTTTTAATTCCCCTTCAGATCTCCAAGAGATGTTTATTAATAAGATGCCTAAGTAACATGTAAGGGCAAGAAACATAGATAAAGTCTCGGGTAAATGGGCAAGGCTCTATCTTTATTGAATAAAATGCACACACTTAAAAAGATGAAATACACATCTCGGTGCCATTGTGGGAGTTTATTCTCCAAGGTTTCATTTTCACTACATATTTTCAGAAAAATATTATATTGGGAATATCCCAAGATAAAAAGAGAGTGGATGTTAATGATTTATAAAAGGACATCTCTTGGTTCCTTCATAAGACCTAGAGGGAATTTTTGTGAGAGTGCAAGATGGTTAAATGATGGGGAAAAAACTTAAAAATATAAGTAGGAATGCACATGATCCTATTGACCCAATAATTTATTATGTGCATGGTAAATCACTTGTGCGAAAGGTTATGTGCAATGAGTATTTACCATAATCATCAAACAATTAGTAATAAAACTGATTCCAAGATTTAGTATTAAACTAACAAAGTTATACAAAAGGAAGAAATAGGAGAAGAGTAGGGAAGAAAAAAAAATGGATTTGATGGTGTGGTAGAGACCCATCTTTGGTTAGTAAAGGTAGATCAAAGAAACCATGTTCAATTCTATATCAACATTCACTCGATCAAGACATGAGAAGGTGCAAGAGTTTGAGGAACTTATTGTAGAGAAAGGAGGAAAGTAACATTGTTAGACACACATAAAGTGGAGGCTATCATCTGTACACAATAATAATGAAAGATATATCTTTAAAGAACATGGAGATATACTTCAAATTTGTAGAAAGAGTACAAACACATTGATATTGAGGGTCAAAATACAAGTAGAAACAAGTGAACCATGCCAAATAAATTAAGACATTCAAATATTATTTTATAAGGATCCAATCCAAAAAGATCCTATCACGTGGATATGTATTGGGAGATATAATAATTAATTGGGGAACCTTTACATACATTATAATTAATGGCCTCAATCTACTACGTAGTTTAAATCGACAAGGTATAGACATGGGTGTCCCTATAGACCAATCAAATTGAATGCATGCCTAGGAGATCTAGAAGAATGTTACATTAGATGTTCAATATGGTTTATGTAACATTCATTGTGATATGGCACATAGGTATGGCATGAAGTAAAATTTAATCTCTTTTTGAATATATGTGGTGCTTGATTTCTGATATGGCATGATTAATGAGATCTTCTTGACATTCTTTCCTTGAAAAATTAAGCAAGATTAGATTTACTAATAGAATGTCAATTATGTGTACTATGGATGTCTTAATAAGTGGTTCAAATTTGGAGTGCATTTTGTCTTCTAGTAGTAGAGTATCAAACTCAAAGTGTAATGTCCTGAACTTCAACATGTGGCATGCATTGAATTCAACACTATTGAGAATATATTTGAGGTCAAGATTGGGTTTCCATACTTTGCAATTCACCACCGATTTGAAAACTATTATATTAATAGGTTTAAGTACATCTGTAAGGTTTCAAGCCTTGAGGATTCCATACTTTGCAATGTACCGATTTGAAAAAATGTTGCATTAATAAGTGTAAGTACATCATGTATATTTTCAAGCCTTGGTTATTTTTTTCTTCTCACTAATCGTTGACACACGTCACGCATTAGTGTGCCAAGAATTTCTAACTTTCTTATGCACTCCTTTAGAGGGAAATTTTTTGATCATGCCTTTAATTCCTACAAGGTAAAATGAGAGTGCATAATTAGTTATATAAAAGGAGGAAAAAAAAAAAAATAAAATAAACTATGCTTGAAAATTACACCCACATGCTTCCTTATATATTTATGGTACAAAAGGATTTAATGTGCATGATTTCATTGTTTGTGAAATATAAGGATTCTCGCATCAAATTATGTGACCTAATCTATTCCTTAGAATAATATATAATACTTCCTCTTGTGTAGCCTTTAAAGTATTGTAAGTACATGTGTATTACCCACACAACATAAATCCTAAGAGAAACCAAATGTTACGTATAAGATTTACCAAGAGGGTCATAACTTACTCAATTAAAGAAGCGTGAGATAGAGTTATAATTTGAGTGATTGTGCATCGTGTATGGCGAGACCCTTGTTGGGTGAATGGGTTTCATGAAGCATTTGGGAGGATGCAAGACTCATGGTTTGGCCATGCGAGAATGCGCTGTAGCATAGATTTTTTTGAATGCGATGGAATTGTACAAAGTTGTGGTAACCTAGTGTATAAAAGGCCAATCATATACGATATGCGGGATCAAGATATTATGTCAAGGGAATTGCATATGGTGAAAACAAGATGTGTGGCAGAAAGTAGAATGGGAATGCCACAAGATGTGATGGTATCCTTATGCAAGAATTTTGCACGAAGTAAGAAGGTGAAAATATATTATGCAGTTGAAAGGATCTCTCACAATGTTATTGTGCAAATTTATTTTAAAGGTGTGAATATAAGGGGACCAATTACAAAATGGAGATTGTGATAAGTAAATTTGAGAAATTACATGATATGTGAAGAACTTAGAAAAATGTGGCTAGGTAAGATCAAGGGAAGAGGCCCAAGGTGAGAAAGAAAGATTGCATAGGAGATGAGAAATCGGTGCATGCAAGAATCTAACTTTTAGAAAATAAAAACAACAAAAGGTTCCATCATTTCCTATGGGAAAATAGGGGTGTGTTTTGTGGACACATCAAAAAATATATGTAATTGTAAAAGGGTGAAGATGAAGGAGAAAGATCCACAAATGAAGATGGAACCTCAATGGTCTTAAAAGGATCAGAAATAAGAAAATAAAATATTATAAATATTACAAAGATAGGAGAGAAACAAAATAAATGGAGAGGTATTGGTACTATATGGTGGTAAATTCTAAGACAACTACAAGTAGGAGTAAGATAGGTACAAAAATCAAGGAAGAGGAAAAGATCCTTTAGAAAGGATGGGGAAGGAAAGGATGAGGATAATTGAAGCAACCAAGAGGGCACACAAGGAGACACAAAATTTGATATAAGGATATAGGAAAGGATAGAAGTGGAAAAGGAAAGGAAAAAGAAAAGAATGATAGGAGATCAAGAGTAGTTAGGAGTAGATTTAGAATACACTCGATAATGAATACATTAAAATCCTCCTAGAGACCTTTGTATTGTATAGATAGGGAAGGTGAAATCTATAGTAGGGAGTTAATGCTGAATCTATATAGGCATAGAGAAGATGAGAGTACCCGTATTCTAGGATATATATCCCTAGAGCTAGATAGAGAATTGGTTGTACTTGGGATTGTTTAAGAGGATCTTAAAAAAATGGAATTTTACAAAATATTAGAATTTAACAAGGAATGTTAAGATAAATGTGATAAAAATGAATAGAGTATACATTTAGCAAATAAAATTGGCTTGAGAAATTGCGAGATATAGATATATAAGAACTCTTGAAGGAGCCAATATTTACCCTTGGTATGTGGTCATTGTGCATTTGTTTCCCAGTGCTTGTGTGAGAAGAAATGAAGAGTGTATTAATAATAACCTAGTACGTCCGAATGAAACGTATGTTTCCTGAGTCTCGCACTAAATCTAGTACCAATTCCTCTAATTTTGAGAATTTGAAGTGCACGTCCAATTGTAAAAGTATGAGTACATATGCAAGTAGTAATTTCTAGAATGTGCAATCTAAATAGAATCCAAGTAGCAACCCTACTCTACAAGGAAGAAGTCAACTAATTGTAGAAGGTAGAATGCCACATGTTGGTAGCCCCTATGTGACCATGTAACTATATGATTGGTCATTGAACCCTTATTTTCATATTGAAAAGGATTTGGTTTAAAAAATTTAAAAAAGGAAACGAGTTTAGAAATTCAATTGTTTCATAGTACAAAGTAGTAATTGTGGATGTTATTGAGTTACTCCTCTAAAATTTTATCACCATCCAAAATTGTTTTTACACTCCTTTTATTTTTCATTAGTCAAATTCAATTAATAGGTATACTTTGCATTTACTTTTAAAAATGAAACTAACATTTTGAATATTTTGACATCTTAAAAAATATGAAGTGTAAAGAGTTGATATAATGATCCTTACCATGAAGCAAGGGATTAAGCCTAGATTAGACAATTTAAATATAATAATAATAATAATAATTAAAAACATATTTAGTTAATAAATTACATAAAATAAATGTTGGCAATTATCAGTTCACTCTCAATCTCAATCGAAACTTATTTGTGTCAATAAAAATTATGAAAGTGTTAGTTACAAATTTCTTTGCATATTATTTGATTTATCTATTTTTTTATCCAATACGCCATAATCTTAAAAACAAAAGGCAAGGAGAAATAGATTGACCTTGACTCAGTCAACTTTTTTTGGCGGGAAGAAAATGGTATTGAAAATTCATCATAGGTATTGAGCCATTGGCCCATTTCTATCATACGTGCAGGTCACAACAATTATTTTTGATTTTTTGAAGAGATGCATGATAATGCCATCCATCAAGTGGAAGCACTTTCTACTCAACCTGTGGTAAAACATAACACTCCGATAAAAGAGAAAACTTGACTCCATAGCTCACCCCACACCCATCGCCCACCATGTATCGTCCTCTTCTTCTTCCCCATAATTTTCTGAACATTTTTCTTTATGGGAAGCTTTGTTGGACAAGTTTTATTGAGGTGAAGCTCTGCAATAGTTTATATTAAGTTGAAAGCCGCAAAACCTGAATTATTTGAGGATGAGGCTTCAAACGTTGAGAATTGCTTTCCTTGCAAAGATATTTCCGCAAGATTGTTGTAGACCGTTGAAAAAAATGTTTATTTAATGTTTATTCCTTTCACTCAACTGTACCACCGACAGTCTCTCCCAACAGTCCCATTCTAGAAAAATCTTTTCCAGATTTTTCTCTCTTTCACCTCCAGACTTCTCTAGAACACTCTTTCTAGATTTTTCCTCTTCTCAACTCCAGTTCTTTCCAAAACATTCACGGGATCTTCTAGACTTCTCCAAATTTCTATATATACAACATCTCACTCCTTCATTAATCAATTAATCCCTGCAGCTCATACAAAGCTATTTGTATTTATTTCTTCATTAATAAAGTTCTGCTATTTTTCCTCCCCTATTTTTCTTCATGGCATCAGAGCAGAGGTTCTTCTCAAGCATGTGTTGAAGAGCCAAGGGGCTGAGGAGCCACTGATATATTGCAGATCTGTATGTACCTATTTGAGGCTTCCACTCAGGTTATTTTTTTCTCTTCTACCAATAGCAAATCTACAGCAGATTTGTAAGTGAACAGTAAAAATTGAAGGAAAAATTCCCAAATTGCATTTGATTTCTTCTCATTGTTTTGGCAGCAAAAATATGTTTTTTTGGGGGACAAAATTAAAAGTGTATGAGCAGACTATTGAAATCATTTTTTTCTGGCGTGTTGAAGATAAGTGTTTTTATTTCAATTTGTGAGAGAATTTATTCATAATGGAGTCTAATAGTACTCCTTTGCCAGAATTTAAATTAAATGGGAAAAATTATTATGATTGGGTATCTCATATGGAGATGTTTTTAACCCTGAAGAATTGTTATGAGCTTGTTATTGGTGTGGAAAAAGGCCTACAAATCTCGGAAAAGATCAAGAAAATTGGGATAGAAGAGACAAAATGGTAGTGACATGGATAAAGCTCACTCTTTCAAATGACGTCTTTCCAGAAGTACGTAATGAGAGAAGCGGAGTCAACATATGGGCTACCTTAAAGAGCACATATGAAAATTCAGGTGATGTGTGGATTCTAACTCTTACTACAGAATTATATAACATGAGACTATCAGATACACAAGAGTTAGTGCCTCACCTAACAAAAATAAAAGAAAAGAAGAATGAACTTGACTCTCTTGGAAAGAGTATAAATGATAATGATTTTGTGCAAATCATATTACAAAGTCTTCCTGCATCTTATCAATCTTTCATAAGAGGTCTAGATACAATTGATAAATTAGCTAGCATCAAATCCGAAGAACTATGTGCCAAGTTAGTGCAGGAAGAAAAGCGTCAAATCAAGGAAAGGGAGACTTGCAATGATGATTCCCGGGCATTCATGACAAAGGGAAAATATAACTTCAAGATGTTTCAAGACAATCAACATAAGCCAAGAGAGAGGAATTGGAAGCATGATAACATGTATAATTCATTTAAACATCATGATGATTATGGAAATAGGCCAAAGTGGAAATGTAACTATTGTGGTAAGATAGGTCACAAAGCTAATGCATGTTATAAAAGGATCAATGATACAGAAAAGAGAAACGGTACAAAAAGGAAAATAAGTAAGTTTTCAAGAAATTATGAATCAAAAAGTAATGCTCTATGTATGGCTCTTAAGGCAAATAGTTCTTACAAAGATGATTGGGTTATTGATTCTGGTGCAACACAACATATGTCTCATAATCAAGAGCAATTTGAATCTATAACCAATAATGACACTAAAGAGAAAATATTTTTGGGCAATAATAGTGCTATAGAAGTTAAGGGGACAGGAAATGTTAAAGTTGACAATGGTGTATTCAAGAATGTGAAATTAGTTCCAGACTTAAAGACAAATCTTCTTTCAGTATTCCAAATTGCAAATCAAGGATACAAAGTAGAGTTTTACAATGATAAATGTCTAATCAAAGATGTGAATGATAAGCACAAAGTCACTATAATTGGTAAAGTTGAAAATGGATTATATAAATTTCAAGAGTTCACCTCTAAGTGTGAAGATAGGAATATGTGTGCTATTGCAAAGCATATTGACATGAACAGGTTATGGCATGAGTGATTGGGGCACATCAATTATCAAAGTCTCGGGGTTATGGAGAAATGGGACATGGTTTATGGGCTTCCCAAAATCTCTCAAAGACATGGTATTTGTGAAGGATGTGCTATGGGAAAGCAACATGTTGAAAGCTTCCCACAAGGAAGTCATGGAGAGCAAAAGTTCCCTTGCATCTAGTTCATAGCGATGTCATGGGTCCATTTAAAACACCTTCACTTTCGGG
This sequence comes from Taxus wallichiana var. yunnanensis, assembly GCA_018340775.1. NCBI lineage: Eukaryota > Viridiplantae > Streptophyta > Pinopsida > Cupressales > Taxaceae > Taxus > Taxus wallichiana. Next base: position 162,229,270 of record CM031236.1, read on the forward strand.
ATCAAGGTATGTACTCACTTTTATAGATGATTACAATAGATGAATATGGGTATATTTTCTAAAAAGTAAGAGTGAGGTGTTTGATAGATTCAAAGAGTTCAAGGTTTTAGCAGAAAAACAAAGTGGAATGTCATTAAGAATACTAAGGACAGATAGGGGTACAGAGTATATAAATCAAGCCCTCCTAAAATTTTGTAAACAAAATGGTATAAAGAAAGAATCTATTGTTTCTTACACACCTCAAAAAAATGGGGTTGCAGAAAGAAAGAATAGAACTATGATGGAAATGGCTAGATGTATGTTACATTCTAGAAACATAGAAGTCAAATTGTGGGTTGAAGCAATTCATACAGCTGCATATATTCTCAATAGGATCCCCACTAGGGCTGTTATAAATATAACTCTAGAAGAGGCTTGGAGTAGCAGAAAGCCCACTATCTCTCACTTTCGAGTCTTTGGAAGTATTGCATATGCTCATGTTCCTGATCAGAAAAGGACAAAGTTAGATAAGAAAAGTGATAAATACATAATGATTGGGTATAGTGAGGAGTCAAAAGCATACAGGTTATACAATCCTAAGACTGAAGAAATACATATTAAAAGAAATGTATTGTTTGATGAAGACATCATTGATAATAGCGAAGATTCCACTAACACATCTTCTCTTCCAATCTTGATTGAAGAAGATAAAAATATTGATATTAATGATTCAAATGAAGGTGTAACGTCTTCACAGGAGAAGAAGGAATTCAAATTGAAGCATCAAGTGAAAGTGACAGTGAAAGTACAGGAAAAACAAGAAGCATCCAAGATATCTACCAAGAAGGTCCTAAGAATCTTGTTGCTAACTATGCTCTTATGACTAGAGTGATGCAGGTTGATGATCCAAACACATATGAGGAAGCAAAGGAAAAGTTGAATGGGAAGAAGCTATGCAAGATGAGTACAACTCTCTAATAAAAAATGACACTTGGAAATTATCAACCCTTCCGCAAGGAAAGAATTTGGTTGGTTGCAAATGGACATACAAGACAAAATTCAGATCCGATGGAGCTTTGGAAAAGCACAAAGCAAGGTTAGTGGCCAAGGGTTTCTCACAAAAAGAAGGTATTGATTATACTGAAACTTTTTCTCTACAGTTTCTAAAATGACTTCCATTCATACGATAGTTTCCTTAGCTGCAAAATATGGATGGAAAATTTATCAGATGGATGTTAAGAGTGTTTTTTTACATGGTGATTTAAAGGAAGAAATTTACATGCAAAAACCACTAGGGTTTGTTAAGCCTAGAGAAGAACATCTAGTTTGTAGATTGAAAAAATCAATATATGGTCTTAAACAATCTCCAAGGGCATGGTACTCCAAAATAAATGACTACTTCCTAGAAGCAGAATTCAAAAGAAGCAAAGCTGATCCAAATATGTATGTAAAGTATAATGATGGTCAAATTGTTATTGTTGTATTGTATGTTGATGATTTAATCATTACAGGGATCATATGCAATACATTGTCGATACTAAGGAACAACTCAAAAAGGCCTTTGAGATAAGTGACTTAGGGCTAATGCACTACTTTTTGGGTATGCAAGTATGGCAAGAAGAAGGAAGAATCTTGCTTTCTCAAACCAAATATGCTCTTGATATATTAAGAAAATTTAGAATGGTTGAATGCAAGCCAGCTAGTACACCATGTGAAGTTGGATTAAAATTAAGTGCTAACTCTAATCTACAGGAAGTAGATGAAACATTGTATAGACAACTTGTTGGCAATCTCTTGTATCTCACTATCACTAGACCAAATATTGCATATGCAGTTAGCATTGTTTCTAGGTACATGGAAAATCCTCATGTAGACCATTGGAAAGTAGGAAAAATAATATTGAAGAGGTACATATCAACTTGGAATTGAATATAAGCATGGAGGAAAACCTACTCTAGTGGGCTATACAGATTCAGACTATGCAGGAGACATAGATGATAGAAAATCAACTTTAGGATATGTTTTTCATCATGGTTTACGTCCAATATCATGGAGCAGTAAGAAGCAGGCTACAATGTCACTCTCATCTACAGAAGCAAAATACATTGGTTCTTCCAAGGCATGTCAAGAATCTATGTGGCTAAGAACGTTGCTCGAGGAAGTTCATCTACCACAAGATCATCCAACTACTATATTTTGTGACAATCAAAGCACTATCAAGCTAGCGAAAAATCCTGTCTACCATGCTAGATCTAAACATATTGAAGTGCATCATCACTTTGTTCGTGACTATTTCTTCATTAATAAAGTTCTGCAATTTTGGCTCCCTTGTTTTTCTTCAGATCTAGAAAACTCAGGAGTGTGAGATTTAACAGCTCTACAGGAATATTTGCAGAGAGTTGGTTTCGTGAAAGGTCAAGTGACTCCAAAGCCACCATCTTTCCAATGGACTCTACGATAACACCAGTGATATTGTTTCTTGAAATGTTAAGAACAATCAAATCCACGTGAAATCACATGCCTTGAGGAATAGGACCGCTATATTATTGGTTGATAAATCAAGACATTTTACTAAACTCAAAGATCTCACATACTCCAAATCCAATCCTTTGCTCCTCATGATAATTTTCTCTACATTGGTTGAACCTGTTATCATTCCAAATTCAAAACCTCTTGCATCCATTGAGTCGTTTGCCATGGCCTTCAACTCTGAAATGGTGCGTGGGATTGCTCCTGACAAACGGTTCATGGCAAGATCTAATATTTGAAGAAATGGCAATTTGGTTACTTGAGTTGGGATTCTACCTTCAAATATGTTTGATCTTAAGACCAAAATCTTAAGATTAGGAAGCTCCAAAATTCAATTTGAAACGTTTCATGTCATGTTGTTATGCCCCACATCGAATATCTGCAAACCAGTACTATTTACAAGGTTTGGGACAAACCCGTTTAGACGGTTTCGACTGACTTGCAATGTTTCAAGCGAAGTCATGTTCCCAAACTCCTCTCGTAATTCACCTTCTAAATAGTTATTTTCCAAATTCAAGACTTCGAGATTAGAACACCTTCCAAAACCTGGAGGAATCTTACCTGTAAGACCATTATTTGACAAATCCAGAACCTGCAGAGAAGTGTATTGTTCACAGATAGAACATGGAATGCTACCGTTGAGATTAATGCTAGAGATAGCCAGATCATAGCTGAGACCACACTTGCCAATTTCAGCTGGAATGGATGCACGAAACTGATTATGTGACAGGTCCAACACAAGCAGTGGACGAGGAGGGAGAGCAAGCAGACGTTGTAACTTATTGCGATGCAAATCTAGAACCGTCAAATATCGTGAACGTAAATCCCTCAGCTTCGAAGGTAAATCCCCTGCAAATAGATTACATGAAAGGTTGATATTTATGAGGCAGGTAAATTCCCATATCCATATCCGCAACCGTCATGTTATGACACATGGACTTCCCACTCAACTTACGTTACATTTACCGTATTCAAAGTTCATATATCGCATGAAACGCGGTAGCGACCGAGCCGTGAACCAGACGCAACCACAAAGTAATTTATTTCTTATTTTTTATATACTTACCATTTAACCTTTGAGAAAGCATGTGGAGAGAATTCTTAGCGTTACCAAACCATTAAATCATCTTCTTTTACGTGTGAAAAAATTATGAACGTTATAAATCCGTTACAAGTTATTTGAGATCCCATCTTTTAGTCAAGTTTGTTTGAGAGATGCTTACAAAATAATATTGAAATATTTTATTTGATACGTAATGCCAAATTATTTTGGGACACAATGTGAAAAGTTTTCTTAGTCTAGATTGTCTCCATTTGACCAATGAGACGAAAACATTCGTTGGTCTTAGGGTTTAAATTTGACGTCTACTTATGCCTGTCAAACAATTTTTGGGTGATGGTAGTTTTTCAATACCAACCTTCAAAAACAAGAAATAATGTTATTTTTACTAATTATTCTATATTTATTATATCTTTTATAATATAAATTTACATTTTTTAATAATATTTATACAAATCTATATAAAAAATGACGGTCACGTTTTAAATATGCAAGTTGTGTGTGACGGTTAGATCATATATTTACAAGTATTTTACGTCCAAAATCACAAAAACATCTAAACGATTGTCAAATTTAACCCCCTGGTTGGTCTTAACGTGTATCCATCGCCATCCTTAATCTCCACCTCTTAAGTCTCACTTAATTTAACTTAGGTTACAAACAATTAAGAACATGCCATCAAAATGAGGTTAGAAATTTATTATCAATGTTATAGATGTGAAAGGAGGTTTTCCATAAACATACACCTATTCTTAACTTAAAATTTATCTCGTATCAATTTTATCTTTTATTTCAACTTCTTTCTTAGTAAATTAAAATATTTTTTATACTCAATTCATATTTAAAAATATGAATATAATTTTAATTTGTTAAATAGATCAATATTTAAAAAAGAATTAAGTTGTAACATTAAAAATAGAATATAGACCATAAATTTCTACATTTATATTACACACATACTTAATTACATATTTCATATTTTTTACTACCGAGACTCGCCCTTTATATTAATATAAAAATAAAGAGAATTACATAGTAAGGGGCGATCGGAAACTCACGGACCCACAAAATGCCACAAGGGAACCGACAAATATTAAATGCCACGTGAGAAACAATGCCACAAAGGCAACAAAGAACGCTTAGAGGGCACGACAAAAAAAGAAACACCATGAAGGCAAAGCTAAAAAGGCTCGGGCCTAGGAAAAGCCGCATAGCCAAAAGTAAATGACGAAGCCGACACCATAGATGACCGAGTAACAGGAGGCTCAAAGCGCCCTTTCTTTTCCTTAGACCTCATGAAAACTGTCCAATTCTTGGGGCTAGGGAGTCAAAGCTATCAAAGAATCAATGCGAGGACGATCCTGCTTTGGGTCTGAATAAGAAGATTTAGACACATGAGATCTCTTAACACAACCACTAGCAGGGGAGTCTCATCTCTCATAGCCTCTGAACTTCCAGGAAGAGGATTTTCTATAGTTCCATGAATTGTGGATGGTTTCCATCCTTTAGGTTGTGAAGAAGCCATTTTTTTTTTTTTTTTTGAGACTTATTGAGAAAACAAGCCTCTTGAAGGTGTCGAGTTTGATGACATAACTTACACCAGAATGCCGTAATCTCATAATCTAGAACTTGTATCCACTTGAAATCATCATGAATTAATTCCAGCTTATCCGAAAGACCTTTGCTGAGGTCTACCTCAATGTAAATACATGCATATGTGAACAATCTATGCTTAGACCGCTAATCATACATCTTGATGAAACAACCAACAAAGTTACCAATAGTCGCACAAACCGTAGGGTGCCAAAAGGGGAGACGAAGATTAGGGAGGCGAACCTAAACCGACATTTTGTAGACTACTAAAGTAGAATGATTGAATTTAAATAAATATAACCAAAAAATCCATATATAACTATCAAAATAAAATACTCTTGGGAAAAAGGTGAAAGCATTTAAGTATGTCCTATGTTTCGCATTTTTTTGTAGATTTATAAACATGAGTTTTCAACTTCATTGAAATTATAAAGCAATCACCACAAAACCGTACACATTCATGAAATGCCATAAAATAAAGAAATGTTGTGTTTAGAGTTTAGAATGCATATAAATTTAGTATTAAAAAATTGTGTATTTTTCTTAATTTTGTTCAAAGGTTGTTTCTTATTTTTCTTATTTTGTAGTTGAAAACTATTTTTTCACCATGAACTTTGACATATATGTTCTAGAGTTGAATATTGAGTCAATGATTAATTTTTTGTATTTTTTGATATATATATGTAATATTTTTTTAATTATTGGCAAATAGTTTGTTGAAAGGGACTATACCCTTGTACAAGAAGACTCAAACAACCTGAAATTAAAAAATGAAGCACAAAAAATGATCAAAATCAAGATAAAGCATGAATGGCCAGCAACAGAAAAAAGTCTGGTCACAAAAATACCAAAAACCAATAACTTATCAACATAAAAACAATTGATGCACAACAAACAAATTGCAGTCACAAAATAACACCATAGTAGTATATCAAACTCATGTCTGACAAAGACACATCCGAAGAACAATAGAGAACATAATCATCTAGGTGGGGAAGTGGTATTTTTAGAAATAAAATTTTCTTTTTATGTACCGTTACCCATCCTACTGAAACATCCGCAATTGGAAGATTAGACAAAGGAGGAGTATTTTCCTTATCCACTATGATTCCAACTGGGACAACAATGTTATTAGCCTCAGATATATATTTCATATTTTCCTTACTGCCAACAATTGGATGGGATAAATCTTTTGCATTTTCTTTGTTGTCAACAACTGGAATTTCTAATAGAGGACTTTCTTTAGTAGGAGTTACCGGGACTAATTCGGCTCCAACGTCTGAATCAGCATTTGAGTCACCTTAGTGTCAAAACCAAATGCTCGGGAAGGGAATTTTTGTACTAAGTATTTCTCTAAGTATTGCACTTCACCATCTTGATTTTCGAGGTATTTTGACTAAGAGCGAAACACCTTCTACACCTAAAGGGAAAACCTTCATAATCAATGGGCTGCATCCACATTCGATTTTGTACTTTAAGCTCAATGTTTGTAGGAAGGTTTTGGAATTTTCAAGTTCAACAAGGATCCTAGTAAATATTGTGTGTGTGTAATTGGTTGTTTAGGAATCAATGAAAAGAGTAACACCCAAAACATTTCCAATGGAGGTCAAGTAATCATGACTCCAAAATTAATGGGAAGATGAGGTAATCTGATCCAAATGGGTTTGTGGGAAAAGGATTCTGTGAGTGGATTAAATGAGGGAAACTAGGGTTTTAATATGAGGTATCGTGATTTGCATTCCCATAATTTATTTGCTATATCATCTTTATCAATTTTTGTTGAAAAAATAACAATGAAAATTCCTTTAGCACACTGTTGGTGAAAAAATTTGTTAGGTGGAAAAATTCGTGGATTTCTTACCAAAGCTCTTGGAATCGAAGTCCCTCTACTTAATTGGTGCAACTGTCGTATATGCATGCATGAGTAAAGGTGGATTTTAGTGGTGTTCTTTCGATCGGGATCCAATAGGGACACTCCACTGACCCTACAACAAAGCTATCAATATCTTGCTAGGGAAAACTTTGTCTGAAGAGTGGGAAATGGGAGTGAGAACAGAGGTAGGAGAATTAATGTTGTAGGTAGGAAATCGATTCTTGCACATACTAGTGAGAAAATTCAACACATGTATTTATGAGAAGAAACAACCCTACAAATGGTAACAAGATGAAATAAGATGTGAAGTCATAGTTTCTAAAATATTCTCATCAAAAAGGCTACAAAATCCTTCTTCTTGTATTGATGCTTAAATAGAAGTTGTACTTAGTGTGGGAATGGAAGAAATTTGAGAGTGGAGGAAAGTAGAAGAAAATGGATATCTCCTTTTCTTTCTCTAAGTGCAATGCACTCTTGAGTTTACAAGATCAATTGCCAACCTTTTGAAATAGGAACAGATTTACAATTTATAGAGTGAGATATGAGTCTTCATCTTCCCCCCAATGCCTTTTCATATGTACTCACATAACTTAAAACTTTTCAACTTCCTTGGAAACTTTTAAGTCCCTTTTTATAACATAAATGTGACTTATTACATTATGAACATTAATACGTATGAAAAAGTGAAATCCCAATGCAAAATTAGAACATTGAGAAGAGAGAGAAAGTTGGGGGGAAGAGGAGAGAAAGAGAGAGAGAGAAGAAGAAGAGGAGATTTCATTACCGATGAAATCCATTAATCCTTGTTGATTAAAAAATCAAGTGCAATGAGACTCTAAATCTTTGAACTCCTTGCACCCTGAGAAACTCCTTCAAATCAACTCATGTATGCTTTCCAAGTTGATCAACTGTTCCACCGATGACCTCAACTCCTAGCATGTGTATGATATACATGTGACCCAAAATATGTAGTGAGTGTCAAAAACATTGTCCAGTTCCCTGAGATGATCATCCCTCTATGTCCCATTGTGCCAAACTTTCCCTTTGAGAACAACCTACTATTTTTATAATAAGAGCTCATACTCCGTTATCCTCGGGACATATCAGCTATCTTGCTCCAGTTTCACCTTCTGAATCGTATACCATATTCCAACCTCCTATGTTCCCGAGATATTTTTATTTTTAGCACATTTCTATTTTTGGGAAGAAGTCATTTTTTGTCTTACTTTCCATTTTACCCCTTTTCTGATTGTCCCGAGTGATCAAAATTGCAATTCAGTGGGGCTCGCCATTTATATCATGTGAGGATCTATAAATTATGATATTTTAAGTAAATGGTAAAAATGACCTCTATTTGCGACAGAATAACTATTTTGGATTCAACTCTTCGTCACGAACTCGTGCTCCAATTTTCATCATGATTTGCTTTCCAGAAAGCTCAGAAATGAAAAATGAAAATTTATGCTTGGTAAGAGCTTTGGGTATGGAGCTACTAGGGTAGAATACTGATAAAAATCAGTCCTTCATATCTCGAGAAACTAGAAACTTTAACATGCAAAAACTAGTTTAAGAGAAACTAGTTTTTTTAAGGCTCTTCCTCCGAATTTGAGATGATTTCACCTCTGGGATCTTTGGGAATTTGAAAATTTCTTCGGAAAGGGAAAACGGTGATAGAAAAACACAACCCTCCACATCTCTAAAAAATATGGACTTCATGGCGCAAAAACTAGTTCATGTGAAACTAGATTTTTCAGCGAGGATCGTTCCCTCCAAGTTTCGTGTGATTTTGCCAACTAGAACCCCGACAACCTGGAAAGGTAGAATGTTGATTTCTTCCACTACTGTGTCATGGTGGCCATTAATGGAGCTTGAAATTTTTAGGTCTTGTTTTTTTCTCCATTCATGATAAAATCAACTCCATTGTGATAGGTTTTTACTTTTGGTGCTTCACGTGAAATTTTACTTCAATCCGACAATCGGTTTGACGGGAATTTGAACTTTGTTCTTCATAGAGCCGGAAATGAAATTTCTTTGTTGTGAGCATTCCTTGCTGCAAATCAGAGGTTTGAATATGAGTTTTTAATGGCCTTTGGTTAGGAAATAAGGGATAAAATATGTGGAATAATCCCTCACATAATCGTAATAAAGAGAAACTAATATGCGAGAAAATATTACTGATCTAAAAAAATTACGAGAATAAAATAACACAACACAAAGAGACAATATTTAACGTGGCTCACCCAATTTGGGCTACATCCACCAAGAATAACTTGCTCATATTTTATTACAAGCCATCACTCTTTAAATACAATACCCGGATCTGTTTGGAGCTATTCTCAACAAACTCTATAGAATTCACACCCAAATTCAAAACACATATGTAATGTTACATGATACATACCATATGCATAAAACTATATAAGTAGACAACTACTTAAGTAGTTTTACAAAATTGTGGGTATCAAAACCCCGTGCCAAAACCATCCCATAAACCTATGGGTCAAAAATCCTACCCATATAAGAAAAGCATGTTTCGGAATATCGGGCACATTTTTAAGGCTAATTTGTTTTTCAAGGGTTGTTCCCTCAAATTCCGCTACGGGGTTTGCCGCCCCTGCACTCCCTACTCATGGCCCGGCCCGTCCCTAAACCCCTGAAACAACTATGGAAAGTGTACACTACTCTTAGTGTACAATCTTCAACACTTTCACACATAAAATCAGGCTCCACAACCTAACAATCTCCCACTTGGGGACTCGTTTTCCTCTCGAGCATGCTTCTCGACGCTTCACTAGTTTCCACGAAGACCAACCAAAGCTGAACACAACTTCAATTTTTTCCTTGTGACCACCTTGGTCATCATGTCTATAGGATTCTGACTAGTATGAATCTTGTCTAGCTTCAACTTCTCTTCCTCCAAAGCTATCCTAATGAAATAGTACCTTAAGCGTATATGCTTCATCCTCGAGTGGAAAGAAGAGTTCTTAGCTAGGTGTATAGACTCGACTATCACTATGCAACTTTTATTTCTCATGCTTATGCCCCAACTACTCAAGAAATTGCTGTAACCAAAAAAATTCTTTTCTTTCCTCTCGTGTCAATGTCGATAACATACTCATCCTTCGTGGTTAACAAAGCCACTAGCTTTTGTAGTTGTGAAATCTAGTTCACCGTTGTCCTACGTACACCGTAAACCTAACATGTCGTGCTCCTCCTGCTATCTACATATCCAACCATATATGAATCTAGATAAGCACACAAAGTGGTGTCTAATCCAATGTAGGACAAAACTATCCCCGTGGTCCCTCTCAAATACCGAAGGATCCACTTTACCGCCCGCCAATGATCTCTTCCTGGATCACTCATAAATCTACTCATAGCTCACCTTTGCATGGGAAATATCAGTCCTAGTGCACACCATGGCATACATCAAAATGCCAACCCTTGATGAGTAAGGTACCTTGGACATCTGGTTTTTCTCCTGCTTTGTTTTGGGACATTGCTCCTTTGATAACTTGAAATGGCCTCACAAAGGAGTCCGAACTAGTTTAACATCATACATATTAAACCTCTCCAAGACCTTCTTAATGTACTATTCCTCAGATAAAGTTAGCTTCTGTTTCTTCCTATCCCAAGATATCCTCATACCAAGTATTTGTTTGGCTGCCCCCAAATCCTTCATAGGAAAGGATTCACTTAGCTGCTTCTTGAGTACTTTTATTTCCTGCATGTTTTTACCTGCAACCAACATGTCATCCACATACAAATACAGGATAATAAAACTGTCATCCTCAAATTTCTTTGTATACACATAATGGTTAGAATGACATCTAATATAACCTTGCTCCATCATGAAGCTATCTAATTTCTTATACCATTGACGTGGAGCTTGTTTCAAGCTATACAAGCTCTTCTTCAGTGTGCACACCATCTCCTCTTTAACTTTGACCTCATAGCCCTCTAGTTGCTAGATATATAGTTCCTCCTCCAAATCACCATGGGGAATTGCAGTCTTTACATCAAGCTATTGTAAGTGCAAGTATTCTACTGCAACTATTCCTAGAACAATTATAATAGAACTCATTTTTACTACAGGAGAAAAAATCTTATCAAAATCTATACCTTTTTTCTATGCAAACCCCTTGACCACCAAATGGGCCTTGTATCTTATCTTTCCTCCTTCCTTTTTGACTTTGAACACCCACTTGTTCTGTAATGATCTTTTTCCTTTGGGTAGATTTACCAAATCCCATGTTTGGTTCTCTATGAGAGCCTGATGCTCCTCATTAATGGCTTGCTCCCACTTCTTCTTCACATCTACCTACATTGCTTCATCAAAGCTCTCTAGTTCTCCACTATCAGTGAGTAATAAATAATAAAGAGAAGGAGAAAAACATTCAGGTTCTCTTCTTACCCTAGAAGACCTCCTCAATATAGGAGTTTGGGGTTCTTGTTGAGGAGGTTCCTGAATTGATTCATGTGTCACTTTCCCATCTCGGAAGATCCTCTACCGCTGCATATTCTTTCTTGGATTCTTCCCTGTTTTTCGCAACTACTTCTTATGCATGACTTTATCATTAAAGATCACATCCCTAGATCGAATGATTTTATTTTCCTTAATAATCCAATATTTATATCCAAAGTCATCACCACCATAAATAATGAAAGTAATTTTTTTGATTTAGCATCTAGCTTGGTCTTGTAATACTTGTCTATATGGACAAACACCTCCCATCCAAAGAGTCTAAGAAATGGATAATCAACTTTCTTACAATACAAAGCCTCCTCATGTATTCCTCCATCCATGGCACCTTAAGGTCCTATGTTTATCAAGTGCATAGCTACGCCACCGCTTTTGCCCAAAAAAAGAGGTAGTCCCGCATGTAACCTCATGCTCGTAGCACGTTCCATTATTGTTCTGGTCATCCTTTCTAACACCCCATTTTGCTGCGGAGTTTCTAGAACCAATTTTTCCTATAGATTCCATTATTAGAAAAGTAATCATCAAATTCATTGCTACAATACTCCCCTCTATTATTTGACCGAGATATTTTAGCTTATGACCTGTTTCATTCTCTACCAAGGCTTTCCATTTAACAAAAGTGTGAAATACATCAGATTTGTTTCTAATACAATAATCTCAAACTTTCCTTGTTGCATCATCAATAAAAGTAACATAATAACTTGAACCCCCAAGAGATGATACCTGAGCCGGCCCCCACACATCAGAATGCACTAGCTCTACCTTACTCTCTTTCTTTATAGGTCCAACCTTGAGAAACCTTACTCACTTTTGTTTCCCATATATATAAAGTCCTCACGTAAATCCAAACTTGTTTCGTATATCCGGGAAAATCCTTCTTTATTATCTCCATGCCCTTATGGCTCATATGATCAAGCCTATAGTGCAACAATGTTTTATCTACTTCTAAAGCCACAAGATTACAAAAATTAGTGCTATAAGTGGTTAAATATAAGGTTCCAACCTTCTTATCTCTTTCCACCACAAGATCACTCTTGGTAGCCTTCCAAGAGTCTGCTATAAATATCACAAGACAACCATCACTTCCCAACTACCCCGCCGATATCAAATTTTGTCTTAATGAAGGAACATGTCGACATTCTTCAATAGCCAAGTATTCCCATTCTGCATCTTAACCTGAACAGAACCTTTTCCAACTATGTTGCAAGGCTCATCATCACCAAGAAAAACATGCCCAAAATCTCCTTGAACATAATCAACAAAATAATGCCTATGGAGTAGCATGGAAAGAAGCCCCCAAATCTAAAACCTAAGATTCAGTAATATTGTGCAAAGAAAGAATCAAAGCATCCTGACATACGTTAACCGTTGCCACATTTGCCTCCTTGTTTTCTTCCTATTGTTTCTTCTTTTCCCAAAGCTCCAAACAACCCTTCTTTGCATACCTAGACTTTCCATAGTGCTAACATACTATCTTGATTTTGGACTTTGACCTTTCCCGATCCTTTTATTTTCCACGGCTTCCTCTATTCTTATGTCTCCCTCTAGTTTCCACTGTCAAAGCATTCCCTAAAGTAGAATATTCCCTAGAGCTTTTTCTTTGCATTTCCTCGCTTGAATCACCCCTACAACATCCTCAAAATTCTATCAGAATCGAAGCTAACATATTTACAACCATATTAAAATACTTTAAATGATCTCGCTACTAAACCATTCTCAGACATCTTCATATTAAACAAATTTTTCATTAAAAATATCTTGTTTGAGGAAGAGGGTTTTTCATACAACTTCCCTAATGCATCCATCAATTATTTTGTAGTCTTTTCCTTTGATACATTAAATAATGCCGAAGATGCAAGACACCGCCGGATTGTCCCAAGTGCCTTTCTTTCAAGCAAATCCTATTCCACATCCATCATTCTTGAGGGTTTGGTCACCTTCTCGGACATCAAAATATAAAGATCCTTCGATAAAGGAAATCTTCCATCTGCATCTTTCAAAGACTGAAATTATCCCGTTGAATTTATAAACCCTTGATCTTACATTATCTGCTATAGCTCCCACTCAAGATAAAAATTTCCCTGCGATTCAACACTTTAGCAAACCAAACCATGCTCTGATACCAATTGTTAGGAAATAAGGGATAAAATATATAGAATAATCCCTCATAGAATCGAAATAGTAGAAACTAATATGCAGAAAATATTACAGATCTCAAATAAAATTGCAAAATAAAATAACACAACACAAAGAGACAATATTTAACATGGTTCACCCAATTTGGGCTACATCCACCAAGAATCAATTGCTCATATTTTATTACAAGTCACCGCTCTCTTAATACAATACCCAGATCTGTTTGGAGCTATGCTCAACAAACTCTATAGAATTCACACCCGAATTCAAAACACATCTGCAATGTTACAAAATACATACCATATACATAAAATCATATAAGTACATAACTTATTAAGTAGTTTTACAAAACTGTGGTATCAAAAATATGGGTCAAAAATCCCGCCCATATGAGAAAAGCATGTTACTCGGTATATCGGCCATGTTTTAAGGCCAATTTTGTTTTTCCTGGCCGCGCCACCGAACCATTAATACCGGGGGTCTTTGCCCCGAACCCCTACTCGTGGCTCGGCCCGGTCCCATACCCTAGCGAGACAATTGTGGAAAGTGTACAAGTGCTATTACTGTATAATATTCAACACTTTCTCACATGAAAACAATCTCCATAACCTAACAATCTCCCACTTGGAGACTAGTTTTCCTTTGAGCAAGCTTCTCAACCCTTTACTAGTTTATGTTAAGAACAACCAAAGTTGAACACAACTTTAGTTTTTCCTTTATGACCACATTAGTCATTATATCTACATGATTCTGACTAGTATGAATCTTCTCCAGCTTCAACTTCACTTCCTCCAAAGTTTTCTGATTAAATGGTACCTTAATTATATATGCTTCATCCTAGAGTGGAAAGTAGAGTTATTAGCTAGGTGTATAACACTCGACTATCACTATGCATCTTTCCTTCCTCCCGCTTATGCCCCAACTCCTCAAGAAATTATGGTAACCAAATAATTTCATTTCTTACCTCGGTGGCAACAAACTCAAACTTTGTTGTTGCAAAGCCACCGACTTTTGTAGTCGTGAAATCTAGCTCATCGTTGTCCCACCTAAAGTGTAAACATAACATGTCCCACTCCTCCCGCCGACTACATCTCCATCCATATCTGAATCTACATAACCACACAAAAGTGGTGTCCGATCCAATGTAGTACAAAATTTTCCCCATGGTCCATCCGAAATATCGAAGGATCCATTTCCGCTCGCCAATAATCTCTACCTAGATCACTCATAAATCTACTCATCGCTCTGTTACATGGGAAATATCAGGCTTGGTTTATAGCATGGCATACATCAAACTACTACCAAGCGTTGATGAGTAAGGTACCTTGGACATTTCATTTCTCTCTTGCTCTGTCTTGGGACACTACTCCTTTGATAACTTGAAATGGCCTACCAAAGACATCCAAACTCGTTTAACATCCTACATATTAAACCTCTCCAATACCTTCTTAATGTACTCTTCCTAAGATAAAGTTAGCTTTCATTCCTTCCTATTCCGATATTTCTTCATGCCAAGGATTTTATTTTGCTGCCCCTAAATCGTTCATGGAAAAGGATTCACTTGGCCGCTTCTTGAGTAGTTTTATTTTCTACATGTTTTTACCGCAACCAACATATCATGCACATACAAGCACAGGATAATATAACTTCCATCCTCAAATTTCCTTTTATACACGTAATGGTAAGAATGGCATCTAATATGGCCTTGCTCCATCATGAAGCTATCAAATTTCTTATACCACCGACATGGAGCTTGTTTCAAGTTATACAATCTCTTCTTCGGTTTGCACACCATCTCCTCTTTACCTTTGACCTCGTAGCCCTCTCGGTTGCTGCATATATAGTCCCTCCTCTAGATCACCATGGAGAAATGTAGTCTTTACAACAAGTTGTTCTAAATGCAAGTCTCTGTTGAAATTATTCCTAGAAACAGTTCTAATAGAAGTCATTTTTACTACGGGAGAAAAAATATCATCAAAATCTATACCTTTTTACTATGTAAACCCCTTGACCACTGATTTGTGCCATGTATATTTTCTTTCCTCCTTCTTCCTCTTTGAATTTGAACACCAAATTGTTTTGTAATGATATTTTTCCTTCGAGTAGCTTCACCAAATCCCATGTATTGTTCTCCATGAGATCCTAATGTTCATAATCCATGGCTTGCTCCCACTTCTTCCTCACATCTACCTCGCATTACTTCATCAAATCTCTCTCGGATCTCCACCTTTGTCGGTGAGTAAGAAATAATAAAGAGAAGGAGAAAAATGTTTAGGTTCTATTCTTACCCTAAAATACCTCCTCAATATAGGAGTGTGGGGTTCTTATTAAGGAGGTTCCTGAACTGATTCATGTGTCACTTTTCCATTCGGAAGATCCTCTACTGCTGCATATTCTTTTTAGATTCTTCCCTATTTTCCTGCAACTGCTACTTTTACATGACTTTCTCATTAAAGACCACATCCCTAGATCAAATGAATTTCTTGTCGTTAATACTCCAACATTTATATCCAAATTCATCACCACCATAACCGATGAAAGTACATTTTTTTGATTTAGCCTCTAGTTTGGTCCTACCATCCTTGTTTATATGGAAAAATACCTCACATCTAAAGACTCTAAGAAATGAATAATCAACTTTCTTACCATACCAAGTCTCCTTAGGTATGCCTCCATCCAAGGCACTTGAGGGTCATTTATTTATCAAGTACACAACTGTGTTCACCGCTTCTACCTAAAAAGAAAGAGACAGTCTTGCATGTAACCTCATGCTCCTAGCACGTTCTATTATTGTTATGTTCTTCCTTTCTAACACCTCATTATGTTGTGGAGTTCTTGGAACCATATTTTTCCTATGGATTCCATTCTTAGAATAGTAATCATCAAATTCATTGTTGTAATACTCCCCTCCATTATCTAACCTGAGACATTTTAGCTTAAGACTTGTTTCATTCTCTACCAAGGCTTTCCATTTAACAAAAGTGTCAAATACATCAGATTTGTTTCTAATACAATAAACCCAAAATTTCCTTATTTCATCATCAATAAAATTAACATAATAACTTTAACCCCTAAGAACTCGATACCCGAGATGGTCCCTACACATCAAAATGCACTAGATTTAACTTACTCTCTTTCTTTGTAGGTCAAACCTTGAGAAACTTAACTCGCTTCTATTTTTGATATATGCAGTCCTCACGAACTCTAAACCTACTTCGTATATCCTGGGAAAATCCTTCTTTATGATCTCCATGCCCTTATGGATCATATGGTGAGCCTATAGTGCTACAATGTTGTATCTACTTCTAAAGCCACAAGATTACAAATATTAGTGCTATAAGTGGTTAAATACAAGGTTCCAATCTTCTTACCTCTTGCCACCATAAGAGCACCCTTGGTAACATTCCAAGAGTTTTCCATAAATATCATAGTACAACCATCGATTCCCAATGGCCCCGATGATATCAAATTTCATCTTAATGCAAGAACATGTCCGACATCCTTCAATAGCCAAGTATTCCCATTCTACATCTTAATCGAACATAACCTTTTCTAGCTATGCTGCAAAGCTCATCATCACCAAGAAAAAAATCCAAAAGTACAATAAGGAAGGCCCCAGGCCAAGTACTCTTACAGGACAACCCAACCCAAAGTACACCAAGGCAACACTAGACCACATACACACACCACCGAGTCGGACTCTGCCGATAATGCTCGGAGTTACATTGAATAATCCCTCTCCCCAGATCTTGACCACTCTCTTTCTGGTATCACCCAGCTTCACGAGATCTACAGACCCACAAGGACTATACACTTGCTAGTTTTCACAGGATTCCGCATGAGAGCTATTTTTTACAAGATTCCACCGAGTGGTAGTTTAATGGGATTCCACCGTTAAATTTATCAACCCTAGATCTTCCATCATCCTGTCGTAGCTCCCACACAAGATAAAAATTTCCTTGAGATTCAACACTTTAGTAAACCAAACCAGGCTTTGATACCAATTGCTAGGAAATAAGGGATAAAATATGTGGAATAATCCTCAAAGAATCGCAATAGTAGAAACTAATATGCAGAAAATATTACAGATCTCAAATAAAAGTGCGAGAATAAAATAACACAACACAAAGAGACAATATTTAATATGGTTCACCCAATTTGGGCTACGTCCACCAAGAATCACTTTCTCATATTTTATTACAAGCCACCGTTCTCTCAATATAATACCCAGATCTGTTTGAAGCTATGCTCAACAAACTCTATAGAATTCACACCCAAATTCAAAACACATCTACAATGATACATAATACCTACCATATGCATAAAACCATATAAGTAGACAACTATTTAAGTAGTTTTACAAAATTGTAGGTATCAAAACCATGGGTCAAAACCGTCCCATAAACCTATGGGTCAAAAATCCCGCCCATATGAGAAAAAAACATTTCCTGGTATATCGGGCACGTTTCTACCCGGCCCCAAACCCTTATGAGACAACTGTGGAAAGTGTACAATACTCTTAGTGTACAGTCTTCAACACTTTCTCACATGAAAACAAGATCCAAAACTTAATATTTTAAAGGCCAATTTGTTTTTGGGAGATGTGCCCCAAACCCCTTAGCACGGGAACTGCTGCCCCTGAGACCTCGCTCGGGGCCCGGCCCGTTTCCAAACCCTAACGAGACAACTATGGAAAGTGTACAAGTACTCTTAGTGTATAGTATTAAAAATATCACACATGAAAACAAATTCCAAACCTAACACCTTCAAGAGAGAATAACTAAGAAATAGATGGTTTATCAATCAAGTGCACCATTTTGGAAGATTTCACAAATTTTGATTTCATGACAATGGGGATTTCACTTGTTCTTCTTCTCTGTTCTTCGTTTCCTCTTCTTATTTTGATGAAATATTATTATAATACATTTTTATCACAATGGGGTAGAGGATTTCATTATTTTTGTGAAACTAGTTTGAGATTTGACAATGCCGGAGTGGTGGAATGAGGTGTTCTCTCTGCAACTTTCTTCCGCAATGGAGAAATAGTTATAAGCGAGTAAGAAACATCTAGGAGTTATAAAATTTTAAAATTTTGGAGTTGAAGTTTGGTGAATTTTTTTTCCATAAATTCCCTCACCTCAAAGGGATGTGAGGAACATAAATTTCCACGATGAGCAAGATGGTGACACATGGCATTGATCTCGACGACGAGGGAATGAGTACTCAAGGCCAACTTTAAAGCACTGAGGGGTTGGAAGCGGGTCACATGGGTGACCAAAAATATATCCTAGAGGGATGGACACATTTTAAAAGGTTAATGTACCTAACCTATGATGGACATGAAATTCCATGATGGTCCTAAAGTTTACACATGGTAGAGATACAACAAAGAAGTGGATTTGAGCTCCAAATTGCACCCGAGGGCTGAACTGGCAATCCTGATGGTCGCATGGGGTTCCAAGGTCACATGGGGGATGGGTGAATTTTTCCAAGGTTTATATACTTGATCTTTAGGGACTTTAAGGAAATAAAATCCCACCAGGATCCTGCAGCTGACACGAGTCCTCCCAAAATTCTGCTAAGTCCTAAACTTGCTCCAAGAGGACAACTTGCTGACGATGATAACTTGAGCTCCCGATGGACTTTTTCAGAAAATTTTTATATGATCCTAACTGGAAATGGCATTTTTAATCCAATTATAGGGATATAATTTCTTGATTATTCCTTTTGGTCCCTAAAAAGTAGAGTTATGATTTTTACTCCATCTATGCTTGAGAAAAAATGCCTACAAACCTATTTCGCCAAGGTGTTGTGTAATATCGGATCGACCATAATGTAGGGATTGGAATTCCATTTTTGAAGATATTTTTTTATCTCCAAAATCCATCTAGAGCTCCTAGAATCACCCTCAGAAGCTCTGCAGCTTATTTTGGCTTATGCACTGCATAGGCCTGTGAATCCCCAACTTTGATGAAATTGTCCCAACTGCTCCAAATCTTCCCTGAACCTTCCAAAATTACCCTCATGATTTTCCTAGGCCTTTGAATCGCTTCCATGTCCATTTTGTATTTTTTGCTTTGCTCCATGGAGTTGATCTAGTCCTAGGAAGGCTAGTGATGGCCCTTCCCGTGACCGCCCAAAGTTTTGTTTTAAGGAACTCCTAAAATCACCTAGTGGGAATGAATGGAATTTCCCAAATCACCTAGGGGTATGAGATAACATTAATTGGGAGGTCACTTCGACTAACTGGAGAGACTCAAGATGTCTTGGAATGATAAGACTTGAAAAATTAACACAGGGGTATAGTTGTCGTGCTGGAAATTATTGATTTCCCTGTTGTTAATTTGCATGAAAAACACACGGATATAGATCAAGCCTACCTGTTAGAAGTGGGATCCAATGTTTAGAGATCTAGTCATGCAGAACTGATAAGCTTGGCCATAAACCACTAAAGTGGCAAATCAAAGGATGTTCCTAGTAAAATTGTTTAGACTCAGAACTTGTTCTCTTAATGAGATGTTTGGGGTAGTGGGCTGCAGGGGCCATGGATCTTTAACCTTGCACAATATTTTTGAAGGAAACACTAGGGTTTCTTTGAATAGGGGATCTAACATTGACATAAGTAGCAGAGCCATCCAAGACTCCCTTGTTATTGTTATCCAAACCAGAATCTAGTTTTAGAAGCACAAAATGGTTTCCTGCTATGGTGTGGGTGGCTATGGCTTAGCGTAGGGCTCAGAGGAGGGATTTATCTATATTTGGAAAAATCTAGGTTGGTCTAGGATATTTCTTCTTCTAATTTTTCTATATTGAGGCCGACTTCTAAAGAGCCTATTTTACCAAGAATACAACTTCCTACACATCCTAAGAGGATGCATCCTTACATGTGGCGCGGTGTCTTGGAGAGTTGAAGCAGATTACCATTGCCACCAACCTGGTTAGGGATATATTTTTCCCTTAAATGTTTTTTTTTGAAGAAGGGGGCAGAGGAACCATCTCATTTTTTTATCATATTAATATATATAATATATATATATTAAAGATATTTCTAGATTCGTGTGGACACCAATTTTGGTATCCTTGACCTTAATCTCGTATGTGCTCCCTTTTATCATATTTATTCACATACATACCTCTCTTCTCGTTAAAATCACCCTTTCCCTCCTAAAATATATTTACCCTTTTAAATTGTTATCTTCTACCTTAATTTTATCCTTATGACATCATTAATCTCTCTTCCATAAATATCCCTAATCACCCTTAATTATACCTAAGTCTCTTCATTAATCATTTCTATTCTCCCTAAATCCTTACTTTCTCATCCCTAGGCATTCATTTAATAATTTCATCTTCCCTTTTCCTTTAATTAATATTTTCTACCTCTCACCTACCCTTTTATTCTTTCTAAGAAAGCGTAGCTCACATTTATTAGCTAAAACCCTAATCCCATCTCATAAGGCCTATTTGTCTTGAGCTTCTCAATCTTCCACCGTCTAAATGGATGGATTTCCACAGAGACACCAACAACCTATCCATTTCTTCATAGACCCTATAAATAGGACCATATCCCCTGTTCTTTCGGGATGTATCTTTAGAGACTTTAAGCTTTCTTGTGACCTTGCCTTCATTTCTTACTCGTGTGGTAGCTGCTTATCACTATCTTAGAGCTACTTTAGAGATTTTTTTCGTCACCTTTGGATATTTTAAGTTCTCTCTATCTCTCTCTTTTACATTCTTGGGTCCACCATTTCCATTTCATCACTCCTCATCTATTTTATAGGTTCATCAACCATCTCGAGCCTTGTCTCTACATTTTATTATCTTAATTTTCTTTTGTAGATCTTCATTTACAACCATTTATGTCCATCAAAATTGTATCACTCCCACCATCACCGTCGACCCCGCCAATCTCCTTCGATCTAGTTCTCATTTTCTTAGTTTTATGTCATCCATTCTACCAGCTATCTTTCTTTTGACCTAAAAGATTTTTAGATCCCCCAATCTTTCCATTCTACACAATTGAAGTTTTGAATCCCAACTCCATCATATTTAGTCATTGTCGATCGAGACTAGTCACCATTAACCAAGTTAACATATCTCTTTTTCTTTAATTTTCTTGTATCCTTTTTGTTCTCATTCAAATATAAATTTGTTGCCTCATCTCAACATCATTTCCAATTCTAGGTCAGCTTCAATTATTTTAGATCTATCTTTTCTCGCATATACTTTTGGCCTACTCTATACCATTAGCCATCGATTGTTCCTAGAAATCTTGGTTCGTCATCGACCCACTCAAGTTTTATTTAGAATAGTGTTTTATACAATCATATCTCGTATCTTATCACATTTATTACATTTTAGTTTTTTATTTTATCTCGATTTAGTTACATCCTACCGATCCATTCACTTACTTTATCTATCTTTATAATAAAGTGGGTTGATATCCATCCTTGGAATTTTTCACTCCTCGGGACCAACTTTGTTGAAACCCCTTATCACTGAAATAAGGGATAAAATATGCAGAATAATCCCTTATAGAATCACAATAGTAGAAACTAATATGTAGAAAATATTACATATCTCAAATAAAATTGCAGAATAAAATAACACAACACAAAGAGACAATATTTAATGTGGTTCACCCAATTTGGGCTATGTCCACTAAGAATCACTTGCTCAGATTTTATTTCAAACCACTGCTCTCTCAATATAATACCAAGATATGTTTGGAGCTATGCTCAAAAAACTCTATAGAATTCACACCCGAATTCAAAACACATCTGCAATGTTACATTATCCCTACCATATGCATAAAACCATATAAGTAGACAACTGCTTAAGCAATTTTACAAAACCGTGGGTATCAAAACCATGGGCCAAAACCATCCCATAAACCTATGGGTCAAAAATCCTGCCCATATGAAAAAGCACATTTCTGATATATCGGGCACGTTTTAAGGACAATTTTTTTCAAGGGTGCGGCCCCAAACCCGTGCTACGGGGCTGCCATCCCAGGACCCTGCCGGGGCCCGGCCTCGCCCGAACCTCGGTGAGACAACTGTGGAAAGTGTATAGTACTCTTAGTGTACAATCTTCAACACTTTCTCACATGAAAATAGGCTCCACAACCTAACACCCACCATCCTTTCTAATAATCCTTTCTCATGTGTTGAGTTTCTCTTTGTTATCTTGGTTAAAATCTCATTGTGAGGTGGATCTTTTGTGCTCGTATTCATCACCATTTCATCTAGAGGTAGCCTTAAACCATCACATATTATAGTTTCCCATTTTCTTGTTACCATTTAACTAATTTGAAACATAAGTGAAAAAATTATTCCAATATTTTGGCATGCATGGTGGGAACCACCCCTATTTGATGATTTTTTCATATTTTTTTCCATTTCCATTTTCCATTCCTCTTTTGCTAATAACCGTGCATGTAAAATATTTTATTTCATCTGTGGTGGATTACATTTCTTGGATAAACTTGCTTTTTTCAAAAATAAAATAAATAAAAAGGGAAATTGTGTTATCAGGGTATTCTTCATTTTACTCTATTTTACCCTTTTGTATTGTTTTATCCTTCTTTCTTTGAGTGTCTTCATCGAATATAACACTTCCTTTTGGAATTAAAAAGAACCTTCATATTTACTTGAAAATCTAGTCTAATTAGGAGGTTAACACTTTGCATTCACTTCCTCACACACATCCGTAGAAAACACACATCAAAACTACACATCTTAAACATTTTCTTCCAGTGGAACTAATGGGATTTCATCCTCAATAGGAAAGCCACCACGGTTTTGGGTGGTGTAATAGTTTTTTTATCATCGGTATAAAGGATAAGTACCGACACCCTTATCGCTACAAAGTGTTTGAAGTGAGAGGGTAGGCCCCAATACTAGGCCATGTAGTGATAATCATCACTTTGAATTGGGCCTCACATACATTTGGGTATTGTTATCTAATTTTTCCCCTCAGGAAAAATTGATCAAACAAAATCTTACACATGAGAGTTGGGGCGGTTGGTTTGGTCATACGAGCTCACATTTGATTTCAAAATCAGGTTGCAAGAAAGATCGTCAATGAAATGTAGGGTCAGAAAATTAATGGCCAATGGGAATGATGAAGGATATCGAGCTCAAGACAAAGAAGAATGGAGAAAGGCTCAAAGTTTTTAGACTTTGCATTTTTTGGCACTTTGGAGGAAGAAAGGGTAGAACAATGGTCAGAAATGTCCAAAATCCTGAAGTCTGAATGTCCAAAATTTTGGACTTTAAGGTTTCGGGTTTCGGAAACTCTCAGCGCGAAGTTGGAAAATCAGCCCCAAATGTTTGAAATCTCGAAGTCTGAAATTTCATACTTTCAGGATTACGGGGTTTTGGAGACCTCGAGAAGAATGCCAAAAATGGAGTGGTAATGTCTAAAATCCCAAAGTTTGAAATTCCAAAATTTCAGGCATTTGAGGTTTTGCGAATTTTGGGAATCATGCCAGAAAAGAAGCATGCAAAAATCTCAAAATTTTGAAGTCCAAAATTTCAGACTTCAGAGTTTTGGAGTTTCGGACTTCGGAGTTTCAGAAGTCTCAAACCTTGAAACATGAAATTCCCCCTCAATTTTTGAAACTTTGAAACCCGAAAGTCCAAAATTTCAGACTTTCGGGGCTTTGTGTTTGAGACTTCGTAACTCTCGAGGCCATTTTTCATAGAATGACAGCTCAACGTTCGGATGGCCATATCTTTCGACTTGAAGCCCGATTTGAGAAAGAAAGGAATTTTGAAAATCTTACAGTCTCCTCTACGTAACTACGACTGGATATCTTTAAATTAGTGGGACTAAGTTCTTAAAAATGAAAAATATAGTTCACCATTTTTTGAGGTGTCCCAGGTTTGTCACCTACCACCATAATGAAGGTATGGGCTTCGTTATTTCCTATCAAGGCACAATACATGGGGGTATAGGTTTTTTCATGGAACCCATTATTTTGCAGTGAATTTAATGCATTTTGGGGTGGTTGAAGAAAGGATTAGAATTCTTCTCTCCTTTCTCTCTCATTTTTTCTATATATTGTAAGGAGGGGAAATTTTCTAAAGGTTGGACAATTTTTGCCTTGTACCCTCCCTTCTTCTCTGATCTACAAGTGAATTTGTGGAGTTCAAACCTCCCATTTCAAACTATAATGCAATTTTGTGCCTCTTGGCCATTGTAATGGACTATATCAAATTCTTGGAGCAATAAAAATAAGTCTGTGGATGATTTCAACCCTCTCTTATGTTCATTATATCTTCCTGATCTCTCATTGCAATCTTGGTTATCTATGCATGGTGGTTGTATTACAATTTTAATGGTTTGTGTTTAATTACAAAGGTGTTCAAAATTCCTTTGGTGCATCACCTCTGTTAATTTAGGTTTATTTTCTTGCATCTTCTTAACCTTGTCTCCTTGGCAAGTTAGAGTAGGTTTTAGAGTAGATCCTCTGCAAATTGTATGTGTGCACCTGAACAGAGGAATAGGAATTGGCCTTCATCTAGAGAGCTTTCCCAATTGCAAAGTCCCACACTTTGGGAAAATCTCCATGTTATGAAATCACACTGAGAGTCTCAACCCATCGAGTTGCAGACATTTATGGGTGTTGTGATTACACATCAACATGTATATCAAGGAATCCATCCAAAACAACTTGAAACCATCCATAGATTGGCCATACCCTAGGCTACTTTCAAGCCCAATTTTCTTTCTCTGTCACATTTTCCTAATAATCAAGATAATTAAAATTCTATTGAATGACTTGTTTGAAGTAATTAAAATTCAACATAGTTTTTGATTTATTGTTTTTATGCCCATTATTACATGTTCTCAAGAGAGAAAATCAAGCAAACCATGACATCTAATAACATTCCAAACTTCTACTATTGTCTCCAAATAAAATTTAGCTATTTGTATCATTACTTCCACCCCTTTGGTCACCTCTTCCATGGTTACTCAACATATATTCTCCATTCCCTATTCAGAGTATCGAGTTATTTATTCTAACACTCATGTTGAAACCAACCCCTTTCTTTATCACCACTCGGTCCCATCTAGACCGGATAATCCACCATCCGTCACTTCTATAGAAATGTTTGGACCTCCCACTATCCCTTGTGGGTGCATGGAGTTTCAAGAGATCCTTGATTCTAACCTCTTAGCTCTCTATGATTACCTTGATAGGAGGGCTACCCATATCCCCATCGATGGTCCTCCTCTCCAACAAATTTATCCTTATCCTCCTCACTCAGAGTCCACGAGAGGTTATTACCTCGTAACTCATCATTTTCTTCCCAAGATCCATGAATGAGTTAGATATATATAAATAAAAACATCGCCCCCATGATCATCAAACCAATCAATTTGGTGGTTCCCTGTAACACCTAATCTATCTTGTATTAACACTACTATCACCTCTTCTATCCCTATCACCTCTTCATCCACTATGGTTATTAGTGCCCCTATCCAATCATCACAAGAGTCTCATTTTCTTCCTCCTCCATCTGAAAAACCTAAAAAAAAATTACCCCTTATGTCCACCTCCCATATCAATGTAAACATTATCACCTCACAACCACATCCTTATGAATAAAATCAAATCCATCAACCTCCTCTTCAAAGTGTGTTTCATTACATACTTCCCAATCAATGAACTCAAACATCTCAATCATGTCATATCTATATCCCAAATCGTCCTATATAAAATTAATCTAATATCCCCATCACTAAATAAACAACACAATACCAACCATTAATTTCACTACATCCCCATCTCCCAAAAAAAAAAACCTATATCCCAACATATTGAATCACAACCTTTCACTAATATCCCCCTTATTAACCATTTACAAAAATACCTACTCATCTTCAAACATATCAACCTAATCCCCAACATAACCGATCTACTTCATATATTCTATAACCTCATCCTTAGATTTCCCATCCTTGTACATATAATGATCCTATGCATGTGTTATTAAGTAGAATTACCAATTTTGAAGCTACCACTCTGGGATCCAAAACCACATTCTCCTATAAAAAGATCTACAATGAACCCATAATCCATCGGTCCCCATAAATACTTATCCCCCGTAATGGGAGCTCCTAAAATTCTCTAAGTTCAATAGTAAGGAGGATCCACAAAAAACACCTTCATGCCTTTAGCCATGCATGCTACCTCATTTCTCAGACAAAGATCTTATGCTTCATACCTTCCCCATGTAATTGGCTAGTCCCACGTTGGATTGGTACAACAACATTCCACAACACTCCCTATTATTTTCACCCAACTCACACAACTATTCCTAAAGAATTTTTCTATTAACATTACATGTAAAATCACTATCACAAACCTCTACGTCATTAGAAAATTTGATTACGAATCTATCGTAAATTTTGTCACTAGATGACATGGCATAATTAACAAACTATAAATCCCCAGATCTAATAAATTTGGTTCAAGTTACATAGTAAATTTCAAAGATTAAACACTCAATAACAATCTAATTGATTCATACAGGATATGTAACTCCTATAAATAAGGAGTTTAAACCAAATACAACAATCTTCCCTATTTTATCTCAACTAAAAACTATCCATATTTCCTAACTACGTGAATTATTTTAGAAAATCAAAAACTCACATTATTTTATCAAAAATGTAAGAACTAGTAAAATATGAATTCCCAACATTCCTCCCATTAGTGAGAATATGGGGAGAAACCATATCTTAAGAATTGGAAATAGAATCATATGCCTCCACATACTTTTAGGTCTCGCATACTATTGTCTTGGATCTTTCTATACATGACCTATCTACTTCACCATAGTGAATCCCTTAATGGATGATCACCCTTCCACAAATACACCTACATATGCAAACTCAATAGTTCCTACTTCACTACCAGTGAATGCTCTTTCACCGACCAATTGATGAAGAAGTCTGACAATTAAATAATATCAGCAGTTAGAGGATCAATCTATTTAAACTATCCTCCTATACAAATATCATCATATTCAAAAATACAAATCCTCCTCATTTCAATCATAACAGGGGAAGGAAAGAACACACAATATTATTGTACACACACCAAACAACAAAAAAAGATATGCCACCATACCAAAATACGGCCCCATTGTTGGTGGCTAACGAGAGGTTCTGATTTTCCTCCATCCTTCATTACCTCCGACCTCCAATAACATTTCTTAGCTCAATGTAATTTGAATTTGAGGCTCCAATTTTAAATTTCACCCCTTAATTTTAAATTGGATGTCAGTTACACCAAAATGTGTCTAGTTAATATGTAGGAATTTTATTTTAAAAAATAACATTTTACAATTTGTCGATTTGATGATGATGATACTTTAGGACTAGACAATTTTAACAATGACAAGACCAACTATCAAAAAAATATATATAATGTATATTTTTTACCAGTTAAAAAAGAGAATAAAATAAAACTTGTAAAATAAAGCTAATAAAATTATTTACCAACCACTCATAAGGTGAAAAAGGATTAAGCGATGAATTGAATCTTCTTTCCATTTCGTGACTATTTAATTTGTAGAATGTGGAGGACAATATGTGCTATTAAAATTTTATCATGATCAACATGTTATCACCGAATCACATCACCTTTTGATTTGTATAAGTGTGTATGCTCGAGCTCATGGTATGACTAGATAACATGTATACTATATCCAAATGCGGGACATGCTACTTGAGATAGACCTCCATAGAAAGTTAGTTCTTGCTCCTAAAATACCTGCCATAATATACTACTAATGCAGGAAAATATATCTAATCCTAATATAACTTTCCAAGGGAGCAAAGAGAGAGAGTGTATGAAATAAAAACCTACACTAAGAGAAGTGATACACCAGAAAAGGAGGGAATGATAATAGCTTTCCAATGTGTGAAAAATTGAAGCAAAGTACATACTAGAGAGGGTGATAATAGTTCTCCGTAGTCTAGCAACTACATTCACAACAATATTTCATACACATAGAATGATAATGAATCCTTGTACGAGCATAAAATAGACAAAATATATTTGTAATGAGGTTGGAAGGGTGAGACAAAATTCAAACAATTACAACAAGGAAGATACATCCACAAACTTGCATCTATTGCTTCATGATATGCATAGTTCAATCTATTACAAGATAAAGGCCCGGATAACCATGCGAGGAGTCCACTACAAGGGCATGCAACACATTAGCTTTACAATACAAAAATGACATAATTTTTCTACTCAAAAACTATCCCCCTTTTATAATGAGCCCACATTTCAATTTATAGAATTTGGAAGAGACATGATTGAATTCCTGAAATGTGCCTTTCAACCACTTGTAAGAGGTAATAAATGAAGTGAAATGATGGTATGTTACTTACAGAAGGCTCCCCATGCTATCCCATAACCTACAGCTAGAGAAAATGATGACCATGCTTCTTAATTGCTCTCCCAACTACCAATTAAAACACTGATAAAAACCTCGGAACATTTTCCTTAAAATAAGCATTAAATATTCTTCAATTTACAAATTTATTTATTTTTGTGTGTGGTGCTTGGAGTAATGACTCCAAAGAGACCAAATTTATAAAAATCCACCAAGAATTGCAAAAATTTATGGCCTTCTTAGTGTGGGCATCTATTTTGAGTTTGTCAGGATTTCTTACATTTTATGGGAATGAACATGTAAATTTTTTAGAGATAGATATTTTTATTTCCTTTTCACCTACATACAATTATTAAAAATAAGACATCCAGTTTTTTTGGTGTAGATGATTTTGTACCCTTTCAAAAAAGTCAAATTATGTGGAAATCATAGTTTTGAGTCAAAAGTTATGCCTGTTTGAAGTTTGGGGGTTGGGCATTCCAATTTCATTTTGGGTTGTAGGTATTGCCAATTTTCGGGAACTCACTTCCCTAAAGTACTTGGACCGTGTGGACTTCCTTTTTGTGCATCGTCGACTCGGCTCTTCTCGTCCTCACGCATCTACCATTGACTAAGCTAGGTGGGTCATTGAGCTCGACATATCTGCAATGCTTTCCCTACTTTGGTATTTTGGTTATTTCAGGTCAATGTGTCCCAGGATGTACGAGACATTTTTCTCAAGTATTCTCTGTACTTTATTGGCTATGGCTATTTCAGATTTTTGGGGCATGTGTGTACTTTTTCCCAACTATCCTGTGAAGACTGCGTGGGACAAAATCTTCCACTTTTACTACAATGTATTGAGCTCCTTCATTGATTGATGACTTCGGCGATGCGGGGAACTAGTGACTTGAATGAACCTGTGTGGCCTAGGATGTCGAGAGCTGAATTAGCCATAATACATTGCCTCCTTTGTAAATTATACCGAACTAGGTACAGTGAACCCAAAGTATAATCTACATTGGTTCCATCTCGCAACCCCTAGACCCGATTTGCACTAAAATAGGCCCTTGACTTCATTTTTAATTTTTTTGTAATTTTTCACTAACTCCTTGGATTTTTCTTTGGATAGGGAAGTTAGAGAAAAGCCAAGGGATCCCTCAAAACCTGATTTTGGGCCTCGAACCATTTCTACTTGCTCAAGCCTGAAGAAATTGTGCAAGTTATCAAAATTACCTTGGGGGTGAATTTTTATAACACAACATCCAAACACCAATAACCCTCCTTTTTCTTAGCACATGGGACATGTATTACATGGAAGGATATCAATAAGACATTTAATTTATAGCCATAACCTCCTTGTTATGGAGAAATCACAACACCCCCGAATGGCTAGTTTGTGGAATTGAGGCATTCAATGTGATTTCCAAACATGGAGCTATCCTAAGTGTGGGACCTTGTGAAATGGGATAGATCTCTAGAGAAGGCCAGTTCCTGTTCCTAATCCTACCTACCACAACTACTCCTAATGTAAGAAAAACCTATCTAAACCTAATCTAAACTTCCAAGGAGATAGGGAGAGAGATGCATGGAAAGTAAAACCTACACTAAGAGTGGTGATACACCAAGAAAAGGAGTTGCTAGATAGATTCCCAAACCTAAAAAATAGATAATAATGTATTATAGAGGGTGGTCAATAACCACAAAAATACACAAGAACATCAAAACCCCGTAATGGAAAAATTAGTTGCATAGAATACCCGATAGAAATGAGAGGCAAGAAAGAACAATGAAACAATGAAAGGCTAGGAGATCAACAAAAACATTATTTTATTTCTCCATATGAACTTACACAGTACATTGTAGTAGGGAAAGGAAAGAGTTCCATTACAAATTTTTTGTGAAGGCCTTAAGCCCTAGATTTGAGAAGAAGAGGGGTGCATGGGAAGAGAAAAATGAATAACTTTTTGTTTTATGCAACCCAATTACAATTTATAGAAGAAATTTTAAGGATAGAGAGAGGAAATATGAAATCCATTGCAACCATCTCGTAAAATCTATCATATCTCCCTGCAAGAGTGATGGGAAATTCGCCAAGCCCATACTCTATGTACTTTGCCTTGTTGAAGAAGAAAACATGCCCATACCTTAATTGATGACTTCTCACCTACCACAACACTATACACTATTCCTAGATTTTTTAAGTCCAAAAACTTTGAAAGTATGATTTTGATGTTACCATTTTGTATATTGTTTCCCCATTATTCCAATGACTATTTTTTACGAAAATATGACATCCGGTGTTCAAGTTATGCCATTTTAGGTATTGGGAACCATGAAATTTTAGGGTTTCAAAACCTTTGAAAAAATATATTTTTGTCTCCATTGCAATGGTCTTGTTTTCATGATTGTAATAACTATGAGTTTTTGAAAATGTGGCATTTCTAGCTCAAGATATGACACCTTTTGTGAGGGTTTTTGTGTTCATTCTAGGCACTTTGCAATTCTTTGTTGGTGAGTTATGTATCATGCCTTCGCTCATGGCCGGTGAGCCTAAACATTTTCCCATCGAGCCCTCATCAGTTCCCCAATCCATGCTGGTTTGCATTGGATTCACGTGCCTAAGAATAACTCGAGAGGGCTATGAAGATTCCCACCCACCAACTCTCCATTAGTTTAGCACATTGTTCCCACGTGGTGCTTGGATCGGTCTTCGAGTTCTCCCTACAATGTTAACTCTCCACTAACCTGTGTTTACTTCCATATACTACCCTAGCTTAACTCCCAAGCCCTTTTCGTAATTTCAGAAATTTCACCCACTTTCGGGCATTTTGACTTTGGGGGACTCATAAGCGCATTCATCATCAAGTGACACGAGAGTTCCAAAATGCCGAAATCCTAAAGTCTGAAATTTAGAATTTGGGTTTCAGACTATCTTCCATTTTACCCTAAGACTATTGATGAGGCCATAAATTGGCCATAAATTACCATTATTTTGTCCATCCAAGTTACCTTTCAAAGTGCATTTTAATGTAATCTAGGAACTCATAGTTTTCTTAAGATATAATATAGGATATATATCTTGTTCATTCTTTAGAAATATTTTTAATCTATTTTATTGACTAATCCTATTGATTATTTGGGAAAAGATGCAATGCCTTATGTATACGAGGCCATAAATGAAAGATATTGCTAGTATTGAGAAAAGTGGAATTGATCATGTATGGTATATCTAAACTTAAATATGATTTCATATTATGATTCTTCTAAAAAATTTATGCAAGTTCAAAAAAATAATCATCTCAATCCGAGATCGTATGCAAAAGTTATAGCTGTTTTAAGTTCGCTCCGGAACTTGCAGGGCTTAGTTCGGAACTAGGC
This sequence comes from Taxus wallichiana var. yunnanensis, assembly GCA_018340775.1. Classification (NCBI taxonomy): domain Eukaryota; kingdom Viridiplantae; phylum Streptophyta; class Pinopsida; order Cupressales; family Taxaceae; genus Taxus; species Taxus wallichiana. The sequence continues at coordinate 162,261,708 of CM031236.1, forward strand.
TGATTTTGAATTTTTTTGAGGAATTGTGAAATATCATAGAATCCAATGGAAAATCAAAGAGAGGTTTTTTGTTCATAGCAATGTGATTAACAAAAACATCATTTATATTTGTTATAGGTATAACAATAAAGAGAGATCTAACTTTTAGTGAGCTATAGTCCGAGGAAAAATGTATCGACGAGCGGTAAAAAAGTTCCATAAATAGAAAGAAAACTTCAAAGGGAAAATATGAGAGAATTTTTTTTTCATAGCAATGTGTTTAAAAAAACCTCATTCAGATTTACTACAGTTTTACCAATAAAGAAAGATCTTGTAAGCACACAACAGATTATACAATGAATACACAGTTATAGAACTTCAATATATTATTTCACGAATAATATTCTTCTCTCTATTATTCATACGAGAACTCTTACAAATATATAGGAATAAGTCATTCCTATAAAATAGGAATCTGATATAACAACACTCCTTAATTCTCTCACCAAACTCCTATTCATGTGAGTTGTTTATTAACAACTTCACATATAAACAAATATAATAACAGACCTAACAAATAATAATGATTAATAATGTTAAACAATAATATTAATCCTAACATTCACCCCCTTAGTGTGAACATTATTAATCACTAATCTTCACCCCCTTAATGTGAACATGACGAAGAACAATATTTGAAGAAATTAAACCACCTCCTGAAAGCACTTCTTAGACTAGGTACAGACTCCATAGATTATCTCTTTACCCTCGTAAAGGTGTAGTGTCGAGCCGAATTATGCAGGAATGCTCCCTTCCTCTTTGGGTTCCTGTGGGACTTTCCCTTCCTCTCTGGGCGCCCGAATTCTGAATCTCCAAGATCCACAAGCTTCACACTAGCTGGATAACCATCCCTTGAATCTACCTCGAAATCTTCTCCTGCTCCCAAAAGTGAGTATTCTGACAACATGACTCCTCCAAAAAGTTCTGAAAAGGGTTTATTCAGAAAACCATCACTCTGTAAAACAAGAACACTGAAAATGAAAAACCACACTGCACACATGTCACCAGATCAGTATGCGGCCCCGTCGTTGGCGACTGACGAGAGGACGCTGCTTGTCCTCCATCCTCCTGTGCCTCCATCCTCTAGTCTTCATGATGCTGCTAACTCAGTGAAATGTGAACATGAAGCTCAAATTTATATACTACAATCAGACGTCGGATTCCACCGAAAATGCGTCCGTGAGGCAAATTTTTTATTTTTATTTTGGACTTTTACAATGACACGAATTTTGACTAAAATAAAAAATGTCAAAAAATAAATATCCTAAAATCACCTATTTATTTTACGGACTTTTATATGACATAAGACATACAAAATAACTCTTGACTCGGTATTGATTTTGACACTGATACAAAATGACAAAAAGACCCTAAAAAAACTACATTAAAACATGGCCAAATATATTGAATAAAAACTTATACAATTTAAGACTCTAATACAAGATACTAATTACATGATGAAACAATAACTACTAAAAATACTTTTATTTGACTCAAATAACTATTAAAAACAAAAAACAAAAGACTAAATGACCAATTAAAATCTAAAAACTAAACTATAACGACTCAATTTTCTAATATAGCTGGAGGCTATTATTAGATTCACTACGACAAAATAGCCTAATTGACATGCATATACGGAATTTTCATGTTTGAACTGCATGTATTACATGTGTAATCTGTCAAGTGCGTCGATCTCATACACCTCGAAAGTTGTTTCATTACCTTCGAAGCTCAGCTGTAGATGCAAAACTGTACAGGCAGATAACAATATAGTACGTGAGTGCCAGGTACGTGGAGACAGTCAATGATCCAATGGCGCATGGGAAAATAAACTGTTGCCGAGAAGAAAGCCACTTTTGCAATGAATAATAATGATCCACGTTGAGTCTGAAAGAATTGTGATGCGGGCAGTTTGATGCGGAATTAGATGCACGGTTTAAACTTTTCACGGCAGCACAATCAACTTTAAGGAAGGGCAAGATAGCTTGTTGGAGATCCGCAGAGCTAAGTTGACACCAACCCAAAGAACTCGCTGAGTATTATGGAATGCTATGTGCCCAGTCAGCGAGAGGAAGTGCATATCCGTTGGTGCAAATGTGGAGTAGAAGGGCTCTTTACAGCAATGCAAGTATAGATTGAATCGACAGATCCGTATGCATGGAATACAATACACGGAGCTCGACAGATAGTAGATCTAATCAGCTGTAGAAATATATAGTTGACTGGAATATGTTTCAAACCTTCCAACAAAAACTAATAACAAATAATCAATCCTACACTCCGAAGGAATATATCAGGCTTTCATGAATTGGGGCAGTAAGAAAACAGGCGGTGCCCCTATTTCTCTCTAATTCTCCATCAGAGGTATGATAGAGGTCGCTCTGATACCAGATGTAAGCACACAACCAGATTATACAATGAATACACAGTTATAGAACTTCAATATATTATTTCACAGAATAATATTCTTCACTCTATTATTCATACGAGAACTCTTACAAATATATAGGAATAAGTCATTCCTATAAAATAGGAATCTGATATAACAACACTCCTTAATTCTCTCACCAAACTCCTATTCACGTGAGTTGTTTATTAACAACTTCACATATAAACAAATATAATAACAGACCTAACAAATAATAATGATTAATAATGTTAAACAATAATATTAATCCTAATGAGATCTAACTTTTAGTGAGTCTGCAAAGTATTAGGAAAAGTGTATTAGACGAGCACTAAAAGTTCTATAAATAGAAATAGAAAAGTCAAATAGAAAATATGAGAGAGGTTTTTGTTCAAGAAATTTGTTTAACAAAAACCTCATTTATATTTTCTACAAGTCTTACCAATGAAGATAAATCTAACTTTTAGTGAACTCGTAGAAGAGGAAAAAAATGTATCGCATAAGCGTTAAAAGTTCCATAGTAAATAACAACAAAGTCAAATGAAAAATCGAGAAAGATATTTGGTCAAAATCATATTTTGAGAAAAATCCTCCTTCCAATAATGTAGAAGAATAAAATAGTTATGATTCTTGTTACCGAAAAACAAGGAGAAGATTTGGGAGTAAATCTTCCTAAAATATGTAAGATAAGATTTGACCCTAATAATATCTCTCTCTCCAAATTTTGTGGATATGGAGATCTTAGTTGTTAGGATTGTAACAAAGATAAGATCAGATTGTAATTCCTAAAATAAGGAGTTGGTTGGATGCATGAATTATAAAATCAACCTTCCACACTAAGATATGTAATGATTTTCTCCCAAGAAATAAAGATATGTTATTTCCTCTCAAATATTCTGTAGTTATAAGATCTCAGAAGTATGATTTAAATCCTCTTCCAATGAATGAGTTGGACACTCATTCCAAGGAAGATGGATCTATATATTTATGTTTATGTTTATTCATTTTTCTGTAATTCATTATGTTGTTTTGTTTTTATCCTTGTATTGTGAAAATGCAGTCTGTTGTGAACCTGTAGGTGTTTTATTCAATTATGTTTATTTCTAATTCAGCAATTTCAATTTATGTAAGTGTGTCTTTAAATTCATGTAAGTGTTTTTGTTTCATGCAAACTTTATTTCTGCAAGTGTGCCTTTTAATTTCCGCAAGTGTGATTTATTTTATGCAAAATTGGTTTATGTTTAAAGGAGTTGCTTTCCAAATTTTTCTTCTCTTAATGCATACATCCTTCGGACACCAACCCGGATTGACATTATTAATGGAAAGGATTGACGAACCTCATCATTTTGGCATCGTTGCCAAGGAAACGGTGTTATTAAGAGATTTAGAGTTCTCTAAAAGAATATTCTAGTGACAGTAGAATACCTTTTAGCAAATTCTATGACAGGAAGTATTTGGTAAGTAGTTTCTTTAGAATTTTATTTCCTATAAGTAGATTAAAATTTCATTTATGTAATTAGGAATATTAGATTGTAAATATTTATCTCCCCACAAACTAACTCTGTGTATAAGAAAATGACTGTGATGTTTGATCAAGAAGGTATAATGGTATGAACAAAGAATTCAGATCTAGAAATGGTAGAATATGATATTGAATCTGGAAGTAGATCCAGTTGATGAAATATCATATGTCATTCTTGATAACCACCACCATTTCCCCTTGTATCAACTAACAACTCAGTGATCTTATTACACATAACCTTAGTAAAAAAATTAACTTATCGAGTTTGTAATAATGAAGTTGTAGCATTTCTAGTTAATTCCATCCATATTCGAGGATTTCATTAGAGCCAAAATAAATACTCACTCATAATAAATCCACCCATAAAAATATTTTTCATCCCATAATAAAATTCAATACCTGAACCATATCCATTAGAAAAAATTGTTTTCATGTCTTTCAATTTCTTCATTTTTGTATATGCTTGTATAACGTTAAGAAGCAATTATGGTTAATATCAAGGAAATAAATTTTTGCGTACTAACATCTGAGGACTAAATCTATAGGAATTTCTAGAGTTGTTCTTGATACTAGCATGCAAATTTTGGAGCACCAATAGTATCAACCAAGGAGCATGCAGATTTTGAAGGGACGCATAGATACCTTCACTCTCTCTTTTTAACAACTATCTCATCGTTTCCTGAGATCACTAGTCCGGGATTTGAATATTACTATGGTGATTCCAATAATGCACAATTCAAGATGGGCCTTGAAGACCTAGAAATTGTCTAAACAATTTTTGGAAATATTCTTGGATTTACCAAGTATACAAAAAGTTATTATAAGATCTCGAGACATTGCTTCCTATTTTAGACAAGTTGTAGTTTGATGAATATATTCGATGATGGATCAAATTTTTCTCTAATCCTTCTCATTCTATCATTTCAGCCAAAAGAAAGAAAAAAAAGAAAACAAATTTGATTGGAAAACCAGCTTATTGACAGTCAATTTAAGGCAAAAAAAAAGAAAAAAAGAAAAAAATCAAAAAGCTTTGATTGGAAAACCAGCTTGCTAGCCAATTAAAGACAAAAAGGGTGGCTCTTCTTTAAAAGAAATCAACTGCTACATGGTGGCTTCTTTCTTGATCTTTGGTCGACTATGTTAACAATAGGATGACAAGGACAACTAGAGGTATGATCAAGTTATTTTGTTCTACTATTTTATTTTTAAGCTTTATTGTAAGTTTTTTTAGTACAACTAGATCCAATTTTAAAATCTCCAAGGAAGACAAGATAAAATTCATATCTCCCCTACTTATATAAAAATATGTGCACCTCTTTGCAATCAAAATTTTAGAGTCTAATTTATGGGCAGCCATGAATAAACAACATGCATGAGCTTAAGTGCGGGAGAGAAGGAGAAGCACAAGGTATGCATTTTGATTTTAGATATGAGACATAGCAGAAGGAGATCCATACAAGAACCTGTTGTATAAGAAAGGAAATCAAAAGCAGCAGAAGGATCTCCACACAAGAACCTAGCTGCAAAAGAAAGAAATTTAAAAATAGCATAAGGAGATCCACCCAAGAACCTGTTGTACAAGAAATGAAATGAAAAGCCATAGAAGGATCTCCACACAAGAACCTGCTATAAAAGAAAGAAAATCAAAAATAGTAGAAGGAGATCCACATAAGAACCTGTTATAAAAGAAAGAAAATAAAAAACAATACAAGGATATCCACACAAGAACTTGCTACAAAAGAAAGAAAATTAAAAACAGCAAAAGGAGATCCACATAAGAACCTGCTGTACAAGAAAGAAATTAAAAAATAGTACAAAGAGATCCACGCAAGAACTTGCCACAACAAAAGGAAATTAAAAATAGCAGAAGGAGATCCACAAGAACTGTCTTTGAACTATATATGGAATGCATACATGCATAAGATCAATGCAGAGAAGACTCTAAGAAGAGGAGATAATAATATAATTCATGAGGACATGCATAAGTTTAAGTATGGAGAAATGATGAGGCCATAAATTGGCCATAAATTACCATTATTTGTCCTTTTAAGTTACCTTTGAAAGTGGATTTAAATGTAATCTAGGAACTTATAGTTTTCTTAATATAAAATATAAGATATATATCTTGTTCATTCTTTATAAGTCTTTTGTTATCTATTTTGTTGACTAATCCTATTGATTATTTAGGAAAATATGCAATATCTTAAGTATGCAGGCTATAAAGGAAAGATAATGCTAGTATTGAGAAAAGTGGAATTGATCATAGATGATATATATAAACTCATATATGATTTCATATTCAAATTCCTCGCAAAAAATTATGCAAGTTCAAAAAAAGAATCATCTCAATCTGAGATCATATGCAAAAGTTATAGCTATTTTAAGTTCACTTGGAACTCGTAGGCTTAGTTAGGAAGTTCGAGCTTAGTTCGAAACTCACGAGGCTTAGTTCGAAACTAGTAGGCTTAGTTTCAAAACTCACGAGCTTAGTTACGGAACTAAGCATATGTTGATATTTTTGAGGAATTGTGAAATATCAGATAATCAAATGGAAAATATGAGAGAGGGTATTTTTCATAGAAACGTGATTAACAAAAACCTCATTTGATTTGCTACATGTATTACCAATAAAGGGAGATCTACCTTTTAGTGAGCCGCGATTCGAGGAAAAGTGTATCGATGAGCACTAAAAGTTCCATAAACGAAACAAAAATTCAAATAGAAAATATGAGAGAGATTTTTGTTCATAGAAATGTGTTTAACAAAACCTCATTCAGAATTTCTACAAGTTTTATAAATAAAGAGAGATCTAAATTTTAGTGAGCTATATTCCAATGAAAAGTGTATCATATGAGCGCTAAAAATTCTATAAACATGAACAGAGAAAAGTACAATAGAAAATCTGAGAGAGGTTTTTGTTTATAGAAATGTTTTTAACAAAAACCTCATTCAAATTTTCTAAAAGTTTTACCATTGAAGATAAACCACATTTAGACCTTGTGACTCACTTTACACACTTCGGCTAAGTTCCTTGGTCCTCCGCCACACATGCTTCTTTGCATAGTGAAATTCTCGAGCTATGTTGAGTTAGCCCTTGACTGATTTTCATCTAACTTGTCTCATATAGACCTCACCTTTGTGTTGTTTGAAATCTAATCTCATCCTTTCTAATTCTCTACTCCACGAGCTCTACGATGTGGGTTCCTTATATTTACAACAAGATTCCTCCAATGAACTTACAGAGCCGAAAAAAAAGCTCCTTGAGCTCTCCGGTGTTAGTGTCTCCAATGTTCTACATTTTTCGTTTGAGCTCCCTAGGTTTGTGTTTAACCAAATGGCTAACCTTCCCCTACAATGCCAAGTAGCTCGGATCCTAAGTTGATTCCTCCCACCGCATACTCAATGTCGAGATCCTATCTTCCCGACTCACAATGATATATGTCAAGTATTCTCTTTGTATCACAAACAAAACATCCTCCTCATGGGGAAAGACCTATTGGCTTTGAATATTCTTACCGACTTCCAAGCTCCCTGAAACCCTTATTTCGTGACTAATCGTGGTTGTGTAAACCTTGACTTTATTGAGCCATCCGTGAACTTGTCAATCCGCCAAAAGAACTTTTCTCCCATACATTGAGGAACTCACCCATTCCCCCGAGTTCCATGAAGCTCACCTCACGTGGAATTATGTCAACTCACCGAGGAGCTTACCAAGATGATCAATGAGTATAGTCATTTTTCTACCCATAAAACAACAATCTAATACCATGTGCATCGGCCTATCACCCCGGTGGGCGCTGGGTGCTCACCCAAGGCGTGTGTGGGTGCTTTGAGCTTCTCCTTAATGTGAGTCTTGTGAGAATACATCATCTTAGGACATGCATTGAAGCACAAAAGAAAATAAAAAAACCATGCATCATTCGAGAACCTAGGATGAGTTATCATATTAATGCATCTATAAAATATAAATAACAAGAAGCATATACAATCGATTCATAACATGAAAGAAATGCATTAGGTTTAAGCTCATGAACAAATATATACTTTAGAACAGAACCTTCCATTTATATTAGTGATTTCAAGGTGACCACATTAATTCCTTGAGGTCATACCAAACCCATATAACAACAATGCAGAGAGAAGGTCATGCATAATAGCTATACCACACCCTTCACATTACAAGGATAAACACGGACCCATCCTTCTAAATATGCCATCACACCTATATTTTATCTGTTCATCAAAGAATACTTGTCAGAGATCACACAATGAATCTCGCATGGGATAGAAGGCTAGGATCAAAGGCGCAGAAGGCAAGTTCAGAATTCGGGACTTAGCTGATTTTGAGCATGAAGATCTATTTTTAGGAGATGACGTGTGGAACACACCAACAAGGTAGAGACATGCGTGCCATGCATTATCTATATTTTGAGAAGTGGTTTAAATCATCTATGCATGTAGATGAGTTAAGAATAGAATTGAAACTTCAGTTGACTACAAGACAACTATAGATAGTGCACTTACATGTGTGGCTATAATTGTAAACGAAATATGGCTATTAATAGCATGCGACCTATTTCTAGAATAGATAAGCGGTGAAGGGAAAGTCCCCACCCTATATATATATGATGTTAGGTGCATAGTAGAGAATAATTACATGTATCACAGAGAGTGGTGTATGTGTGTATCAGATCCATATGCACCTTGATATAAATTGACAGTACTGTAAGGAGCTTCTATATTTATTAATAGATGGAAGATATTAGTTGAATCTAAGTGTCATTATGTGTAATTGAGTATTGCATGTTATTAATTCAATGATGATTACTATTTAAGCTTGTTCTTTCATAGATCTGTGGGTAGCATGCACTGTAGAATGATGGATTAGTTATGAATCTATATGTTCTTGTCTTCATCATGCTAACATCCTGTTATAACAACCCTAAAGAGGGACCTGGTACCTTTGCGCGCTTCGGGTGAGTGCTCAGTCTAGGCTGAGTGATGTGCTAGCACGACTAGGGTGTTATCTTGCAAATTCTAGGCTGCATCATTGGTTCCATTTTCGGGACCTCTTTTTCAGTTGTTTTTAGGATGGTTTATATTGGAGACATACTAGTTAACTCTAGCAAGTATTGAGGAATGGATACATGATCTGGAGGTAGAATATACATGATGGTTCAGCAGTGGATTTGAGTTTAACACATGTACTTGGGTAGAACAAAACCTATATGACAATTTATATGAGATATTTTTCACTATCTTTCCAAAGTAGAACCGTATGAGTGGCTTACCGCTTATGCATCTCAAAGTGGAATTGGAGGCATCGTGAACTTTTCTAGACATAGGAAGAATTTTAGGCCCTTTATGATGCTGATCTGAACTGGACTCACATGGTGGATAGATGGTTTCATGGTCTTCTAAATAGTTATATTCTGGAATATTCAATTTCAATGTACTCTTTCCTAGAGGTAGCTGAATTCTAGTTTTTACGGTATCCAAGAGGAACATATTTGCACGGTATTCCACTAGCGATTAAGATCTTAATGGTAACCTTGAACCTAGAGAGTAAACCAATGGCTAACTAAACTTCACCACGTGTGAAGGCAGGAACAATTTTGGTATTAAGATGGAAGACCTAGCGGTAGAGAGAAACAAAGAGAGGAAAGGTGGATTAAGTATAATGAGGTGCGCGAGAGGGAAATAGAGAAGTAGCGTTCCATTGCAGAAAGTATGGCGTTGAGGAGAGAACGGCTCATGAAGGATTTACGGCTCATGTAGAAGACATGGAGCTAGAGCATCAAGAACTCCCCCATCTTAGAAAGCATGACAGAGATCCCTTCTCGGCCTCACATGGAAGTGTGCCAGTAGAGACTACTTGGGCTGCAGTGCACGCATCTTAATCCACCTGGTGACCTAGCCTTTGTGCTTGGTTTTTCAGTATCTAGTACGACAAGTAACCAACAAACTAACTTGGGAAGTAGGAAAGCAGGAGTAAGTCAGGGATCAAGTACATCAATGGTAGGACAAATGGCTTCAATTTCATTTGGAGGAGCATTCTTAGGCACATCATCCACATAGAATATAAGCGCTCATAATACTAGATTCACCTCTGGAAGTGGAACTTCTTCATAGACTGTGGGGGTTGTTTATAGTAAAGCGTCGAACATAGGGAAGTACATCTACAGGACCTATTCCAACTAAAGGTGGTGGATCAGGAGGTATAGGTGGTTATAGTTCTAGTGGATTTGGTGGTTCTGGAGGAAAATGGAACACATGAGGTTCTGTATCAGGTGGTCAAGGTCCACAGTAACCACAAAATATCTATATGGAGATGTCACTTTGTCTCCCGTAGTATAGAGGTATAGAGGATGCTTTTGAACATGTGCATATGTGTGAAATTTTGTGGTGCACTAAAGGGATTAAACTGTTATGAGAAAGGCAAGTTAATTCACTACTACATTGTAGGGGCATGCGTACATACTGGTATAGGAAGTTTGACACTCGATCAAACTTGTGTGGATTATGCAAAGACGAGGGATACTTTCTTGAAAGTGTTTCATATCCATGAGTTTGAGCAGAAGAGTATAAGTGTGCTCAAAGATATCAAGTAAGGCACTACTAAGAGTGTACATGAGTATGATGCTCATTTTAAGACACTTTTATCTAATTTGTCTTATGATATCCATGCTATCCATCATGCACAATGGTTTGTTGGAGGATTGATTACACCTTTTAGGAGGGTGTTGTCACATAAGACCTACACATATCCATGTGAAGCACTGGAAGAAGCTTTACGTGCTGAGGTAGTTGGGAGCATTAACACTAGAGTCAGTCCATTCCTAGAGGCACAAATCACAGCTATGGCTAAGCAGTTAGAGAAGCTGTCAGCAAATTCAGCCCATGAAACGCACTCAGGGACTTGGTGTACAGATTTTGAAGTGGAAGGTCACACCAAGGATAGTTTTCCTCACAGATCTATACGCTCGTTACTGTTGGATGTGAAATTTTCCATTTGAATCATGATGCTAGCCACTATCCTTTGTTACAGTGCACAATAAGGAAGAATGTATCTTGTTTTTGTAAGATTTACAGGTCCACAACCCATGATACTGAGGATTTTTAGGTTGATTGGTCAGATCCAAGATGCCATAGACATTGGAGTACGATAGATAGGTATAACAAATAATTCTAAGGGTAGGAATGAGAGGTGTTTTGAAGGAGGTAGTGGAAGGGGATCCCGATATTGTGGTGGATATGGAGGAAGAGGAGAGCTTCCTCGTGGAACATGTTATACGTGTGGATCTCTTGACCACTACAAGCATGAATGTCCTAAGAATAATGCATGTTCTTTATGTGGGAAGAACCATAGCTATGAAGAGTACCCAGACCTATATGAGCATATGAGTAAGCAGCATAAGCAAGAAAACAAAGGTGCCGAGATGGTTAGAATCTAGTGTGCGGTAGGAGATCAGTGGATTCCAAAGATAATGAGAAGGATCTCGAGGCATTAAAGTGAAGAATACTACATGCGCTGAAGCTACACACATGTGAGAAAAATTACACCAAAAACCTATGATCACCAAGGAGGAGGTTTTACACACAAGGTACCCAGATCCTACTCATCAGAAGGAAGTTTACTAGAATCCCATGGAAGTGCTAAGAAATCTTCAAGGTGAGATATAGTACCTAAAGGAGTAGAAGAAATCCTTGGAGATAGTTCAAACCTGATATCGATGATCTCGTAGGAGGTGTGTAAGATGTTGCGCTAGGAGAACATTATTCCATTATTGAGAAGTTGGTTAAAGGGGAACACTCCGCGCGTAAGTCTTGAGACCGAAGATAGATTTTACATGAAAATATTCCACCGATAGCATTGGCTATGATAAAGAGATTAATCTGAATTTTGTTGTGGATGGGTAGCTTTTGAGCAACATATTGATCAATACAAGTGTGGAAGTCAATGTGATGACATTAGATGCATGGGTAAAAATCTGGAGGCCTCCATTACAGCCATCATCTAATGTGTTATTCATGGAAAACAGACTAAGGCCACTCCCATAGGAGTTTTGAAAGATGCATCTATAACTATACAAGGGGCCAAGTTCACTAGGGATTTTGAGGTATTAGCACTTGTAGAAGTAGACAATTTTCTAGCCTTGCTTGGATGCCCTTGGTGTTATGCAAATAATGTTGACTTGAGATTCAATAAGGGATATATCAGCTTTGAAAACAAGGAGGAAAGGGTTGTGATACCTTTGACAGATGGGAAGTCTACACCCTATGTTGAGCCTCTAAGTGAGGAGGACTTAAACAAAGTCTATGTATGTGCTATTCAGGACCTAGAGGTCAACGAGCCATCAAAAGAAGGCATTCTATAGTGGGAGGATTCTCATTCTATTAGTGATACTACGAGTATTTCTTGTGACAATTGGGCTCATGGTACATATGAATTAGTAGGGCGTGAGGTGAAAATAATGGTTATGCGCAAGAATGGATTTCATTTAATTCGACGGATAGGAAGCACATTAACTTGGTATACAGGGACAGAGGATGTTTCCACCTTTCTGAAGGCCATGGAAACGCAATGAGAAGATCCAGTTACAAGGAGAGATATGTTTATATCTACATTGCATGGTATAGCAACGCACTGGTGGGTAGTCCACAGGGATAATCTTATAAACTAGGAAGAGATTGGAACAACTTTGTCTACCAGGTTTATAAGGAACAATGCACCTACACAAATCTACACGTATCATGGTGATCAACCTATTCAGCATCACATTTAACAGTGTGAGAGACTATGGAAAGTAGGATAGGAATCATTACCACCTTCACTCTAGGTGCATAGACTTGATTCCACGCTACAAGGATGCACACACACTTGGTATGTATATGCAGAACTACATAGAGAAACTGGGAACTGGTAAGAGTTTCCTGTAGGTATGATCTGGACATTTGACTACTTCTCGAATCAACTTCCTATAGCAGAGGCATTAAAATTTGTCAAGCGCTTAACTATGGGAGATAGTGCAAAAGTAGAAGAGCATATTTAGGAATTATTTAGAGAGACAGAGTTTGGAGCATGTTTTGAACAAGACGAAGAAATAGACTCCAAACTACTTGAGTGTGCTTGCCTTGGGAAGGAGAAAGGAAAGATGGTCTACATCATGGATGATGAAGAAGTTAAGAACCTAGATATTGAACATTCACATGGGGTGTGCGAGGTCTTGGATAGTGCAGAAAAGGATACGCACACCTACCATGAACCCATGAAGACAAAGAAGGTGAATATAGGTTCGGAGGTTGAGCCTAAGGAGGCCATAATTAGAGATTACTAGTCAAATTTAGAGGTACAAAAATCATTGAGTTATTCCAGGATTATCGGGACTTATTCCCTCAAGAATATCATGAACTGAAATTCATGCATGAATCACTTGGGGAAATGAAGATCAAACTTAAGGATGGTGCACGGCCGGTTGGGAAGGGGCCTTATAAGATGAATCCTAATTTGCATGAAAAGTTAAAAGAGGAAATCGATAAAATGTTGAAATCTGGAATTATCGTGTCCCTTGATGAGTCGAATGGGTTAGCCTAACGGTGATCAGATCAAGGAGGACAAAAGGATTAGGATATGTGTGGACTACAGGGGAGCTGAATGTTGCATGCATAAGATATTTTTTCCCTACGCCATTTACTAAGGAAATACTAGGAGTTGTAGGTGTGAAATATATTCTTTCACGATGGATTTTCTAGGTATCATTAGGTTAGGATCATTCGGGAGGATCAAGAAAAGACAACATTCACTATTGAATGTGGAATTTTTGTCTATACTTTGTGATGCCATTTGGATTAAAAATGTGCATGTATTATTCTCACGCATATTTGTTCGTGCATTCAAATATTTTGTCCATAACTTCTTACAGTCTACCTAGATGATTGGACAGTATATGGGCTTGTGAAAGATCATTGTGACAATCTACGCTTAATGTTTGAATGATGTAGATAATTGAGTATCTCTTTGAATATCAAGAAGTGTATATTTTCTACACCATTTGGGATATTGTTAGGACATATAATCTGCAAGGAAGGTTTACTAGTTGATCCAGCCAAGGTTGCAGTCATTTTAGGCCTGGAAGCACCTACCAACCAAAGTGAGGTGCATGAGATATTTAGGTCATACAGGATATTATAGAAAATTCATAAAAGATTATGCCAAAATTGTTGCACACTTGGAAGAATTGATGAAGGGGAAAGATACATTTTATTGGGGAGAACTGCAACAACACGTGTTTGAGGTACTAAAAGAGAAACTTACTACCGTGCCCATTCTCGCGCTTTCCATCATGGGCTAATCCATTTCATGTGCATGTGGACGCTTCTGGTATGGCCATTGGCATTGTGTTAGCTCAACTTAGGGAAGGTATTATAGATCATCCAATCTATTTTGCTAGTAGGAAGTTGAATCTGCTGAAAGAAATCATATAACTATAGAGCGTGAAGCTTTGTCAATGATCTACGCATTGTCCAAGTGTCGACAAGTACTTTTTAGTGACATCATTTGTGTTTTATACAGATCACATGGCATTGAAGTACTTGGTAAACAAGCTCGTCTTTAGGGGGCACATATGTAGATGGGTGCTCCTATTTCAATATTTTGACTTTACGGTTGTGGTGAAGCTAGGAAAAGCAATTGGACTAGACCATTTATGTAGAATCAATTCAAGAGAGGATGCATAGACAATTGAAGAAACAATGTCGATTCACGAGTTATATAGGTTACAACATGCACCCACGGAACTAGAATAAATTAATGTCTTTCTATGAACAGGTATGACACCAAAAGGAATGAAATCATTAGAAAATAAGCATTAGAAAATTAGTGGTGACTTGGTGTACAAGCTAGGCAGAGATGAAATATTACATTTCTATGTGTTAGAGCATGAGCACAAGGATATCATGGAAGAGGCTCATGGTGGTATAGCAAGAAGCCATTATACGAGGTGATGCGACTGCCCAGAAGATCTTAATTATTGGATTATGGTGGAAGACCCTATATAAAGACTGTAAAGATTATTGTAGGCGTGTGATCATTGTCAGTGCCTAGGAAAACTAGGGAAATGAAATGAGATGCATTTTAGACCAATTATTAGTGCAAAACCATTTGAGAAATGGGCCATTGATTTTGTAGGACCTATTTCACCAGCCGCAGGACAAGATTGGATCATGTTATATCATTACTTGCATAGATTATCTTACACGGTGGGTAGAAGTAGCACCTACAAAAGACTATACGATAGCTACAACAGCTAGGTTTCTATGGGAGAATGTTCTTACACGATATGGATGTCCTTTAAGCTTGAAAAGTGATAGAGGTACACACTTTTTGAATGAGATAATCAAGATCCTATTAGATGAGTTTATGGTTACACACCATAAAACTACACCTTATCATCCTTAGGAAAATGGAACTGCTAAGGATTTCAACAAAATTTTGGGCTAGACTTTGACAAAAATATGTGATGTTGGAAGAAAGGATTGGGATGAAAAAGTGTCAGTTGTGCTTTGGGCATATAGAACAACTTACAAGAGATTGAACAAAGCCACACCGTTTCAATTGGTGTTTGGCACAAAAGCTATTTTTCCTATAATTTATGTTACCTTCTTTGCACATTGCATGTTGGAGGTCTAGCTAATGAACAGGATTTAGAAGAACGTATTGAAAAGATGATTCAATTGGATGAGCACCGAGCCATAACACGATGGATTCAGAAGAAGGAAAAGGATAGGTAGAAGGCATGGCATGATAGAAACATAAGGGATAATAAGTTTGAAATTGGACAAAATGTACTTCTTTATGACTCAAAGTTCTTGTGCCACCCATACAAGCTCAAAGTAAATTGGTTGGGCCGTATGTTATCACTTCTATACTTGAATTAGGTGCATTCCAGTTAGAAGCACTTGATGGACCATAAGCAACCCATTAATTTAACGGAAGTAGGTTGAAGCCCTACTATAAATAACTTTTCATGGTGTTTATAATAAGACAATGTTGTCATTTAGTTTAGTGTTTTGAATTCATTATTTCCTTAATGTATTTCCTTCATTGTCGTTATGCTTTGTTAATTTAGTTGTTGTTTGTGTAATAAGTGCACTTTTGCGAATGAAGCTAATTACTATATGAAGAATGTTTATACGTAGTACCGCACATACTTTTAGTGTGGGGTGGTTGTCGTTATCCAAGAAAAAAAGCTGTGGGATTTGAAAGATGAAAGGAATAAGCTGCTACGGGTGTGCTTTAAGTAAAAGAAGGTTGCTTCTCAAAAGTGACCAAGGATGGAGATGAATTAAAGAACAACATAACACGAGGTAAGTGTATCCCATGTTAGCTATCGGAGAACGTGTAGTGATGAGGTACTGAGGCAGGAGTGCGCGTTGAGGAGAAGTCTATGACCGAGGGTAGGAAGGTGTGTTAGAAGGTTATTACTGGGTGTGAAGATGTACTACATGGAATGAAGGGATATTTGGTTGGTGAGGAGTAATAAATGCATCAAAATTTGGAAAATTATATAAGAAAGGGATGCAGATTCATGTTTACCAGTTAACTAAGAGTATTCGCAGGAGAAGAGAAAAGTGTGAAGAGTTGAGTGATCAAGTTAAGGTGCAAAGGGTGTGAAACCAAGAGTAAAAACTAGATCT
This sequence comes from Taxus wallichiana var. yunnanensis, assembly GCA_018340775.1. Classification (NCBI taxonomy): domain Eukaryota; kingdom Viridiplantae; phylum Streptophyta; class Pinopsida; order Cupressales; family Taxaceae; genus Taxus; species Taxus wallichiana. The sequence goes on from CM031236.1 coordinate 162,278,375, forward strand.
GTGTTGTAAGAAGCTTGTGTCCTCGGTGGTGAAGGGTTTGAGTAAAGTAGGGAGATAGAAAAGAGTTAGGTTAGGAAGTTTTCACCTAGGGTATAATTGAATCAAGATAGGGTTTCATTTGCGGAGTTGTAGGGGTGAAGAAGATACATTTGTAAGGTATAAATGGCACCAAAGAAGGCATCTATAGCAGCAAAAAAAGAAAAGAAAAATGTGGTCATTGAGGAAGAAGAGATGGCACCCGAAAGTAATTTTTCGAGATGCAATACCTAGAAGGAGTCATTATCGGCCAAGAATGGGATTCACCCATTAGAAAAATCAGAGTAAGTGAACATAATCATAGGACCTCGAGAGAACAAAAATGAGCTCGATTCCTTGCTCACTTATAGAACAAACAAACACGCAACAGATGACATGTCAGTGTATAACGATGCGGGTGAGAAACTTTTTAAGAGAATTGGGGTATATCAGTCATACGATCTACCATATTTTGGGAAGTATGAGCCCTTATACTACTGGCTCATGAGCAGGGTACACGAAGACTTCTTCTACTTTACAGGATGCATTGTTAGAATTTCATCTGCACTTGTCTCATCAGTGATAGGTCTGAAGGCCATAGGGGATGACATAAAAAGTGACCTTGTAGATAAAGCCATGATTTTGAAGACCAAATAGGAGTTGGGATACCTGAAGGGTCCGTGCAGAATGAACATAGACAAATTTAAGAACTATCTAGTTGTACAAGCTGCAGCACACCTTCTTACCAAGTTGAATGATCAGGAACGGTGGTCGCATTTAAACACTATGTGGTTGCATGTGGCACAAAAAATGTCAGAAGGGACAATCTACAATGTTGCAGGCTATATTTTAGAGAAAATAGTCGAAGAAGCATGCATATGAGGGAAGATCAGCTTTGGGGTTATCCTACTATCACTAGTGTTCATGGAGATTGGGGTACCAGACGGACCAAAGGAGAAAATATGGGAATACCACATGGAGAAAAATCCCTAGTGAAAGATTGTAAAATACCTATGTAAGGGGGCCATGACAGATGAAGTAAAGCAAAGGGTGGAGAAGTGGTACGATAGGCTCCATGCAGAATTTGGGGAAGAGTGGCGCATCCCAAAGGACCTACCGAGTGGTAGGAAAATAAGTTTAGTTTGTTGTATACTAGCATTTTTGCATCATGCATTTTCCAATAAAGGATGGATTCTGGAGCCCTTGGTGCAAGTTATCCTATGTATTCACTACAAGGTATTTTCAGGAATCTGTTCATAGATTTACTAACATGCACAAACCGATATTCAATGTAGATAAGGTAGAGAGCATACTACCATACATTAGGGAAGAAGTATATATATCTGGCGAAATGCTTATACAAAGAAGAGCATTTCGAGGTGCTGAATATCAAGCCAATAAGTTTGGTGTAGCATATTTTGGGGCAACATTGGTGTATCTCCAGTTGAAGCCAAAGATGGAGAACAAAAAATATGTGGAAGGTGAGTTCACACTTCCAAAGACCGCCCAAAGGGAGGCATATAATGGAGAATATTCCAACACCTAAGCCTCAGAGCAAATCGAAATGTAGGATGAAGAGGAAGAGTGTAAAGATAGTGGTGGTTTGGAGCATAGGGGTAGGAGACATCCTACAAGTCGAGTGAAGCTGAGCACATTGTTACACCACCTCAGCCACAAGAGGGGGAGGAAGAGGACTTGGATGTGGTCCAACGGGAGCACAAATTTAAAAGAGTATTTAGGAGAATAAGGACCCAAGGTGATACTCCAACCACTCTGTGCATAAATCACCCCAACTCTCCCCACAAAAGGAAGCAACCGCATGAGAGAAGAAGGAAGATGAAGTTGAACAAGGAGGTGGAGGAATCAAAGGAGAGTGAGCCTACATCTCCTACACTTCTATAAATTCCAAAAGAATACAATGATGCATTCAAAGGAAGGAGAAGAAGATAAATAACTAGAGGAGACAACGGTAGAAGATACTCAAGACATGAAGACGCAAGTCCCAAATTTGGAGGCTAGAGGTCTTAAGTAGCAAAGGTCTAGGAGGAAAAGTGGGGAGCACATTCCACCAGCCATGGGGTATGCAGAGGATGTAGGAAAGATTATCTCGTGCCCGCTTCCAGAGCACAATAGCACAAAAGGATCTATTTGGCTAGGAGTTGATGGATGAGGATATGATTTGTGCACACACAAAAGTAACTATCATGATCGATGCACACCCATATGGACGAGCCTAATTTTGATGTGTGTGAAGAGTCATGAGTTTCAAGGCTATAGAGGAAGGCACCTTAGGCTAGACACATGACAATAAAGCCTACTATCATGTCGAACGAACGGTTCAAAGAATGCTATTTGGTGAAAGTTTCTGCAGAGGTGGCTAGAAGAAATATGGACAAATCTACCATAATCAAAGCGTTGTGCAAAGAGTTAAAGACAGAGGACACTAAGATAACATGCATAACATAGGAAAAGGATTTCACACAAAAGAAGAATGAAGTGTTCATAAGCATCATAGAGGAGATTGGGGACAATGTAATCAAAGCAAGGCCACACTTGGAACCCAAGGTACCACAAACATTTCCTTTAGTGATACACTATGTGGGAAATTTTTGGACTTGGTGCTCGAAGATCAAACTCTTCTTATGCAAGTGCCAGAAAGATCAGAATAAGATGTTGAATGGGAGAAAGCGTATGTGATGAGGAAAATTACATCTTATAAAGGGATGTTGCAGACATTACAAGAAGTGTTGAATAAAAAGAGAAAGCTTTAAATATATGCATAACTCTAGAGGTGCTCATGAACATTAAGACCTTGGAAGAGAACAATGAGGTCCAGGAAGCCATGAAAGATGAGACATTAGGCCACACAGAAAGGTTGACAATGGTTATACTGAAGCATGAGTCCTGTCATCACCAATCCGGCACTATGATAATTCTTCACCGGGAACTCCTCGTGCTATGATTATTTACTAATGCACAGCCTTTAGTTTGGTGGATGTAATCTAGAAACAAAACAACAACCGAACACAAGAATACCATCGACTATGATAAGACGGAATGATGACAAATCTGAAATATCAAAGTAAATTATAATATTAACATGAAATTGTTACAATCTCACCCATGAGGTACTTCAACAAGACTATGGGAGAAAATTTACAATTACACCTCTCAATGGCTTCTTCAACACACCTTTAACTGATGGCTTCCTTTGCACACTTCCTACAATATTTCTCACTACTTCTTTCTATGCTAAATGAGGGGGGTAGCCTCTCTATTTATAGAACTTCCAGGATTATCCATCTTATCTCTAAGATAGGATAAGAAATCCACTCGACAAATCATATTCCATACCTTAACTCTTATATGTACATGTAAGCTTATCTTCTAAGATAAGATAAACCTTATCATTTTACATGGGTTCCACATTTTTAGACTTTTTACAAATAAAATACACAAAATATTTATGACCTCACTCCTTGTCCTTATTACCAATATAATATTTCTAATTCCTAATCACGTAGACCCTACTTCTCTAATTACCCAAACTTTGACATTTTAACATTACCGGACCACTTACGACAAATATTTACTTTTTACAACATTCCTATTGTACTTTGATTGTTACCGTACTCCACATTATTGGCGGCATCTGAATGGCCGCGCCGTTATCTTCTATCGGACGCTACTACTAATTACACTTAACAACATCCTATTCCTAATACATACATTAATGAAATAGAAATTATGGAGGAAAATTTTAGTGTCGACATCTTCCCCCTTCCTAGCTTCTACTCCGTCCTCGGAGTAGACTATTCTGGTGCTTGGAAAATCTTCAACTTGTCGTGGTTGACCCATTTCGTAATGGGAGTGCCATCCAATTCCTCCGGTCGATACGTACCATTTTCATGCACAGCTACTATTTTGTAGGGCCCCATCCATTTTGGAAGAAATTTTCTGTCTTCTTTTTTTGTATCTGGAATCATATACTAGGACCAAGTCATTCACATGAAATGGAGACCATCGGATCTTTTGATCAAAGTATTCCTTCTGCTTCATTTTCTTCTTATGGCTTGTATCCTTTGCTATTTCCCTCATTTCCTCTAGCAAATGAAGATGTACCAACCTTTCTTTTTTTGAATCACTTTCATCCATCCTTTCATTTTTCATAACTCTCACAAAGTGGGAATATCAAACTCAATAGGAAGAATCGGATCAATGCCATAGGCCAATTTGAAATGGGGAGTATCCTGTTGCTGACTTTCTTTGTTGCCCTATATGCCCACAATGCTGCATGAATCCTTTTATCCCATTTATGTACCTACAAGGCTGCATCTTTTGCTAGAATTTGGCACAACACAAAATTTGTTCGTTCCACTGTCCATTTATGCTTGGCTTGTATATGTTGTTGCCTTCTTGTGCTTAATAGAAAAATTATTGACTAGGGCTTCTACCACCTCATTAATGAAGTGGCTTCCTTGATCATTACAATTTCCAATAGGCAACCAAATCTAGTGACAATGCGTTCATACATGAACCTTGCCACTTCATCCATGGATCTTGTTTTTAATGGCCTAGCTTCAACCCACTTGGTTAAATAATCTGTGGCAACTACAATATACTTATTTTGGCGTGATGTAGTTGGAAGTGGACCTACAATGTCTATTCCCCACTTTTCAAAGGGACCAAGGGGAAGAATAGGACATAATGGAGCTGATGAAGTCTTACGGTTACCATGTGTTTGACAAATATCACATGTCTTACAATAATTATAACAATCTTTAAAAAGAGTGGGCCAGTGATAACCTGCATCCAAGATCCTTCTTGCTGTAAGTTGTCCAGAGAAGTGCCCTCCACATGTACCATTATGGAATTCTTCTAGCAGCTCCTTTCCTTGATCACGTCCAACTGCCCTCTTGTACTGTCCATCAGGTCCTATTCGAAATAATGCTCCATGCAGAATAGAATATGGATGACTGGCTTGAGTAATCTTTCTCTTAGTCTTTGCATTGGCACCATCAGGAAACTTGAATTCATTCAGATAATTCCAAATATCTATATATTCACTAGGGATTGTGTCAAGGAGAACAATCTTCGCATCGGGAAAATCATCATCATCACAAGATGATCCTAAACCATCATAGGATCGAGAGAGTGCATCCGCATTGACATGCTTCTTTCTGGCCTATCTATAATATCAAATTCAAATTCTTGTAGCAAAATTATCCATCTTGCTATCCTCCCCGATGGGTTAGGCTTATTTACAATATATTTTAGAGCTCGATGATCATTACAACTAGAAATTTCTGCCCTAGCAAGTAATTTCTAAACTTCTTACTGGCGAAAATGATATCCAGAGCCTCTTTTTCGCCATAAGATAGTTTACCTCAGCACTGCTCATTTGTCTGCTCCCAAAGTAAATTGGATGTTCATTCCCATTTTCATCCTTTTGGCTCAAAGTACTTCCTAGTGCTGCATCTGAGGCATCAGTGTACACAATGAATGGCTTGCTCCAATCTGGATTCTTCAAAATAGGTGAAGACACCAGGGCTTCCTTCAGTTGTCCAAAAGCTTCATGCGCCTTATTTCCTGGTTCATAAGTAACATCCTTCTTCAAGAACTGGGTTAGTGGTTGTGCAATCTTTGAGAAATTCTTGATGAACCTTCTATAGTAACCCACATGGCCTAAAAATGATCTCAACTTACTTCTATTCATAGGAAATGGTAAATCTTTGATTTTTGAAACTTTATCAGGATCAGTACCAATACCATCTCTGGATACAACATGCCCTAACAAAACGCCTTTAGAACATCCAAAGACACACTTTGTAGGGTTTAGTGAGGCTTGTGCTTCATCTAACCTTTGAAATGCTTGTCTCCATCTCAGTGCAGTGGTCCAACTTGCTCCCATAGATGCAAAAATCATCCGTAAATACTGATGAAGGTCCCAATGTAGGTTCGAACACCCTATTCATCAAACGCTGGAATGTTCTTTGGAGCATTACACAATCCAAAAGACATAACTCTATAAGCAAACGTTCCCCATGGAGTGGTGAACGTGGTCTTCACTGATCTTTTCTCGCTATACGAACTTGGTTCAGAGCCGCTTATATCCATCAAAGAAAACTATAGCACTCTGGCCGCCTACTTCGCCCAAGATCTCGATCTAAAAATGGAAGAGGGTAATGATCCTTCTTTGTTTCCTTATTGAGCTTCCTTCGAAAGAGCTGGAGGTAGGATTCCTTCTCACTCTCCATCACAACATCACCAATCTTTATTTGTTGGAGACGATCATCAACTTCTTCTTCGTATAATTTTATGGGGTCATGAGTTGGTGTGATGGAAGGATATCCATGACTGAAACATCCACCTCACTTTCTTCATCTTCGGTGTCCACTTCACTCGGGTACTAGAGTAATCGAGGATGACCAATCATTAGTTTCATCACTTGAATCCACAAAGGTTCTACTTTATGATGTCGAGGATCATGTTTATCTTCACCTCTCTCTACCACGTCCAAGTGTCATGAAACCTTCATTCCAAAGTAGTTTCTTGCATGAACTCTCCTTAGCCATGGTCTTCCCAGGCATTGGAGTACGCAAATACATTACCATTTTTCATAACCCGAAAGTCTACCACACATACAACACCCATAATGAGATATTGCCACATTTGGAACTACACCTTCGGTTTAGTTTTTCCCTTATTTAATGACCTTAACATAATTGTTGAAGGGCGATCAATTTTAAACCCAACATATTCATTACTGAGACTCGGTCATTACATTAACTGCAGCACCTCCATCAACTAAGACATCATGAATTGAAATACCATTACATAATACCTCAGCTTGTGGAGCATAGGGATCTACCTCTGCCTCCAAAATAGGGACCTCAACCTCCTTCCTTCTTCGAGCATTGAGTCCACCTCGTAACTCCCGCCTCTTTTTAGAAGACATAGCCAAGAGTTGACCATATGTAATATTTGCAGGGCCTTTTGGACAGATCTTCCAAGATGGAGTATGGTCCTTGCCCTGTGAAATCAGAAAATCTTGCACACCCAACTTTCTTCTCCTATGTTTCTTACTAGTTTCTCCTTTCATCTTATTAGGATCAGTTCCATCTTGATTATCTTTTTCTTTCTTTCTTTTTGTTACAAACACATCTACTTCATTATTTCTACTCTTATCTACTACATCAAGAGAATTCACAGGTGCTTTTCCTTTATCATTATCTCTTGTACTAGATGTAGAAGCTCTATCTGGAAAATTATACTTATAATGACCCTTTTTATAACAACCATAACAAACAACTTCAGAAATATTTCTTTTTGGACCTCTATCTCCTCCTTGAGAACTAAATTCCTTTCCTTGAAGAAGATTAATAGTTAACTGACCCATATTTTTGAGCAGATCTTCATACTCAGTAGATGTTGTAGGAGAAATATTTGTGCTCACCGGTAGTGGTTGTGGATTCTGGACCAAAGGTGCTGGTGTAGGCTCTACTTTAGCAACAATTTCTTTGGGCTCCTCTTCCATGCTTTCTTCTTGCCTTCTTGTAATCTCCTTTGCTTGTTCAATGGTAGTTGGGCGGTCATACTTCACTCGTTGTCTGATCTCTGGCTTCATCCCAAGAATGAAGTGCTTACAGAGGAGATTATCCATGCCATTCATCAACCCATCCGCTAGTCCTTCCTTCCGGATCTGGGCATCGAGCTTCCTCCTTAGCTCTAGAACACGAGCATGATAATCCCTTATCTTCTCCTTCTCTCCTTGGGATAGCTTTGTGATCTCGATCATGAGATCTGCATATTTCTGTTGTTCACCAAATTCTTCAAGAAAACTTTCAGTTAATAAATCCCATGAATTTTTCACATTATCACCTAGTGTTTCAAACCACCTAAGTCTTTGAACCATCAGTAAAGGTAGGAAAAATTCAGTCCATTGTTCCCTTCTTATAAGGCCATTACAAATACAAGATTGTTTAAACTCTTGAATGAAAGAAGAAGCATCTTCATTAGATTGAGCTGAAAAAATAGGAATCTTTCCCATTTTCAAAAGTAACCACCGTGAAATACAACCAACAAGACTTATGTGCACAAATAATTGGAATCACTATACTAGAAAGTGACTTTACACCTTTCTACAGTAAAATAGAAATGACCACGGTAAACTATGGTAAAACTTGACTTACTGCGGTAAAAACTGACTTTACTGTGGTAAACACTATTCACGGTAAAAAGTGAAGTTACTGCGGTAAATACTATTCACGGTAAAAAGTGAAGTTACTGTGGTAAATACTATTCACAGTAAAAAGTGACTTTACTGCGGTAAATACTATTCCAGCAAAAATGACTTTACCATGGTAACTACTATTCATGGCTAAAATGACTTTACCACTAGTAACTACTACATGCACAAGTAAAAACAAGGTTACCCTCTAATTGATTTTTGACTAAGTGGGAATATCTCTCCAGAAAATCCACCAACGAGGAATGGTCCTGGCAACGGAACCAAAATGTCATCACCAATCCGGCACTATGATAATTCTTCACCGGGAACTCCTCGTGCTATGATTATTTACTAATGCACAGCCTTTAGTTTGGTGGATGTAACTGAAACAACACAACAACCGAACACAAGAATACCATCGACTATGATAAGACGGAATGATGACAAATCTGAAATATCAAAGTAAATTATAATATTAACATGAAATTGTTACAATCTCACCCATGAGGTACTTCAACAAGACTATGGGAGAAAATTTACAATTACACCTCTTGATGGCTTCTTCAACACACCTTTAACTGATGGCTTCCTTTGCACACTTCCTACAATATTTCTCACTACTTCTTTCTATGCTAAATGAGGGGGTAGCCTCTCTATTTATAGAACTTCCAGGCTTATCCATCTTATCTCTAAGATAGGATAAGAAATCCACTCTGACGAATCATATTCCATACCTTAACTCTTATCTGTACATGTAAGCTTATCTTCTAAGATAAGATAAACCTTATCATTTTACATGGGTTCCACATTTTTAGACTTTTTACAAATAAAATACACAAAATATTTATGACCTCACTCCTTGTCCTTATTACCAATATAATATTTCTAATTCCTAATCACGTAGACCCTACTTCTCTAATTACCCAAACTTTGACATTTTAACATTACCGGACCACTTACGACAAATATTTACTTTTTACAACATTCCTATTGTACTTTGACTGTTACCGTACTCCACATTATTGGCGGCACCGTACTGACGGCGCCGTTATCTTCTATCGGACGCTACTACTAATTACACTTAACAACATCCTATTCCTAATACATACATTAATGAAATAGAAATTATGGAGGAAAATTTTAGTGTCGACAGGTCCACTAGAAAGAGCACAAGAGTCACGCAGACTTGGTTGGAAGAGATTGGAAAGTTGATTGCATGGAAGATGGACCTTTTGGAAGGAAGGATGACATCCATGTTCACTGTTGTGTTGGTTCTACAAAATGAGAAAGGGGAAATTACACGGGATGAGTTGGAATCCATTGCTGTGGACATTCTAGAGAAGTCAGAGTAGGCACTCACCGAATGGTAGGTTTTGGAGGCTGTAATAAAAGAGGAGTATCCAGAGCTGATACTATAAACTAATATTAAGGAGGTTGTTAGATAGCCTCATAAAAATTCTTTGTTTATTCTTTCCATTCTTCTATTATTTACTTCAATTTTGTAAGATACCCATTATCGGGATGACAATGAGATTAGTGTGGGGTAATTTTGATCAAAGAATACTCGTTAGAGATGACACAAGGAATCCACGGGATAGAAGGCCGGGATCAAAGGAACGGAAGGACATGAAGGACCCGCGACGAAAGGCAAGTTCAAAATTTGAGACTTAGCTGATTTTGAGCTTGAAGATATATTTTAGGATATGGCATACGGAACACACTAATAAGGCAGAGACACATGCACCATGCATTGTCTATATTTTGAGAAGCGGTTAAAAGCATCTATGCATGGAGATGAGCTAAGAATAGAATTGACACTTCAAAGTATACCGTAAGAGAACTATAGATAGCACACTTACATGTGTGGCTATAAATGTAAATGACATATGGCTATTAATAACATGTGACCTATTTTCGGAATAGATTTGCAAGTGAAGGGAAATTCCCCACCCTATATATATGATGTCAAGTGTATAGTAGAGAATAATTACATGTATCACAAAGAATGGTGTATATGTGTATCGAGATCCATACGCACCTTGATATAAATTGACAAGATCTTATAAGGAGCTTCTATATTTATTAATAGATGGAAGATATAAGCTGAATCTAAGTGTCATTTTGTGTAATTGAGTATTGCATGTTATTAATTCAATGATTATTACTATTTAAGCTTGTTCTTTCATATATCTGTGGGTAGCATGCACTGTAGAATGATGGATTAGTTAAGAATATATATGTTCCTATCTTCATCATGCTAACATCCTATTATAGCAACCCTAAAGAGGGACATGGTACCTTTGTACACTTCAGAGAGTGCTGCTCATCTAGGGCCGAGTGATTTGCCAACACGACTAGGGTGTTATCTTGCAAATTCTAGGCTACATCATTCTCTAATCCCAACCCACAGGATACTCCATTATATTTCTGCAGAGATACACCTCTCTTCCACCACCTCTACTATTCTTCTACCGCCCTCCTTCTCTAGTATATATTCTTCTTTTATCCACACACACATATATATATTTTTTCTACCTTCACCTCCATTCTTTCTAAGGTAATAGATCGGCTGCCAAGTGTCCAAGTGGTCCTACAATGGAGCATTCCTCATTTGATCCAAGCTCTCTAGTTTGTGCAATGATGTTCTTATGGAACGTTCCATCGCATGCATGGAATATTCTATTCTTGGTCCTATGGATTCCAGGCTGAAACCTTATCCACTCCGCATGCTAGACGGGTCACACTTTTCTCGTGTGCTTCCTGGAACACCGAATATGGATAAGCCCTAAAATTTATCTCTCACATGTCATGTGTTCCACAAAGCCTCGCTAGAACCCTTCCCTACATGCCTTAAACCCACACGCTCTTCTTCAAATAGGTCCCATGCACCCACGCACCTTCTTATACTTAGCCAATATTCTAGGTCCATGGAAATACTTTTCAAAAAAATAAGGAACGGTGGGCTCTTAAATTGGTTGAAAAGAAAGAATAAAGGAATGAAGACTTGGGAGAAAGAATGGGGACTTGTTTATTATTGGAGGAGGGAGGAAAATACTTCCCTATTTCTACCTCTAGCTTCTCCCAAGCATCGATCTCATTTTGTGCTTAGCCGATAGAGGTCTCGACTAAAGCGCTCACCTCCTCAAAACTTTTATTCCTCCTCTTTGGCGCTCATGGTCTCAACAATAATTTCCAATTGTTTTCCCAAGTCCTCAAGCGTATCCATCCTACTAGTGATCCGGGGGTATAATTCCTTTATTTGGCTCTTGATCAAGCCTCGCAAAGTCCTGGATTGCTTCGACTTCTTCTCCATCTCGGCCAAGATCCTATCTCTTTCTACTCTATTCCTCTTATTTTTCTCTTAGAACTCCTTGAGTTATGTTTCATGGGTGGCAACCAAGATGCTTTTCACTCTTCCCTATCAGTGTAGTTGTCATAAGCAGCTTCAATGACTTGCACGGAAGCCTTCACGTTTCTTAGAAGTTTTTGTATCAAGCCACAATCTCGACAACCTTCATATTTTCTCTTTCTCCTAGCGCAACTACGCTTCTCATGAAAAATATAAAGTGAGTGGTCACCTCTCCATTGTGAGAATGTGAGTCAAATATTCTAGAAATTACAAGGTTTGACTCATAATATTTATCGGGTGGTACTAAGTAAGGATGCTTTAGGACAATGACATTCGTAATAATCTCCACCTTCTTGGAGACTTCACACACCTTTGCCTTTTCTTCCTTTAGCTCATGCCTCAACTGAGCACTGATAAGATCCTTTTACTTTAGGTCCTTTCTATTTTCCATGAGCTCCTTCTTTTTCTTATCCAATTCCTCATCCAGAACCCCACCTATCATTTCTTCTCGAGCAGTTTGGCCTCAACTTTGACTAAAGCCTTGTTGATCGCATTGTAAAACTGTTCATCTGATAGTTACTGAGTGTTCACTAAGGGATTTATTCCTTTTTTTCCAGCACCTTCATTATTGGTATCTAATTTAATTTGAACTCAGGTTCATCTACGTGAGACTTGAATGCCCAAGATAACATCTTCCAGGTTCAGGGATATGCTTCTTCTTCATTAAACAATGACATAGCCAAGAGTTTCTCTATTGGTACGATAATTTCGAAGCCTACAAGTAACAACTTGATAGGATAATTTATGTATCCCATTCCCTTATCTTGTTCCACCACCATGCCTTTCCCACTTGTTTGTATAACTTTTGGGAAGCTTACTGCTAATTTGGGATCCCCACCCATGTTTCCATACACCTTCTCAATGCTTACTTCTTCCATCTCCTTCAAAATTTCATCGATTGCTCCACTCCAACTCCTGTTCCACCAACTCCTTCATGATGCCCCGCCACTTCTTTCTCCACGTATTTCTCCACTTGATCCTTGGTGAGGCTTGAGGTTCCTTGTTTTTGGTGGTCACTTCTTCACTCACCCCCTTTCCTTGATCCTCTACTTCCTCGGTGTAATTCTTATCCTCTTCTCCCTCCTCCTCGAATCATGTATATCATACACTCGTATGGTATTCTCCTCCCTCGACTCATCTTCATCCTTTTTGCTAATGCAATCATCAAAAATTGTCTCCTCCGAGTCTGCCTCTTCTATCACCTTCTGCTTCTTCTTAACTGGTGATTCCAGTATAGAAGATTCTTCCTTCTCCTTCTCCTTGACAAACGACCTCTCCATTGGTGATTCTTCATGGGTGAGGGGCTCTTCATGAATTAATGCCTCTACTTCTAGGGTCCTTTCCTTGATTGGGGATTTATTTCAGTGCACATAAGTTCTACACTTCGCAACTACTTTTGGCGCACCCACCGATTGTGTTATCTCCACACTTTGTGCCTTTTTATCTTGTACTTATTCTCTTTCTTTCTTCTTTAGTGTGATCTTTCTTTGACCTACAAGGTCTTCTTACGGAATGGAGACATCACTCTCCAGATAGGTTCCTTTTTCAAAATTCAGCCTTATGCACAGATGTACCCTTGTTGCAGCCTTTCCGGTAATTGGAAGAATTATGGGCTTCATCACTTGAACTTCGTGGGAGAAATAATTGTCCATGTACACGTGCTTCTTAGGGTAGATGAGATTTCAGCGCAGCTCATGGTGGTCTTGGTCGACTTCACTAAGGTTGAACCTTAGTCTTTTGGCCTCTTTGAACCTATTGACCCCTGCCTGGAAGTATTGCGCGGTGAAGGAGAAGGGAAACTTGCACCATGGGATCTTAGTACCATTTTTCAAAGTGAACTTGCCAATGTAGAAGTGTTGGTAAACAGCAAATTTTTCCTCTCCATCCACGAGCGTGGGTAACTTCTCGGGATCCTCCACTCTTCCTTGAATGTGTCACACATTTTTTATACCACTTCTCTAGGCGTGCCTTGTGAGTGGCCGTCATGGTTTCACAAGTGTACTTTTCAAACCTTTTTGCTAGCGAGGGTTATTTTCGGATACTTGTAATCTTTAAAAAGAAAAAGGTGAGGAGGATGTTACCGAATAGTATCTTCTCTCCTTCCTATATGATACTTATGATTTTATCTATAATGAAAGCAAACAAGCTCTATATCATTACCTTTGATATCCCCGACATATATTTAGCCATGCCTTGTTCACTTACGTGCATCATTATTGATAATTAATCTTGGTCACCAAACACACGGTCATCCTCATGATAAGGTCTATAATTTCTGCAATGTCAAAGTATCACGAACCCTTCTTGTAGTCATATGATGCTACTATTTCCTTGATAGCCTCCTTATCACTCAAATCGTCATCTATGGATTCCTCGTTCACAATTTAGGCCGCTTAATGTAGACATCAACCTGCGGTGTTATGTGCATCTTGTGTCCTACAAAGTAGAAATGGTATTCATTCATGCGTGAGATCAACCATTGATAAAGGAACTCAAAGCTTACCAAAGTAAGGAAACTCATACAGTTGTAATAACCCTACTTTCTCTAATTCCAATTTCACCTTGTCACTATATATAGGCATCCCATCCGGTGTCCTTTTATTAATTGGATGGACCAAATCTAACATGATTTCCTTCTCGGTTGTGCTCATGTCAAGGTTATAATTTCTCACGGCTATTTTTCTTAAGTGTGACACCCAGTCCTTTCGTAGCAATACCCCATCCGGGTACCGCATTTATGAGTACCATTCCTCATTGTAGCTTGTGATGTAGTGGTTTGTTTTCCTTTTCCCTTGCCCTTGTTTCTTTGGTGAAACAATTTCCTTATTTGGTACCATTATTTCTATCGGTTTAAAATTTAAAGCTCTTTTCTCTATTCTACTACTCTATTTAACTCCAACTCAACTCCAAATCTCAACTCCTAGAATAAATCTTTCTATCTCCATGCCCTAGCTACCAAACCCTAACTAGAAAAACCTTCCACAAGACATGGCACTTCAAACAACCTTTTCTCACACCCGTGTACTCCTTTCTCCTGGTTTGCATATCCACTCTAGTCACACACTTAGATTTCTAGGATTATTCTTCCTTCACACAAATTTTTCTTGATTCCCTAGTTCACAAAAGTGCTTCAACTTCATAATAGCAAGGTGGAATAATGAATTTCCCGACCTCATATTTATAGTAATTTCTTTCCTCCAGTAATAAATTATATACCACCTACCAAAATACTTAAAATTCAATGCAAAATCTTCCACTAAGCCGATGTTAAGTGCCCTCACCCACGCACCCAATCCTATGTGAAAAACCTTCTACAACCTTCTGGCATGTAAAAATCCAATCTGAACAAAGAATCTTACGCATGTGTCTACAATGCCGAATGAACTTCTTCTATCCTTTACCTAATTTTTGCCCTTGCCTACCTCATGTTGTTCCTACGCTTCTTCATCCCTTGTACATGGTCTTTGTTATAGCCTTCTTGACACCATAATTCATTATCCACCATTTCACCATGCAATTTCTCAACCTTACGCACTTCCTTCTACTGAGCCACTCAACTTGTATTACATTGGCCTATAATTTTTTTGCATTACTCCACTCCATACTAAAATAGATGCACGATCATCTGTGCATACACAATTTGGAAAATAATGTGGTTACTGGTGCACAAGGCACAAAATGAAACAAAAGAAAGAAACAAGCAATGAGAAAGGGAAACACAAGAAAAGAAAAAGCAAATAAAGGGAAATTTTAAGCTAATTGGCAATACTGCCTTATTTAAATACACCAAGAAGACTTATTTATAGTAGGGCTTCAACCTAATTCCATTGAAATGACCTAGTAATCTTGTCCCATCTAGCACTTGTAACTATAAAACACCTAAATCAATGATGTACAAGATGATGTAAGGTCCCAACTAATGAAATTTCAACTTCCCAGGATGGTGTAGATACTTGGAATCATACAACAACACCATCTTCCTAACCTCAAATAGCTTGTTCTTGATATGATGATCATGCCATGACTTTTTCCTTGATTTTTCTATCTTATGACTCAATATAGCAAGTGTTTTCCTTTCATCTAACTACATCAACTTATCAATCCTCTCTTCCAACACTTTTTCATCATCCAATCCTCCTATACGCGCTATACACAATGATGGTAACATGAATTCAACTGGAAAAACATCCTCCATGCCAAACACCAATTAAAATGGTGTGGCCTTGTTCAACCTCTTGTAGGTTGTTATATATGCCCATAGAATGGATGATACCTTGTCATCCCAATCTTGTCTTCTAACATCACAGATCTTAGTTAACGTGTGACTTAGTATTTTGTTAAATGCCTCAATAGTTCCATTTGCTTGAGGGTGATAAGGGGTAGTCTTGTGATGGACCACCATAAATTTTGCTAACATAATCCTAACCGTTTCATTGAGAAAATGTGTACCTCTATCACTTGTTAAGCTTAAAGGACAACTATAAATGTTAATTGTGCTCTCCCATAAAAATATAGCAGTTGTTGCTGTGGTGCAATCCTTCGTAGGTGTTACATTTGCCCAATGTGTCAAGTAATAAGTGCAAGTAATGATATATACTAACGAACCGGTCCTTCACACGGTGGCTAAATTGGCCATACAAAGTCGATTGCCCATTTTTCAAATGATTCAAAGTGTTGGTAATTGGTCAAAAGGGAACTTCATCCCTCTTCCCAAGTTTTCCAAGGTGATGGAAATGGTCACAGGCCTTACAAAACTCAATACAATCTTGGTAGATGGTTTTCAACAAAATTCCTGCTAGTAAAATCTTTCACATGGTATCATTTTCTCGTATAGTTTCCCCTACAATCCCACCATGCGCTTCCTCCAAAATTGCCACACGCTTATGTTCCAATACACATCGACACGTAACCTCATCATGACCTAACTTATGAACATCTCCACTAATCAACATGTAGGGTGTAACACGTATTGCTAACTGATTTTTCTCTAGAGCCATCATCCCTTAGTGCCACACCTATTTTCAAGAACACTGCGATATCTTCTAAGTTTGAAAAACAAAAATTTATCTACTGGTGTCAAATTTCTATTGGAAAAACACAAATGATGATCAACAATCACTTCATCGGGTTGTGCTAATATCGCTCCCATAGTTGTCCCCGAGGCATCAACATGCACATGGAAAGGCTTATCCCAAGAACAAAAATTTAGTATGGGTGCCATGAAAATCCTATCCTTCAAATTTTCAAACACCTACTGTTATGCGTCTCCCCAATGAAAGGCACTCTTGTGTCTTAGCAATTCCTCCAAGGGCACGGTGATCCTTGCATACCCCTTGATGAATTTTTCTCTGTTGGTGTCAAATTTCTACTGGAAAAATACAAATGATGATCAACAATCCCTTCATCAAAGTTGTGCTGATACTAATCCCATAGTTGTCCCCGAGGCATCAACATGCACATGGAAAGGCTTATCCCAAGAAATAAAATGTAGTATGGGTGCCATGAGAATCCTATCCTTGAAATTGTCAAACACCTTCATTGTGCATCTCCCACCGAAAGGTACTCTTGTGTCTTAGCAATTCCTCCAAGGGCACGGTGATCCTTATATACCCCTTGATGAATTTACTATAATACCCCATATGCCCAAGGAATCCACACACCGCACTTTGACCAAGAGGTTCCCTAACCCCATAATAACTACAACTTTGGTGGGATCCACTAGTAAGCCTTCCTTAAATATAATATGTCCTAATAGGGTTCCAAATGGAGTAGCAAAGACACATTTCTTAATGTTGTGGCATATCCTCAATTGCCAACATCTCTCAAACATCAGCCTTGAATTATCGCATTGGTATTTTACCAATCCATACACTGTCCAGTAATCTAGGTAAACTTAAAGAAACTTATGGATGAAGTCTTGAAATGATTTTACAATGATGCACGAGAACACAACAACCACATTGTTTAATCCAAAAGGCATAACCATGTAGGAAAAACTTCCCCATTCGGTGGTGAAAGTTATATTTTTCTGGTCTTCCTCTTATCTCAATTTTTCCCCTAGAAAAATTGATCAAACACGCCCCTACACAAGATAAAATCAAAGGCTCAGTTTAATCATGCGAGCCCACATTTCAAATATGACAAATGATCTAAAATTTGAGGGGCACGTGGGCTCTATAATGGAGGATCGTGGTCAGCGAAGGATCAAAAAATGTTAAAGGAAGCCGAAGGCTCTCAGGAGGAAAATGGGGAAAGGATCGAAGTTTTCAAGCTTCACATATGATTTAGGGTAGGCCCAAATCGGTTAAGTATAAAAGGACTAGTGAAAGGTGCCATGTGTCTCAAAGGCACACCTTTAAGGGTCGGCCAAGTGCAACTCCTCAAACAAGTTTGGAGCTTCCACATGTCCCGAGATCTAAACAAGGAAGTTTTCACTTGAGGCCTTAAATCAGATAAGTCTAAGATAGTCAGCAGAAGGCGCCATGTGTCTCAAAGGTGCACCTTCAAGGGTCGAAGCCAAGGGTGGTTCCCTAAAAAAGCACAGAGCTTCCACATGTCCTCGGACCCAATGAGGTAGTGTTAAATTGAGGCCTTAAATCAGCTAAGTATAAGAGAGTTAGTGGAATTTTCCACATGCCTCATCGGTGCATCTTCAAATGTCAAGCACAAAAAATAATCCCTGAACAAGCACTGACCCTCCACGTGTCTAGAGCCCTAAAAGTCATAGCGGATGTTGAAAACTTGATGAGCCAGTGGAAGATGCCACCTGTCTCTTCTATACAACTTTAAAGGTAAATCCAAAAGTGGGTCTCCAAGTGAGCGCAAAGCTAGCACGTGCCTCTTAGGTCTGAAAAAGGGACAAAGCCAACCATTTAATCAACTAAGGATAACGAACCGGTGAAAGCCTCCATGTGTCTCAATGGCACGAATACAAGAGGTGCTACCGCCATGTGGTCGAGCTCTGAAATTTGAACCGTCTGAATTGGCTAAGTATCGAAGGATCAGTGGAAGCCTCCATGTGTCGTCCCGACACAACTTTAAAGAGAAAATTTGGAGGTAGGTCCCAAATGTTTTTGAGCCTCCACATGTCAAGGGTTAGACATAAAATCTCCGCTAAATAGAGGGACTTAGCCAAAACACAAAGAAATAGGGCATGTCCAAAAAAGGAGACATGCGTCAACTCGGTGTAACTTCAAAGATCAACTCCGAAGGTGGTCCCCCAAACCGGGTGCAAGCCCTCCATTTCTCCAAAAGACAAAAAGGAGATAGAGCCAACTATTTAAATTGACTAAGTATAGAGGGGTCGTGTAGAATTCTCCATGTATCTTGTCTGCATGCAACTTGAAAGGTAAAATCTCGGGGTAGGTCCCAAATGTACACTAAGCCTCGATGTGTCTAGGGTAATGCATATGACCCTGCCATAAAAAAGGGACATGTGGCCTTGTTTAAGGTCAAATCAGTCTCGGGGCCGTCAGAGGAAATTTTCCCCAAGTGGAAAATGCATGCCAAGTGGGCCCGAGATGATTTTTTTGTGAAGCGGGTCTGCATGGGGCCACCGAGGAAATTTTACCAAAAGTTAATTTTGAGCTTGCAGGGTGTTTTTTACACTTTTATAATTTTTGTGTAAAAGGTGCAAAGTAAATTTCAGACCCGCGGAAAAGTTTTGCAAAAGTGGCTTTTCTCCATTTTTGCATGGATTCGATCCAAGTATTAAAATGGGCATATCTTTCAATCCAGTGCTTGAAATTCAAAAAATTTGGTACCATTGGAAAGGTCTCAACCTCTTCCATGCCATGGAAGCTTGAAAGTTTAATTTTGACAAGGTTAGGTGGGTGAAAATAGGTAAACGTATTTCATGACATTAATGTATGATCCAATTGCTTTAACAACCAGATTAGATTTGATTTGATTCGTCATTCTTCCTTCTTCAACACACCAAATGACATAAAGAGGTAAACTTGATAGATTGTAGGCAGATTTGCAGGGGCATTGATGGCTAGTAGCTGAGCTTCCAAATTAGATTTCTCATCTCTTTTCTTCTCCTCTCTTCACTTCATCTATAAAGGTAAGAGCTTGGCTCATTGTAAAGGGTTGGACATTTTTGTTTTGCACCCTCCCTTCTTCTCTAGTCTGCAGATGAATTTATGGAGTTCGAACCTTCTATTAAGACTGTAATGCAAGTTTTTTTCCTCTTGGCCATTGTAATGTTCTGTATCAATTTTTGAAGCAATAATTACATGTCTATGGATGATTTCAACCCTCTCTTGTGTTCATTGCCTTTATTTAATCTTTCATTGCAATATTGGTTATATGTGCATGGTGGTTGTATTAAATTTTAATGGTCTATGTTTGATAGAAAATCCGGTGTTCAACATTCCTTTGGTGCATCACCTTTGTTAGTTTAGGTTTAATTTCTTGCATCTTCTTAACCCTGTCTCCTTGGAAAGTTAGAATAGATTCTAGAATAGATTCTAGAATAGATCCTCTACAAATTTTATTTGTGCACCTAAATAGGGGAATAGAAACGATCCTTCATCCAGAGAGCTCTCTCAATTTCAAATTCCCACACTTTTAGAGACGCTCCATGTTATGCAATCACATTGAGAGTCTCAACCCATCAAGTTGTAGTCATTTAGGGTTGCTATGCTTTTGCACTAATAGTTTTGGCACACCGATGGGACAAGAGGTCTCCATTTTTATTGTAGAAAGATTGATGTGCACTTGTTGTAAGTTTTCAGCTTGTAAGGAGATTTGAAATTACACATCTAGCAACTCCAAAAGAGACAGAGTCCACAAGTTCTAGCAGCCCAGGCTTGATAGATTCATGAGAAGAATTCAAACTAGATGAAGAACTAGAGAATATGTATTGTTTGTCTATCTGCACTTGTCCCCAGACAAAGGGAGAGGGGAAGAAGAGCTCAAAGGTCTCCATCTCCACCAAATAGGACCTTGTCAACACCTCCCCTTGGTAGGCCCTTCATTTAATCAACAAGAGTTCTTAGGCCAATCATAATGACACATACACCACCCAATCCTTATTTCAACTTCACTGGCAGAAGCCCACTCATTCTCAATGAACAAAATCTAGTTCCAGTTGCAACATTGAAGAGAATTCCATATTTCACTAGAGAGAACTAGACTACTCCTATTGACCACATTCAAGACATTGCAAATGTTTGTGCAATTCATGAAATCATTGAGATGGACGTTGCAGTCAAATTGGTAACCTCTTCATTCAAGGGTAAATCTTTACAATGGTTCAGAGTCTAACAACATGCTCTATTTAGAATTGGGACCATCTATGTAGAGCTCTTCACAATCAATTTGGAGAGAAGGGAGATAATCTATCCTTGTTGGAACAACTAACAACAATCAAGAGGGATCCTAATGAGTAGTTGACCAACTTCAACTTCAGATTCTAGCGGACGTGGGATAGGATTCCGGTGGTCATAAGACCAAAAGATGAAGGTTATTTTCTATAATTCCTTAGAGCTTTAAATTATGATATTTCCATAATGATTCAATCCATGGGAGGTGTAACCTTACTGCTACCTATAATATTTCCATTAGATCTAAAAAATTGTTTAATTCAAGATAGTAAACTTGCACCTATGCCACCTATGCCTATATATCCGAAATAGGATCTTGTAGCACTAGTCAAACACCCATATTAGCTCCCATACTTGCTCCAAGGAATCGAGTTTAGCTAAAACTTCCACTCATATTCTAGCTCCTTAAATGAGCTCCAAGAAGTCTTTAAACAACTACATAACCTAGGAAACAAGATAGTGACTATCGAGAGACAACAAGCTCAGAGTTCTAGGCCATATCATCGTCAAAATCAGTATCAAGCTAGGCCCCCATACCAGTAAAATAAACCACCAAGTCATGCCACAAATAAAAATATGAACCAAGGACAACCTAACCATATAATCCAAATGTAGCTTCAACATCAAAATATTTAATTCCAACACAAAACAACGTGGCACAAGAGTACGACTAGTGTTACCCCTGTAGTCTACCTCACTTTCAATCAACATGTTTCAATGGTGCACTAAACTAGGCCTTGATGGTACAGACTATTGGTGTGTCCTAATAAACTAGTCAAGAGGAAAGTTAGTAGCAAGAAGCTCAGGAAGAGACACCTCCAACTGAATCTATGCTAGTTAATTGGTAAACAAAATATTTATGTGGAGTTAACCAAGCCCCTTCTCAAAGTGTAGCTTCTAATACACGGTCCAAGGAAAGGAATATTGGAGAGGGAAAATAATCAAACTCAGGTAATCTAAAACCCTCTATTACTCCACAAGGTATTAGAAATTAAAGTACAACTCCCACTGCTCGTCAGAGTCAACCCAAGCCACCTTCCAAACTTGCTTAGGCACCAATTGTAACGACCACCCATGTGCAAGGAAAGGGGAAACAAAAAGATAGCTCATCCCCATATAATATCATTGAGCAGATGAAGAGGACAAATGTAAAAATCTCAATGTGGGAGTCATTGGCTATCCCAGGACAAAGAGACCTATTGTAAGCTGCTATGGAAAATTGGTCAACATCAAATCAGTCACCCAATTAGCAAGAGAAAGTTCTTATCAAAATAGATCAGCCTAAAGGAAATCATAGAGGAAAATAAGGTAAGAATCTGAATCCCCCTCCATTCTATGTTTCATTGATCATTGGGGACAAATTGGTACATAATTACATGATTGATTTAGGAGAAAGTAGCTCTGTAATGCAAAAAAATTAGCTTATCAGTTGGGTCTTCAATACGAAGTCATCTCCAAGGGCATAGTGTAATTGGATGGGACAAGTGGTAACAATAGTTGGAGTCATCAAGGATTTGAGCCTCACATTGCATGCATGCCCCAATGTGACCGTCTTGCAAAACGTATCAGTCATAGACTTTCCACCACACTTTTCATTGTGTTTATGAAGAGACTTCACTACTAAAGTTGGAGGTTATTTGTCTGTTGATTGGTCACACATGTTATTCAAAACAAGATATGGAGCTAAGGCTATGATCAGATATGAGCCTATTGCAAACTTCCATATTTAGCCTCATGCACCAAGTCCAATCAATGAAAATTTTTCATCTCTTGATCAAGAAGATTATCCAAGAACCCATGAAGCTGATACAAAAGTCAGATACATTCCAGAATTGACTCTTGATGAATGGGAAAGCAAGAGGCATGCTTTTGAATCTTACAAGGACATGGATGAATCCAAATTAGGGGTCTATTGCTTGCATGAAGAGAATCATCATCTTCCTAACATCACTAATCTAGACCAAAAGGATGATAATGAGGTATGATAGTTATTATTTGATGGCTCAATAAGTAGGTAAGGAGTTGGAGGAGAAGCTATGCTTGTTTCACCTCAAGGTATGAAATATTACTTAGCCTTTTGTTTCAAATTTTCTTGCTCAAAAAAATAGTAGAGTATGAAGCCTTGATCCATGGACTACATTAGGCAAGAAATAGAGGCATTAAGAATCTACAAATATTTGGTGATAGTGAGTTGATTGTGAACCAAGTCAGAGGAAAACATGCTGCAAGAAATGACCTACTCAGGAGCTATAAAAACTGGGTATGGGACATCATTGGATCAAGGTAATTGGATTAAGGATTTTAAAGCTTTCAACATTGTGTCCATACCCAGGAAAAAGAATGATGTAGCAAATAGACTGGAAGCAATTGGGGCAGTGTTTGATGTTATAGAAAGTATAAAAAGTGATAAGTCTTAGCCCCATATCAAGGTGGTTGTGAGGCCAGTTGTCCTAGATAATAACACAAGTTGGCAGGTCTTCAAGAATGATCAGCAAATTGTCAGGTTTTGTATAAGAAGAAGTTGAGTTATCCTCCAGAAACCAAGACAAATTATAACACCAGTATGGTGACTAAGTGGTGCAGCTGAGAACTAAAAAATTACTAAAAGGTCTTATAACCTTGGAGTCAATCTTCAACCCGAATGATCAATTCGAAAGGACAGAAAATATTCGGTAGAGGGTGAATATTTAGAGCCCATTTCCATAGATGAAGGCAAAACGTTGTGAATTAGCAAGGTAAGTACCCAACAAGAAAAATATGAGTTCATTCAACTTTGTCAAGAATTCCCAGATGTCTTTGCTTGGAATTACAAGGATTTAAGAGGTTTTAACCCAAGGTTGGCACAACACACTATCGAGCTAGATCTCGGGATCTAAGCCTTTTAGACAAAAGCAAAGGCCAGTAAACCCTCACATTGAACCTCTCATGAGAAAAGAGTTGAACAAGCTAATTGAGGCCAACATCATCTTCCCTATCAAGCATTCAAGTTGGGTTGCAAACTTGGTGCTTGTGAGGAAAAGAAATGGAGAAATTAGATTGTGTGTAGACTTTTGTGATCTAAATAGAGCATCACTCAAAGATCACTACCCACTTCCATCGATGGAGAAAATCTTGTAGGTTGTAGCTGGATCTGAGAGGTTTTCATTGCTAGATGGATACTTAGGCTATAATCAGATAATGGTGAAAGAGGAAGATCAATTCAAGACAACCTTCACCACCAAATGGGGTACATATGCTTATAAGAAGATGCCATTTAGACTATCAAATGTTGGAGCAACATTTCAACGACCTATGGATATGGTGTTCAAATGCTTAATCAACAAGATGGTGCTAGTATATCTAGATGATATCACGGTCTTCTCAAAGAATGCAACAGACCATATCTTCCACTTCAGATAGGTATTTCAGAGGTGTAGAAGGTTGGAGTGTCATTGAATCCAAAAAAGTGTGTATTCTTGGCACATGAGGGAAAATTGTTGGGCCACATTGTCTCAAGATAAGGGTTAACAATTGATCCTGAAAGAGTTGAAGCCATCTAAACACTTCCATTGCCACAACACAAGAAGTCTCTCTAAAGCTTCTTGGGAAGAATAAACTTTGTTCACAAATTTGTGCCTGATTTTTCCACTCTTGTGAAGCCTTTAACAATGATGTTGAAGAAGATTCTTGCATTTAAATGGACAACAGAAGGAAAAGAGAGTTTTGAGGCCATCAAGCTCACAATATCACAAGCCCCAACTCTTATTAACCCATACTTTTCAAAGGACTTCATGTTGTATGCTTTTGGAGGGTCAGACACAATCTCAGCTATCTTGGTTCAACCTAACAAGGAAGGTTCAAAACAGCCCATAGCCTTCTTCAGTTAGATTTTAGAAGAATATGAAGTAAAGTATTCTTTCATTAAAAATCATGTCCTTGCTATCATTAGGAGTTTGAAGAAGTTTAGACACTTGGTATTGAACAACAAGATTCAACTGCTAGTGTCTCATGCCGGTGTTAAGGATTTTCTCCTAAACAAGGACTTGAATGAGAAGAGAGTAGGTTGGATTACTCATGTAATGGAGCATGATATTGAAATCAAAGTGACCACGCTAGTTTGTGGCAACGTTTTGTGTGAGCATCTCACTTCCAAGCAACAAACTAAGTCAGCAGATGAAGAAGAGGTTATCCTATTAACATAGAATGAGCTAGAGCATCTAGCTAACGATGCACCCATTCCATGTTGGACTCAAAATTTGGTGCATTTTCTCCAAACAGGTTCGTGCCCTCCAGAAATGAGAAGAACAAGGAGAAGGTACTTTATATTACAAGCTATCCCATATGCACTTTTTGATGGCATTTTGTTCAAAAGGGAAATCAACGACGTCCTATTAAAGTGCATTGGAACAGTCCAAATTCAAAAGGTGTTACATGAGTTCCACGATGGATAAGCCAGAGGCCACTTTGCTCCATGGGTAACAATGCTCAAAATTATGAGGGCTAGTTACTATTGGACTATGGTGTTTAGGTATTTATACTCATGGATTGAGAAATGCAAGAAGTGTGCATTCTTCACAGGGAAGGAAAATTTAGCAGCCCGCCCTTCACCCAATTTTAGTGGATCGTCCATTCATTCAATCGGGACTAGACTTCATTGGAGTAATCAATGAAATTCAAGCCGGGGCCACAAGTGGATACTCACGATTCGACTATTTCGCAAAGTGGGTCAAGCGGTGGCACTAAAGGAGGAAAATGAATCCAACATCTTGGATTTCTATGAAGGGATAGTCACTAGGTTTGGAGTCCCTACCACTATCATATCAGATAATGCATTGGAATTCTTTGGTACAAGGATCACTGAATGGGCTGTTAAGAATGGTGTATACCTCAGTACTTCATCAAACTATTACCCTCAAGGTAATGGCCAAGAAAATTCCACAAAAATAACCTACTAAGAATTATCAGAAGGACTCTTGATGAAAATCAGAGAACTTGGCACACAAATCTCAAATCAGCTCTATGGGCTGATAGGATCACATCCAAAAGGTCTACAGGCAGCTCCCCATACAAGCTTGTATACAGAAAAGAGGTAGTATTTCCCATATCATTGGAGCTGCCCACTTTGGAGCTCATGAAACAGTTGGAACTAGCTGAGTTTGAACCTATGGAAATCAGGTATGCAGAGCTAATGGGAGTAGAAGAAGAAAGAGAACATGTAATGCGAGATAATAGAAAAGGATCAAATTTTGATCAAGAAGAGATTTGATAAGAAATCAAGAACAAGGACCTTTCAAGAATGGGACTTAGTTATAAAGTGGGATGCAGATCGGGTAAAACCAGGAAGGCATTCCAAATTTGATGCCATTTGAAGTGGCCCCTACATGGTCACAAGATGTAAACGTAGTAATTACTTCCGACTGAATAAGTTGGATGGCGAAGAATTACAGATTCCAGTCAATGGGATCTACCTCAAACACTACTACTAAAAGGAAAATTTCTCACCCTTGTAAATATTAGCCTAGGTTTTCAATTTCTCCAAGTGTGTATGCACATTGTCTTGTTATAGTTTAGGTTTCAGTTTCCCTAAGTGCTGGTGCACATGCTCTATTGCTTCTGGTGTATGCTTGTATACAGATTCATCTCACTCATGGAAAAGACTCATGGCCACAAGAGATTAAATATGCAGAGTATCCCTATTGGAGTAGGTATGGATGTTTTCGTTGCACTCCAACAGATCAGGTTTGTGGAAAATCAAATGAGGGAGAAGTTTCCAGGTTTTAGACAACTCTCTACTCTCACAAATCTTGAATCCAATATTTTCTTGCAAAGATAAGAGTGCATGTAGTGGAAGGTAGTTCTAGACCAGTTTTGAAATTACCAGGTAGACTCCATGCCCAATGGATACTTCCCAAGGCTATTGGTCTCTTCATCTAACAGAAGACATCCCCTGAGTCTTCAAACCGTTATCTTAATTTTACCCTTAGAAAAATTGATCAAACACGCCCCTACATAAGAGTAAATCAAAGGGTTGGTTTAGCCAGCGAGCCCACATTTCAAATTTGATGGGCAAGCGGGATCTACAATGGAGAATTAGGGTTGACAAATGATCAAACAACATCAAAGGAGTCCAGAGGATCTTAGGAGGAAAATGGGGAAGGGATCAAAGTTTTCAGACTTCACATACGATTCAGGGTGGGCCCAAATTGGTTAAGTATAAAAGGACCGGTGGAAGGCACCATGTGTCTCAAAGGCACACCTTCAAGGGTCAAAGCCAAGGGCAGTTCCCTAAATAAGCGCGAAGCTTCCACATGTCCAAGAGCCCGATGAGGAAATGTTCACTTGAGGCCTTAAATTGGCTAAGTATAAGAGAGTCAATGGAAGATGCCACCTGTCTCAAACATGCACCTTTAAGGGTCGAAGCCAAGGGTGGTTCCCCAAACAAGCGCAAAGCTTCCATGTGTCCTAGAACCCAATGAGGAAGTGTTCACTCAAGGCCTTAAATCAGCTAAGTATAAGAGAGTCATGGAAGTTTCCACATGCCTCATTGGCACATCTCTAAAGGTCAAACACAAAAAATAGTCCCTAAACAAGCGCTGGCCCTCCATGTGTCGAGAGCCCCAAAATTCACACCAGCCATTGAAAATTCTACGAGCCAACGGAAGATGCCATGTAACTTCAAAGGTAAATCCAAAAGTGGGTCCTGTAGTGCCCACTTCCATTTGACACCTTTTGATGTTTATGTTGATATCTTATTAATTACATTATAGACATTATTATGTTTTAATTTAGTATGATGTTAGACATTGATCATGGATTATTGTTGATCTTGATTTGATTTTGATGCATGATGATTATTAGAGATACCTCATATGTGGATGATGATATAATATTGACATGGATATTTTATGGATGTTGTTCAGACATGTGATTGGATATTATGTTGATGATGATATAGTTGTGGATTAAAAATGAAAATGATGTAGTTGTTGCTTCGATGTTGTTGTGATTCATTTATATAGTTGGTATTGTGATTTCATTTATATCATGTTGGATGTTCTGATATGGCCATGAGGCCGAAGGAGGTATTGTATTTTGCAGGTTAAAAATATCACAACAAAGCATCAGGGGATCGGAGACCAACCAAAATGGAATTCTAGGTGAATTCAACAAGGTCACCATGGCAACTTGTTTTATTGTGTTGTGTGTTGTTTTGTTAGAGATTCCCATGGGGGATTTCCTTTATATGTGACCATGGGTTGTGTATTTATTAATGTGTTTCTTTTATTATTGTTGTATGTATTTTATTAGTAATGTGTTCTTTTCTTTTAATTAATTAAAATTGTGATAGATTAATGTGAGAAATCTTATGTTCAAAATTTAAATAAATTAAATTGGGATATGGGAAAGTAATAATGAGAGTTGTTGGCTGTTTGTATTTAATTTGTAAGGGATGTGTAAGTTGTGTAAGAGCTTGTGTAAGTCAGATTTTGGAGTAAGAAATACTCCACCTCCATAGAAATTCGAATTTGTCCTTGGGGGCTGTTTTGGAGGCTTGTGGGACAAGTAAAACTTGTCCCATGCCTCTAAATTTAATCTACCAACCATACTTATGGATGGAGATGTGATTTGTGACTTTTATAATGAATTTTAATAGTCTTGTTGTATGGTTTTAATTGCACTTTCTTACATTTTAATTAATTTTTGTCCCTTGAGGTGTGGGCTTTTTAGAGTGTGCAAGTAACTTGTCATATTTTTCACCCACCTCTTTATTATGCTTGGGAGAATGGAGTTTATCTTTTGTGTTGAATTGGAGGATGTGTGATGTGGCATCCTACATGGATCCACATCATCCTCTTCTCTCCCTCTTCTATTTAATCCAAACTCTTGCCTTGTTTTTGGGTTGTTGAACCTTTTTCATTCTTCCTTGGGGGCACATTTTTCTTGTGTAGAGCTCTTGTTTTTGGAGGAAGTTGGAGAAAGATTTGCATGCTTGGAGTTTGCTGTTTTGGACTATGTTTTCTTGGATTTTGAAGCTAGCTGTTTGGAGACAAAGCGAAAAGTGAAAAAGTGAAAAGTGCAAAAGAAATCCTTCCAGTTCACTGTCTGCGTTTGGCAAAAACAAATCCTTCCAAGGCCCATCAACCCTTCATTTGCAGAATATGAGGAGTTAGAAGGACATATTTATATTTTTGGAAAGGGGATGAAATTTTCTATATGATGGAAATGATTTCAAGGGACCTTAAGTTCTTAAATATATAAAAATTCAGATTAAAGCACAAAAGGGGGAAAATAGTGTTAGTTGACCAAAAATAAGTGTGAGCTTATTTTGGTCAATAGGGGTCTCCGATGTGCACCCCACTAGCACACTATAGTTCCCCTTCTCTTGTCCTCAGTTTTCCACTAAGCCTCCAT
Organism: Taxus wallichiana var. yunnanensis; assembly: GCA_018340775.1. Lineage (NCBI taxonomy): Eukaryota > Viridiplantae > Streptophyta > Pinopsida > Cupressales > Taxaceae > Taxus > Taxus wallichiana. Next base: position 162,307,749 of record CM031236.1, read on the forward strand.
TTCTCTCAAGAAAAATTAAGGGTATGCTTCTCCAAATTAAATTGGAAACTTCTTTCCTTCTAGGTGCTTGAATGAGAATGCCTTCATTACCCTTATACAGATCCTCTCAACTATCACACAATCAAATTGTAAGTCCCATTCACCCATTTATCACATGCCATGCTAGTGTTATCACTCAAGGACTAAGCATCTTCAAACTTGATAACTACCTCCGTGGGATGAATTATCTCTGGATATTTGATGGAGCGCACATAGATTTTGTTGAGGACTTCCTCTCTAAAGGTCTCAAGATAAGGCACTCGATTTCCCATATGTTAAACGGATAATCACCCTTTCTTCCTTGTTTTCAAAGCTGATATACCCTTGTTAAACCACAATTCAGAATTGTTCTTATAGCATAATGGGCACCCAAGTAATGTCAGTAAATGTTTCGCCTCATGGAGTTCCAAGATTTCAAAATCTCCAGTGAACTTGGCCCTTTGAATGGTGATAATCGCATCCTCCTTCAAGACTCCAATGGGAATTGCCTTTGTCTTGTTTTCTATATATAACACATTTGAAGATGGTTGTAATGAGGGTCTTCCCATTTGATGCCGGATCTCCAAGGTAAGAACATTGACCTTCGTTCCTATGTCGATGATGATCTTACATAGAAGCCATCCATCAACAATCGCATTTAATGTAATTTCCTTATCATAGTCAAGGCGTGAGGAGGAAGGTTTGCATGCAAAACCTACCTCTCGCTCTCTCCTCGACACATGATACCTTCTCCTTAGCGATTCTCCTAGCAAGGGAATAATATTCTCTTGCCTTAACATCCTACAAACTTCCTTGACTTTGTCCAGGTCATCCTTTGGAGCCTTAGAATTCTTGCTTTTCTCCAACTTCTTTGATTGCTCCTGTAGACACTAGATCTCTCCTTACAAACTCTGAATCACATCCATAGTGTCTTGATACACCCCCTTTTAATGAGCAAGGTCTAGATACTTTCCATGTACTACTTCCTCTCTTGAAACTAGTGTCCTTTGCCTTGGTATTTCCTTGGCACGTGAGGCCTCCGCTCACATTGCCACCAATACAAGTTCTAGTCTTGACTCACACGTCACTCTTGGCATCCAATGTGAATAGGCCTTCTAGATAGTTACCATCCCTATGCATTTTTCCTTCTACTACTGCTACTTCATATGATCATAAATCTCTCGAACACTCTTTGTACCTATGTTTCTTCCTGCACCATGAGCATTGCAACATATCGGACAATCACGCTTGTAATACTATATAGATCCACAATTATAAGAGGTTCCTCATGAGAATACACTTTTTCCTCCGCCCACGATTACTATGACTATGAAATACTCCGTGAAAACCTCTTCCACGTAACCATCCATCTACGCGCCCTTCATAGTGACGATCATCATTCTTGGAACAACTTGCAAGACTAGTTTTTCATACACTACAATCACTAGCATCATAGATCTGATCAATCAATCTGTAATCCTTGGTATCATGGGTCATAGAGGTACAAATATTGCAATAGAAAGACACTTTCATGGATTGTGTGCTACAGTAGAGGGCACCTACTTGTATCATGATCCCCATGGCAAATCTTATAGTCTACCACCATGGTGCATACTGAATTTTTGGGCAACTATCCTTTACACGCCCTTTCACCTCACATTCTATACACCAAATCCCACTACGAGCCTCATGCACCGAGTTTGCAAACAACTTCTCTAATTGCTTAGCCATTGTAGCAATTTGAGACTCCAAAAAGGACTAACACTAGTATCAATGGTCTCAATAGCGTCAACGCATAGGGTAGGTTGCAATGCCTCACACATGTATGTGAAAGTCTTGTGTGACAAATACCTTCTAAACGGTGTTATCAATCCTCCAACAAACCATTGAGCATGTTGAGGGGGTGAATGTCATATGATATATTTGACAAGAGAGTTATGAACTGAGCGTCATACTCCCACACACTCTTTGCCATTCCTTGATGGATTTCCTTCACAACACTGATGATATTTTGTTTAAATTCCAGGATATGGAATTCTTATAGGAAGGCATTCTTTAATGCTCATGTATTCTACCACCATTTGATGAGGGTTATATTTTTGATACCAACTATGCATGTGCCCTTGTAACGTTGTTACAAACTAACTTGCCTTCCACTCCAGGGTAGTGATCCCTTTCATGCACCATAGTAATTCACACTTGTGTAGATGGAGATGTTGATAAGGTTCTATTCTGGTGGAGATGGAGACCTTTGATATCTTCTTCCTCTCCTTGCTTTATCTGGGGACAAATGTAGATAGATAAATAGTCCTTCTCTAGTTCTTGATCTTGTCTGAATCCTTCTCATAAATTATCCAAGATTGGACTACTGAAACTAGTGGATTTTGCCTCTTAGGAATCACCGGTTATACAATTTCAGAGCTTCTTACAAGCTAGAGACTTACAACAAGTGCACATCAATCTTGCTGTAATTAAAATGAAGACCTATCGATCCCACCGGGTGTGCAATAACTGTTGTCACAGAATCACAACACCCTATGGTTTGCATAAGTGTGTGTGCTTGAGCTCACAATGTGATTGGATAACATGGTTACTATCTCCAAGTTGTGGGACTTGGTACTCGAGATAGACCTCCAGAGAAAGTTGGTTCTTGATCCTAAACTACCCACCACAATCTACTCTAATGCAGGAAAAACTATCTCTCCTAATCTAACTTTCCAAGGGACTAAGGAGAGAGAGTGCATGAAAAAAATTCCTACACTAAAATGGTGATACCAGAAAAGGAGAGTGTGAGAGTAGTCTTCAAATGTGTGACAATTAGAAGTAAAGTGCATACTAGAAAGGGTGATGACAGTTCTCCATAATCTAGAAAATACATTCACAATAATATTTCATACATGCATAATAAAATGAATCCCTGCAAGAGTATAAGATAGAAAAATATAATTGTAATGAGATTTAAGGGGCAAGAGGAATGCAAACAAACACAGAAAGGGAAGATACATCCACAACCCGCATCTATTACTTCATAAGTATACAAAGTGTGATCTATTACAATATAAGGGCCTGGATCACCACACAAGGATTCCACTACAAGGGGCTACAGCGAATTGGCTTCTCAAAGAAATTTTGACAGAGTTTTTCTACTCAAAAACTACCCTCTACAACGATCCAAACACTCTAATTTATAGAAATTTGGGAAGAGAGAGAGAGAGGGAAAATGAAAATCCCAAAATCTTCCCTTCAACCACTTGCAACAGGTAATAAATGGAGTGAAATAATATTTTGTTTCTTACAAAAGGCTCCCCATACGGTCCCATAACTTGTAAAAGTGATATATGTCATCCCATAATTCATTAATGCATCTCAGCTACCAAATAAAACACTATTGTAAATATGGCCACGTTTTCTACAAAATAATCATTTATTTCTCATAAAATTATGAATTTATTGATTTCTATGCATCGGGATCAAAAACATGATTCCAATGGTACCAATTTTGTGTGTTTTTGTTGAGAAATGCAAAAGTTATGGCCTTCTGAGTGTGGGCAACTATTTTGGGTTTGCCAAGCATTTTTGTCATTTAACGGGACTGAGCATTTACTTTACTAGAGCTGAATATGTTTCTTTTATTTTCATATATCTACCCTCATCAAAATTAATAAATCTAGTATTTTTGTGTAGAGGACATTGTGCTTGTTCTAGAAAGTCAAATTTTGTGAAAATCAGAGCTCGGGGTCAAAAGTTATGGCCATTTGAAGTTCGGGGTTTGATTTGCAAGTGTTTTCCCTTGCATGCGGCTATATCAGGTTTTTTGAGTCTTGGTGTCCCAGATGTCCCTTGTGTGACTTGGGCTGAAAACCTCCGCTTCACCCATATCACACTTGACCGCTTTACAAATTAGGTGAGTTGTCCTTTCGGAGAAATCTTGTCTCGCGTGTACCATCGTTGATAGGGCCATGAGGGCCTTTGACACCCATTCCGTGCACATCTCCTTTGTAGTTAGCTATTTTGGTAATGTAGGCTCTGGATGTCCCACGCATACCTATGCGCCTGGGGCCCAAAACTAGACTTTTTTGATCCGCTCTTGGTGCGGCAATTTCAGCTTTTCAGGGCCTAGGCATCCGCCACGTACTTGTGCGGTCCGGGCCAAAAATACCTAACTTTTCCAATTTACATGTAAATCGACCATTTCAAAGCACTTGAGTTCGACCATCCCATGTGTACTTGTGCGGTCTAGGCCCCAAAAATCTTATTTACCTGCAATACACTATCTAGAGCCATTTTTTTGGATGTTTTCCATTTTTCCTAACTCCTTGAATTTTTTCCTTAGATGGGGGGGTTAGAAAAGAGCCAAAGGGACCTTCAAAGCCCGATTTTCACCTTTCCATATTTTCTTCTTACTCCATCATGGAGAAATTATGCAAGTTATCCAAATTACCTCAAGGGGTGAATTTGGGATAACAAGTTCTACTGGAACACAACAAAGGAATGTCTCATACAACTCATGGTACAAGTTCTCTTCTACCCATCTACGTGCATCAAACTTAGGTCTAGTACTGAATCGTTGTGCAAATTCATCCTTTGTGCTCTTGAACCATGTTTAAACACTTTCCAAGGTCATATGTTCCATCATCATGCACCATATGGACAAAGATGTATGCCATTTCTCACAACAACTTTGAAAAGAGGTCCCAACAATGGAACCAAGATGTAGTCATTTTCATACCCTTAGAACAATAGTCTAATCCCATACATGTCAACCTATCACCCAATGGGTGTTGGGTGCTCACTCGAGGCATGAACGGGTTTCGAGCCCTCCTTTATGTGAGTCTTGTGAGAATACATCATCTTAGGATAGGCATTAAAGAGTAAAAGAATATAAAAGAACCGTGCATCATTCTAAGAACCTAGGATGAGTTATCATATTAATGCATCCATAAAAGATAAATAACAAGCAACATATAAAATTGATTCATAACATGAAGGAAATGCATTTTGTTTAAGCTCATGTAAAAATATTTACTTTAGAATAAAACGCTCCATTTATATTAGTGAGTTCAAGAACTACATTACATTCCTTGATGTCATAACAGAACCATATAACAATTCTAAGCAAGGGCATGCAACATAGCTAAACTACTCCCTTCATATTACAAGGATAAACATAGAACCATCCCTCTAAATATGCCATCACTCCTATATTTTCTCTAATCCCAACCCACAAGATCCTCCATGATATTTCTGTAGAGCTTTGCCTCTCTTCCACCACCTCTATTATTCTTTTATTTCCCTCCTTCTCTAGTATATATTCTTCTTCTATCCATACACCTCTATATATAGCTTTTCTGCCTTCACCGCCATGCTTTCTGAGGAAACAAATCAGCTGCCAAGTGTCCAAGTGGTCCTCCAATGGAGCATGTCTCCTTTGATATGAGCTCTCTACTCTGTGTGATGATGTTCTTCTAAAACCTTCTATCGCATGCATAGAGTATTCTATTCTTCATCCTATGGATATTAGGATGGCACCTTATCCATTCCGCATGCTAGACGGGTCACACTTTTCTTGTGTGCTACCTGGAAAGCTGAATATGGCTAAGTCCCAAAACTTGTCTCACCTTGTGCGCATGCTATGTGTTTTGCAAAGCCCTACTAGAACCCTTCCTTGCACACCTTCAACCTGCATGCCCTTTTTCAAATAGGTCCCTGCGCACCGCCGTGCCTTCTTATATGTATCCAATATTCTATGGCCCAACAAGCTCATTTACACTTGGTCACCCTTTGAGCTCCTTTAGGAAAACTTTTCAATTTTGGAGTCTTTTAGGGATTTTTTTTGAATTTCTAAAATTCATGGACCATGTAGTATTGAGGAAACACTCGAGGCTCAATTTTTTCATTTTGTGCCATTCTTTACTTGTGATGAGTGGAAGTGGGCCCACAAGACCCGTAATTTCTATTTTTAAAGTTGATCTCTAAGGCTCGGAACCCAAAAGGGGTAAAAATCCTCAATATTATTTCAAGCCCCGAAATGTCTCCAAATTCCTCAAAATCATAGTTTTGGCCTCTCGAGCCTAGGTTCACCTTTGGGGTGTTGTTCGTACCGAGGTCTTGTTAGGTTCCTGTTGTCCATTTAGCTTGGGGGAAAATGGATAACACTCCTTATATAGTGTAAATCACTTCTTCATTTGTGTGTGGATCTTGTACTAATCAAACAATTATTCAACAATTGTTGGGTTATTAACAATCATCTAACACATTTTCCATGCTTTGAATAACACCGAGATCCATTAAAACATTAAAACGCATGGATCTATAGTTATGATTCCAAGGATCTTGTATATGTCACTATATAGGAATAAAATCTCCCACATAATTTGATCCACTCAAGAATGATCGTTTTGAATCTCACAAAAAGTTATGATCCATTAGAGGGAATTAATGCAAGCTTGATGAATCATGATTCAAAAAAATAAATAGAGGTAGGTCAATGTTTAACATAGAGGTATATCCACAATGAACCGTAGATATTATATATGCGTATGTATTTTTAATCAGATCATGATGAGTTAACCTATGATTTGATTGTTGGTTGCGTCAATGTATCATTTTGTATGAACTCCAAAGGATTATGAACCTCTAAGATTTTCAATCACATCAAGACAAACTATTTAAAAATGCAAAAATGATATTGTTTTGAGTGCACAAATGAGCAACAATTGACTAAATCAACCTACAATAGTAAATACTCTTTGCTAAATAATTTTCGTATAATAATTTCACCATTAAAAGGGTAATAAAAACATTAAAATTCCCTTAGTAAATTAATCAAGCTATACAGAATGTAATCCTACTTTGATACCAATTAATAAATTTGGTTCAAGTTGCATAATAAAGTTCGGACACTAAACACTCTACAATACTCTAATTGATTCATATGCGATATGTAACTCCTAAAAATAAGGATTTTGAAGAAAATACAACAATATTCCCTATTTTATGTCAATTACAAAAGTCTACATATTTCCAAAATATGTGAGTTGTTTTAACAAATCAACAACTCGATTATTATCACAAATAAAATACACGCACTAATAAAATATGAATTCCCAACAAGTTCAAGCTAATTGAACTCTTATCACGGTCTAGTGTAAAGCATATTTCATCTACTATTTAAATACAATAATTCTAAACCTTTGAAGAGGCATTCACCATGGATCAAAAACTCAAACTTTGTACCCTTTAGTAAGAAAAATTCAAACTTCAATCAAATAAACTCAATCTTAATTTTACTAAGTCCTCTAAGCATGGTGAAAAATCTAAGAATACCTCTAATGCCATAGTGGTCAAATCTTCCTCCACATCTACTTCTCACATAGAACCTTCTCAAAGGGAACCTACGCCATCTCCTAACTATACCCCTCTTAGGGAATCCTATAGTTCAATATTTTACAAGTTAATGGTTGTCCATCTCATCCAAATTCTACTATTTTACGCTTGTACTATCACAACAAAAACTAACATGGTATCATGAGGAACATTATTGTAAGTACCATCAAGTCCATGGTCATGACATTGAGACATGCCGCATTTTCAAATACCTTTCCCAAAAGCTCATAGATCATGGTGATATTAAATTAGATAACCGTAATGCACCACAAAATTATCCCCTTAATGTCTTCAAACAACCCTTTTCCAATCATCCGCTAACCAATAAAACCGTGCCCCCAACATCTCATACACCTAATGCCCACCGATAAATACTATAAACCTAGAATCACTACCATCATCTACACCCATCATCTCTTCATCCATTAAACCCATGTCTATATCAAATGATTTTCCCATGCCCACAACTTCATCATCCCCACGCCCACAACTTCATCATCCCCACCTATATCTACAACTATTATATCCACATCGACCATATCCACAACTATCACACCCATATTACACCCAATTACACCTACTTTGCCATCTATGTCTACTACATCTGCACCTATCACATCTAGTTCTTCACCCACATCCACGTCAACACCCATCTTGACATATTCATTACATGCCCCTACATCTATATCTACTTCTACATCATTATCTCGCAACCATATCTACTACTATGACCATACCCAAATCAACGTATGAACCAATATCCACATCCATACCATCACTTATGAAATCTACGATGTAAACACCATACCTTAATACAACTAAAAACAATACCCTTATTCCATCCACAAGTCCAATCACCCTACACTAAAAACCTTAGATTTATGTAATCCTTAACCCCTTTTGAACTCATTAAATATATTATCCAAAACCACTTCTATCTTCAAAATACATGTCTATGAAAAAATATACATTAACCAGCTTATTCCTCTAAAGGACCGCAATTGAAATTATTATCATTCATGCCAAAGGTAAATCCTTACAAAAATTCTAAAAACTTTGTGATAATCATTCAAACATCCCTCATACACCTTCACCAAAATGTTGAACAACCCTACTCCTAAGTATAAGCATGCTAAGAAATATAATGTTGCATCATCACTTTCAGGACCATCTCCATCCATGTTAGGGCTAGGAACACCATCCAATACCCCTATCATAACAAAATCTAAGTAAAAAAATATATTCCTACTCTAAAATTTGATCCTTCTTCAAAGCCATTTGTATCCCCTATTGTCAAATCAGAATCTAAATAATCCAAATCCCCAACAAAGAAAATAAATCTAAGTCATCCAATCCCCTTTTAAGACTAAACCCGGATCACAAACATCCACTACCTCTTCGAAATATAAATATGAGTCAAAGGAACCCATCAAGCCTCATAAGAGAAAACCACCTATGTTACATTCATCTAATACCCATAAATCTAATCCATCTACAATATGCACTACCTCTTCTTCAAAAACTTCCATTGGTTCCTACACAGAGATCCTTTAATGTTTGATTCAAGCATATGAAATCAAACTTACCTCATCAAATATTTTGACCTGCATGGACAAAAACCATTGTTGTTTGATTCTAATGTCATATGTTCCTACCATCGCACCCTAGACATGATACTAAAATTTTTAAGGCCCTCCAAACTATCATTCATAATATTATCAAGGAAGATGATCTTCTCATCGAAGAGGATCACCCTCCTCCCTCTATCAATTCATCCACAACCAATCCTACTTCTCTACCCACTCTCCATCTACTAAGACATATAAATCTCATTATTCATCTAGGATATTCAATTTCATTCCTCCTCCAAAACTACTTCTTCCGGATAATAACCCTCTCTTTATCATTGTTCTTTGGAATACCACTCGTTCTCATGCCCATGATTTTCAATAACCTTCTCAATATAATCCAAAGGTTATTTTTTCCACTCCCTTTAGAAATCCTACTACCCCTTGTTCATACAAACCATAGTTTCTATCTTAGCTTCCCCACAACATGTTGTCATTGAATAAAGTATTATGAAACAAATTCATCGACCCAAATTAAGATGTCACTCTCTATGAGCTCATCCAAAGATCCCCTAATCATAGAAAATATCTCATGTAATTTCCCTAAAGCATATCCCTACTCCTAGTGATGATACTCAGTATTTTGAGGCTAGTGTTTGAGTGCTCGCTTCTTCTGTTTCCATATATTTTTACAACTCCAAAATTCTTGACATATCACCCGAGAATTATGACCTCCCACTTTTCATCACTATGCATATCAATGATACATTAATCCAATGTTCCGGATAGACAACGAAGATAACATAAATTTCATCTCACCCCACACCTTTCACAAGCTCAAGCTCCCTAATTCCATTGTCTCCTAATCTAATGTTCTGGTGTGGAGCCTATTTTTTGGTCTTCTCAAATCAGTATTGAAGTGTGGAGTTCGAATTGGAAAGATGAAAGGTCATAAACGTTTCTTTTCTAGTTGGGAAGATGACGAGATCATGCTTTCTTTTCTAGCCATGGGAAGATGAAAGGTCATGACTTTCAAACTTCTAGGGTTGGCTTTTGGACTTCTTAAAGGATTGTAATCCTATAAATAGAGGTGCTAGGGTATCTTGAAGATATCTTGAGTGTTCAAGACGTATTTATTCTTAATGATCAAGAGGTGATCAAGAGTGATCAAGCTTAAGCAATTGGGTGTCAATTGTGGTTTAGCATCTTTGGAATTCTATTTTTAGTTCATAATCGAGAGAAGACTATGAGATTTGTTTTACTATTGTTGATAATAAAATGTGAGCAAGTTCTTAGTGGATGTAGCCCACATTGGATGAACCACGTTAAATCTTGACTTGTCTTCTTTTATGTATTATTTATTTATGTTGTTATATTTTTGCATATATACTTCGCTTATACAGTTTCCTACTCTTTGTGATTTGAGGAATTTTTTCCGCATATTTTTCTCTAATTCCTAACAACTGGTATTAGAGCGAGGTTGGTTTTTTTCTGAAGTGTTAAATCACAGGTAAATTTTAGCTTGAGTGGGAGCTATGGCAGATGAGGGAAGATCAAGGGTTGAGAAGTTCAATGGGAAAAACTTTGGTTTGTGGAAGATGTAAATGGAGAATTACTTATATCAAAAGGACCTCCATGTTCCTTTGGCTGGGAAAGGAAAGAAACCTACAACCATGTCAGATGAGGGTTAGAAGTTGTTGGATAGAAAGAAATTCAGGGCAATTCAATTATTCCTTACATCTTCAGTTTCTGTCAACATATCACAAGAGAAGACCACATAAGGTCTCATGAGTGTGTTGGGGAAGTTATATGAAAAACCCTCTGCCTCTAATAAAATATTTTTGATGAAAATTTATTTAATATGAAGATGCATGAGAATGGTTCTATTGCTGTTCATTTGAATGAATTTAATATGGTTGGGAGTATGTTAAACTTAGTAAAAATTAACTTTGATGATGAGGTCAAGGATTTGTTGATTTTGTGCTCCTTACTAGATAGTTGGGACAACTTGGTTATGGTTGTAAGTAATTCAGTCTCTAATAATTCAAAGCTGAAGTTTGAGGATGTAATAGGTGTGATCCTAAGTGAGGAAATGTGAAGGAATAGCACCGAATATTCTTCTACTTATTAAAACACTTTGATGTGGAGAGAAGAGGGAGACAAAAGAATAGAGGAAAAGGAAACCTTGGGAAGTCGAATGATCGTGGAAGTTCAAATTCTAAGAGTAAGTTAGAATGTTGGCACTGTGGGAAGGTTGGTCATGCTAAGAAAGATTGTTGGGCTCTTCGGGATAAGAAGAACAAGAAGGAGGAAACTAAAGAGATAAATGTGGCAGCAGGTGATGTTTGTCAAGATGCCTTAATTATTTCTTTAGATAATATTATTGATTTTTGGGTGTTATATCAGGGGCTTCTTTCCATGCCACCCCACATAGACATTACTTTATTGATTTTTTTCAAAGTGATTTTTGACATGTATATCTTGGTGATGATGAACCATGCAAAGCATAGTAGGGAAAGGTTGTGTTCGGGTGAAAATGTAGAATGGGACCACATGGCTACCTAAGGATGTCGTGCATGTGCCTAAGTTGAGGTGGAAATTGATATCAATGGGTCGGGTGGCCAAGTGACGGCTGTTTGGTTAGTTTTAAAATGGATTCTTGGAAGTTTAGTAAGGAGCTCTTGTGGGTGCAAGAGATAAGAAAAGCGGTACTTTGTATTTAACCAGTGGTGCTGATTATTGTAATTTAGTCGCTACAGATGGAGATGTAATTTTTTGACACCAGAGACTTGGTCATAGGATTCAAAAGGGCATGAAAATTATAAAGGATAGGTTCCCAGATTAAAGGAGTTAGATTTAGACTTCGTGAGGACTGTGTTTATGGAAAAATGTAAGTGGGTGAGATTCCTCAAGGTTGGACCTACCAAGAAGGAGGGTAAGTTGGATTTAGTGCATACAGATGTATGGGGTCCAACTAAGGTAAACTCTATTGGTGGTTCATGTTATTATGTCACTTTCATTGATGATGCAACTAGAAAAGTTTGGGTATATTGCATTAGAAATAAATCTAATGTGTTTGAAACCTTAAAAATATAGAAATGCTTGGTTGAGAATGAAACATGTCTCAAGTTGAAATGTCTTAGGTCAGATAATGGAAGGGATTATTACAGAATGAATTTCTTGATTCTTGTTCAAGTAAATGTGATCCGCAGTAAAGAATGGTTCCAAATACTCCATAAGAAAATAGAGTGTCGGAGATAGTGAATATCACAATCATAGAGCGTGCTATGTGCATGAGGTTACATGCGGGATTCCACTCAAGTTTTGGGTGGAAGTGGTAAGCACATCTGTTTATCGATTAATAGAGGACCTTCTATGACTTTGGATGGAGGTATACTTGAGGAGGATTGGTCAGTAAGAAAATTAATTACTTATTTCTTAGAGTATTTGGATGTGAGGTATTTGTTCACATTGATAAATATGATAGGACCAAGTTAGGGGCCAAGTCGAGAAATTCACCTTTTTCGATATGGGGAGGATAAATTTGGTTTTTGTGTATGGAGTCTTAAGGACAAGAAAATATTTCAGTTTAGAGATATTGTATTTAATGAAAAATTCATGTATAAAGACCATTTTTAGGAACATAAAGAGGAATCAAAGAAATAATACATTGTGTTAGAGGAAATTATGGACAACAAGGTGTCCAAGGAGGGGGTTCAGTGCAGCATGTTCTGGAATAGCCAGTTAAGAAGCCCAAAACCCGAGGTGAGAAGGTTTTCTAGGGTAAGAAAGGAACCTCGAATGATTTACTCCATATTTGAATTATTTATTGCTCACCGATAGTGGAGATCTAGAATGCTTTGAGGAAGCAAAAGATAGGTGGATGTCAGAAGAAGTGTGAGTAGGCCATGGATGAAGAGCATATATCTCTTATGGAAAAGTAGACTTGGGATCTAGTGGAGCTACCCGAGGGCCGAGAGAGAATTGCAGAACAAGTGGGTGTATAAAATCAAAGAGGAATATGGAGGTAGGAAAAGATATAAGGCTTGGTTGGTGGTCAAGGGATTTTCATAGAAGAAAGGTATAGAATTTGATGAAATTTTTTCTCCTGTTGTTAAAATGACTTCTATTAGGACTGTTCTTGGTTTAGTAACAGTAGAAGACCTACACTTAGAGAAGTTGGATGTGAAGATTGCATTCCTTCATGGTGAGTTAGAGGAGGAATTGTATATGTAGTAGCCATAGGGTTATGAGGTCAAAGGGAAGGAGAGGTTAGTGTGAAAATTGAAGAAGAGCTTGTATATCCTGAAAAAAGCTCCATGGCAAAGTGGTACAAGAAGTTTGAAAGTTTTATGCAGAGCATGGTTACTCCAAGTATCATTCGGACCCTATCATGAGTACATCAAGAAGTTTCTTGATGGTAGTTATATTATTTTGTGCATGTGTGTGGATGATATGCTTGTTACGAGGAAAAATATGCAGGAAATAAAGGTAATCAAGATGAAACTAGGTGACTCCTTTGCTATGAAGGATTTGAGGGGAACAAAAAAAACCTTGGTATGAGAATAACTTGGAATAGGAAAGAGAGGAAGCTAGTGTTATCTCGAGAAGAGGACATAAATAAGTTATTGGAGAGGTTTATTATGTAGGATGCTAAACTAGTTAGTACCCCTTTGGTAGGTCACTTTAAATTATCAAAGGATCGAGTCCCAAGATTGAGGAGGATAAAATCCAGATGTCCAAGGTACCGTACTCATCAGCAATTGGTATCTTGATGTATGCTATGGTATGCACTAGGCCTGACATTGCCCATGCAGTGGGAGTATTGAGTAGGTTTATGAGTGATCCAGGTAGAGAGAACTGGAAGGTAGTGAAGTGGATCCTTTAGTATTTGAGAGGGACCATGGGAGTAACATTGTGTTTTGGTGGATCGGACACTACATTGCGTGGTTATGTAGATTTGGACATGTCAAGAGATTTGGACAACAGGAGGAGCATGACAGGTTATGTATTTATGGTTGGTGATATAGCGATGAGTTGGATTTCATGGTTACAAAAGGTTATGGCTTTGTCAACCATAAAGGCTAAGTATGTTGCATCCACTGAGAGGAAAAAAAGGAGATGATTTGGCTAAAATAGTTGCTTGATGAGTTGGGTCATAAGCAGGAATTTGAGAGACTACACAGTGATAGTTAGTGTGCTATTCATTTAGTGAAGAACTCCGTTTTTCACTCTAAGATGAAGCACATTTAGCTGAGATATCATTTCAGAAGGGAAGCTTTGGAAGAAGATAAGTTAAAGCTCGAAAAGATTCATACAGTCGAGAATCCTGTGGATATGATGACCAAGGTGGTAAAAGGGAGAAGTTGAAGTTGTATTCAAATTTGATTGGCCTTCACGGTTGATAATGAAGGGTTGAGAATTTTTGTTAGTAGGAATAGTTTCTAAGTGGGAGATTGTTGGGGTGTGGAGCCTATTTTTTGGTCCTCTCAAATTAGTATTGAAGTGTGGAGTTCGAATTGGGAAGATGAAAGGTCATGACCATTTCTTTTTTAATGTGAGAAGATGAAAGGTCATGACAATTTCTTTTTCAGCCGTGGAAAGATTAAAGGTCATGAATTTCAAACTTCTAGGATCGGCTTTTGGAATTCTTAAAGGATTGCAATCCTATAAATAGAGGTGTTAGGGTATCTTGAAGATATCTTGAGTGTTCAATATGTCTTGAGTCTTAATGATAAAAAGGTGATCAAGAGTGATCAAGTTTAAAAATTGGGTGTCAATTGCGGTTTAGATGTGGTTTAACATCTTTGGAATTTTTTTGTGAGTTCATAATCGAGAGAATACTTGTGAGAATTGTTTTACTATTGTTGATAAAAAATGTGAGCAATTTCTTGGTGGATGTAGCCCACATTGGGTGAACCACGTTAAATCTTTTCTTGTCTTCTTTTGTGCATTATTTATTTATGTTGTTATATTTCTACATGTATACTTTATATAGTTTCCTACTTCTTCTGTTATATAGTTTCCTACTACGTGATTTGAGGAATTGTTTCCACATATTTTTTCTCTAATTCCTAACATCAACTATCATCCTTCATTCCTTTAATGATTTTGTGGCTCCTACTTTGGGAAGAGTTAATCTTCCTATCCACATAGGTGAAAAAATCCTCCATGAGGCCTTCGATATTGTAAAAGGGAAGTTTCAATACAATATCATACTAAGATGACAATGGATTTGTGCCATGTATTGTGTTCCTTGCACCATTCATCACCGAATCAAGTACAAATATGAGGGAAAATCCTAATTCTCCCCATAGACACTTCTCCATTCCAAGAATGTCACATGAATTATCAACCTATTGACGTGTTTATCCAAAAACAAGATTTTTATGAAGCATACACTAGCTCATCCATCTCCACATATAAAATTCCCAATGATAAATATATAGATAAATTGATGGATCGTATCTCACTAGAGGAGTATCACCTCCTCACCCTCTATGATTTTCCTACAGCTCATCGACTTGGTAGACTGATAAAGCTCCAATGTATCAACCTTATGTTAGGGATATCATTTCTTTGGTCCACTCCATCTTCTCACGAATCTCATGTATGGTGGCATTTATTTACATTCCTCTCATCTCGACTTCAATGATTTGGAATCATGTGGTCTACCTGTTATCACCGAATCACAGCACCCCTGTGCATGTATTTGAACTCACAGTGTGATTGGATAACATGGGTACTATCTCCAAGTTGTGGGACTTGCTACTTGAGATAGACCTCCAGAGAAAGCTGGTTCTTGCTCCTAAACTACCTGCCACAATCTACTCTAATGCAGGGTAAGCTAACTGTTCTAATCTAAATTTCCAAGGGACCAGGGAGAGAGAATACATAAAATGAAAGCCTACACTAAAGCGGTGATACACCAGAAAAGGAGGGTGTGAGAGTAATCTCCAAATGTGTGAAATACAGAGGCAAAGTGCACACTAGAAGAGGTGATGACAGTTCACCATAATCTAGCAAAATGCATTCACAACAATATTCCAAGCATACACAATGTTAGTGAATTCCTGCAAGAACATAACAATAGACACAATATTCTTGTAGAAAGATAAAAGGGGCAAGAAGAATGCAATAAAACACAGCAGGGGAAGATACATCCACAAACTTTGTATTTTATTGCTTCCTGGTATACACAGTTCAGTCTATTACAAGATAAGGGCCTGGATCACCATGCAAGGAGTCCACTACAAGGGCCTGCAACACACTAGCTTCACAAAGCAATTTTGGCAGAGCTTTGCTACCCAAAACTCCCCTTTTACAATGAGCCTAAAGACTCCAATTTATAGAAAAAATGAGAAGGAGAAGAGAAGGGAAAATGGAAATCCCAAACTTTTTCCTTCAACCACTTGTAAGAAGCATTAAATTGAGTGAAATGATTGAATATTACTTGTAAAAGGCTCCCCCATACTGTCCCATGTGCTGCAACGAGAGAAAGAATGATGACCATGCCTTTTAATTGCACTCCAAAGCTACGGATAAAACACTTTGTTATGAACTTGGCCACGTTTTCTTAAAAACTCAATTATCTTCTAATCAAATTTGGAATTTCTTGATTTCTGTGCATCGGGCTTGGAACCATGATTCCAACGGTACCAATTTTGTGCAATTTCGTTGAGAAATGCAAAAGTTATGGCCTTCTGAGTGCGGGCAGCTATTTTGGGTCTGGCAGACGTTTTCTGGCATTTGACGGGAATGAACATTAACTGACTGGAGCCGAATATGTTTCTCTTAATTAATTAAGTCCAATTTTGTGAAAATCGGAGCTCGGAGTCAAAAGTTATGGCCGTTTGAAGTTTCGCAGGTCAAACGTTGACTTTTCCTCTTCTGTCTTCACCCATTTCACGCTTTCGCATCCCACGCGTCCCTCGCGTACTTTTGTCTCAGCTGTCCCAGACGAACCTTCGCCCATTTCACGCTTTCACGTCCCACGCGTCCCTCGCGTACTTTTGGCCCGGCTGTCCCAAATGCTTTGTGCTCCTTGTGCTGATTTCGCGCGAACCGGCCGGTTCGCGTCCTTGCGTCCCACTTGTCCCACTTCGCTTTGGACTGTCTGTGCTCATTTCGCGCGAACCGGGCGGTTCGCGCCTTTGTGTCCCATTCGTCCCGAACTGTCCCAGTTAAGCAGTTAGTCGATTTTCTCTCGATCGAACCGGCATTTCGCGCCCGCCGCGTACTTTTGTCCCAGATGTCCCTGTTCTTTAGCGGGCTGTTTGTGCTGATTTCGCGCGAACCGGGCGGTTCGCGCCTTTGTGTCCCGGATGTCCCAAATACTTTCTTGAGCAGGACTTAGCCAATTTTCATGATTTTTCCTGGATCAACCTACTTGCCTTCCTGCAACTTTTTTTTTTTTGCATTTTTTTAGAGCTTGCTCCCTTCTTCTGGGTCAGGGGAGTTAGAAAAATATCTGAGAGAACCTCCGAAACATGATGTTTGCTCTGAATCAATCAATATGCCTGGGACTTGAATTTTCTGAGCATGTTATCAAATTTACCCTGGGGGGTAAATTTTGGATAACACTACCATCACTTTCATATCTATGCACTTGAATATGGGCACCATGACTCTACCCAAAGAATTTTCCTTTTGGAAAATTTCCTTCTTGTAGGTGGGAACCCCACTATCATTACATCCATCACCATATTATCAATACATTAGATCCATGTTAGGGGTATATAGCTGTCGATTGTAAATCTTATCATCCCCTCCCCAAGTGGTCTACTTGGCTATTCCCGAGATCTATCCAAAGTCAAAATTCTGGATGCTCATATCAAAAGATGTTTTTTCCCAAAAAAATTGCTCCTTAAAGGAAAAATATTCATATAAAGTAAACATTTTAAAAATATAGACTTCTCCCTAGAAGGACATCTATCATACACATTCTATCTCAACATCTAAAAATTCAAAGTCAAAAAGAAAAAAATATAGATGTAGACCAATCCCTTGAAGGATGACTACATTCCTATATTATGATAGTAAAAGGCTTCTCGCATTAATCAGCCTTCTTAAATCTCAAAAGTAAAAGAAAAAAATAAAAATTAAACATCCCCATAATTTTTCCCACATCAATCAACTTTCCCATATGTAGAAAAATTCCCGAATTGATTAGTTTGTGCCATATCGCGCAAGCTTGGGGTATAGATCTAGAAATGCCACCTAAGGAGAAACTATTTTCCCCATACAAGCTCCATCTTAACCCCTTTTTCATGTCTACAATGGGTATATAAGCACATTTTCCATCTTTTCCTCGGGATCTTAAGTATGACTAACTATCGTTGGTTATGTGTTAACACTTGTCAATGGTTGTAAGTGCATTGCTTTGTCTCATTCTCTTTCATGTTTACCTCTAATCTAGTTTGAAAGCATCTTATACAGGTTCACTCCTCTCTACAATGGAGTTTACTATCTCATGCTTGGGTCACCCTCTTAAGGCCTTGCAATTGCAACATCCTAACTTCTACATTTGTTCATCATGTCACATCTAATCTCATCATGTAATCCTAATTAGTCATGCATATATTCCTATGAGTTCCTAAAGTCATCTAAACATATAAATTTATCACATAAATATAATCTAAATAATCTAATGATTTCTCTATCATCTAAGAATCATCTTCCCATATAAATCTATTATATAATAATCTCATTTTCCACTAATAAAAATCCGTGTCAAAATATACCCCAAATACAACATCAACCAAAATAAACATCACCTCATCAATCCCAATCATATAAAATCACATCTAAAATAACATCTATAACAAAATAAAATTATCAAAACCATCACATATCTCATCACACAACACATGTACATAGAAAAATTCATCTATATATATGTATATCATCATCAAAGTATGTATATACATCCACGATAAGCCTCTATGGGCTATATCATCAAAATATGTATATATAATATCCATCTAATCATTGAATGAACTTCGATAATATAAATATCAATCCTTGCTCCTCTAGGTCGGGAGTTACTGTGTATCTCTCTAACGATAATCTTCCATCCATCGGACTGGGTCTTGTCTCAATTACATCATACTAGCCGTGCTCTAAGATAGAATTGCTATCATTGAGATTCATGATCCTGTGTTAGGAAATAAGGGATAAAATTAAGCGGAACAATCCCACACAGTAATCGTAATAAAGTAGAAACTAATATATAGAAAATATTAAAGTGCGTAATAAAAAAATGCAACACAAAGAGACACCATTTAACATGGTTCACTCAATTTAGACTACATCCTACAAGAATCAATTGCTTAGATTTTATTACAAGCCACCTCTCTCTCATTACAATACCCATATCTTTTAGAGCTATGCTCAACAAAATTTACATAATTAACACTTGAAATCACACAATCTGCATTATTACACCAACCATACCCTATGCAAAATACCACATAAGTAGAAAACTTCTTAAGTAGTTTTACAATACCGTGCATATCAAAACCATGGGCCAAAACCATTTGATAAACATATGGGTCAAAAATACCACCCATATGAGAAGAGAAAGTTTCACGAAATATCATGCATGGTTTTGAAGGAATTTTTTTTTCTCAACATTACTTGCAAAGTAGCGGTCCTCAACATTTCCACACATAAAAATAGGTTCTACAACATAACAATCTCCTACTTAGAGACTAGTTTTCTGCTAAGCAAGCTTCTCAACCTTTCACTATCGCTGTGAAGACCAACCAAAGATGAAAAAACTTGAGTTTCTCCCTTATGACTACCTTGGTCATCATGTATGCATGATTCTCGACAGTATGAATCTTCTCCAACTTCAACTTCTCTTCCTCCAAATTTTTCCTAATGAAATGGTACCTAAGATATATATGATTCATCCTAGAGTGGAAAACAAAGTTCTTAGCCGGTGTATAACACTCTGACTATCAATATGTAACTTTTCTTCCTCCTTATGCCCCAATTCCTCAAGTAATTATTGTAGCCAAATATTCTCTTTTCTTTCCTATATTACATCAACATATTGAACCTCCATGCTTTACAAAGCCACTAGCTTCTATAGTCATGAAATAACACCCACCGTTGTCCCACCTATAGTGTAATTCTAACTGTCATGCTCCTCATCCTGTCTACATCTCTATCCATATCTCGAATCTAAATAACCATGTAAAGTGGTGTCTAATCCATTGTAGCACAAAACTATCCCCATGGTCCCTCTCTGGGAATCTTGAAGGATCCACTTTATCTGCTGTCGGTGATCTTTACTTGGATCACCTGATAAATATACTCACAACTCCCACTACATGGACAATACGAGGCCTAGTGTACACCATGACATACATCAAACTACCAACTGCTAATGACTAACATACCTTGGACATTTGGATTCTTTCCTACTCTATCTTGGGACACATCTCTCTTGATAACTTGAAATGGCCTACTAAAGGAGTCCCAACTAGTTTAGCATCTTACATATTAAACCTCTCAAATACCTTCTCAATGTACTCTTCTTGAGATAAAGTCAACTTTTTTTTTTCTTCCTATCCTTAGATATCCTCGTATTTCAAGGATTTTTTTGGCTCCCCAAATCCTTCATAGTAAAGGAGTCACTTAGCTTTTTCTTGAGTAATTTTATTTCCTGTATGTTATTTCCTACAACCAACATGTTATCCACATACAACCACATAATAATATAATCGCCATCTTCAAATTTCTTTGTATACAAACATTGGTAAAATGGCATCTAATATAACATTTCTCCATCATGAAGGTATCAAATTTCTTATACCATTGACGTGGATCTTATTATAGGCCATACAAGCTCTTCTTCGGTTTACACACCATCTCCTCTTTACCTTTGACATCATAGCCCTATAGATGCTACATATATAGATACTCCTCCAAATCACCATGGAGGAATGCAATATTTACATCTATCTAATTTAAGTGCAAGTCTTCTACTACCACTATTCCAAGAATAATTCTAATAGAAGTCATTTTTACTAAGAGAAAAAAATATTATCAAAACCTATACCTTTTTTCTGTTCAAACCCTTGACCACCAACCTAGCCTTGTATCTTTTCTTTCCTCCTTCTTTAACTATGTACACCCACTTATTCCATAATGATATTTTTCCTTCGGCTACCTTCACCAAATCACAAGTTTGGTTCTCCATGACAACCCGATGCTCTACATCCATGGCTTGCTCCAACTTCATCCTAGAATCTACCTACATTGCTTCATCAAATCTCCCTGTCTCTCCATTGTTAGTGAGTAATAACTAATAAAGAGAAAGAGAAAAATGTTCAAGTTCTCTTCTTACCCTAGAAGACCTCCTTAATATAGGAGTTTGGGGTTCTGTTGAGTAGGTTCGTGAACTAATTCATGTGTCATTGTCCCATTCGGAAGATCCTCTACAATTGTATATTATTTCTCGATTCTCTCGTGTTTTCCCGCAATCACATACTTATACATGAATTTCTCATTAAATACCACATCCCTAGATCAAATGATTTTCTTCTCCTTAATACTCTAACATTTATATCCAAAGTCATCACCATGATAACCAATTAAAGTACATTTTTCTAATTTATCCTCTATCTTGGTCCTATCATCCTTGTCTATATGGACAAACACCTCACATCCAAAGAATCTAAGAAATGAATAATCTACTTTCTTACCATACCAAGCCTTCTCAAATATACCTCCATCCAAAGCACTTGAGGGTCGTATATTATCAAGTACATAGTTTTGCTCATTGCTTCTACCCAAAAAAAAAAGGAAGTCCTGCATATAACCTTATGCTCTTAGCACATTCCATTATTTTCTGTTTATCCTTTCTAACACCCCATTCTCGTTGTTGAGTTCTTGGAACCATATTTTTCCTATGGATTCAATTCTTATATTAATAATCATTAAACTTAATTCTATAATACCCCCTCCATTATCTCGACCTAATATATTTTAGCTTAAGATTTGTTTCATTCTCTACCAAGGCTTTCTAGTTAACAAAAGTGTCAAATACATCATATTTGTTTCTAATACAATATACCAAAAATTTTCTTTTCGCATCATCAATAAAAGTAACATAATAATTATAACCCCAAGAGATGATACCCGAGATAGCCCCACACATCAAAATGAACCAACTCAAACTTACTCTCTTTCTTCGTAGGTCCAACCTTGAGAAACCTTACTCGCTTCTATTTCCTATATGCGTAGTTCTCACAAAACTCCAAACTTGTTTCGTATATCTCAAAAATCCTTCTTTATGATCTTCATGCCCTTATGGATCATATGTCCGAGCCTATAGTGCCACAATGTTATATTTACTTTTGAAGCCATAAAATAATAAACATTAGTTCTATCGTGGTTAAATACAAGGTTCCAACATTCTTACATCTTTCCTCCATAAGAGAACCCTTGGTAACCTTCCAATAGTCTACTATAAATATTAGAGTACAATCATCACTTCCTACTTCCTCCAATATCAAAGTTCATCATAATGTTGGCACATGTTTGACATCTTTCAATAGCCATATATTCCCATCATGCATCTTAACATGGATAGAAACTTTTCAAACTATGCTGAAATTCTCATCATCACCCATAAAAGCATGCCCAAAATATCCTTGAACATAATAAAAAAATAATGTCTATGTGGATTAGCATGGAAAGAAGCCCCCAAATCTAAAACAAAAGATTCAATAATATTGTGAAAAGAAAGAATCAAAGCATCCCGACATGCATTACCCATTGCCACATTTTCCTCCTTCTTTTCTTCCCGTTGTTTCTTCTTGTTCCAAGCTCCCAAAACTCATTCTTCGCATACCTAGACTTTCCATAGTGCCAACATACTATCTTTCTTTTGGATTTTGACGTTTCCTAATCTTTCAAATTTCCATGACTTTCTCTATTATTTTGTCTCCCTCTAGTTTCCATTTTCAAAGCATTTCCTAAAGAAGAAGATTCCCCTTAGGTTTTTCTTCACATTTCCTCACTTAGAATCATCCGTACAACATCCTCAAACTTCAACTTTGAGTTAGCTAGAACCGAGTTACTTGCGCCATTACTGTGCTATTTTAACTCTAAGGTAAAGAGCACATAATTAATAAATCCTTAATTTATTCTTCAAATTTAATTGTAACCAAAGCTAACATATTTACAACCGTATTAAAATCATTTGAATGATCTACTAATAGACCATTCTAAGAAATCTTCATAAACAATGTTTTCATTAAAAATATCTTGTTAGAGGCAGAGGATTTTTTTATACAACTTCCCTGCTGCATCCATAAGTTATTTTGAAGTCTTTTCCTTTCAAAAATTAAATAATACCGAAGATGCAAGACATAACCGGATTGTCCCAAGTACCTTCCTATCCATCAAATCCCATTCCGCATCTATCATGCTTGAGGGGTTGGTCCGTTTTCGAGATAGTGGAATATAAATATTCTTCTAATAAAGGAAATCTTCCATCTACATCTTCTAAAGAATAAAATTCTTCTTATTGAATTTATCAACCCGTGATCTTCCATCATCGCCATATCTCCCACTCAAGTTAAAAATTTCCCTACAATTCAACACTTCAAGAAACCAAAATAGGATTGATACCAATTATTAGGAAATAAGGGATAAAAATAGGTGGAACAATCCCTCACGAGAATCATAAAAGTAGAACCTAATATGCATAAAATATTACAGATCATAAATTAAAGTGTAAAATAAATAAAAAAATAACACAAAGAGATGGTATTTAACGTGGTTCACCCAATTTGGGCTACATCCACCAAGAATCACTTTATCATATTTTATTACAAGCTACCTCTCTCTCAATACAATACCCAGATTTGTTTAGAGCTATGCTTAACAAACTCTACATAATTCACACTTGAACTCACACACATCTACAATATTACATCAACCCTACCATATACAACAAAACCACATAAGTAGACAACTTCTTAAATAGTTTTACAATATCATGGGTATCAAAACCATGGGCCAAAACTATCCTATAAACCTATGGGTAAAACATCCTTCCCATATGAGAAGAGTACATTTCCCGAAATATCCGGTATTATTTTCGTGGCCAATAAAAATTTCTCCACCTACTGCGCCCCAATCCCCCCTACTACTGGGACTACCACCCCAAACCCCCACTTAGGGCCCTTCCTAGCCCGAACCTTAGTGAGACAACTGTGGAAAATGTATAGAAATTTTAGTGTACAATATTCAACACTTCCATACATAAAAAGGCTCGACAAGCTAACACCCCATTTTCATGCTAGGTATGCTACATATCACCGCACATAAGGTGTCCTTGATGTTACTATGTGATCATAATATCACACCCTTATACCTAGTTCCTTGTCTTGGTCTAGTGACACAATACTCGATAGAGTCATTTGACCAAGCTCTTTGAGAAGTTTTTGATGCCTCATTTCTGATTCCATGACTATAGGTCCAAAATCTCCTAATTTAGCCCTTAAGGAATCCCTTTGTCATATATATATATATATATATATATATATATATATATCTTTGGTGTATAGCCAAATCTATCTCTTGGAGAAATCCTTTTCCTCCCTTGCATGTTGTATCCCTCGTTCTATCGAGAAATATCTCACTCCACATGTAAGCGAGCTACCTCTCTTGCTTCCCCGCATCTCCGCCTCCACTCCTCTAGGTGCTACATTCTCCCCTCTTGCCGACACCTCATCCTATTTATCCAGTCCTAACTCTACCCTCTCCTCTACCGTTAGGTCTCCCCCTTCCTCTGTCATCCACTGCAAAATTCTAGAACCTATTCCCACATCATAATCACTATCACATGGAGCCCTTACCTACTACAATGGATCTACCATCATAGGACTAGGTATCTCACTATCTCGCATCATCCCATTTGTACCTAATAAGATCCCCTGACACTGTTAGTATGGCCCCAAAATACCACATGGCTCATGAAAATTGGACTTCCTTGATCACCCATGGCCTACGTCCCTATACCCATTTGATCCTCCTCATGCGGTATAAATCAATATCTACCCTGAGCCATATTTGAAAGTCACAATATGGCCTCCATTTAATCTGATCTAAATATAATCCCCCCAATATATATGTGTACCAATCCTCTCCTCTCTCCTCTCTATCTTTGTTTTTTTGTAGGCCCTCCATGTCAAAAATCAGCAAGTAATAAAACCCAACATCCAATCTTGACTTCCTCTCCATCATATACATCCATATTTCATGATATACCCGAGCCAATAGTGTTGTTTCAAATGAAAATAAAATCTTGTGCTTTACAATATCTCCCAAAGCACCCCTGACAATTTCCATGGAAATCTCACTCCACCAAAATCTGGTAGTGCATAACATGAGATAGCCATCATCACTAAACATATCAATCTACTTCTCGATTCCCGGCTCATATTATTCACTTATATGGAAATCCCCGATGTAAATGTGATCTCGTAAGACATCATCTCCAAATATTAGTGTTAATACACCCTATATCCTTTCAGATTTAATTGGATTTATGTTCTCCCTATATTGGTAGCCTCAATATGTGGTACACATCCTCTAGAGTGACTTTCATCTCCCTAGTCCTAAACCAAAATGTGCTAGTATGCACATCCCATATGTCAATCAGAGCAATCATCACACTAAAATCTCTTAATATCCTTTGGTAGTGTCAAAATCCACCAAAACCTTATGTCGATAAGTGATCACACTCCATGTAAGTCACATATTCATTGATTCGATCATTCATAGCTGGAAACCTATCTCACATATTTAATGTGTCCCCTGGCCTATAAAAAAATCGAATAAATAATCATTAACATTTCCACATAAGCTAATCATCATACAAAATAAAAAATGTCACATCTTAGTACATTCAATGCCAAACCAATTCGGGTTGACGTTGTCCACCTCAGTCACCGCTTTCATGCCCCGGTCAATAGTGACCTTGTTTAGTCATCAACGATTGACCTTGGCATTCATCTCAAATTTGAAAAAATGTAAAAAGTAAATAAATAAATAACAACTTAAAAATCTTGGGCTTAGGCACTTACCATCCTTCAAGTCCTCTAGCGCTTCATCACTACTCCATTAGGCTACATCTTTCTCCAAATCTCTAATCTCTCCTTTACTTAGAGCTCTCGATTGACAAATTTGAATAATTTAAATGAGATTAGTTGATGACCTAGGTGCTTATATAGCCCACCATCCTAAGTCACGTTGTTTATTCAGTTGTCATTGACCTAACCCTAGTCACCAACAACCCTATCTAGTCACCATTGAATCTACCCTAATTTCTCATCCTTTTCTCATTTCACCCCATTTATTCATCAAATTATATTATTTTTCTACTTTACCTTGTGTGTTTTTTTGTCACTCACCTTTCTCTATCTCACTGGGCCCCATCATCGATCTTCTATCTTATCACACATCTTTAATCGCATTCAACAACCCAATATGTGCTCATCTTCATGTCACTCATGGAGAACCATATTTCATCGTAAGCCAAAAATTGTGACCATCTTTTATCTTTGTCCCACCCGGATGCATACTTTCAATTCCTTATGTATGAAGGATATGAATTCATGTTTTCCCTACACTCTGTCGGACCATAATCTTGACCATCTTCGCATTTCTTCACACGTAATTTTGATTTCTACCTTCAATCCATTGGTCCCATGGCTTAAAAATCCATAATGCAGAGATTTTAACTAACTCACAAGTCCAAAATATATTTCCGTCATCTCGATTAAGGCCACACTTTATTCCCTAACAAAGTGATTCCCAAAATTACCGACATATTTTTGTATTTTATCCTTCTTCACTAGGGTCATCTTCCATCATCGTTATATTTTCTCATCCTTTCCACTCTTTATACTTTTAGCTATATATTTCAAACTTGTAATCAATTTCTCTTTGTGTCGTCAATCCCTTCTTTGAGGGAGATCATCTAAACCATCATCTTTCGTCGGCTCATTTTTGTCTCATGGTTTTCCCAACACAAAACACTCGACAAAAAGGGCATATGTAGACACTAATTTTTTATATCCCTTAACCTTCATCACTTGTTCTCTCCCTTTTATCATATTTATTCACATGCATACCTCTCTTCCCATTTAAATCCCCATTTCCCTCTTAAAATTTATTTACCTCTTAAAATCATAATTTTTCACCTTAATTTTATCCTAATCACATCATTAATATCTCTTTCCTAAATATCGTTAATCACCCTTAATTATCCATAAATACTTATTTTTTCTCCTCCCTACACCTTCGTTTAATAATATTATCTTCCCTTTTCCTTTATTTAATATTTTCTACCTCTCAACCTACCATTTTATTCTTCATCAAAGCAACCCTAGCTCTAATTTATCACTCAAAACCCTAATCCCGCTTCATAAGGGATCTTTATCTCAAGCTCATCAAGATTCCACTTTGCCCAAATGGAAAGACTTCCATAGCCATTGATGAACCGATATATATGACCATACCCCTCCTTTTATGATGCAACTTTGGAGACTTTGAGGTTTCTTGTGATCTTTCCTTTGATTATTACTCGTATTGGCAAATGCTATCACTATCTTAGATATAATTTTGGAGATGTTCTCCTAACTTTTGGAGGTTTGAATTCCTCTCTCTCTTTTGCATTCATGGATCCACCATTTTTATTTCATCACTCCTCATCATTTTTACAGTTCATCATCCATCTCGGATCCTCGTCTCTACATTTTCTTATCTTCATTTTCTTTTGTAGATCGTCATTTGCATCCATTTATGCCCACCAAAACCTAGATACTTCCTAGTTGTTGTTGACCTTGCTCACTTGTCATAAAACCAGTTCACATTTTATTAGTTTTCTTTGATCCATTCGCCAACTATCTATCTTCTCGAGCTCACATCTTTTTAGATCCCCTAATCTTTTCCTTCTACACACGTGCAGGTTCCAAATATCAACTCCCTCACATGCACATCTTTGCCGATCGAGACCAGTTTCCATCGAACTCTTTGTTAGAAGATATATTTTTATTTAATTTTCTTACATCCTTTCTATTCTCATTCAGATCCATATTCCTTACCTCATCTCAACATCAGTTCTAGTTCTAGGTCATCTTTAGTACTTTTAGATTTGTCTTTTTGCATCTTCTTTTTGCCTACTTGGTACCACTGTTATCTCTCGACAGTGCACCCTATAGAGAGATGGCTGCATGTTTTCTAAACTTACAGAATTTGATCTCTCTCTTTCGTAGATACAATGGAAAACTTCAGGTTTGTGGGTATACCTATTTTGAGGCGGGTCTCCGATATCAAGGCCGGTTCCTTGTTGATGTATCCTAAATTGATTTTGGGGTTTAGGGTAAAAGATGACTATGAAATTATTATAACTAAGGTGATACACAAAATTTTTATGAGGGATTTGACTGAGTATATGCACAATTGGTATGGGAAGAATTTTTATGCATGAGCTAATAGTTTTCTATAGAATATCTAAGCGAAAAAACTTGGTTATATTGAGGAGAAAATCACAACAAATTTAATAAGTTAACATGCACATTAAAATTATGCGAAGAAATGAATTTGCAAAGAGGGTAAGATAATTGGTCGGGAATTTTAATTCACAAGACTAATATGATGAAACAAAAGAATGCAAATAACTTGGAAAGGCGAAAATACTTCAAAATCAGAGGGAAAAATGACAAAAATTTTCTTCGATAATCCTATATCCAAAAAGTCCTCCAGAATTTCTCCTTGTGCTTTGCGAAAGGCACACAATAAATAACAAAAATAAAATTCACCCTCTTCCAAAAAATAGCCTAAGGCTTATACTCACCCATGCATTCTATTTTTATCATTTATCTAATAATAGATAAATGAATAAAAATAGAGCATGCAATTACAAATACACATTATTAGCCTTAAATACAATACGGTCAAACTAAAGTTGACTATTCTATTTTTAAGAAGAGAAGGATGAATAATTTTCTAAAAATAAGATTACTTGCCGGTGAAGTTTCTCTCATGAACATGAAACTCTGTCTTTGTCTCTATTTTGTCTTGTTGTGAAGGCATGCAAAAATAAACTCCCTGTGAGTGAATAAAAATAATTTCAATACTTGCAATATTTGCAAAAATAAACATCCACCATGGGGACCACTTGTCCATGTGCACATGCTCTGATGTTGACATCTCTTTGGCTTCTAATGGTCACAAGGGTGACATACTACGATTTATCCCTAGCTCCTTCAATAGTGGGGACCACCTTTGCACTCCACCATGGTTTGGCCACTCTTGATTATCCGACCTTAGACTATAGCACTAACATAGTCCAATGAATCCGCCCCTTTGAGTACACACATGGCATATTATAATACTTGGCCACTTTTGATTATTATTTCTTTGTCGATTTTGGATTATTTGGGATATGGACTATGGTTTAGACTTTTAAAAGTCACTATGAAATGATTTTGTTTTAAATGTGGAGGCTTACCCCCTCCGCATGATGACTCACCCCTTTGTTATGTTGGTGGCTTTAGGAATTTTTTTACATTTTAAGCACTTTTATGGACTTTTAGACTTTTGAAGCTTTTAGGCATGTTTGTATCAAGTCTCAAAACTTTGATAAAGCCCACCGCTCCGCCAATACTATGTGGAATTGATTTGACTTTTATCTTGATATTGACTTTGTCCTTGTGGGCTTGGGCATGCGGGAACTTTGGAAATTTTAACTTTTTACATTTTTAAGGTTTGAAAACCTAAATGAATCCCGACCTCCATTTCTCCACTTCCACTGTGGTGACAACACATGTCTTTCTCGAGCCTTTGGGCCTGCGGTGCATGGGTGACAATTTTACAACTTGAAAATTTTAAATTTTGACCAAGTTAACCTCCATTCCCTTTGGATGAATCTTGCATTGATTTTGATGACTCGTTTGTAATCGTCGATCTTTGTACTGTTGATTTTCGATCATTGATCTATGAAGCATGGTTTTAGGGTTTCTGACATGTGATACGTGCATACTTTCGTAACTTGGGTTGAATTAAACTAACCCACTGAGTTAGATGGTAAAAGCTCCAAACCCTAGTCATTTTTGCATTCTCACTTGAGCTCCATTCGAGCTAAGGAAACTCTGTGGAAATTTTGTGGCTGCCATTCTCAAAAACTCGAAGCTTCATTACTTGGCACCTATGATAGTACTTCGTGAAACTTGGGTCTTCCATCATAAGGGGACTCTGGATGTTCTGTTCTGATGGTCCATCTTGTATTTGATGTCATGGATGTGATATTTCAAACCTACACTCTGTGTTTCCTCAGATCTGAGAGCCCATTAATCTTCAACTCCCAGGTAGTGTATTTTCCTGTGAATTTTCTATTGGTTTTATGACCGTGAATTGGTATTTTGTGTTATTTTTAAATCTGGAAACTTCGTGTACTCTGTATCAATGAAATTTGATCATTTTACTTGGTTTGTGATTTGCTTGAGAAACTCACAGAGAGTTCATTCCTTTGAGAGGCAAAACCTTCAACACCTATTGGAAGGTGGCCATACATTCTCGACTAGTTCTGTGATCTTGGCTCATGTCTTGTGAAGTTGTTTTCCTTCTGATTTTAGGTAAGTGATCGGAATACCTAGATCCACTAATACCCATTAATGGACTTGTCATTTTCGACTTGGGCATGTGTTTGTCTCCAATTCACAGTTTGAACCTCTGTATTGTTTTCTCTGTTAAATGGTGATAAACCAGAAACATGAAAGTATTAACCTTTCTCACCTCTATTCTCTTGTTTGATATTCTTTTGCATCAAAATCGCCATTCGATTGCAAATATGGCTATTGTTGTTCTGAGTATCTGTATTCGAGCTTGATACTTATCCTTTCATGTTGGTGAGTTTGTCATTGACCTCTGAGCAATAAGTTTGTAACTCATGCCTGATAACCCAAAATTTGAAAATATACTCTGCCCTGGATCATTGCCTGATTACACAACTTGTTTGCTTTATTGTGAATGGGGTCTTTCACTGTAGCAGTTTGTATAATACGTTCTTGCTAAGATAATCAGAAAATCCTTCTTTCTGAAAGTTGTATTAAATTCCTCTCTGTAGGATTGTTCTTGCTGAGATGTTGTAATTTCACTTCCTTTTCTGATTGAATATTGTATTTAAGCTTCATTATAGCTTTACATGCATGCTAGAAAAGTCGTAAATGTCCATTTTTCATGGTGAAGCCCTATCAAAATTTTCCCATAATTATCTTTTCATTCTATTTCAGTTGTAGTTTTATCTCATTTCATCCATCTTCAACCTTTAGAAATCTGATTCTTCTGCTTCACCTTTATAATACTCTTTTGAATGCATGAATTTTAGAAGTTGGAAGTATAAGGAGTTAAATTAAACCCTGAGCTCAGTATTGACGATCATTTTCTTCTCCCTTTTCAGGTCCTATGATGTAGTTGAAGTGGACAACCTGGAACAACAATTTCAGAGAGAGAAGAAAACTCCCTCGAGGCAATGATGGGTTTCATTTACCTCTTTACATTTTCAGCTTGATAAATATATGCATTGTTTTTCATTTCAGTTATTTCTCATGGCTTGTGTGAGAAAAATATGTACTATTATTCCTCATGAATAAATGAAAATATTTTCATGTTATGAGATGTATATCCTTCCTTTCCATACTTTATTCCATCGTGTGCGTAATGAATGAAATTATATAACTTAAAACACTTAAATAATTCAATTAATCATAGAAATAATTAAATGATCAAGTGTACCTTATTTTCACTCACAGAAAATGCAAACTGCTTGTAAAAAGTGCAAACTATCCCTCAAAACTGCCACCTATCTGCAGCTTCAGAACATCATGTCTGATACATGCTTCCCTTCCTACCTTCCTCAGGGCTTTGTAATGGTTATTTAGAGTTGTTGCATAGTTCTGATGAGGGTTTCAAATGAAATTACTGCATCTATGAGGCATGGTGTTATCAAATTGTACTCAAGTTGTAGTTTTGATTCTAAATGACTTCCAAGACTGTCTAGAACCAAACAATTAAAAAATTCATCTAAATCAAAGGTGGTTGTCCCAAACATAACCGAATCGAATGAATCTGACCAATGTGAGAAATGTTAAAAGTTTCATGTTGAACTTTTTCGCACTGGGTGTAAAAATTGTCAATAGTACCATTCACCATCGAATGTTCCTAGCAGTTTTGGTTTGTCGTCAACTTACTAAGGTTTGGTTTAGATTATTATTTTCTACTATTAGATCTTCATATTATCACATTTGTTACATTTAAACTTTTTGTTTTATCTAAGATTCTATTGCATCATACCAAATCCATTCAGTTACTTTATTTATCTTTATCAAAAATTGGGTTGACATCCATCCCAAAGAGCCCACCATCTTATATACTAATCCTTTCTCATGTTGAGTTTCTCTTTGTTGTGAAGGTTACCAATCTCATTGCTAGGAGGATCTTTTACGCTGTATTGATCACCATCTCTTATAGAGGTAGCCTTAAATCCTCTCATATTGGAGTTGATTTATTTCTTGTTACCATTTCACTAATATAAAATAGAAGTGAGAAAATTGGTTCAACACTAGGGACATATATACGATTATGACAATATATTTTCATATTTATATCAAAATCAATTTTTTATTAAGTACAAAGAATACTTCAAAGAGTAATAAAATTAGTTTTCAAAAATGTTTTAGATATATTTAACTATTTTTCATATTTTATTGAATGTGTATAAAGGGTTTTCTTAAAATACCATACATTCGCAATAATTTAAAACATAGTAGTTTTTTTCAAAAAAAAATTCTATTTTTACTTACGTAATAAAAAATTGTATTTTGGTATAATTTTTATAATTTAACTAATCAATTAAACCTATATATATGGCATCTATATATGAATTTTGGCCTATAATTATCCTCCTAATGTATTAAGCGTGAAAACATGCCACATAGACTCTAAATAAGGGTACTCGCCCAAGAGGGTTTTGATGAACACCCCTTCGCACGTACATCGTAAATAGGTGGTTCAGATGGCCCTCTCCACCATCTAAATATCACCAACAAAAATTTAATTTTAGGCTATAGTTTTTAATGATTTTAGTTTTAAAGAATAACTTTTAATATTTCTACTAATTTACTTTTTTTTTTTAACATTTTATTATATTTAATAAAAAACATATGCTATTTTTAAATCTATTAATATTTTTCTAAAAATAATAATAGATAAAGATGTGCTTTACTATTAAAATAGGTATATTATTTAAAATTAAATTTGAAATATACTTATAAATAAGGGTAAATTTATAAAAGGGCACTATAAAAATTTGATAATTGTATATTAAAATAAATTATTCTAAAATTAAGAATTTAATTGTAGAATTATAAAATCATGTAATTAAATACAACATATTTTAGATGCCACTAATTAAATACAACCTAATGTTTTAATATTTGTATGTAATAAGATTTTTGTATAGTATTGTATTAAATTTATTCTTAGATTTAGATAACAATTTTTTTGTGTAGGTGAAAATGACAAATTGGAGGAATCATGAAAAATAAATAGAATAAAAAGTGAAAATATAGCGAGACAAATCTACAACAACAACATGTTAGAAGATCAATTCATAATACAAAACTAAGAGAGGTAGAGAAGGCTACAAAAGATACAATGAACATGAAAACATTGGTATGTACTTGAAATGCTTGAAATTGTAATTTTTCTATGATATGTATGTTAAGTCGCCAAAATTTTATTTTCTAGTGGAATTATAAACAATCTAGGATAAAAATACTTTTTTATTTTTAAAGGAAAGAATTGATAGTTAATACACATTAGATACAAGTTTAGATACATGTTAAAAACCATTTATATAACTATGGGAAGTACTTAGGCATAAGCCCTAAAACTCATTGTGAGGATAACCAAAGGAACCCCAAAGTAATCGACACATTGAGAGGACTTGTCGGAAATAAGTGCCAACGATCCAACCGACTAAATAGATCCACCCCTGAAGTAGATCCAATATTATCCATGATAACGGTTCCATCTTGATTGATCAAGGGGCAAAGTCTATGACTAGAAATATTCTAGTGAATGGTAGTGATTAAGATATCATACGTAGGTAAAGAGAGATATTGAAATAGGCAACCAAACTAACTAGGCCGATATTCAACTTGAAAAATAAATTAAAAAAATATCGTGATCCAAATCATCTCAACTCATCTCACTCCCACCCATATGAAAAAAGTTCACAATTCACTAAAACCTCTTTTGCAACAAAATCCACCGATAAATATGCAAGTACTACTATTATTCCCCTAGTTATTGTGCATACATATGGAACCTTACATACCTCATATAGTGCACATTCCCTTATGTAGATTGAATAGAATCTATAAGTCAAGGTGTTAATATTAGACCGAGGTGTGCGTGGGAACTCTCTTACCATGGATTACTTTAGTCATTTTTACACCCACCAAAAGAACAAGGGAATCCCATGCGCACTAGCCTATCACCCAGTGGGGACTGGGACACAAGGCACGTGCGGGTACCGAGTCTCTCTTTTATGTGAGTTAAATGGGAAAACATCATCTGGACCAAGAACTTAATGAATAATGGAGGAAATGAGACATACATTCGTCAAAGGAATCAGATCGTTCTCTAGAAAAATGAATTCATTCCAGATAGTATTTATAGATAACAGATAACTTATAAAGCAAAAGGAAAATACATAAGAGCTTTATCTATTTCATAGCTTCCATGAACAGAAATGAAACAATATAGATATGGATCGAATCAACTATACTCATGCTCATTTATGTTTGTAACCTCACTACATTCATTCTCATTATAATCAATGGACCCATTTAAACTACCATAGCTTGATCAGACCGAAGTCATACATTAAGGCGGGTATTATGTCTTTTATTCATACAAAGGAAACTTATATCCCAGCCCCTTAATGCATTAATACATCATATAATCTCTACCCAATCCCATAGAGTTATTGCAAGATAATTACAGAGCCCCTCAATCTCTATTCTAGCCTCTTTCAATCCTACTCTCCTTCACACACCCACCTTTCTCTCTTTTGTGGGCACCCGTATATATATTCCTCCCGAAGTTCCAATGCCTCCTTCTACGGCCTTAGATCAATGCCAAGCATCTGTATGGGATTTCTATGGGAACATGTCCCTTCAGGTACGGGCTCTACACATTCTACCATGATGTTCCCCTAGATACACCTGCTCCTCAGCATGAGCTCTGCATGTTTTGACATGATGGTCTCCCACGTGCACCTCTATCGCTAAGCATATTCCTTTTGTGGGCCCCATGCTATCGATCCGACACCTTATTTACTTCGCATATGTGGTTGGGTCCCGCTTCTCATGCCAAAATGGCTAAGTATCAAAACCTAGGCTCTCTCCGCACACCTTATCCTGCGCACCCTTCTTCTACTAGGCCTTGCATGACCATCCTTTAATTCACGTCTTGCGAGCCTACACACCTTGGTGCACTTAGTCGATATTTTAGGTGCCCAACATCACCTCACACTATGCCTGTTCACCATCTATGGAAACAATCCACTCGATAAAGAAGGCAAGTTATAGTCTAAATTTTGGAAAAGAATAAGCGAATGAAAGATTAGGGAGAGAAGAAAGAATGTAGGGGGCTATCATCATTTCGAGTAAAGTTAGTAAAATACCTTTGCAATTCAACCTCCAATTTGTTCCATGCGTCAATCTCACTTTGTGCTTTCGACATAGGTCGCCGACTAAGGTGCTTACCTTCTCAAAACTTAGTCCAATCCACGGAAACTGAAAGTGTCAACAATCTTCTCCAACTCCTTGTCTAGGTCTTCAAGCTTATCCATCCTCCCGGTGATCTATGGGTATAGTTCCTTCAGCTAGCTTTTGATTGATCCCCTTAAGGTTTTAATGGATTCGAGATATTCTTTCAACCTCGGCCATGACTCTATCCCTTTCCGCCCTATTTACTTTATTTTTCACCTAGAATTCCTTTAGCTTTTCTTTGTGGGTGGTGACTAAGGTGCTTGCCATACCCTATCCTTATCTATGCGGTTATTAGACATGGCCTCGGTGTTAGGTTGTGGAGCCTATTTTGATGTGTGAAAGTGTTGAAGACTGTATACTAAGAGTATCTTGTAAACTTTTCATGTATCCTTGCTAGGGTTTGGGGTCGGGCAGAGCCCTTGGTAGTGAGGTTCTGGAGCGCAGCCCCTGAATTTTTTTTTTGAGCCTTAAAACGTGCCGGATATATCAGAAATGTGATTTTCTCACATGGGAAGGATTTTGACCCATAGGTTTATGGGAAAGTTTTTCCCATGGTTTTGATACCACCGTTTTGTAAAGCTGCTTGAGTAGTTATCTATTTATATGGTTTTATGCATATGATAGAAGTATGAAAAAACATTAGTAGATGTGCTTTGAATTCAGTGTGAATTCTGAGAGTTTTTTAGCATAGCTCCAAATAGATCTAGGTATTATATTGAGAGAGTGGTGGCTTGTAATAAAATCGAGCAAGTGATTCTTTATGGACGTAGCCCAAATTGGGTGAACCACGTTAAATACTATCTTTTTGTGTTGTGTTATTTTGTTCGCACTTTTATTTGAGATCTATAATAATTTTTGCATATTAGTTTCTCTATTGTTGCGATTCTATGAGGGATTATTCCACATATTTTATCCCTTATTTCCTAACAATTGGTATTAGAGCCTGGTTTTGGTTTCTTTGAAGTGTTGAATTGTAAGAAAATTTGTATCTTGAGTGGGATCTATGGTAGATGATGGAATATCTAGGGTTGATAAATTCAACGGGCATAATTTTAATCTTTGGAAGATGCAGATGGAAGATTACCTTTATCAGAAGGATCTTTATACTCCGCTATCTGAGAAGGTGAACAAACCCTCGAGCATGACATATGCGAAATGGGATTTGCTAGATAGGAAGGCACTTGGGACAATCTAGCTATGTCTTGCATCTTTGGTATTATTTAATGTTTCAAAGGAAAAGACTACAAAAGAACTTATGGATGCATTAGGGAAGTTGTATGAAAAAACTTCTGCCTCTAATAAGATATTTTTAATGAAAAATTTGTTTAATATGAAGATGTATGAGAATGGTTTAGTAGCATATCATTTAAATGATTTTAATATGGTTGTAAATATGCTAGCTTCGGTTACAATAGAATTTGATGAAGAAGTTAGGGCTTTATTAGTTTTGTGCTCTTTACCTGAGAGTTGGAATAGCTTGGTAATGGTGGTAAGAAACTCGGTTCCAGCTAACTCAAAGTTGAAGTTTGAGGATGTTGTAGGGGTGATTCTAAGTGAGGAAATGTGAAGAAAAATCTCTGGTGAATCTTCTACTTCAGGGAATGCTTTAACAATGGAAACTAGAGGGAGACAAAAGAATAAAGGAAGCCGTGGAAAATCAAAGGATTGGGCAAGGTCAAAATCCAAAAGCAAGATATTATCTTTGGAATGTGGAAGTCTGGGCATCAAAGAAGGACTGTTAGGAGCTTCGGGATAAAGAAGAAAATAATAAGGAAAATGTGGCAATGAGTAATGTATGTTAGGATGCTTTGATTCTTTCTTTGCACAATATTACTGAATCTTGGGTTTTAGATTTGGGGGCTTCTTTCCATGCTTTTGCACATAGGCATTATGTTGTTGATTATGTTCAAGGAGTTTTGGGCATGTTTTTCTTGGTGATGATGAGGCTTGCAACATAGTTGGAAAAGGTTCTATTTAGGTTAAGATACAAAATGAGAATACTTGGCTATTGAATAATGTCGGACATGTGCCTACATTAAGACAAAATTTTATATTGGCGGGGGGTAGTTGGGAAGTGATGGTTGTACTGTGATATTTACAGTGAACTCTTGGAAGGTTACCAAGGGTGCTCTTGTGGTGGAAAGAGGTAAGAAGGTTAGAACCTTGTATTTAACCACTTATAGCACTAATGTTTGTAATCTTATGGCTTCAAAATTAGATACAACATTGTGGCACTATAGGCTCAGTCATATGAGCCATAAGGGCATGGAGATCATAAAGAAGGATTTTCCTGGATATACAGAAATAGGTTTGGAGTTCTGTGAGGACTTCATATATGGGAAACAAAAGCGAGTAAGGTTTCTTAAGGTTGGACCTACAAATAAAGAGAGTAAGTTAGAGCTGGTGCATTCTGATGTGTGGGGGCTGGCTTAGGTATCATCTCTTAGGGCTTCAAGTTATTATGTTAATTTTATTGATGATGCAACAAGGAAAGTTTGGGTTTATTGTATTAGAAACAAATCTAATGTATTTGATAGTTTTGTTAAATGGAAAGCCTTGGTAGAGAATGAAACAAGTCTTAAGCTAAAATGTCTCAGGTCAGATAATGGAGGGGAGTATTACAGCAATGAATTTGATGATTACTATTCTAAGAATGGAATATGTAGGAAAAATATGGTTCCAAGAACTCCGCATAGAATGGGGTGTCAAAAAGGATGAACAGAACAATAATGGAACATGCTAGGAGCATGAGGTTACATGCAGGATCACCTCTTTCTTTTTGGGAAGAAGCGGTGAGCACAACTATGTACTTGATAAATAGAGGACCCTCAAGTGAATTTGATGGAGGCATACCGAGGAGGCTTGGTATAGTAAGAAAGTTGATTATTCATTTCTTATATTATTTTTATGTGAGGTGTTTGTTCATATAAAAAAGGATGATAGGACCAAGCTAGAGGCTAAATCAGAAAAATGTACTTTCATTGGTTATGGTGGTGATGACTTTGGATATAAATGTTGGAGTATTAAGGACAAGAAAATAATTCGATCTAGGGATGTGGTATTTAATGAGAAATTCATGTATAAGAAGCAATTGCAGGAAAATAGGGAAGAATCCAAGAAAGAATATGTAGCAGTAGAGGATCTTCCGGATGGGAAAGTGACACATGAATCAGTTCAAGAACCTCCTCAACAGGAACCCCAAAATCCTATATTGAGGAGGTATTCTAGGGTAAGAAGAGAACCTGAACGTTTTTCTCCTTCTCTTTATTATTTATTACTCACTGATAGTGGAGAGCCAGAGAGCTTTGATGAAGCAATGCAGGTAGATGCTAGGAAGAAGTGGGAGCAAGCCATGGATGAGGAGCATCAGGATCTCATGGAGAACTAGACATGGGATTTGGTAAAGCTACCTGAAGGAAAAAGAGCATTACAGAACAAATGGGTGTTCAGAGTGAAAGAGGAAGAAGGAGGCAAGAAAAGATACAAGGCCTGGTTGGTGGTTAAGTGGTTTGCACAGAAAAAAGGTATAAATTTTGATGAGATTTTTTCTCCTATAGTAAAAATGACTTCTATTAGAACTGTTCTAGGAATAGTTATAGTAGAAGACTTGCACTTATAAACACTTGATGCAAAGACCGCATTTCTCCATGGTGATTTGGATGAGGAACAATATATTCGTAACCGAGAGGGCTATGAGGTCAAAGGTAAAGAGGAGATGGTGTGCAAACTAAAGAAGAGATTGTATGAATTGAAACAAGATCCACGTCAATGGTATAATAAATTTGATAGCTTCATGATGGAGCAAGGTTATATTAGATGTCATTTTGACCATTGCGTGTATATAAATAAATTTGAGGATGGAAGTTATATTATCCTTTGTCTGTATGTGGATGACATGTTGGTTGCAGGTAAAAACATGTAGGAAATAAAAGTACTCAAGAAGCAACTAAGTGAATCCTTTGCTATGAAGGATTTGGGGGTAGCCAAACAAATCCTTGGTATGAGGATATCTTGGGATAGGAAGGAATGGAAGATGAATTTATCTCAGGAAGAGTACATTAAGAATGTCTTGGAGAGGTTTAATATGCAGGATGCTAAATCGGTTGGGACTTCCTTGGTAGACCATTTCAAGTTATCAAAGGAAAAATGTCCTAAGACAGAGCAAGAGATAAACCATATGTCCAAGGTACCTTACTCATAAGTGGTTATTAGTTTGATGTATGCCATGGTGTGCACTATGCCTGATATTGCCCATGTAGTGGGAACAATGAGTAGATTTATGAGTGATCCAGGTAGAGATCACTAACAAGCAATAAAGTGGATCCTTCGGTATTTGAGAGGGACCATGGGGACAGTTTTGTGCTATAGTGGATCAAACACCACTTTGTGTGGTTATGTAGATTCAGATATGGTTGGAGATGTAGACAACAGGAGGAGCACAACAGGTTATGTTTACATTGTAGGTGGAACAACAGTAAGTTGGATTTCATGACTATAGAAGTTGGTGGCTTTGTCAACCACGGAGGTTGAGTATGTTGCTGCCACAGAGGCAAGCAAGGAAATGATTTGGTTACAACAATTACTTGAGGAGTTGGGGCATAATCAGGAGGAAGGAAAGTTGCATAGTGATAGTCAGAGTGCTATACACCTAGCTAAGAACTCTGCTTTCCACTCTAGGATGAAGCATATACAGTTAAGGTACCATTTCATCAAGAAAACTTTGGAGGAAGAGAAGTTGAAGCTAGAGAAGATTCATACCAATTAGAATCCTACAGACATGATGACCAAGGTGGTCATAAGGGAGAAACTAAAGCTATGTTCAACTTTGGTTGGTCTTCACGAAACTAGTGAAGGGTTGAGAAGCTTTCTCAGAGGAAAACTAGTCTTCAAGTGGGAGATTGTTAGGTTTTGGAGCCTGTTTTCATGTGTGAAAGTGTTGAAGACTATACACTAAGAGTACTGTATAATTTTCATGTATCCTCACCGGGGTTCGAGGCCGTGCCGGGCCCCGAGTGGGGTCCGGGGCGTAGCCCCGGTAGCAGGGGTTCGGGAAACATGATTTTCTCATATGGGTGGGATTTTGACCCATAGGTTTATGGGATGGTTTTTTCCCATGGTTTTGATACCCATGGTTTTGTAAAACTACTTAAGCAGTTGTCTATTTATATGGTTTTATGCATATGATAGAAGTATGAAAAACATTGCTAGATGTGCTTTGAATTCGGTGTGAATTCTATAGAGTTTGTTGAGCATAGCTCCAAATAGATCTGGGTATTGTATTGAGAGAGTGGTGGCTTGTAATAAAATTTGAGAAAGTGATTCTTGGTGGACATAGCCCAAATTGGGTGAACCACATTAAATATTGTCTCTTTGTGTTGTGTTATTTTATTCTGCACTTTTATTTGAGATCTATAATAATTTTCTGCATATTAGTTTCTACTTGTTGTGATTATGTGAGGGATTATTCCGCATATTTTATCCCTTATTTCCTAACACTCAATAGATTGGCAAGAAATCTTAACATCCGCGAGCACCTTGCTATACTTAGCAACGAGTGCTACAAATTTTAGCTTGTCTTCTTTCTCCAAGCGCAGGCCACTTCTTCTACGGACTCCGGGCTTAATGGTCACCTCTCCATGGTGAGGATGCATGTCATATCTTCTAAGAATTCCAGTGGGGACCTGTACTTCTATGTGGGTGGCGCTAGGTCTAGATGCCTCAATAATATGGTGCTCTTAATCGCATCCACCTTCTTGTATACTTCCCACACCTTTTCCTTTTCATCCTTTAGCTCACGATTCAATCTGCGTCTTTGATCAACTCTTCCTAATTCAAGCTCTTAGCCTTCTCGGC
Source organism: Taxus wallichiana var. yunnanensis (assembly GCA_018340775.1). Taxonomy (NCBI): domain Eukaryota; kingdom Viridiplantae; phylum Streptophyta; class Pinopsida; order Cupressales; family Taxaceae; genus Taxus; species Taxus wallichiana. The sequence continues at coordinate 162,349,444 of CM031236.1, forward strand.
TAGATCCTCTTCCTTATTTTCTAGCTTTTCCTCTAACACCCGTATGCTTTCATTTCTTGCAAACAACCTAGCATCAGTCTCAACCACGACTTTGTTGAGCGCATTACAAAGTGCTCATCGGCGAGTTACTAAGAATTTACCAAGGGATTAGTTCCCTTAGACTCGAAATCAATTATGATTTCCCCTTTGTAAACTTTTAAGTCCGGCTTTTGATATGGGACTTAAATGCCCAAGAGAGCATCTTCTTTGTCCTGGGGTATGCGCCCTTCTTGTCAAATGACCTCATGGCTAGGAGCCTTTCCGTGGGTACTATGCACTAGAAGTGCACGCGTAGCACCTTTTTTTTGGTTCATTGCATAGCCCATTACTTTTCCTCGTCCTGCATCATGGTTCCTCCTTCCCAAGCATGTGCCTTTGGGGAAACTCACCGTTAGACTTGGACCTCCTCCCATACTGTCTTGCTCTTTCTCGATGTTTTCCTCCTTATCTTCCTCCATCACTATGTCAGCACTGTGCTCCAATTCTTGTTCTACCAAGGCCTCGATTATTTTTTTCACCTCTCTCTCTACTTTGCCTCGATTACCTTCTCCTCCATAAGGATTTTGGGTTCCTCTTCTCTGTAAAGCCTATAGGTCCCTGCTCCCGCGCCCCTCCCATCACTTCTTCCCATGTCCTGGGCACCTTCCTCACCCCGGGTTTCCTTGCACCGCATGAACACGAATGCCTATTTCTCTTCCTCACTATCCTCTCCCGAATCATACACACCGAATATATGTGGTTCTTGCTCTCCTTCAGGCTCATCCTCCTCATTTTCATATTCTTTGTTGTCGTCATCCTCTCCACATATGTATTTCTCTAAGTCTCGTATCCTCCGAGTTAGCTTCCTCTTCTGTCACTTAATTTTTCCGGGAGGTGACTCCTTGGCAAGGGATTCAACCTTAACCGCTGCCTCTGGAAACTTCTCCTTGGTGAGGGGTTTCTATGGCACCTCTTCTTCTGATGTCTTCTCCTTCACCGAGAATTTCTTCCTCCACGTATATGTGCTAGGTTTGGCACTCATCGTCGGCATGCTTACTATCGAGAAATCTACACACTTGATTCTTCTTCTCCTCTTTCTCTTTTCTTAGGCGTGGGATTATTCCTACCCATGCAATCTTGAGTATGGAGACATCATTCTCTAGGTATGCGCCCTTCTCAAAATTAGGTCTTATGCAGAGGTATACGCGCACTACATGATCCTCCTGTAATGGGAAAAGTCATTGGTCTTATCATTTACACTTCATACGACACATATCTCTCCACGTACGTGTGCTTACCACTTTGGGGTAGTTCAACCCTTTCCACAACTCTTACGGTCTTGGTCCAGTACTACCAAGTTCCAGCTTCAACTTCTTGGATTCCTTGAACCTGTTTACTCCCACTTGGAAGTATTGAGCTATGAAGGTGAAGGAGAGCTTACAACATGGGATCCATGTCTCATCTATTAGCCTGAATCTACCCACATAGAAGTGTTGGTATACTTCAAATTCAGCGTCTCCCTTGATGACCACTGGCAGTTGTTTGGGAATCCTCCATTCTACCCCAAATGCGTTCCTCAGGTGCATATACCATTTTCCTAGGCACACCTTGTGCACAATCATCATAGTGTCACAAGCGTACTTCTAAAATCTCTTCGTGGGTGAAGGGTCCTTAGTAGGGTACTCCCATACAAATTTGTTCAAGGCATCAGGTACTCTAATCTCTAAAAATACAATGGTTAGTAGGACGTTGCTGAAGATGATTCTGTCACCTTCCTTTGTGTAATTGACAATCTCCTCCGCGATGTATGTAGACAAGTTGTAGATGGTGCCCTCTCGAAATCTTCCTGCTGACCATGGTTTATTGACACGGGTCCATCTCTCTTGGCCATTTAGCTTTGTTACCAGATGTGTGGCCATCTTCATTACTAAGTCATCGATGTCTGAGATATCGTAGTACCTTGACTCCTTTTTGTATGCATATGTGGTGATAATTTCTGAATTGCTTCTTTGTCGCCTAAGTCATCCTCCAAACTATTTCCTTCACATACGAGGCCTTTGAAATGAAAAATGAGCTGAGGAGTGATGTGCATCTTGTGCCCCGCAAAATGGAAGTAGTATTCATGCATGTGTGACATCAGCCATTGGTATAGGTCTTGAGGCTTCCCAAAATAGGGTAACTTAAAGAGTTGTAGTAACCCTTCCTTTTCCATTTTGACCTTTACATCATCATTGTAGATGGGAAGGCCCTCTAGTGTCTACTTATATGTTAGGTGCAATAAATTTAGCACCATCTCCTTCTCGATCATGCTTGTTTAATGGTTATAGTCATTTACAAAAATGTTTCACGGTGGGACTCCCACTCCTTACCCAACAATACTCCATCCGGGTCTTTGCATTTCTGCATACCATTCTTTGTTTTTACTTATGTCGAGTTCTTGAGGCTTGGCCTTGGCCTTACCCTTTATCTTCTTGGTTGTGCTACTGGTTTCTTGGGAGTTGTTTCAGGTCTGCTCCTCCACTTCTTCCAACCTTCGATCTCAAATCGTGAGAAAAAAACTCTTAAACCCATTCCTTAGTTTGTCAAACCCTAATTGGGATAATGACTTCACAAGATGATGCCTTCTCATAACCCTTCTCATGCCCGTGAACTCCCTTGCTTCTAGTTTGCAAAACCAAACTAGCTGCTCACGCTTCAACCTCTCGGATCTTTCTTCACATGGATCATCTCTAGAAGCCCTAGTTTAGAGAGATGTAAAAAATGCTTCTTTCTCCTATTCGCAAAGTGAAAATGAAAATTCCTCGACCCTTTATTTATATCTTTTCCTACTTTATGGCATTAAATTCTACCTTACCTACCACCGTCCATTAACACTTAATGCAGATTTTAAAAACAAGCCCAACTTTTTGTGCCTTCACACATGCACCCATCCTTGCATGCCTTAAATCATGTGCCCAACCTTCACACCTTGACTCACATGCATAACCTTGCACAGATCATTTTCCAACCTTTTGGTGTGTAACCAAATCATCTAGACAGGAGAATCTTGCGCGCGCATACTTGCACCAAAGGCATTTCTTCGTCTTGATTTCTATTTTCACCTACCTCATGTTGTTCATGCATTTATTCTTCCTTTGTACGTGGATTCCCAATGTATCCTTTTCCTGACACCCACCATTCTCGCTTCACCTTTTCTCCATGTAATTTCTTCACTAGGACATTCAATGGGCTTTGTAATCAAATCCTTCCAAATCTTTACACTTTAATTTCTTCCATCTTACTCTACCCCACACTAAACTAATGCACTGTCCTCTACATATATACACATTCACTTAGAGAATAATGAGATTACCAATGTCCAAGGCACAACACACAAAAAAATAATGAGAAAGGGAAACACAAGAAAGAAAACTACCCAGAAAAAACTCCTAAGCTAACTAGCAATACTACCTTATTTACAAACACCAAGAAGACTTATTTATAGTAGGGCTTCAACCTACTCCCATTGAAGTGTCCTGGTAATCTTGTCCCATCTAACTCTTGTAATTGGCATTTTCCTGAATCAAATATGTACGAGATGGTGTAGGGACCCAACCAATGTACTTTCAACTTCCCAGGATGGCGTAGAAACATAGAATCATATAGTAAGACCATCTACCTAACCTCAAACTTCTTGTTCCTGATGTGGTGATCATGCCATGCTTTCTACTTTTCCTTCTCTATTGTTTGGCTCCACCTAGAAAGTGATCATCTCTCATCCAGCTTCATCAGTTCATCAATTCTTTACTCCAATGCTTACTCATCAGCCATCCCTCTGCGTGTGCAATGCACAGAGAAGGTAACATGAATTCAAATGGAAGGAAAACTTCCATGCCAAACACCAATTGAAACAGTGTGGCTCTTTTCAGCCTTTTATAAGTTGTCCTATAGGTCCATAATATAGATGATACCATGGCATCCCAATCCTCGCCTCCCGACATCACAAATCTTAGTTAATGTGTGACTAAGTATTTTGTTAAAAATCTCAGCGGTTCCATTTTCCGAGGGTGATAAGGAGTAGTTTTGTGATGATCCACCATGAACTCGCCAATAGGATGCTCACGGTCTCATTCAAAAAAAGTGTACCCCTATCATTGGTTAGAATCAAAGGGCATCCATAGCTTTTGATAATATTCTCCCACAAAAATCTTGCTATCGTAGCTTTTGTACAATCTTTAGTTAGGGTTGCCTCTACACACCTCGTCAAATATTCTATGCAAGTGATCACATAGCATGATCTAGTTCTCTGGCGTTGCTAGGGAAATAGGGCCTACGAAGTCTATTTCTCATTTCTCAAAAGGCTTAGCATTAGGGATAGGCCACAAAGGCATTTCATCCCTTCTTCCTGGCTTTCCAATGCGCTGACAATGGTCGACGCTTTACAATACTCCTTGTAATCGTGATACAAGGTTTCCCACCACAATCCTACCATTAGTATCTTACATGTGCGGCTTCACTGCATAATTCCCACCTGCACTTCCTCCATGTGCCTCCTCTTTGATGGCAAGGCACTCATGCTCTAGTACACACATTTGAAAAACTTCATCACACCCTAGTTTGTATAAGTCCCCACTGATCAACATGTAGGGTGCGACACATATGGCTAGTTGTTTTTCTCTAATGTCTCCATTCCTTATGGAGCCTTACTCATCTTAAGAAACATAGTGATGTCGTCAAAATCTAAGGGCACACACCACAACCGAAACAACCGTGCATCCGACATGGTATCCTCAATGCTCATGTCCCTCCCCGAATCAATCCTAGACAAATGGTCAGGTCTGGAATTGCTCTTTCTTGGTTTGACAACCATGGTGAACTCAAATCCTTGGAATAGCAGCACCCACCGACATATGTAACCTTGTAATATGGGATTGTTCACAAAATATTTTAATGCCATGTGGTCAGTGTAGAAGACAAATTTAGTTTCCAATAAATACTTCTTGAACTTATGAAGCACGTAGATCATAGAAAATACCTCACGCTTAGTTGTAGTATAATTCTGTTTTGTTGGTGTCAACTTCCTACTTACAAAGTATAAAGGGTGATCAACAATTCCTTCACTAGGCTACATGCAAGCACCGCCCCAATGGCCGTTCCAGAGGCATCCACATAAATATGGAAGGGCTTTTCCCAAGAGGGAAAATGTAATATAGGCATGGTGACAAGCCTATCTTTCAATGTGTAAAATGTTTTTCGTTGTGCCTCTCCCTAATGAAAGAAAATTTTATGCCGAGAAGCTCTTCTAAAGGAGCAGCGATCTTAGCATACCCCTTGATGAACTTGCAATAGTAGCCCTGCATGTCCTTGAAATCCATGCATTACGCTTTGATTAGTCGGCTCCCCCAATCGCACAATTACTATAATTTTGGTAGGATCCACCAGTAAGCCTTCTTTGGATATGATGTGCCCCAATATGGTCCCAAATGGGGTAGAAAAAACACACTTCTTTATGTTGGGGGATATCCTTAAGCCAACATCTTTCAAAGATCAACTGAAGGTTGTCACAATGGTCTTTGACCAGTCCATACATGGTCCAATCATCAAGGTATACTTGGAGAAACTTGTGGATGAAGTCCTAGAAGGTCTTCACTATAATGTGTGAGAACAGAGTGGGTGCATTCTTCAACCCAAACAACATGACCATATAGGAAAAACTTCCCCTCACGGTGGCGAAAGTTGTTTTACTCTGGTCTTCCTTTTCAATCCTCACCTAGTGATAACCTAAGAATCCATCCATGAAAGAGTATACTTTGTGCCCCTGCCACTCCTTCTAGGATCTCTTCAGTAAATGGGGTTGGGAAAGGATCAATGATACACACTACATTCAAATCCCTATAATCAACACATATCCTTATCCTCCCGTCCTTCTTGATACTAATCACCATCAGACTTATCCACTCTGACTCCTCCACTGCTTCAATTATTCCTAATGCTATCATCTTGTCTATTTCCTCCTTGACATTTATGCATAGATTAGGATTCATCTGGTAGGGTCTCTTCCTAATCATGTGCACACCCTCCTTCAAATTAATTCTCATTTCCCCCAAGGAATGGTGAACTCCTTTTAGCTCATGGTATTCACGCGGGAATAAATCCTCAAATTCGTGCAAAAGATAAATGATCTTAGAGAATTCCTTCTTTGACCAATAGTCTCCAATGATAGCTTCCTTAGGTTCCACCTCCAACTCAATATTAACCTTAATTGTCTTTAAAGGCTCATGATAGGCACACACTATCTCATCAGGAACTATCCATCACTTTGCGCAAGCCTAGAGAATGGTTAACCTCAAAACTCTCCATCTCTTCACCGTCTATGACATAGACAATCTTGCCTTTTTCTTTTACTGCACATGCGCACTCTTGATGTACCTCATCAGGATCATCTTCACCAAATTATCCATCCAAACATGGATCTCCTAGTATTTCCACTATCCTATCCTTTCCTTGGCACTATCCCCCATCGTAAGGCGCTTGACCTCCTGTAATGCCTTATCCACTGATGGTTTGGTGCTTTGATACTCATTAGATGAGTTCATTTGCTAGCTCTTTCCAATTCCCTATTTGGTGGCGTGTCTCAGAGTGGATGTACCATGCGTACGTGCAACCCTATAATGTAGAATATAGTTTATGGATCTAGAGGGATGGTGGCAAAGCTTTCACACCTTCTCTCCATACTCTCTCATAGGCTTGGATGTGGAAAGAGGCGGGCTCACTACCATGGTAATATTTGATGGTGGTGGGTGCGTTGCTTCTAGAGAACTAGACAGAGAGGGTGATTCTCACCTCATGCCACTCTAGAAGGTTATCTTGATGCATCACCCACTAGCGCGACAGTTCCTAGTAGGATGTAACTCAACATCCCTCTTCATTCCTTTTCCTCCTTCCACTGAGCTTCCATCTTCTACAAAAATATCTCAAGGAAGGATCCTCCTGAGTACTTAGGTAGCTCCTTTCCTCCTAGGTGTCAGAAAGTGTGCGCCTTTGTCACCTTTGTCACCGATCCTCTCAAGTGTTTTCCGATCAAATCATATGTCACATGCGCCCAATTATCACTTGCTATCTTTGGAGGTGTCACTCATGATTTAGCATCTTCAAACTGGATAATCCCATTAGTAGAATGGATTATCTCTCGGGTCCTTGATTGAGCACACATATATCCTATCTCGGATCTCTTCGCCAAAGGTTTAGTATAGGGTATTGACTTCCGATCAACTAGGTAAAGATGACACATACCTCCTCATTTTCAAAGCTGATGTACCCCTTGTTGAATCGAATATCTACATTGTTCTTATAACACCATGGGCACCAGAGTAATGATGGGAAATTTTCTTCCTCGGTGAGTGCTAAGACATCAAAGTCCATGATAAACTTGGCTCCTCGAATGGTGATAGCTGCATCCTTCAAGACAACTATTGGGATTACCTTTGTTTTGTTTGCCATATATAACACATTTGAAGATGGCTATAATGTAGGCCTTCCCATCTGATGCCTAGCATTCAAAGTGAGAACATTTACCTCTGCGCCTATGTCGATGAGGATATTGCTAAGGAGCCACCCATCGATGACCACATTTAATGTGACCTCCCTATCATAGTTGAGGCTATGAGGGCGAAGGTTTGCATGCGGGATTTTCCTTTTGCGCTCTTCTCCGGCATTTGACACCTTCTCTCGTAACCATGCTCCTAGTAAGGGAATAATATTCTCTTGCCTTATCATCTTACATACCTCCTTGACCTCATCCATGTCATCTTTTGGCACCTCGACCCTCCTACTTTTCTCTTCTCTCCTGGATTGCTCCTTCTAGACACTAGATTTCTCCTTGTAGACTCTGGATCACATCCATGGTATATTGATATACCTCTTTTTGATGCACGGGGTCTAGGTACCTTCCATGTACCACTTCTTCCCTTGAAACTAGGTTCTTCTACCTTGGTATTTACTTTACGCGCATGGCCTTTGCCCTTGTGGTAATCAAAATAGGTTCCAATCCTACGTCACGTGCTACTCATGGCATCCATTAGGTGTCCACCTTCTTGATGCTTACCATTATAGCGCCATCATCCTTCTAGTGCTGCTGACTCATATGCTCAAATAACTTAGGGCACTCCTCATACTTATGATTCTTCCTACACCATGAGCACTATAACAAGTTTGGGCACTTACGGTTATAGTGGTCTGTAGACCCACAATTAAAGCAGGTTCCACACGGGAACTCACCTCTTCCTCCTCTACGATTACCATGACCATGGAATCCTCCGTGAAATTGTCCTCCACATGTGCCTCCCTCTACGCACTCTTAATAACGGTGATCGTCACCTTTAGAAATATTGACAATGCTGGTTGATCTGGCGTACCCCGTGATGAATGACTTCATGGATTTGGTCAATGATTCTATAATCCTTAGTATCATGCGTCATAAAGAGTGTAGATTTTACAAAAGTAGCAGGACACATTATTTCACATTGTGCATCTTGTAACAAGGGACATCTACTCACATCATGGTCCCCATGACAAATATCATAATCTACCGCTACGGTGTGTACTTGTCCTCCGGGGTAATTATCCTTGACATGCCCCTCTACTTCACAAGTATGCACACCATAATCCACTCTGCATCCCATGAGCTAAGTTTGCATACAACATCTCCAACTACTTAGCCATAGCAATAATTTGAGCCTCCAAATGTGGGATAACTCTAGTATAAACAATCCTAGTCGTGTCGGCGCGCAGAGCGGCCTCCAATGCTTTCTGCAGTTTGTGAAAGTTTTGTGAGATAAGGATATTCTCGAAGGTGTTATCAACCCTCCAAAGAACCATTGAGCATGCTGCGAAGGGTGGATGTCATATGATAATTTTAACAGGAGAGTCTTAAACCGCAAGCGTCATATTCCCGCACACTCTCTGCCATTCCTTGTTGAATCTCCTTTAGGGTGTTGATGCTCTTTTTCTTGAACTTAGGGATGTGGAATTATGATAGGAATGCATTCTTTAGAGTACTATAATCCACCACCATTTGATGCGGGTCATATTTCCTATACCAACTATGCACGCACCCTTGCAACGTTGTTGCTAATTGACTTTCCTTCCGCTCTGGGCTAGTGATTCCTTTTACATGCCATAGAAACTCACATTTGTGAACATGCTCTACTGCATCTTCAATGCCTTTGTAATCTAGTAAATGTAACAACATCTCAAAGAAAACTTGAGGGGGTTGCTGGGGTCCTTGTCCTCCTGAGCCAGAGGCTTGGTTTCCTCCATTGTTTCCTCCACCACTGGATCCACCAGGCCCACAAGGTCCTATGCCTCCTGACCCACAAGATCCACCAGATCCACTAGGTCCACCAAGTCATGTATTAGTTATGCCAAGGGTCCCCACAATCCCACTGAATTGCATTTTGATGGTCTGTGATGATGTCCCACTACCAATAGTGTACCCCACGCCACTCCCAGATGTGAGACCAAAGGCTGGTGCACTTGTTCCTTGTCCAAAAAATCCTTCCAAAAACTAGAATATGCATAGCCATAGAAGTCCCAAATGAGAAATTATACCTCCTGGGTGTAGATCGGTCACTTCCACCGATACCAACTGGCTTAACAATATTTTCCCCTTGATATGGAAATCCAAGCACCAGTGTCTTATTACTAGGTGGGTTTATATACGCACCAACAACCCTTCTTTCTCTGTGTGATGAACAGTTATCGGAAGCCGAAGGGGTCTCTCTTACATGCTTGCCAAGATGGGGTAGCACAGATTGCTCAGGTTCCACGTCCTCTACGTGAACCTCAAATCCTTCCTACAATGTCTACCTCCATATATCCATCACGCCTATAACCTTGCATTGTCTCGTAATATCCCTTTCATGTGCTTCACTATACCTAAGTCATCTCTCCTCCCTTTCCTTTATCACCGCCAAATCTGCCATCTTCCCCAACCCTAGCTTCCTCACCCAACATTCGGAGTGGTTTATCCAAACCATTGGAAATTCCTCTAAACCCAAGTTAAAAATCAAAATATTTATTTCCAAAGGGATAACATGTATAAATGATCCTCTAGGCTCCCCAAGAAATCAAACTCAAGAAATCCTAGACAAGAGTATGTATAAATAGCGTACTCCAGTGTGTAGCTAGTCAACACACCTTTCCACCAATGATCCACATGATGGGTCCATGTCGATCGGTATCTTGAAGTTCGTGGTATTATTCTTGGGTCCACACGTGTGATCTATAATACCATCTTGATCTAGACGCATATGTTGAGATCCATCCATGCAGTTCTAATAGGAAGCAACAGAAAAATGTTTTATACAACTCATGGTAGAGGTTCTCTTCTACCCATCTACATGCATTAAACTAAGACCCAATGTTTAATATCTGAGAAAATTCATCCTCCGTGTTGTTAAACCATGATTCAACACTCTTGAAAGTTAACTACTCTGTCATTACTCATTATGTAGATCAAGATCCATGTCATTTACCACTACAACTTCAAAAAGAGGTCCTGGTAACGGAACCAAGATGTATTCATTTTTACACCTGCCAAAAGAACAAGGGAATCCCATACACACTGTCCTATCATCCAATGGGAATTGGGCACTCACCCGAGGCACGCGCGGGTATCGAGTCTCTCTTTTATGCAAGTTAAGTGGGAAAACATCATCTAGACCAAGAACTTAATGAATAATGGAGGCAATGAGACATACATTCATCATAGGACTCATATCGGTCTCTAGATAAATGTGTTCATTCCAGATAAATGCATTCATTCGGACATTATTTATAGATAATAGATAACTTATAGCAGAATGAAAATACATAAGAGCTTACATCTATTTCATAGCTTTCATGAAAATAATTAAAACACTATAGATATGGATCGATGGACCCATTCGGACTATCACATTTGATTAGACCGAAGTCATACATCAAGGCGGGGATTATGTCTTTCATTCATACATAGGAAACTTATATCCCAACCCCTTAATGCATTAATACATCATATAATCTATACAAAATCCCATAGAGTTCTTAAAATATAACTACAGAGCTCCTCTATCTCTATTCTAGCCTCTTTCAATCCTACTCTCCTTCATGCACCCACCTTTCTCTCTTCTGCGGGCGCCCATATATATAGGCCTCCCTGAAGTGCTAATGCCTCCTTCTACGGCCTCGATCTATTGCCAAACATCCCTATGGGCTTTCCATGGGAACATGTTCCTTCAGGTATGGGCTTTGCACATTCTGCCATGATGGTCCCCTAGATGCACCTACTCCTTAGCATGGGCTCTGCATGTTCTGACATGATGGTCTCCCACGTGTGCCTCTATCACTAAGCATATTCCTTCTGTGGGCCCCATGCTATCAGACTGACACCTTATTCACTTCACATGCATGGTTGGGTCCCGCTTCTCATGCCAAAAATGGCTAAGTCCCGAAACTTGGGCTCTGTCCGTGTGCCTTATCCTGCGTGCTCTCTCTTCTACTAGGCCTCGCATGCTTTCCTCTTACGCGCTCATCTTTCAATTCATGTCTTGCACACCTACGCACCTTGGTGCACTTAGTTGATATTTTAGGGGCCCAAAATTACCATGATTAACTTCATGATTAATTAGAACTTAAAGCGATTCCTATTCTTTTCCTATATGGTTTTTTTCATGCCTAACTTTTCTATTTATGAAGTTAAAATATTTATAGAACACCATATTTTCTCCTTTTACGTAGCATCCCTAGATCATGGCTATATTAACGATATTCTTATTGTTCTATTCTTAAAAATTCTCAAATATTATGGCCTATAGTGGTTCCATGACCTCCCTATTCAATCTATTAAGGCCTTCAATCCATTGGTTGATTAAAATTACTAGCACACATTTTAATCTATATATTGGTGAGAAATTATTCATCATTCAAATGTCAAAACTTAAAAATATATTAATGATATTGTTAGTGCCTATGTGTTATGATACAAGACAATGCTTACTATGATGAATTTAATTCACTTGCGGATAATGAGATTCACGATATATTCACATAGAATTTACTTGATCCCTTACAAGAGCCTATCATGTTTTCCAAACTTTTTGTGAATTATTTCATACCATAAAGGACTAATAGGTCAAGCTTATAAAATTAACAAGCTTAAGTATATGTCAAATGTACAATCTATGCCTAGTAAGTTAAGTTTCAAGATAAATACCATGTGTTAAATATAAATATAATGACAATGAAAATGAAATAAAACCTTCGGTGTTATATCTCCACCAACTAAGCTTTAATTAAAATCCCCCAGGTGGACATTCACATGTCCACCTTCACCATTTCGTGGTGTATTTAAGTGATTTCTTGAGTATAACCTCTTGTCTCTTCCTCTCGCATATGGATGTTGATGTGAGGTATCCTTAATCTATATTTTTTTAATGATAATACATATTTTGACTATTACTAGTGTATTATCCATTCTAAAAATCATTACTTCAAGCTAAAAATTTCATTCAAGATCTCATTGATAATCAAACTATTGAATTTGACACCAATCAAGAGGAGTCTAGGCCACCATTTAATGAGAATGAAAAGCTTAAAATTTGTAATGACCCATTACATCAACATACAACAAAGACAAAAACACTCTTTATGTTCTCATACATACAATACACACAATAATTTTATTCCTTATAGTCAACTATTCAATGCCATTATTGGAACTATAACTAATTTTCCACCTCTATGACCTACTATTAACATTGGATGATAATGAAGTTGTGGATGATGTTTTCTAGATATAAATACACTATGTATTCGAGATTATATTATTAAAAACCTATCCACAATGTTAAGGTTGATAATGGATCCTATGAAACCCTATGTACTATGAAATTGCTTAAATATTTGGGTTGATATGAGAAACATTTACATCCCAATTCTTGAGCTATATTTAGATCTATTGAACATAGTATGTTACCCATTCGAGTAGGGGTGGCTATTCTATATAGGGTTAATTTTACTTCTAAATCTTGTATTTAAACAATACTTTTATTATACAAGTTTCCTCTTCCTTTTCTCTTTAAATAGAAAATGATGAAATTGAATGATTTTCTACTTATTGTCATGGTGAAATTGAATAAAATGGTTTCAACTTGACTTTTGTGTAATTGGGAAATTTGTGAACATTTAGTTTCATAATAAGTGTTTGTGTAATTTATATTTTTCCTCATTTATTTTTTTATGATTTGAACATGTATTGTTGAAAATTAAATATTGTGTAATCATTTTGATCTAGAATCTAGAGAAGCATTCATGAATGGTGTAATCATGTATTTTTATTTTATTTTTAATATTTTAGTGTCATGGTCAAAGGTGATGTAGAATAGGAAGGCCCCTCTCCTATATCATATGCTTATTTGGTAGCAAAAGTAATGAAATTGTTTCTTAATAAAAATGTGCAACACTTGTTTAAGATGGATATCAATAAATTACAAGAATCTGTCTAATAATAACCACTATCAAGAAGTAAAAGAAGAAAATTTGTTGAGATATTATAGAGTGATTTTGTTTATTTCAATACAGTTGGTAGAGAACATTTTTTGGTTTCATTATTGAATGATGTTGATATGAGTGACACATTAAACATTTTGGGTGTCAATTTTTTATGGGAAAGTCAAAATACTTGGAACAAGCATTTTTTTCCAATGTGTCCGAAGGTATAATTTTAGTGGGTATAAAAATTAGCTATGCTAATAAGAGTGTTTCTCTCAAAGTAATATTAACTTTAGTTAGAAGTGAAGATATAACAAATAATCTCCATATGAACATTATTTCTAAGGGCTTGAGTGTTTCTAGAAAGAATATTAGTAGGTATATGAAGAGGAAGAAGACATTGGATGATTCTAATGTGGAAGAAAATTGGGCACTAATGTGTAGAAATATGCATTCTGATAAAATTGAGAACAATATTGTGAAGGTAATTTTTATTTTTGGAGTGAGAGGACTCATGCTTCTCCAAATGTGAGGGATGTTTTGAAATGTAGGATAGGTCATAATGAATATGAAGAAAATCCATATAGTTGGCTAGAAATAGCTCAACACAAGATATATATCAGGTTTAAAGAAGAACATCCACATATTCAAAGTGGGCAACAAATGTATGAGATTTTGAATCTTTGGTATGTGCGAGTGGATAAATTCCTTGAAACATGTTGTTTACGATATCATACCGAGTTTGATTATCACTATCAAGTACACACACATATATGTTGAAGTGTGATTTTATTTATAGGTTTATTAGAAATTATTGTGTGAATATTTGACATGTGATTTAATTTATCTAATCAATATTTATATTTTTAGGTGTATAGAAAGTTACGAGAATCATCAAATGGTTGAGAAAATATGCCCTAGACGTGGGAGTTAATTCATATCTTGAATTGTTTAAATTATATCTTATGCAAATGTTTATGGTCTCATGTCTTGCATTAGAGGTGTTTTGTGGGGACTTGAAAATATTTATGAAATAGGAAACACATTTCAAATGGTGACTTGAAAATATTTATATGAAATGGGAGTTAATTCATATCTTGAATTGTTTAAATTATATCTTATGCAAATGTTTATGGTCTCATGTCTTGCATTAGAGGTGTTTGTGTGGGGACTTGAAAATATTTATAGAAATAGATAAATCTTTGAAACACATTTCAAATGGTGACTCGTAAGAGGTAGTAATTTTAAATAAAATTTTAAATTTTAAATAAAATTTAATAAATTTTAAATAAAATTTAATAAATTTTAAATTTGTATGTCTTATATTTTGATTTTATGTTTATTGCACATGAATATAATAATTTATATTATTTATCGATTTTATAGATTCAAATACAAAAAAAATGAATAAGATTGAGAAAGAATGCAACAATCTTGGACTTGGTAGAAGAGGAAATCTTTGTTGCAACATTCATGAATAGTTTTTGAAGTTTGATTAATCCTTACATCAAACATTATCACTATGCAAAGTGGTAGGCTACATAATTTAAGACCAATATAAAAACATTACCCCTCGGTTCCATATTATCGTGGTTGAATTTTCTAAGAATTAATCATTTTCTCATCAAGAGGAGATTCAAATAGAATATTATCATACTAATCAAGTTACCATCATGGTTCATTTTTTTATAGGCATGTATAATTGGGCTTGGATGGTGTTGAAAATACATATGAGAAGCGATTGATTAAGGAGTACCACCTCTATATCAACGATGCTTAGAAACTTGACATCCACTTCATGTAACATTGTTCTTAGTTATTTTTCCAATATATCTTAGTTAACAAGGACTATAATTGGATCAATTTTTTTGGTGTGATGATTATGCATCACAGTTCAAATTATCTTGCCCCTTCATTGCACTTAGTCTCTATCAAATTTGTCTCAAAATACCTCAATTGTGGAGTTTTTTTACAAAGTGGTCATGAGAAGGGGGACGCGATGGTGTGGGTGTATGCATCAAACATTCTCTAAAGAAACAAATCTTTAATTATGAGGGAGATTAATTTATTGATTCCCACTTTGCTATTGAATAGTGTAGGAAACATTTTACATTTCAGGAAACCTCACATGAGAGTAACATGCCCCTACACTGATTGTTTTGGGAGATAATAGGTAAAAAAAAAACATACGTATCTTGGTGTAAAATTGATTTTAAAGTTACACATAAACTAGTGTACACGTTTTTTTTCTTAGTTTTTTGTTTGTTAAACATTATTGATTTTACATAATTAATCGGATATTGATCGAAGTAAAAATCATGGATGTGAAAGGATTTCTAATTGTATGTATTTATTCTATGTTTTGACTGTATATAGTAATAAATGGAAAATCTATACAAGATATTATTCTTGTTTTTGTTATGAATTCATGAATAAAATATTCAAAAAGTGCAATAGTCAAGCGACGTGGTTATGTACTTGAGTGAAATAAAGTTACTTTAGTTGTGGGTGATTCATATGGATAAGATGGGGATGATACTATTGAATATTTACCCTTGATTTCACTTGATTATAACCACATATCAATACTTGGTAAACAAGGCATTTTTGTAAACGGGTTGTCATTGATCATTGAATTAATTTAGAATTGATAATAAAACATCATTGAATAATTTTTCAATTGATTATAATAATAAAAAAATGTTTACATGTAGGTGATTTATTTGCAGTCATTATAGAAGAAGGAAATCTTGATAAAGTGGAGTACTACTTGTTTTATTGCATAGAAAAGAGAACAAAGATACCAAGTGAAATAACAAGTGAGGATACAAAATTTTAGACTAGCTTAGTTGTAGTGCAATGAACATATTCAAGGCAAGTGAAATTAATCCAAAGTGGAATTCACCTTTTTATTATTATGAACCCAAAAAAATTATATCAAGTACACCCATCATATAATGACAACCATGTTACAACCGCATCGGGAGAATAATACACGCGCATGAAAAAATGGAGTCTATGTATGGAAGATCATGGTAAAATTTTAAAGATCATTGAAAAACTAGTTGATCCTCTTGGTATTACATAGAATATATTACACATGTGAATTGCAATCAACTTTATTGTTGTTTATTAAACCTTTGGACTATAGTTTTTCGCACACTATTTTGCTTCAACCTAGATATTATCATAAAATAATTTTTAATTTAATTATCATGAGGTTTTCAATTATGGGATTGGCTATCCTATTCGTTTGTGCCACCATTTTTTCATTGGTAGAAAAATCAATTGTATATTGTATAACTTCAAAATTATTACCATTGAGGTTTTGATATGACCATACAATAATATCATATCACTTTTTTCATAACTACACAAATAATTTTATCTATTAAGAGGTACTTTTTCTTAATTTAAGTGATTTTGTTGGAAAAAGGAAAGATCGTGGTAGTCTTCATATTTAATCTTCACATATCTCTTTCATCATTTGTGAATACACACACTAATGTGATCAATTCTTTAGTATTTTTTATTGATTTATCTTGTAATTTGGGTTGCTGATTATGTGAGATATTTTATTGTACCTAAATAAGATTGAAATTTTATTTATAACTCTAAAAAATATGCAATCGGAAGTAATTATTAGAACTCATGATCTAATAATATACTTTACATGTAGGTATAAATAATTCCATATGTCTTTATGAGGATTAAACTGGCTTCAATGAATTCCCTTTATCCACTTTAACATTCTACCTCCTTGGAGCAAGTGGTATATTGATTGTATCAAAAGTTTATAATACATTCCATACTCTATTTTTATCTAGGTTATGAATAAGGTATTCTATGTAAAGTAACCTTTTTGGTCATTTCTTCTTGGAAATATATTTTCCTTGAACTAAAGCTTCATTTTCAACTACAGATTTATGCAATTGAATTGAAGTATATGTTAAAAGAGGGTTATATCCTTCTTAGGTTATACTAGGACAACCCCTACACTTGAATAATGTTTTCACTTAGACCCATCAAGTATACATCTCCCATTTGCCTCAAAAGTATTCATCCTCATTTTGCAAGATGGGAATGTGACTATTTTATTATTGAATAAAATATATACCGAACTAGTATCTTTAAATATATTATAGAAATTAAAATTATACTTATGTTAAGCACACTCATCTAATTTTTAATCTAGAATTGTATCCCTAGGATCATGGAGTTCAAGATAACTTTCTTCATTAATTTAATTGGATATTGCATAATTAAATTAAGGAGGCTTAGAATCTAAATCGTCGATATGGAAATGAGTGATAGGTTAATCCATAATAGGTACTCTATTTTCACATCTAATTTTTATTTGCATATGAGACCAATTCGAGGAAAAATACCATTTAATGTTTGTAGTTAAATAGATAGACAAGAGTATAGAAAATAATGGGAGAAGTTCAATGAATTAAATTTCTTATGGAAAAATTATCAATATATGTTAGAAACATAATAGCTATAAGTAGGTACAATTGTTAATCCTAAAGAACCTTAGATTCAATATAAAAATCTTAACTATGTCTAAGTATGAAATACATTTAAATAGTTAAAAATATTCCTTAAATGGTAGTTTGTAAGGATTTGATACCAATTATAGTAGATGTTTTATGGTCTTAATTTTTTTAATTTACTACAATAAATTCAATGTAATTCGATATAAAATTGCATTATAAATTTTCAATATGTTATGCTTAAATATATTTATTGATAAATATAACATGTCTCTTTTGCATGTTTTTGTATATAACACATCACTCTCACAATATTAATAGAATAGAATATGACTCCCAAACAGAGATGAATTAAAGGTTAGGAGCACCTTAGGAAATAATTGAAGTGGATGCCCTTCTCACAATTTTAATTAATATTTTTTCCCATAAGTACATAAAGAATACCTTTATATGTCAATGCATGATATTTATGTTTATTAATATTATATTACCTTTATATGTGTATGCACAAAGATCATGTAACCTTATAATAATATCAATAAATGGGTCAATTACTATGTAATCATCTCATAAATTGATTTAATTGTAATTTATAAAACTCACTGCGGTAAAAGAAATCTTTGGAATTAGACGCCCCTAATCGCTTTGGCGCTCACAACAAGTTGCCTAGTTCACCTAATGGTTAATTCTCCATTTCTCTCAAAGAATAATTTATGAGGAAAATAACATAGAGTATCACTCTTAGAAAAATCAAATTAATGCGCAATGTCATTTTTTAAGAAAATTTGTGAAGGAGAATATGTTAAATCTAGAAACATTTGACACATAAGTTATTGTAGTGGCTTCATTTATAAAGGTAGTGTCGATGGAAAGTTTACTTGGTATGTTTCACCTAGTACATAGTACATGGATTATCTATATAATGTAAAGGTAGAGGATGTGCAGAATCTACTATCTTTTAATCAAGGCTATGTGAGTGAATATACCATCTTTCAATGCTTTCCTTATATTTCCTAACATGGGCAACTCTATGAATATTAAGACATGATCTAGGAAACTAACCTAATATTTAAAATTTTACAATGTAAATAGTTTATCCCATGTTATTTTCATACATTTAGTAAATTAATATTTTATTTATCCTTTTGAAAATGTTTTTAAAGAAGAAGTAACATATTAAATAATGCATAGGTGCAAACTATTTTACTAGAAAAAAATAATTATACAAGAAAAATCCTATTTAAGAATTTACATTACAAATGAATTTATAGTGGTTGTGTGGATGTGATTTCTTAGTACATATAGAGCATATAATAATGTGGGTTATGATTATTTAGAGTAACCCTCATTTACTAGTTGGATCACCGATTAATGATAAGGACGTCATTTTCAGATAACTATTAATACATGTTACTATATTAAACATCTATAAAAAGTGCATTAGTTAGTTGAAATTCAAATGGTAAGGAGATTGATAAAATATAGAGGAATTATAAAGTTACTTGGATTTCATTGAATTGAAGGCCATAATTTATTTCCCTATGAGAGATTTCTACATAATATGAGAAACAATTTAAGGATATGTAGAAAAAATGATATTTTATAGATTCCAAATGTGCCCTAAGTGATGTCATAAAGTTGGTGTTCGAGAGAAATTCTACTAGTCTTCAACCTATGTTTTCATGAAATATGATACGGACGCCCAAACCTCGATATGGAAGGGTTTCCGTGATACCCACTGATGTGGATTGACGATGTTCGATGTTGGGATCCATGAATAAAGTAAACAAGGCTTCTTTGCTAATTTCAACTAGCTGATAATATTGAAAGTGTGATAATACCTGATTTGAGAGGGATTTGGAAGGATGATTTTGTTGATGGCAGAGCTCTGGATTTGATAAAAAACCACCCTCTGATGTTTTGATCATAACTTTTGAAACGTATCTCTATTTCGTGAACCGAAAGAAGTGATGGAAAGATAATTTCAAGATATATTTAGTGGTTTAGAGAATCAGTAGAGATTATATGTGAATATCTCGGTGATTGATCCAATCTCCAGTGATTTTGGGAATCATTAGCGATTGGTGTGAAAAATTATAGTCCACAAAAATGGACGAAAACATGACTTGAAAGAAGTGTTAGAAAGGTTTATTAAGATTAAATGATGAAAAATAATGTAATAAATCTAGGGAAACCACTTACCTTGCATAATTTGAGAAAATTAGAACATAAGATGAGATTACCCAAGAGAGAAAGATTATCGAAGCAAGAAGACTGCCGACGTGATTTCAGATGCATGAATGGCACTTTAAAAAGCCTTTTTGGACGATCTATAGATCTGTGAGATGTCTTTGATGAAAGAAGAGTATGATATGAATGTTTGAAGTTTTGTCCACCTACCATTATTTTTTCAAATGGAGGTTCGAAGCTTTGTATTTATAGAGAGAATCATTGGTGATTTTGGGCGTGTTCGAGTTAGTGGATGACAAGGATGGTTTTCTTGCTTTTTTTTTAACTTAGTTGGTTAGTGATAAGTTAGATATTTTGGAAGGTTGTTTTAGAGGTGGTTAGGGATTAGTGAGGTTTGAGGGTAGTTATTCATTTTATATAATTAATTAATTAATTTTAGGGATAGGGATGTGGTGACATAATTATTAAATTAATTAAGGGGTAGAAGTGGGTGACATAGGTCATTGTTTAAATCTTTGTGAAGGTAAAATTCATTTGGTTGAGGATTACGTTTAATTAATGATATATGTGGACTTATGTGAAGATAGCGGACGATGTTGATTTTAATAAATATGAGGGGTGAGATGTGGTAATGAAATGGGAGTGGCGTGGCGGCCGACACTAGAATTAACAATGCTAATTTTATGTGTCTATAGATGGAAAAATAATTCTTCCTCTTTCACTATAGTGATAAGTTAGTAATTATGTATGGAATGTTAAACATGCTCTTGAGACAACAGTAGGTTTCATTAAGTACCTTTGAGTATTTGTGTAGGTAATAATTATTCATCTTCCACTATAGTGACCAGTTTCTAGTTGTGTACGGAATGTTAAATACATATTTCAAACAACAATTGGTGTCATCAAGTACCTTCGAGTATGTGTGCACATGATTTTTAGTTGAGGTAGTCTTAATATATTTCTCTATAATTGAGAAATTTTTGTTGAAGTATTTGATAAGAAATGACTATTCAAATATACAAAAATAATTTTGTACATAAATATTTATACGATACATTAAATTTAAGTAATATCTAAATTATGATGTGATAGAAACTTGAAATGTATTTATCCTTAATTATCAATAATGATATTTTTCAAATCAAATTTAATTAAAGATGTGTGAGTGAACACTCAAATGATAATAATGAAGTTTGTGTATTTAGAGGATGGAATGAGGAGATAATATTTCCCACCAACTTTTAAGTATTGCAAAAATTGAAACCACATTTTTCATGTAAGCACATTTTGAACTTAAAAATTTTCATCTATGTAACGATTGGGCTTAGAACCACGTTATACATGTAATTGGAAATAGTTGAAAAATTTATGCTTTTGATAGACTCATGTATTAAATTTTTCTTCATTCTTACAAATAATATATGAATTATATTGTATGTTTTTCAAGAAACTAGTTTATAGTCTCCACTTTGAAAGAGAATTAGAAAGGGAATTTGGTCCATTTGAATTAGAAGTATATTTAAATGAATAAAAAAGTGGATTGAATGTTTCGTATTTATTAATTTTCACATTTCATAATTATGAAATGGAGATGACAAAATTTACTTATTCAAGTTATCAAATTTGCATTGTAGATTAAATGTACTTTATAGTGATAATGATTACCGATATTTGAACGTATTATTATAGCTATTTGCAAAAATAGAGTAATTATTGTATTTATTTCAAACTATTATGTATGGGTGTTAATTTGATTTTTAATGTTAGATATAGAGATAATATCAACATTTATCAACAAAATGCATGTGAAATTAACAATGCTTGATCATAAAATATCAATAAATCATATATACATAATTAATGTCTATATAAAAATAATGTCCCAAAAATAGATATACATACATCCAAGTCATGTAAAAATATCGAATGCAAATTATACACATATAACATAAAAATGAATATATACATCAATAACCTCTCATCTATAGGGTGAGTATCATATCCCTCTCTATGATGTGCCACACCTTGACTTTATAAAACAAAATATACACATCAGATACTATATATAAAATGATATTATAATATGAGAAAAATTCTAAAACATTTTAAAATAATTTAATATATCATACAACTAAATTGATTACATGTGTATATGTTTGTTGGTGGATGCTGGGAATATCTACAATATGTGCATATCTCTACCTAATAGATCCTTTCGAAAATAAATAATTTCAAATGTAAGTAGTTGATAAACAATTTTTTTGAATAAAACATTAATCACAAAATATTATTTAGATTTTATCATCTAAAACACTAAATAGACACATATATCTATACCTCGATAAATGTGTTTGAGGATCTATGGGGCCACCTCTAATAACTTTCGCTCTATCCATGACATAAATTGATGCAAATAAAGATGATGTCAATGAACCAAGATTCACAATGTCAAGATT
The DNA here is from genome assembly GCA_018340775.1 of Taxus wallichiana var. yunnanensis. Lineage (NCBI taxonomy): Eukaryota > Viridiplantae > Streptophyta > Pinopsida > Cupressales > Taxaceae > Taxus > Taxus wallichiana. Next base: position 162,372,113 of record CM031236.1, read on the forward strand.
AATTGGTACACCGTGACGTGGCTCATTCAAAATCTTTGTATATGTCATATATTGATCATACACTTTGGGATGGGAAATGGCACAATGATTACTAGCATACCACTGGAGCCAAATCATAAACACACATGTACATGCTAAATATTACATGTCAACACTTGATTATATATATATATATATATATATATATATATATATATATATATATATATATATAAAATAAACTATTTATAAATTAATAACGAAACAAAATATTAAATAAAATAAGGTTTTAATTTTCACACACCGAAATAAATAGTGGTGAAAATTTTGTTTCAAAAAGAAACATCAGGTGGTCCAACTATACCAGCTAGGTTACTATGCTCTCGAGCTTGAACAAAAGATGTGATACCCCGATAAGTCCTCTACTTCAAATAATTTGATAACCATGATAAGTGAATATATTAGTACTTTACAATCACCTCATATAGTTGCAATATGTTAGTAGACATGATGCATGTTATTTTACGTAATAACATAACATCCATAATCGTGTCAACCTAAACAAGTGATATCAAATGTGCATAACCATAAAATTAATATACTTTCTTGAATGTTTCTTCTATTAAGATCATGGGTACTACATCTGTGAAGGAAATTTCCCACATGGTGGGAAGATATAAGTTGAGTCTCCCGAGAAATGATTTTATGACCCTTATCACCCCCTCATGGAAACTATGAATAAGAGTCACAATAACATCCCAAAAGCCACATAGGAAAGGTCGTGTCCTTTCCATGAGTTCTCTTGTTCCAAAAGTAAAAGAAGGTCCTTGTTACTGATATGAAGGATTGTTACTAATGCACCAAACCTCCTACCCGAAATAATCGAGATATCTAAACAGTTCACCTTTAAGATTATGTGAACCTCATCATATAAAATCATAATGAAGTGTAAGGTAACTGACCATTTTTAGGAAATTGGCCTTAAGAGGCCATAAATATAGGATAAATCAAAGGTGCACAAAAGATACATGTACATTTTTTTATATAATATCCTTTTATTTTCGATTTTCGTACATAGTTTATCGAACACAATCACTTAATGACTTCCTTATTGGAAGTCTAGATTTTAGTTTATGCATTAATATTTTTATTGACTCATGTTAGAAGGAGTTGAAGTTGGTGTGAGTGGTATTTTCCATCTTTTATTTATTTATTAGGTGTATTACCACCTCACTAGGTGAGTCATCTCACTTAGGTGAGAGCATGGATCATAGGTGTCATATGTGTAAGTGTGTCATATAGAGTTACATTCCCCTTTCAAAAAGTAACTCATCTTCTCCATCATGGAGGTATGATTATCTATGCATGGGAGTTACTCAACACTCCCCTATATGTACACCTCTCTTCTTGATCTATGAGCATGGAGTCTTGTTTCCCTTAATGCATGCACATTTTTCATGGTTGAGTTCTTGTTTAAATATTGAAGCTACTTCATATCTTGGTTGAGTGCAACTCCTTGATGTGCATAGATTCCCTCTAGATACTCTTCCTTCCTCCCTCCATCATGGTATCAATTATCGGGGATCGAGAATCATGTATCTTACTACAGCTTCTTACTACTCTCCACTTTATAGTTTCATGTGGAAGTTTTCAACTAATTTCTTCTTGTTATACTTGCATTATTAAAGGCATATTTTACTCGATTTGTGTGTTGGGTGTGTTTCCTTGTAGGTGTTTTTCTGTTTAGGTTTAGAAAAAATTATAGAGTTTTCAGGTGTTGGTTTTTATTTTTTGAAAGGTTGGGGGGTTCACTTAAAGGACTAACTATGCCCCATCTCACCAAGATTAGAACCAAGATGTCCCACAAATTACTGATTGTATTAAAGGACTCATGATATTTATATTAGTATTAATCATCTCATAACTAATTAAGGAAAAAAATATTGAGGAAAAATCATCCTTTTTGGGCTTGGATATAGGCTTATTGGGACTTCCTTTTTGACCCCCTTTCCCATTCCATAATCAAAGGTTATTTTCTTAGTTCCTTTCTTTCTGCATTCTCCTTTTCTCCCTTTTTCTTCCATGGATATCGATACGGTTCCCTGCTACCCCTTTCAAATTTCTTGAATGGAAAGAAGCTATGTATTTTTCCTTGAAAAAGAAAGAAATTTTTTTGGATAACAATGAGATTTCAAGCCAAAACTACAAATATTGAAAAAAGGAAAAATGGTTTGAAAAATGTGATGAAGCCATTGGGTTTTTTTCTCTTTCTATGTCTTGAGGTGTGCTTCCATATTACCTCAGCCAAATGATCGAGGAAGTTGTTTATGCCTTAGTTTTTTTTTATAAACATGATGAAATGAGAGGGAATGAACTAGAAAATGAGTTGATTAGCCTTAACCCTAAAAATTTTGACACCCTTTAGGACTTCTTCACCAAATTCAAATCTCTTAGATTATAATTGGTAGCTTTTGGAATAGAAAAAAGGACCCATAACTCATACTTTCAATCCTTACAAAACTTGGTCCTGAATATTCTATTTTTTTCTCTACCTTCCATGCAACAAAAAAAGGAACTTGGTAAAAGTTGGAATATGCCCTCACTTGATGAGTTTATTGCTGATTTTATTAGGGAACATGATAAGTTAATTCAGATGGGAACTCTAAAATCCACAAAATCCCATGCTCTCATTGTTGGTAAGGAAAAACAAAAGGCTTAAAAGGAGAAGAAAGATAACAAGGATCATGAGAACAAAAAGGACAAATCAAAATCTAACTCTTCCATTTTCTATTTCATTGCAAACCTACTAAAGAATGCATCAAATGTGGGTATTGCGGTGGGAGACATGATAACGAATAATATTGATTTCCTCATGGGTCTTCTTTATAAGAACAACATGAGAGTTCCAGACTCTCTCAAATCATCTTCACAAATCACAAATGTTCTAAGGAAAAGACAGTGAAAAGGGAAAGTGAATGAGAAATAAAAAGTAAAAGAATCAACCAAGGAGAAATGAAAGGGAAGATCCTTAGTGATAGTTGTGCCACCTAATCCTATATGGATCATTGATTCAGGTGTAACTCATCATATGGCCTCATCAGATATTGAGTTTTCTTCATTGGAGCCATGTGACATGTCTTCTATACATCTTGGTGACATAACTTGTACACATATTTTTAGGAGAGGGTCAGTTGAAGTGAGTGGTGTTACTTTCAACAACGTTCGAGTATCACCTAAGCTATAACTAATCTCCTTTCTATTCATTATATCACTCACCTTGGTTATGACATGTGAGTTGAGTTCACTCTAGATTTAGTCTATGTCGAGAGAGATACATAATGACACTATCATTATATTTAGTATAGTTGTCCATCACACTCAGCTTTACTCCTCTCACTTTGTTGTTCCTTCATATTCTTCTTGAAATGACCTCTACTTGATGATACTTTTGAGCCAACTTTTGATGTTGATGACATCTCTTCTAGCATAATTGATTGTCATGGTGATGGGGACCCACCTCCACCATATACTTATCACCTACCACATCTCAAGGAGCTATCTCTAGATCAACCTACTTCTAGTCCATTAGATAATATTCAAAGATAACACACTATGATTCAAGACACATTGGACTTTGGGCATACTTCTTCACATTTTCAGCGCATTACACCTTCCTTTTGTTATAGCTGCTTTGGATTCATCATTCCTTCATGGAGAACCATTAAATTCTACCTCACACATGGAGAATTACTCCTTGGATGGAAAGAAAACCTTAGCACTTTGAGTATATTATTCATATTCTTCACTTCATACAAGGTGGATTGTAACATGTTCATGTTCTAGGGAGGATGGATAAGACTTCTCTTCTCGACATACTCTTCTTAGTTGTTTAGGGGAGTTTTTATATCTCTTGTAAGTGGATGTTTTTCCCACTAAGGTTTCCTTCAGTACTTGATATTTTTGTTGTGCATGGGCACCTAATCATTTTTATTTATTGAGACCTATTTTTCATTTTCAATGTGTTTTTATAAATGTTTTTCGTCATCCTAAGTTACGATGAAGCGATGGGGGGTGTTGTTTGTGTGAGTTGTTTTTCCATATTTAATTTATTTATTAGGTAAATTACCACCTCACTAGGTGAGTCATCTCACTTATATGATAAAATGGATCATATGTGTCATATGTGTAAGTGTGTCATATAGGAGTTACATTCAAGTTTGGAAAGTAAAACCTCTCATCCTTTATGGAGGCATGATTAGCTATGCATTGGAGTTACTCAATAATCCCCTATATATACACCTCTCTTTTTGATTTATGAGCATGGAGATTTGTTTCCCTTAATGCATGCACATTTTTCATGGTTGATTTATTTCTTGAATCTTGAAGATACTTCATCTCTCAGTTGAGTGAAACTCCTTGATATGCATGGATTCACTCTAGATCTTTGTCCTTCCTCTCTCTTCCAGTTGAAATATTTTATGTTTAATTATGTATTTTGAAGCAATTTTAATATGTTTTCACAATGTACTTTATAGTGGCTAATCGGAGTCAGTTGTTGAAGAATGTAAGATAATTTTGGCAATCTCTAATTAAGTTCTCTATTGTAAATTTACCAAACAAGAAACCATAAATATAAAAATTAAATTAAAACTTAGTTTAGAATACAATTTTTGATAACATCCACCCATTCATGCTATAGTTTCATGTCTTTAACTATATTTTCAAAAAAATTAAAAACCAATCCCTACTTTTTTATTTTTTGAAAAAAGGAAAAAAATTAAAACAAATAAAAAACAAATAAATACATATTGTGGAGTGGTTTGAAGGTTGTTTGGGCGAATGAGGGTTTAGAAGAAGGCATCGAGAGGAGTAAAAGTGGGTATTTAATTCTCGCCACCAATATATATAGAAGGGGTTCAAACGAACCCCCTCGGGCTAAGGAGGAGGTGTTTTGGCGAACCCTTGTGACTATCTACATGCATGTTCTCCTAAAGGGGGTGTTCACCTGAACCCCCCTAAATTGCCACACCCAAAAAAATTTGACTTGTGTTTTTAGCACAAGAAATGAAAGACACTAGTATGCTTCCACCCTTTTTATTATAAAAACATATGGAAATTTTAAAGGATTAATAAAATCAAAATTTAGATCAAAATTTCTTACTCTTCTATTCAAAGAACATACGGAAATTATAAATAATTTATAGAATCAAATTTTACTTTAATATTTAGTTTATCAAAATTGTAGAGATTGACCATAAATATATAGTAGAATGTGGGTCCAAATACAATGGTGAAGAAAAATCAAAATGAATGAAGCTACCCGCATAAAAGCATACCCTTTACCAAAACCATAGACTTCTCCCAAATTCAGAGTAAATTTCTAGTAGGTTGTATTTCCCACCCATGTGGGACCTAAACACGAGACCAAACATAACATGATAATTTTGTCTTTACTTCCATATTACTTGATTCAACCGTGCAACACCAAAAAACTCACAAGATTTTTCACGACACCATATGTAACATTTACACCAACATGTACAACACACAAACATCAATATGACAAAATGTACAACCATGCCACACTTAGATAAATGAGAAAGTATGAGACTACAATAAAATCTCGACATGAACATCATGAAATGGAACCTTACACACTATCACATTTTCATGGTTCAATATTTGTCAAGTTTATTTTATAATTTAAGCCTTATAGGTTTGAAGAGCATACATCATGAAAAACATATAATTTCCTTTTTTTTTTCTCGATATTGAATTTCCACTTCATAGTTTTCAAGGAACCCTTGAACATGTTTCAAAGAAAAACATTACCTTATTTAAAGATCTTATGATCTAAAACATGTACAATGTTTAGCCCTTCCGAAAGTCTTAGCATGAAAGACAACCATTTGAAGATCTTTGCTAAACATTACAACAAACATGTCACAAAGTGACACTACACACTTAATTATGAAAATAGGATCAGTTCCATATTTTTAAAAAGTCCCTTAATGGTGGTCAACACACAAGTAAGCATGATGCTAAAGGAATCTATAACATGATAAAAGAAAACATTGTATCCATTTGACCCCTCATAGAAAAGCAAGGTGCTAGAGGGGTTAAAAGAGTAAAACATGAGGATTTGATGTGAAGGTAAGAAAGTATTAACTTCAATCAAGACATTTAGATCCTAAAATGGGAGCATTCAAGGTGTACAACAAGAAATAACATACAATATACTTAAGTCTTTTCTAAACTTATAAGGGTATTGTTACCAATACAATACTTGTTTAAGAGAGAGATATACAAAGAAGGTTAATAGAACGGTTCCTTTGGGTATTTTTGGGATTTAAATTTTCTACCATCAACATAAGTATAAAGGAGAAGAAAAAATTAACATTATAGAAGTTATTTTAAAAACATCTAAACCATAGAACAAAATTTAACTCATAATTAAGGTCATACTCAAATAGAATGCCCTTTTTCAAGTGCACCAATATAATAAAAATTTCTTACCCATAAAAATAATCAATAGTCAACATTCATGTTAATATAAATAGTGCTACTATAACTAATTAATATTATAAGTATATTTCAGCGATATTCTATATTACAAAAAAAAAAAAATGAGAAACAAGATACTATTTCCTTCTTGTCCCGCATACCCGCAAACACCGCATGGTCAACACAATCTGCTTTAGCATGGTGTCAAACTAAAACTAAGCATGATGTATGATTTTTAAATTTTTATAGCAAGAATTAAATTATATTTAACCAACTTCAAAGAATAGTAAGAATTATAATTCCATTTAAATTTGTTTCTAGAGCCAAGGAGAGAGATAGAGAGAGGAGAGAGAAAACATCATTTGTCTACATTCAATTTATTTTCAAGGAAGTTTCAATAGAAAGTTTCCTACAATCATTTACTCATGTTTACAAAGTTTTTCTATCATTATTTTGCTCGGATAAGTTCATATGTTGATTTTTTCCAAGGAGAAGCAAGTTTCTAAAAACATCAAATTCAGACAAGTTGCTAAAAATACATCTTTGAAAACCATCTTTGAGACTCAAACACACAAGGGAACAAATTCCCACATATTCCCCTATATACATGAAAACACTCAGGCTGACAAAACCATAAAATGAAAAACATGATTAAAATGGTGCTCATCTTTTTAAGCTACTAGTTGTAAATACAAACTGACCAAGCGGCCTTGTCACCCAACAATGAGAAGCCTACAAAATATATCAAGAAAAATATTTCACATGTTTTCTCTAAACTGATGCTTTGTATAAATCGTCACATAGTAATATAATATATGTATGGAATCCAAAATCCATTTCGACAACTGGGGCCAAAATGGTGGGTTAAAACCAAACTACATGTTTTTACTTTCAGCATTATTTAAAGCTGATAAATAGTCATTTGGGATCCTAAACATGTTAGGAAACAAGGTAAAAGAGACATACAAGGGACAACTCAAGGTTTGATTGAACTCTCCACATCACAAGGTACCTCGCTAATTTTTTTTATTCCTATTTAGAGGTTTATACTCATGTTTTGTGCCTTGTTGAAAATCAATTTTTTATTAAGGTTACACAAGGTCACCAAGGAGTGGTTTTCACTATATTTTGTGTTTAACCCACTAAAACATGATTCCTGAATCCAAAATTAGAATCTTGGTTTATCCATTCTTATTACAAGATTAAAGAGATTAGTGTTTTTCATTCATGGTCATTGGTTTAGTTGTGTATAATAGCGGGTTTTCGTTTAATACACATAAATAATTTATTATTCATTACTTTGATATAAAAATTCATTAAAATTTGAAAAATTAAAAATTTTAAACTTTTTAAGGATAAAGTGAGATGACCATGCCTAATCGAGAATCAAAGCAACACGAGGGAACGCCAAGTGGTCCACAACCATGATCCGTGAGATAACACAATTAAAGAGGATTTTCTACAAACAGTTCATGGGCCTTACCCATAAGCTAATCCAAAACCCCATTTTGGGTATCTCAAATAATCACAATATCTGAAGAGACCACATTTTATTAGGGAAAAATTTCCATTTGAACATACTTCCCCAACAACCTATCTAAGGCCTCTACAAAATCCTTGTTGAGTAACTCTAATTATCATTATCATCCATAATTCCATAAATGCCAAAAGTGAGAAGAAAATCCATATTTTCATTTCCCATCATCAGGAAACATCGAGAAATAATATAGCTTTGTTCCATTTAAATGGTACCCTAAAGAGGATTTATCAAATGCCTCATAACTAACTAAGTCGGTCTAACTAGTACCTATCCATCTGTGATACTTGATTTTAAAAAATCAAATGAAAAAGTTGAGGATATTGTTTCTCCTAAATAAGGTTAGAACCTCTTTACATCCTAAAAAAATCTTAATAACTATATGTAATGTACATAGCATAAGGAAAAGAATACATATCTCTCATATGCTTGAAGAAACCAATTTTTTCGTGTGTATCACACAAAATCTAAAAGCTATAGTCCGACCTACTATAGACACAAAAATGGGTCACACTCTCCTTGGTTCCTTTTCAAATAACCAACTCAAGAATACTCATCTAACCATGGCCCCTTCTACCTAAATTAATATTAATTTAATTAACTTAATTAAATTAATACCCATCCTCACAATATTCATTACTTAATTATTTTAATTAAGTTAATTTCCACCTCACCTAGACACCTCATCTTACCACCTCACCCTACACCTATTCTTGGTATGTCTCCATAACTAATAATAACTAAGTCTTACTTTCCTTAATGAGCAAAAATTTGGTCTAACCCTAAAATCAATCCCTAAAATATCTCTAACCACATTCTCACCTATTAAGGGAAGTTTCTGTCGAATCCATGAGAATAAACTAAATGGGCCCAATAAATTAGAAATATCTACCAATTTTAATAAACCTAGGGAATCCCGCGTCAACTAATGTCGGTCACCACTAAACTAAGGCCGGTCAACCCGTAACTATCATTGGCTACCATTTATTCACCCAAATATATTTTTTTGGGTTGGCACATTCTGAGAGCAAGGAAGGAGATCAAAACCTCATCCAAGTGAAACAAGCATCCTTTTATGCATCCAGACATCTAGAGCCATTACCATCATCAATCATAGAGCCATTGCATTCACGGGAGCACTCCAGGAAATCAGCGTTACAAGACCATACACGTATCCTCTGATCAACCATCTCCACCACTTAGCCATCAGATCCTTAACATAGTAATTATGGCCCTACCTTGTAGGGTTTATTTCAGTTAGTAATCTTTATTACTCCTGTTATTAATCTATTCTTTGCATGCTTATTGCTTCATCACCCACTTTCCTGTGAACTCAAAAATCCCTTCACCCATATCACCAAATCACCTATCCTCACCTGCTGTATACTTTTGAGCATACCTAAGACCTCTACAGACCTCCCCATTCATTCTCCCAAACTTTATTTGACCTCATATCACCCCTGCCATTTAATCTATTTGAGTTTCTTGTACCTCGACCATACCGACGCCGGTTATCCACAACCGTCGTCAATTCTACCTAAACCAACATCGGTCACATTTAGCCGATGTCCTTCTCTATATTTTTACACATTGAACAAGAACACCAAAAATCACCCTACCAGTTGACCTAAATAACCCAGAATTAGACCCGACTATTCACACTACCTGATGGACACCTCACCTCTCAGATCCAACTATAGCCTAGCCTATTGTGATTGGATTTGTTTATTATACTTGAATGAGATACCTAAATCATATCAACTATAGTAGGAATTTGTTTATTTCTCGCATTAACTTGTTTTAAATAGTGGATTGACAATTGTTTAGGAAGTATCACACTTCCTAGAACTAGCATACGCTAGGCAATCCACTGTCATATATCATTTAACTATCTTTTGTGGTCTTGTTTTCTATTACAAGTAGTTCCTCCTAGACAAAAGGAATCTCTCACATTTAGTTGTGGATCAAGAATTTAGAACACGCGCAACAACTTTCAATTGACCAACATTTAACATGGTACTCCTCCTTGTCCCTTCCCCTTATCTATTTCATCATTTCGAAAAGGTGAAGAAAAAGGTGAAACACCTACATTTTTTAAAAAATAAATTAGAAAACCGAATAATTCATGCACCTTTAGGTATGGTCTATGATTTTATCAAGATATATGTAGAAAATATCACATGCATTTCATTTGGTCCATTTTCCTCCATCGAAAGGAATTTCTTGGAACCACAAGTTTGGGATAGCTAGAACAACAATCTATAACAATCTAATGTGTATAATATTTTTGGACATCCACGCACCTCTGTTATGATAAAAACTTTAAAACCAAAAATATATTGCTCAAAAATACCAACACCCCCATCTTGGCGTAAACAATGATTACGTTGGGAAGGTTGTGGAGTTTAGCTTTACACTTGACAATTTAATTTTTTTGAAAGTTTTCAAACCACGTCAATAAATCTATTTTTTTCTATACCCTACCACTAGATGCATCCTTATTCCATTAAAAGAGGTTTTCCAAGATCCCACATTTATTTAGGGTGAAATAAAAACATTACACGACCTTGTCTATGATTTCACATTTTGCATATATGTATACCAAGGAAGTTCAACCACATTTGACAAATTTTCACTATCCTTCATGCTTTTATGGAATTACAAATCTAGAATAAAGATGTAATGGCAGACATATAAGGATGATGTTACAAAAATTGAATAAGCGTGCACCATTGGAATACACAACAAAATGGGTAGTGATTAACTAAAATTAACTAAAATAGGGGAAATATAATAATAGTTAATATATTCTAGGAGGACATAAAAAGCTGTAAATAAATGCAATAAAGTAATATGAATTGAATAAAATGATTAAAATTATTGAACTAATATAAATAAAACCCTAATCTACAAGAGGAAGGTAAGGAATGAATTCAACTGATTATGGATATTTTCGCATTATGTTACAGATCTTATAGGAAAATATAGAAGATAGAAAGTTTGGATAGAGGTCCTGAAAAGCATGGATCTTGAAAATCTGAGTAGATTGGAGTGCCTAGGAGGGTACTGGGGCACCCCAAGGCACCCTAGTATGGAAAAATAGGTGGCTTGGTTTCTGAAAAATCTCGAAACTTGGTTATTTCTTGGTCGAAGATGCTTTGTAAGCTTCCTTCCTATCACACTAGATTTGATGAAATGCGTCAAAAGCGTGCCAAATAGAAAGATGAAGTTGAAACCTTGCGAGAGAAAAATAAGTATCAAAACCCTAAAAACATAAAAGATGCAAACGAATGGGTTAGATTGACATCAGCTTCCACAATAGTGGGCTTACTAAACTCGAGAAGTATAGTAAATTTCAAACCGAAATGTAGTTCTAGTGTGTGTGTGTGTGTGTGTGTGTGTGTGTGTGTGTGTGCGCGCGCACGCGCGCATGTGCGCATGCGCGTGCATGCATGCATGTCATGCCCTAGGTGTTGTTGTGTTAATCACACTTTGTGTAATAGTGAGCAATAACTAAATGTGGAAAATGTAATAGTATGTGTGCATGTAATATAATAAAATCCCTCCCCGTATGAAGTATGTGTTGATGTAGATATCCCGACCTTAATGCATGGAAGTATGTTGATGTAAGTGATGAAATGGATGCAAATTTATATGGAGTGATAATATTAAGTGATGCTAGGACCCTATTTATGGTATAATAACTTTATATTTTTAGTGTTATCTTACTCTAATTTCATAATTATTCTTGACATGACCGACTAGGAAAAAGATAAGGATGAAAAATGGCTAGAAGAGCCCAAAAAGAGGTGAGAAAGTGATATAAGGATCGAGGTGCCCCAAGTGGGACCACGGCATCTTTGGGTGCCCCAATATAGGTACAGGGCGCCATGTTTTAGGCTAAAATGATGAGGAAGTGCCAAAATAGTTGGGCATATATGTAAAAATGTGCGAGAATGATGAAATAAAAAGTAAAACAAGATGTCCAAAAGGTGGGATTAATTACTACTTTCTTCACTTAAGAACCTTTTAAATAGTAGTATGAGACAAGGTTAAATAATACCTAATGTGCATGATATTATAACTACATTATGCCCCACTTCTTATTGGTGAGTGAAAATCTTGGTAACATAAATTATATAGAGATGCGTACTGATATCCATGTATAGTGCAGTAAAAAATGTGTCGGAGGACTAGATAAAAGCGTAGAATGATAAAAATATGGAGGAGCATGGAGACTATAGATGAAAAATGCACATAGAGAAAAAAAAAAGTGATGAGAGTGAACCTAGGTTGAAATGCATGTGTAGATGATGTGGTGTGTAATGTACCTACATGGTTAGTAAGGCATATGCCATTGTGGAATGTTGTTTTTATTGTCATCATCTTCATCATCATTGTTGTTGCCCACAATTTGACTACTTGTTTTTCATATGACACCTACAAGGAGGAAATGATCAAATAAACAAATTTGTATGTATGTAAAAACACTATGTAAAATCTGCATTTGTATAGAAATGTGTAAAATATGCAAATGTAAAATACGTGAAATGAAAAGTGTAAATAGAGCATGTGCACGTGATCCATGTCGAGATAAAGGACGTAGAAGGATATCTTGTACTCCTGCGATTTTTTTGGGCGATCTCATACGATCCTGGCTGAATAAGTGCGGGAGGAAATGCTCTATGTCCTCCAACCTTTGACCACTTCGCTGAAATGTGTGTGAAGATATCTTTGTCTGACAGTCCTAGTCTTTTAGGTGATTTGATGTTATTGGCTGAAGTAGTATAGAGAGGCACACCCATTGTAACCTTCGAGCATGTAAGCGCTTTCCACAAATGCTTAGGACACCATGTCCTATAAAATCCACTACTAATGGGGTTCATAGACTAGTTTGAACCCACTCGGTGTATGTAAACCCACAATTCCAAGGGAAAAATGTACACTATACTAAATCAATTTAAATACGTTATGTTAGTATGTAAACCCGCAATGGATACCCCCATCCTTGGGGGTGCATGCAACATCATTAATAGGAGAATTCATCCCTAAATGAGGACCTACCGCACTTAAAAATCTTTAAATATGCCCTACGGGAGGAAATGAGGTGTGCTTGGTAGAAACAAAGGTGTCTACAAATAAGGATGGCTAGCCAAAACAAGTGTTAGTCAAGAAACAAATGCATGCAATAAGACATGCGGAAAAGATGCAGACTATGTAAGCACTACCAGAAATAGTAGTGTAAACATGTAAAAATAAGTAAGCCACACAAAGCGGGATGTAAAACCGGTACATCACTCATGATGTCGCAAGACACATAAGCCTTCACGGCCACAAACAAAAACAAGTGTGTACATAAAAAAGGGTAAATCCCACATACAATGGAAAACAATAGCAGATAAGTAAAGACAAACAGAAAGTAGTCACAAAAACATGTAATCCTGAAACAAGTGTTGCACATGGAACACCCATTAGAATGTTTGAGAAATAACCAATATGTGAAAGCGTGTATGATCAAATAATGTAAGATGCTAAGTAAAAATGAAACAATATCACCTATATGAAATGAAGGTGGATGCCCTAATGACTAATATAAGAAGGGTACAAGGCGAGCATTCTGCTAAGTGTACGAGTCATGAATCTACAATCATACTAAAAAAGGTGTGAAAGCGCATGTGTGTATGATATAGATAATAACATATACAAAATAAATCTAATGTGTAAAGTAAATTGATCATGAAAAAAATAGAAAGAAAAATGACATGCCCCCAAGATGATGCAATATACTATAGGTGGATGGAATGGAATGTAAGATGGAATGATAGGAGCAATGTTCTCCACAAGTTTATGGAAGTGTATGCAATGAGGTTCATTTTGTTTACCCCATTAGCAGTTAAGAATGAACTATAAACAAGAGTATGCCATCGAGAAATGATCGAGTAGTGTTTTTGTGTCTAGCACGCTACAATGCATGTGTATATGTGATGGTGATATGTGACATGGAGAAAGGATTAACATTACCCTTATATCTCGAATCATATATCACGATATGATGAAAGGATTGAGATGAGTGATGATTCATCCCTAAGCGTATATCACTATAATATGAATGGATTAAGATGAGTGATGATTTAACTCTAAGCATATATCACTATAAGATGAATGGATTAAGATGAGTGATGATTTAATACTAACCCTATATCAATCTACGATGAAAGGATGAAGATTTATCCTAAAGTGTATGTCACTATATGATAAAAGGCCAGGAGTAGTGATGTAACCTAAGGTGTATGCCACTACATGATGAAATAATGGAGGTGGTGATTTAGTATACAATGTATACATTTATGAGAGTCAATGATAGAAGTGCGTGACTATTTAGCCTAAAGTGTAAGTCACTACCCTAGGAATGTCACATGATGAAATGCCGCATGATGAGTGTATGGTCCATTTGATCGGAAAACCCTCGACAGTTGAGTATGGACCAAGGAACTAAAGTGTGTTATAGGGTAGTGAGTGCAACGCATAATTGAAAATGTAGCATGTATGACCATGTGATGAGTAGGATTTGTAAATGTGTGGTGTGGGCAATATAATGTATGATGCGTAGGGTTTGTAAGATGTATATTATGTAATATGTAAAGTGCAATAGTAGGTGTAGATAGAAATGAAATATGTAATGATAACATGTAAAAATAGACTCATATGGAATGTAACCTAGTGTAATATTTTGAATATGTGTATAAATGCATAGTGTATGATGTGACTAAGTGTGTAGATACCCAAAACTGATGTCATACATAGATGAGGACTAGTATAATGTAGAATAAGTGTATATTCAAGAGTGTATGATGCACAATATATGAGGAAATGTAATGTGTAATGCCTAAGGTTTGGTGTGTGTGGTTCAATGTAATGGTAATCCCTCAAAACACAAGTGTGAACCGAAGCATAAGAGTGTGTCATCGGGTAATGAGTGTATTGTGCTAAGCTAAGTGTATAATTTATTAAGAGGCATAATGTTTAGCGGGTTTTTGAGTTATTTCCCTTAAATAGTGGTAAGGTGAAATACATCACCTACAAGTTTATCCATGACAATGTAAGGAACAAGCCAATTGGGATTAAATTTTCCTTTAAGAGCTGCCTCAACATCTTTTTTTTTGTTTTTTTTCAAGATGAGGTCACCGATTGACCTTTTTGTTATATATATTTGCTACGTTTCATGCCTTGGGCACGTTAATGGCACAACATGACGATACTCAATGCAAAAGATCCATATATTATAACATTTGCACTCTCCTCTCTTATGAATATAACTATAGCTACATTGAAAAATTGTGCCTTGGTCTTGTCTTTGTTGTGGAAAAATTACGCCATTATCTCCTTAACAATGAGGTCCATATCATCACCAAAGTCGATCCACGTGTTATATCTTATCCTACACACACTGTCGGGACATCGAGCTTGATGGGTTATGCTCCTCACAGAATTTGATTTTAAGTTTATCCCATAAAAATAAATCAAGGGACAAGTCATCGCTGATCAATTGGCTACAACACCCCTCTTGGATACATCACCTATTTCTGATTCCTTTTGTGATGATTTCATTTCTTATACCATTGAATCCCATATATGGACCATGTACTTTGATGGTTCTTTCTATCACTCTAGCACTTGAAATGGGGTTGTCTTTATTACCCCATAGGGTGATCCACTCCCCTTTGCATATTGTTTAGGGTATTATTACACCATTTTTTTATTGAATATGAGGCTCTCATTTTAGGCTTGCTTACTGCTCAAAATCTTCTCATTCACAACTTATGCATCCATGGCGACTCTTAATTAGTCATAAATCAGGTTAATGATACATATCACATGAAGGAGGAACATCTCATTCCATATAATACACTTGTAAAATATATTTTAGCTACCTTTGAGGTCTATTCCATACTGTTATTCCTCGCAAATATATCTACCATGTAGATGCTATGACAAGTGTTGCATCACTTATCCAACAAGACATTACCGAAAAACAAGACACTTTAATTAGTACAAACTTATGTCATCCTTCTATCTCCGCATTACCTATTACATCTTGTCCCATCACATGTAGTCAAGACACTACTGAGTGGTTCACGCCTATTTATAATTCTGTATATAAGAAAACTATACACGATACCTTGTAGCCTCACAGAGCTCGCCAGTTACGTTGTGAGGATACTCATTAAGTTATCATTGGGACCAAATTATTTAAGCATGAATGATCAAATGGGTGGTCTTCTTCATTGTCTTTCACTAGCAGATATTCCCACTGTCATCTCGCAAATCCATGATAGCATATGTGGTGGTAATTTCTCAGGTAAATCTATGTCACAAAAATCTTATGCCAAGGGTATTATTGGCCAACAATGGAACAAGATTGTCTTGACTATGCTACTCACTATGAAAAATTCCAAAAACATGGAAATATCCATCATGCACCCGCTTATGACCTACAACCCATTGCGCCAACCTGGCCTTTCTCCCTTTGGGAATTCGACATAATTGGTATGATCAATCCTGAATTGGATGATGGACAGAAATTCATAATTATGGCTACCAAATACTTTACTAATTAGTTTGAAGCGGCTCCTCTACGAACGACCACTGATATAGACATTAGTAACTTTCTAATCGCAGATATTATTACATGTTTTGGTGTGCCTTCTGATATCATCACTGATAATGGAACTTCATTAAAAAATAAATATGTTAAGAAATTTTGTGCTAAATTTAAAATTAAAGAATCCTTCTCTACACCTTATTATCCAAAGGAAATATCCAAGATGAGGCCACCAAAAAAATCATTGTTAAAATCTTACACAAGACGCTTGAATCTAGCTATGCCTATTGTCATAACAAACTCTTCTACGCACGATGGGCTCATTGCACTAGTGTCCATACATCTACTAATGCTACCCCTTTTTCATTAGTTTATGGTGCTGAGGCTATCATCCCGATTAAATTCTAGATACTATCCTTGTGAATCTCTCTCAAAGGTATCCTTAAAGACAATGAATATTGTGAAAATAGATTACAATAACTAGAAATGTTGGACTCGTGTTATGTCCAAGCACTCAAACATATCTACATGTATCAATATCACATTGCTCATGCCTATAATTTAGAGACTCATTCTCAAAAATTAAATATCAAGTGAGCTCATCTGGAAAGAAAACCATAAAAATACAAATGCCGAGGCACGTCTCAAAGGAAAATTTAAGTCCAGTTGGCTTGATCCCTACATTTTCACGGATAAAATTTGTGCTCGTGTATACCACCTTTCCACTCTTTTAGAGAAACCACTCAAAATCCCCTAAACATTATACATGTTAAGAAATACTAAACTTAGATTAGCATAATATGCTCATTACGTGATGACGCACTTTGTTTCTTCCCCGGCTCATACTCGACTTCGAGGGGTCTTAACTACATGATCCTCTTCAATCACACCTTTGGGAGGCATTATCGATCCTCCCCTTTTATCCTAATAACATATTACAATATTTTCATTCTATTGTCATCCATTCTCCCTTATTATACTAACATCATTATATCAAATACGCATTCTATTCAATAAACATTTCATCTCTCACATTCCATTTGATATTTATTCTTATTTACCATACACATGTTATCTACCATTACTAACATTATAGTGAGAATTTATATTCATAAAAACGAACAATACACATGCTAGAACAATAACCATACAATCATACAACATCCATTACATCGCAAAGGCATAACATTACATCATAGATTTATCATATATCAAAAATAGGTGTCCATATATATATATATCGCCCGTCTGATCATCATCAATTTTTTTATCATAATAGGGGAAGGATCCCATATCATATACAAAAGTCCCAATAAAACCTCATCATTTCTCTCTCTCTCTCATACACTATGAGATACCTAGAATTTGTTTCCTATCTACCAATACGATACCTTTGTTCATGGCCCCGATACCGCTCTACTGTCTCTCGCAATAAACTCATATCTCAGTAGATTTCTTTGAGAACTCGACGCACAAATTCTATGTACCATGTAAACATGTTCTGGGCTAAGGGAAAACCAACTACTACTTCTTTGGCTCATCGAGTCTCCTTGCATGCCTCGTCCCTCTTTCCTAGTAGTATTGTACACATCTCAACTTCTTTGGCTACTAGCTTAAATAGACGGGCATGCTCTCCCACTATATAATCCACCCATTCTAGTATAACTCCACCTTGGACATCCATCATCACATTCTATGTCAATGTACAGATGGATGTTTCTACAATAAATGACCAATAGGAACTACCTACAAACACACAAAAAAACCTATTACCACACTATACAACACAATATTAGAGATCCATAAAAAACACAATGTTTATATAGACAAATACTTATGATCAACCATGACCAATGATATAGTATCGGGGAATTTTCTTCCCCCTCTTCCCCTCATCCAAGTGGTAACTCTATTAGGCCAGCAAATAATGGGTATAATAATACCTACGAATGAGCCACCCATCATGCCCTATACTCCTTGGTGAAACCCGTATCATCTCCATAAATAGTTGTTATCACTAGATCCACTTCATCTGGACTCGACAAAACTAGGTTCTCTTTTGTGGTCCCTAGCCAAGCATTGGCCCACATAGGTGATCTGATAACTGTCAACCATATGTATGACTCTAGGGTACATCTTGAGCGATACCAAATCATTGTGACACCCTCTCTACCTGAAAAATCTATTCCACACTTGCGAAGTAGTCCTCTAGCCACATAGTCCTCCGAATATATCACAACTCTGTCACATCCTCTGGCCATCCCCCATAGTCACAATATGGCCTCTATATAACTTCCTCGGGCCCCATCCTATCTATAAGTATCTAAAATGTATCTCGTATCCATCTTCCGCCATGAATGTCAACCCACCTCATCACAAATATCTTTGGCCTAGCCCACTCCCCTCGTAACTATATACTTGTATACTTGTATTCCAACACATGTGAAAGTGTGGTGGATCCTATCTCTCTACCATGCTCATCATGTGTAAACTAGTACATATATTTATATAGGTGGGATAACACACATCGTGCCCATACAGATGTAGTATCCCCTCCTCAATCTTATCGCATATGTCATGCATCTTATAAAATATGCCTACACTTCCTACCTCTACAACTATACATAATGCAATCACAATTGCTATGAACTGGAAGCATGGAACACTAGACGAAAAGATAACATCTAGGTCAATATGGGCCTCGGTAGCTACATGAGTCCCCATTAAATACCATCTCATGGCTCGCATTTATCACTCCATATCCTTCACTAGCATGATTGGAACTTTCTCCCCCATAATTGGAAATCACAAGTATGTGATGTACATCCTCCAACATCACGGTTATCTCCTTGTAGGTAAATAGAATGGTCTTATGTCCACATACTATCCCTCGCATAAGGAAGTCAGCATGGGCATATTATGGGGCAAATACCTTATTTGTGTTATATGTTGTAGGCTAGCATGGTCCGTCACATCCCAATTTTCATCTTGAAAACCCAATGCAAGAAACATGCTCATGTTCTCGACCACTATGGAACTCCTCGAGTGGATATCTCTCAGACACAACAAAACGACAACAAATGTAGCATTAAAATACATTATAAGACCAAATAAAATAATTATCATACTAGCACCATGTTTAGAAACATTATACATCGACTACATACATCCCGGACTAGGGTGCCAAGATGTAGGATTGGGGCGCCTAGGAACATGACACTAATGCTTGGTTCTAGGTACTTATGTCCTAAGGGTCACTAGTGCCCTCACCGCTTCGTTTATGTCTCAAATTTCGAGAAAATAAAAAATATCAAATTTCTAAAAATTCAACCAAAATGACTACTACACTATACACCTTGAAAAAAACTATTCAGTTACCACATCCATGGTCATAGGTGACGCCACATGGTCACCACCCTCTCAAACTGACTTAGACACATTTCTCTCGCTTGCAACATTTTTAACCTCTATGTGCTCACTCTCATAATCACATACAAAAAAACAAAGTTATTACACACTCTCTCACTTCACTACTTATAGTTACACTTTTTTTCTTCACTTAATTACTATAGTCATTCTTTCATGTATATTTCAACTAATATGCACTACACCATTTTTTTCATATCTTGATAATTTATTCTCCAATTTTCTCCTCGTTTGTGGCATTATTTTTAGGATTCTGTTATCACCATATCGAACATGTTTTGCACACATTTCCTCTTTTCAATGTTATCTTCCATCCACTTTATATACATTTTGGTGATTTTAATGCATTCTATCAATTTTGTGCTTACTTTCAACTTAGCATTTATTCTTTTCATCACTTCCCCTTTCACCAAAAGTGGGGGCATATCATTGGGGTCATCCTATAATTCCCCTTATATTACATGTGATTAGTCAAGCTTACCAACTCACCATTTTTCAAACGTTTACTAATTCACCACCAATTCCCACTAATGACCTAATGTGGGGGAAAAAAACATACAATTTTTTTTGTAATACCATATTTCATCCTTCCCCCCCCTAATGACCTAAATTGGGAGAAAAAGTGATTAAAAATATTTTCATGTGAAATTTCATCAAATTCTATCGACTCCCCCCTAATGACGTAACCTAGGGGTAATTTACGTAAAATATCTCTATGAGTAACTAATCCATCAATCAATAAATCAATCAATCAATTAATGTGTTTAAAATTTCTAACAAGTCAGCATCATTAAAATTTCGTACAGGAACTCTTACAAATATATAGGAATAGGCAGTCCTTAAATTAAGGAATCATATTCTCTCTTTATAAATAACTCAAGTGATATTAGGCAAGTTGTTTTAGCCACCCAAACATTATTGTTATCATAATCTTATATTCAATAACTAAACTATCTAAAAAAATGTATGCACTAATATTATACTTTTCCTAACATTCCCTCCCTTAGTGCGAACATGGGGAAAACCTGTCTTTGTACTTACACCTACTTTCATCAATAGTTGATTTTCATAGGACAATCGAAACCCGACATATGGTTTTACAACAGTTGAACACAAATGAATACTGGTGGTTTTCAAGTGGTTTACCACAAACCACATCATGATGTTCCAAGTACTATTTTTAGCCCTCATCAATATCTCATTGCAGGGAATAACATAGGAAACACAAGTCACCAAACTGAACAATAGAACACATACTGGAAATA
This sequence comes from Taxus wallichiana var. yunnanensis, assembly GCA_018340775.1. Lineage (NCBI taxonomy): Eukaryota > Viridiplantae > Streptophyta > Pinopsida > Cupressales > Taxaceae > Taxus > Taxus wallichiana. Next base: position 162,393,426 of record CM031236.1, read on the forward strand.
TTTCACATTTCCACCTCTAAGAGTTCCAATGTTCTTTGTTGTAGCTACTTTTGTTGATCAATGCCACCCGATCTCGAATAACATAGACAAATGCCACTGGCACCGGAAGTTGCCCTTGACTTTAGCCGTTTTGGTGTAGAATGAGAATAGAAATGTTGGTCTCCAAATCGATTCTCCCTTCAAGCCGAGAAACATTACACATTTAACAAGATACTCAGAGACAAAAAAATCATAAGTCATTTTATATCCAGGGAAGGGATTGAACTTCCTCTTTTTCACTTGGGTGTTGGAGAAATGGATAACACCTTCATTAAGGATTTAATCTATCCTCACTACTTTAGTTCGTGCCTTTCAACCAGGGTGAGAGGGCCCATTTTGTAACCTCTATTGGTGAAGGACATGAAGAGATCCTTCTTTGCACAATTTTCAGGGGAACCTTGAGAAAATATGATCAATACACCACAATTTAACTCTCACGAGTTGTCACTTCTAAAGAATGGAGATATTTTCTAAACAAGGTTCAGGTTACTAAAGACACTTAAAAACTGCTTGCTTATGTATATTTTGGCAATAAAATTTGTTCATTTGTGGATAAAAAGCACAAACAGGGGTAATTCAAGTAGGATTCATGGTTATTTGAAATTTTTGGTGGGTAATTAAGCAAGATGAAGTTGATTTCACTAGATCTTTGAGAACCTTTACAACAATTGGAAAACTAATAGACGGAATGCTTAAGAATAGCAAAAATATTCTCACAACTGTAAGGTGTGCGTTAATGGAGGCCTAGATTTGCATGGTTTCATAGAATATTTAAGAATTCAACAAGAAGGCTCGAGATAAAGACTCAATTAAACATTAACAACCCCTAGTTCATCACGCCTAAGATACACTCATAGGATTACAAACAATCTTTATCAACATAGTGGAAGTAAAATGTTTTTAAATTATTTATTTCATTACTAGTTGAAAGCTCTTCTCATAATGAAATTACAAATTCCAAAATACTAACACATGAACGAGATCTTGTGTGATTTGGAGAGATTTTAATATAAGATTGCAACAAGAATTAAAAACTATTTGAAAGACATTCTAAAATAAAAGCAAACACAATTTTGCCCAAGATCAACACATATTAATTCGAGATTTATTAGATTCATCAACAGAGGAAAGTTTCTTGAACAATCTCAGAGCTTGTTAATGGGTTTACACTTGTAACCATATTGACATGATTGAAATCTAAAACAAAAGAAATTAATAGGTTTCTTAGATGGTCTCTCAAGAAGATGGGATTTCTTAAATTTTCTTGTAAAAATTAAACCCCGACCATTTGCAAGAGTATTCTCATTGCATTTATACAATTCACTCACTCACTCATCCCAAATTTTTCCCCCAAAAAGAAGAATATTTGAGGAATCCTTTGCTTGTTACAAATTTTTCTCAGAAAGTGATGTTTAAAAATTTACACCCAAAGCTGCCAGGTGGATAAATCATGAATTGATCATGTTTCTCAAACCCTCAACTATGATTGGGATGCCATATCATAATTTTTGACATTATTCTTAATCATTCTTTCATTCTGTTGTGTGATAAATCCCCTTTTTAATCATTTTTAGGTGGCTCCATATGGCTGGATCTGACAAGCAATCCTTTTCACCCTCGAGAATACACCTTGAGAAATGAGTTCCTTGCATGGATGCCTGCATTCATGCGCTACGAGTCTGAGTCGGCCAAGTGAAAATAGGAGTCAGGGAAGCCTCCACGTGCTTCCTTGATGTAACTACAAAGGTGAATTCAAGAGGTAGGTTCCTAAATGAGCGTGGGCCTTCCACGTGTTCAAGACCCTAGAGAATTACATAAGTTGTTAAACATTCAGAGTATGGGAAGGCCCAGTGGAAGCTTCCACGTCTTTTTTGGCACAAATTCAAAGATGAAGTTTAGAGGCGGGACCTCAAACGAATGTAGGTTCTACACATGCCCTTGGCCCAAGAAAGTTACCCAAACCAAGCACGGGATCACCACGTGTCCCAGGCCTTAGAAATTTTCTTGAGAAGTCTAAGTATAGAGAGGAGCTAGCAGAAGCCTCCATGTGTCTCCTTAGCGCAACTGCAAAGGTAGGACCCAGAGGTAGATCCTCAAATGAGCGCAGGCCCTCCACGTGTCCATGGTCTGACAAAGCTGCACCGATGCTTGAAGAAAAGTCTAAGTATGGGCAAGGCTAGTGGAAACCTCCACATGTCTCCTTGGTGCAAATCCAAAGGTCAAATTGAGAGGCAAAATTTCAAATGAGCATAGGTCATCCACGTGGAAAAGATTCAAGTTGAAGTGGGCTTGAGAGTTTCAAAATGCCCCGGTGACCCACCTCTCTACTTCTAACTTTTGATGTGGGCCCCAACGGAGTTGTGGATTATTTCATAACTTTTCTCCCTCGTACAAAAAGGAAAAAAACTACAAAATGCTCTACCGACCCGCCTCCCCGCTTGTAACTTGAAAAACTGCCACGTGTCCTTCTTTGGGGTCAAAGTAATACTTTTCCCTACCGCTTCATATTTTTTGAATAACCAATTAGATACAATCGGGCCGCGGGACCAATTTGACATTTTTTACAAATGTGACAAGTTTCACCAATAAGACCAGTTGGGCCACATCTAACCAGAAAGGACCATGTTTCCATGGATGTTGGGACAAAAATTGACAGGGAAAACATGACTATGGAAAAATAGAAGGAAGGGGAAACCCCGAATTCACACCCAAATTACAAATTCTTTCTCATGGATAGGGAAACGGAAAACAATATCTAGACTCAATGTGACCTTCGACCAAAGGAAAAGACTAACCATGACCACCAAATGAAGGGAAAATATTCCACGCATCAATACAGGGAGACAGACAAAACTTCAAACCATGCAGACTGAGACATTTTTGAACAAACTGGGCAAGATTAGATTGAGCACCAATATCAGCTTAGACTCGGAGATGGGCACTCGCTGAGTGTCAAAAGAACAATAGACCATACCATGTGCCAAAAATCCATTGGGAAGCAAAGTAAAAACAAGGTTGTAGAGTAGAAAGACAATAACCAAATTCCCAAGACGAACCGAGAAACCAACAAAGCGGTCACCAGAGACCAGGAAAAACTGAAACAGAAAAACATGAAAACAGAACAAAAATAAAAGACTATACACTATACAATGGCACGTGTCTTGATTATGAGAAATCAATCAAGGAAATGTTTCAAATTCCTGCCATTAATAGGCAACTCAAGCAATTCCCCATCTAATTCTTTTAGGAAAAAGGTGTTCTCTCCAATCTGAATGTCAATAGAATAAGGGACCATCCATAATGCATCAAAATTTCCATGCTTTCCCTTATCCTCATGTCGATATCCCATAGTAGCACCATATCTCCCACACTGAAAGCTCTTGGATTCACCTTTTTATCAAATATCTTCTTCAATTTCTCCCTGAACTTCACATGTCTTTAGTGGGACTCTCTTCTCTTCTCATCCAATTCCACAATTTTATTTATACAAGCATCATAGGGATTGACCTCCTAGTCCTCTAATTGTTGGATAAATTGGTAATAAGATAATTGCATATGCAGGGGAAGTAGAGCTTGAGTTCCATATACCAATTCAAATGGGGTTTTTCATTATCTCTTCTAATGCTGATTACATTAGCCCAAATACAATATTCTGTTCGCTCACCCCACTTTCATTTGTTTACTTCCAAGGTTCTTCTTATTATTTTCAATAATTTTTTGTTTCTCGATTCTGCTGTCCATTACCTTGGGGATTATAATTTGATGCATACGTTAAATTGATCCCATATTCTTGACACATATCCACCAAATGTTTAGCTCGAAATCTCATGGCATTATCAGCAACTATTTTGGTAGGTACTCCAAATCTATAAATGATATAATTTAGAATTAAATCCATGACAATTTTGTGGGTTGCCTTCTTGGTGGGGATTGCCTCCACCCACTTGGTGAAGTAATCTGTGGCCAATAATATCCACTTATGGCCTGCACTTGAAGAATCAGAAATATCTCCAATGAAGTCCATCCCCCATTGCTTAAAAGGGGCTTCAATTCATATAGGTTGAACGGGAGGGATCATGAATTTTTAATCTCCTGAAAAATGAAGACAACTCTCACACTTCCTAACCAAAAAAGTTGTATCTTTGAAAAGATTTGGCCACCAGTAAGCATCCCTTAAGATCTTATGTGTTGTTATTCTCCTGGAAAATTCCCCCACAAACTCCTCTCATGGAAATCATCAATTATTTTGGGGTTTCATCTTCAGTGATACATCTCAAAAAACTCCCTCGGGGTTCTTCCAAGCTAACCCATAATGAATGATGATGTATTTCGGGAGGCTAACTCAAGTCTTCTTTTTTTATTCTTACTTAAATACTCAGGGAACTATAGATGTTTTAGATAAAAATAATATCCTTGTACTATTCAGAATTTATCAATTTTTCAAGGATATTCAACCTTTCTTATTCAACTTCATTTACCTCAACTGTTTTTAGGTTTCTCTCTGCCATAAGCTTTGTTAGGCCCAAACCTTTAACCATTTTTGTAGTTTCGATATCCATGTCATATTCTTGCAACTTATTTACCCATCGGAATCGTTTGCTTGAGATTTCCATCTCTAATAGGATATCCTTAACCATGGTATGGGGAACATAAGTAATGACTTTAAAATTCAAAATATAGGGCCTGAAGATTTTTCTGTCTCTGACCAAAGCAAAAGCTTGTTTCTCCATGATAGTATACTTGATTCGCCCTTGTAGTGCTTTACTTAAATAAAACAATTGGACTTTCAACTACTTCTTCATCATTTTGTAACATGTGAGATGCAATGGTATTATTTTGAAGTAAAGGAAAATATTTAAAAAGACTTTTTATAATCGAAGCTGCTAAAACAAGGGCATTATTCAATAATTCCTTAATCCCAAAGTAAAGGCTTGAATAGCTATTTCTTCAAATTTAATACTCGATCCTTCTTCAACATATTAGTGATTGGGATAGTCAATTCAGCAAAGTTGGAAATAAACCTCCTAATAAAATTTATTTGCCCAAAAAAGGATTGAATTCCCTTTTTAGTTCTTGGAATAGGAACTTTGCTAATGGCTTCCACTCTCTTAGGATCAATCATGACTCCTTCTTTTGACACTATATGTCCAAGAAACTTTTCCTTTTGAACCCCAAAATGACATTTCTTGGGATTTAGTGATATACCATATTCCCTGCATCTTATCAACATCTTTTCTAAATGTTGTAGGTGATCACTTCTCTTCCTAGAGAAAACTGTCACATCATCTTGATACACAACAATGAAGTCATTTATATATCCTAAGAATTCTACATTTATTTCTCTTTGAAAATTATCTTCATCATTCAAGTGCCAAACCTGAATCTTTACATACACATAAGTACCCCATGGGGTAGAGAAAACATTTTTATTCTTTTCGATTGCTTCACAAGTACCTGGTTATACCTAGAAAAACCATCCAAAGTAGATAACAATATTGAACTGAACTAATTGCAACATGTTATCCATGTTTGGTAAGGGATAGTTATCCTTGATTGATGCCTTATTTAAGTTTCTAAAGTCCACACACAACCTTATGTCCCCATTCTTCTTTCTAACAGGTACCAGGTTTGCTACCCATGAGGAGTACCTTGTAGGATGTATAATTCCTCCATCCCTTAACATTTTCAATTCTTCTTGCATTTTTGAGGAAAGGAGGGGATTAATTGGTCTTTGTCTTTTCCTAAATGGCTTGACATTAGCTTCTAGGGGTATTTCATGTTGAAAAAGGTCTTCCATGTATGCTTTTAGTTCTAAATATGACCAAGCCAAGTAGTCCTGGTACTTTTTTAGCAATTGGACATATGACTGCTTTTATTCTCTGTTCAAGTTACTACCTAGCCATATTCTCCTAGGTTTATCCTTTGTGCCAGGTCATATTCTTCAACATCTCTCGAGGTGACATGTTTCTGTTGACAATGCAGTCAACATTATCAAAATTTGATTCTAGTGCAACCAACCCTTTAGGAATAGTATTAGTCTTCAATTGAATAATGTCCTTACCAAATAAAGTCTCCTTTCCTTCAGCTACACAAACCATTGGTTCCCAGTCTATACTTTGATTGGCAAATTCTCCTTTATTTTGTAAAACCTTTGGACCTAAGCATCATCTTCAAATACCTGCCAGTGCTTGATATTGTCAGGGACAGATGGCCTGGTCAATATTTCAACATCATATTCACAATAGGGAGACATTGTATAATTTTCAAACTTTGATCCCAATACTGCCAATTTGTCTACTACAGTATTATAGCTCCTATCATGATGTATTATATTGAAAGAGTCAAACATTTCAATGAAGTCCCAAAATGCATGCTTATATTGTTTCATTCTTTGATTCTTTATAGCATACAAATTTTTGACTTGTTTGACTATCAACTCTAAATATCCTTTAACAACAATGTCTCTAATACCATATTTCCATGCAATCCTTAGACCCAAGAGCAGTGCTTCATACTCAACAATATTGTTTGTGCACTCAAAATTGAGTTTAAAAGAAAAATTAAACTACTCTTGGCTTGGAGATATCAAGAAAATACCAACACCATTACCATATCTAGAACATGCTCCATCAAACATTAAAGTCCAAGGAGAACCAAATTTCCTAGGATACTTGCACTCATCAATTTTAGGCTCCTTACAATCAACATATCCCACAAAGTTATCAACATCAACATTTGTGTACAATAATTCATAAGAAACATTTTTAGGGTCCTCAATGAGATGTAACATTTTCTTCTCAAAGCATATAACTTCACAAGGTTTCCCTCAATTGGTATGGTGGTATAAGTGTTAGGAAATAAGGGATAAAATATGCGGAATAATCCCTCATAGAATCGCAATAAGAGAAACTAATATGCAAAAATTATTACAGATCTCAAATAAAATTGCAGAGCACAACACAAAGAGACAATATTTAACATGGTTCACCCAATTTGGGCTACGTCCACCAAGAATCACTTGCTCATATTTTATTACAAGCCATCACTCTCTCAATACAATACCGGATCTGTTTGGAGCTATGCTCAACAAACTCTAAAGAATTCACAAAGCAGAATTAAAAACACATCTGCAATACATTTACTTGTCCATCTATCATATGCATAAGACCATATAAATAGACAAATGCTTAAGCAGTTTGATACAAAACCTTGGGTATCAAAACCAAGGGTAAAAATTATGGGTATCAAAACAATGGGAAAAACACAGAAAAAACCATGGGCCCAAAAACAACCCATAACGGTTACCCATTACCCATGGGTTAATAAACCACCCATGAAAATACCCGAGTGTAACACATAGAAGGTGTACCACATTCTAACATGCAAATAGGCTCCAAAACATAACAATCTCCCACTTGGATATTTGCACTCTTCCACCTACACTAGCTTCCCATTTTATGGATAGCATCATTCCCCACTTAGCGGGACAATCCACAATTACTACATTCAAAGTTAAGTACTTTCTTGGATAAGCCGCCAATTGCACCGCTAAGCCTTTGACACATCCATGGCAAGTACATTTCCCATAAGCTATTGTTAGTTTGATATTCAACTCATTCATGACCTCAAGAGGCATTACATTACATGAAGCTCCCGAGTAAAACATGCGGTTATGTAACAACCTATCTTTAATAATCGAGTAGTGAAAAATGGATCCACATTCTGCTAAGACTCAACCAAATAATTTCTCAAATGAACCTCGGGTGTTTCCCCAGTTCCTTCAATGCTTGTGGTTTTTCAAATTCTACAATAGAAAGAGGAACCTCTACATTGTTCACATTTTTAGCCTGGGTAACATTTTCTTCTCTAAATCCCAAATATTTGAATGCTCTTTTCCTTTGCTCGAGGATTCTAAGTAATTCAACACTAGGAATGTGAACCTTGATCCGACTAAATATTTGGGTATAGCAAGTGTTAAGAGAGAGATTCATAGCTTCATCTGATAATATGGGAGTCTTCACAATCTGAGCATGGGGAGGAACACAAGTTTTATTTGGGGAAACAAGGACTTTTCTAGATGCATCTTTTTAGGAGTTTCCTTAGGGATATTGGTAAGAACTGGAATTTTTGTTTGGCCTAAGGCCCTTTTCCTTTGACAACTTTGCTTCTTGTATTATGTTTTTTTCTTGGGAAACTACTGCATTCATTATCAAGTTTCGGTCCTCTTCTAAAGGAATTCCTCCATCATAATTTTTAATCATTAATGCCCTTAAGTACTCAAAATCATTATTAGGCAACTCAAAAGCTTGTACCATATCAATTTCAAAAGTATGAGTGGGAGGAAGAGGTAATACCGGTGAATGCAATCCCAAAAATAAGTAAGTAGCAGTTCTAGCACTTATTAGTTTAGTTGAGGTTGCTCCCTACTGTGAACTTGCAGATCAATCCATCATGCATGCATCATCATCTGTCTCATCATCATCATCAGCTTCCTCAAATTCTTTGTCTTCATCACATGGGAATGGGGCAAGAAAATCTATCACACCACTCCATATCATGGACCTCTTCCACAGTAGCAACTCTAGTAGCTAAAGGATCAGGCACCAATCTATTTTCCGGGGTTGGGGCTGTCTATTTCCTAATCCCACGAGCCCTTTACCCCTGTCATCTGATCTATGATCACCACTAGAATTATTTGTAAATATTTCTTGACCTTATGGCTTGTGTTGACCTTGGGAACCTTGTCCAATCCCCTTCTCTACTTTGGCCATTTTATAGGATATTTTTGGAACAAATCTAACCAAAATTTTTACAACCTCATATAGATCCACAAACTTACTTGACTAAGACTGTATGCGGATTGATCAAATTGATACCTTCCTGTTAAGAGGCTTGCCAACTACTTTGATATTGTTTTCAATCTGAAAATCCATGGTGAAAGCTTGCCTCAAAGTTCCTGGGTTTTTATCCCTTAAATAATAGGCAACCTTTTTGTCAAAAGCATCAAAATATTTTATTAAACAAGAAACGTCAATTGACCTCGGGATTACAGGTAGCCTATTCAAGGTCTTATTGAACCTAGTATTGAAGTCATGAAAACATTCATTAGGATTGTTCTTAATACTCTCAAATTCAGACAAAAGAAACCTGGGATCTATCTTATCCCCATACTACAATCTAACAACATTTTTCATTTATGTTCATGAATCTATTGAGTTATCTCGGAAAATACTTATACTAGTTGTTATCCAAAATTCACCCCTGGGTAATTTTGATAACATGCATCAGATTATTTAGTCCCAAGAAAGTAGATTGATTCAAGGCCAAAATCATGTTTTTTGGGGTCCCCCTCAGCCTTTTTCTAACTCTCCCATCCAAGAAGGAATCCCAACAGGTTGAGAAAATGGAAGAAATGCAAAAAATAAGGTTGCAGGACTGTGTTAAGGCATTTCGGGTCTGAAGGGTTTGGGTTGTACTGAGGTTCGTTGTACCAAGCTTGGGGGTGGAAAAATGAAGAAAATCAGCTAAGTCCTAGTCCAGGTGGTCTGCGGGACAGTTGGGACGTCGGGACGCGTGGGACGCGAAAAGCCGAATCGGCCGAAAGAGGGAAAAAATTGCCTAAGTCTTTTGTTTCACTCGGTTTGGGACAGTTGGGACAAAGGTACGCGCGGGACGCGGATCGGCCGGTTTGGCGCAAGTCGGTCCATTTCGGGTGGTTCAGAGATATTTGTCCCCTGCAGTGCCCGGGACATCATCGGGCCAAAAGTACGTGGAGGACGCAAACCGACCGATTCGGCCAAAACAGAGACTTTTGTCCTGCAGACGGTCAGGACATCCGGGCCAAAAGTATGCGGAGGACGCGAACCAGCCGATTCGGCCAAAATAGGAGACTTTCAATGCCGAGACAGTTTGGGACAGCTAGGGCCAAAGGTACGCGAGGGATGCGAAAAGCCGAAAGAGCCGCCAACGAATCAAATCTCGCCACGTGTCTTCACCTCAAACAGAACAAGGAAGCCCGAATCGGGTGGTTCGGAGATATTTGTCCCAGGCAGTTTGGGACAGCCTGGGCCAAAGATATGCAAGGGACGTGTGGGACATGAAAATCTGAAAGAGACGCCAACGAATGAAATCTCACCACGTGTCTTCACCTCATCGGCCTAAAGTGGGAAAATTTTGAAAAAATTTCCAAAGCCAAAAAAAAAAAGGGAAATGGTCAGGAAGGGCCCGCGTCCAATGAAATCGTGCCATGTGGCACTTGAGTGGTGGAGCGCGGGGGAGAAATAGGAAAATTTTCCCAAAGTGAAAAATACCAAATTTTCGAAGGACAAAGTGCGCCCCTCAGGCCCAAGCCAATAAAATAATGCCACGTGTCCAAGTGGCAAGAAATTAAGGAAGGGCAAGAAATAAATTTTCAAAGGATGAGTCCATGGGCAAATCAAAGCCCGACACGTGTCATCCAAGTGGCAGAGCGCAAAAAATTCAAATATTTTCCCGCCGATCCGTTTTGGCCTGTTTTTGCCCTAAATCTTCAAATCACCATATCTTTCGATCCAGAGCTCGGATTTTCACATTCTTTATATAAATGGAAAGCTAGTGAAATTCTCTATATGATGCTAGGGTCAATATTGCATTTTGGTTCAGTTTGAGAGAGAAAATCAAGAAACATCTCTGGTGCGTGGTAATGGCTAGAAGCGACGTTTCAACAATCGGGCTTTAATGTGAAATGGGTCGCATTCTTCTCAAAGCCACGGCCAAAAATGTTAGGGCATGGGTGCTGTAAGGATGCCCATGCTATTTTAATGCATCTCGCATTCAATGAGGAATGGCTCCCACATTTTTGACATTTTCTATCTTAAGGCTCGACCCATGCATTGTAAAAAGCCGATTTGGCTCATTTTTAAAAAGGTTGTTCATCTTTTCTCGCTCGCTCTCCTTTATTTTCTTCCTAGGGTTGAAAATGGAGTTCGAACCTCCTCCTATGCTTTGTAATGGCATTTTTGTCTTTTACCATTAAAATGATGTTCTGTGCAAACTTCTGAAGCAACAAAAACATGTTTCGTGATGCATCTGTCCATCCTTGCTCGTTCTTTGCTTGTCTTTCTTCTTGCCTCTCTTCATTGAAAGTATTTGTGCATGTTTTAATACTCATTACAGGTTTGGAGCTGTGTTCATGGAGTTTTGGGACATTTTTTGTGTGAAATCTATCCTTGGGCCTGTGATGCATTTGTCCATCCTTCCCATTGCTCACCTCTCCTTGTTCCATGGCAGTTTTGATAGATGTTCAACATTTTCCTTCTCTGGTGTATCACCATTTTAGTGTAGGCTCTGTTTTTCCCTTTCTCTCTCTCTCTGTCTCCTTGGCATGGTTAGATTAGGATTAGATTAGCTTTCCTGCACTGGAATAGCTTGTGGCAGGTAGTTTAGGAATAGGAACCAGCCTTCTCTGGAGATTCCTTTCTCATTTTTGCAAGTCCCACACTTGGAGAAAGGATTCCATGTTGTGCAATCACCTTTGGATGCTAGAGTGATCAACCTAGAAATCGATCAATGTCCAGGGGTGCTTTGTGATTCTCGCACTAACAGTTTTGGCACCGGGTGGGACCTTAGAGGTCTTCCACTTCATCTTTTGTAGGTTGGTGTGTTCCTGTGAAGATTTCAGCCTTTGGAGGCACTTGCAAACACATCTGGCGACTCCATCTGATCAGCAACCCATTTCTGAAGTTGCAGACCTGTTTTTCATCCATTCCCATCCATCCTTCTTTCCATCCCTTTCATTCTTTTCCATTCCATGAAGTTGTGCAATCATGACTTCATTTCCATCATGGAACTCACATTTACAACAGCAGCAATGTTTCCCACCTCCAACATGTTTTTTAAATCCTCCAAATCAGCATTTTGAACAAATTCAAAATCAGCATGCATACCCATATGAGCAGCAATGCCAAAATCAGTTTGGCTATGGAGCTTTCCAAGAGCAAGAGTATGCATATAATGAAGACAATCAGATGCAAGATGCTGGTCTGTTGGAGAAAATCCAAAAGATGGAGGTAAAGATGGTGCAGTCCAGAGCAACAGCTCAAATGAGAGCTTTAGAATTGGTTGCAGGACTCCTTGTCCATGGGGAGGCCCTTTTCCAAGACACTTCAGCCCTCAGGAGAAGCTGGACTTCATGATGAAGATGCTGCCCCAACTTGCACAATGGACAGCAGAAATAGAGGCCTATACACTTGTTGTTGAACAACCTTGTCAATGGGTAAGTTCTACACCATCATCTGGTTTTTCTCTTCCCATTACTCAAGCAACATCATCTCATTTGGAATTGCAAATTCTAAACTCCCCATCTGCTATCCCAAATGTTGATCCCATGTCTCCACCCCTAGTCTTCCACCTCATCTCAATTCTTTTGTCCCTTTTCCTTCCAAACAGTCATCCCCTCCACAAGAGCTAACAGAAATACCCCCTCCTCCAAAGAAACAAGAGTTTCTACCTCCACCACCACGAAAAATTGCCAAGCCATTTGAGTTACAATCCACTTCTCCTCTTGCATTCCCAAATCCATGTTGGGAGGATGAAAATCAGAATGCCAGTCAAGGAAAACAACAGCAAAAAGAGAAGCCAAACAAAGATGAAGAAATTCAAAGTCTGAAGAGTTGGGCTCTTAAATTTGGGATGAAAAAGATCCCCTTGATGGTTAAGCCTTTAGAAGAGGTTGGAGTTGGAGAACAAATGGTGGTCAGGACTGATTTTGTTGCAGCAGAAGAAGAAGTTCTTGCAGTCCCAACTTTTCCTCTAGAGCAGCAGATTGAAGAGTTTGACTTGAAAAACTTCGTGCTAGAGGAAGAGTTCTACCAAGAGCAAGATTGTCTTCAAGTAGTAGAGAAAGGAGAAGTTGCTCCAGATCTAAAAGAAAAGGAGCACATTCTAGTTGTGGAGGAGAAAATTGCAGATCCAAGGGCTTTGAGCACAAAGCAGGCTATAGGAGAACCTTCAGTTCTTCTTTCTACTTCACCTATCTCAAGTTCTAGTACTGAAGAGGAGTTTGATCTCTCAAACTCAATGTTGGAGGGTGAAAGAAACCATGGTGGTCAAGTTATAGATCAAGAAGACACCATGGAGGAAGTGGAGCATTTGTAGCAGGACAGCCATGAGGTAGTTTATCTGTCAGATTTGGAGGACTGTTTTGATGGAGAAGAGCCGGTTGAGTTTCCACCATTCTCTCTTTCATCATCCACATTCCAAACACTTGAGTCTGTTGTCATGAAGGAGAACATTCATTTGCAGCAGCCTGCATCTTATAGCAGCTCTTTGGAACCAAGATTGGAAGATTTTAATCTTTCATGTCCTTCATTGGAGGAAGAGAAAGGGCACAAAGATTCTACCATTGCTTCCACACCATCCATTCAAGAAGGTCTACAAGAAGACTCCATTTTTGGAGTTGAAAATCAGAGCTATGGGCATATCAAACGGACCATACCTTACCCAATCAGGTATTTGGCTTTATTGGAGCCAAAGGAGAAGTCACAACTAGTCATGCTTGCTTCTGAGCATGAGGGTGAGCTACAAAGTACCAAGGATCAGCTGTCATACCTCTTCAATCCAAATGCAGAGCAACTAAAAGAGGTATTGAATTTTCCTTCAGCTGATACCTTGATGATTTGGGTGGAAGACCAGCTTCTTGTTGATTTTCCATCCATCCAACCAGCCATGTTCAATGCCAAATCAATTGCATGGCTGCCACTTTTGAGAAAGGGAAGCTATTTCTCACAACCAATTGCAGGGTTTGTTTAGCTTGCCTTTGCTTCCAGTTAGAGTAGAGTAGGTAGGTTTGCTTTTAGCAGAAGAAGTGCTTGTGCACACTCTGCATGTTCCATTTGGAGCATGTATGATTTTCAGTTTTGTACATAGTTTTTGTGGTGCTGGTTTTGCTCTTGCACAGCCCATTTCAGTGGGTTTCCAAGTGGCTCAGAGAGGAGGTTTTAAAGTTCAGATCAGTTTCAGGTTACAACTCATGACTCCATGCCCAATGGATGCTTCAGAGACTGGTAACTTCATCCTAGCAGGTAGATGACCCCGCTGAGTCGCCAAATTGTTATCCAAAATTCACCCCCCAGGGTAATTTTGATAACATGCATCAGATTATTCAGTCCCGAGAAAGTAGATTGATTCAAGGCCCAAAATCATGTTTTTCGGGGTCCCCCTCAACCTTTTCTAACTCTCCCATCCAAGAAGGAATCCCAACAGGTTGAGAAAATGGAAGAAATGCAAAAAATAAGGTTGCAGGACTGTGTTTAAGGCATTTCGTGTCTGAAGGGTTCGGGTCATACTGAGGTTCGTTGTACCAAGCTTGGGGGCCGGAAAAATGAAGAAAATCGGCTAAGTCCTAGTCTAGGTGGTCTGCGGGACAGTTGGGACGTCGGGATGCATGGGACGCGAAAATCCGAATCGGCCGAAAGAGGGAAAAATTGCCCAAGTCTTTTGTTTCGCTCGGTTTGGGACAGTTGGGACAAAGGTACACGCGGGATGCGGATCGGCCGGTTTGGCGCAAGTCGGTCCATTTCGGGCGGTTCGGGGATATTTGTCATGCAGACGGCTGCAGTGCAGGACATCCGCCGATTCATTAAACAGAGACTTTTGTCCTAGAGGGTGCGGGACATCGAGCCAAAACTATGTGGAGGACGCGAATCGGGCGATTCGGCCGAAACAGAGACTTTATCAAAGCAGTTTGGGGACAGTTGGGCCAAAGGTACGCGAGGGACGCGTGGGATGCGAAAATCGAAAGAGCCGCCAATGAATCAAATCTCGCCACGTGTCTTCACCTCAAATAGGAACAAGGAAGCCCGAATCGGGTGGTTCAGAGATATTTGTCCCAGATAGTTTGGGACAGCCGGGCCAAAGGTATGCGAGGGATGCATGGGACATGAAAAGCTGAAAGAGCCGCCAACGAATCAAATCTCGCCACGTGTCTTCACCTCATCGGCCCGGCGGGAAAATTTTGAAATTTTTTCCAAAGGCAAAAACAAAGGGAAATGGTCAGGAAGGGCCCACGTCTAATGAAATCATGCCATGTGGCACTTGAGTGGCGGAGTGCAGGGGAGAAATGGGAAAATTTTCCCAAAGTGAAAAATACCAAATTTTCGAAGGACAAAGTGCGCCCCTCAGGCCCGAGCCAATAAAATAATGCCACGTGTCCAAGTGGCAAGAAATTAAGGAAGGGCCCAAAAGAAATTTTCAAAGGATGAGCCCATGGATGAATCAGATCCTGACACGTGTCATCCAAGTGGCAGAGCGTGGAAAAAATTCAAATATTTTCCCGCCGATCCGTTTTGGCCTGTTTTTTCCCTAAATCTTCAAATCACCATATCTTTCGATCCAGAGCTTGGATTTTCACGTTCTTTATATCAATGGAAATCTGGTGAAATTCTCTACACGATTCTAGGGTCAATCTTGCATTTTGGTTTAGTTTGGAGAGAGAAAATCAAGAAACATCTCTGGCACGTGGTAATGGCCAGAACTGACGTTTCAACAACCAGTTTTAATGCGAAATGGGTCGCATTCTTCTCCAGCACGGCCAAAAATGTCAGGGCATGGGTCTGTAAGGATGCCCATGCTGTTTTAATGCATCTGCATTCAATGAGGAATGGCTCCCACGTTTTTCACATTTTCTCTCTCCTGGGCTCGACCCATGCATTGTAAAAAGCCAGATTTGGCTCATTTTTAAAAAGGTTGTTCATCTTTTCTGCTCTGCTCTCCTTTCTTTTCTTCCCAGGGTTGAAAATGGAGTTTTAACCTCCTCCCCTGCTCTGTAATGGCTTTTTTTTCCTTTTACCATTAAAATGATGTTGTCAGGTAAATTTCAAGCAACAAAAACGTGTTTCGTGATGCATCTGTCCATCCTTTCTCATTCTTTGCTTGTCTTTCTTCTTGCCTCTCTTCATTGAAAGTATTTGTGCATGTTTTAATACTCATTACAGGTTTGGAGCTGTGTTCATGGAGTTTTGGGACATTTTCTATGTGAAATCTATCCTTGGGCCTGTGATGCATCTGTCCATCCTTCCCATTGCTCACCTCTCCTTGTTCCATGGCAGTTTTGATAGATGTTCAACATTTTCCTTCTCTGGTGTATCACCGTTTTAGTGTAGGCTCTGTTTTTCCCTTTTCTCTCTCTCTCTGTCTCCTTGGCATGGTTAGATTAGGATTAGATTAGCTTGCTTGCACTGGAATAGCTTGTGGCAGGTAGTTTAGGAATAGGAACCAACCTTCTCTGGAGATTCCTTTCTCATTTTTGCAAGTCCCACACTTGGAGAAAGGATTCCATGTTGTGCAATCACACTAGATGCTAGAGTGATCAACCTAGAAATCTGATCAACGTCCAGGGGTGTTGTGATTCTGCACTAACACCAATCACGTGCATCCTCCTTAAGAGTATGAATAAACAATTTTATATACACATCCTCAAATTCAATATCAAATTCTTCCGTCATATTCATAAAAAAATTTAAATGTTTATCACCAATGATAGAATTATTCCCTTGAAATTTAGGCAATCTATTTCTAACATCTTGTGGCACTATATTTGGATATCCAACCATACCTCTAAAATTTATAGGACCAAAAGTATTCACAACAAAAGGAGGTCTGGGTGGAGGCTAGGTCATACTATTTTGAGGAGGTGATCTTACAGGAGATGCAAAATGATGAGGGACAAGGGCATTTAGAACACAAGAGTATAATTTTAAAATTGAATGTCCTCTAAAGAATCTTTTCAGGGAAAACCCTATCAAATTTAGAAAGTATAGAGACAGAGACTAAGAAACAAAATTATAAGACACAAATGAAGGACCCTTTCTAGTTGGAGAATTCATATCTATATGAAAATTACCTGATTCAGAATCACTCGAAAAAGAATGGTAATCCTCAACCACAAGTTGATCACTTTTCACAATGGATAACTCTTTTCTTGATTCCTGATCTCCAACTATTTTCCAGACTCTTTTTCCTTTTGAATTTGTCTTTCCCAGTTCTAGAAACAACTTTTTGGTAGGGTCTTTAGTGAAGAAATATCTTCTTCCTTCTAGCTTTACAAAGATTAGTGACATATTTCACTTAATATAGGTTAAGGCACTAGTATTTATCAAAATTTAAATCAACATGGAGTCACCACTAAGGATTTTCATCTTAGTTGTGCAAATGCAGTATAAGTGACCTTTCAAATATCTATCGACACTTAATTCCTGTAAAGCTTAGCATATCCGCCCTCCTTTACCAATATTTATCCTCGATGATATAAATTTAGTGCAATAACCACTAGAAATTTAACTTCACATTACAAATCTCAACATAGGATCACTTTGAAACAATACATTTGCACTTAGATCATGTAAGAAACTTGGTATGTGTACACCTTTGTTTAAATACTCCCAAAAATAATGCCATTCTAGTGTTGGTATCCAAAAAGCCAAGAAACATCACATAAGATACTCAATGACATACAAATCATAGTCATTTTATAGCGGGGAAGGGTCGTGCTCTTTTCAACGGCATTGGAGAAATGGATAGCACCTTCATTAAGGATTTTATCTATCCTCACTACTTTAGGTCGTGCCTTTCAACCAGGGTGAGAGGACCTGTTTTGTAACCTCTATTGGTGAAGGACATGAAGATATCCTTCTTTGCACAATTTTCAGGGGAACCTTGAGAAAATATGATCAATACACCACAATTTAACTCTCATGAGTTGTCACTTCTAAAGAATGGAGATATTTTCTGAACAAGGTTCAAGTTACTAAAGACACTTAAAACCTACTTGCTTCTGTATATTTTGGCAGTAGAATTTGTTCATTTATGGATACACAGCAAAAACAAGGGTACTTCAGGTAGGATTCATGGTTATTTGAAATTTTTGGTGGGGAATTAAGAAAGATGAAGTTTATTTCACTAGATCTTTGAGAACCTTTACAACAATTGGAAAACTAATAGACATAATGCTTCAGAATAGCCAAAATATTCCTTCAACGTAAGGTGTGGCGTCACGGAGGCCCAGATTTGCACGTTTCACACATTCTTTAATAATTCAACACAAAGGCTTGAGCTAAAGACTCAATTAAACATTAAAAACCCCTGCTTCATCACACCTAAGATACACTCATAGGCTTACAAACAATATTTATCAACATAGTGGAAGTAAAATGATTTTAAATTGTTTATTTCATTACTAGATGAAAGATCTTCTCATAATGAAATTGCAAATGCCAAAATACTAACACATGGATGAGATCTTGTGTGATTTAGAGAGATTTTAATATAATATTGCAACAGGAATAAGAAAAACTATTTGAAAGACATTCTGAAATAAAAGCAGACACAATATTTCCCAAGATCAACATAGATTAATTCAAGATTTTTCATATTAATCAGCAGAGGAAAGTTTCTTGAACAATCTCAAATCTTGTCAATGGCTGTACAATTGCAACCATATTTACATGATTAAAATCTTCAACACAAGAAATTAACAGTTTCTCAGATGGTCTCTTAGGAAGATGGGATTTCTCAAATTTTCTCATAAAAATTAAACCCCGACCATTTGCAAGAGTATTCTCATTGCATTTATACAATTCACTCGGTCACTCGCCGCAACGTTTCCCCCCAAAAAGAATAATATTCTAGGAATCCTTTGCTTGTTACGAATTTATCTCAGAAAGTGATGTTTAACAAATTTACACCGAAAGCATCCAGTGGATAAATCATGAACTGATCATGTTTCTCAGACCCTCAACTATGACTGGGATGCCATATCATAATTTTTGACATTATTCTTAATCATTCTTTCATTCTGTCGTGCAAGAAATCCCCCTTTTTAATCATTTTCATGTGGCTCCATATGGTTTGGATCTGACAAGCAATCCTTTTCACCATTGAGAATACACCTTGAGAAATGAGTGCCCTCGCATGGATGCCCCGCATTCATGTGCTGCGATCTCGAGTCAAAGCAAAGTGTAAATAAGAGTCGCGGAAGCCTCCACGTGCTTCCCTAGTGCAACTAAAAGGTGAAGTCCAGAGGCAGTTTCCCAAAACCAGTATTGTCCTTCCATGTGTTCAAGACCCTTGAGAATTACATCGGTTGCTAAAAATCTTGAGTATGGGAAGTCCTAGCAGAAGCTTGCATGTGTTTGTTCGGTACAAATTCAAAGATAAATTTTAGAGGTGGGACCTCAAACAAGCGCAGGCTCTCCACGTGCCCTGGCACCAAGAAAGTTACTTCGTCCATTGGACAAGTCTTAGTAAAAAAAGGAGCCAATGGAAGCCTCCACATGTCACTTCAGCGCATGTTTTATACAAAGCCAAAAATGGAGACCCCAAACAAGCGCAGGCTCACCACGTGTCCCGGGCCTTATAAAGTTGCTTGAGAAGTCTAAGTATAGAGCGGAGCCAGTGAAAGCCTCCACGTGTCTCGTTGGTGCAACTGTAAAGGTAGGACCTAGAGGCAGATCCTCAAATGAGCGCAAGCCCTCCACGTGTCCATGGTCTGACAAAGCTTCACCAAGTCACTTGCCGAAAAGTCAAAGTATGGGCAGGGCTAGTGGAAACCTCCACGTGTCTCCTTGGCGTAACTCCAAAGGTCAAACCGAGAGGAAAATTTTCAAATGAGCGCAAGCCCTCCACGTGGACAAGCTTTGAGTTAAAGCGGGCCTGAGAGTCTCAAAATGCACTGGCGACACAACTCTCCGCTCCTAAATTTTGATGTGGGCCGCATCAGAGTAGTGGATTATTTCATAACTTTGCTCCCTTGTACAAAAAGGAAAAAACTATAAAATGCTCTGGTGACCCGCCTCCCTGCTTGTAACTTGAAAAACTGCCACGTGTCCTTCGGGGTCAAAGTAAGACTTTTCCTTGCCACTTCATATTTGCTGAATAACCATTTAGATACAATCGGGGCCATGGGGCCGATTTGGCATTTTTACAAATGTGACAAAAGTGACAAGTTTCACCAAAAAGACCGTCAAGCCGCATCCAATTAGAAAGGACCATGTTTCCATGGATGTTGGGACAAAAATTGATAGGGAAAACATGACTATGGAAAAATAGAAGGAAGGGGAAACCCGAATTCATGCCCAAATTACAAATTCTTTCTCATGGACAGGGGAAACAGAAAACAATATCTGGACTTAATGTGACCTTCGACCAAAGGAAAGGACTGACCATGACAACCAAATGAAGGAAAAATCTTTCACGCATCAATATAGGGAGACAGACAAAACTTCAAACCATGCAGACCGAGATATTTTTTGAACAAACAGGAGAGATTAGATTGAGCACTAACACGAACATTGATTAATATTCCCCCCACAATGTGAAATTCCAAATAGGAAGACAAAAGGAAAATTATATCATGTTGCATCCTACTATCTGGATCTTATTACGCGTGATCACTATTGCTAATGAAAGTATTCACCGACTGATCATCTTCTAATGAAGTACGATAGTGAGAGGATCACCACAGTTAGAGGATCAATGCAATTATCTTCCATCCTATACAACCATTTTCCAGTATACACAATACACATAATGCAATAGGAACACACCACAACACTCACATCTGGAAGAAAACACACAACTGAAAAAATGTCACCACACCTTTATGTGGCACTATCATTGGTAACTAAAGAGAGGTCGCTGAATGTTTCCATTCTGCTATGTCTCCATCCTCTAATGCGACACTTCTAGCTCATTGAAATGTGAACATGAAGCTTAATGGTTGTCGAATGTTGGATTCCCCTGAAAATGTATCCGTAAAATATTTTTTTTAAATATTTTAGACATTTTACAATAATAACTCACAATTTACTGACTAGACAAAATTGATAATGAATACACAATAATTTAAAATGACCATAAAAGTAATATTTAATTACTTTGTATACTATGACTCACAAAAACTCTTTTTACAATATAATGGAAATGACAATAAATCACAACTCCTAATATGAGAGTTTGTCCACACAAATACAACCGTGAGGATAACTAAGTCAAGACACTATTATTGACTTGTTTTAAAATGACACCTGTAAAGCTCAAATTGAAACAATAAACAAAGACTACTAGATTCTTGTACTAAAACATTAAACAAAAACCGCCCTTCATGCAAACTTGTCATTCATAAATACCTAGCGTCGTTGGAAAGTTGTCGAGATTTTCCAGCAAGTCATTCACTTCATGAAAACCATATCTTATTGGTATGTGCAGGAATATGCGGACATTTGGAGTGAATAGGAATTCTATCCACGTGTAGTTTGATAGCTATCTTAAGGCGGAATGTATTGTAGAATGCTCAAAAGCACACAAAACATGCACAGTTATAAGTTTATTTGACGGAGCTGCGAGCCAATCCTCTCAGACAATCGACAGTCCACACAATGAACAGATCTAATGCAGAGGAGACAGATACGATGTGATAGAATGTTGACAGCTTAGATCTGAAGCGAGGCTTAATTCAATCAAAAAAGCCAATAAAAATGCGTGAAATTCTAGATCCACGGCATTGAAAGAGAACTCAAAGATCTGACAGAATCTGCGTTGGTTGCAAGGTTCTGAATTAGGTTACACGCACCACAGCCTTTTGTCTCCGGAATTGATAAATCACGCTGGAAACATTGGAACAGATGCCTAGAGGGGTCGTTCGCAGCCAACGTTGAGCTTCAATGTATAGGGAGAAGACGTCCTCCGGGATTGGAAACTCAGTAAAGGACTTAGTAAAAAAATAGTATACAATACCAATTTGGTAAACCCGTATTTTTCTTATCTAAAGGTCCTTTCTTGTGAACACAATCTAATCAAGACTATGGAAAACAACATATATATCATACATGAATGTTGGCAGGCAGAAATAGACGTGTCGAAGACCTGCAATATGCATAGTATTAAATATACACAGCCACAACTGTTAAGTGCTTTAACTATGGTGAAATCAAAACTCATAATTCGGGACAACATGGAGTGAAATCATTTCCTCTCCGAATCTCTTAGAGCCCCATCTCGCTCAGATACCAAATAATGGAGTAGCAACAGATCAACAGGAAATTATTAATTTCTTGTATATTAATTTCGTATGGGAACTCTTACAAATATATAGGAATAAGAAGTCCTTAAATCAAGGAAACATATTCTCTCTCCACAAATAACTCGAACTGATATTAGGTAGGTTGTTTTAAACGCCCAACCAATATTGTTATCACAATATTATATTCAACCAATTAAACATCTAAAACAATGTACACACTAATATTATAATTTTCCAAACATCTACTACACATCTACATGTTATTGTACAACATGGGCTTCTCGACTTTTTCTCAAGTACACATCTCTATCTAGTTTATGTTACCGAGCTTTCGCTCACCAACATAAAGTGGGGAAAAATGCAGTCACAAAATCAAACACTTCATAATACATTTATAACACCGAATATGTTATGTTATAAATGGATATTGTGTAATAAAAGTGAAACTAGTGACCTATCCCATAGTCATATCATCGAGTTTTCGATCATCATTTTTATGTGTTTGTAGTACAATCGTTCGTTGTCTATACAGTTTTAGGCATCCTTCAGGGTGTGTCGGGTGTTGTAATTTTTTTGATTGAGATCTTCAAGCCTACACTGGGGTGCCTAGGGTAGCAATGAGACACCCGGGGTGCCCCAATCCATGATTTTAGGTGCCCTAGTTTCCGTAAATCTTGGTCCTAATTTATTTCTTTGAGGTTGGTCTTTGTCATTACCCCACTCATTCCCCTAGGTCATAGTCTACATTTCGGGTCACTAATGTCGAAAGTTAAACAAGAGATCCCTATATAAACATAACATGCTCACTACATTATGGGCAAACATCTTACTATCAAGGAAAACTATCTACTAAGGCAAGGGACTATATTTGAACATCTTCTACATCCGCATCACACAATCATATTGGGAAAGTGTTGTATTCATTCCATTCCATCCACCATTTACATTTTTTCATGTAGTTATTTCCCACTACTTCTTCGTCATTGACGCTAGGGCACCCTAGGAAAAAAAATTGCACATAAAAACACACAGAAATACATTGGGTCTAGAATGTAGTGCAGCACTTAGTTGTAAGTCTGCCATTGTGGAAGCTCCTTCATTTGTATCTTTAGTTTTTAGGAATGGATTATTTTTATGTGGTTTTACAGGTAGATCTTCACATAATATTATTGGTGACATAAGTGAGGATACAATGACAATCTGTGTGACAAAGATGGAGGTACATCAAAGACCTAATGATCTTTTGTCAAGTACTAGATCCCGATCCTTTTTGTAGACCGAGAGAACTCGAACATAGACCAGAGGGCCCCTTGGCGCCATAGTTAATCTCCCAAGCACCCCGGTTCAGTTAAATATGTAACTTCATAAGTTTCCGAGAACAATGTCTTCATACCAGTCCATCGGCATATCATCTTGTCCAAGTCCAACAAACAATAAGATTAGTTATATTCAGGTAAGTATCTCATCGATCTATTTTATTTACTTTACTTCATTGAAAATGAAATAAAAATCATCTATAATAGTATTTCAATTTGTATCAGTTGTTCCTATTTCTATTTAGATTAACTAATAGGGGCATAATAATAAATATTTTTATTATTTTAGTCAATCAGGTAGATTATTAATTTTCTCAGTCCCTCATATAATCTTATGAGACCAACCTAGCAAGGAGACAACAATAACTATTCTACTTTCATGAAGGGCATAAATTGGCATTAGCATTAGTATATGTCTCTAAATTCTGACCCACCTAAAAGTGTTTGAAAATTATATGGGAATCCAAATGAAAAATATTCCATGAGAGCACCATTCTTCCTTGCAGATAAGAAAATAAGGTATCCTATCCCAAAAAAATTACAAAAATACATTCCTGACCCAAAATTTTCTAAAAGTATCTCACGGTAGGAAACTTACAACCCCAAGAAATAATATCATTAATTCTCTCACGGTAAAAATAAATTACTATACCCAAGGATTTACATTAATTATTCTTGAAATGTGGTTTGGCTCAAGCTCCAAAATAAATTTAGAGAGATTTTAGGATAATAATGAATTATTTATTTTTAAATGAAAACTCTTTCATTGTGCTAATTTCATGATTTATTTAATTATTTTAACATTTTCTTTAATCAAAACCTTCACCACTCCCGATACACCCTTTAATTAACACATAAAAATTTTCATTCAAAAACATGTGGAGTCCTTTTATTGATAAAAAATATGATTTAGTTAGATCAATGTTTAAAACTATAATAAAATTTATAAATATTTCAAACTCAAGGATTGGGAATGATCCCAAGTTGGATGAATCACAAGAAGAATGAATTCACCTCGAAATAAAAGACACGGGGACAATCCTATGGTTCTAAAAAGATAGTCCATGCAAGGACACTTCAAATTGTCCTTATTATTTTATTATTGCAACTGCTTAATTTAAATGCTAACATTATTTTATGAATTATTCATAATGTCAAAGACGACACTAGAAAAACAAATTCACTCAAACCAAGGATGACTCATGCCCAAAAACTATAATCAAGGGGTTGGAACATGAGTGGAATTGCATAGGTATTGATCAATCATTGTGAAATTTGGGCTGATCATGTTGGTCTCGCAATTGAGATGTAAATTCTCACTTACTTTTCATGAATTTCCACAACATATTTGGAAAGAAATCCTAATATGACTACAACACCTTGCAAAATAATAAAACGAGGGTTGCTTTAAGGGGCATGTTGTATCAATCAATTAATATCAAACCAGGTTATAGGAAACATTTCTATTAAACAAGTGCACTAGGTTGTGGATATCTAATATTGGTATATGCCTTGTTATTGCAATGATTTTTATAGCACATTGATTTAGATTAGTCTCTTATTCATGCAAATTATATTTATTTTGAATTTATTCCTCTTTATTCACTCAAATAATACTCTTTCATTTTTATATATTATTATTATTTTTATGATCCCTTCGACTATTTTATCTTCTTGCATATCTTTATGTTGTTTTGCATACTGCATAAAGATCAACATCGGATAGTGACCATGAGATACTATCTATAATTGATAGTGTCCTACGTGCAATGATTCTATTCCTTATAGACTTATCATAATTTTAATTTTTTGTTGATAAAGTGTATGTCAATTATGTCGTTCATTTTGAGTTTGTTTGTGCATTAATAGGTCTTTAATATGAAATTTAGATAGGAAAATGTACAAAGCCTTTATCAAAATTTAATAACAAATTTCCTAACATTTTAATATCAAGCATTAAAGGACTAATTCTACATAAAATAATATTCGATTCAAGTTTTCAAATATTTATCTAGGTAACAGTTAGTACCAATCGAACCCTTATCAAAGCTCATATAGTTACTTCTATTTTCCTACTTTGGTAGACTAGCGAATTTACACTCTATCTCACATATGATTTAGATTTGTATGGAATCCTCTATCCAGACTAGATATATAGTGGAATAATTACTTGCTAATTCATTAGAACAAAATATAGGTCTAGTCTATGTAAATTTCCTCATATTATTTTTCAATATTGATAATTTAAGTAAGGAGAAGATAATATGGTGTTGCACATCATCACAATAACCTTAACATGATATCACAATTTGGGACCAAAAAATGCCTCTTGAAAATTTAAAGTAGTCATGAGTAGTACATGAAATTTCTAGAAAACCCAATACATAATTGATATTTTAAATTAGTTCATGATAGATTTGGGTGCCAATCCTATCCCCCTCTAGCAATATATTCATGGAAAAAGAAGACAATGTTTTTTGGAGCAATTCTAAACTATTTATTAGTCTTCTAAAATATTCTAACAATTTATTTTTCACATGTGTTGGGTCATTTCAGCTAAGTATTCTTCCTTCATGCTTTTAAGTTCAATAGTGCCAAGTTTAGATCAATTTTTGGTACTTATTCACATTATAAATGATTTTATTCTATGTATTTGATTTTTTATTATTGATATCTAGACTTTACATGTAGTTTTAAGAAAAACTTGTTCATTTGGATTAAAGTAAATTTAAAACAATTTGGTGAGCCCCTATTTTTATATACCTTCATTTATGGTTTTATTCACCCTCTCTTATTAGAATTATTGTTTTTGTTGTAAATCAAGGTCTTGTGCTCTTGGTGAGCTACAAGTAGTTTGTAATCCTTAACCCAAGCTGCATTCCCATTGAGTTCATTGGATGCTTTCAATAAGTGGCCATGGGGACACTTTAAGGTAGGGGTCAAAATTCTCCATATGGACTAAGAGAAATATAGTGGGATGCTGAATGCAAATCTTTTGGAAGACATTAAGGACCCAAGCCCATCCTCATGTACCAATTAGAGAAAGTTATCATCTACTACTCCAGTTCATAGATTTGTTATAATGAAAGCATTTACCTTCAAAAAATTTAGCCAATGGGGTGGGAGTTATACAATCAAGCCACACGGTTGTGTGCTTACCCACCCGGTTTAAAATTCCCCGAGCCATGATCCTCCCGAAGGTGGTTTCACTACTAAATGTGACATATCTGTTCACTATTGTCATAACATGTTGTTTTCTTGACTCGATACGGTCAATAGAATTTTTGTTCGGCTCACTCTAGTTGTTTCTTAACTCGTTGCTATCACCTGGTTGCTTCTTGACTCACTATTTTCTACTTCCCTCGTTGGTTCTTGCTTCACTCGTTGTTATCGTTAGTTGTTGCTTCACTCATTGCGGTTGTTATTACGATCGCTACATCATCATTATGGTTTCATGGTTTATTCAATCGGGGTCCTAATGGTGGTCCCCTTCATTATACCTAGGTTGTGGATCCTCTCAAAATGCTCAAATTTACATTGATGTGGGTCCTTTCAAAACCCGTAACAAATTACCTAATTCCAAAAAAAATGTTTGTTGTTTCATTTTTTAATCGTTTTTAGGGTGACAATGATTCTTTTTTTGTTTTTATAAGGATTTTTAGGTCTAAAATTTGACTTGATATATTTGTATATTTTTCTACAACTCCAAAATGTGTAATTTTTAGGCATGATATAGATAGGACATGATAAAATATATGCATAGATTCTCTAGCCTCGAAGAAAATGTGAAAGAATCCTCTATAAAAATGAGGAAGATGAAACTCGGTTTCAAGACTGATATTCACCGCATATTTTATCGAATGATGTAAGAAAAATTTACACAAATTTTTTTATTATTGAATGATTTTGGTGGTGTTGGTGCATAGTTTGATCTCACCTGTTTGCTCTAAAAATTCTTTAATCTGTGGGCTCTGTCCTATTTTCTATTTCCCCTAATGGAGGTGTGAAATTTTTTCTTCGTTTGTATGCTCTTGAAATATCCTTCTCCATGGTTGTGGATCAAATTTGGGCCTTATATCATTTCTAAATTCTACGGCCTTAAAGAAAGATTCATTTTTGAGCACTAATGCTGATTTTCCTACGTTTTACGGTTTGACGATTGTGTTTTCCCTATAAATTTATATCTCAACATATGTGGAAACGTGGTTTATTTTGATTGGATGTGGCTCAATGGGGAATTTCTAAACTTGAAGGCCCGCTTCAAATCAAGTCTTGTCCACGTGGACGGTTTGGGTTCATCTAAAAATTTTCCTCTTGGTTTGACCTTTGGAGTTATGCCAGGGAGACACATGGAGGTTTCCACTAGCCATGCCCAGACTTAGAAATTTTTTATGCATTGTGTGCAACTTTGATAGACCATGGACACATGGAGGACCATCACTCATTTGAGGATCTTTCTCTAGGTCCTACGTTACCAGTTGCACTAAGGAGACACGTCGTGAGCCCACACTTGTTCGGGGTCTCCGCTTTTGGGCACCATCTCAAAATTGTGCCAAGGAGACACGTGGAGGGTTCCGCTAGATCCTCTTTATACTTAAGCTTTTCAAGAAATTTCTAAGGCCTAGGACACGTGGAGGGCCCATGCCTATTTGATGACCTACCCATGAATTTTATTTTTGAAAGAGCAGGATGAGGACATGTGGAGGCTTCCGCTGGCTCCTTTTATATTGAGACTTTTTAAAATCCAAAAGGAAATTTTCTTGGGCCTAGGGCACGTGGAAGGCCCGCGCTTGTTTGGAAATTTTCCTCTCTGCCTCACATTTTCGGTTGCGCACTAAGGAAACACGTGGACAACTCTAATCTAAAGTTGAGAAAAGATAAAATTGATGGTTGTTGTGCATTTCATCTGATTTTACCACCATTTTTTTCTACAAGACTCCTTGAGATGTGAATACCCATTATTTTTCATCATTTTTGATGAAACCTCTTGTCTTTTTGTTTGTAAAGTGCAACTTAAATGATTTAAAGCTTAATTTGTGAGTCTAAGGACTCTAAATGTTTATATTTTGAAGTTGGATTTATTCAAGCACTTGTAACAAACATGAATTACAGAGAAGCCGGATGCATATTAGAGTTGCAGAGGAAAGAATGTTAAAAGGATGAAATGATGCAGGTTGTAGGCACAAAAGATGAAAAAGGTATTGCCTCGAGGATAAAAAGGATTGCTGTCGGATCGAGCTTTACAGAGCCACCAGAAAATGATTGAAACGGGGGATTTTCGCATGACATAATAAGAATGATTAGAAGGATTGCCAAAAATTTTTGGCATGGCATCCCAGTCATTAGACGAGGGTCTAAGAAACATGATCAATTCATGATTTTTTCACTTGGCAGCTTTCGGGTACGAATTTGTTAAACGTGACTTTCTGAGAAAAATTGGTAACAAGCAAAGGTTCCTCGAATATTCTTATTTTTGGGGGAAAATTTGGGATGAGTGAGTGATTGAAATGTATAAATGTAATGAGAATACTCTTGCAAAGGGTTGAGGGTTGAATTTTTAAGAGAAAATTTGAGAGATCCCATCTTCCTGAGAGACCATATGAGAAACCTGTTGATTTCCTATGTTTTAGATTTCAATCACGTCAAGTTGGTTGTAAGTGTATAGCCATTGAAAAGCTATGAGACTATTTGAAGAAACTTTCCCCTGCTGATGAATCTAATGAACTTCAAGTTAATCTATATTAATCTTGGGACAATTTTTGTTTGCTTTATTTCAGAATGTTTGCAAGTAGTTTTTCTTGTTCCAATTGCAATCTTGTATTAAAGTCCCTCTGATTCACACAGGACCTCATCCCTATGATAGTTTAGTGGAATTTGTAATTTCATTATGAGAAGAGCCTTCATCCTGTAATGAGATCAACAATTTAAATCACTTTCTTGTCATTTTGTTGATAAAGATTGTCTGTAGTAATCCTTTGAGTGTATCTTAGGCGTGAGGAACCGGGGTATTTGATGTTTAACTGAGTCTTTAGCTCGAGCCTTCATGTTAAATTCTTGTATATTGTGTGAAACCGTGCAAATCTAGGCCTCCATTGATGCACACCTTCTGGTTGAAGGAAAATTTTAGCTATTCTAAAGCATTATGTCATGTAGCTTTCCAATTTTTGTGAAGTCTCTCAAAGATCTAGAAAAATAAAGTTTATCCCGCTTACTCTCCCACAAAAAATATTCAAAAACAATTAATCCCACACGAACTACCGTATTTTCCATGTATGTCAACAAATTAATAATTCCTACTAGTAAAATATGCAAAAGCAATCAGGATTCCATAGTGTCTTTAGTAACCTCGGCCTTGTTTAGAAAATATCACCATTCTTTAGAAGTGACACCACGTGAGAGTTAAATCATGGTGCATTGATCATATTTTATTAGGGTATCCTTTCAAATTTGTGCAAAGAAGGATATATTCATTTTCCTTCACCGATAGAGGTTACAAAATGGGTCCTCTCACCCTGGTTGACAGGCACAACCTAAAGTAGTGAGGATAGATCAAATCCTTAATGAAGGTGCTATCCATTTCTCTAATGCCCGAGTGACAAAGAGTCAAACGAATCCCCTCCCCAGCTATAAAATGACTCATAATATGATTTGTCTATCTCTCAGTGTCTTGCTAAATCTATGATGTTGCTTGGTTTCCAAGGGAGAATCAATTTGGATACCAACACTAGATTAGCGCCTTCGTTGGGGATATGAAGTTATGTGCAAAGTTTGAACACTATCAACAACGCCTATAGACCCCGCTAAATGATTCTTATAAATTTTGAAGTGAAAATACATTGTTGAAATGTCATCCTGTGTCCCGATTTGTAAGAATCAAACAAAGTTACAAGTCTATGTGTAATATTTCCAGTTTCTATTTGTTTTTGCACTAAGTTTACATCATCAATGTTAAATATGGGTAAAAGAGGGTCAGATCTGTGAAGCTTTTCATGAATTTAGTGTTGACAGACATTTGACAGACCAATTTTAGTGCATTTGCACAACTAAGGTGAAAATACTTAGTGGCAAATCCATTTTGAATTAAATTTTGATAAATGCTAGTGTCTTAACCTATGTCAATTGAAATTTATCACTAATCTCTGCAAAGCTGGAAGGAAGAAGATCTCTCTTCGTTGAAGAACCTGATAGAAGGTTGTTTCCAGAATTGGGAAAGAAAAATTCTGAAGGAAGAAGAATCTGGAAAGTTGTTGGAGATCAGAAATCAAGAAAGGAGCTATCAATTGTGGAAACCGATTTACTGTCATTTAATATTGCCATCATTCCTCAAGTTCTTACGAATCAATTATTCTTTTTTATATCTAAATTCTCCATTTGGAGAGGGGCCTTCTTTTATATTTGAAAAATTTGCATCTCATTATGTCCATGTGTTCTCCAAAGCTGATAGGATCTTCCAAGAAACATAGTTTTTAGAGAACATTCATTCTAAGAATTACATTCTTGTGCCCAATGAGACCCCTCACTCCCCATCATTATGTTTCTATTGTAATATCACCTCCCTAAAAATATGGCCTTGCCCCCACCCTGCACCTTCATTTCTTTGTGAACACTTTTGGTCTTATAGATTTCAGAGGTATGGCCGGATATCCAAATGGTTTGCCCCAAGTTGTTAGAAATAGATTGCCTAAATTTCAAGGAAATAATGCTAGTAATGGTGATCAACACTTAAATATTTTTGTCAATATGTGAAGACTTTGAGATCGAGTTTGAGGATGTGTACATAAAATTGTTTATTCATACTCTAGAGGAGGATGCACGACACTAGTATAAATCACTTTGAGAAAACTCCATTGATTCATGGAAAAAATGAAGAATGCTTTTAGATTATAGTATGGAGATAAAAGCAGACCTAGGTTTTTTTATATAGAATTTGAAAATATAAAAATAATGTTAGTGATTTCTTTTCATGACTTCAATACAAGGTTCAATAAGACCCTGAATAGGTTACCTGTAATCCTAAGGCCAAGTGATGTTTCTTTTTGATAAAATAATCGATCCTTTTGATAAGAAGGTTTCCTATTATTTGAGGGATAAGAACCCAACAACATTGAGGTAGACCTTCACCATGGCTTTGCAGATTGAAAACAATATCAAAGTAGTTAGTAAGCCTCTTAAGAGGGAAGGTATCAATTTGATCAATCCAGAGAAGCCTCAGTCAAGTAAGTCTGTGGATCTAGAAGAGGTTGTGAAAACTTTGGTTAGAGTCACATGAAATATTCTATAAAATGGTCGGGAAGAGAAGGGATTGGACAAGGTTCCCAAGGTCATCATAAAGCACAAGGTCAAGAAAAATTTTCCAATCATCCTAGAGGTGATCATAGATTGATGATGACAGAGGCAAAGGACTCGTGGGATCAAGAAATAGACAGCCCCAACCCAGGGAAAGCAAATTGGTTCCGATCCTTTATGATGAGGGTCGTCAATCCTCGCCATTAATAATGTCAATCCAGGTTGGTGTCCGAAGGCTGTATGCATTAAGAGAAGAATATCTTGGAAAGCAAATCCTTTAAACACAAACCAAACTTGCATAAAATAAATCACACATGCAGAAATTTAAAAGCACACTTGCAGAAATGTAAACACACTTCTATAAAGGAAATCACACTTGCGGGAATATAAATGCATGCTTGCATACAGAAATCACACTTGCATAAATAAAGGCTTCATGAAATAAATGAAACTTGCATAAATGAAATTTTTGAATTAAAAATAATTGAAAGATTAAAAGACACCTATAGGTTTGAACAACAAAAACTATCTTGAAGAAGGATCACATAACATGAAATCAGAAGTTTACAACAAAAGAAAAAACTATAAAAATAAAGAAAAAAATATTAACACATTGATCCATCTTCCTTGGAATGAGTGGCCAGCTCATTCCTTGGAAGACGACTTAATTCATACTTTTAATTTAGAACTTGCAGAATAACTTTACTTTAAAAGATTGGAAAAAAGACAGATCTTTATTTCTTGGGAGAAAGGAATTACATATCTTAGTGTGGAAGGTTGCATTTATAATTCATGCATCCAACCAAATCCTTATTTTAGAAAATACAATATGATCTTATCTTTATCCAAAGTGCTAACAACTAAGATCTCCATCTCCACAAAATATGCAGAGTGATATATTATTGAAATCAAATCTTATCTTGTTTATTTTAGGAAGATTTGCTCCCAAATTGTCTCCTTGGTTTTGGTAATAAATATCATAATGATTTTATTCCTCTACATTATTCGAAGGAGGATTTTCCTCAAAAGATGATTTTGACCAAATAGCTTTCTTGGATTTTTCATTTGACTTTGTTGTTTTTGACTTTGGAACTTTTGGACGCTTGTCTCGATACGCATTTCCCTCGGACTATAGTTCACTAAAAGTTAGATTTATCTTGATTGGTAAAACCTGTACAAAATATGAATGATAATTTTGTTAAACACATTTCTATTAAAAAAACCTCTCTCAAATTTTCCATTTGACTTTTCATTTCATTTCGTTTATGGAACTTTTAGTGCTCGTCGATACACTTTTCCTCGAACCGTAGCTCACTAAAAGTTAGATCTATCTTCATTGGTGAAATATGTAACAAATATGAATGAAGTTTTTGTTAAAAACATTTCTATGACAAAAAAATCTCTCAGATTTTCCCTTCGACTTTTCTGTTTTTGTTTATGGAGCTTTTAGTACTCATCTGATACACTTTTCCTTGAAGCGCAGCTGACTCACTAAAAGTTAGATCTCTATTCATTGGTAAAACATGTAATTAATATGACTGAGGTTTTTTTAAACACATTTTTATGAACAAAAACCTTTCTCAAATTTTTTACTTGGCTTTTATGTTTCTATTTATGGAACGTTTAGTGCTTGTTTGATACACTTTTCTTCAAACTACAGTCACTAAAAGTTAGATCTCTCTTCATTGGTAAAACTGTAGCAAATATGAATGAGAAACATTGCTATGAAAAAAATATATC
Organism: Taxus wallichiana var. yunnanensis; assembly: GCA_018340775.1. NCBI lineage: Eukaryota > Viridiplantae > Streptophyta > Pinopsida > Cupressales > Taxaceae > Taxus > Taxus wallichiana. The sequence goes on from CM031236.1 coordinate 162,426,861, forward strand.
TAAAATTTCCTATTTGAATATCTCAGTTTTCACAATCCCTCAAAAATTGTCATTCCATTGATGCAAGTTCAGAAATTAAAGCTATCATTCCTTTTATACAAGTTCCGAAACTAAATCTGCAAGTTCCGGAACTAAATATGATTTTTCCATGAATCGAAAGTTATAGAACTAAGTGTCATTCAATTGATAAAAGTACTTTGGAACTACACCGGAAGTTCCGGAACTAACTCTATGCATTCCAAAACTAACTCTGCGAGTTCCGTAGCTAACTTAAAATAGCTATAACTTTTGCATGCGACCTTAGATTGAGATGATTATTTGTTTGAACTTGTATAATTTTTTGAGTGGAATCTGAATATGAAATTTGATTTGATTTTAAAATTATTTTTCATGATCAATTCCACTTTTCCCAATACTATCATTATCTTTCATTTATGGCCCTGTATACACAAGAGTTTGAATCTTTTCCAAAATAATCAATAGGATTAGTCAACAAGATAGATAACACAAGATTTGTAAAGAATGAACAAGATATATATATCCTATACTCTATCTTAAGAAAACTATAAGTTCCTAGATTCCATTTAAATCTACTTTCAAAGGTAACTTGGAAGGATAAAATAATGGTAATTTATGGCCAATTTATGGCCTCATCATTGCGGCACACTTAATATTATGCATGTCTTCATGAATTACATTATTATCTCCTTTTAAGATTCTTCTCTATATTGAGCACACATTCTTATGGATATCCTTCTACTGTTTTTGATTTCTTTCTTTTACAACAAGCTCTTGTGTGGATCTCCTTCTGTTGCTTTTGATATTATTTCTTTTACAACAAGTTCTTGTGTGGATCTCCTTATGTTGTTTTTAATATTATTTTCTTTTACAACATGTTCTTGGGTGAACCTCCTTCTGTTGCTTTTGATCTCTTTTATTTTACAATAGGTTCTTGTGTGGATCTCCTTCTGTTGCTTTTGATATTCTTTTCTTTTATAATAGGTTCTTGTGTGGATCTCCTTCTACTTTGCTTTTGATTTCTTTTCTTTTACAATGTGTTCTTATGCGGATCTCCTTCGATAATTTTGATATTATTTTATTTTACAGGAGGTTCTTGTGTGGATCTCTTCGCTACTTTTTATCTCTTTTATTTTACAACAGGTTCTTGTGTGGATCTCCTTGTACTGCTTTTGATCTCTTTTATTTTATAATAGGTTCTTGTGTGGATCTCCTTCTGCTACTTTGGATTTCCTTTCTTGTACATCAGGTTCTTGTATGGATCTCCTTCGATTCTTTTGATCTCTTATATTTTACAACAGGTTCTTGTGTGGATCTTCTTCGTTGCTTTTGATTTCCTTTCTTGTACATCAAGTTCTTCTATGGATCTCCTTCTACTGTGTTTCATATTCAAAATCAAAATGCATACCTCGTGCTTCTCCTTCTCTCCCGCACTTAAGCTCATGTATGTCCTCATGCATGTTGTTTATTCATGGCTTCCCATAAATTAGACTCTAAAATTTTGATTGCAAAGAGGTGCACATATTTTTCATATAAGTAGGGGAGATATGAATTTTATCTTGCCTTCCTTAGAAATATTTAAAAGTGGATCTAGTTGTAATAAAAAAATTACAAGAAAGCTTAAAAATAAAATAGTAGAACAAAATAACTTGATCATACCTCTAGTTGTCTTTGTCATCCTATTGTTAACATGGTCAAATAGTATCGAAGAAAGTCACCCAGTAATCATGTTGATTTCCTTTGAAGAAGAGCCGCCTCCTTTTTGTCTTTAATAGGCCAGAAGAACTGGTTTTCTAATCAAAGTTGTTTTTTTTCCTTTGATTGGCCAGCAAGCTGGTTTTCCAATCAATTTTTTTTTCATTTTTTTCCTTTGATTGGCCAGCAAGCTGGTTTTCCAATCAAAGCTTTTTGATTTTTTTGCCTTTCATTGGCCAACAAGCTAGTTTTCCAATCAAAGCTTTTTGATTTTTTTTTGGTTGAAATAATAGCATGAGAAGGATTAGAGAAAAAAATGATCCATAATCAGACTATGGTCATCAATGTACAACTTGTGTCAAATAGGAAGCAATGTCTAAGATCTCATAAAAACATTTTTGCATACTTGGTAACTCCAAGAAGATTCCAAAAATTGTGTAGACAATTTCTAGGTCTTCAAAGCCCAACTTGAATTGTGCTTTAAATCATAATCACCATATTAATTTTTAAAGCCCAAACTAGTGAGCTCAGGAGATGGATAGTTGTTAAAAGAGAGTGTGAAGGTATCTGTGTGTCCCTTCAAAATCTGCATGCTCCTTGATTGATACTGTTGGTGCTCCAAAATCTGCATGCTGGTATCAAGAACAACTCTTGAAATTCCTATAGATCTAGTCTTCATATGTTAGTACGCAAAATGTTTTTCCCTTTATATTCACCATTATTGTTTCTTAACATTATACAAGCATATACAAAAATGAAGAAATTGAAAGACATGAAAATAATTTTTTCTAATGGATATGGTTAAGGGATTGAATTTTATTATGGGATGAAAACTAATTTGGATGAGTGGATTTATTATGAGTGATTTTTTATTTTGGCTCTAATGAAATCCCTGAATATGGATGGAGTTAACTAGAAATTCTACCACTTCATTATTACAAATTGTATAAGCCAGTTTTTTATTAAGGTTGTGTAATAAAATCACTTGAGGTGTTAGTTGATACAAGGGGAAATGGTGGTGGTTATCAAGAATGACATATGATATTTCATCAACAGGATCTAATTCTAGATTTAATATCATATTATACCATTTCCAAATCTGAATTTTTTTTTCATACCATTATACCTTCTAAATCAAACATCGCAGTCATTTTTCTTATACACAGAGTTAGTTTGTGGGGAGATATTTACAATCTAATATTCTTAATTGCAGAAATGAAATTTTAATTTATTTACAAGAAATAAGAGAATAAAGAAACTACTTACCAAATTCTTCCTATCACAGAATTTACTAAATGGTACTCTACTATCACTAGAATATTCTTTTAGAGAACTCGAATCTCCTAATAACACCATGTTCCCGGGGAATGACACCAAAATGATGAGAGTCGTCAATCCTTGCAATTAATAATTTCAATCTAGGTTGGTGTCCGAAGGTCATTTGTATGCATTAAGAGAAGAAGATGTTGGAAAGAAAATCCTTTAAACCCAAACCAAACTTGCATAAAATAAATCACACATGCAGAAATTTAAAGGCCCACTTGCATAAAGGAAATCACACTTGCAGGAATATAAAGGCACACTTGCATAAATAAAGGATTCATGAAAGAAATGAAACTTGCATAAATGGAATTGATAAATTAAAAATAATTGAAAGATAAAAAAGACACCTGCAGGTTCACAACAAAAATTGTACTGAAGAAGGATCACGTAACATGAAATTAGAAGTTTACAACAAAAGAAAAAACTACGAAATAAAGAAACAAATATTAACACATTGATCCATATTCATTGGAATGAGTGGCCAGATCATTCCTTGGAAGAGGACTTAATTCATACTTTTAATTCAAAAGTTGCAGAATAACTTTACTTTAAAAGATTGGAAAGAAAGAACAGATCTTTATTTCTTAGAGAAATGAATTACATTTCTCGGTGTGGAAGGTTGCAATTATAATTCATGCATCTAACCAACTCCTTATTTTTGGAAATATAATCTAATCTTATCTTTATTGCAATCCTAACAACTAAGATCTCCATCTCCAAAAATTATGGAGAGAGATATATTATTAAATTCAAATCTTATCTTGCTTATTTTAGGAAGATTTGCTCCCAAATTTTCTCCTTGCTTTTTGTAATAAGAATTATAGTGATTTTATTCCTCTACATTATTGGAAGGATTATTTTCATAAAAATATGATATTGATCAAATACCTTTATGATATTTTCCATTTGACTTTGCACTTTTTGAATGTGGAACTTTTGACGCTTGTCTGATACGCTTTTTCCTCAGACTATTGTTCACTAAAAGTTAGATTTATTTTGATTTGTAAAACTTGTAGGAAATCTGAATGAGGTTTTTGTTAGAAAAAATTCTATAAACAAAAACCTCTCTCATATTTTGTATTTGAATTTTCTATTTCTATTTATGGAACTTTTAGTGGTCATTTAATAGACTTTTCCTCAAACTCGTAGCTCACTAAAAGTTAGATCTATCTTCAGTGGTAAAAAAAAGAAACAAATCTGAATAATATTTTTCTTAAAATCATTGCTATGAACAAAAACCTCTCTCATATTTTCCATTTCACATTTTTGTTTTTGTTTATGGAATTTTGAGTGCTCGTCGGATACATTTTTCCTCTAATTGTAGCTCCTAAAAGTTAGATATATCCTCATTGGTAAAACCTGTAACAAATATGAATGAGGTTTTTGTTAAGAACATTTCTATGAATAAAAACCTCTCTCTGATTTTCCAATTGATTTTTATTTTTTTGTTTATGGAACTTTTAGTCTTATTTGATACGTTTTTCCTCGAAGTGCAGCTCGCTAAAAGTTAGAGCTCTTTTCATTGGTAAAACCTATAACAAATTTGAATTAGGTTTTTGTTAAAAAAATATCTATGAAAAAAATCCTCTCTTAGATTTCCCATTTGAATATTTGAGTTTTCACAATCCCTCAAAAACTGTCAATCGGTTGATGCAAGTTCCAGAACTAATGCTGCCATTCTTTTTATGCAAGTTTCTAGAACTAAATCTGTAAGTTCTAGAACTAAATCTGATTTTTCCACGAATTAAAAGTTCCAGAACTAACTATCATTCAATTTATACAATTTTTGGAACTAAATTTGTTAGTTCCGGAACTAAACCTATGAGTTTGAACTAAAACCGCAAGTTCGGAACTAACTCGTGAGTTGGAACTAACTCTGCGAGTTCCGTAGCTAACTTAAAACAACTATAACTTTTGCATGAAACCTCGGATTGAGATGATTTTTTTGAAATTACATAATTTTTTAGAGGAATCTGAATATGAAATCATATTTGATTTTAAATGTATTTTTCATGATCAATTCCACTTTTCCCAATACTAGCATTATCTTTCCTTTATGGTCTGTATACACAAGACTTTGCATCTTTTCCCAAATAATAAATAGGATTATTCAATAAGATAGATAAAAAAATATTTATAAATAATGATCAATATATATATCGTATACTCTATCTTAAGAAAACTATAAGTTCCTAGATTACATTTAAATCCACTTTCAAAGGTAACTTGGAAGGACAAAATAATGGTAATTTATGGCCAATTTATGGCCTCATCACTTTAATCGCCATAGTTGTTGTTGTTGAAGAAGCCAATGAAATTGAGTGGTGTGACAGATATTTCTTGCCACATGCCCCATGTGATGAAGACAAAGAAGTTGATGAAGCTGATGATAACACTAATGATGATGTGTGCATGATGGGGTGCTCTACAAGCTCACAACAAGGAGCAACTTCAACTAAATTAATCAGTTCCAGAACTACTGCAGATTTCTTAGATTGCATCCACTAGGTATTACCCCTTCCTCCCTCTCATGATTTTGAAATATATATGGTACAAGCTTTTGAATTGCCTACTAATGATTTTGAATACTTAAGGGCATTAATTATTTAAAAATATGGAGGAATCCCTCTAAGGAGGATAGGAAGTTGTTAATGAATGTTGTGGTTTCCAAACAAAAAGAATATAACACTAGGAGTAAAGTTGTCAATGGGGCAGGGCCTTAGGCCAAACTAAAAACTTCAGTTCTCACCAATATCCTAAAAGAAAATCCTAAGAAAGATACATCTGGAAAAGGCCTTGTTTCCCCGAGAAAAAATGGTATTCTTGCCCATGCTCGTGCCATGAAAAATCCTTTTTCTCTGTCAGATGAATTTGTCAGTATTCCTCCAAATGATGTCTTTCCCAAATACATTCCTTATGACATTGCCCAAGTCTTGAGTCAGATCAAGATTTCTATTCCAATTGTTGAGCTGCTTAGGATTCCTGAGCACAAGAAAAGGTCCTTTGAGTATTTGGGATTGAAAGAAGAAAAGATTACCCAAGGAAGAAATGTAAACAATGTTGAGACTCCTCCTACCATTGTAGAGTTGGAAAAACCCCAAGTGCTGGAAGAACTAGGTGAGCCACCTGAAGTATATTTAGGAACATCCTTGGTTGAGTCCCAGCTGAATGTAGATCCATTTTTCACTACTCTAATTATTAGGGACATGCTATTACACAACTGTATGTTTGATTCTGGAGCATCATGCAATGTTATGCCTCTTGAGGTCATGAATGAATTAGATATCAAAGTGACAACAACTTATGGGAAGTGCACTACCATGGATTCCAGAGAGGTGTCAGTGGTTAGATGTGTCAAGGGTTTGATAGTGCAACTTGTAGCCTACCTAGGAAAGAACTTAAAACTAGATGTTGTTATTGTTGATTTCCCTACCAAATGGGTAATGTTGTTATTAATAAAATGGACTACTAGTGTAGGTGGGTGTGTACAAATGGATATGTCTTTTTCCACTATACCTATTGAAAGTATCTTTGTAAAGTTATATGGTGAAAATAAGATGCTACATATCATTGAGGATCCCAATAATGATTCCTATGAAGTGTTATACATTGACATTGATGTTGATAATTTTGTTGGATTTTTTGATGGTAAAGAGCAAAAAATTGATCAATGCAAGTTTCTTAATCAAGTAGGTTCTCCTCGGAATTTTTTTTTGATGGGGCTTGGTCTAAGTTTGAAAATGGTGTTAGTATTGTCCTGATATCCCAGGCTAGGAAGAGATTGTTTTCTCTTTTAAACTCAACTTTGAGTGCACTAACAATATTGATAAATATGAAGCACTATTATTGGGTTTAAGAATTGCTTGGAAATATGGTATTAGAGACATCATTGTTAAAGGATATTCGGAGATAATTGTCAAGCAAGTTAGAAAACTGTATGCAACAAAGAATAAGAGAATGAAGTGGTATAAGCATAAGTATGTGATTTCATTGAGATGTTTGACGCCTTCAACATAATACATAATGATAGAAAGTACAATACTATAGTAGACAAATTTGTTATATTGGGGTCTAGATTTCAAAATTTTGCTGTATCCCCTATTGTGAGTATAATATTGAAGTATTGACTAGGCCATTGTTCGACAATGTTAAACACTAGCAAGTTTTCGAAGACGAAACCTAGGTGCAAAGGTTTTTATAGAACCAGGGAGGATTTTTTGATCAACGTATAGATTAGGAGCCAATGGTTTGTGTGGCTGATGGAAAGGAGACTTTATTTTACAAAGACATCATTCAGTTGAAGACTAATACTATCCCTATAGGTTTGGTAGCACTTGAATCAAACTTCGATAATTTTGATTATATTGTCAATGGACACATGTCAGCCTTGAGGGATGTTGAAGAGCATGACCTATACATGAAGGATAAAGCACATAAGATCTATCTAGTTAGCAATCTAAGCAAGGAAGAAAAGAAGTCGTATGTCCAATTGTTGAAGAGATACCAAGAGTACTTAACATGGTTTTATTTTGAACTGAAATCATATAGAGAGGATCCTTTCTAGCATGAAATTCTCTTGGAAGCTTCTGCCAAGACGTTTAGGTAGAAACATAAGCCAATCAATCCACTTCTTTCCCTGAAGATGTAAGAAGAATTGAAAAAATTGAGGGATGGAGGAATCATACATCCCAAAAGGTACTCATAATGGGTTACAAACTTGGTACCTTTCAGAAAGAAGAATGAATATATAAGGCTATGCATGTGGAATTTAGAAACTTGAATAGAGCATCAATGAAGGATAACTAGCCTCTGCCAAACATGGAAAATATGTTACAATTGGTTACTGGTTCAGAATTGTTATCCACCTTGGATGGTTTTTCTAGATATAACGAGGTAGTTTTGAAGGAATCAGAGTGAATCAAGACTACATTTACGAATCCTTGGGGAACATATGTATATGTCAAAATGCCAAGTTTGGTCTAGTGAATGTTGGAGCCACTTTCCAAAGAGCAATGGATGTAGCTTTCTCTGGTTATATTAATGATTTCATTATTATATATCAAGATGATTTGACTGTTGTCTCGGGAAAAAGGAGTGACCACCTACAAAACTTAGAAAAAATGTTGTTAAGACGCAAGGAGTATGGTATTTCACTAAATCCCAAGAAGTGCCATTTTGGAGTTCAGAAAGCAAAGTTACTTGGACACATTGTTTCAAAGGAAGGGGTCATGATTGATCCCGATTCGGTAGAAGCCATCAAAAAGGTTCCTATTCCAAGAACCAAGAAAGGAATTCAATCCTTTTTGGATAGATTAATTTTATTAGGAGATTTATCTCCAAATTTTCTCGAACTAACTATCGCAATCACTAGCATCTTGAAGAAAGTCCAAAGTATCAAATAGGATGAAACAACTATTCAAGCTTTTTTTTGGGATCAAAGAAGCATTAAAGAATGCCCCTATTTTAGCAGCTCCAGATTATAATAAGGCTTTCCAAATGTTTTATTTTTCTTGAAAGTCCTATTACATACGTGTTGTTGTTGTAAAAGCATGATGAGGGAGCTGAAACACAAATTTCCATTTTCAAGTAAGGCATTATAAGGAGCTGAGCTAAAGTACACTATCATGGAGAAGTAGACCTTTAATTCGGTAAAAACAACAAAAGTCTCAGCCATATATTCTAAGTTCCAAATTCATTGCTTATGTTCCCAATACCATGGTGAAAGATATCCTATTAGAAAAGGAGGTTTCAAGAAAAATATGTCGATGGGTAAACAAATTGAAAGAGTATGATATGGATATCCAAAGAAAAAAATTGGTCGAGGTTTGGGCCTAGAAACACTTATGGCAGAGAGCAATCTGTAGACAAGTGATGTAAATGAAATTGAAGAAGAAAGGTTGAATTTCCTTGAAAACTGATAAATTATGAATGGTACAAGGACATCATTTTTTATCTCAAACATCTACAATTCCCTAAACATTTGAGCAAGAATAAGAAAAGATCACTTAAGTTAGCTTCCAAAAAATATGTCATTACTGATTTTGGGTTAGCTTGGAAGAACCCTGAGGGAGTTCTCTTAAGATGCATTACTGAAGATGAAGCCCCTAAAATAATTTTTGATCTCCATGGAGGAGTTTGTGGGGGACATTTTGCTGGAAGAGTCACAACTCATAAAATCTTAAGGGCTGGTTATTGGTGGCCAACTCTTTTCAAAGATACAACTCTATTGGTAAGAAAATGTGAAAGTTGCCAACGCTTTTCTGGAAGACTAAAAGCTTCAGGATCCCTTCCTTTGTAGCATGTATCAGTTGAAGCCCCATTTAGGAAATGGGGAATGGATTTCATTGGGGATATTTCGATCCCTCAAGTGCAGGCCATAAGTGGGTATTAGTGGCCACATATTACTTCAATAAGTGGGTGGAGGAAATCCCCATCAAGAAGTTAAATCACCAAATTGTCATGGATTTTATCCTAAATTATATCATTTTCAGATTTGGGGTACCGGCCAAAATAGTTACTGATAATGCCATGAGCTTCCAAGTTAAATATTTGGTGGCCATGTGCCATGAATATGGGATCAATTTTTCATATGCTTCTAATTATAATCCCTAAGGAAATGGACAAGAAGAATACAACATTAAAAATCTATTGAAAATAATTAGAAGAACTTTGGATTTGAACAAAAGGAAGTGGGGCGAGAAATTGAAGTTTGTTGTTTGGGTTGATCGAATCACTGTTAAATGAGCTACTAGAAAAATCCCATTTGAGTTGGTGTATGGAACTCAAGCCCTGCTACCCCTACATATGTAATTATCTTCATTTCAATTTCTTCCACAACTAGAAGATCAAGAGGTTAGTCCCTATGATGCTCGCATCAATCAGATTGTTGAGTTAGATAAAGAAAGAAGGGCATCCCATCAAAGGAATGTAACATTTAGAGAGAAATTTAAGAAGTTATTTGATAAGAAGGTGAATCCAAGAGCTTTTAGTGTGGGAGATCTTGTGCTATTATGGGATAGTAGGCATGAGGATAAGGGAAAACATGGAAAGTTTTATGCATTGTGGATGGGCCCTTATTCAATTGACATTCGAATTAGTGAACATACCTTCTACTTAAAACACCTAGATGGGAAGTTGCTTGAATTTTCTGTTAATGGAAAGCATTTGAAAAATTTCCTTGATTGATTTCTTAGAATCAAGGTATGCACCATTATACATTGTATAGTCTTTTAATTTCTTTCTGCGTTCGTGTTTTTTTGTTTTGGTTCGTTCTCGTCCTTGGCGGTCATTTTTGTTTGTTTCTAGTTTGTTCCTAGAAGGTTGGGTCATGACTCTATTGACCAATGGTTTAGTTTTGGGACTTGGTCTGCTATTTTTTCTTGTGGCACTCGTTGAGAGTACCCATCCCCGAGTCAGAGCCTATGTTGGTGCTCAATTTGATCTTGCCCTATTTTCTCTAAAAAATATTCAATATATGCAGGATCTGTCGTATTTTCTATTTCCTGAATGGAGGCGTGAAAAGTTTTCTTCATTTGTATGTTGTTGAAAGATCCTTCTCCATGATCATGGATCACATTTGGGCCTTATATAATTTCCAAATTCTCTTTCCTTAAATAAAGATTAATTTTAGGTGCTAATGGTGATTTCCTATAATTTACGGTTTGACAGGTGTGTTTTCCCCGTCAATTTATATCTCAAAATCTGTGGAAACATGGTTTATTTTTCTTAGATGCGGCTTGGTGGGGCATTATGAAACTCTAAGGCCCAATTAAACTCAAGTCTTGTCCACATGGATGGCCTGCGCTGATTTGAAAATTCACCTCTTGGTTTGACCTTTGGAGTTGCGCCAGGGAGACACGTGGAGGTTTATGCTAGCCCTGCCCAGACTTAGACATTTTTATGCATCTGGTATAGCTTTGAAAAACCATGGAAATGTGGATGACCGATGCTCACTTGAGTATCCACCTCTTGGTCCTACCATAGTAGTTGCGCCAAGGAGACACGTGGTGAGCCCATGCTTGTTCAAGGTCTCCACTATTGGATACCATCTCATAATAGTGCCAAGGAAACATGTGGAGGCTTTCGTTGGATCCTCTCTATGCTTAAGATTTTCAAGAAAATTTCTAAGGCACGGGAAACATGGAGGTCACGCTCCTATATAAGGACCTTCTCAAAAAAATTATTTTTGAAAGAGCGCCATGAAGACACGTGGAGGCTTCCACTGGCTCCTTTTATAATGAGAGTTTTCAAAGGCCAAAAGGTAATTTTTTTGGGCCCAAGGCATTTGGAAGGCTCACACTTGTTTGGAAATTTTCCTCTGTACTTCACCTTTGCAGTTGCACGAAGGAAACACATGGACGACTCTAATCTAAAGTTGAGAAAGGGGAAAATCGATGGTTGATGTGCATTGCATCTGATTTTGCTACCTTTTTTCTCCAAGACTCCTAGAGATGCGAATACGCATTATTTTTCATCATTTTTTGATGAAACCCCTTGTCATTTTTGTCTACAAAGTGCAAATGAATGGATTTAAATATTAATTTCGAGTCCAACGATTATAAATGTTGATATTTTGAAGTTGGAATTGCTCGGTAACTTTTTAAAAATTTGAATTACCAGAGAAGATGCATGCAGAGTAGAGTTACGAGAGGAAAGAATGGGAAAATAATGAAATGATGGAGGTTATAGGTGCAAAATATGAAAAAGGTGTTGCCTCGAGGATGAAAAGGATTGCTGTCGGATCGAGCTACACAAAGCCACGAGAAAATGGTTGAAAACGAGGATTTTTCACATGAAAAAATAAGAATGATTAGGACTATCAAAAATTTATGGCATGGCATCCCATTCATTAGTCGAGGGTTTGAGAAATGTGATCAATTAATGATATGTCCACTTGGTAGCTTTCGGGTATGAATTTGTTAACCGTCACTTTCTCGACACAAATTGGTAACAAGCAAAGGTTCCTTCAATATTCTTCCTTTTTGGGGAAAATTTTGGATGAGTAAGTGATTGAAATGTATAATTGTAATGAGAATACTATTGAAAAGGCTCAGCGTTGAATTTTTAAGAGAAAATTTGAGAGAGCCCATCTTCCGAGAGACCATCTAAAAACCTGTTGATTTCTTGTGTTTTAGATTTCAATCACGTCATGTTGGTTTCAAGTGTACACCATTGACAAGCGTGGAGACTATTCGAATAAAATTTCACCTCTTGATGAATCTAATCAACTTCAAGTTAATGTATGTTAATCTTGGTCCAATTTGTGTTTGCTTTATTATTGAACATCTACAAGTAGTTTTTGTTTTTCCTATTGTAATCTTGTATTAAAATCCGTTTGAATCACACGGGATTTCATCCTTGTGATAGTTTAGTGGCATTTACAATTTAATTATGAGAAGATCCTTCATCCTGTAATGAGATAAACAATTTAAAATCACTTTACCTGTCATTTTGTTGATAAATATTATATATAATCCTTTGACCGTATCTTAGGCATGAGGAACCATGGGTCTTTAATTTTTAATTGAGGCTTTAGCTAGAGCCTTTGTGTTAAATTCTTGGAGATTTTGTGAAACCGTGAAAATCGGGCCTCCATTGATGCACACCTTCTAGTTGAAGGAATATTTTAGCTATTCTAAAGCATTCTGTCATTTAGCTTTCCAATTATTGTGAAGTCTCTCAAATATCCGGAAAAATCAAGTTTATCCGCTTAATCTCCCACCAATGTTATTAAAAATAATGAATCCCACTCCGAACTACCCCTATTTTCTCGTATGTCAACAAATGAATAAATCCTACTACGAAAATATGTAGAAGCAATCAGGATTTCATAATGTCATTAGTAACCTTGGCCTTGTTTAGAAAATATCACCATTCTTTAAAAGTGACAACTTGTGAGAGTTAAATTGTCGTAATTGCCAACACATGCAATAAAAATAGATTATAGATAACAAACCTAATCAAAGAGGATGGATTCAACCTATTGGAGGATTCAGACTATCATATGTTACTAGCCCTTATGTGACATTATATCCATATGATGGGTCTACCAACCCTAATAACTAAGCGATATCATGTGATACGAAATGGAGTGCATAGGAGATTACTAATGAGGCCACAAAAAGTATGAACCGAGAAAGGGATTTGTAAAGTAAATCTTTAGGGTTTGTGTATACAATGAATTTGAGTGAAACTTCCTTAAAAGATCTAGGATGTAGTAAGTATAGACTTTAAAAGTAAAAAAATGCACATGGGTCAAACATTACAAGATTTAAAGGAGATAAAATAGAAACTAGGAGATTTAATTTTGGAATATGAAATCTAGTTCTATGATATTGAGTAAGAATAATTTAAACTTTGATGCTATTAGTAATGTCACATAGTTTTGGAAGTAACACATATAAATATTTGGTTTTCCATTGCACAAATAAATTTTCCTACTAAATCATAGGTAATTGTAATAGAACTAGAAAATAATGAGGATTACAAGGAATACATAGTGGGGAACCCAGAGATCAAAGTTAAGATTGATGAAATGATGTAAATATTAGAAGATTTATAGGAGGGAAAAAAGAAATGTTTAATAATATGGTGCAAAATTGCATTTGGAATAAAGGTAAAAATCAAATGAATTCCCAAATATGAAAAGAATGATCTACTTTTCCCTATGGATGGGATAGAATAGTATTATGATAGTTGTAGAGTAAGGTTCATTCCATGGGAAAATTCCATCTGATGTAACAATATGTGTGATAGTTCCATAATGTCGTTTATAGCTTCTTTAGATAAAAAATACAAGAAAATTAGAAATGTAGAGCATTAATAGGTATCTAACAAGATGTGACTATGAATGTATTCTTAATACAAGTTTAATTTTTCCCTAATCCATTATCAGATATACCAAACAAGGAAATGAATCTCATAAGAGGGTGGGTTCCACTATCTCGCTTATCACAATCCACAATGATATTCACCATATCTAAAATAGAAAACAATATGCGATATACCGTCTCTATAAAACATGAGGGTTTGGGAACCTCCTTCACCAAAAAATCCACTATAATGGAGTAGGAGTCCACCTCAAGGGTCTTATGGAGGGTAGTAGAGTCATCGTCAAGGTTTGTTATTCCTTAGAGGCCATATAATGAGAAAGAAGGGGATACCAAGGTGTGTATAACTAAATGAATAGAATTCCTCCACCCCAAAGTAACATAGTGTTATATAATAATTGTTGAGAATGAAATAAAATTACGTGACAATATTCATCCAATCTACTCGAGAGAGATGTATTATTCATAATTTAGGGTGGTTGAAAAACATCATAAAGGATTTTACCTCTTTAGAGAAGTATTTTAGAAGGAGATAAAATTATACAATGTTAATTTGGTAAATTTGGTATGAAGGCCCAACACAAGCCTCCAAGATGTTGCTTGATTGTAGAGGAAGAAAAGATTGGGACACATAGAGATACCTCTCGAGTCCCAAATTAGGCTTGTTAAAGAGGAAATATCACCCTACCATAGAAAAAGATCCTATAAGAGGAAAAATAACTACTCAATTATATTTAAAATAGGAATGCAAAGAATCAAAACACTAAAGAGGTTGAAACGTAGGTGTATTAGAAATCAAAGTGGACATTTTTAAGCAATATGGAGTAGTATCGTTATTCATTTGTATAAATATGGGTAAGTGTGTCAAAATGGGGGACTAAAGGGGGTCTTACATGGATGTTTTTGATGAAAAACAAGAAATCTTAACTTGCACAAATTATTTGAGATAGATACACTCAAAATTTAAAGATGTTATAACAGCAAAAGTTATAGATTTTGAATCTAGTTTCTAAATTAATCACTATTTTAAAAATGGTTAAGTGTAAGTGGATCAAAGGGATCAAATTTTCTGAGGTGATCTTATTTTTTGAAAAAAAATAGCAGAGAGTCTATCGTGCCCCCATTATTTTGAGTGCTATTTAGTATTTTTAAAAACCCTATGGTTGAATGATGGATAAGACCACCTCGTTCGGTATATAGTTTTTCAGAATTTATTAGTAAATATGTTTTTACGATTTTCCAAGTAAATGGAATTTGAAATTTTAAAAATACGGGATAACTGACCTTACCCACCCTAACTACCTCAAAAAATACCAATTTTTTTTTAATATGTATAAAATTAGTCCTAGTTTGGATTGTATAATTTTTATTCAATTTGGATGAGTTAAACAAAAGATACATGATGAAATATAAACGTGTATAATCACTCGAAATAGAGGTATAAAAGACATAGTTTGAAATAAATATAGATGGAAACCTTACAATAGTCAAAAAAATTAAAAATTATATATTCATAAATAAGATAGTTTGTTTGACACTGTATGAATATTTTTAATAAATTTCTTGATATTTTTATATGATTTATCATGGCGGAAGATGAATTTATACATGTTTCAATCCAAAAAAATGCATTTTTCTATGTGTGAATAGTTCTAGGCCTTAGGCTTGGAAAAACAAAGAATTTTAGGACTAGGAGGTCTTGGTTTGTGTGAAGAAATAATGGAACAAATACATGACATAGCTTGTACATGGAATAATACAAATGCATTCTGTTATTAAGGAACACAATCCATGTTACAACACATAATTTATATTAGTAGTAAAGTTGTTTGAAAGGTTTTGATGTTAGAGGTGAGAGAAAGATAAGATTTTTATTTTATTATTTATTATACTTTAAATTTTGTATTCAATGTTTATTTTGGGAAATCATATAGTAATTCTATAGGTTTTTTTGACCTCTTCGATTCATTACCGACATTTATATGAGTTTTGGATGTTTTAAAATTAAAATTTACAAACCTCACATCTCCCAATATATTGACATATAATTGAATATATGGATTCATGAATATCCTTAGACTACACATTCGATATAAAAACATATATTTATGTTCATCTCGATTTTATCATCCTTAATAGCATCTAAAAATACTTCTCCAACTTTCAGGACTCTTACAAATAAAATGAGGTAATATCCTAGGACTATTACAATGGTGTTTCTCTGAAACCCTTCACAAGATTCACTTTTTTTAGTTCAATTCGTGTTGGCTCTATTCTTTTATTTTCACCACTATATCCCAACAAATGGTTAACTTAACTCCATTTGCATTTTATTAGGTTCTAGATATTTTTGCATTGGAAGTAATTTTAAGAAATACGCTAAACCAACACATTATAATTGTGCTTGACCTACAACATTTTTGAGATCGGTGGTTAACAATAATCGATCCTTGAGATCTTGCAACATATCTATAAGATAATATGTGATACACTACTATATGTTTAATTTTATTTTTTTTGGTGATACATGTCCATGGATATATTCTCGTCATGACTCTTGTCACTCATCTAATATTTTTTTAAAAAGTCATATCATTTATGCATTATTATTATGTGTTAATTAACCATTAAACTAAGGATTTTTGCCCAACCCACATGAATATATTGTGATACTTTACAAAAATTAATAAAACCAAAAAATGAAAAAAAAAATCATTTCCATCATAAATTCAAGAAAACATAGTCCTCATTACCTTGTGTAACCCACATTCATTTTGTAATCAAACTATTACATAATGCATCCGCACAATCCTCGTGAACTTATTTCCATCACCCAACTTCTAATTTATACTCCGCTTTCTCCATATTCTTACTTACCATCCTTGTGTGTACCCTTACTAAGATAAAATCTCAATATGAAATATACCCAATTATCTCACATTGTTCTAGTGATGGAGTCTCTGTGGATATGGATCTCACCTTCAATTACATGGATAGGGGTTAACTTCTAGACAAATATTTTTCTTTCCCATAATTTGAGACACACACATACAACAATAGAAATACTAGAATAATATTTTTGATTTACATTACTTGATACACAAAAGAACATGAGATCACTTAGGATAACACACAACACATGAAATGTTTGCATAAACGTGAACCTACATAGGTAACATGAAAACACATGATGCACATCAAATGTAGTTTTTCCCAAATGAAAAACTATAGACAATGATCCAACTACAGGGTCAAAGCATATAAATGTGTCCCACATTTTTGCAATTTTTGTACTTTCAGAAAAATGTATGTGACAACCAAAACATGACCAAACACATCTAAAATGACAAAAATGTATTTTTAAGAGTTTATAAGTACAAATTTCTAAGGCATCTATAATTTAACTTACTTTTAAGTTTTTTTATAGTATTTGTAAATATTTATTTACTAGTCAGATTTTAAAATATTTTTGGCTAAAAAGTTGGACACAATATATATTTACACTAGGCACTTTCCAAAAAACAACGTTTCATGGTTACATATGTAATTACAATCTTACTTTCATAAATTGAAATTTATTATTTGAAGAACAATTAACATGTAAACCTTCATTCTTCCTAAAACTAGGTTGCATATTCTTTTTTCATTTAACATTTCACCTATAGGGGTTTCATTATAAATTTTCCTATTTACCCTATGACATTTAATATTAATAACATGATGGTGATTAGGATCATTTACACACCCATGATTCTACCAATACTTTTCCTAAGAATTATTTTCTAAGAATCATATTTACTTGGTTCAGAGTTATACTTTCATCACAAGGAGGAAAAATTAATAGAAATTAATAGGAATGTTATTAGGTCAAGAGTGAACCTATTCATGGTATTGTTTGATCACTACGGGTAAAATATTTTTCATCTTCAAGTTATAATAACTAACAATGTAAGTTAAATAATTAATTTGCATCGATCGTGATGTGATTCACAATCCATTTTCTCCAATTAGGACTCCTTTTGTTCAAAAATCATGTTGCATACGTAATGGTACATTTCACCGTGCTAACATTTAAGAGGTTTACAATGACTTTAAGTGATGAATATCACATTTTAATCTAATTCTAATTGATCATTTGAAGGATTCGTTCTCAATAGTTACATAATAATTCCATGTTTCGACTATAAATTCTACTTCTTGGGTGATCCTAGGTTTAATCTATTCCCACCAATGCTCAAGGCTTATACTAAATTTTAAAATTTAAACTATAGTGCAATATCCTTAAATCTCAACACCTTCATAACAATACAAAGTATTCCAATCTCAAGGCTTAATGTTCATTATTTCATTAGAATCATTTTAAGTACATTTATGCATACAAAGTATGTGTTCATGCCTCAAAGTTGGTTTCCTGATTTAATAGGTTGTTTTATCACCCATGAAGCTCTCCTTTATTACATTCATTTTATGATCACATTAGGCATTTTAGTTGGTTTGACATTGCTAAAGGGTATACAATTTTTATCGATAATTTTCTAGTTTAATCTCATTTATCTTATTTTTAACTATGTTTACGTGGTTACTTTGGTTATGTGTTGGATTTTTTAGAGAAAACATAATTCCTATAACACTTACTTAAAATTTAAGGATTTAATATTACAACGAGTATGATATCACACAAGATAAATCATCCCATTTCTATTATACACTCACATATTAGATGAATATTACAAGTAGTATGCCCCAAACAATTTTATTCATGTCAAATTCCTCCCAATGAACTATTTCAATTATTGGATAAATATGCATTGGGGTTTTTGTCATCAATAACCTTAAGATAGGTACATGATCTAATAACTTCAAAACCATTCAAGGGTAAAAAACTACATCCTACCACAATTCATTACAAGAGAGTTTGGAATCATTACCTCTCAACACCTTCAATCAACTCAAGCTAATCCAAAACTATTGAACAAGGCAACACTATCATGTAAGAGGGAAAAAAAGATTCAATTAAATGGTTTAATACATAGGCAATTTAACATGTAGCCTCCACTCATGTAGTTTCTATCTGACATGAGATCAATCGTAGGTAAAACCACCAAATATCTTTGCAAGGCTTTAGCCACGTACTAGGGTACAAAGGGAAATTTCTCATGAGGATAAAAAATTATACATGATATGATTAGACCTAAAACACTTAGACATGTTGACCTCACTCACCAAAATATTATAGGGTTCATAAGGTATATTCACCACCTCATAAAATACTTAAGGGAATGGTCCTTACTAAGATATGAATTAAGTGAAAAAAGGACTCGAATGAGATTAGATTGTTTTAATAACATGACAAATGTTTTATACCCTAAAAAAGTCTAAATGGGGAGGAGGGAGTATGATAGATATTATGAATTCATTTTTATTTTGATAGTTTGGGTAAGTCGTGATTCTACCTAGCATTACGAGTGTTAAGCGGATAAAGAAATAATTAAAATAGTAAAATATTAGCTAAATATATTTACGACATATGTACAACATTTAAGTACAATTTCACATCCATTTCGACACTTATAAAATATAGACACATTGATATTTTCATTTTTATAATCTATAAAAGAATAATTCTTTGTACAAAAGAATAATTCTTTGAACAAAACTACATATCATTATTCAAAGTTAATGCACGTACTACAAGATGAATATGAAATTTCAATTATAACTCATTAAATAGAACATATCACATCCTAGACTCCTCTTGTTCGAGTACCAACACCTAACACAGTTGAGTCCTAGGACTAGTATGGAAATCCCCTACATTAAAGTATAAAACCCATGCATCCATAATTTCAAGAAAACCAAAATCGAAAGTAGAAATAAATAGAGATAGGGAGAGAGAGAGGTGTCATTTCTTCACACATTCATACTTGCACATTCGATTGCAATTTTTATAATTCCAGAGAGAAGAGTAAGGAAAAGAGAGATAAAATATTTGACTCACTTTCTATTCTAATTACCATATAATAACCACATGCATATCATTTCCATGTTATTTTCATTTCAATTCCCGATACATTTTGACCCATTTAAAATTTCAACCAACCAAAATTTCATAGTTATTTATATAGAGAGAAATGGGAACAAAGAGAAAACGTTATAATTTATTAAAATCAGTCATATAAATAAATTTATAAAATCATACTCTATAATTTACTAATATGGTATTTAAAAGGTTCCATGAGTAGTTATAATAAAACGGGACCCTTATAGGGTGTGTTTAGCTAAATTTACAATTTTTTGAAATCTAGTTGAAATTAATAAAGTGCTTAAAAATTGTACCTTGAATAAACTTGTTTTAAATTTGAAGATGAAGTTGACGATTCCTAATTTATCCCTGTATACACATAATTCATCATGTATGACAGAATTTTATTATGATGAGTAGGGATCAAAGTACAAAGGCAACTCCAAGGTTGGTTGTTGTAATCATGTCATGAACTCTTGGTTTACATTGACCAGTGGGCCCACAAACCCATTTGAAAAAATAGGATCTGACTTGTTTTCATTGAACTGAAGGTTGGTTACATTTATTCTATTTTAAATCTAGAGGTAGGTGGTGGTGATTTTTCGGTTTCTTTCAAACTAAGTGGAAATCGTAAGCCAAAACCAATTGTGTTTTATTAAAATGAGAACATCACTATAAGTAATCGATATGCTAAAAGGAATTCAAAATTGACACAAAATGCCATTAAATAAGTTCAAAAAACTTTTTAAAGGTTTTCCATGGTGTCTTACATTACCAAGGTCATGCTAGAAATTTCATATTTTTTGGTACATTTGGGTGTGGGACTCTTTGTGCGTGACTATTGAGATAGGGATTTTGATGTTTTGGTAGTTTCGATCAAGATAAGGTTTTATAATTTGTTAGAATTACATTTTTATAGTATTCAATATTTAATTTCCAAAAGCAATAAATGATGAAAGTAAAATTTAGTGTAGAAGGAAAGAGAAAACCATATGTATTTTGTGTAAAACATGGGATCATCACATACAATAAGACGCATCACCTTCAATCATTTTGTCGAAACAATTATGGAATTTCTCATGCTTCCTTGTTATGCTCATAAGTCTTCCAAGGAATTTTCAACCACAAAATAAGAAGGAAAACAATGTTTCTTTAAGGAATTTAGTCAAACAGTTCACATGTCTTGTGTTAGATTCTACCTTTTTAAAATCACAATTGGTGTGCCTTGTTTACAATTCCATAATTTTCATATGTATGAGCTATGAAACTCAAAAATAAAAAATATGACAAAAAAATTAGTTTCTATTATTCATACCCTGTCCTAAAAATATTATTTTGCAATGGATGGGATGTTTTGATGAGTTTGTTTGGTGTATAGAGAGAGCCCATAATGTGGGTTGAGTTTCTTATAAAAACTTCTCTTTTGAAATGGATCCCAAACAACGTTGTACCCCATATTATTATTTCAAACATCTCTTCTTTAATGTAAAGGTTTGGTAGAATTAAATGAAGTAATTATATTGATGACATGTAGAGGAATTAAAATATAGATGGGTGCTTCTGCTACTTTTCTTTGTAAATATTGTTGTTTTTGTTGTCCTTTAGCTGCTTTTCTGTTGTGTTTGTACTGGTTTTGTTTTGATGGGGTAGCTGCTCTCTGGCTACGTTGGACTTCATTGTCATATTTGGATTTTGATCCTTTTTGTTTTGGTTCTCATTGCTATTCTGGCTTTTAGGCCCTCTTTTGTTCCCAAGGGTATAGTCCCTTTCAAAAAACTATTTGCCAATAATAAAAATATATATAGATGGTTGTGTATTAATTAAAGGAAAAAGTAATGGTTTGTGTAAAACCTCATCCTCTAAGAGATCTATTTTTTTTCATATCAAATATGAATGGAATCTCCACAAGTTCAACCTTGACAAAAATCTAGTCATAATAAATGACTCCAACTTAGGTGATACAGGCAAAAATAACAAGCATATGGTCAACATTTACAACTTGAGGATCGGTTATATCTTTATTCCTCTCTAATACATCATTAATCATGTCTCCCTTATTTGTCCATTCAATACCCCCATCCAAGACATTTTTGCCAAAATAAACTCACCTACTCATCTTCTTAATCATTTCTCTCACAACACACAAAAGATATGTTCCTACTCTTTTATGCTCCGACTACTTAATACTTTTCCCTAAATCCTCAGTCCCTTCTCCATTAATTTTTTAAGGACATATACACTTTATTTATAATTCCTTATTTTTTCATGGTTGGGAGGATGATGACATGGGTTGTGGAGTTTAGCATTACACCTACAAATTGAATTTGCATAATGTCTCCAAGGCCTTTTCAATAACCTAACACTAATGTCATCTAATGAAAAACTCAATTTTTGTCAACTTGTCTTCTTCTAATCACCACTTCAAAACATTATAACATGACTAGGGGGTGCTGAAAAGGTTGTGGAGTCATATTTGTAGCTCTCAACTGTTGTAGCACATGTCCTCGCCATTAAGAAGGAGTTTCCTTCATTTTTTTGGCCAAACATTACACAAGGGATAAGAGACCTCTGCAAATCTTATTTCCATCATGCATTGATGGAGTACCATACCTAAGACTCCACCACACTCGATTATTTTCCACCAACACTACATTTATTGTCCTACACATGCCTTCCTCCACCCACTCATTTACTTATGTATGTAAGTGAATAAATCAAGGTAAGTTAATTATAAATAACACCAAGAAACCTCCATAACTAAGTTAATCTAACAAAAGCACCATCATAAAGATATGAAGGGAAAAAAATAATGCTTCAAATTAAAGATGAAACAATTAACCATCCCTTGTTATATTTATGGGGTTTTAAAAATGTAGTTTCTCCTTTTGTTGAGCTGATCATGACACCAAGTGATAAGAGGAAGTCTATCTCCATGAAGACGAAATGATCTCACCAATATGGCTTGATTTCCATGTATAATTCTTCCTTTACTACTCTTTGCAAGAAGTGGATAAAATGAATGCCAGATCGATAATATTTTCAAAGTATAAATTTTCTTATCATGTGCATAGAATGTAAAGATAAAACATTGGTTTCAATGTTATAAGGTTGGAAGGAAGGGACTAGGTTGTTTATATAGCTTTCCAATTTGGGAGAAGCTAGAAACCTATAGAATGTGGGATAAATATAAATTATAATTACAAACGGATAACCATGATTAAAAGTTATTAATTACTAATTAGTAAATCATGGGAGTTGGAGATTGATTTAATTAATAAACTAGGATTTATTAATAGACCAAATTAATCTTAAAGAATATATTTGGAGGTGATTTAGAAGTAAATTAGTATATTTTGAATGGTTTGAAAGGGTATTTAACCAATAAGAGGGTTTATTGATTAAATCAAATATAAAAAGTCTTAATTAACTAATAATAGTTAATTAATTAGAAAATGAATATAACTAACAAAGTGTCGTTAATTAGAATCTAGAATGAAGGAAAGGATATTTAATTAACGATGTGTCATTAATTGAATGAGATAATGGGAATGTTAGATAATTAGTGAGTAATCACTAATCAAAATGAAATGATGGGGAAGATGATAAACAATGAAATTTTAGTAGTAAAATCACATAGTCGAATTAGGTGTCTACATTTTCCCTCTTTGGTGTGGTGTAACGAAAGTGATGCCATTTCAAAGATAGTAGAGAATTATAGAAAAATAAATTTTTAAGAAGTAGAAGAAAAATTATCGAATGAAGGATTCCCCCTCGAGTGTTGATGGGGTGATAGAGAAGGTTGATGAATTCTTGTAAAGATGCTAGAAATAATCACAAGAATTGGAGAGTCAAACTTGACTCAGTTGGATGTTGTTTAGTTAGAAGGAGTCGAAATAAATCATGTGTTTCAACACATGGAAGAATCAAGGGGGGATAAATACAATCCCTTTCCCTAGTTGTTTTGGAAGAAAATGATGAAAATGATGGAAGGGATTCAAACTAGGCCTAGTTGGCCATTGTAGAATCAAGAAAAAATGAAAATGATTGGTAGAAAGTTAGGTAGGATTGAAAGAAGTGTATACATCGAGAATCAAAATATCACAACCTAGCTGATGAACTATTTGGCTCAACAAAATTTATTTTATTTTATATAAGCATACAAAAAAGTATAAAATCATATGAAAAACCATAATAATGATTTTTGTTCATTTCTAAAGGAATGACTCAAGGAAAATGCATAAAATAAGGAAGTATGCGAAAGTAAACAAACATACCACTAATGATAGAAGCACACATAAATATTCTCAAACAAATAACAGCTTAAGAAAGTTTCACCAATGTTTTTGTTATTTAGTTTCAGTTCCCATATGTTCGAGTGATACAAAAAGGGTTAAAAATGGAACCCCAAGGAAGGAAACATACAAGGTGAATAAATGGATGACATAAAATTCCTATGAAAAATAAATCATGCAAAGTATGAAACTACTCCAAACAACAATATATTCAAGGGAATATAGACATAGCAAGTAACAAGCTTTGTTAATGAGAAAAGATCAAAATGATCCACATGTCGTGCACGAGAATAAGAGAGCACTTAAATTAATATGTTTTTTAGGATAATTGTTAATGTTTGAGGACATTGTGTTGTGAATGAGTCAAGTGGTTGAATGCTTTTTGACTATTTTTTTGGCTTTTTACAAGTTAACAACTTTTTTGGATTTTTGAATTTTTATCAATTGTTTGGATTTTTCCCAATTTTTTTGGTTTTTTTGAATTTTGGGAAGAGTGTGGAATAGAAGAATGAAAATTTGTGTGGTACACTGACAAGGTCTCCAGGAAGAAATAATATCCCCAATGAAGAGAAAAGGTCACCGAGAAGCAAGAATATTCTCCGTAAGACAAAAATGTTAGTGAAAATGACTATTTAAATAAATAAATCATCGTGATGGAATGCTAGTGTGTGGTGGGAAGAAAACAGAGGATAATTTTAGTAATAATACCTCTACGATGCAAGAAAAATGAATAATTAGGGATGGGATGGTATAAATAATAGGGAGGTAAAATCCATCATGACCCATTTGTGTTATTAAACCTTCTTTTCCCCGTTGAGAGATTTAGCTCGATTTTGAGAGAGATGACATGATCAAAGTGAACTAGAAAAACATGCAGACCGTGTCCGAGAGTATAGAAGGATGCTAATAAATAGCACCCTAGTAAGGAATGTTATTTTTCTTAATTTTGAGATCATTTATTTCACTTTTAGCTAGTACAAAATTGAATTTTAACGCTAGCACATGATATAGTGTGTTAGCATAGCACACAAAGTGCGCTACTGTGAATGTCATATGCTAGTGTAAAACAAAGGGCAATAGTGTTAGCAGTGTTTGCGTTATCTTATTTTCATGGGCTAGGTTAAATATAGAGCATGAACATGAGAAGAAGTTCTCTAGTGTAGCAATGATGTGTGCTAGTGTGAATGGGAGTGCGCTAGCAAGATGAAAAGTGCACTAGAGTAGCATGTATGTGCACTAACATGAAAGAAAGTGTGATAGTACAAGAAAAAGTGTGATGGTGTAGATTTTGACTTTTTCAAATAATTTAGAAGGAATTAGAAGAATGTAGAAGTGATTAAAAGATGAAGAAAATATGTTAATTGTTATGTTTTTGTGATCTTACGGGATAGACCATGATCCTTTTATGTTTGGGAATACCACGAATGATTGTGGTAATTTGAGATGACTTCACTCGAAATGAGTAGAGGATAGTAGTTGTAGTACTTGAGGTGACTAGCTTGTGATACATGAAAGAGTTGTCACATATCAGACTATATCATGATCTATTCATAGCATAAATAAGCAATGGATTAACGAGAGCTAGACTTTTTGACTTCCTACTAGAGAGATGACCATTACATTTGAGGATGTCTATTGGATGTTGTGGGTTTTGATAAATGGAAACTTGGTGGTATATGATGGTAATGTTGAGTAGATATGATGACATGTATGGGAATTATTTCTCATAGAGGAGATACATTCAGAGGGGATGACATTGCATCTATATAGATGTTTTAAGAGAATGCGGATAACATGTCTTCTTGTGTACTGATCGCCCTTATCGAGGCTACATGCTACCCGATAATATGAGGATCCACTTGTAGCCTATTTTGATAGGCATGGTGGTGAGTTTTATGGATGGAGTGGTCTTCACCTGGGGTTAGTGCATACTAGCTCACTTATATAGATACCTACACTTGATCACATATAGATAAATGAAGAGCCTAATTTCCATGACCTTGATACATATATGGGCATGGGATCACATTGTGATTATATTCCCACTAGATATTTTACAATTTAAATAGATAGATGAGCCCTTATACTTAGGTGGGAAACTATGGGTGTTATAGTTATAGGTCACATGGGAGACATCCCCTTCTAAAATCTAGCATTTGGTGATTTGTATCTACGCATAGTGACTTGAAGACCATATGGACTATACTAATGACACACGATGCAACATGTGAGTTGAGCACAAAATAGGTGGACCATTATATTATAGGAATTTATAGCCACATCCTTGGGTGGTATAGAGTTAATAAGGTACAACACTATCTTGGGGTTATTTAGGGATTACAGGGGATGAGCAATGGTACGCACATGTAACACAAGATATTTTTTATTTTGGACCATAGGTTAGACCACGGATAGCCTTGCAGAGTTTATGTAGTGTTACCCCATAGGAATGGGATGCACATGTATAGGTAGTGGATCTAGGGAGAACCTCCAATTATCGAGCTTAGTACATGATAGTGTTATTGAGGTAGATCACCATTCTACACATAGCTATAACACTGGTAGAATAGTAACAACAACAAACTATAAGGGCCAAAAATTACGAGATAGGTCCAATTTGGGCCAGGATGAGGCCGAGGTAGAAAATGAACAGCACAGGAACATGGCTAGGGATAGGGACCACAAGGTCCACATGTAAAACAAAATCCATAGGTGTCGTGATACAATAGGTGTTGCAGTGTTATTTATACAACAAATTGTCATAGGGTCATTGATACAACAATAAATACAAGTGCAACAGGGCCACCGATACGTAAAATCTCATAGTGGTCCCTGCTGACACTAAAATTTTCCTCTGTAATTTCTATTTCATTAATGTATGTATTAGGAATAGGATGTTGTTAAGTATAATTAGTAGTAGGGTATGATAAAAGATAATGGCGCCGCCAATACGATGCCACAAATAATGTATAGTACGGTAATAGTCAAAAGTACAATAGGAATGTTGAGGTAAAAAGTAAATATTTGTCGTAAGTGGTCCAAAGAATGTTAAAATGTCAAAGTTGGGGTAAGTAGAGAAGTAGGGTCTACATGATTAAAAATTAGAAATATTATATTGGTAATAAGGACAAGGAGTGAGGTCATAAATATTTTGTGTATTTTATTTGTAAAAATTCTAAAAATGTGGAACCCATGTGAAATGATAACGTTTATCTTATCTTAAAAGATAAGCTTACATGTACAGATAAGAGTTAAGGTATGGAATATGATTCGTCAGAGTGGATTTCTTATCCTATCTTAGAGATAAGATGGATAAGCCTGGAACTTCTATAAATAGAGAGACCACCCCCCTCATTTAGCATAGAAGGAAGTAGTGAGAAATATTGTATGAGTAAGTGTGTAAAGGAAGCCATCATTTTGAAGGTGTGTTAAAGAAGCCATTAAGAGGTGTAATTGTGAAGTTTCTCCCATAGTTATTGGTGGAAGGCAAGTGAAGTCAGTAACACTTGAAGTACCTCATGGGTGAGATTGTAACAATTTCATGTTAATATTATAATTTACACTAATATTTCAAATTTATCATCATTCCTTCTTATCATAGTCTACGTTATTCTTGTGTTATGTTTGTTGTTGTGTTTCCAGATTACATCCACCAAACTAAAATTTGTGCAATAATAAATAATCATATCACGAGGAGTTCCCGGTGAAGAATTATCATAGTGCCAGATTGGTGATGACATTTTGGTTCCGTTGTCGGGACCATTCCTTATTGGTGGATTTTCCGGAGAGATATTCCCACATAGTCGAAAACATTTGGAGGGTAACCTTATTTTTACTGTGCATAGTAGTTACCATGGTAAAGTTTCTTTTTTCCATGAATAGTATTTACCGTAGTAAAGTCAATTTTTACTATGAATAGTACTTACCACAAGAACTTCAATTTTTACTTTGAATAGTGTTTACCACAAGAAAGTCGGGTTTTTACCGCAGTAATTCAAGTTTTACCATATTTTACCGTGGTCATTTCTATTTTCTATTATAGTGATTCCAATTATTTGTGCACATAAGTCTTTTTATTATACTTGTGGGTTGGTATTTAACTCGTGGTTACTTGTGAAAATGGGGAAGATTCCTATTTTTTTAGCCCAATCTAATGAAGAAACTTCCTCTTTCATTCAAGAGTTTAAACGATCTTGTATTTGTAATGGCCTTATAAGAAGGGAACAATGGACTGAATTTTTCCTACCTTTTTGTTGGTTCAGCCCTTAGGTGGTTTGGAACACTAGGTGATAATGTGAAAAACTCATGGGATTTATTAACGAAAGTTTTCTTGAAGAATTGGTGAACAATAGAAATATGTAGATCTTATGATCGATATCACAAAGCCATCCCAAGGAGAGAAGGAGAAGATAAGGGATTATCATGCTCGTGTTTTAGAGCTAATGAGGAAACTTGATGCCCGATCCGGAAGGAAGGATTAGCGGATGAGTTGATGAATGGCATGGATAATCTCCTTTGTAAGGATTTCATTCTTGGGATGAAGCCGAAGAGAGATCGACAACGAGTGAAGTATGACTACCCACCTACCATTGAACAAGCAAAGGAGATTGCAAGAAGGCAAGAAGAAATCATGGAAGAGGAGCCCAAATAAATTGTTGCTAAAGTAGAGCCTACACCAACACCTTCACCCAGAATCCACAACCACTCTCGGTGAGCACAAATCTTTCTCGTAGTACATCTACCGAGTATGAAGATCTACTCAGAAGATGGGCCGCTTAACTATTAATCTTCTTCAAGGAAAATAATTTAGTTCTCGGGGAGGAGATAGAGGTCCAAAAAGAAATATTTATGAATTTGTATGTTATGGCTATTATAAAAATGGTCATTATAAGTATAATTGTCTAAATAGAGCTTCTACATCGGTATAAGAGATAATGATAAAGGAAAAACACTGTGAATTCTTTTGATGTAGTAGATAAGAGCATAAATAATGAATTAGATGTGTTTGTGACAAAAATAAAGAAAGAAAAAGATAATCAAGATGGAAATGATCCTCGAGAAGATGAAAGGAGAAACTAGTAGGAAACATAGGAGAAGAAAGTTGGGTGTGCAGGATTTTCTCGATTTCACAGGACAAGGACCATACTCCATCTTAGAAGATCTGTCCAAAAGGCCTCGCAAATATTACATATGGTCAACTCTTGGCTATGTCTTTTAAGAAGAGGTGGGAGTTTTGAAGTGGACTCAATGCTCGACGAAGGAAGGAGATTGAGGTCCCTATTTTGGAGGCAGAGGCGGATCCCTATGCTCTACAAGCTGAGGTATTATGTAATGGTATTTCAATTCATGATGTCTTAGTTGATGAAGGTGTTGTAGTTAATGTAATGACCGAGTCTGTAATGAATGTGTTGGGTTTAAAAATTTATCACCCCCGTCATTAAATAAGGAAAAACTAAACCAGTGTTGTTTCAAATGTGGCAATATCTGTTATGGGTGTTGTATGTGTGGTAGAATTTTAGGTGATGAAAAATGGTACTTTTGTGTACCCAATGTTGTTAGGAAGACCATGGCTAAGGAGAGTTCATGCAATAAACTACTCGAATGAAGGCTTCATGACACTTGGACATGGTAGAGAGAGGGTGAAGATAAGCGTGATCCCTTGACATCATAAGACAAAACCTGTGGATTCAAGTGATGAAATTGATGATTGGACATCCTCTGATTACTCTAGTACCAGTGAATTCGACACAAAAGATGAAGAAAGTGAGATTGATGTTTCGGTCATGGATATCCTTCCAGCCACACTGACTCATGAACCCATAAAATTATCTAAAGAATAAATTGATGATCATCTCCAACAAATAAA
Source organism: Taxus wallichiana var. yunnanensis (assembly GCA_018340775.1). Classification (NCBI taxonomy): domain Eukaryota; kingdom Viridiplantae; phylum Streptophyta; class Pinopsida; order Cupressales; family Taxaceae; genus Taxus; species Taxus wallichiana. Next base: position 162,456,906 of record CM031236.1, read on the forward strand.
GATTGGTGATGCTTGTGATGTAGAGTGAGAAGGCATCCTACCTCCATCTCTTTCAAGCTACATACACCTATTCACTTTTGATTACAAGTAATTCCATCAAGTAAGTTGGGTAGAACATTCTATTGAGCTCGTAGATGGTGCTAAGCCCATAAAGCAAATGCCATATAGAATGAATCCTAATTTTTCCAAGACGTAAAAGAAGAAATAGATAATTTGTTTCATATGCAAGATTCATATTTTTGTGGAGAATTTAGAATGGGTTTCTCCCATTGTGATCTAAATAAAAATAATGGGAAGCTACAAATTTGTGTTGATTATAGGAAGCTCAATAAGGCAACAAAGAAGGATCATTACCCTCTTCCATTCTCAGATCAGATCTTGGATGAAGTAGCTGGCTAGGAGTGTTATAGTTTTGTTGATGGATATAGAGGATACAACCAAGTTTGTATAGCATAGAAAGATCAGCTGAAGACCACGTTCACCACTCCTTAGGGAACATTTGCTTATAGAGTTATGCCTTTTGGTCTGTGTAATGCTCTAGCAACGTTCTAGCATTTGATGAATAGGGTGTTCGAACCATACATTGGGAACTTCATCAAAGTATTTCTCGATGATTTTTGCATCTATGGGAGCAAGATGGACCACCTGCACCAGATGGAGACAACATTTCAAAGGTTAGAAGAAGCACAAGCCTCACTAAACCCTACAAAGTGTGTCTTTGGATGTTCTAAAGGTGATTTGTTAGGGGGCATGTCAGATCTAGATATGGTATTGGTACTGCGATCCGATAAAGTTTCAAAATCAAAGAGTTACCATTTTCTATGAATAGAAGTAAGTTGAGATCATTTTTAGGCCATGTGGATTACTATATAAGGTTCATCAAGAATTTCTCAAAGATTGCACATCCACTAACCTGGTTCTCAAGAAGGATGTTACTTATGAACGGAAATAAGGCACATGAAGCTTTTGAACAATCAAGAAAGCCCTGGTGTCTTCACCTATTTTAAAGAATACATATTGGAGGAAGCCATTCATTGTGTACACCGATGCCTCGAGATGCAACACTAGGAAGTACTCTAAGCCAAAAGCATGAAAATGGGAATGAACATCTAGTTTACTTTGGGAGAAGACAAATGAGCAAAGTGGTGAGGTAAATTATATCGTAATGAGAAAAAGAGGCTCTAGCTATAATTTTTACTTGTAAAGAAGTTTAGAAACTACTTGCTAGGGTAGAAATTTATAGTTGTACAGATCATCGAGCTCTAACATATATTGTAAATAAGCCTAACCCATCGGGGAGGATAACAAGATGGATAATTTTGCTACAAGAATTTGAATTTGATATTATAGATAGGCCAAGAAAGAAACATGTCAATGCAAATGCACACTCTTGAGAATATGATGGTTTAGGTTCATCTTGTGATGATGATGATTTCTAGATGCAACATTGTTATCCATTGACACAATCCCTAGTGAATACATAGATATTTGGAATTATCCGAATGAATTATTTGGAGTATTATTTTGAATAGGACCTAATGGATAGTACAAGAGGGCAGTTGGACGTGATCAAGGGAAGGAGCTGATAGAAGAATTCCACAATGGTACATGTGGAGGGCACTTATCTAGACAACTTACAACAAGAGGGATCTTGGATGTAGGTTATCACTCGCCCACTCTTTTTAAATATTGTTATAATTATTGTAAGACATGTGATATTTGTCAAACACATGGTAACCATAAGACTTCATCAACTCCATTATGCCCTATTCTTCCACTTGGTCCCTTTGAAAATTGGGGAATAGACATTGTAGGTCCATTTCCAACTACCCCACGCCAAAATAAGTATATTGTAATTGCACATGCATTATTTAACTAAGTGGGTTAAAGCTAGGCCATTGAAAACAACTTCCATGGATGAAGTGGAAAGGTTCATATATGAACACATTATCACTAGATTTGGTTGTCTATTAGAAATTGTAACAGATCAAGGAAGCCACTTCATTAATGAGGTGGTAGAAGCCCTAGTCAATAATTTTTCTATTAAGCATAGGAAGGCAACAACATACAAGCCATGCACAAATGGACAGATGGAACGAACAAATTTTGTGTTGTGTCAAATTCTAGTAAAAGATGCAGCCTTGCAGGTACATAGTGGGATAAAAGGATTCATGCAACATTGTGGGCAACATCAAAGTTAGCAACATGATACTCCCCATTTCAATTGGCTTATGGAATTGATCTAGTTCTTCCTAATGAGTTTGATATTCCCACTGTGAGAGTTATGAAAAACGAAAGGATGGATGAAAGTGATTCGGTAAAAGAAAGGTTGGTACATCTTCATTTGCTAGAGGAAATGAGGGAAATAGTGAAGGATACAAGATATAAGAAGAAAATAAAGCAAAAGGAATACTTTGATCAAAATATTTGTTGCTCTCCATTTCATCGGAATGACTTGGTCCTAGTATATGATTCGAGATACAAAAAAGAAAACAGAGAAAATTTCTTCCAAAATGGATGGGTCCCTACAAAATAAAGAAATTGTGCATGAAATGGTACATACCGACTGGAGGAATTGGATGGCACTCCCATTACAAAATGGGTCAACCACAATAAGCTAAATATTTTCCAAGCACTGTAATAGTCTACTCCGAGGATGGAGTAGAATCTAGGAAGGGGGAAGACGTTGACACTAAAATTTTCCTCCTGTAATTTCTATTTCATTAATGTATGTATTAGAAATAGGATGTTGTTAAATATAATTAGTAGTAGCGTCTAATAGAAGATAACATCACTATTGGTACGACGCCGCCAATAATGTATAGTAGGATAATAGTTAAAAGTACAATAGGAATGTGTGGTAAAAAGTAAATATTTGTCGTAAGTGGTCCGGTAATGTTAAAATGTCAACGTTGGGGTAAGTAGAGAAGTAGGGTCTACATGATTAGTAATTAGAAATATTATATTGGTAATAGGGACAAGGAGTGAGGTCATAAATATTTTGTGTATTTTATTTGTAAAAGTCTAAAAATGTGGAACCCATATGAAATGATAAGGTTTATCTTATCTTAAAAGATAAGCTTACATGTGCAAAGATAAGAGTTAAGGTCCTGGAATATGATTCGTCGAGTGGATTTCTTATCCTATCTTAGAGATAAGATAGATAAGCCTGGAAGTTTTATAAATAGAGAGGGCACCCCCTCATTTAGCATAAAAGGAAGTAGTGACAAATATTGTATGAGTAAGTGTGTAAAGGAAGCCATCATTTTGAAGGTGTGTTAAAGAAGCCATTAAGAGGTGTAATTGTGAAGTTTCTCTCATAGTTATTGGTGGAAGGCAAGTGAAGTCAGTAACACTTGAAGTACCTCATGGGTGAGATTGTAACAATTTCATGTTAATATTATAATTTACACTGATATTTCATATTTGTCATCATTCCTTCTTATCATAGTCTATGGTATTCTTGTGTTATGTTTGTTGTTGTGTTTCCAAATTACATCCACCAAAATAAAAGCTATGCATTAGTAAATAATCATAGCATGAGGAGTTCCCGGTGAAGAATTATCATAGTGCCGGATTTGTGATAACAGCCATTGATTCAATAGGAATTACAAGTACAACATATAATTATACAACAAATATCATTACGTGGTCCACCATCACTACCTATATCAAGTATTCAAGGAGGTTTAGCAAGTCATGGGGGTGATGGGTATAGAGATGGGGTTGTATAGGGACACCTTATATACCGGTGATTGGCTACAAAGTTATACCTATAGAAAGTGGGCCATATGTGGTTGTTTTATAGTTACAGAGGATATGGTTATGTTACAAGGATACATTGCATTGATTATAGTGTAGACCCTTCGAGTAAGAAGTCGAAAAGAGGGCCATAGAGAATATGGTGTTGAGACAACAACTTCATTAGGATATTACAGAGTGAGAGTAACTTACGAGGAGAGAGAAAAACTTGTGGTTGATAAGACATAACTAAGAGTAGACGTGGAACACATTATAAGATATCTAGATGTGCTATAGTGTGCAACAATTGTGGCTTAATTTAGTGACATAGTCTATGAGTGTGTATCATTTTCTCGGTGAGGAAGGTTACTACAAAGGTTTATACCAATCTGTTATTCCATAGGGCCAAACAAAACCTCCTTATGGCTAGCTTTCGGGTAGTAGATCGAGTCACATAGACCATCCAGATATAGGAGATCAATACATCACACCGCCCAATCATAGGCTGGATAGTATTGGTATTTGAGAGAGTCATGTTTAACTCATTTATTAATGATGCATTATGTACATTTTTTTATTTTTGTATATACCTCGAGATGAAGGCACACATTATTGATCGATTCCCATGATCGGATAACCATGTGAAATATATTTTTAAGATACATTGGATATATGGACATTAATGATTTTTGACATGTATATGATGATGGACATTGATGTATATCACATTTTTATTTATGAGATATTGTGTTAGCCCATGTTTTTATTATGGTTTATGATGAGGGGGATAAAAATAATCGATATTGCACCATTGATGATATCGTGTGATGTTATCTTAGCATACATGTTGATTTTAATTTATGATGATGTAGCTTAGCATTTATTGATGATATGTGATGATTTTATATATAGATCTCGATGATATTAATTTGATGATTAAATTATAACACGCAATGTACAAGTAAGGAACACAAGTACAAGGAACAATTAACATATATATATATATGTGTGTGTGTGTGTGTGTGTGTGTGTGTGTGTGTGTGTGTGTGTGTGTGTGTGTGTGTGTGTGTGTTAAGCAACACAACAATCTAAAGCAATAATTAATATAGTCAAGTATAGAAATGAATTATCTAAAAGAAACGCAAGACAACATGTTATATGTACAAACAACAAACATGCAAGAAAACACCACTTTGTTTTGGTAGAACATTTTAAAAAAATTTGAACTATTTTTTGTATTTTTCAAGGCAATGTTATATTGTTTGTTGGTTGTTTTGGTGATACCTATTTGAATGTTTGTGGTTTTTATATTTTTTTCAAAGCTATGCACAAGAAAATGAATATGCATTGATTCCCCTAGTGATAGATGGGAATTCACAAGAGAAAACTCCACACATGTGTAAAAGAGTAGAATTAGTTGGGTCAAGGCCAAAAAGAATATAATCAGACATAGGAGAAGGAATAGCTTAGGAATAATTGATCATTCCTCTAGGTGTGAGATACTTGTGAATGATGAACCCTCCTATGATGGTTTTCACATTTAGATGAATTTATTTCTATTTACTTTTTAGTTGATATTTAAAATTTTTTTACTCTCTATTTATTTTTTTATATCTTTCCATGCTTAGGTGTAGAAATTATTGAGATGCATGGCATTCATGGGTTCTCAAATTTCATCACCATCAGTATAGGAAAGCTTATAAGTACTTGAATCAAATTCATCCACCACAATGTATGGCCCTAACTAGTTAGGTTCAAACTTTGCTTTATTCTCTCACTCTTTTGTAGTGTTGAAGTAATTCTATGTATGGCCCTAACTATGAGATTCATAGTGATTTGGAATCGTAAAAAATTACATATGGAAATTATTTTCAATGCTTTATGTGATGGAAAAATAGGACTCCTTAAAACCCCATACTTTTGTCTAGGTAGCTCATGCTCCTAGCGCAAAGTTGTAGGTTCCGAGAAAAAGGATCCATTTGGAGGTTTTTAGTCCAATAGGATCCTTTCGACCATAACCCTTCTTCGTAAAATACATTTTCCTGTCATAATCATATAAATAAGTGCCCAAAATCTCATCTGGGAGCTCAATAGATAGCCTTCACAAGTCAGTTCTCAAGGTAGACTCTTAAACACTTGGTCAATTTTTTTGATGGGACACGTGGCATCTTGTAATTAAGGAACATTTTCATGTCCCTTATGTGCCTTTTGAAAATAGAAAAAGGGGACACAAAATTGCACCCAACCCTTTTTACCCCCTGGACACCAACATGACCTCATGGATTGTTTGTTTAGCCCCCAGGAGCTAGTTGGAGTCTTTACTCTCACTACATGGATGATTGCCAAGTTTCGCAATGAGGCACAAAGTGAAAATAGATGTACCATTTTTAACATTTTAAAAATGGATGAAATGAACACGAAAATACTCCCCCTAATTTCCATGCGGTTTCATATATGACCAATTCTCAACCCCTGTGAGAAGAAGGTAGTCAAAATAGGTAACTGATATTTGTTAGAAGATTGTAGGACATCTGTAAGGAGTTTAGAGGAAAAAAATTCGTTGGAAATATATAATATCATATACAAGATGGTGAAAGTATATTTTTCACAACACCTTAGAGAAATAGGTCTTTAATCAATTTTCTTACAAGCCTAGGTAGTGCAGAGAGCCAAAAAGATATTGTGCTTCAAGAAGGAATTATAGGAGCTATGGAAGGATTTAGGAGAAAACAAATACACCATATGAAATTTAATTAATATCCATAAAATATGGTGAAATAATATTTTTCACAACACCTTTACACAATAGGATTCCAATACATTTTTGCAGATTCAACTATGGAGATAGAACAAAAATATACTTTTTCATAGCCTAAATGAAGTAATAGAGAGTTGATACAAAACACATAGGATTTATAAGGATATTTTAAGTCAAATTCATATAAAATTTCACCTTTAAACTCCATCAGAACTCTAGATATGGCCTTCACAAGTTTTCTCTCAAGTCTCATACTTAGTCAATTTTTGAAGTGGACACGTGTCAGCTCTAAGTGCCTTGAAAATTTTTATGTCCCTTTCATCCATTTAGTAAAGGGATATGAGGGACATAAAATTATTCCTAACTCTATGTTTCCCTCTGGTCTCCCATGGAACCCTTTGCATCGCTAATTCAGCCCCTAGGTTCTTGTGCCTCGAGGTCATCCCTGGTTCTCCAGATCGTGACAAGTGTTGCATGGAGGCGCGATGTGAAAATTGATGTCCCCTTTGTCCCTTTGTGTAAAGGGACATGAGGGACATGAAAATTTTCCCATCCCAAGGAATTCCTTCTAGTTCTTCATATCACCAAGTTTCAACCCCTGTGTGCTTTCGACAAGATTTTTGGCCAAAGTGCTCTGCCATTGCATTTCGCTAAGTGTCGAGATGAGGTGTGATGTGAAAATTGATTTCTCTTTCATCCTTTAATTCTTGAGGTACATAGAGGAAATAAAAATGCACCTCACTCCTAATATATATTTTTAAAATTCTTTAAATCTAATAGTTAGCCATTTTTTCTCTCCATTTCATTTCTCCTTCAAACCTCTCGCAACCTATTGGCACTATTTTTCTCTAGACATCCAATCCAACATTGCTGGTCCCAACTAGCTACTCCATGGCAAAAAAATATTAAATTCCCTCTTCACATTGAAAATTCAAATTTCTCGGAAAAAAAAATTGATCGAAGAAGTGAAGAACGAAGAAAGAAATGGATATTTTTCACCGGATAACCACGAAGTGTTTAAGTCGAAATATCTTCATACCTTACAAAATACAAGTCAGATTCTGATGCAATATTTTTCATATTTCAATATTTTTAAAGATGATCAAAATGTAAAAAAGGGAATTTTTAATGGTTCCTTGAGTCATTTGTTCCTATAAAAATCTCATTTTGTGACCTAGCTCGCATTTATAGGATTTACCATGAATCCGTCGATGGAAACAAAATAAAAACTTGCACACAAACTCCAAATGAAAAACCTATCGCAATAGAGTTTACTTCATCATGATCAGAGAAAAAAACTAGACCTACAAATTTTGATCTCCATTAATGGATGTCATGGTAGCTTCATGCCCATAGCCACCGCCAGTGAAAATTTAAATTTTATTTTTAGCACTCTAGTGGGTGAAATCAACTCGAAATTCGTGAGGATTTGACTCCGTGACAATGATCCAATTCCACAATAATATGTTTCATTGTAAACGAGGAACCAAAATTCATATTTCCAAAATAGTACGTTGTCCTACACAATCTTGCTATTTTTAGTAAGTCTTCATTGAAAGTGACTGTAGCAAAGATAATGTGCATCGAAGGTCACCCGGAAGTCAAAATGAGTGTTTAGCGCAGAAAATAGTGAAAATAGCCACTTACTAAAAAAAGTAAGTTCCCTATATGGGTGCTTACAAAAAATAGTAAGTCAAACCAAGAAGTGGCCAAGGCGATGGCAATGTGTACAAGAGTAAATTAAAAAGTTCATCTCGTTGAGATGGTAAGTAAGAGGAAAAAATCACCTCTTACTAAAAATAGTAAGTCTCCCATATGGACACCTGCTATTAATGGTAAATCACACTCAAAGGGTAGTTTTGGCATAATGGAACATAAGGGGATCATCATTTGGGATCTGTATGGGAATTTCTCATAGGTAATTTTGAGATCCATCCCAAGCATCCCGACAATTATTTTTGACACTCACTACATGGTTCAGGTCACAGGTATATCATACACATTGTGAAAGTTATGGTCATAGGTAGAAAAATTCATTAAACCTAGAAAACATATTTGAGTCATCTCAAGGATTTTTTTTCAGGTGGAAAGGGTTCAGGGATTCAAAATTCATCACATCAAAGAATTCCATTGAGTCATCTGGAAGGATCAATGGACTTTTCTGAGGTGTATTCTTTGTCATCCATATGATTCTTCCTTCTTTATTCTCTCTCTCTCTCTCTCTCTCTCTCTCTCTCTCTCTCTCTCTCTTTCCTTTTCCTCAACTTTTTCTCACTTTCCAATATTATAATTTCATGTCGGGGTTGGAATTTTTAATATGCCTTAATGTTTCAAATGTAATAAGTCCCCTTTATGTTATAAAAAGGAGTTAATATTTGCATAAAAAGGTGAATAGTCTTAATTCATGTCGAGACATATGAAGAGTCATTTGGGAGTATATGAAGAGTCTTTTATCTTCCTATAAATTATAAATCCATTCCCATTTCAAAGGGTTGGTGATCGATTTTGTAAACTCAAGAGTGCATTGTACTTAGAGAGAACAAAGGAGATATCCATTTTCTTCCATTTCCCCACTCTCAAATTTCTTCCATTTCCATACTATGTACAACTTTTGTTTGAGCATCAATACAAGAAGAAGGAGTTTCATGCCTTTCTTTTGATGAGGATATTTTAGAAACTTTGAGTTCTCAATCTTAACTCATCTTGTTGCCATTTACAGGGTTTTTTTCTTCTTAATTTTAATGCATGTGATGAATCTTCTAACTGATGTATGCAAGACTCTGATTTTCTACTTGCAACATTAGTTCTCTTATCTTTATATTCTCACTCCCTTTCCCGATCTCTCTATAAATTCCTATCTAGAAAGAAATTGCTATTTTTTAGAGGGTCATTGACAAATCCTGTTGATCCTCGGCCATAAGGCCACTAGGAAAATCAACCTTTACTCATGCATGCATTTATAGAAGATGCACCGATTAAGTAGAGGGACTTAGATTCCTAGAGTGTTGGAAAGAAAACTAAATAAAATTCCCCCAACAAATTTTCTCACAAATGATTTTGGTGCCCACCATGGAGAAGACTTGGCAATTTTTACACCCAAAATATGACCGCAAGGTCTCAAAATCCTAAAAATCAAATATTCAAAAAAACAAAAAACAAAATTCAACATAAAATAATTTTTAAAGATGGCTCACAAGGAAAAAACCATTTTCACATTCATTTCCCACACCATGAATTAATTTCCATATTGGAGTGAAGTACTAATGATCGTTAGCAAAGAATAAGAAGAAGATCTTGACCGAGAAAAGAAGATCGTTGATCAATAATGGTGTTAAACTAGTGTTTACAAACGAAAGAAAAAATAACTTGCCACCAATGAAGAGAGAAGTAGGGATCTACTAGAAATAATTCAAAGAAGAAATAAGATAAGGAGTGAAGCTCGAGAATATACCAAATTATTACAAGATATGCATGAGAAACTTGAAGAAGACCATAGTAAGGAAGGAGAAGAGGAGATTTTTCCAATAGACAAAGATCTTGAAGATCAATTATACCACATGGTTTTCATCCCCAAAAGGTTCTTAAATGCTTCTAAAGAAAATACTATCCTCGATCCTTCCCATGAAGATCAAATAATCATTTAATAATATTACGAAAGATATGATGATGTAGGATCCACTGAAAAAGACTTTTACAACCTCACGCAACTCACTATAAAGTTGAGAACACTGTATTTTTGTACCGCTCTCTTGATGACTTCATTGCATATGGTGATGGATAAATGAACATATTGAAAAGAGAATATGTAGAAAGGCTTTAAATCATAATAGAAGGAAATTCTAATCATGAAGCCTATCAAGAGATTTGGAGGTACACTCTAGCTTTATAAAGAACATATGGATATGCCGAATCACTTCATGTTGTCTGCAATGGAGAAGCTCTAAAATATCTTGATTATTGTCCACCCTACAAGGTGTTCATCCTTGGGATATTCTCGATGCTCTTGAAATAGACCCTATTCTTGAACCTTCGATGAGTGCTAAGGTAATGTCATGGAGGAAGAGATAAAAGGCATGAAGATAGAACCACAATTAAGTAATTTCCTTTGTCTTGAGAAAAAACCATGGGGGAATAATATATTAAATAGGATATTATTTTTTCCTAATGGATGATTCAATAATTTCTAAAGGCTCCACCCATGATGAAGAAAATGATCAATTTGAAGTAAGCATGAATAACTCCCTTTAATTTTTAATTTTTCAATTAATAATGAAATGGACATGTGTAAAGAATTAAAATAAATCCACTCGGCATCATGGATTAAAAATGATGAATTCAATATGGTCATGGAAAAATTTATCTCCTATTTTGATCCTTCAAGTGACATGGAGATGATTCATGAAGCAAGGTTCATTTTAAGATACCTACGGTGAATTGAATGTGGAGAATTCCGCGAATATCCCTAGAACCAGTTTCGTGAAACAAACAATTTTATGAACAACCTTGTTGTCATGTAAAAGTGACCTTATTGTTCTAAAAAAAGGTTGCTATGGTACGACAATAAACTTGTTACCGCATGACAACAACCTTATTTTCACACGACAACAAACTCACTATCACAAGAGAGAAAACTCACTATCGCATGAGTAAAAAATGTAAATCACCTATCGTGCATCTATAATATCCTTTCATACATCAAAAACACATGATTTTCGTAAGGCGTCAAAAACTTCCTTTCATGTATCAAATACTTCCTGTCATGCATCAAAACCTCCTATCATGCATTAAAAAAAAAAACCTGCAAGTTCACAATACTTTATATGCCAAGACCTCATAAGCTAATAGTAATTTAGTAGTATACTACTCGACAAATCACATCATTTTATATATGAGATATTTTCAAGGGGTTGGTAAAGCTAACCCAAAAAAAAACTTTAAAGTTTAAGCAAACAAGACACACTCGACCTGCTCCAAAAAACTTCCTTTCCAAATTACGAATATTTTCAACTAAAAATCCTTGTCATGAAGAAATGAAGAAATTCGAAGAAGAAGATTCTCTTCCTGATTCAATCACGGATGATCTGATGGGAGAATCTCACTTCTTTTTGAAGCTAAGGAGAATGAATAGTTTGAACACAACCTCTTCTCACCCAAGGAGAAAAATGATCATCATGGTGAGTATGAAGTATTTCATTGTCCATATGAGAAAGAGGATTCAATAATGGATGATCAGGATAATGTTAAAAGTTCTTCCCACATTTCTTCTTCAACATGGTCCCATCAAGAGGATGATATGGATTTTGATCTTGAAGGAGTACCATTCCCACAAAGCATGGACCTTTTCTCTTTGTTAGAAGGTGTCATGAATCAAGTGTGCCTGTGCTTGCAAGGAAGTGAATATTAGGCAACATAAATCATGGAAGGAGTGAATGAGGATGTTTCAAATGAATCATGGGAATGTGTGGATCAGATTTTCAACCATATTTCAGAGGCACAACATAAAGAAACTTTCAATAAAAATGAAGATGAGCCTATGGTGAACTTGGAAGAATCATCTGCAAGACATCTTGAAGGTTGTAGAACAAACTAAAGATCCTCAACTCAGTCTTGAACTCCTAACTCGAGCTATGGAAATACATGATAGGTATGAATGAATTTTTCTTCTCCTTTTGATTCACCGATGTTTGATGCTGAGACATAATTAAGGGATGAATTTCATGTCTTCCCGATGCTTTGATTAACAAGAGTAAACATTAAATCATGTCTTTTTCTTTGAAATTTTGATAAGAAGTTCATGATTGCAAAAGAAGGAAAGTTCATGAACCTCCTTTGGATATCTCTAGTTTTGAATACAACACATCTATTGTCGAAGAAGATGGTAGGGAAAATGTTGAGCTGACTCACCTTGAGGGAAGTTGTTCAAAAAAAAGTTAAAAGTCATGAGAACATTGGGGTATGCTCAAAATCAACTTGGTCACACCACTTCAAAATGCTCCATAAGTGTAGAACAAGAGTTCATGCAGAAAAATACACTCAAGGGTAAAGAGTGCCTCTATGAAGAAATTGAAGGTTGCAATTTCAAGACCAATATCAAGATGAGATTCAAATAGTTGGATATTGAAAGTAATATCTCTAGAAGAAAAAGTGAGGGTATGCATGATTCTTATGAAATAATTCAAAACCATATTTCACTCACCATTCTTCAAGTTTTGATGTTCCTTAAACATGTTCTTATACTGCAAGATTTCACTTAGATTGATAAGGGTTTCCCTGTCAATGATATATCTTTTATTTTAGGAAGTAAATTGTTTGAGCAGTAGAGTGAGATATTCAGATAAGTTCTTAAACAGAAAGGAATTTAATTTATCCTCACTCCTTCTAAGTACCTTGCTAATACAGGATATGATTTCAAGCTACAATCCAAGGAAAAATAATGTCTCCATGCTAAGGATGATATTTCCAATAGTGAAAAAATTGAGGGATGGTGTCTCGTGTTCATAGGAGGTCAAGAGAAATATTTACAATTAAAAATTTCAAGAAGACAACCAAGTTCTCAATGGATATAAAAATGTTCTCACAGCAAAGTGTGAATACAAGGATAGAATCGTGACTATTTTTCATCTTCTCAAGCCACGTAAGGCCATAAAAAAAAATAGTTTGATCAAATAAAAAAATTCTTTAGAGGTTACACTTCTAGATCCTCTATTTTATGATGGCATGTATTTTTCTCAACCTTTGTTTCCCGGTATGGGTATATTATTTCCTCACCTCTAAAGATATCATCCACCTTTGTATATAATTTCAATTATGAGGTGTATTCCCCTTTTATTGTGTGTGTAGTTTCCCTTTCGTGTGTGTTGTGTGTGTTTATTTTCATCATTGTTTGGTGTGTGTGTGTGTGTGTTCTTCTTGGTTATCTCTCTCTTGAAAGTTGTACATGACTCTGTAGGGCCCGACGGATAAGGAACTAATCTATGAAGAAAATTTGAGATTCTTGGATTCTCATGTTATTTCCTTGCTACACTTTATCCACAACATGTCCTTAAGCTAGAGCCAGTTGTTGTCATGCAAATGTGCAACAATAAAATTTCCAATTTTCAAGCATGACGCCGATACCCATCTGTCAATTTTTTCAAATTTTAATTTTTCTAGAACACCCCATGTATACCCATCCTTAACACCAAGCCTTACATAGTAAATATAATGGTAATCAATTAGATGTCCATCGAATTCTCTTGGTGATTTAGGAAAGAAAAGTCAGTCCCCCTAGGTGATTTTAGGAATTTGTGAAGAATACCAAGTTTTGGGTAGTTTTGGGAAGGGCTACAACTAGCCTTATCGAGAGTAGTGCACTCCTTGGAGTATAACGATGGATAAAAAATCACCATGGAGGATTTTTTAAGTCCTAAAAATGTTTCGGGGTTGATTTTGAAATATTTAGGGAAGTTTCAGAGGTTTTGGATCCGATTCAGTGAAAGCGGGTTTTTGGACGTGAACGAGCATCCGACATGAAAAGGGACTTGAACTTTAAAGAAAGCATTTAGGAGATTCATAGTGACTTGGAATACAAAACAATTACGTATGGAAATTATTTTCAATTATGTCCATGATCGAAACAACGAGACTCCTCAAATCCCCATACATTTGTCTAGGTAGCTCATTCTCCTCATGCAAAGATGTAGGTCTCGAGAAAAAAAGATCCATTTAGATGTGTTTCAATAATAATGGAGCATTTTAGACATCAAAAATCTTTGCAAAATAAACTTTATAGTCAAAATCATATAAGGAAGCGCCAAAAATCTCATTTGGGAGCTCAAGATATAGCCTTCACAAGTCAGCTCTCAAGGTACACTCTTCGACACTTAGTCAAATTTTTTATGGGACACGTGGCAACCTATGGTTAAGGCACATTTTCATGTCCCTTATGTCCCTTTTGAAAAGGGAAAAGAGGATTAAAAATTATTCTCAACCCCTTTTAGCCCCTGAACACCAACATGGCCTCATGGATTGCTAGTTTAGCCCCTGAGCTAGTTAGAGCCTTTCCTCTCACTACATGGATGATCACCAAGTGTCATGATGAGGTGAAAAGTAGAAATTTATGTACCATTCATAAATTTTCCAAAGGCATGAAAGGGACTAAAATTTTTTCCCTCCCTCCTTTCCACGTGGTTTCTCATATGACCAAGTCTCAGCCCCGTGAGGAGAAGGTAGTCAAAATAGGTACCTGATCTTCATCGGATAATTACGGGAGCTTCGTAAGGAGTTAAGAGGAAAAAATACTCATCAAAAATATGAGAAGATCATATACAATATGGTGAAATCATATTTTTCACAACACCTTGGCGCAATATGTCCTCGTAATCAATTTTTTAACAAGCCTAAGTAGTGGATAGAGTCAAAAGTGATATTGAGAATGGGGAATCAATTCCTGGATGTATGGAAGGATTTAGGATCCAAAAATAAACCTTTGGAAATGGAATTCATATACCTACAACATGGTAAAATCATATTATTCACAACAACTTTACGAAATATGTCTCTAGTAAGGTTTTATCGACTTAACTATGGAGCAAAAAAATACGTTTTTAAGAGTTTAATTGAAGGAATAAAGAGGTAATACCCCAACCATTATATTTACAAGGCCATTTTCAGTAAAATTCATATAAAATTTCACCTTGAAACTCCATTACGAACTCCAAATATTGTATTCACAAGTTCGCTCTAAAGTTTCAAACTTAGTCAATTTTTGAAGTCAACACGTGTCAGCTCTAGGAGCTTGGTGCATTTTTATGTCCCTTTTGTTTTCTAGAAAAGGGACATTTAATTTTTCCCATCCCATTTTTTTCCCTCATTTCATTGATCGAACCATCTACACCGTCAATTTATCCCTCGTGTGTTTGCCAAAGCTCATCCCCTCATTTTTCCAGATCGTGACAAGTTTCACATGGAGGCACGATGTGAAAACTGATGTCCTCTTTATACCATTGTGCAAAGGGACATGAGGGACATGAAAATGCACCCAACCTAAGTAATTCCTTCAGGTTATTCATAAAACCAAGTTTTAACCCCCAAGTGCTCCTAACACACTTTTTGGCCAAAGTGCTTATCTGTTAGATTTCTACCAAGTTTTTTGATGAGATGCGACATGAAAATTGATTTACATTTCATCTATTGATACTTTTTGGACATAAGGGACATAAAAATTGCCCCATTCCCTAATATGTGCTTTTAAACGCTTTAAATCGACACTTATCAATTTTTTCCCTCCAATACATTTCTCCTTCACAACTCTACAACTTGTCGCCAGTATTTTCCCGGACATCTAGTCCACCTTTTCTGCTCCAAACCAGCTCTACCATGGCCATAAAATCCTTAAATATCTCTTCATATTGAAAACTTAGATATATTTGAAGAAAAAAGAATGGAAGAATGAAGAGAAAATGAAGATTTTTCACTAGGTAACCACAAAGTCTTCTAATTGAAAAATCTTCATACCTTGAAAACTACAAGTTAGATTGAAATTTTGTATTTTGAAGACTTCCACATTTTTCAAGATGATCAAGAATCAACAAATAGAAGGTTGAATTGTGCCCTAAATCATTTCTTCTAAGAAAAATCCCATTTCGTGCCCTAGCTAACATTCATCGAATTTTTATCAATCCGGTAATGGAAACAAGCTAAAAAGTTGTATACACACTCCAAAACAAAATCCTAATGCAAAAGAGTTCATTTCATCATGATCGAGTCAAAACCAGACCTACAAATTTCAAGCTGCATTAATGGGCGCTGTGGGAGCTTCATGCCCAAAGCCACCGCTAGGTGAAAATTTGAAGTTTTATTTCCAAGAATTATAGTGGGATAAATCAAGTGAAATTAATACAAAAAGACCACAATGACAAGCCGAGTCCGAAAAAAATAATTTCTGTCGCAAACAAGCAAATAAAATACACTTTCCAAAATAGTAAGCTTTCCTACACAGGCTTTCTATCTTTGGTAAATCTTCATCAAAAGTGAATATATAAAATATAATGTGTAGTGAAGGTCACCATGAAGTTAGAATGAGTATTCAGAGAATAAATAAGGAAAATAACCACTTGCTAAAAATAGTAAGTTCCCTATATGGGTGCTTACTAAAACTAGTAAGTCACCTTAAGTAAGTCACCGAGGTGAGGGCAAGTGTGCACAAGAGTGAATGAATAATTTCATCTCATTGAGATGGTCAAGAAGAGGAAAAAATCACCTCTTACTAAAAATAGTAAGTCTCCCATATGGAAAACTCGTTATTAATGGTAAATCACACTCAAAGGGAAATTTTGGCACAATGGAACATAAGGGGGATTATCATTCAGGATCCTCCATGGGAATTTCTCATAGGGAATTCGAGATCCATCCCAAGGAACCCGAAAATGTCTTTCAACGCTCACTAAAAGGTTCAGGTCACAGGTATATCATGCGTAGGGTGAAAGTTATTGCTATAGGAGGAAACGTTTAATCAACTTGGAAAGTGTTCATGAGTCATCTAAAGGAGTTTCTCATGGTAGAAAGGGTTCAAGGAATTAGAATTCATCAAATCTAAACATTCCATCGTGTCATCCGGAAGGATAAATAGACTTTGTTGGATGCATATTCTTTATCATTGGTAGGATTCTTCCTTCTTCTTGTTGTTGCTTTCTCTCTACTCTACCCCAAGTTTTCTCAATTTCCTATATTTTAATTTCGCATTGGGGTTGTAATTTTCATATTCCTTAATGTTTCTAATGTAATATGTCACCTTTTTGTTATAAAAGGAAATTAATGTTTTCCTAGGAAGGTGAAGAGTCTTAAGTCATGTTGAGACATACAAAGAGTCATTGGGAGGTATATGAAGAGCCACTTTTCTTACTATAAATTATAAATACATTCCCATTTCAAAGGGTTGTGAACGATTTTGTAAACTCAAGAGTGTATATTACTAAGAGACAACAAAGGAGATAGTGATTTTCTTCCATTTCCATATTTTGTATAACTTTTGTTTGAGCATAAATATAAGAAGAACAAGTTACATGTCTTTCTTTTGATGAGCAGATTTTAGTAATTTTAAGTTCTCAATCTCAAATCATTTTTTTTCCATTTTCATGGTTTTTCTCTTATTAATTTTAATGCATGTGATGAATATTATAACTCATGTATGTAAGACTCTAATTTTATACTTGAAGTATTAGATCTCTTATATTTATATTATCACTCATTTTCCCACTCTCTTTAAAAATTAATCTCTATGAAAGAAATTTCTAGCTTTGTCGCATGGTCGTTGGAATGCCCCTGTTGGATCCCTAGCCACAAGGCCACCAATAAAATATACCTTTACTCACACATGCATATACGGAAGATGCATGCATTGATTAAGTAGGGAATTTTATTCCTAGAGCGTTGGCAAGAAACCCACAAATTTCTCACCAACAAAGTGATAATGTTATTGTGGCCATAAGAAAAGTTAGTGTATGATTCCTAGTGAGATCAAGTCTCCATTTCAAAAAAACCATGGTGTCATGATAGGTTTGAAATATTATGATGGATCATGTATAAGTTTTCTATTTTTAACAAATAAGACATTTCTTCACATACTGATAACATTCTATTTCCATAGTATGCTAGTAATATCCTACTCTCAAGAGTTTATTGGCAAGAACCATTCCACTAGTATGATCCCTATAGATGCCTTCATGCACCTCTTTTATCGCTAGGACAGAATCTTCTAAATTTATACATCATAATAGTTTCCCATCATAGCCTCGACGATAGAGAGTACCTCTTAGTAGGGTATAGCGGGTTATGTGTTATATGAAATTTAATTTTTGGAATGGGTGATGTTGCGAGAGGATGTTCCATCCTTTAAATAATTACATATATCAAGTTACTATGGGGAAAGGAAAAATAACTTCAAATACCAAACATGATTCTTGTATTTTATATACAGTACCATCAAATATTCTACAAATAATGACATATAATGTTTACTCGGTGGAGTATGTATTAAAGATCAAATTGTAGCCATAGAATCCATCAACCTGGTTTTATGATTGTGGTACCTATTGAAGGCGGTTTGTAAAAAATATTCCTTTAAAGTATCTACCATTCATTTATATGGGATGATATTCTCATCCTTAACCTTATACTCATCATTCACTTGTTTAATGATCAATTGGGAGTCACCTATAACCTTGACTTGTCTGATATTCCATCATATAGCAACTTTCAATCCCACAATGAGGGCTTCATACTCAGCTATATTATTGGTACATTGGAAACCAAGTCTAAAATCATGAGGAATCAAATCACCTATAGGGGTGATAAGAACAACACCTGATCCTAAACCATTAAAGGTGAATGACCCATAAAAGTATATATGTCATGTTATATATTCCTTATTATATAATATAATTTCATTTAGAATATCTAGAATCAATTGTTGAGTTCCGAGGTAAAGGGGCTTCAACAATTTGATTCACAAACACTTGTCCTTTAACTACTTTTTGGATGACAGGATCAATATCAAATTCACACACAGATGATCTAATAGGCCAACTTCTCAATAAGTGTGGGTTTAGATAAAAGGTACTCGGGTGGGTCAAATCTAGATATAATCTTGGTTTTTTTATTCATAAGGTAGTGGCGAAGTTTCTCAAAGGCAAAAAAATGAACAAGAAAGTTTTTCAATTTGGGTATAATTGAAATTATAAGAAATCAATGTACGGATAAGATAATAGAAGGATTTCTCTTTTTGATTAAAATCATATTGAGATAAGAGTGAGATGATAGAAAATTTAGTGGGTGATACATATAGTAGAAGGGATTTTCCTAGGGTAGGTAGTACAAAATAAGAGGGTTAACAAAATACTCCTTTAGTAAGGTAAATTTTTACTGGCATTTAGGACCCTAGTGAAAATCAACATATTTTTGAGAAAATGGGTAAATGAATGGAATTTATCTATAAGTTGGGAGATGAGTCTGCAGATGGCTTACATTTTACCTTGAAAATTGTGCAACTATTTGATGTCCTTGGGAAGAGGCATTTATGTAATAGTTTTGAACTTTTTTGGGTCCACTTCAAGTCCTCTTATAGAAATGATGAAGGCTAGTAGATTCCCTAAAACCACACCGAAGAAACATGTATTTTGGTTGAGTATGACTTTATAATCTCTTAGTTATTGAATAATACGTTGTAATATTTCTAAGTGTTCTTCTCTTTTCCTAGAATTACCTAAGATATCATCAACATAGTATTCCATAATATCATGTAGCATGTCATGGAATATGACAAACATGGATCTTTGATAAGTTACGTGTGACTTCTTGAGGCCAAAAGGCATGACTTAGTAATAGAACATACCCAAAGGGGTACGAGAAAGAAGTGTTATATTGATCCTCTTATGTAATATTTATTTGATTATATCCTTAAAATACATCCATAATAGATATCATTTCATATCCTGCATTTGAATCGATAAGCATGTCAATTTTTTGAAGAGGAAAGTCATATTTTGGACATGATTTGTTGATGTCCCTCAAAGGCATGCAAATTTTGATATGAATAGGTTTTTTTCGAAAAGGTACTATGTTGGAAATCCATTATGAGTAATCAATAGGCATGATGAATCCTACTACCAACAAATTTTGTAGCTCCTACTTGATCAAAAGAGAGAGAAGAGGATGTATTTTCCATTTTTCTATTTGATTGGCTTTCCGCATTTGTGCACAAACAATTTATGCACTAATAGAGAAAGATCTAAGCTAGGCATGTCTGCATATGACTAAGTAAAGATATTTTAGAATTCTCGAAGGATGATAACAATTTTTTTGTTCTTGTCTTGCCGAGAGATAAGATCCCATTTAACCATTTTAGGCTCATCTTTGGTTCCAATCTCAACATCAATAGTCTAATCCACCAGCAATTTTGATCCATCCTCCATACATGTAGGATCAAGGGGATATAAAGATCTTACTCTAAGGGTGTTTTTTATCAATCACACAAAAATATGTGTAATTTTTCAAATTTTACATTATTTTGGGTAAAATGAATCCTATTATGTATTTTTTTCCTTTGTGAAGTCTTGTGGAAGAAAAGTGATACCAATAATTAGTCATTTTCAAGAACTTTGAGTTTTGTGGTCTTATTATTTGTATTTTTTAAAATTTTGGCTTTTGGGAGCACTCATGTCCCAAGTTCTTGTGATTATTCTATTCCCAAAGATCTCCACCTTGGCCATATTTTCCTTGTCTCCCAAAACTTCACAGTCTTCTTTTGTATTGTGGGCATTTCAATTTTTTAGAGAACTTGTGGCCCTTGTGTTTCCCAATCGTTAGTTCTCCACATCCATGTATTCTCAAAATTTTTTTCTAACTGTAAAGCTTCTCTCCAAATTTTTCTAAATCCCATTTGTAATACAGACATTGCAAGTTTGTGGAAAAATTGTGTCCCCATGTCCCTTGGGTTTTGTGTGCACCACCAAACCAATTTCTTCACCTTTGTCTCAATTTTAGTATATTGTGGGGTTTTTTTCCTTTTAAGAAAATTTTGTGCCATGTGCACTCGAGCTCCTATTCACCGCATACCCATTTTTGATGGATATGATAAAATTTCTCTATGTTGTGGATATATTGGTTTTATGTGTCCCTAGTGTCCATTGTGGCTTTGGGCCTTATGTTCTCCATATCTCTATCATAACCACACTTCAAAGGGTAAGTGGGTAATTTGTGTCATGAGTCTTCCCATTTGATGCAATACACTAGGACCCTTATTTAATACATGTAACCAAACCTATCCTAAATGGAAAAGTATAAAAGGGAAAAATGACTTTTCATTTTAAGTATTGCACTCAAGATATTTTTCATTAAAAATATGTATTTTTTGTTCCCATTCCACATAAGCCATTTCTATCCATATCTTGAGCATTTATTTTCCATTTTAAATATTTAAAACTACATTTATTTTTCTTGTGAAGAGTGTCTTTTCTTATGCAATCTAGGTTATTTGTTCCAAGCTTCCGATGATAGTTTTGGGATCAATAGTGTTTTGTGTGCTACTGCACCATTTGTTTTCAAAACTTTCTTTGAGATTTCATTCTCCATTTGTTTGTTTCTCTATACAATGACCATCATGAAGTATCACTATGGAGGTTATGAGCATATTTCATCCCGATACCTAACTCGCCAAACATAGGAGACAGTGATGTGTGACATATCGATTTTAATGAGTTTTGGGCCCAAATTTCTGGTGTAAATCCCTCTCCCATGGCCCAATGCATCAAATACTATGGAATTTCTCATGTTGGTGGTTTTCCCATTTTAGTCTAGTGTGCAAACATTTTTTTATCTTTTGCTTCTTCCTTTGATTCGATTCAAAAGAAATTGAAGATCCTTAGGGAAATGTGATTACCAAATAGCATGTTGGATGCATAAATGTTTCCTTTGGAATTCTTGTTGTTGAAAATGCTAATACTCTTACTATGGCACAAGCTGAGGGCCTTTTTGATCAAGACAAGGAAAAATATAAAATAATGATAGCTAAGTCTTGGTTTAAGGTTCCAAAGAAAGGAGCATCCAGACTGCCTAAGACTATGTACAAAGTTGATTTCAAAGAAGAACTTTCAGATATTATCACTCTTCTATCTAGAATCAGGGGTCTTCCTTCAATCATTGAGTTCCACTTCGGATGATCCCTTACATAAAAATCATTTTTGAAGGAAAATAGAGTTTTACCCGGTGAGAGATCATTTGTAAGAACCTCAATCAATATTTAACCAATGTACAATAGAGCTAAGACTTCTATATGAACTCATACTTAATGTATACTATTGTAGCATATAGGGTCTAATTAAGAATTTCTCCACTAGATGAAAAAACGAATGCACCAAAGTGTATGAGTATTTGAGAATAGTAAACATAATTTCATAAGAGTTAATTATGCTTCCACAATGTACATTATTAGAATCCTTGACGGTAACACATCCGAGAGGGTATCTCGTAGAGGCAAAAAATTAATTTTAATCTATGATAGTCTATTCATATAATTCATAAGATCTTGATATATCAGATTGGATGGCTTTGAAGGAGCACCCCACAAGTTTCCCATATTTTGCAATGAAAATATAATTCTTGTGGAATTTTGTAGGTAACTTGAGATATTGCATAGAACATGTTGGGATGATAAAATAATTTTCATTCAATTCTCAATTAATTTCGCAATTACACTTGCAGGACTACACTTGATGCATAGAATGTGGAAAGCATAATTGCTTCATTCAATTTTTATTCTTATCAGAAGAGTAATTGTTTTTACCTAAAGGGGTTCATTTAAAATTATCTTATAATGGACTTCCATCACTTTCCTACCTCATAATATTACTAGGAATATTCTTCGATGACTTGTGAAGCAAGAAGAAGATATTATGGCATAATTTCCATGCTACAGATCATATATTTTGGAAATGTTAAAGTACCTGACGATGTAAAAGATGATGATGAGGATTTACATTCCCTTGAATAAAAAAAATAATCCAGGATACACCCCTTCTCACCATCAAATGGTTCTATAAATAGAAGCATGATGTACAAGATATCATAAATCTAGTCATGGTAAGCACTTTGTGGTCTAGTTTGAAAAAATATAATATCATATAAAACATTTATGATTCATTACTCTTCTCATGAAGCATCCACATCTCAAATGGATATGGATACTACAATGCTAGAAGTTTATACCTAATCAACCAGTTCTAATTTGTAATCCACAAATTTTTTGTACTCTAAGGAAGGAAAGACTAAGAGAGTTAAAAAAATAGAATAAATGATTGAGAAAGAAGATAAGTAGCCTCTCTCCCTAAATTCAATAGAAAAGATTCCCGAGACGGAAAATATTATTGTACTTTTGGAAGGAGAAGAGATATAAACAAAAGAACATGAGGAAAGAAAATATGAGGGAGGAATCACTGAGAAGGAAGAAGATGGGGAAACAAATTGAAAGATACTAAATTGATATCCGAGATAGAGAGAATCCCCAAGCCCACATCTCCTGTCAAAGAATTATCTTCTTCAAGTGTTGGGACACCTACCCTAGAGGTGTCTACTTCTGAAAATATTGGTTCACTACATACACTTTCCTTGGGTTCCCTTGTATTTCCTTCTTCTAGTGACACTTTCTCATGGGTCCTACCTTTCATAGATAGCAAGAAAAGGAAGGATTCCTCCCAAAGTTTTTCTTCCAAATTCAATGTTGTGGCTTCCCTCCTAGGTACAACCCCTACTCCTGTTGTTAAAAAAGTTAAAACTACTTCAAGACTGATGTTTGATTCAAAAGGAAAGCATTTTTGGAAATATCAAAACAAAGAGTGGAGAGAGGTGGAAATAATTGACTATTGCTGACTTGTAGCTTACCAGAATTCCTTTGGGTGAATATACTTCTGACAGAGAGGTTCATAATTTGAAATAAATAGTCTCAAAAGTCATTAAAATAGTGGAGAAGGGAAAAATATCACAAGAACAAATTGAAGAGCAGGCACAAGCCCTCTCTTGTTTGATAAAATATCTTCTAATAAGTGATAAGGTACTGGATGCTACTCCTCTAAATTCAATGCCTCCTCCACTATCTTATTTGATGAGGAACTACAATATATCAAGGACATTCATAAGCATGATGCTTATGGTTGAGGTAATTGAAACCATGGTTGATAAGATTTTATTTTCTAGTTTGAATTTCATTGAGAAAGCACATAAAACATATGAAAATATCTCTTTGATAGAACAGAGGTTTGATTAAACTATAATTGGATCTAAGAAAAAACTCAAACTATGTAATGAATGTATACAAGATCTTATGCTTATGAGTTATATATGTGAACAAGTTCTTATTGCACATAAGATTTTGTAGGATTCAAAGAACAACCTCTCCATGAAATGGGTATTCAATGTGGAATGGAAGACAAAATTACTTGAGAAATCAATATATGAACTAAATAATATTATACAAAAAGGAGAAGCCTTTAATGCTACAATATTCATTGAGTTTCAAGATCCTCAATTCTAATTTTTAAAAGAAAATTCCACATAAATAAATAAAGTGCAAGATATCAAGGAAAAATCTATAGCACTTATTAAGGAATATTTGTTCAAACTTGAAACTATAACAAGAGATAAAATGAAGGATATTATTACTCTACAAACTATGATAATTGATGCAAACAAATGCCTGTTACAAAATGCAAAAATAGGAAAAGAAATGGAAGATTGTTTGAGTAGCTGGACAAATGCAATTGCAAACACAACCATTCCCAAGGGCATGGAATTTTTTTATCACTCATTCAAGAATCAGATTCTCAAATTAAATACTCGTACCATCCTCCTCCTCGAGCGTTATTTCATTAAATTCATATGATCTTTCTTTTAGTTAATATATTTCAAAGTTGGATTTATTATTAATGAAAGTGTAATTTGTAATTAAGGCCAACTAAAATTTATAATACATTTGATTAAGTTGATAATGCTTAATTAAAAGAAAGGGAAACTAAAAAGACTTTGGTTGTAACCACCCTTGTGGCTATATAAGACACCTTTGTATCATTAAAAGGTGGTTGGATTTTGATGCTTGGAATGTAGATACATAGAACTTTTGATCAATATAGAAGAATTTATGTCCTCGTTCCACTTGTGTTTCTATTTTCCTACCCTCTAATCGGCATACATTTATTTGTTATTTTCTAATAGGAAACTTTGTGTTCAATTCATTGGATGTAGTGAAAATAACTTTGTGTCGAAACATCTATGTTTTATGAGTTATTTGAGTATATGCAAATTCATATGATTCTTAAAACTTCATGCAAGCATTAGTATGACATTTCTCTACAATCTATGTCTAAAAAAATTTCCTACTTCCTTTCCCTTTATTACAATAGTGAGTGATCTTGGGTAACCAAGGAGAACACTTGTGTTCTTGATAGGTGAGAATTTGAACTCAGAATTTCCTTTTAACTAGTCTTGCTTGTTTAAAGCTATTGTTTCCTTTGATAAATTATTATATTATCCTTGTCTTCTATATTGAGAATATTATTGATATGGGAAAATTTTCAACATCAAAATCCTCATTCAAATATTGATAGTCTATATATTTTTGAATAAGTAGTTTTGTTTGTGTGTGTGTGTTGAATAAGGGAACCTCTCCCATAAAGAGGAGGGATTGTTGTTCCCTAAATTGTTGTTTGCATTAAGATAAAAAATTCAAACCTACAATGTCGCAATGATATTTTCACCCATTGATCTGGTCACTTTTTATATCCTTTGTATTTACAATTTTTTAAATCGATAGTGCTTTAGAGTGGTGCTCACTATGGGACTTGGATTTCTTATTTTGTCAAGAATTTTTTAGAAGTTATTTTCCCTTATTTTATTTTTGAGTTTTTTTGCCATAAAACTCAGCATCCTCACCAAAATACATGTATACATCAAGGTTTATAGAGAAGTGTTTTTGTGATCACCGATATGACTTTCATCACTTAGACCCATGAATTGACCAATTAATTCATCATTCTGAAAGAAATTAATTAGTTTGTGTTGTTGTTGGTCCCAATTTACAAGGGATGGATGTAGAATATTAATTCAAGGGTAGAAGGGGACAAGGTGAAAATACGCATGTTAGGAAACAGATTCCTGGATGTAAGGTCTTTGTAGACTACATAGGGAATCTATTTCACTATCATAACCAAAAGAACTATCATCACATTTAGAAGAGGTGGCTTCAATTCCATGGGATGGGACCCATACAATCAAATACCAATACCATATCTTTCCATATTTTCATGTGGTGTCGAAGAGGTTCCCACACACCCTATTCATCTACGCCACATCCATATCCTTGGTAACCCATGACATACATCATCTTATTAGGGATGGAATATTTAGGATGCTTGATAGTAGGAGGCCATTGTATCATCAGGAGACTAGGATGTAGAAGTGTCAAGCATTTTCTCATCTACCAAAAGGCCACCAAGAAGGAAGGTGTCAATATTACAGTGTTCTTGGGACCCTTGTGGATGATAACTGGGTCTACCATGTGTTTTAGGTGATAGAGGAAGATTGGAAATGAGGAGGGAATGTTGGAGGTTGTATTCTCCGTAAGCTGGAAGGAAGGGATTTCATGTCCCATATAGCAAATGGAGATACATATGTTGAAGTACCAATTTCATGAGGATGTAGTTTATTAGTATCAATGCGGGAGGTGGGCCTTGGATTGATTTTGAACATCTATTTCAGTGATAGGAAATTCATATGTAGGAAATTCATATGTAGTGGAGAAATAACCAGATAACACTTTGCAATGTGCAAAGGGATGTGGGTCCCTAAGAATGGTGAATGTTTGTCCTTCATGGTATAATTTTATACATTGATGGAAATTTGAGGGCATGGCCTACATGGTATGAATCCATGTGCAATCGAGGAGCATATTATAGGGTAGTTCCAAGTCTAGGACATGGAACTCGGGTATCATGAATAGTGGGCCCAACTTCCATAGGAAAATTTATTGTTCTAGTTAACTATCACTCTGCATTATCATAAGCCTTAATGGTGATAACATTAGGCTCCAATTCTGTGTTATAGCATCCCAACTATCTAATGAGATTCATGGTAAATTTTTTTAGACTTGATCCATCATCCAAAAGAACCCTTTTAATATTTTTGTGAGTAAGAATTACTTCAATGTACAAAGTGAGATTGTGTGTATAATCATCCATTCAAGATCATGTAGGCTAAAGATAATATGTTTAGATGGAGAAAGTTACACAACAAAGGATTGGAAGCATGATGGGTAAAATATTTCTTGAAATTATTGACCCCAAAGATTTTTATAAAGGATTTCCTTATGAACATTAGATATCTTAAGAATATCCAAGATGGAAATCTTGGCAGTAATCTTCTCAAGCTGCTCAAGGAGATCATAATGAATATCTAGAGGGGTAGGAAAAGGAGGTTATTAGATGATAAGACTAGTGCATCATGTTTCCACAACACACTCTTGTGTCTTGATATTAATGACATTAAATTTCTCAATACTAGGATGAATACAACCAATGGGGAAATCAAAAGGATGTGTTTCTTCGACAACAACATGATTGAAATTTTTATTCTAGTAGGCATGAACTTGATCCAAATTTTCCTATTCCTATTTATGCTTAGGGAATGGATCTTTATAGATTCCCAACTATTTTTTAGAGGTTTTATTGGGTTCAAGTGAATCCATTTCAACATCTCCACTATCTATGAGGTCTTGAATGAAGTGTTTCAACTTCAAACATTTATCTATGGTATGGCCTTTAACATGATGATATTCACAATATTCATGGTCTTTGTACCATGATGGTTTTGTTAGAAAAGGGTGAAGTACTAGGTAAATTAACCATGTTCACTTAATCAAACTATTTTAACATCGACGAAAAATATTATGTAAGTGGAGTAAACACTCAACATTTAATCTTAGGTGAAGCGGTCCTTTAGATAGTTTGAAAGGAGAGATGTTCTAGATGACTAGAGCATGTTCGAGTCTTTGATTCCATCACCTATCGAATTCTTATTTATTTTAAAGAATATTTTTGTATCCAAAAGTTTGGATTCATGGTTATCTCTTTAAAAGGGTTTTAATTTCCCTTTAGCAAGTAAATCCTTCTTGATTTGGCTTCCTTTCTCTATAACTTCTTCAAAAGTTTTTACACAATGCGTTTGCAAGTGAAAATATATTTCAGGATGCAAGTTCAATATAAAGATATTGAAAATTTATTTCGTAAAATAGAGAAAGGGAATCAACTAGCTAACCTCGCCATTATTGTAGGAAATCAACGAAGCTTTCATTATTGCATTAATTGGTGTTACATAGGTCTAACATAGTGATGTCACTTTCTGCATAAAATGAAAAGTGTCACATGAACTTCTAAGCTAATTCGGCCAATGCAAAAAGAAACCATTTGGGAATATGAATAAACCATTCAAGTACTTGGCCTCCAAGACTTTGTGGGAATAAGTGAATAAGCTAATTATCATCATAAACAACTTCTTGACAAGAAATGAAGAAGTATTTGACATGATATCTAGGATCACCTTTACCCCTATATTTTTAAATTTATGGTAATCAAAACTAGGAGGAAATGGCGTATGTAACATTTCCCAATCGAAAGGATATGGGAACAATTATTCAAAGTGCTATTCATTACTATGTCCATCATTATTTTCTTGAATCTTTGGTAAGGGAATTTTTCATGGATTGCCACTTTTGTTTGAAAATTTTTCCATGTGAAGGTGTGGAAGTTATATATGTGCGTTAGAATTTAACATTTCACCACCACCATTTTCAGAGTAAACCTCATTATATGTAACCTTAGGTTTCTCATTACATGTATCTCTACTCACGTGTATGTGGACATGGGAAGTTAAGTTTGTCAATTAAAGACTAAGGGCTTGTAATTTTTGTTAAATAGTGACCTCATAATTTTGGGGTTTTTTTGTGTTTCACATGGAGGATTTTTTCATGATCTTCACTTGTAACTCTAGCTTCACGATTAATTCAAATGGGTAATATGTGATAACAACTTGTCTTTTTAGTAGCTACTTCTTCTTCATTTTTATTTTTTTGACCATAAGAAAAAGTATGTATGAAATATAATATGTCATCAACAGATCAAGGGTGATGTTCCATTTTTGTTGGGTTGTGGAGCTATATTGCTTCACAATGAGCATGCATTACAGATGCCTGGTTTACAAAGTAACCGATGTCAGCTGATTAACCACCATTGGTCAGTATATTAACTTCCATCAGTCAACAAATTAACTTCCATTGGTCAGTAGATGAACCATAATTGGTCAGCGAACCGGTATCATTTTCTTATACATGGAATGTTTTATTTGATCCACGTAATTTTTATCTTTGGTTTCAAAGAAAATGTAAAGGATGTAATATCATGGTTATTGTGCCCAACATTTTTTAGGTTTATATAAGCTTCAAAACTAGGTTTAGATAGGTTAGAATATGGAAAGAGAAGAATTGAGGTATCCTTGGTTGAAAGGATGAACACAAAGAAGAATAAAAGTTAGATTGCATGAAGACAAGATCTTTCATAGAGAGAAGTTGAAGTAGGAAGGAAAGTGTAGGTACACGGTTGGTGAAAAGATGGTATTATCTTCTCTTTTGTATTTCCATTATATATTTTAGTCTCATGGGTTCATATAGATGCAAAGAACATATAGGGTTTCTTCTTTTTAGATCCACAAGTTGTGAGATCTTATTATTTCTCATTCTTTTTAGATCCACGAGTTGTTGTAAGAATTGCCCATTCTTATAGATCCATAGGTTTTTGTGATATTTTGTATTACAGATCCATGAGATCATGATGTATTAGTGATCCATAGGAATCTAGTATTGTAGAGGAAGTTATATTCATGTTTGAACAGGTTGATGCGGTGATGATGGAGAGAATTATTTCTTGGTCCATGGTTACGATTGCACATTGGTAGAACCTTTTAGAGGTATTGTTTACTGATTCAAAATATAGCGATATCTTGTTTGCACTGGTTGTAGATGTAGAGTAGCTTCAGCTATGTCATATCTTGTGGTATTTGAGAGGCACTTTGTTTAAGTGTACTTAGGTAGATCTTGTTATAGATTTGGAGGAGACATAGGTGGTGGTACGGAGGCATGGTTTAGTGTCTTGAAGTAGATACGTAGGATTTCTAAGAGGAAAATATACGCTTATAGAGATACATGTACTTTGTGCGTTGAAGAGTTGGTTTGTAATCTCTTGTTATATTATATATACGAGATCTCTATATTTGGTTGACATAGAAAATATTGGATGGACCGCGGTACATGTTGTTTTATGTGTGTGTACTTTTGTGTGATTTTGATTATTCTTGTTTATACTTCGATAGTTTTAGATTTCGTGGGGATTGTTAGATCCCTATTTTCATGTTTTACATTTGATATGCTATAGTTACAAATGTGTCCGCATAGACCCATCCCCAAAAAAATGGTATCATAGCTTGGTTATTTTAGAGAAAGGGTTTTCTTCATGGTTTTGTAGTGGTTTCTTGACATGTGTATGAGATTGGGGTTTATTTTTCCTTATGTGAAAATCACCGGAGAGATTGAATCTCAAGTGGGAGCTAGAAGAGTAATGATGCTTTAAATTACCATAACCGGTGTCGGTTAAGTGACAACTAGCATCGGTAGGGT
Organism: Taxus wallichiana var. yunnanensis; assembly: GCA_018340775.1. Taxonomy (NCBI): domain Eukaryota; kingdom Viridiplantae; phylum Streptophyta; class Pinopsida; order Cupressales; family Taxaceae; genus Taxus; species Taxus wallichiana. The sequence goes on from CM031236.1 coordinate 162,487,649, forward strand.
GACCGTGGTCGATTCATCGGGTATCCCGGGTATAGTGTGTTGTTCTATGCCAAATTGTGTGGCATTGGGTCCATTTCAATAGCATCGACATTGGTATGAGAATCAAGGTTTCTCACATAAGAGACAATATCAGTCAACTAACCGTGATTGGTTAGGAGATGACCATGGTTTTTCTCTGTGGAAACTTATCTATATAGGATTTTTGCAATGGAGAGGGTAGATGGTTTTTTGTTCTAGTTTTGAGGATCTATTTTCTTGCACATAGTGTACATTATAGAGACGGTGTGGATCACTTCATGGTTAAGATTAGAAAGAGGAGAGAGTTGAGTCAGTTAGTCCATTGAGAATTTGAGTCGAGTTATCTCTATATGATACATTTTTTATTTCTTTCATTTGGATCAACCGATATTATATTTGGATAGTGTGCAAAAATTTACACCATGGTTTTGGTGTTATTTAATTTTTTATTTCCTGGTTGTATGGAATCTTGAGGATAAGGGTTTCTAGTCTAAGTATGAGATGCTTATTAAAAAGTTGTGATTTGACATACTTCCGGGTAGTAAGAGATGTTGAGTACACATAGATGGAAAGAAGGTGATTCACCTACTTCACCGAGAAGTCCAAAATTATGTGATGTAGAAGTATTCTCGAGAGAAGAAAGGGAATCAGTTTTATAGTTCTTTCATCTAGTTTTATTTCTCACTGAAATATTAGCTTTTCAACTTGGTGTTAGAGTCAGTGCAAGGGATTTTGTGTTCAGTGGGAGCAAGCCATGGTTGTTTGCATTACAGATTGGATACATGATGCACATGCAGAGTGAGAATATATTTCTACTTGTTTAGAGTGGCATGAGGCACAAGATGGTTTTGAAGGGCGATCATGTCTTTGTAGGTATTTTTAGTTTACTATTTTATGATGTAACTTCTGGTTAATTTTTTGGTGCCTGGATATTTATTAGGGAAGGTAGTTGATGATTGATTCACCTAGTTTTCGATGATAGATAATTTTTGGAGTTTGAAGGGTGAAAAAGGAGAAAATATGCTAGTTATAAAGACTGGTGTCAGTTAAGGTCAACCATGGTTGGTCATTTGGTAATTTTTATCATCGAATCATAGAAACCTTAGGTTTGTACAAGTCTGTGTGATTTATCTCACGATGTGACTAGATAACATGGGTAATATCTCCAACTTGTGGGACTTGCTACTTGAGATAGAACTTTAGAGAAAGTTGGTTCTTGCTCCTAAACTACCGACCAAAATCTACTCTAGTGCAGGAGAAACTATATTTTCTAAATATAAATTTCCAAGGGACCAGTGAGAGATATTGCATGAAAAAAAAACCTACACTAAAGTGGTGATACACCATAAAAGGAGGGTGTGATAATACTCTTCCAATGTGTGAAAAGTAGAAACAAAGTGCATACTAGAAGGGGTGATAACAACTCTCCACATTCTAGAAAATGAATTCACAAAAATATTACATACATACAAATGATAATGAATCCCTACAATAGCATGAACAAACGCAATCTACATGTAATGAGATTGAAAGGGAAAGAAGAATGCAAATAAACACAAATGGGAAGAGATATCCACAAACTTACATCTATTGATTTCATTGATATGCCAAGTTCAATATATTATAGGATAAGGGCTTGGCTCACCATGCAAATATTCCACTACAAGGACCTTCAACACATTGGCTTCACAAAAAAAAAATTGACAGATTTTTTCTACTCAAAACTATCTCCCTTTACAATGCGCCCAACTCTCTAATTTATATAATTCTTAGGGGAGAGAGAGAGATAAATAAAAATCATAAAATATATCCTCCCACCCCTTGTAATATGTCATAAATGGATTGGAATTATGGTATGTTAGTTGAAAAATTCACCCCATACTATCTCATAACTTGCAGCAGTGAGAAATGTTTTCCCGTGCTTCATTGAATGCATCCCAACTACCAAATAAAACACTATTATGATCTTGGCCACATTTTCAAAAAAATGTTAATTATTTAATCATAAAATTAAGAATTTATTAATTTTTTTGTGTTGGAATCAGAACCAAAATTCTAACGGTACTAATTTTGTGCGTTTACATTGAGAATTGCAAAAGATATGACATTATGAGTGTAGGCAAGCTGTTTTGGGTCTACCATGCATTTTGTCATTTAACACGAATGAGCATTTGATTAACTAGATATGAAGATGTTTCTTTAATTTTCATATACCTACCCTTATTAAAAATAATAAATCCATTTTTATGGCATAGAGGACATCGTGTCCGTTTTGAAAAGTAAAATTTCATGAAAATAGGAGCTCTGGGTCAAAAGTTATGGTCGTTTGAAGTTTGGAGGTCGGGCATCAAATTTCTCCTTTGTATTGCGGCTATTGCAGGTCTTTGGGGAACTCATTTCCCAAGCATACTCAGATCGTGTGGGCTTATTTCCTCTAAAAAACTTGATTCCTTCTTGTTGCGCAGTATTTCACTTTGTAGGTTCCACGCATCCCAACGTCCCAACTATCCTATGAACCATCTAGGACAAAAAATTCCACATTTTCCAATTACTTTGTTGTGTGTGATCACGCCTTTTCATGTCCCAACTATCTTGTGATCCTATGGACCACCTGGTGACAAAAAAATCCACATTTTCTAATTCCTTTGTTGTTCGATGATTTCACCTTTATGTGTCCCGGTTGTCTCATTGTCCCGCGGAATGTCTAGGACAAAAACTTCCACATTTTCTCGATTCCTTTGTATTTTTCCCCAAACTCAAGACGATCCACATTAGTACCATCCATAACCTCCGGACTCCACAATGCATTAAAATAAGGCCCGACTTCATTTTTCAGATTTTTACAAGTTTTTACTAACTCCTTGGATTTTTCTTGGATAGGGAAGTTAGAGGAAAGCAAAGAGGTACCCAAAAATCCAAAATTTTGGCCTTTCACCATTTCTACTTGCTCCAACCTAAAGAATTTGTCCAAGTTATCAAAATTTACCTCGAGGGGTAAATTTTTGGATAAAACTAACCATTATCAATCAGGTAGTGGATCGGGGTTAGTTAGGAAACTATGGTCGGTTGGGTTACATGTTTGACAACAATGTTTATTTACCATTTTTAGATGTTTCACTTGTTTTTCTTTCATCTTGGTTGGTTTTTTTGCAGTATGTTGATGACATGTATGTTGGTATTTACACTTGGTATTAGTTACATGGTTTAGCATGGTTTTTATTGAAATTTATGAGCACAAGATTCATATGTGGCTTTGGAGTTAGTTGGTGGAAGACTTGGAACTTCTGGAGAGCTTGTGATATGGATATATGTACATGGTGAGTTTGTACATTAGAATAGATTTTTGTTTTGTGAGTCTATGATAATGTCGATGTTTTTTTGCACATGGATTCCTTTGAGCATGGTTAGGGGATGTTTGTATTTCCTTGTATTACTATGTTACTCTATTGATATGTTATCTAAAAATGGTTGTCTTGGACATGCTAGTTATTTATACAGGATTGGATTTGTATATTGTAATGTTTGGATTCTTTGAGTTATGTAGGTTTGTGGATTGATCACCCACTATTACAGGTATAATTTATTTTGGTTACATTTACCCAAGATCCTATTTTTCTTTTGCATATTCCAGTTTGACTTGTCTAATCATTTATATTGGTGGTTACATGGGGACATGGATAGATGGTTTGAGAACATGGTTGGTTTTATAGGTATGGCTATGGATGATATTGAGGCTCGTGACTTTGAGTTTAGTGGGATATCTTGTAGGTGTGTTATTCACGATGGCTTGTTGCAAGAGGAGATAGGTTTGATAGTTTTCTTGATACCAACAATTGGTATAGTGTTATGATGCGGTGGGATCTTAAGGCTTGGTGTCATGGATCAGTTGTAGCCACGTGTAGGTTTGGTAAGTCATGGTTTTATCTTATTGGTTTCAGAAGATGGTTTGATCATCCTGGTTTTATTGATGAGATAATATTTGATCGATAGAAACATGGTCTTCATGGTATGTAGAGGAAGGTAATGTACAAGTAAAGGTATATGGGTTCAACAATCTATCTCCAAATGGGAGATTGTCAAGTTCATGAGCTAGATTACTTCACAATGAGCATGCATTACAAGTGGATGGTTTACACAAAGTACATGATATTGATGATTAACCGCCATTTGTTAGAAGATTAACTACCATATGTTAGAAAATTAACATCCATTTGTCGGAGATGAATCGTAATCAGTCGGGAACCAACATCGGTTTCGTGACGTGGAATTTTTTATGTGAAATGTGGTATTTTTATCTAGATTTTATTTTAAAGAAAATATAAATGATATAATTGCATGGCTATTGTGCCCTAAGTTTGTCTAGGTTTATATAAGCTAGAAAAATAGGGTTAGATAGGTTGGAATAAGGAAAGAGAAGAAATTAAGTATCCTTGATTGAAAGGATGAAGAAGAAGAAGAAGAAAAAGTAGATTGCATGAAGACAAGAGCTTTCATAGAGAGAAGTTGAACAAAAGGAAAGTGCGGGTACCTTTGTTAGTGAGAAGATGGTATATATATTCTACCGTATTTCCTTTGTATTGTTTAGTCTCATGGCTTACATAGGATACAAATCACATATAGGGTTTCTTCTTGTTCAATCCATAGGTTGTTGTGAGTTATTTTTATTTCTAATTCTTGTTAGATCCACTTCTTGTTGTGAGATCTTTTTATTTCTCATTTTTGTTAGATCCACGGGTTGTGTGATATTTTTATTTCCAATTCTTGTAGATCCATAGGTTTTTGTGAGATCTTGTATTTCAAATCCATGAGATCATAATGTATAAGTGATATATAGGAATCAAGTATTATAGAGGAATTTGTCTTCATGTTTGCACAAGTTGATGCATTGATGATGGAGAGACGTATTTCTTGGTACACGGTTACTATTGCATATTGGTAGACCCTTGTAGAGGTCTTTTCATAGATTCACAATACGGTGAGAGATTGTTTGCATAGTCGAAGATGCGAGTTAGCTTCAGTTATGTGAGGTCTTGTGGTGTTTCAAAGGCATGTTTGTAGTGAACTCATGTAGATATAGTTAGAGATATGGAGGAGACACAAGTTGTGGTATGGAGGCATTGTTTAATGTACTCAGGAAGATCTAGTTGGAGATCTGGGAGGAAGAGATACATGTACTCTTGTGTAGAAGATTTGGTTTGTACTCTCTTGTTATATTATATATATGAGATCTCTATCTTTGGTGGATGTATCCCGCATTGGGTGAACAATGCTACATGTTGTGTTATGTGTGTGTATTTTTGTGTGATTTAGAATATTTTTTCATACTTCAATTGTTGCAGATTTTGTGGAGATTATTATATTTGTATTTGCATGATTTGGATTTGATATTCTATAGTTGTAAATTTTTCCACATAGACCCATCCCCAACAAGTGGTATCAGATCTTTTTATATCAAAGAAAGGGTTTGCTTCATGGTTTTGTTAGTTGTTTACTAATGGATGTATGATAACAAGTTTTTTTTTCCTTATGTGAAAATTGTAGGAAGAGATTGAATTTCAAGTGAGAGATAAAAGAGTAAGGATGCTGGAAATTACCATGACCAATGTCAGTTAAGTCTCAACTGGCATCAGTAGGGTGACCGTGGTCCATTCTTTGGGTATCCCTGGGTTTAAACAAAAATCACAGATCGAAGAAATGGAGAGATGCATGGAATGTATCTTGTTTTCTAAGGTGTTCTTGGTTCTTAGAGGCACAAAACATGGTGGTTAGATCATAGATCTTGGTTACAGAGGTATGATTTTATCTTGGTTTTGCAGTGCTTTACTTTTTAATTACACATGCATGGTTTTGGATTGCAGATCTAGACAGAGAAAAGGAGCAGGTATGCATCCTTGGTGCAGTTATATGCACATGGATTTGGTATAGAGGTTGTAGTAAAAAACAAAGACGAGGATTCAATCAAAGAGAAAATTTCTTCAGTTCAAGATGTTGGTTATTAGCTTGGTGCTTGTCAGGTGAGGTATTTCATCTTTTTGTAATTTACTACATGGTTTATTGTCGTACTAGTTTTATACGATTTGGATGCTTCTTGAAATGAGTAGCTCAACTCAACAATCGGATTTGGTCGAAGTAGGCTCCTCGTGTGGTGTTCTATGCAAAATTTTCTGGCATTTGGTTTGTTCCAACAACACTGACATTGGTATGAGAGATGAGGTCAGTCATAGAGGAACCGATATCGTCCGCCTAACCGTGGTTGGTTAGGAGATGACCATGGTTGGTCTCTATGGCAACTTAAGCTGTAAAGGGTTTTTGGATAAGGAGATGGTAGATGGTTTTTTTTCCTAGTTTAGAGGATCAAGTTTTGTTTACTGATTGTAGATGGTAGAGACGGTGTAGATCACTTCATGGTTTGGATCGAAAGGTGACGGAGTTGGCTCGGTTAGTCCATTGAGACTTTGAGTTAAGTATCTCTATATGATTCATGTTTTATTTCTTTTGTTTGGAGAAACTTATATTATGTTTGGATAGTGTGCATAGATTTACACCATGGTTTTTGGTGTGGTTTGATTTTTTATTTCCTAGTTAGATGGAATATTGAGGATAAGGGTTTTTACTCTAAGGATGATATCCTCAATGTAAAGTCATGATTAGACATAGTTATGAGGTAATGAGAAATGTTGAGTACACACGATGGAAATATAGTGATTCATGTACTTCACAAGAAGTCCAAACTTCTGTGATGTATAAGTATTCTCATAGATTAAAGGTAATTAATTTTATAGGTCTTTCATCTAGTTGTATTTCTCATTGATGTATTAGATTTTGAGCTTGGTGTTAGAGTCGGTGCAAGAGATTTCATGTTCGGTGGGAGAAAACCATGGTTATTAGCATTACATGATTGGATACATGATGCACATCCAAAGTGAGAGGAGATTGCTACTATTCAGAGTGGTAGGAGGCACAAGTTCATTTTGGAGGGTAGTCACGACTTTACAGGTATTTTGAGTTTATTGCTTTGTGATGTCACTTCTAGTTTATTTTTGGTGCCTTGATATTCCTTAGGGAAGGAAGTTGATGGTTAATTCATCTTGTTTTAGATGATAGAGAAATATTTAGAGTTTAAAGTGTGAAAAAGAAGAAAATATGCTACTAACAAAGACCAGGTGTCGATTCACGTTAACCATGGTCGATCATTTGGTAATCATGGTTGGTCGAGGTAGTGACTAGAGTCGGTTAGGAAAGCTGTGGTCAGTTTAGTCAAAGGTTTCAAAATAATGTTTATTTACCATTTTTAGATGGTTCCCTTGTTTTGAATTTATCTTGGGTTGTTTATGCAAGTATGTTTATGACATGTATGTTGGTATTTGTATTGATATTAGTTGCATGGTTTTTTGTTATTGACATTGATGAACACATGATTCATATGTGGCTTTGGAGTTAGTTGATGGCAGACTTGGAGCTTCTGGAGAGATTGTGATATGGATATATGTACATGATTTGTTTATACATGAGGATAGATTTTATTTTGTGATTCTATGATGATGTAGATGTTTTTTTACACATGGATGCCTTTGAGCATGGTTAGGGGATGTTTGGATTTCATCTTGTTATTATGTTATTCCAATGATATGTTATCTACAAATGGTTTTCTTGGACATGATATTTTTTTATGAAGGGTTGGATTTTCAAATTGTAGTGTTTGGATTCTTTTAGTTATGTAATTTTGTGGATTGATCACCCATGTTGCAGGTAGAATTCATTTGGGTTGTCTTTACCCAGGATCCTATTTTTATTTTGTATATACCAGTTTGACTTGTTTGGTCATTTACATTGGTGGTTTAATGGAGACATAGATAGATGGTTTGAGAACATGGTTCTTTTTACAGGTATGGCTACATATGCAATTAAGGATTAGTACATTGTTATTAGTGAGATCTCTTGCAGATTTTTTAGTCATGATGGCTTGTTGCATTAGGAGATAGGTTGGATTGTTTTCTGATACCAACAATTTTTATGGTGTTATAATTTCATGGGAGCTTGAGGCTTGTTGTAACATATTAGTTGTGGCTTCGTGCAGGTTTGCTAAGTCATGGATTTATTTTCTTAGTTTGAGAAGATGGTTTGATCTTATTGGTTTTATTGATGAGAGAATTATTGATGGATAGAAATATGGACTTCACGATATGTAGAGGATGGTAATGTACAAGTATAGAGGTTCATAAATTTATCTTTAAGTGGGAGATTGTTGGGTTGTGGAGCTAGATTGCTTCACAATGATCATGCATTACTGGTGGTTTGGTTTACACAGTAACCTTCATCAAATAATTAATTGCCATTAGTTAGAATATTAACTAGTATTGGTCATGAAATTAATCGCCATCGGTCATTAGATGAACTACAATCGGTCGGGAACTTGCATCAATTTCTGTCACGTGGAATGTTTTATTTGACCGCGAGATTCTTATGTAGATTTTTTTAAAGAAAATATAAAAGATGTAATTGCATTATTATTGTGCCCTAAGTTTTTCTAGGCTTATATAAGCTAGAAAACTAGGGTTAGATAGGTTGGAATAAGGAAAGAGAAGAATTGAGCTATCCTTGGTTGAAAGGATGAAGAAGAAGAAGAAGAAGAAAAAGTAGATTACATGAAGACATGAGATTTCATAGAGAGAAGCTGAACAGAAGGAAAGTGCAAGTACACACTTGTTGGTGAGAAGATGGTATTATCTTCTATTGTATTTCCTTTGTATTGTTTAGTCTAATGGATTGCATAGTATGAAAATCACATATAGGGTTTCTTCTTCTTAGATACACAATTTGTTGTGAGATCTTGTTATTACTCATTCTTTATAGATCCGGAGGTTGTTGTGAGATCTTGTTATTTTTCATTCTTGTTAGATCTATAGGTTGTTGTGAGATCTTTTTATTTCTCGCTCTTGTAGATCCATAGTTTGTTGGGATATCTTGTATTATAGATCCATGAGATCATAACGTATTAGTGTTATATAGGAATCTATAATTATAGAGGAAGTTATGTTTATGTTTGCACAGGTTGATGTAGCGATGATGGATAGACTTATTTCTTGGTCCACGGTTACGGTTGCACATTGGTTACATAGTTCTTGTTTACATATTCATAGTAGAATGAGAGCTTAGTTGCATAGTGACAGATGTAGATTAGATTTAGTTATATGAGATCGGTGGTGTTTCAAAGGCACAATTTTAGTGCTCTCATGTATATACAGTAAAAGATCTAGAGGAGACACATGTGGTGGTATGGAGGCATGGTTTAGTGTACTCAAGTACATCGGCTAGAGATATGGGAGGATGAGAGACTATTGTAGAGATACATGTACTCTTGTGTAGAAGAGTTTTTTTAATCGCTTGTTATATTATATATGAGATCTTTATCTTTGATGGCCATAGCCCAAATTCGGTGAACCATAATACATGTTATGTTATGTGTGTGTAATTTTGTGTGATTTATATTATTATTTTTATACTTGCACTTTGTTGTAGATTTTTTGGGGATAGTTATATCCGTGTTTATATGTTTTGGATTTGATATTCTATAGTTTTAAATTTTTCCACATACCCCATCCCCAACAATTTTTCCTTCTCCATGAACCATGTTTCAAAGAAGAAAATTGTTAGATTCAACTACTAATCTAGCTCCTAATTATATAACTCATGCTATAACTTGATCTCTATGCTGGAAAAGTAAGTTATCTATACATGTTGTATCAAACTAAAATCTATCCCAAGGACTTGTCACCTCATCTCCACTATGGTCAATGAAGTTTTCATCTTCAAGTAATGGCTCCATATTTTTATTGATGAAACAATTTTATCCTAATATTCTATGTCCCATTCTCATAATAGTAAGAATTGTAGGAAATGTTTTGCTAAGGTTTGAAAAATGTGTATAAGTACTATAATGAACCTAGGAAAAATCAAACAGCGTAATAGCTGTAAATGTCACAAAGAATTTTCTAAAGGGATGAAAAATGTATGATGAAAGGTCACCAAGGAAAATTCAAGAAATTTCCAAACAAGGGATCAACCATAAAATAACCTACTCCCTATGTCTAAATTTTATCTCAAATATTGTTTTTGATAAGATGAAAACACAATTTCAATATTTAAATAGAGTTTTTGGAAAAACAATATTTAAGTATTAAAATGGGTTGAAGTGATTTTAACTAACGTAACAATACAAGGTATACACTTACAAAAATTTTAATATAAACAAGTTCCAAGTTCTGAAAATGTAGGATACAAATGCAAGTAACATAACAATACATTTCTAATACTTTAATCAAGTTTAAGAAAAACAAGATGCTAGTATAAAAATGGATTAACACAATGTGAGTAAGCGTAACTAAAACACCTTCCAAATATTTATTCAATGTATGAAAAACAACAAGGTCTAAGTATAAAAATATATCGACACAATGCGAACAACGTAGCAATATAATTTGGACATGTATATCATGTTTAAGAAAAACAAGATGTAAGTATAAAAAATGGATTGACACAATGCGAACAATGTAAAAATGCAAAGGGAAATCAAGATAGGATAACCTTATACCATGAGACATATCAATATGGATTTCAAGACAAGACTACCAAAATATGAAGATGCACCAACACACTTTCAACACTTACATCAATGTCACATAAAGAGTGATGTAAATGGGTGAAAAAGTGGCGGACGTGATCTTGGCAACACTTCATGTTTCTTTTTTTACCACAAACATCAACAAGATAACAAAGGAGATAGTACAAGTGGTGAGGAAAAATACGTAGCCTAACTTTGGCAGAGTTTTTCCTTATTTGATAACAAGGTAGAAATTAGGAAAAAAATTTGCATTTGTAAGTTTCATGATGAATAAAATATGTCACATAATTTAATGGACTCTCTCCTTGTTGAAATAACAATGTTTTGACTCCAAGTAAGTTTTTATTTGTCAAGTCTCTTTGAAACACGATTAGTTAAAGTCAAGTTGGCCCCCATGCTAAATGGATACCTAATATTTTATTCTCAACACTCATCAATACTCGTCTAAGAGAGGTATGCTTTCCTAGATAAATCCTAGACAAAAACCATTACCCAAGAATCAAATTAATGAAAAAGGCCTCATATGGAAAAATTAAAGCATTCTTTAAGGGTATTTATAGTCAAGTAGATATTCGGGAACTTCCTATTTTGTAAAATAGTTCCCTTAATGTGTTGACTACTTTAGGGTTCTGTGGTAATCCTCACAAAATTTTTATGGATTATGTAAATATACTTCCCATAGATTAATGAGGATGGGTTTAAGGCATTATTCGAACATGAAAATATAATGTTTTGAGTGAAATGGTGTGTTCTTTATATTTTCATCTTAATGTGGTTTAGCACACCAGTGGAAATATACACATGATGTCATTAGTATTTGTTTTGAAAATAGTCTTTGGCAAGAAAAAGTTTCTACACAAAAAAATATTTAGTAGTTTTCCATATAAATATTAACGTTTAAAGAAGATCAAGGTTATTTTTAGTTTCAATATCATCAAAAGAAGCAAGATAATAGCATACAAAATAATTGCTCCTACTAAGTAGAAATGAAATACTTAAATCAATGACCAATTTAAATGTTTCAAAAGATTAATTTCTGTGACAATTTATATGATGAAATTTCTATGTAACACAAATGTTAGAAATAAATACCAAGATTGGTTTTAATTCTCAAGAGTGCCAAAAGGTGAAAGAGAAGAGAATACACAAGATTTGATCAAACTTAAGTAAAATGGAAAAAAACATTCTATAAAGCATTTATATGTGTTATAAAATGATTTCAAAAGTAAAGACATCAAAATACAAGTTAGAAAACATGTAAAAATAGTAGGAAACATAAAAATTAGATTTTATAACCTTTGAAATTCAAACACAAAAATCCACAGAATGCTAGCACACAGATAGAATGCTAGCACTTGAAGGGTAACACTAGATCATGAAAGGATGATGGTAGCACAGCTTAAGGATGACACTAGCATAGATAAGAACAATGTGGATGTACTTTCACATTGATGAAAATCAAAGACATGTGGTACTGCACTTTTAGAAAATGGTAGCACAAATAACATCTATGCTAGTATGGAAAAAAGGAATGCAAATGTAATTTTGCATAGGTGAATAACATAGAAAAATGATGACACACTTCTAGAGAATGGTAGCACACAAAAAGATAACAATAGCACATAGATGAGTGATTGTAGCTCACAAGAAACCACGTAGATGTAGAAAGGATCAATGATAGCATACAAAAGAGCATCACTAGCACAAAAATAATAAAGAAGACATATAGAGCGTTAAAAGTAATGCAAGGAGCCTATGTAACTTCACTAACACGTGAAAAATGACCAAAAATGTCAAAAATATCATTTTTTTTTTGAGAAGCCTCAAATTTTGCATCACTTTATCTCCTTCACATACTCTACAAAGAACACTCAACACATGAAAACTCAACAAAATATGTTATGACATACAATTCATATCAACACGGACAAAAGGATTATAGTATGAAAAATGAAATTTAACTACAAAATTTAATAAGTACCTATGAGACAAAGGAGTGTCCCACTGAGCATCCCATATGTATGATATTGAATAAACCAAGATAAGTTACTTAATGAAAACTAACACTAAGTATTCTTCACAACTAATTTAATCTATCAAAAACACCATGATAAATTTGTGAAGGGAAAAACTAACTAATCTATCCAATTAAACATGAAACACTAAGCCATCCCTTGTTATTTTTGATGGTTTTTTAAAATTTAGTTGCTCCTTTTTTCAATCAATCATGATTACGAGAAATCAAAGGAAGGTTATCTCCATGAAGAGGAAAGGATCTCACCAATATGGCTTGATTTCCATGTATGGTTTTTCCTTTACTACTATTGGCAAGTATAGGATAAAATAGATGCGAGATCCATAATATTTTCAAATTATAAATTCTATTATCATTTGCATATAGTTTAAAGATGAAACATTGGTGTCAATGGTGTAAGGTTCGAAGGAAGGTACTAGGTTTTTATATAGATTTCCTATTTGGGAGAAGCTAAAAACCTAGAGAATATGGGATAAAGATAAAGTAGAATTAGAAAGGGATAAATATGATTATAAGAGATTAATCCATGATCAACAACTCATGGGAGTTGGATATTGACATAATTAATCAACTAGGATTAATTAATAGAGAAAATTAAGCTTAGAGAATCCCTTTGGAGCTGATTTAGAAATAAATTAGTAGAAATTGAAGGGTTTGAAAGGGGCATTCAACCAATAAGATTGTTTATTGATTAAATAAAATATTAAAAGGCTTAATTAACTATTGAAGGTCAATTAATTAGAAGAGGATTATAAGCGACGAAGTGTTGTTAATTGGAATCGAGAATGAAGGAAAGAATACTTAATTAATGAAGTGTCATAAATTGATCGAGATGAAGGGGAGTGCTAACTAATTACTAAGAAATGACTAATTATAATGAAATGATGGGAAAACTGATAGACAATGTAATTTTAGAAGTAAAATTACGCATTCATATTTATATGTCTAAATTGTCCCCTCTTTGGTGTGGTGTAAGGAAAGCGATGACACTTCAAAGATGGTAGAAAATTATAGAAAATTAAATGTTGAAGAAGTTCAAGAAAAATTAGCTTCCTTTGATTCAATTCTAAATGATTAAATAATAAGTTGGATTCAAACAAGTGTCTTGATGAGATAGAAGTTAGGCTATAAAATATACCCCTGGTGAAGATGTAATTCATTTGATTCACTTATAAATGATTAAATAATAAGTGGGATTCAAACAACTATCTTGATGAGATAGAAGTCAAGCTATGAGAGTCTTGAATAAATGCATTAATTATATCATATATGAGATTTTCCACATAAAACAATTCTAGGTTGCCCATTATTCAAGTTATTGTAGTGATCCATTGAATGCTCTAAGTTTACATTTTCTTGAGTTAGTTTTTAACCTCAAATCATGGTTTCTATTGAGATGGGAGTAGAAAAAAATGTTATTTAGGAAATCATAGTTTAGATTATTTCTACACACCAAATATACCTTCTAACCTATAAGCATATGATAGCAAAAACTCCTTTTATCATGATAAATGATGTCATAGAATAGAGAATCATAAATATCCCTGAGACAGACATGTTATTGTTTTGGTAGAGAATCTACATGATGAAAACTTTACCTTGATACATATGGAAGGTTCATATAAATTTACATCAAACCACTAACATCTACACACTTAACCAATCTTAAGGGAACCACTTACATCTTCATGTATATCAAGAGAAATTTTGAAACACCACATAGTCATGTTTATAAAGTTTGATGAAATTACAAACATAATCATTGAGTAAAGAATAAAATACATGACCAAATCATTATTATTAAATCCTTGACATATTTAGGAAATTCCTCATGGGATTTATAAGATAGAACTGATACAAAACCATATTCTTCCAAGTTTTTGAAGCCTTGTCTATTAACGCTTGATCGAGTTCACAACCCTCCTTTTTCAAAAAATTACTTACAAGGAATGTAACCACCTTTATTTTATCAACCCAAGATGGTAATAATGGGGTTTTTCTTAGGTTAGTACATGTGTGTGCAAGACACAAGGTGATAAAACATTATTATATATTTCAATAGGTTTCTTGAATCACTATGAAGGAAACATGTAAAGATAACAAGATTTAGACCTTAGAATGGCCTCAAATCCTGGCTTACAAGTTTAAAATTCAAATTCTTAATTTTGGTAGGAAAATTGATTCAAGATAATTTGAGATCTCTAACAAGGAGAAAAACATTACATGTATTATTGGAAAAAATAAGGTCCTAGACATCAACACAACAAAATTACACTTATATACACCTTGAATACATCAACATAATCCTTACACTAATATTAATGACTAATTAAGAATATTATATGCATCCACAATTGGATAATGTTGACAACACCCTCCTTCAAGTGCTAATTAATGTTGAGCAACATGAGTTTCTATCTAGATTCCCTTACAAATATATAATAAATGTTGATGCAAGGAAGGTAATCATGAGCATCCTTAAGCACCGGAAACCTAGACCAGAGTCTCATGTAAACATGTGAGGCTCTACCTCCCTTTAATAGGATATCACCTATGTGGGAACCAAAATGAAATTTTTACATGGAGTTGGAATCCATCCTCCAAGGTTCCTTCTCACTAGGTCTTGGTGACCAAATAATGTGTGAGGAATATGTAAAGATAAGGGAGATTTATTGTTAATAAATTTTGTGGTTGTTTGTGGGTTTTTGGGTTTAAGCCAATAGAAGGAAATAGTGGCTTCGGAAATACATAGTAGGAAATGCATTTAGAAGATTATACAATCAAAACAATTGATTTACTATTATTTCATATCTTATTTTATTCCACACCAGCTAATAGAAATATATTCACCAATGATTATCACTTATAAACAATATAATTTTCATGACAAAATCCAGATTACAAGATTTAGTCCTAATACTAATGGAGTTATATAGGAAAGTGCAGAGATAGTATGATAGAGCAGTAAAGAGAATAAGTAGATAATCCAAGTGGCTCACTCTTTCTCATATGAACACCAAGAATTGTGAGGACCATGCCCTAGCTTAGAATAATATGTACTTGATCAAGACACAAATATGTGTGAGGTTCGATGGGAAGGACTTAGAATATGCGAGATGGATACACAATGCCATGGTATGTACAAGATTCCCTCTTTGACCTCCTAACAACCTAAGGAAATATATTGAATTCAATCAACTAAGTGATCCTTAAAACTCATTCAAACTATTTTTGAATGAAAAAAATCTAACTTAGGCCAAGATCGTGAAAATAAAAGTGATAAAATAATGAAAAAAAAAGACACAAAATATTTTCTATTCTTCAAGGACCTTTATAGTAAGGTTGATCTAGGTATTTATAGGAAAATCTAAATAAAGAATAATTTTGAAGCACTAACAATGGTAGACTCTTTCTAACCAAAACTTACAATAAAATATTTCATTATAGATGTCAAATTATATTATATTCAATTCCAAGTTGGTCATCCTGAAGTTTTTTCATGTCATAAGACATCATATACAAGGTGTTTATTAAATTAGGAAAATCCCAAGACAAGATGTGACATGTTATGCCTAGATTTTACAGGTTCTAAAGTAGCATGAGGTTTCAAATAATAATATTTAAATTTTCCATTTAAGGAAAATAACTACATCTTATACGGTGTTCTTAAGAGATAAGATATTTTTAAAAATTATTGATTTTGTCCCATCGTTTATAAGAGGAAATCTATCTCTTCATTAACCTAATATTTAATCACATACGTATATTTTTATTTAGGGTACACAATAATTTGCATGAAATAATTGCGTGGTGATGGAATTTATATTGTTGGGGTATACACAATAATTGCTTTCCTTCCCTTTAATTACTTGTATATAAACATTAAAGAGGTAAATTGATTTACATTATGCACAATAGTCCAAGCAAGGTGGAGGAATTCTTTATCTAGTCTGCATGAAGATGAACATGAGTGTTCATGTGAGTAATTAAAAAATGGTTTGGATACACACATTCAAGGCACATAATCACTTATGTAATGATGTTTGGAGATTTTTAATTATGAGCAAGTGTATAGGAGTTGTATCATACTCCACATCACCTAGGATAATCAAAGTGTAAGAGAGTATTAAGGGTTTTGTTGAATCGATATGCAACTATGAAAATATTGCATGCTGATATTTTTTAACATGAAGGGACCACATGATGCATTTGGAATAAATTTTAAGGCTTCATGGTGCATATGGAAGAAGTGTACACAAATGTAACAAAGGTGCACAAGAACTATGGAAATGGATTATTAGTTGTTTTCTCAATGGAAGGTGTGACAATTATCAAAGGGCATAGAGGTTTTAGCCATAGATAGATCCTTTGTAACATGACAAAGGCATGAAAATTCTATAGGTAAAGGAATTTTTCACAATGTATAATGAAACAAAACGACACAATTATTGATTACCTTATGAAGATGAACAAGTTCCATGATTTCCCTTGTGAAATTAGGGGCATGTTGTGGATACAATAACACACCTCTCTAGTAATGAAGGAAAACACAAGGGAATGGAAAATAAGTTATTTAATGTGAGAATGGGAGTTCCTTCTCCATGATTTCATTCTTACTAGGTCTTTGGCCATAAAGTATGCGAGGAATAGCTCAAAACTAAGAGAGATTAAATGTTAGTTATTTATATGAAGGCAATATTTGGTTCAGTCATACTTTCTAGTGGGACTGTATGTGAGAGTTTGCAATTGGGAAATGATGGGTAAAAATATTAAGAAGATAAGAATGAATGTGGATGAGGAAAATAACTCATTAATTCATTGTAAAAGTGGGAAAGTGTGAGTATAAACGGTTGTGCATAATGAATATCTCCTATAATCATAAAAATTAGTAATAAATACTTATTTTAAATTTTTCATAAATTAAATAATCTATATAAAGAGAAAAAAAAAGGAGGAAGGTTAGAAACAAAATGGGATCTAATGAGATGATAGAGACACCTTGATTAGTGAAATTGCATCTAAAAAAACATACTCAATATAATGCAAGCATTATATCGATCAAGACATGAGAAGGTGCAGGATTAGAAGAAATTGTTACGAGAGAAAGGAAGAACATAACTCTATTAGATCTGTAAAAAGTAGACACATAATCCAAATAACAACGATGATAGATATATCTATTAATATTAGGAGACTATTTCTATATGGTAGAAAGAGTATAGAAACACATCATTACCCAAGGTGTGTTATTGTGGATACAATAACACACCTCTCTAGTAATGAAGGAAAACAAAAGGGAATGGACAATAAGTTATTTAATGTGAGAATGAGATTTCCTTCTCCAAGGTTTCATTCTCACCACGTCTTCGACCATAGAGTATGCTAGGAATAACTCAAAACTAAGAGAGATTAAATGTTACTTATTTATATGAAGGCAATATTTGGTTGTCGTACTTTCTAGTGGGATTTGTATGTGAGAGTTTGCAATTGGGAAATGATGGGTAAAAATATTAGGAAGATAAGAATGAATGTGGATGAGGAAAATAACTCATTAATTCATTACACAAGTGGGAAAGTGTGAGTACAAAAGGTTGTGCATAATGAATATCTCCTATAATAATAAAAAAATATTAATAAATACTTATTTTAAGATTTTCATAAATTAAATAATCTATATAAAGAGAAAAAGAGGAGGAAGGGAAGAAAGAGAATGGGATATAATGAGATATTAGAGGCCCCGATTAGTGAAGTTGCATCTAAGAAAACATACTCAATATAATGCAAGCATTATATCATTCAAGACATGAGAAGGTGCGTGGAGTCGAAGAAATTGGTACAGAGAAAGGAAGAACATAACTCTATTAGATCTATAAAAAGTAGACACATAATCCAAATAACAACAATCATAGATATATCTATTAATATTAGGAGACTATTTCTATATGGTATAAAGAGGGTAGACACACATCATTACCCAAGGTGTGTTATTGTGGATAGAATAACACACCTCTTTGGTAACAAAGGAAAACACAAGGGAATGGAAAATAAGTTTTTAATGTGAGGATGGGATTTCCTTCTCCAGTGGTTTCATTCTCACCAGGTTTTCAACCATAAAGTATGCTAGGAATAGCTCAAAACTAAGAGAGATTAAATGTTACTTATTTATATGAAGGCAATATTTGGTTCATTCATACTTTCTGGTGGGACTATATGTGAGAGTTTGCAATTGGGAAATGATGGGTAAAAATATTAGGAAGATAAGAAAGAATGTGGATGAGGAAAATAACTCATTAATTCATTACAAAAGTGGGAAAGTGTGAGTATAAAAGGTTGTGCATAATGAACATCTCCTATAATAATAAAAATTATTAATAAATACTTATTTTAAGATTTTTATAAATTACATAATCTATATAAAGATAAAAAGAGGAGGAAGGGAAGAAAGAGAATGGGATCTAATGAGATGATAGAGACCCCTTGATTAGTGAAGTTTCATTTAAGAAAACATACTCAATATAATGCAAGCATTATATCGATCAAGACATGAGAAGGTGTAGGAGTATGAAGAAATTGTTACAGAGAAAGGAATAAAATAACCCTATTAGATCTGTAAAAAGTAGACACATAATCCAAATAACAACGATGATAGTTATATCTATTAATATTAAGTATACTATTTCTATATGGTAGAAAGAGTGTATATAGACATCATTACCCAGGGTGATAACACAAGTAGAAGCAAGTGAATAAAAGAAAATTCATCAAGATGTTCAAAAATATTTTTACAAGGATATGAATGAAAAACATATTTTCATCTCGAGTATTTATAGGGAGATAATGCAACTCTATGGGGCACCTCTATAGATATTACAATTAATGGCATAAACATACCGCATAGTCAAGATATGATAAGGTAGATACATTTATGGCCATACATACCAATTGAATTGAATGCATACCTAGGATATACAAAATAATTTTACATAGGATATTCAAACTTGTTTAAACAATATTTACTAGGATATGACACATAGGTTGGTATTAATTATAAGTTAATCTCTAATTGAACCTATGTGGAACTTAAATTTCTACATGACATGATTAACACTATATTATTGAGCTTTAATTTCTTGAAAGTATGAAAAATATTAGATTTACATATGGAATTTTAGTTTTATGCTCTATAGATGTAATAATAAACAATTCATGTTGATTTTGGAGACTTTTATGTCTTCTAGTGGTAGATCAAATTTGTAACACAATGTTACAATATCTAACACATGATAGATATAATATTTACTGTTTTCATGAATTTATTTTAGGTTGGGAGTGGGATTCCATATTTTATAATGTATGGATGTCAAAGTCTTGTCCTTAATAAGTGTAATCACATCGCAAAATATTTCAAGCCTTGGTCCATGTTTGTCTTCTCTTCGATATTTTACATGTGTCACAAATCAATGCACTAAGGTTTTCTAATTTTCTTATGCATTCCTTTGAGGGAACTTTACACAATCATGTCTTTAATTCCTAAAAGGAAAATAAGAACTTAAATTTATTTATATGAAAGGATATACACATAAAATCTAAATTAATTACACCCACAAACCACGTGTGCATGCTTCATTAGATATTTTTGACATGAAAGGATTGTACACAAGATTTCAAAGTGTACAATAATTACACATAATAGTTTGAATGTTATATTCTGTAGAATATTCACTAATAATTCCTCTTATGAAACCTTCCAAGTATATGTTTAAGGTGTTTTTCATTAAGTGTTTTTAATATAGTTTATACCAAAGAAAAAAATTTAATGGGTTATCGATACTTACACCGACAATAAATTTTAGGATGATAGAAATTTGAAAGACATGATAAAATCCCATCCTTTTACCAAGTGATCAGGCCTATGAGAAATGACAAAAACAAAAATTACATTTCATAAATATGATAATGAGTTTCTTGAAAAGGCCAATCCTAGGAATCCAAATAGACTTCCTTGAAGGGTGTCAACTTGTTTTATATAATTAAGGTACAATAATAATGATAAAATAGATAAATAATAATAAATCTAGAATTCAAGGTGGACTATGAGACCATTTTCAACATCGTACGTGGTTGAAGCTAGGCTTTGGGAAGTTCAAATTAATCAAAGTAGTCATACGAAAACTCTTTAGTGGATTCTCAATCTTCTTAGATGATATCGATATGATCTTAGATGTCCTCAATGTTTGGTGTAAATGTTATGGTGCACATGTTGAGTTATTGGATAACATAAAAATATTCCCACACGAATGGTTTTTAAATGATTGGAATATCGTATATGCTAGTGATGGGATGCGATAGACCTAGAATAGTCATCTACAGAACATACATGGTGATTTGAAGTAGTACGTTGATATTCTTAAACATGGTGATGCAATTTACATGAGAAGAAATTACTCCTCACACATAAATTCTGTCTCCTCCGGGAAAGGGAGCTAGACGTTAGATGAATAGGATTAACAACATTCAAAATTATTGTTGGCGATCATGAATCACCATCAATTTTACCATAGAGGTTAAAACCAACAAAAGGAAGAATGGAAAATGGTTAAAACCACTTGCCATCTGAGATATTAGGTTGTTGAAGAATGGTGGGAGGTTATGGATTCGAGTTGTAAGATGTTAGAAGGTTAGGATAAGTATGGTAAAATGGATTTGGGTTGTTTTAAGTGGTTAGGTTAGGGTAAATAGGATTTATGATGGTAAATTATATGATAATTAGGATATAGATAATAACAATAGGTAATGATAATTTTAATTGATGTGCATTGGGTCACCTAGGGGTGAAAATGGGGTGTCTATAGTTTTCACTTTTGTTGAGATTTATGTAGGCACCATCTATGAGACAAAAACTATCTCAAGGATGCTCTATTCTTGTAATAAGGATATTGTGATATTCTTCCCCCTCAAGCCAATGAGAAACTATGTTGGTCATTGGATTGAAGAGAGTTTATTTCTTAGATAGGCTTGCTTTAAGATGATCCATGATTATGATAGTATTCTATCATGACCATGTTGGATGGGTTTGCAGAGATGGTAAAAATCTTGGAAACAATAGGTAGGGTAAGTGGAACATGGAACTCATACATATTCGTGCTTTGGAAAGACCATTGCATGGATAGGATTCAATTGGAAAGCTCTAATGAGTATGTGTTGAGTCGTGGGACCAATGGGTTACAGGAAACATCGTAATGTGTTGCAAACACAAGAGATGGAGATCAAGGGTGAATCAGTCTATTAAAAATTTATACCATTTGCAATTAATCATTCATTACCAATCAAATAACCATTCAATCATACAATAACCATTTGTGTGTTTACATAAGCATTAAATAAAACATACAAACGAATAAGAGAAAGAGTGTAAAAAATAACACTAAAATGATGTGGAAAACCCTCAAAGGTAAGAAAAACCATTAATTTTTTTTTATATTACTCACAACAAAGAAATTTATTGAAGCACCAACTTCACAAGGAGCACCAACCCCTAGTTTATGAAACACCAACTGCACAAGGAGGCTACAACCCCCTAGGATGACTAATCACAAACTCAAACACTTGAATATGTTTGATCTCTGATTTTTCTGCCGCCACAACTGATGGAGATCACATATTCAACTCACAAACCCTAGCTCATACCATAGGTCTTCAATCTTACTCAATCTTCTTCTTTCTCAACTTCTCTTGGCTCTAAAATATTTCTCTCATGTCTTCAATCATTATTTAACATTTAATTCTCTTATTAAGCCTTCAAATCATCCACACATACCTTAAAATCAATATCCTGTGGGTCTCACTTCTTCCCTCTAAGAGCAATACTTCAAAAATGAACCCAAAACATCAGTTTTATACCTTTTTCTTTCTTCCAACCCAAAGGAGATAGGTCCTACACCTTTGGTTTGACCAATGCATTACTAGAAACATCCAATAACTTCATCACATCAGTCACAAGTGACCCATGTAGGTATTCCTATCCAAAAACAACTTTTCATGTACCAACATACTCAAAACCCCATGGGTACAAAGAGAAAAGTACCCTAACATTAAAACCATAATTTTACATGATGCATAAATAACCAAACATGCTTAAATAAACATTTTAAAATCATACCTGGTCACAATTTTCATCAACCAAACATAATATTTAATATAATAGGACCATTGTTCTTTGTTCATTTCAAAATAGTCATTTCCTTCACCCTTCAAGACACTATCAACATCTTCATGCCACTAGATCACTCCAAAACTTGCAAAATATGTCATGTGGCCACGAAATATAAATTTAAGAACCTTTATAAAAATTATAAGAAAGTTATAAATCATGAAAGAATCACCTGATCAAACCACATCTAATTTTTTTCTTCACCAAATCAAGCTTCCAAAAAAGTACATTTTAAAGAATAGTTGATTAACACCTTTCTGTAATAGTAAACTTATCCAAATGGATTAATTGTATGAAAAAGGTATCCCTCTTCACTCTCCATGTAATATAAAGTATCATCTAATCCATTTCATTATCTAACCAACTCAAAGCATCCATAAGATGTTGTCTATACTACACTGGACCTATAAAACATAAATCATTGTAAATTTATCGACTTATATTTCCAATGAGAACTTGAATCACCTCCTAACCCATTTTTTAGCTCCTACGATTTCCACCTTCGAAGACTAATCCAAACCTGTCTGAAAATAGTCCTTTGACTAGTCAACATGAATAGGGCACACTTTGCACTTTTTAAGAATAAGGACCTGAAAAATACATGAAAATCTATTTACACTCACTTAATAAAAAAATTAGTTGGAAACTTCTATGGAACATCTTACCTTAAACTGAAATTCTTTAGAAATAAGAAAATTTTGATGGAGCCCACATACTACCACATACTCTATCACACATTTATGGATACCATGAAGGGTCCTCTATAACATAAAATCATCATTTTTGATGAAACAAAATTAATGAGGATAGTACAACAACTTTAATACAAAGCCGCTTTGCTAGGGTTTAATAAGGATTTCAAACCAATTTATCTTCTTTACGAGCATTCATAACAACATGATGGTCAAACCATTTCATTATTTTTGTGAAACATTCATAAATTACCTAATAATCTATTCCAAATATATCATTTCTCCATACAAAGAAACCAGTTCACAACAAGCATCGAAGGTCGAATTTTGTCTTAAAAACACATTAAAACTTACCCAGTTTTGATAAAACTTGCATATCTTCAAAATATAATTTTAGAATCACCTAAAAAATGGTATGAAGCACCATGTCAACGCATTTTAACTTTCCATACTCACCTTATATCCTATATATTACTTAAAATCTCTATCCAATCTCATTTACCTGTGTTAAATTGCTTGTTCTCAACTGTTTGCTTCCCGAGGACCAAAATTATGCATCTAACCTATAAATTATGACATAAAAGGAAAAAAAAAACCTTAGTTAAACAACCAATATTATGATACCATGGTTAAACAACTAGATTCGCCATCTCCAAATCTCATATCTATACCTTATTCTGCTTGTTCTGGGGCTACAGGAAAGTATGGAATTACGACACACTACTTAAAACTCATGACTTGACCTAGATTACCATATGTAGATCAATATAAAATGAATCTACTATATGGAATATGACAACACACAACTCAATAGAATGGAAACAATTTAAATTGACAACATACTTGACTTAATGGACCAACAATCTCCCCCAGACTGAATTGTCTTCTACGGTAGCATAAATGATCATTTGGACATAATAAGAGCTTCAAAATATCTCCATATTAAATTATACTCCTTCAGTTTCCTTCAATCATGCTTTACATAACTTTTTAATTCTATCTAATTTCCAAGAACATTAAATTTTTCCTTCAATCCAACAATATCTTTCTTTAGGACTATTTTCCCTAAACTCCAATCTCGGTGCAAAAATGGATGACTTTTCCAATATCTACATTCATCAAAAGAAAGATAACTTATTCTCAAATTATCCCCTTGGGATAATACAACACATATCTTACTGTAAGGACACAAATCATAGTTATTACCTTTAAATTACACCATGAGCTGGGCTCAAACAATTAGACACAACTCTAAATATCGCATTTAGTGTTTTCTTCCTTCTTTGACCCAAATCACCCTTGTTAGGCAAACGATTTAATTTTCAAGCTATCCTTCTTATATCCCTCCTCTATTTAGTTACCTAAACACTTCACATACCCAAGAATAAATCAAATTACAATTTCCCTTGCTTTATATACTCTCTTAGACCTTATCACATTGCTTTCATGCATATTTATTTTCCGTAGTAGCTACTATCACAATTCTAACTACGTAAACCATCTTAAAAGGGAAAAATTACTTATGAATTCTTATCATCTTAAATATTTTTGATAGTATACAAAAATAGACTTTAAGAACATTCAGATCATCAAAATTTTCTTTACAAGATTCATTTTTATGTAAGCACAAACTAGTACCATGAGTACAAAGTGACATTCCATCTTTAGATCACACATAAATACCTCTAGGTCACTCTAATTCATTGAATCCTAGCAGGCATCCGAGAAAACGATATCTCAATAGGTCATCACATTTTATTACCTATAGATATGAATTTCATGTTTCTATAAAACTATTACTCTACCCCAAAGAACTTCTCTAGCTATAGCAGACACTTGTTTCATCAATCTAGGATACTACAAAACCCTTGTCATATGGAAATTCCTTTTAATAAATATTTCTCATCTCTTTTCATGGTCTTTAATTCATGTTTCACACCATCAAATATAGACTATACATTCTTAGATCTTGAAATGAGGTAAAAAGACTTATAAATAAAAGTACATCCCCTTTAGCTTTAAAATCATCTTTTAATAACTTCAAGTACTTAGATATGGTGAATCTACCAATAATCACCATGCACCAATGCCATCTTGCCTTATTGATCTTCTTTGACACATGTCACACATGATTTGAAGTTATTTTCAACTCCTCGTTGCCTTAATAAGTCAATTCAAACATGTAGCATCCTTTAAAGCATCTTATCCATAGCTTAGATTGTAATATTTTACCTAATACAAATGATATAATACCTCAAATAAAATACCATTCATACTATCACAGTCCTTGTCTTAACACTCATCAATGATCGAATTAGAATATTTCACATACCTGGAGAGTACTAATTGAATACATAATCGACATCATTTTGGAGCTCCATACATACCCAATAATCTCTTCTTGAGATCAAAACACAATCATACATAGATGAGAACCCTCATTTAAGTTTCATGAACATCTTGAATGTTATAAATACCTCTTTTATGCATGCTCGGTAACATAAATGCAATTTTAAATCTCTTAAGACATGTAATTTCTTAAAGCACAATAGACTATAACCTATAAGATGTCATGTGAGATGATATTGTACCTTTTTACTTCCTTTTGACTCCATTTAGATTTTTCAGAATTATGCACAGGTTTAGCACTTGTAAATCTTTGAACAATCCTAAAGATCCCTTTTTCTTTCTCTATAACCTAAGATTGATACTTCCACTTGCTTCAACCCAGATTTGGACATGAAGGATTGACATAGACCACAAAAAACCTTTGATACAGTCCTTTAAAGAGTATGGAAACCTCTGAGGTCAACCAACATACTTGGGATGTTGTTAGAGATGTTCACGCCTTTCAGTACCTATTTAATGATTTTCACATATCACCAACTATTTTTTATGGCCTTACAAAGAATCTATACCCCTCTTTGAGGCCACCCAGACCGAGAGTACCTAGATTTAACCATTACATGAGTACTTGAGATCATGTCAAAGTAAGATAAACCTTTTTATTGAAGTCACTTAGCTCATTCTATTATTTCTTGATACTTCTTCAAGTTCATTTATTCCTAGACACTTTAATCACATTATACTCAAATAAGAATGTATCTATTTTCCTATGTGAGTACGACCATGCCTATACCTTGCATAAAGAAGAAAAATCAACTAGGGATAAATTTAATGTAAAAATTAAAATCATCTTATACCCGAGCATACCTTTGAAAGACTCTTGTAACTCCAATGATCCTTAAAACATCCTTACTCTAGTTTCATGACTTGAACCCCATAGATCATCAATGTATCATGATTGTAGCAATACTTCAGCATATTGTTCCAACATCTAAACATTGTACCATTTTTTTAATGTTATCATAGCTATAGGAGCCATTTAATCCAATGTGTGGAGGATAATATTCATAAAAATCATAATGTCTTTGTCAATTATGTGCATTCTTACTTCCTTCAAGCTCATAGTATACTTTTGGTATCACACTTACCCTTAATCTTTGTACTCATTATTTTTATTAAAAATACCAACCTAGAATGATCTTTAGTAGTTCATCATAATGTCTAGACAACAATACTCCCCCTCAATTTATCATACTTTCCTCATAAAAACTTATCTATTCATGATGTTTTCTTGTTACATAATATACACCTATAATGTTCTTTGAACTTTCCATTCATTGTTAGATTCATAAAAAGTACAAATTAAAATACATAATTTAGTGTTTAAGGTTTACATCCAATATTCCTTACCTATTTTTTATAGTTCAACCATATACTTATAGCTTGCACACTTCTAGATTATCTTGACATTACACAAAACATTGATTTTGAGCCTTCAATTTTCTTCCTAATGATGTCACAAAGGATTGCATGTAGCTCACAATAATAATCAGAATGAGAAACTACCACGGTCCATTTGGATTCTTATTGGGTTACTTAATCTTCCAACATCAACTCATAGATTGAATTTAACTCCTTCAAGGACAATACTCTATCATAGAGACAATGAGCCTTCACAACCTTTATAAACAATTTCGACACATTGACCTACTATACACAGGACTTTAATACATAGCATCGAGGTGAATAAAAACACACGACCTTAACATTTAAGAATAGTTGAGGTATAAGAAAATTTGATGAAATTATAGACTTCTTGAAGACTTCAGACCAAAACATGCACTTTGAGACACAAGGGCACATACCCTAATACACCAAACATAGAACTTAGAAATCAATTGAAGACTTCTTGAGAAATTTCTTAGCACAAAGACACACTTTATTTTGATAATTTTTCAAACTCTACCTTTGAAGAGCAACTATATCATATTCTTTGTGCAAAACTCTTTTAAAAAAACATAAAAACCTTTGTAAAAGACTTAACCACTTGTTCAACCCTTTCATGATATAAAACTATGACTTAACCCACATATGCTTTGTACTTTTGTTTCATGAATCAAACCAACAATCCAAAGACCAATATGCTCAATTGATTAAAAACATTCCTTAACATAAATATTGAATATTCTCAAACTCTTATATATTCTCTCGAAGGTATGATATAGATAATAGTCATTAAATATGCTCATTATGCAAGACAAAATACTTCTATAACAAAAACATGGAAAATACATATCTAAGAACAACTTCAATGATAACCATATACTTTTTCAAATAATTAAAACAATAAAAACTTATACACCTATCCCTATCAATCACTCAAAACTCATGGAGAGATCATTCAACATACTTTATAACACTTGAAGTGTTCCAAACACCTAGTTCCTTCAATTTATCATGAACTAAAGAATGTAGGAAGATGTGATCATACTCAACTAGAATAAATATACCTTTTTGAGCTTACAGGCTTGAAAACCTTGTTTTACATCTCAGTAGCACTAGAATACTCTATTTTTTCAATCTTTGAATCTTTAAATTTCACATTCTAAGAATCAGGTCTCTTGACCTCATATATGGGACTGATATTCCTTCTTAACATTCTTCCATTTCACTCATTTATGGCTTGAAACATTCTGGTATCTTTTGGAGTTTCACCATGATGAAAAAATCTAGCAATGTGTCCATGTTTGTGACATTTGAAACATACAATCCCATTCTTATTTCTTCTAGGTTCAAACACACTTAGGTTCCATCCGAATTCCTTGACCTTATTCCCAAACTTATAGCATGAGTGAAATTCACCCTTGAAAACACCTAATTTATTTCCAAATGAACTTCTCTTGCAATCTTTACCTCTATGAGAAAACTTATGACAAACAAAGAAATATCCATTGAATAAAGGTCCATACCTCATAGCATTATGTTTTCTAACCGAGTTAAACCTTCTTAAATCAGTCCTCATTTTCACCTTCACATATTATTTATAACTTGGACGAACTTCATCAACGTGCTTTCCTTGAAACCCTAGGCATGTTTTTTCATTTGTATCTATTTTCCCTTCTAAACAATCATCGAGAGATTTGGAGCTCTTATAAAGCTTATCATACATTTTTAACTGTAAGAAGAATTTTTAAAATCTACTTCAAGGGCTTTAAATTTATCTTCATACATGGAACATGCTTCCTTTTTCTCTTTTATGGCATTAGAAATATTCTCCACTTGAGATTTCAAATTCTTGATAGCTAGATAATAATATTTTTCATTCCACTCATTTTCTCTTGTAATAAAAAAAAATAGACTCAAAGCAAACTCTTATTGTTTCCTCAAAAGGCCAATATACTTACCCATTTATGCTCTTAGGATCTCCTTCAAGTGATTAGAATTTATTTTCAAGGACCTACTATAATATCAACTGTTGGAAGAAAAAGAGACTGACGGGGTGAATCAGTCTATTAAAACTTTAAACCATTTACAATTCATCATTCATTAGCTATCAAATAACTATTCAATCACACAATAACCATTTGTGTGTACACAAGAACAAGAGTAAGATAGTACACAAGAAAACCAAATATATGTAGGAAACCCTCAAGGGAAAAAAACACTAAAAATGTTGATATTACTCCCAAAAATAAATTTAGTGAAGCACAATATTCACAAGGTGCACCAACCCCTAGTTTAGTAGAGCACCAACCTTACAACGAACACCAACCCATAATTTATTGAATCACCCACTACACAAAAAGGCTACAACCCCATAGGATGACTAGGAAAAACTAAGCCACCTGAACATGTTTTATCATTTTTTTGACACAACTGATAGAGATCACATATTCGACTCGCAAACCCTAGCTCATACCCTAGGTCTTTAAACTTTCTCAATCTTCTTCTTTCTCAAATTATCTTGGCTCTAAACTCTTTTTCTCATCTCTTAAATCAGTATTAAACATGTAATTATCTTCTTCAGACTTAAAATCATCCAAACATACTTGTAAATCACTTTTCTCTAGGTTTCACTTCTTCCTCCGAGAGCACTAGGTCGAAATGAACCCAAAACATGATTTTTATAACTTTTTCTTTCTTCAAACCCAAAATAGGTAGTTCCTAAACCATTGGATCCACCAATTACTCATTATAAACATATCATAACTTTATCACAACATTATCAAGTGACAAAAGTAGGGTTTCCTATCCAAAAACAAATTTTTATACACCAAACATTCTCAAAACCCCTTGGGTACAAACGAGAAAAATACCCTAACATAAAAACCATTATTTTTCATGACGGATAAATGACCAAAAATATTTAAATTAAAATTTAAGCATCATACATCGTCTCAATTTTCATAATCCAAACATAATATATAATATAATGGGACCATTGTACTTTGTTCATCTCTAAACACTTGTTTCCTTCAACCATCAAGATCATGTCAACATCTTTATACAACTAGATCACTCCAAAACATCCAAACTATGTCATGTGAATAATAAATGGAAATTTAAGAACATTTATAATTATTATAATAAAGTTATAATTCATGAAACAATCACCTTCCCAAACCATAACTACTTTTGTCTTCACCAAATCAAGCTTTCCAAAAACTAGTTTTCAACAAGAAAGTTGGTTAACACATTTCCTAGAACATTCGAGACCTCCAAATTTATTCATTGGATGAAAAATTCAGCTCTCTTCACTCTCAAGGTGATATAAAGTATCAAGTAATCCATTTCATTCTCCAACCAACTCAAATAATCCAAAATATCTTTTCCCATCCTATAGTGGTGAAAATCGTTGTCCCCAAACTGACCTAGAGACCATATAAAAACTCATAATCAATATTAAAAATTATATAAATGGAAATTTGTATTAATTATATTTCCAAAACAACCTTAATAACCTCCTAAATAATCATGTATCTCATGTAATGTCCACTTTCTCGAAGACTACTCCAAACTATCCCAAAAGCGCCTTGTGACCAATCAACACAAATAGGGCACACTTTACACTTTTTCAACATCACCATGACATTAAAACCTTCATGAAAATATAGTTAAAATACCATAATAAATAAAATTTCAATTTATTTGGTATCTTCTTTGGAACATCTTACATTAAACAATGAGTGGTGAAGTAAGGTCTTTTAAGGGACATCAAGGTTGATTGTTAGTGCCTCATCAATGGTGTATTGAGAATTAAGGTTGGTTTCAAACTTGGTTTGTGAGGCAGGAGTTAAATAGAATCATGGATATGGTTATTATGGATTGATTATATTCTCTATAGGTAAAATATGATAGTGTTAACATGAGCACGATATTTTACAGGAATTTTAAAGTCATTTGGTGGAAGTCATAGTTATATATGCCTCATTTAGGCCTAGTTTTAGAGCCTAATGAGGTTTAAGATCTAATTTCAGGTCATAGAAGGACCAGGTAATTTAAGCCTATTAATATTTCATAGGGAATGTATGAACAACCAATAGGAGTATTTCAGCTCAAGAAGGAAAATTTAAAAAATTCACCCAAGTTGGCCTTGAGATTTAGCGGTGTAGTTTGATGAAAATGAGATAGATGTGATAAGTACAAGAAAAAATGGCTAATCAACCTATGGAGAGTATATAAGGGTTTATTTTAGTGCTCCATGCAATATTTCATCAAGTTTTAAAGAGATATGTGAAAGTTATGCTATTATTTTTAAAAATTGGTTAATTAACAAATAAAAATGAAGTTCCTTTCTTCTTAGCACCCAAGAATAAATTTGAAGACTTATTTGGATAAATAATGTAAGTAATTTTTTTAGAAAACTGAAAGATTGAAATGTAGATTTTTTTAGCAAAAATGGATAAGTATCAAAGAATAGATGAGCACTCTCTTGACAGTTATTTCTCTTCTCAGGTCTGTTTCTTGAAGTATTGAGTTGAAATGAGTCATTTTTGGTTTTCTTGTCAAGTTTGTGAAGTGGTGCATATGTTTAGAGTTTAATGAGGTCCTCACCATGTCATATTGGTTACTATCATGAAATTCAAGCATAATCATTCTAGAAGTTCCATCTCAGTTTTCAAGGACAATCTCATTCAATCATGTGATCTAAAGGTAAAATCAGGGTACAATGTTCAAAATGGTTGTTTGTGTTGGAAATTTTTCTTTCTCTCTTCTAATGACCATTTTCTAATTTGATGGAGTTCATTTTTATCCTTGTATTAAGTGGAAAAGAAAAAAACTTAGGCTTCTACCTTGTCTTCGGTTACATTTCTAAGAAAAGTGTGCACAAGAGCATGCTTGAATACTTTTATCCTTGAAACCTCTCTCTCAAAACATTTAATAGACCCATCTAGTTTCTATTGAAGTATATTTGACAATCATGAACTGTTTCACATGTGAAAACTAAGTTAAATGGTAGAATTTTGTGTTTATGCATGATGACAATCGAGTTGTTGAGTATTCTTCAATTTTCAAGTTGATTAAATTACACAAAGGTGTTGGGTATTTGTGAAAATGGTGTGGTTCTTGATATAATAATGTCAAAGAGATATCATTCATTCTCTATGAAAATCAATGAATTATCAAATACCCGATTTATCATGCTTAAATTCAAAATGTTGCTCATCATCATTTTTAGATTGTGCACTAAAATTTGTTTCTTGGGGGTATTTTTCGATGTTTCTCAATTGAAAATTGATTTAAAAATATGGAAGTTGGTCGCAAAAATCCTTAACATCTTGAATTTAGAAATTTCATCGAAATTGAGTTAAAAACAATTTTTGAAGGATCTCGTGAAACCTCTATGCACAAAACCTTGAATCTAGGGGTTATAAAAGATAATTGTTCTAATCATAAGTTTCATCCAACCAAAAATCACAAAAATGTAAAGTTTTCTTTGTGTAGGGGAGTCAAGCATGTTGTAAATAATAATGAGTCGATTTGAAGACTTCACCAAAACCGTCCTTTATGACTATGCATAGGTAAAGTGTAATTTTATGAATAGTTTCTTCAAAATTATTATCCCAATCCTCTTTCATAAGATCCAAATTATATAATAAAGGTTCAATAAGTGTTTTTGTGTTTATGCTACATATAAAATGCAAAAATGTTTGGCAGTGGCTAAGAAATGACATAGTTCTATTGTTTTACAGTCATAATGAACTATGAAAGGATTTATTTCTTCAAAGGAATGATTGATGAGTGGTATGTGGATGTTTTTTTCATCAAGGAATCATTTCATAGGCTAATTTTTTTGAAAAGGAGTCTAAGAAACTATTGTTATGAAAGGTACATATGTTTCAAGAATAATGTCAATGTAGAATGCATGAAGAGTTCAAAACCATGTGTAAGAAATGTTACAAATTATTGAGAATATGAATGGTTATAAATCATCTGGTTTGAATTTTTTAAGTTTGGAGAAGTCTAACATATCCTGGATAGTTACACAGGTGTTAGTCTTTCTCTCTTGACTTGAATTGAGAAGATGAAAAGACAATTTATCTTCATCAAGAAAGGAAATTAGGTAAGAATACTTTTAATGTAAAAAGGGAATTGGAAGAGAGACCTTTTAAAGTAGATCTCAAAAAAAGGTGAGTGGAATTTTAACAAGAAATGTGGAAGTAAAAAAGGTCAAGAAATCTGAAGCCAAAAGTTTTTTTTTGTAAGAAGGATTTTTAAGATCGATTAGGAATTTCAATTATGATGATACACTGAGATATTAAAACTCTAAGATAGAGTTAGTAAAAAATTATATAGAGAATGGTGATAACAAAGATATATGAGGGTATTTTTTGAGATGAAGTATGTTGTTAACAGTGTGATGACTTGATGAAAGTGAGACCATAAGAAAAACATATAATTTAGTGAGATCATCTATAACTGTCAAAGATGAAATTCAAAATGTGTGTGAAAAGGTCCAATAGAATGACCCGAGTGAACCTATGCAATTCCAAGAGTACAGTGGGAGATATAATATTATTTTTCAGACTAAGACAACATGTTTTGAAGGAATTTAAAGACTGCAATTATGAAAGTGACCTCTATGAGCATGTGTGATTGTTGAATCTTGAGGATCAAACAGGACTTTGAGCTAGAAATCCAAGAAGAGTAGATGAGTGCATCAAATAGTAATATAGTAGGTGGACAAAGAGTTTAAGTTTTTATGAAATTGTAGGTAATTTAAGAAGGTTAGCCTACAAATTTAGAGTCCCAATTAGGGTTCATACAACAGATTGAAAGAAAAAAATTAGGAGAAAAAATTGGAGAAGTGAGAAAATCTAAGGGTCATCACCAATTATTAGAGACAACAAGAAAAGTGTGAGCAAAACTCAAGAATAAGTCTAAGTTGCAACATAACACATAGGGGGTTGGAGAATCCTTGTAAGTAGTATCTTACAAATGATTAGTTCATCCACCGATTAAATTATAAGAAGTTGTGTTTCCTTACAAGTTGTAGATTATAGAATGTCAATATTTGTTGACTGAATTAATTTTTAGGTTGTAGCATCAAATTTTGAGTTGTAGCTCAACTTGAAATCATTATAACTCATAGGTGAAATTGTCCAAAGCTACTTCTCTTATTTCAATTGGTTTTCTTCTATTTTGGGTTTCTCACTTTAAATAGTGTCTTGGCTCTCTCTCATTTTCTTGTGTATAGTTTCATGTGATTTTCTTAACAAGGTTGGTTAATTAAAATATCTAAAAAATTTAATAAGACACCAATTCAACCCCTTCTTAGTTTCCAAGTTTCCAAAGGTTGGTATCGAGTTTGATCCTCCTGGAATCAAGTCTAGCAGACTTAGAGTAGGTTCTTCCTTAATCAAAAGCATAGTTATTTAATTAATTACTCATAGAAGTTCAAGAGATAAATATGTTAGTGAGGATGAAATCCTAGATGAAGAGGAAACATTATTAAATTGTGAACTAGGACTGATAATTTCTCTGGATGAACTGAAATATCAAAGGAAAAAAATAAAGAAATTGAAGATCAAGTTGAAAGAGTATGAAGATAAGATCAAACTTCTTGAGGAGAGTAAAAGCATAAGATGAAGATGGAATCAAAAATCTTGAGGGACAATTGGAGATGGTTTGAGAATCTCTCAGAGATAAATAAAAAGAGCATCTCAAAATCAGTTCAGAGCTAGAATATTAGGTTAAAATAATGTCGAAAGATCTACATACCGGATAAGACACCGCATGAGACATGAATAAGAGCTGATATATTTGAGATATGTATTAGAGGAAACAAAAAGATACTAAATATTTATAAGAAGTTAGAAAAGAAATTTAAATCTCTAAATGAAATTTTGGACAAACAAAAGGTAACAGATGATAAAATTGGACTAGGTTTCATTAAATATCCTATAAAGAAGAGTGAAGATAAAAAAGTTGGTTCAAGTGGATAGTCAAACATGAATACAACTAAGAGGAAAAATTCAAGAAGGCCTAAACCTATTAGGAAACCTAATGCTTTCAGGTATGAAATAAATTTTAATGGATATTGTTATTCATGTTATGGTTTTGGACATAGAGCTAAGAATTACATAAATAAATTTGATGGAGAATACCCATGGAGAAACTGTAAAACTGAATATGAGAGGAATGTAGTGTGTTTCAATTTCCAAGAAAAAGGACATATTGTAAGATACTTCTTAGAGGAACCAATAAGTCAATATTGGAAATAAGAAGACTCGGGGAAGAAACTATGTTGTATGTTTAAATTGTAATAGATAAGGGAATTTTTCATGACATGTTCATAAGTATCTAAGAGATGATAATAGGTTACATGAACTCATAAGATAAGTTAAAATGAATCCAAATAAGAAGATGAATCCAAAATATGAGACAAAAGTAACTATGCCTAAAGGATCCTCAAGAAATAAGGAGATGAAATGGATATACAAAATCAAATAAGAAAACTTAGGAATTAAGAAAGAAGAGAATGATACGAGAGTAGTGTGGGCATATAATGCAAGTTAATGCAAGACACCAAGAACTAATGATTAATATAGAAAGAGTTAAAGAAAGACAAGGACAATTCATAAAGGACACTCACTTATAGGCAAGGAATACTAGGGAAATAAAGGAAGAAAATCTAATAGTGCATCAAAAACGATAGAAAAGGATTCACATGAAAGAGAAGGGAAGAGTGAGTCATCAAACCTTTTGACGACATCCTATTGTTATGAGAAATTATATCAAGAATATATTGTCTTCTCTATTCTTTTAGAAGACATACTCTCCTTAGAAGAATCAGTGATGTGTTTGGAGTAAATTCGCCATCATCAAGTGTTGTTAAGATACTTTTACTTTGCAAAAGTATCATAATTAAAAAAGGAACATTATGTGTCTACATTTAACACTTGAAGTATGTATAATTGAAGTCATGTTGTATGATAGTTCTGTTCTATATCAATCTTCTAAAAGTTTGGTTAAGGGAGTTAGCTTGTGAGGTCTCACTTTTGTCTCCAAGACAACTATTTTAGCATTCTCAAAGTTTGTCCATTTAATTCTATTATTTTTCTAGTCATGAGTCATGTTGTTAAAATATCAAAATGTGAATCCTTACCCTACATGAATGGTTAGAGTTTAGGTGTTTAACTAGTATGTGAGAAAGGAATATTAATTCTAGGTTTTATGCTTGTGTCATAAAACATCCATTGGCGAATGTATTCCTCTCGGTCAATTTATCTTTTAGAGTCTTCTTTGTCATGTTGTATAAGTATAAACGAGTTTATGTGATAGTCATGTAAGTTAAAAGTGTTAAAAATTTTATATTGCAATTGTCCAAGTGTCAAATGTCTTAAAACATGTATGATTGGTCTCATAGAAGGTTCAGGAACTATGAGTTTTTCGTAAATAAGTGTAAGGTTATAGTGGAAATGTTACATTCATTAATACTGGGATTAAATAGTTGGAACTATTATGTAAGTGTTTCGAGAGATCAATAAAATGTTTTTGTTGGGCTAGAAGTCTCTAGGGATGATCATAATTTTTTAAAGGATTATACACATGAATATGAAATAGTTCTAAAGTAAAATGAAGGATGTGATAAAATTTCCAAGTGAATAGTGATTTTTGGTCTTATAACATATCATTGTGGTTTATGTAAAGAGTTTGAATGTAATACGAATACCCCTGATGAAGGATTGTAATAATGAAAAAACAGGTCCTTTATCTATTTTTCAACACATAAATGTTGTGGTGTTTATTGTTTGACATGAGAAGATTCAATAACTTCAAGGATTTGAAAGTGTCTTATGTTGATTTTCAAAGAAAGTGAGCTATAAGAAGAGGATTCTCGTAATTGGAGTCTACAAGGTCGAGAAGACATATGAAGGCATTTGAAGCTATATTTATTAGGGGACGCTGCTACAAGTGTATAGAGTAGAATTCAATTATAATTCCAAGGGATTTTAATCAGATTGAGAAATTACTTTCAGAAATGGGAACCATTCCTTTGTGCTCCTCCCCACATGCTAGTATTTTCTTGAAAAACTATGAGTTGGGTCTATTTTTTTGACAAAAGTTAGTTTTTTTAATCATGGTATTCAGGTAGAGACCATTACACCCAAGAAACTAAACATTCTTATTCATAACCTTGGTAAATTTAAATGTTATTAGAAATATTGGTGTGACAAACCGGAGGAAAGAATTTAGTAGGATTTTCGTAGAGCTTAACGAAGTTCTCAATAATTTTAGAGCATATCCATTCTTCTCGGGCTCATCGCCCATGAGCTAGGGCGCAATGATTGAAGATTGAAACCATAAATATTTTATTTGAAATTTATAATAAAGTAATTTGATTAGATCTACTTAGATATTATGGAAAAATTTTAAATGTATACCATTTAATTTGAGAGTTTTCTTTACTAGTACTAGAAGAAGACAATGTGTAGGGTGAAGGGCTAAAAGAATTAAACTAATTAAGAAAGGAACCACAGTGTGATTCTAGAGTAAGAGTCTAGAAAAATTGAAACAAAAAGGAAGGCTATAATGGGTTCTGAATCTAAACCCATTTCATCTTGAAAATGCTTACATCAAGATTTATGCATGGTTGACTTTTTGTGAATGACCTAGTTGAGGTTTAGAGGCAAAAATGTAAAGGGAGCCACAAAAAGTTGTTTCTTGGTTTTTGGTCCAACATTTTGAGGAATATCATGGTGAGAAATAATGAACTATTTGAAGCTATCAAAACCTTGAGGTATCCCTAGAATCATTATTTCACTAGTATAATGTATAAACATGTGTTTAAGGCATAAAAGGTTAATTTTGAAAAATGTTTGTAGATAAACACATCTAAGGTCTTGTGTGGTATTTAGGTGATTGCTTTAACACCATACATAATTGATTTCTTATAGGCTATTATTGTTATAATATTTTGAGTTTGTTGGAAATCAAAACTAATTCTAAGGAGGAAAAATCATCAAAAGGAGAGCATAACAATTTTGAGCTAGTGAATCTAAGGGATGAGAACTATTGAAGTTGTTTTGACAGTTTTTGTAGTGTATTGACCAAGTGGAATGAGAATGATATCATTCAAAATTAAGTGTATGATCAAATTAAACATCATATCATGAAACTAAGGACTATAAACTATGATATTTCAGTATAGGAAGATTTGGTTAGTTTTTCTCATGCATATGATAGAAAAAAGAGATAAAAATCCTTCTTTAGGACAAGAAGATAGAGGTGGATGGTATAAAATTAGGGGAGGTAGAAAAAATAGCCTAATAAGGATTATGATGAGATACATCATGGTATAGTTGGGTTAAAAAGCATTGAAAATATAATTCAGTGGATTTAAGGTTCAACTATCAAAACCAATCATCTTAAGGTAGAATTGAACTTGGTATTGCACATGGTAAACTAAAGTGGCTGAATAAGAAAGAAACATGTTTACGGAGAGTTTTGAATTTACAGAATGAAACAAGTTATCACAATAGGTGAAGCTTATCGAGACAAAAGAATAACATCATTGAAGGGGAGGTTCATAAGGTAATATCATGTGTTATCATTGCTTCTTTACTTGTTACTCATGTTGTTCAATGTTTGAACCTTTTTCATAGATGTCAAAGAGGGAGAGAATGTTGTTAGAAACAAGGAATAATGATGTATGTTGTTGGCATTTTCTTACATCAAAGGTTTCGACTATATTTCCATCAATGCAAAAGGGGGATATTGTTGAACCCTGGTCATTGGTGTTTTCATTGATATCAAGTGGCATTGATGGAAAAGGTGTTAATGGTGAAGTAAGGTCTTCTAACAAACATTAAGGTTGATTGGTAGTGCCTCATCAATGGTGTATTTAGCGGTTGGGTTAGTTTCAGGATGGTTTCATGCTTGTTTTTGAGGTAAGAGTTCATTGAAAGCATGGACATGGTTAGTATGGCTAGATCAGATGCTCTACATGTCAGATATGATAGTTTTAGCATGGGCACAAGGTTTTACAGGGAGTTTCTGGTAGAAACTGGGACACTGAGAGGGGGTGAATTAGTGTCTTATCAAAAAAATTTCAACCATTCTCATTCCTTAGTCTTGCTAAGATAAACATAATAGATCACAAATAAGAAAATAATAGATAAGAGTACACAAAGAATGTAGACACCTAAAATTGGAATCTATACATGTTATCCAAAATTCACCCCTCAAGGTAATTTTGATAACCTGCATAATATCCTTATGCTAGAGCAAGCAAAAATGATGGAAGGAAAAAAATTGGATTTTGGGGCCCCTCTGGTTTCTCTCTGACTTCCCCATCCAAGGAAAATCCAAGAAGTTAGAAAAATGTGAGAAATCTATAAAATGAAGCGACAGCCTATTTTAATGCAAATCAGGCCTGAGAGCTACAGATCGTACCAAGGTTCATTGTACCAAGTTCGGGGCCAATTTGCAAAGAAATCTACAAAAGCCAATTTTCTTGGCCTAGGCCGCACAGGTACACATAGGACATCTGGGACCCAAAACACGAAAAGGACACAGAAAGTGGGAATCGGTGAAATCGATCATTTTTATACTGCACAGTCCGTGGGATGTTGGAACACGAGTTCTCTGCAAACCTGAAATCAACATAGGAAAGAGGAATTCAGAAAAATAATGTTTTCTTGGATCAAACTGCACATGTACATGTGGGACATCTGAGACCCGAAATGCCGAAATAACTGATAGGAAGGAAGCTTGCAGGTGAAGCGGTGGTCAATGGCCCCAAAGGCCGGGCCAACAAAGGTACGGGAGGGACATGCGTTCCCCAAAAATATTACTCACCTGATTTTTAAAGTGGGTCGGGTAAGATGCGAGAAAATGTGGAGGTTTTGGCTCAAGTCACACAAGAGACATCGGGACACCAGGACCCGAAATAATCGACATATCTACATGCAAGGAAAACACTGCGAATAAAACCCCGAACTTCAAACAGGCATAAATTTTGATCATGAGCTCTAATTTTCACAAAATTTGATTTTCCGGAATTAGCACAACATCTAGTCTTCAGCTCCAGTTAATTAAATGTTCATTCCCATTTAATGATACAAATGCTGTGCAGACCCAAAATAGCTTCCCGCACTTTAAGGATATAACTTTTGCATTTCTCAACAAAAATGCATAAAATTGGTACTGTTGGAATCATGGTTCTGATAGCAATGCAAAAAGACTAATAAATCTATAATTTGATGAATAATTGATGATAATTTTGTACAAAACGTGCCTTGGAGTTTAGAATAATGTTTTATTTGGTAGTTAGGATGCATTCAGTAGAGAATGGGGTGACATTTCTTACTGTTGTAAGTCATGGGATAGTATGGGAAGTCTTTTTCAAAAAGCATAACATAATTTCACTTCATTTACTACATATTGTAAGTGGTTAAAGGAAATTTATTGGGATTTTCATTTTCTCTCTCTGTCTCTCCTCTTCGAAATCTATAAACTGGAGTGTTAGGCTCATTGTAAGGGAGATAGTTTTTAAGTAGAAAAACTCTATCAAATTTGTTTTGTGAAGCCATAATATTTCAGGCCCTTGTAATGGACTCCTTTCATGGTGATCCAGGCCCTTGTTTTGTAATAGATTGAACTATGCATATCATGAAGGAATAAATACGAGTTTGTGGATGTATCTTCCCTACTATGTTTGTTTGCATTCCTCTTGCCTCTTCAATCTCTTTACAAATATATTGTGTCTATTTTACATTCTTACAAGAATTCATTATCATTTTGTGTGCATGAAATATTGTTGTGAATGCATTTTCTGGATTGTGGAGAACTGTTATCACCTCTTCTAGCATGCATTTTGCTTCTACTTTTCACACATTGGAAGACTATCCTCATTCCATCCTTTTCTTGTGTATCACCGCTTTAGTGTAGGATTTGTTTTCATGCACTCTCTCTCTCTCTCTCTCCCTGGTCCCTTGGAAAGTTATATTAGGAAATATAGTTTTTCTGTAGGAGAGTAGATTGTGGCAAGTAGTGTAGGAGTAAGAACCAACTTTCTCAGGAGGTCTATCTCAAGTAGAGAGTCCCATAGCTTAGAGATAGTACCCATGTTATCCAATCACATTATGAGCTTAAGCACACACACACACACTTGTGTAAACCATAAGTTGT
Organism: Taxus wallichiana var. yunnanensis; assembly: GCA_018340775.1. Taxonomy (NCBI): domain Eukaryota; kingdom Viridiplantae; phylum Streptophyta; class Pinopsida; order Cupressales; family Taxaceae; genus Taxus; species Taxus wallichiana. The sequence goes on from CM031236.1 coordinate 162,529,207, forward strand.
TGTGATTTGGTGATAACAATAGCCTCATTTTCCCACGTGTGCATATTTTAATTCAATCATCTCCTTGTTCAATCAAATACCCATCCAATCCTTATTAATTAATTAAGATACATTAAATAATTAATCATTTAATATTTTACATGTCTAATTATCCCATCAACATTGATCTTATTAATAAATTAATTCATATTAATTAATTGATACACCCATCCATTTCCCTAACCAACCTTCTAATTAGGATGCTTTTATCCTACACACACATCAACGTGCTTTTCTAGCTTTTACCCTGTCTATTTTTATGCCTTAACTAACTTAAATTCAACCCCAAACAACATTATCCTTCTTACATGATTTAAAGGATTTGGCACAATCATTAAAAGCACCAAAATCACACCTAATTCACAAAAACAACCAATTGGGTAAATCTTCCACACAATTGGTGGTGGCAACCGATCTGGTCATCGTTGTCCCTATAAAACCGGAGTTGCACTTCTCCATAATCGGGAAGAAATCATCGAATGCAGCAATAACAAAACAATAACGCAACAAAAATGTGAAAAACACATAGGCATGAATTCCTTCCATTCTACAATTCCTCCTTCGAACCAGAGCATGTCAACAACACTCATGTAGCCCTAGGAAGCTCTTCTTGATCATTTCCATAACATCAGGTGGTTTACATTGATTTTCTCTTATATTATATCATAATTATTATTTTCTTATTAAATTTAATACTTCAGTCCAGCAAGACTTGGGAATCCATTATTAGGTTGTTCTATTAGTGTTTCTATTTTCAAGCTTCCATTTCAGATTAGTCTACCTTTGACCTTTCCTTATTATGCTACATTCATCATCAAATCTACTCTTGTAACTATGTTTTCCATCTCTAGAGCCTTCCCTAGCCTCTGCATATGTTTTTTTTTTTTTTTTCCATTTCAAACCCCATTTTAACCATTTAGCTCATCTGTTGTAGCTTTACCAACATATCTACACTCCAGTCATTTCGGTTTCACTTTGGTTATCATCAACCAAGGTCCAATCCTCAATCTACCCTTTTTAATACATGATTTTTTTATTTATCATCTTTTGGTTTCTTCTACCTGAATTCCTTTCGAAGCTTGATTCCAATGTCCCGGAACCTCTATTACTTCCACGTTAAATCTATATCTTGCGGGGTTTTCATACTTTAGTTACATTCCATATATAACCTCCCGGTCATCATCAACCTACCTTTATATAGTCCGGGTTTCGCTGATCTAGACCGGTACATTTAATTTAATTTATTTTAATCAAATCAATATCTAGATTAGCTTTGTATGCACCTTACATTTTTTTCGTATTTCAGTTTTTGTGTACCTTATATTTTGCATATTATCCAACTTATTATTATTACTATTAGCTTATGTCATCAAATATGGTGGTTGGCATCTACCAAGGAAGCTAATCACTTCTTGGAAACTTGCTTTGTCTAGGCAACACCAACATAAATCTATCGATCCATTTTTGTTGTAGTTCATCTTATTTGTAGGTCATTAGCTTGTTATAGTGGAGATTAATAACCTTTGTGCCCATATCCATCACATCACATCTGAGGTAACATAAACCCTACAACATTTCTGATCTCGGCTAGATTATTTAGTAGCTAATGCATTAACTTCATTAGGAATGATAAATTTGGACAACATTCTTACAACGCCCAAAGTGAGACCACCATTTTAGTCATCTCTTTCTTTCTATAGCTTTCATTTTTCTACTTTCTACTAACACTTCAGCATGAGGATTTTATTTATTTCTTACTCATGTTGGCTTCATGGCTTGGATCGCTCATCACTCAAAAGTGAATAAAAATAATAGAAGTGTTATCCATGTATTCCTCTCTTTTTCCTTATTTTCTCCTTTTTAAACAAGTACTTTCTCAATCCTCTCTTTATCCCTATCAAATATCACACTTCTTTTTGGGTTTAAAATTAATGTTCTTTTTATATCCTATTTACACATATAGCTTGAGTAGGGTTTGAGCTTGATGCATATCCCCTCTTATCACATATGACTTGGAAATGACAAATCCATTAACACATCAAAACACTTCCTTTTCCCAAAGAGAATGACCGGGACTTCATCACCCAAAAGAAAGCTTCCTAAGACTTCCGAAGCTAAAGCAAACATGAAACCAACCAGAGATTTCCTTCTTCTAAGTACCTCATTATCCATTTCCCCTTTTTCTTTTTTCATAAGTTATTAAACAAAACAATAAAAATAATTGTTTTCTTGACTTTCTTGATTTAAAATGTTACAAAACTTCACCCCAAAAGGTTCTTTACAAATATCTACCACCATGCATGTCCATCCCATTGGCATTTTTGTTCTTTATAAATCAAATCTTCCCATCCAATCCAAACCATCTTATCATATTTCTCCTTCCCAATATCATACACTGCCTCAACATATACGATCTTCATTACTCCCTAACATTTTCACCGAGCATTTTTATAACCCATCACTAAGAATTTTATTTGAACACCAAGCACACCAAATAAATATAATCCATTTTGTAATCGATATCATAACTCAGCTCACCTCCATATCTTTCTCCTTTAGCAGCCTTTGATCCTTCCTCTAGTCCCTTATATGAAATTCTACTTTTAGACCCCCTAAAATATCTCGAACTATCAACTCATTCAGCTTGAGGATTTTATTACACCTACATCGTGTCATATCCAACATATCCCTGCTTCATCTAGAATAACCATCCAATCATCGAGAATCTACAAACATTCACGTTTCTTGTGTGCTCCAATAATCATATATTATAATCCAACCTCGAACGTCATATCAAACACCTCCTCCATCTTTAAGACATCAAGTTTTCTTATATCCTTATCCATCCACTCCTTATTGGACTTCAAAAACCATACAACACTTATCCTACACCCATATAAAATATAAGTACAACCCCATGCCTATCACATCAACTTCCACCACTCCTAAAAATCTAGTACAATTGATATTTCATGTTTATCTCCTTCTAGCCCCGTCTACGAATACTTTCACCTTAACTCTAGTGATGAATCATGTAAACCAAATGGTCCTACTCTATCCCTATCACGATATACCAATACCATCTTGGATTCATATACAACACTTTATGCACCTCAAAAATATCATCCATCCTACTATGTCACTATTTCCCAATATTACACAACCCCAACCAATTTTGTCTCCACTCTAGGTTATCTTCAAACTAACCTTCTAAGATCCACCATCGATAGATCCATACATACCTTCCACATCATATTATTTTAATCTTTATTCAATCAATATTATATAACCAACACCTATTTCAATATCCATACCTACATCTATCATTGATTCAATACCTAAATCTACCTCATTCACTTCATCATCCACATTTATTCCATCCTTACCCATAATATCATCCATATATCCAATCCCAATCCCTGCACCTACCACATCAATCATTGAGACCACATCCACATCGTCCTCCCCTCCTACATCATTTGAAGAAACTTTGAAAGCACTTCAACTTACGAAAAATTCAAATGATCCTTCTACCTCATCAGTGCAATCGAATCAATCTTCACTTTCCTTACATTTTTTAAACAAATATATAGACCACCTCCAGATCCTCCGGTGGAAATAATTTTCATTCCTCTAAGGACATAACCTCACACACAAAATATACAACCTTTAATACATTACGTCAAAAATACCTTATAAGGAAATTGATATTCCTACCTCTAAACAATCGAAACACGAAAACCTTTTCATCAAGAGCATTTCATAAAAAAATGAAACCATTCAACACTAATGGATTTACCAATACACAAACTAAATTCAGACCATTAATACATCAACACACTTATACTTTATCCTTAATATGTAGACCATATCAAACATCCAATTCTTCCTCAAGGACCAAGATATTCCACAACAAATCACATCCTAACGCTTTGGTCGAATCATGTAGGAGGTATTCGACACTTGTTACAAATTTCTACCATCATGATTCCTCCTATTGGGGAATTTTAGCCAAATAGAAAATAATTCATCATGGTTTAATTCCAACCTCGTTTGTGCATATCATCATACCCTTGGACATGATATTAAACATTACAGAGCACTTGAATCCATTGTTCATAACTTATTTAAGGAAGGAAACCTCATTCCTAGACAAAACTAATCTCTTTCTTCCACTTCAACATCTACACCTTTTAATTCATCTATCTAAATGCAAAAGTCCCCTTCTTCTTCACAAAATTTCAAAGCCATTTTTCCTCCAAATGATGATTCTTCAAGAGGGTCCTTCATTTTCCTTCAATATTTTCTAGTAACCACTTGGTAGAGTCCACATGACCATGAATCATCAACCAACAATAAAACTAAAACTAAAACACCAAAACATTAAATAAATCCACCACCATCCCTAACATCCAAATCAAGTCATACATCAACATCCCAAAATGCTATGTACCTTGGGATATGGTAATATAATATATATGGGTTGATGGAGATCTTTCGACATCTCGGCAAACATTTCATTTGTTAGTTATATGGGCTCACATAGGAATTAGTTATATTGGGTAATGAGTCGGCCCACATTGGGATTAGGTGTTACCCATCCTATTTAAAGGATGTGAGTATCAATATGAGGAGGTCATGGATGTATGATTTGATTCTTCTACTAAGTAGAGGTATATTAGAGGTGTCCCCTCGAAGTGGATTCCCATATAGGAGATTGTGGAGTTACTCCTTCCTTAAGGAGCATTGTATGGTGTTGCCCTACCTTAAGGGTATTATTGTGCATATATTGAATATCCTGGGTATCTTGTCCCCCGTATCTCTTGTGTTGTGTTGTGTTGTATACAACCTTAAGGAATGAGTAACTCCACAATCTCGCAAGATGGGAATCCACTTCGAGGGGGACACCTTTGATCTACCTCTACCAAGTAGAAGAATCAAATCATACATCCAGGACCTCCTCATAATAATACTCACATCCTTTAAATAGGATGGGTAACACCTAATCCAATGTGGGCCGAATCATTATCCAATATAACTAATTCCTATGTGAGCCCATATAACTAACTAAGGGGATGTGTGCCACATGTAAGCATCTCCATCAACCCATATACATTATAATATTATATCCCATGTGAACCCATAAATATAACTAAGGGGATGTGTGCCACATGTTAGCATCTCCATCAACCCATATATATTATATTACCATATCCCAAGGTACATAACATTTCACAAATCGTTTCAAAATATAGCCGAATCACTAAAATTAGGGTTTGGACCCAATTTTTGCCGAAATCGATGCTCTAATACCACTTGATAAGAACTTTGCATATAATAAATGAATAATTTGTAGAAGATAATATAACACAATATTTATGGGGGCCAATATTCTCAAATATGCAATATATGTAGAATAATACCCTTAAGGTATGGAAACACCATACAATGCTCCTTAAGGAAGGAGTAACTCCACAATATCCCAAGATGGGAATCCACTTCGAGGGGGACACCTCCAATATACCTCTACCAAGTAGAAGACTCAACTCATCCATCCATGAGGGCCATTATGAGAATTTGGTAATGCCTTTTGGTCTTACAAATGTGCCTTCAACCTTTCAAAGCTTGATGAACACTATTTTCAGGCCATTTTAAAGGAAATTTGTATTAGTTTTCTTTGATGACATATTTATTTATAGTAAGACATGGGAAGAACACTTACAACATGTAAATAAAGTGTTGAAATTTTTGGAGAAACATACTCTCTATACAAATCCATCTAAATGTTATTTTGGTGTATAAGAGGTAGAGTATTTGGGTCACATTGTATCCCATGAAGGTGTCAAATTTGGTCCTCAGAAGATGAAAGCTATGGTGGAATGGCCAAGGTCCAAAACTCTCAAAATCTACATGGGTTCCTAGGACTAACAGTGGTACTACTAAAGATTTGTGTGGGGATATGGTAGAATAGTAACCCCACTCACTGAATTGCTAAAGAAGGATGCCTTCCATTGGACATAATTATTCACTAAATCCTTTGAGTAGCTGAAGGAAGTCTTGTGCAACACCCCAATTTTGGCTACTCCCAACTTCTCAAAACCCTTCATTGTTGAATGTGATGCTTCAGGATTAGGATTGGGAGCAGTTCTATTGCAATAAGGAAGACTAATTGCATTTGAGAGTCACCAACTCAAAGAAAAATATCTGATCAAACCAGTCATGAGAAAGAAATGATGGCTATTCTTCATGCGGTCAAGTAATGAAGGCCCTATCTCATGGGTAGACACTTCAAGGTAAAACTGATCATGATAGTCTCAAATAATTTTTGGAGCAAAGGTCATCATCGAGGAACAACAGAAGTGGTAAAAAAATTGTTGGGTTATGATTTTGAAATCATATACAAACAGGGGTAGAGAAAATGTAGTAGCGATGATGCATTGTTTAGAAGGGATACATCCAAAATGCCTTACTATTTGGAATTTCCATGTTGATGGACGATTGGGTGGATGAAGCAATATTGGAATGGGATCAAGACAAGGATACACAATCTCTAATATAAAATATCAAGAAAGGATCTATGACATCTAAAAAATTTGGGTGGAAAGGTAATGCCCTATGGTACAAGGACAAGTTATACTTGAGTAATGATTATGAGTTGAAGCATAATATTCTTGTAGAGTTACATGCCTCGCTTTGTTGGAGGACACTCTAGGTTTTTGAACACATGTCATAGAATAAAAAGAGAATTATTTTGAGAATAACTCAATGGGGATGTACAAAATTTTGTATTACGGTGTTAAGTGTGCCAACAACAAAGGGGAAATAATCAAGACACCGAGTGTTTGTTGCAACCCTTACCAATTCCTAGCCAGAGATGGGAGGAGGTCTCCATGGATTTCATCACCGGATTGCCTTGTTCAGAGGGTAAGAATGTTATTTTTGTGATTGTGGATAGGCTCACAAAATATGCTCATTTTTGTGCCCTATCACATCCATTTGTAGCTAAATACCCCAACTATTTTTTTTGGAGACAGTTCAAAGGCTACATGGAACCCCAAAGATAATTGTAAGTGATCATGATCCTATTTTCACAAGTAATTTTTAGACGGAATTATTTTCATGTTTGGGTACTTAGCTAGCTCATAGTTCATCTTATCATCCTCAAACTGATGGGCAAACAAAAGTGGTCAACAAATGCTTAGAGGGGTATCTACATTGTTTTGTATCTAGATAAGAGGAAAGATGGATTAAATGGCTACCACTTGCAGAATGGTGGTATAACACATCTTTTCATACCTCTTCTCAAATGACCCCATTTTTAGCATTATATGGTTACCATCCACCTTCTATCACTTCCTCCTTGAGGGTGAAAACTAAGGTCAGAGATGTTGAGGAACACATTCAACATCAACAACATGTTTTGGCTAGTTTGAAGGAGAATTTAGCATTAGCACAAAATAGGATGAAACAACAAGAAGATCAACATCGTAGTGAAAGACATTTTGAAATTGGTGACTCGGTTTTTTACATCTCCAACCTTACAAATAGATGTCTCTAAAGCAACAGAAAAAGGACAACAAACTTGCTGCTAAATACTATGGCCCTTATCAGGTTCTACGGAAAATTAGCGCGTTGCTTATAAACTAGAGTTGCCTCCATTTTCACACATACACTCAAGTATTCCATGTTTCATTCTGAAGAAGGTTATTGGATAGAAATTTGAAGCCGTAAAGAGTTAGCGAGAACTTTACAAGGAAGGAAGAATCATTTTGTATCCAGAGAAGATTCTGTAAACACGTACTAAGAGGCTAAGAACCAGAGACATTAAGGAATATCTGATTAAGTGGAAGAATCTGATCATAGAAGATGCCACCGGGAGGATGAAGGTTTTCACGAAACATCTAGGATTATTCAATTTTGAGGAAAACGTGGGTTTGAAGGGGAAGGGCATGCTATGACCTTAACCTATTGCTTGTATTAGGATATGAGTAGCCAACTTGTGGCTTACCATATCATTTTATTATATCATTTATACTTTCTCATGCTTAATAGGTCAGCTTGGGTGATGGCCATGACATATAAATAGTATATATAGGGGATTATAGGTAGTATTTCATTATCATTGGAGGATTTGTGTCTTATTATATGGTTTGGAGGTTACCCCCTCGAAGTGGAAAAGCTATTATAATTGCATATTTTCTCATTTTGGGTAACACCTAATCCCAATGTAGGCTGAACCATTACCCAATATAATTAATTCCTATGTAAGCCCATATAACTAACTAAGGGGATGTGTCCCACATGTCGGAATCTCCATCAACCCATATACATTATAATATTATATCCCATGTGAACCCATACATATAACTAAGGGGATGTGTGCCACATGTCGGCATCTCCATCAACCCATATATATTATATTACCATATCCCAAGGTACATAGCACAAAAATCCACATCCAAATCCAAGTCTAAGACTTGAAAGGAAGGACATATCGTAACTATAAATCCAAATCAAAACCATCAAACACACCTCTAAAAATTGATTTGTCTTCCAAAACACCTAATCTAACCATCCAATCTACATCCACACCTAAATCTGAATCGGAACAATCCAAAATTGATCTGTCTTCCAAGACACCTAATTTACCCATCCAATCTACATCCATACCTAAATCTAAGCCAAAAAATTATGTTAAAACCCATAAGAGTTATCTTCCTTTTGACACTTTGATAGGGTCCTATGCAGATATCCTTTGACATCTAACTTGAATATCTTCCATCACACTTCCCTTTGTTAAATATTTTAATCCAAATAGTCCCAAACCTTCATGGTTCAATCCCAATCAATATTTCACTTATCATTGTATTCCAAGCCATGACATAGATCATTGTAAGGCCTTTCAGGATATAGTCCATAATATTATTGAGAAAGACAATTTCCTCATTCACAAGAACCATTCTTCTCCATCCACCACAACCAATCCAAATCCAATTCCTACATCCACATCCACAAAAATTACTAAATCTCATCCTTCATCCACATCATCCCTTACCATTCCTCTTAAAGAGGGTCCTCCTTTATTTATCGATATTATTGGACTTCCCAATCATCCCTTTAATCCTCGACTATTTATCGATCCAAATCTAAAATTATAATAAAAATCCTATCAAGTCCCCTGTGGCATATGCACGCTCATCTACATGTGACATAGTCTCTTTCACTTTGGGGGTACCTTCCCTTCTATAGTGATCCCCTCATCCATTCATCCTATCCACATTAATGCATCTTCATATCCATCCAACGCTTCTTTTCGGTGGGGGACTTCATTCTAGAACTCGGTGTATTTGAAGATTAGTTCCTTTCTCACATTTTTTATTTACCACATCCAAATCCATCTCATCTTGTTTCAAAGACCACCGTTGTGGCCATATTTATTCCTCCTTTGAGGGACCTTTCATATTTGATTTTATCGAAGTCGAACCTTGTGGAAATAATCATTCCTCCTTTAGGGCATCATATTTCCATCTTTTTAAATCAAAATCCACCGTTGTGGCCATGTTTGTTCCTCCGTTGAGGAACCATTCATCCATATTTTCATCAAAGTCCACCTTTGTGGCCATACTTGTGCCTCCTTTGGGGCACCATATCTCCATCCTTTTCATTTAAAATTCCACCTTTGTGGCCATGTTTTCTCCTCTCTTAGGGCACCATATTTTCATCATAAATCCCACTCTTTTGGCTATTTTTGTCTCACTAGAATGCATATATTTTTCTTCCTTCATCTATTTTAAAAGGTAGCACATAGTTTTCATCTAATCTATTTTGTGATGTCTTTTGCAATATTTCATCTTATCCTAAATTGATTGTTGTGGCCATATTTTTCCCTCCTTTGGGGGACCATTCATATTTTTATCAAAGTACACCTTTTTGGTCAAATTTGTCTCTCTCTTGGGGGACCATCTCTTCATCTCGTTAGGGATTCATATTTTCACTTCGTCAAGGGTAGTGCATATTTTTTAGCTTCACTCATCTATGTCATCATATCCCATCCTATCAATATATCATCCTATCTTGAACACGACTTTAATCAGGACATGACATGGAAATGTTTCCCTCCCTTTGTTTTAAACTAGAAGTGGAACTATTTGACGTATTGAACTTGTGACCATTATATTGTTAGCATGTCTATCAGTTCTCTTAGTCATATCCTTAGATCATTCCTCCATCTTATCATTTTCCATATCTCATCGTGATGATTTGGAATCACGTGGTTTTCTGCCACTTGATATATGTGACCTTAAATATGGGCACAATAGCTCTGCGCACATAGGATATTCCTTATGTGGAGGTTCTCCCTTTGGTGATAACTCCACACTCATTACATTCATCACCCTCTTAATGAACTATTGGATCCATATAAAGGGTCCGGGGGTGATTTTTGTACATTATTATCCCCTCCTAAGTGGTCTACTTAGCTAGTCCAAGATATCCCCCATGTAAAATAAAAAATCATGGATGATATTGTCAAAAATGAAAATTATTAACAATATAATGATCCCTCGAAGATTAGGTGTTCATGAAAATAAATAAATCAAAATCAAAATAAATAAAAAATAGACCGATCCCTTAAAGGATGACTATCATTTATTCATGCCACATATATTTTGTATAGAATAGACCATGCCCTCGAAGTATGGATACTCCTTATGGAATTTGAAGGCTTCTTGTATTGACTAGCCTTCCATTTTATTAGAATCCTAAGAAATATTCCCACATTGATCAACTTTCTCTTTTCCCTTATCATATTTGGGGCATATTTTTAAGGAGGAACACTTTTGGATAACCCTCTTCCCGCATACAAGTTTTGTCTCAAACCCTCTTTTTCATGTTGACACTAGGTTTATTAGATCATCTCACCCATGCTCTTTATGATCTTTGATATGACCAACTATCATTGGTTGTATACTAACATCTACTTTAGTCACATGTTCATTACTTTATTCGGATATCTTCTTGTTTTCCTCCAATGTGATTAGAGGAAAATTTTCTTCGCACATTCCTTAATATGATATAACGAAGTTTTCATCTATAGGTTGTTCTTGTTAAGGTTATGTATTTTCCATATTCATCTTCCCCTTTAGGCGTTACATTTATTATATCAAGTTCACCCTTGTGGCCATATTCACACCCTTTCGGGGCCACCATTATGTTTCATCAAAGTCCACCTTCTTGTCCATACTTATGCCTTTTTTGGGTTCCATATTCATCAAATTAAACCTTCGTGCCCATGTTTTTCTCCTTTTTGGGAATACTTTTTCCTTTATTCCTTCATGGTCATTGTTTCCCCACTTGGGGCATATTTTATTTTATTTTTCAATTTTTTTCTTTTGTGGCCATATACATCCCCTCTTGGGGTATATTATCTCATCATCCACTCTTTCATCCATTTCCTTCTTGGCCATTTTTCATGTCCCATAGGGCACCATACTTTTCATCCTCGTCCCTATAGACACATACCTTTCCACCCGATTCCTTGTAAATGAAGGATTTTACATACTTTCACATATAGTTACGCATATTTGGATGACTTTTGCATGGCCCATTGGTCATCCCGACGTACATCCATACTGCAATGATCTTCACCCACACCTTTGGTTTATAAAACGTAGTTGTCTATCTCCGTTGAGACCGTAATTTTCCCCTACCAATTTGATATTAGATTCACCACCATAGTTTCCCATAATTATTGTGATCCTTATTTCCGGGACATCATTCGTTCATTAAGGTTACACCCATCTTTCACCTCCTACCGTCCTTCATCATTTAGCTTTTTTAAATGGGCCACCAATTTACCTTAGCATCATTGATTCCCCATTTCGGGGGAACTTATAATCAATCCTTTATCCTCATCCAACTCTTTTTTTTTTGTCTCCGACTTGCTACAAGAATCCACTCAAAAAAAGGGGCAAAATGTATACACCTAGAATTTGTATCTATGCCCTCATTTTCCCACATGCACATATTTTAATTCGGTCACCCACTTGTTCAATCAAATGCCCATCTAATCCTTATTAATTATATAATATCGATTAATTAATTAATCATTTAATATTTTCCATGCCCAACTATCCCATCCACATTTATCTTATAAATTAATTAATTCCTTTTAATTAATTGATACCTCATCCATTTCCCTAACCAACCTTATAATTAGGATGATTTTATCCTACGCACATATCACCTTTCTTTTCTAGATTTTACCCTATCTATTTTTATGCCCTAACCAACTTAAATTCATGCCCAAACAACTTAATCCCACCTACATTATTTAAAGCATTCAACCCAATATTTAAAAGCACACAAATCATACCAAATTCACAAAAACAACAAATTGGGGAAATGTTTCCCACAATCGTGGTGACCCAACTTGTTTCGCTATCGATCATTTAAAACCAAGTTATAGTTATCCATAATCACAGGCATGACTTCCTTCCATTATGCGATTCATTCTTTGAACAAGAGCATCTCAACAACCCTCTTGTAGCCCTTCAAAGCTCTTATTGATCATCTACAAACCATAGAGAGGTTTACAATGTTTTTTGTTATCTTATATCATTTTTATTATTATCTTGTTAAATCTAATACTGCAAGTCAAATAGTACTCGGGACTATATTATTTGGCTCATTTATTAGTGTTCTTATTTCCGGTTTCATTTTCAAGTAAATCTACCTTTGGCCTTGCCTTATTCTACTACATTCACCATATACTCAGCTCTTGATAACTATTTTTTCCATGTCCAGAGCCTTCCTAGCCTCTCGCATATATATTTTTTCCATTTCAAACCCCATATTCACCATCTAGCTCCGTGTTGTAGATTTACCACTTATCTCGTAATCCAGTCATTGTTGTTTAACCCTAGTCACTATCGAATAGGGTCTTGATCTTCAATTTACCCTTTTCAATCCATGTTTTCTATCATTTTCTGGTTTCTTCTCCCCGATTCCTTTTTGGTTGATTCCAAGATCTTGTGCCTCTGTTTCTTTCAAAGGTTGCATCTAAATCTTGCGCAGGTTTTTATACTTTAGTTACATTCCAGATCCATCCTCCCATGTCACTGTCGACATTCCTTTACACATCTTAGGTCACTTCCCACCTAAACCAGACATTTAATTTCATTTATTTTAATCAAACCAATATCTAGATAAGATTTTTATGTTACTTACATTTCTGCATATTTCAATTTTTATGTTCTTTAGATTCTACATATTATCCACTTATTATTATTACTTTTATCTTATCTTATCAAACATGGTGGTTTAATTTTCCAAGGAAGCTAGCCACTTCTAAGAATCGGCTTTGTCTAGGAATCCCCTCACAAATCTATCTAATCCATTTTAAGGTAGCTCATCATGTTTATAGGTCATCAACTTGTTGCGGTAGAGATCAATCAAATTTTCACCCATATCCATGACATCACGGATGAGGTAACGTAAACCCTCTAATATTTATTATTTGGATAGTTTTTTTAGTATCTAGTGCATTAACTTCATTAGGAACAAGAAATTTGGATAGGATTGAGAAATATTTTTATGTGGGAAATCTAACTAGGAAAAAAACCACTGAAACTAAGAACTAGGCTTATGACTAAATTTTCGTATTCTAGTTACATTTATTTGAAGGTTTAGATTCTACTCAACATGGAGCTGCAACTCCAAAAATTGACTAATCTACTACTTGGTCTGGAAGCTTCAACTCCAAAACTTTAACCATTTGCAATTGGTCTCTCAGTAAGCCACTAATTATAAGGATGTTATAACCCCCTATATACTAAGTAGATACATAGAATTTTTATAATTATTTAGTCACCCTTGGTTTGCTATCTTGTACAACTGATAATAACCTCTAAATTAGCTCATCTCCGCTTCTCAACTCTACTCCCGATTCCCTTTCATTTATGATAAATTTAACATCTAGTCCAATATGTGTCATAATAGGCTCATTAGCATCCTAATGTCATGTTTACACTCCCTTTTTCATGTAATCAGAATCAAATTATTTCATACAAGATTTATCTCAATCAAGTCGCTTCTATGCCTAGAATTATATACTCTTGAATTTCCCAATAAAATATATGCTTTATATGTAGTCAATCCTAATACTGATGCAAATTTCTCTAACATTATAACACCCATATAAAGGCTCTCTACTTCCATGTTTCATACTCTGAATCATGATTCTATTTTCAAAACGTTTTCCCCTTCATGTACATATGTCTTAGTCACAGAAAAAACATATGTATATGTTTTATCTTCTACTAAACACTATTTACACTCACCTTTTTCTCTTACAACTGTACCATCAGATAAGAGAAAATATATTCTTTATTTCTCAAACACTTTGTATTCTCAATCCACACAATTCCATACCCTATATTTTTGGAATATTCTTTCATCTTCAAGCATAGTTAAAGTGTCGAGCCTTCTTTCTAACCTCTTCAAAAACTAGTGCACTTTTTTCGTATCGATCACTGTTCATACACTATTTTTAATTATTTTTAGTACACTTTTTATACTCTCTTAAAATTTCTAAAAATTTGTACACGGCCATTGTATTCATTTTTCTTCATTGTTTTCTTCAACTCATAGTTAATCACACTCAACGTTGTGCTATCTTATATAAATATATAGGTTACTATTTCATACTTTACTACCTGTAACACCTTGGTGATGAATTTATTCACACTAAAAACTTAAATTATTGACCACCTTTCAACTTCTCAAAAAACTTTTCAAATTCTAAATAATCTCATTCGAGCTCACACAACCCTTTCTCTTCAAAATATGCATTAAAAGTTGAGTAGTATTTTTATAATTCACTTTGCTTGATAAAAACAAAAATTTATTTTCACCTTCTCATTACAAGCTAAGAGAGAAATACGTGGTTTTATAACAGTTTTGTGACCTCCAATTTCCATCAAGAATAAACAAAAATATTTAAGAAAATTGGTTTGACCTTTCACTTACCCAGGAAGACCGATCAACACCTCATTACCCGACTTGACTAGCTCCTTTGTACCTACATTCATATACAAAAATTTTCAACCACTTTCAAGCACTCAAACATGAGAAAAACACTTCTTATCCTCCAAAAGATAATTTCTTTACCCTTAATTTATTTTCTCTTAACTGGTTTCCATTTTGGAGAGGTTGACAATTTCATTACAAGTGTTTAGAGAGAGCTTACAATTCCATTTTCACTAAGTATCACTTCCTTCGAATGAATCCTTGGGAAAATTAAACATATCATGGCTGGTTTTCAACACTCGAGAATATTTTAATGACCATATTAAAGTTCAAACACAACCAATTCTATCTTGACAAGTCTTGTCATGCCTACACATGATGGTGAAAATAAACTTTTTTATTTATTTTTATCAAAATCTCCTCGTGCCTTCATGAAATCAAGTGATTCTTTTTGTAATGTGTTTTTGATGACCATACAGAGATTGCTCTAATTTTTCACGAATTTTTGTGGGTTATAAGTGAAGTTTCAAACATTTTTCATGTAAAAATTATAATTTAAGGGTTTCTTTAATGGAACAAACCTAAGACCCTTCAAAGTTTAATTTCTCACTCAAATATCGATGGAAATTAAATATTTCAGTTGTTTCTTTATTTGATAATCCTCCATCTTCCACATGTATTTAATTTCCCTAACACACCTTAATGTTTTCATAGGAATAAAAAATTGCTTTGTGACTATAAAGCTTAATAGGGTGCATGTAATAATGCTTCATATCATGTTTTGGAGTTTTTACTTAAACTTTGTTTGACAAGAGTATGTATTGAGTTATTCTTGAGATCCATTAAACATAAACACACCTTTCAAGGACTAATAAATCCTTTTTATGTAGAGATACCATCTTGTACAAAGGATTCCATTTAATATTCTAAATGACAAAGTGAACATACATATATGATTCTCCTTCTTTGACTTAGACTTTACATATGCAATCTTACACTTGAAATATAAAATTTAAGAGAAATATGTGAATAACATTGAATACATTGAAATGGAGAGCATTCAATAAAAGTCATCTTCAAATAAGCTCTTGTACACTATTTTCTTAGAAGGACAACTCAAGTTAGCAAGAAGGAAAGAGTTTTGATCTTTACAACTCCCTATATGGATAAGCCATGAACTCCATAAAATTCAAAAATGTCCATTAGGGGACAAAGAAATATTTCAACAAAGACAACAATTTTACACACAAAACCATTATGTGCCTTTATAACATATGATTGAATAAGGTTGACCTTGCAAACCTAAGATGGAACTTCTCAAATGATTATTCTTGAATTTCATGCTAATAACCACTATGACATGATGAGGACCTTACTAAACTATGAAAATATGAAACACTTCCTAAAGCATAGAGAAGAATACCAAAAATGACACATTTCAACCCAAAGCTTCAAGAAACAGACTTGAGAGAGAAATAATATCTCGAGTAGAATGCTCATTATTCTCCAATACTCATGTAATTTTCCTACAACATTTTGCAAAAATTCATGCTCATATTTATCTTAAAAAATTTGATGTATGATTTATCGAAAGACTACTCTATATTTTTTCTTGGGTGCTAACAAGCTAGAGTACTTATTTTACATTCCCTAAGATAGAAGTTTTAGAGAAAATTTCATAACTTAAAATACCTATTCTAAAATTTGATGAAATTTGGCATGAAGCACTACAAGAAACCCATCTACACATTACATTTTTTTGTTAGTCATAGGTTTTCCTTCTAATCTATGACCAATCTCATTTACCTTAGCAAACACTCTCGTCAGTTCTCAAAGATAACTTTGGCTAACTTTTGAGTTTTTCCTCTAAGAGCTAAATTGAGGCTTGTTTTTTCTTACACATTCCATAGAAACCATTCATAGGCTTATCCCATGCTCAAATGGTCTTTTCATGAACTTTATCAACTTTTCACACCTCAACAGTCTCTAAAAATAGGCTTAAATGAGCTAGTTTGAACTCGGTAATTCAACAAAATGACCTATAACACCCTATAACAGATGATTATCATGCTAACCACATTATATATAACCTGTACTCTACCTTAAGTGATCACCTCTAAAACAACCGTAAAACCTTGCACTCTACCTTAAGTGATCAAACACCTCACTATTTGATATTGTAACACTCCGAGAAACAACCCAAAGCCTTCCGAAAGCTCACTATTGATTCCTTTACTATCAATGCTACATGACATCAATGATAACACCAATTACCATGATTCAAAAATATTCCTCTTTATCGATTATGGAAACTACTCATAAAATTTGATGCAAAAACACGGACCAACAACTTCCAATAACCACTTTTACTTTCTCACAAATTATCTCCCCCTTCAACAAAGGGTTTTTGGCCATTTGACATGAAAAATGACAACTGAAAACAATGATGCATGATTAAATATGCTTACCTTTCCACAAGATCCCCCTTGTACTTTGTTTACATTTTTCAGATCTTTTATACTAGCCTCAACCTCTACTTGGACTAAACCAAACTCCCCTTCAACACAAGAACTCTTCCGTTAATGTTAATTGACTTGCACCACCACCTTTCCTGACATAGATTCTTGACATCCTCTAACAACATGACCCTCACATGATACATCCTTCAAATTCTCCCCTGAGTGTAAACAGTCTATATCTTCTTCGAAACAAATAAATTTTACTCTTAACCTTACTTGTATCCCCTGGGAATGATGCAAACAATTAGAAACTTCCCTAAATAATTTTTTTATTTATTGTAGTGATATTGTCTTGTGAGATTGAAATTTTATACCTAACATGCCTTACTCTTCAAGAAATATAAAAGAAACATACCTTCCATAGCATGAAAGCATTTAGAGTACCTTTTAGGGAAAGAAACAATAGTTCCCTTCTCATAAAGAGTTATTACGCATCAAAGAAACATTAAATAACATTGTAACGAAAAATTGATATACCAAAACTTTAAATTTCCCACTATCTCACCATCTTGTACATCCATTTCAGTCATTATACTGTCCACTAGACACTCTTGTGAAGTCTTGAGATGATATTCATTTCTAGATCACATGACCACCTCATATTTGATACAAACCACATATTGTAGAAGCATCAAACACTACCTTTTACTTATATCATGTAACTATATCTGGGCTATTTTCCATTATGTGCACTCAATCTCAATTATGTAACATTTCTCATCTTGATAAAAAACCATACTCTATCCTTTTATACCATTGTATATTGTATCTTTAGTTTTGACAACTTGAATATGAGTCATCAAATGAGTCATGTCAAACCCACTACATTTTATATCAACCTCCCAAAACCATTAGAACTCATGAAACTTTTTTACATGCATCGAATAACCATTCTAAACTTAGACTCATCAAGGATTCAATATGTCTAAGCCTATACTTGTAGATATCCAAAAATGACATGTAGTATGCATTTTTCTTGCACATGAAGTCAAAAGATATCAAAACTCTAAAAAAACAATTCTCCATACAATTTCTAAGTTTAAGATACCTTAACTCATGCCTATACTAGTGTCCTTGGATACTCAGACTCAGACAATGAAGTAGGATTATCGGTCATACATATAAATTCATGAAAGCTTCTTTGTGAAATTCTTCTCTGTCAATTTTTCTAGAAATTTATGCATTTTCAGGTCCAAAAATATCATTAATCCTTTATTCCTCCATGTTTGCATACATTTAAAAAAATTAGATTCCTAATCCATCATTTGGTCCTCCAAAACCTAGATTCCATTTGTATCGCTTACTATGGATTGTGATAGTCTAGCCATGGTAGAGAAGTGGAAAACTTCCCAAAGTCTGTTACAAAACTTCATTAACATCACTTTCATATCATTCCCCAAACACTTGAACACTTATATACTTGATATGAAACCATGTATGACATTTTCATACCTGAAACCTTCTTGGAAAACTCTAGAATTATCATGTTTTGAACATGTATTGGTCATAGTTCATCTCTTGCATTGATGGAATGATGACACAAACTCTTGAATGCACTATCCATCTTGTTAGATCATCTTCAACACATTGAGGGAGATATACACACCTATAGGGAACATGACATATATCCTACATGAACTCACACAACCGATAACTCAATCTCAGATAACCTATACCGACACAATGACTATATGTTGAGACCCTGGATGACCATTTCTACTTCTAAGACACCTTCACAACTTTATACTCAACATGGAATCTTCAAATAAATATGGTACAAAACATTATATTACTTATGACATTATTAGAACTCAAACTTGTAACAAAACTACATGTAGACTACATATTGCTTTCAATACTTGTTGAGAATAAACTTCAAAGACTATGGGGTCAAGAATTATGATATAAAGAAACTTGAAGGTCATGATCAACTCATGACACAAAATTTTAATCCTTGAGACATATATTACAAATATGACAAGAATGAGGTTACCGTTGACACAATCACAATCACATTAAGGTTCACAATGTCCTAACTCACATTTGTATAAAATAGTCAACTTGCTTATTGGCTCAAGATAATATTTTGAAGACACTCTTTTCTTAACACCAACATCAAAATACACAAATATTCCAACTTATGCTATAAATTTAACATGGATTAAGATAAACATCTTTCAAATGACATACCTTGTTAATCTTGATAGATGTAGAGATAAGCCTCAATTGGTGCTTCCTTTCACTCAATGTACAACTTCTTAAACCTTAGA
The DNA here is from genome assembly GCA_018340775.1 of Taxus wallichiana var. yunnanensis. Taxonomy (NCBI): domain Eukaryota; kingdom Viridiplantae; phylum Streptophyta; class Pinopsida; order Cupressales; family Taxaceae; genus Taxus; species Taxus wallichiana. The sequence continues at coordinate 162,549,062 of CM031236.1, forward strand.
GAAGGAATAAAATATTTTTATGTCACTTCAAAACCAGATAAATTCATCAATACCATATGATAAATCATCTTTTTCCTTGAAGCTAAGGTGATCAAGTCCATTCTAAAATTTTATGATTCTGCTTCTGGGCAAGAGATCAACTTTGATAAAAGCTCAATTTTCTTTTTCAACACTCCTATGGAAAGACAACATAGAATTGCTAAAATAATGGGGTGTAAAATCAATTCACTTCCCACTACTTATTTGGGACTCCCCCTTGGTACTAAAAAAGTCTCAACCAAATTCTGGAATGATCTACTAGAAAGATTCCAAAAGAAAATGGCTGGTTGGAAAGGGGCCATTCTTTCCAGTGCTGGTAAATGTCTGCTTATCAAAAGCACTCTTCAAAATCTACCTATCTACATTATGTCTCTTTATAATATTCCTTCTTCCTTCAGAGAAAAAATTGAAAGGATTCAGAAGCACTTTTTATGGTAGGGGATGGAGGAAAAATTCAAATATCACCTGGTAGCTTGGGATCAAGTGTGCACTCCTAAAAGAATTGGGGGACTGGGCATAAAAGATATCAGAAAAATGAATATGGCCTTAATTGCAAAAATGGGTTGGAGAATGCTCTCAGAGGAACAACCCTGGATTGATCTAATTAAGGCCAAGTATCTTGATCAACAAACAACTATCTCTTTCCTTCATGATGAACAACTTCCCCAAGGTTCCATTTTCTGGAATAACTTGATTCAAGTCAGGAATTTCATCAAGAAAGGATGTAGATGGAAAGTGGGAAATGGTAGAGACATCAATTTTTGGGGGATAATTGGTCTAATTTCAGCCTCAATGACATATTTGGTGCAGTCAAAGATAGCCTTGAACATAAGTATGGTACTAAGGTCATTGATTACATGGAAATTGATGGTAACAAGAAGAGATGGAAACAACTCTCGGTGGATAGGAATGAACTGAACTTCATGATGTCCTCTTTACAGGAACAATTGGACCTCATTCCCTTGAATCAATTGGAAGTTAAGGATGAAATTGTCTGGCACAATTCTAGAGATGGAGATTACATGGTCAAATCTAGTTATAACTCTTACTTTGAAAATATCTAGAGTGAGTTTAATTGGAGCAAGATTTGGATGACTGAACTAACCCCTAAAATTATTTTTTTCTTTTGGCTTGTTCTCAGAGGTAGAATTCTTACTAATGAAAACCTGATGAAGAAAGGATTCATAATGCCAAATAGATGTCACCTTTGCAAAAAAGAGTCTGAGGATATTAAGCATCTTTTTGTCCACTGTGAGTATGCTTCAATGATCTGGAGTTATGCCTTTTCTAAATTCAATGTTTTCTAGATTGTGCCAAAGGATTTCATCCAGTTTTGGACCCAATGGAATCCTCCTTTTAAGCATTGTGTTGTGAGAAGACTTTGGAAACTAGTCATGCCCCATATTATCTGGAGGATCTAGAAAGATAGAAATGACATCATTTTCAGAAACAATAAACAACATTGCAATATTAGCTTTGTTAATATTTCTCATGCTATTAAAGAAAATATTGAGAGATTCAAACCTCCCAAGAATAAGAAATATCCTGAGAATGAAGAATATATTATTTCCAACTGGAAGATTGGAGTTGCAAATCTGTAGAATAGGAATACTTCAAACATTGATAGGTCTTCGATTCATTGGAACCCTCCTAATATTAACTAGCAAAAACTAAACTTTGATGGTGCCTCAAGGGTAATCCTAGGATTGCTGCAAGGGGAGGTGTAATTTGCGATCATAAAGGTTGCTTAGTTGCTGCCTATGCTGGAAAAATGGGGATTTAGACAAGCATTTATATAGAATCCCTACCGCTCTATGGGGGTAAGGGTTGTTAAGGATTATAACATACAGAACATCATTCTAGAAGGATATTCACTAAACATTATCAATCACCTTAATCATCTTTCTCCTCCTAGCTAGACTATTAAGGACTTCATTATGGAATCCATAAATATTTGTCAAAATTTCAAGAATATCAACATTAGGCATACTTATAGGGAGGGGAATAAGGTAGTGGATACCTTGGCTAATTTTTGCATAAATAAAAATATAACCATTTGGGATAGTTAACATTGCATCCCTAAGGAGGTACGTAATAGCATTAATGTGGATAAATATGGGTAGTCATGCATGGAGTAGGAATTATAATGATATGGAATGGGCTTTAGCGAGTGTGAAAGATCACGAGATGTGAGAAATATGATCCTAACAACCACCTCAATAACTTCAATGATTCTCGAATAGGTGGTTGGGTTCTTAAAAGCTGGGACAAACTAAGGAAAGTAACAATTCAAATAAGGGTTTCGATTAGAAAATTTGTAGGAGTAGCATGGAGAAGGAGATGGGAGGTGCCCTTTGCCAACCTAAGCATTACGGTGATCCAAACTTGGAAGAACAATGAGGAGCTATGAAACCTGCTTGATAGGGAGGCATTTTGAACTTCATAGAGTGCATTCGGGGGGCATGACCAAAATATTTCGGTTCATCTTGCAATGGACTGGAAGGGCAGTAAAGGTTGATTATGGTGGTCACCTGAATAATTATAAATAAAGAGTTGATATTTGAGGAAACATGACTCGAGTTGGAGGGATATCATTTTTTCAACAAAAGGATTGATATGACTATTGAGGAAAAGAAATTCTCTGATTGGATGCCAGAGGAGCTCAAATTTGTAACTATGGGTGTTAGGGTAAGCTCTATCCCTAAGACTTTTGATGAGGTTACAAAAATGATGGTTAGGTAGATTTTTATAGAAGGACACTACAAAACAATGCGTGTCAAGCACACCGGTCTTTCTTGACCACTTTAGATGACACTTTGCGGTCTTCTTCCCGCATTACTTGCTAAATTCCCTTCAGCGCTCCATTTTAGAATTCTAGAAGCGCTCTCATGCCATTCCTCTTCACCAAGGCCTTATTTTTTTGCTTCATAAGCTCTATGTCTCCAAGTTCCCTGACTTCCCACCCTCTCCTAGTGATCCTCACATCCCTTCCATCACTGCTCCCACTTCCATCCTGAACACCTCTTCCAAACCCAAGACTAAGAACTAAAAACTTCCCAAAATTGACATCCCTCACTCTACCAGGTTCCTAGAAGCACTAAATAGATGGAAGTTAGACATAATCTATGCATATTAGTAATTTTGGCCAGGATACATCCTTGCAACAGGAGGGGAATAATATTCCTCATAGGTTGTATTATTTGAAAAATGAGATGATGAAGTTAAAAAGAAGGACTGCGGCACATTTCCAAACGAGTAAGGGAAAAAGAAAGGTTGATGATGAAACTAATAATGGGAATGATCGGATTGCCGATAGGTACAATAAATTAAACTCTTTGGATAATATATTGGGGAGATCCAAAGATATTCATGATCATAACATGGATATTTTGAATTCCATTAGTGACTTTTTGGAACAACATGTTCGCAACACTTCCATGTTTAGTGGGGCCCTGAAACTATCCAAAGGACTAACAAGGAGAGAAGTTAGACCATATCGTAGTTGAATGCAAGTGACCCCATGCACATCACGACTTTGGAATTGTTCACTTCACTATAAACAATCAAATCTAGGATCGATAAAACTTCCAAAAAATAATTTCCCTCCGGATGGAGGGCTTCGTTCTAGAAACTTCTATATTTTGGTATTTTCACTATTTTTTCGTTGTTGTCTTCTTGTAGTTTCTATTATGTTTCACTTTCTATTAGTAACTATCTTTTAGTTCTTCATTGGGTATAATGCTTTATCTATATTTTCATCCTCTTTTTTGTCCCTCTATATCTCTATTTGGCTATTGATCCCTTATTGTAACAGGTATAGTCCCTTCAAAACTATTTACCAATAATTAAAAAAACTCATCTCTTTCCTTATTTTTCCTTGGTTTCTTGTTAATCTTTAGAGATACAATCCTTGGTGTGACCATCATATCATTTGATTTCTCATATTCTTCTTTGGTGCCATATAGACATATATGTTGTAGTTCAAACACCTATTCTAATACTACTTGGGAATAAATTCTTCATACTTTGTACTAGAGTTGTGTTCCTTCTTCTTTCCTTTTTCATCATTTTATATTATATTGATTGGGCGTTCTCCCGTTTTGGTGACTTAGATTATTTTTTTTCTTCAACATCTTCCCTTTATATCTTCTTGTCATCCTTTGATGTCTCAACTTCTGATTTTTCTTCCTTGACCTTTGATACCCATTTTTCTTTCTTCTTTCCAACATCTCTCTCAACCATAGATGACTTAGTCTTACTCCTTGAGTTTGCATTTTCTATCTATACACTTTTTCCTTGTTTCTAGAATGCATTCAGATTATAGATAAATATAGGTGGTTCATAGAAATGTTTGGTAAAATTCCCTAACTCATGGAAGTTAAAGAAAACAACCTAATTCTTGTTCTAACACTAGTTTATTAGAGCCTCTAAACAATTCTTGATTGTATGACCTTTTCATTTGTAAATAAAACACACTATGTTCTTCTCATAATAAGACCTACAATCTCTCCATAAACAACCTTCATATACCTTTCTCCTATAATATCAAGCTTTGTGTCCAAATATGTTGCATGAAAAAAACTCCATGAAAATTATCTCGAAAATATCGTAGTAGCTGGATTCCTAAAGGTCCTCTTATGATCTTTTTATTCCTTCTTGGTATTAGAACATCCTTGACAAGAAGTATGACTTGATTCAGCTCTACATTACCTTTCCTTTCCTTGTTGTAGCTCCTCCTTTAGAGTCTTTATTTTTGCACTTAGTATTTCATATTTTTCACTCTTGGATTGAATATATGCTTGACATGCCTCATGTGAGCTCATGATTTTTGAGTATGACTTGATTTATCTGTAAGTTATAAACTCATTTTTTTACTAGTACCTATTTGATTTATCAACAACTTTTTAAGTTTTCTTGAAACCTGCTCTAACTCAATTTTCAAGGTCTTTATTTATTCTTCAAGTTTAATACATTTTCAACATATGAAGACATCTCATTTAGTTCATGACCATGATTAACCTCAATGAGTTTTATTTGTCTTTATCTCATTTATGAGAGCCTATGTAATTTCATAGCTATTTTTCAACACTCGACTCAACTAATCTACCCATGCTTGTGTTTTCAGGATCACGTCTAAGTTATTAGGCTCAATTTAGGAGTATCACACTCTAATACACATTGTTAGAAGCGGGAGATTGAGAGATAGGTGAATCAATGTCTTATTAAAAAAATTTGAACCATTCCCATTCCTTAGTCTTGCTAACATGAACATAATATATAAAACATAAGAAAATAACATAGAAGAGTACACAAAGACAAAAATTGATGTGGGAAACCCAATTGGGAAAAAAAACCCACTAAAACCAAGAACTAGGATTTAGGACTAAATTTTCCTATTCTAGTTATACTTGATTTTAACGTTGATCTTATACTCAAACTGGAGTCAGTAACTCAAAACTTTTACTAAGTTACTACCTTTTCTAGAATCTTCAACTCAAAAAATTTAACCGATTTAAGTCTTCAGAAGCCACTACTTATAAGGAGGTTGAAACACCCGTACGCTAAGTTGTTACTTAGACTTGTTTACAATTTTTTAGTCACACTTGGTTTATTTTATTATATACCTGATAATGACCTCTAAATTATCTCTTCTTTGATTCTCAAATCTATTTGTGATCTCCTTAAATTTATGATCAATTAAAAATCTAGTTCAATCTGTGTCACACTAGGCTCACTGGCATCCTGTTGTGATATTTACTCTCCCCTTTTCACCTAATTAGAATCAGCTTCTATCAAAAATATTTAACACAATAGACTCACTTCTATGCCTATAATTATATACACTTGAATTACACAATCAAATGTATGTTCCTAAGTTAGTCAATAATAATAATGATACATATTTTTCTAACATTGTGACACTCCTATCAAGGATTTTTTATTCCTTGTTGGATAATATGAATCATACTTGTATTTTCAAAAAAATTCCCTTCATATACATATTTCTCAGGTCATATGAAAAACATGTCTTTTTAATCTTCTAATAAACACTACTTACAGTACCTTGTTCTCTTAAAACTCACTGTACCATCGAGATAAGAAAAATATAATATTTGTTTCTAAAAATAATTCATTCTCGGTCACAATAATTCCATAACCTGCATTTTTTTGAAAATTATTTCATCTTCAAGAATACTTAAATTTTTAGAGCCTTCTTTCAAACCTCTTCAAAAACTATTACACTTTTTTTTGAAGAATTTTGTTCACACACTATATTGTTTAGTACACTTCTTATACTCTCTTCAACTTTCTAACAATCTGTACCTAGCCATTGTATTCAATTTTCTTCACTAATTGCTTCAAATCATACTCAATAACACTTAAACTGTTATTTCGGTATAAATATATATCTTAGCATTTCATACTTTACTACCTAAAACACCTTGGTCTTGAATTCATTCACACTAAAAACTTAAATTCTTGACAACCTTTCCACTTCTAAAAATATTTCTAACTTCTAAATAATATTATTTGAGATCACACGAACCTTTCTCTTCAAAGTACCCATTAAAATTTCGTAGTCTTTCTACAATTCACATTTCTTGCTAAATAAAAAAATGCATTTTAACCTTCAAATTACAAACTAGGAGAGAAAAACATGATTTTTCAATAGTTTTGTGACCCTCAATTTCCACCAAGAGTAAATGTTATCTCTCGAAAGTGCACACTACAGAGAGGTGGCAGCAGGTTTTCCAAGTCTTTAAAATATCTCTCTCTCTCTCGTAGATACAATGGGGACACCTCAGGTCTGTGGGTATACCTATTTTGAGGTGAACCTTTGGGATTAAAAGGTCGGTTCCTTGTTGGTGTACACTAAACTGATTTTGGGAGTTTAAAGGGGAAAAGATGACTGAAAAGTGAATAAATACTAAGGTGATACACCAAATTTTGTATGAGAAATTGACTGAGTGAAATACACAATTGATTTGTGAAGGATTCTTTGGATGCACGAACCAATTAATACTTTTTGTAGAATATAAGGGAAAAACACTTAATTTGTACTGAGGGAAATTCACAATAGTACTAGTAAGCTAACATGCACAATGAAATTTAGTAGAAAATGGTAAATTTGTAGTAGGGTAAAGTGATTAACTAGGGAATATTGATTCACAAGATTAATGTTAACATACACAAGACTGCAAAATAGCTTGGAAAGGCATAAAATACTTCACACTCAGAGGGAAAAATTGGAAGAAATTACTTCGAGTACTCTTGGTCATCAAATAGGACCTTACGAAGAGCAATAGTCGGGGGACAAGAAGTCCCTCCTCTTTAATGGGAGAGGTTCCCTTATTCAAAACGAACCTATTTACAAATATACAAAACATGATTTTTGGTTAAACTTGGATATTACGAAAGTGTTTTCTATAAAGATCATCAATTACAAAAGGTGAGGAATGAGGGTACGAGAATGAGCGAGAAAGGAAACATGCGAGAATTATAGATAATGAGTAATTCTTTATGTATACGGTTACTAAAGTGAATTGAAACAAGATCATTTGTATCATATAAATAAGATGGAATTTAAAGACACAAAGTTCTATAGATTCATTAATCAAGGACACAAAGTTCCTTCTTGGTTATACAAGATCACCATGCTTGCAAAGTTGGAGAGTATGCAATCAGCGAGACTAACAAACTAGAGACAAATGATCTTCACAAAAATAAAATGAAAGTTTAGGGATAATAGAGATCAGATAGACAAAGAATGGAAAGCCCTTCTGTATTGATTTCTTTATGATCTATTTACACTTTTAGAAAATATGCCAAGTTCTTCCCCTTGAAATGGCGTGGAGAGGCCATTATATAGCTTACAAATCAGTTACTCTTTGTAACTACTTCTTTTAACTAAAGATTAGTTAAGGATTTCCAATCGCAATACCTCAACTTATTACAATGAATCCAAGAAAAAGAATTAGAAAAGAAGAGAAGAATAAGGAGAAGAAGACAGGTGGTTATGACTGGGAGGGGCCCACTGACTTCAAAATTTGCTGCCTGAATCTCTTCAATGCCTCGGCTATGTCTCTGCCACGAGGGACTGATGTGTTGGCTGTAGACTGAGCCCAAAATCTGAGGCACTTCTCCATTTCCTTATCAAACTCGACATGAGTATGATAGTCTTTAGTTGCTTCTTCAATGGAAGATTGAAGAGAGCAGATCTCCTTCATTTTTTCTTTGGAAATGGAGCTTTCCTTGAATAGATTATCTCTGACAAAAGCTCTGAATTGAGCTTTGATTTCTTGCAGGGAAAGAAGCACACCAGAAGTTTCATTCTGAAGATAACAGTGTATATCTTTGAAAGCAGATACAACTAGTGTCTTGAAAGCCTCACCTTTCTGCCAGCTATTCTTCAGCTCTCACAAAGCCTCCTCCAAGACTTTGATCTTCCACTCCACGCTGTAAACCCAAGAGTTTGACAGATTATCCTTTGCATCATCAAAAACCTTATTTTCCAATAAAATGTTCTCATCTGTCTATCCCATGAGACGGAGGTCTACTATGCAACTGCTCCATAGTTTGAGCTCTTTATCTATGACCCCTATAGTGGAGGAGAGCTTCTGTTGTAAATTATTCACCTTTCCGTGGAGTTTGAAAGCTTCATCGATGAAGTTCAATCTCTGCAACAAGCATATCTTCCACGATGGCCTCCATAGCTCTGCCATAGACAGAATACTTGTGCATATATTTGATACTTTGTACTTCATCTTGGCTCAAAATTACAGGTGGTGGAAGAGTAGTCAATGGGGTAGGATCCAAAATTTTGTCCTTAGACAAAAGAGATTTGATAAAGCCTATGAGAATCTGGGCTTGTTCTTCCAACTGTTCAATAGTTTTCTGCCCTTTCTCTACCCTCCCAATGACTCTTGTGACCATTTCCTGGAGGTTGTGGATCTCACCTTCAGGAGTAGACTCTCCCATTGGAATCCTTGAGAGTTCTAGGTCAGATGCCTGCAAGTCCTACTCTGATTTATCTACAATAGGCTTAGCAATCTCCAAGAATTGCTCGCCCTGAGCATCTGACACTATCTTGGAGGTGATTCTGGGTTTTTTAGTGTGTGAAGGAGTAGTGCCCAACAAGGCTGCAACAACATCAAAATTTGGCCCTAAGCTCCGAGAGGAAGATTTCCTCTTCCTACTATCAACGAGAGGATGTACCCATGCAAAAGAGGAAGAGGAAGCAGCAGGAGGGGAAAGAGGACCAATAGACAGAGAACTCATGATGCTCAAGGTTTGCACAGCTATTGTCTCAAGTTGAGATGTGAGTGGGGCGCTTGAGACAATTGCGGCAGAGGAATCAATAGCACTTGGAAGTTCAGTGCTCTGGACTTCCTTATCTTTATCTGTTGGATCTTCAGGAGCATTTGCAGGGGCTGGCACTTCACTCTCTTCACTTTCACTGAGAACAATGATGTTCTCTGGTCCCAAAGGCACTTCTACCTGCTTTCTCTGAGAATCTTTTTCCACAGGCTCCTTCTTAACCTCTTTGAGTTTCTTCTGATATACTTGAGTGGATGAAGAAGGAGTGGAAGCTGCAGGTCCTTGTGTTGATGAGGCAGGAGGGGTTTGCACAGGTGTGTCTGATATGGGAGTCGATGCTTCCCTCCTTGGTGTTGAAACATCCTTAGAAGAGGATTCTCCTGAGTGCCTTCTAAGCTCTCGAACTTTCCTATCAAACCAGACCTTAGTCCTGACTAAGACTGGAGCTAGGATCTCGGCCAGATCATCTTTCTCTTTCTTGTTCCAATCCAAGTCCTCCAAGGGAGTGTGCTTAACCACATTGTCATACTCATATGAGTATAGATCAGAGTTGTCATCCTGGAGTCCTTCAGGAACTTGGTACAAGCCGAGTTCTTGGATCAATTGTAGAGAGAACCTGCCATAGTGCCTCCTTCTAGCCTCAAAATCATCTGCACAGTCAGCCCAATAGTCTTTTGTATCTGCCCTGTGATGATAGATTATCTTGATGTTCTATTCAATGAACTTCTTCAAGTCGAAGTAAGTTCTTAGCTTGAAGAAATGAATGGTGATGGGAACCGGGCTTTTTTTATATTCTCAGGCGTCTTCTTGGGCTGTTTTACAAGTGTAATTTCCCAAAGAGATGGGAAAGTGCAAACCAGAAATCTTCTTGTCTGTGCAGGTTCTATGCAATTTTTCTAACTGCCTGCATACTTTAATCAAAGCCATCTTATCATTGCAGAACATGGGAAGCCTCAGAGGGGTGCTCTCATAGCCAGCAAGCCTGATATAGGAGAATTTTTTGAATTGAATAAAATAGGCACCGTAGTGTGATATCAGGTTCATGGCTTCATCTGAAAACCTTCTAGCAGTGTCACCCTCAAGCGCCTGACCACGTACATGGTGAAAGCATCATTTACCCTTCTGAAATTGTGATTGCTGGTCTCTAGGGTGAACTGCGGGTAGTAGGCATATACAGGATCATCCTTGTGGGCATCAATGTAAGAAAAACCAAACCATTGCCTTGATGCCACCAGAGTATACATCAGGTACGAAGTCATGTAGAACTTCTTCGTTTGTTGTACATTGGATAGCTGCTCCACCAAGTTCATGCTGATGATTTCCACCCAGTTGATATTTTGAGTTCCCTCGCACACCATGTTGATGAGCGGGCACATCCAGAAATGGAACTCGTTAGTAGAGGGTAAGCCCATAACCCGAGCCAGTAGGATTATAAAATCGACAATTCTTCATTGAAATCAGCCGGAAAAGAGTCTTGGATAGATGAGATGCTCCCTTCTTAGGGTTCTTTAGCCAGGACTTCGCCACCCGCGCCTTGTATTTATCGCTGTCTTGATTGAACAGGGCCTGTGCTTGATCCTGGGAAACAACTATGGCATTATCCGTTTCTGGAATCTTCAATGCAGTGCTAATGGCGGTGGCGTCTAGCTTGGCGATGAGTTCCCCGTGTACATTGGTTAATTCACTCGAATCACGGTCTAAGTGAGCTCCGCATGAAAGAATTGTATCAACACACTATACTTGAGATCGGAAACCTCCAAATAAAGCCAAAGCCATTGTCGTGAATCATCTACGCCATTGGTGTAGGGTTTGCATCTGCCATCCTTACCCAAAAATCACTGAAGTCAAGATGACGAGTTTCAATGTCCCCAATATTGGGAACGACAGATTCTAGTGGCGAGATTTGTTCCTGTCCCTGAAATTTGATCTTCATATTGATAGTAACTCGGAGGCGAAATGCAAACTAGACTCTGGAAGGAAATACAGAGGAAAGGGATACACGCGCAGGTTTTTAAATTGTAAGGGTTCGAGCAAAGGATAGCATGGAAGCAATGTGAAATATGCAAAGAGGGTATGCTCGTTATATAGCCGATTAGGAGAGAGGAAAACAATGAATGCGCATTTAATACATACCTACCAATTTGAAAAAGCAGGATATTCAGGTAGAGCGGGAAAAATAAGCACGAATGGCACTTGGTTCATTTGGTACATGTGAGATGCGAATGCGCGAAACACGCGGCTCAGCCAATTCGGGAGAAGCAGGGAAAAGACACACAAATGCCTTTTGGGACATGCGGGACAAAAGTGCGTGAAACACGCGACTCGGCCAGATCGGATGAAAATGTGACAACAGGTCCAGGTGAACTTGGGACATTTGGGACGTGAAAACATGAAGTACGCGGTTCGTGTGAATCAGACGAAAATGGAACAACTTGTCCAATTAAACTTGGGACATTTGGGACAAGAAAGCACGAAGTACGCGGTTCAGGTGTTTCGGCCGAAAATGGAACAACTTGCACAATTGGACTTGGGACATTTGGGACAAAAAGTTCCGACGGGCCCGAAAAAGACAAACTTCGGGGAAATCGGCCGATCAGGAACAGAGCGCACTTTCGAACTTGGGACATGCGGAACAAAAATGTCGACAGAAGCTGAAAAACACACAAAATGACCCAAAAATTGAATTTTCTCAATTTCATGACTTTTAAAATTTTCAACACAACAGAGAAGACACTAAAACTCAAAATTTTGAAAATTCACTTTCTTAAGAGCGGGGAATTTTGAGTGGACAACAGCTGGCTCCTTCTGTGGATGACTTGGCATAAATTCAAGGAATGAGACAAGGTAAGAACTTAGACAAACTCGAGGAAGTAGACCAATACCTTATCCATTGGGCCACGGAGTCAAAAAGCAAACCAATACAGAGGACAACACACCAAAAACGAGAAGGAAAGAAAAAAAAACATTGTACAGAATATACAAAGGACCCCCTAATCACCTAAGACTTGAACAACTTAAGGTACTACCCACTATACGGAAGTGGGAGAGGAGAACCATCCATGTAATCAAGATAAAAGGAATTCTTACCGTGCAAAGTGTCGATCTTGAAAGGTCGAGCAAAGGGAATCGAACTTGCCATGGCTGCCACGAGGTTCATGCCTTTTATCCCATAACAACATAGTGTCTCCCACTTGGAAATCTCGAACGGCTTTCTTATCAAACGGGACCTTTACCTTGCTGGTGAATAGATATCCTATCAGCAACCTCGTAATCTATCCTCATTCAGCTTGTGAAAGTACACAATTCTCTTATCCAAAGCATCACTTTGAAACTAGTATCTTCAATGACCTTCATTAGATGCAAGGTGGCAGCTCCATTCTTGGCAATTGAGCTTCTACTCCATATACCACTTGAAAAGGAGACATTCCAATAGCTCTCTTTGGTGTAATTCTCTGTCTGCCCAAAGAGCATCATAGAGCTTCTTGTGCGGTTTCGTTGAGACTCATTGACTAATTTCCTTATAATAGTCACCAAATTTTTATTAGTGGATTCTTCTTGCCCATTTCCCGAGGATAGTAGTCGAGGAGTGAGCCAAAGAGATGCCATACCCATAGCAAAAATCCATTATCTCGGTTGAAGATAAATTCGAAGCATTATCATTCAATCTTGTTAGGTACACCATACCTTACCAAGATGTTCTCTTGATGAATTTGCGCATAATACTTGAAGTAGTACTCTTTCTTTGGAATAGCTTCTACCCATTTGGTGAAATAGTCAAGTGGCGGTTAGTACATGAGTATGACCAGCACTAGAAGCGGGATTAAGGGTTCCAATGAAGTCCAAACCCCACTATTGAAAAGGTTCTCCAATTACAATGGCGGCAGGGGCAAAGAGGCAATTTGGGTCTTCCACGAAGGTCGACAAGCCTCACATTTATCAACCCACTTAGACGCATCTACGAACAAGGAAGGCCGGTAATATCCTCCATGAAGTATCTTGTGAGCAGTGACTTTTGATGAATAGTGCCCTCCACATGCTTGATCATGAAAAGCTGAGAGCAACTTTCTCTATTGTTCTTTGTCCACACATTTCAAAAATCTCCCATCTAACCCAAGTTTGAACAAGGCGTTTTCCCACAACACATATTGCACCGACCTCAATTTAACAGTCCTATTTTCTTTGGCAGTTAAATGAGAGGGGCATTCCCCATAGGTGAGAAAATGGGCGATGTCAGAATACCATTCATCAACTGAGCTAAGGAACAGAATGGTAGGAAGGCCAACTTTGTTCTCTAGTAATTCATGCTTAGCTCCTTCAGCAATGAGCTCACAAAGACCTTTTCCATGAACCAGCTTGGTCAATTTGATGTCAATGTCATATTCTTGGACCTTAGCAACCCAGTTCCCTCTCTTGGACCCAAATTCTTGTTGTGTGAGAATTGACTTAACAATTGTATCTGGAACCAACACCATGGAATGAGAATTGAGGATGTAAAAACGAAAGCGCTTAATGGCTTTGACCCCTTTGTAAAAACATGTTTTTCCATCATGGGGTATTTTAACTCATGATCTTTCAAAATATATAGCTCATGAACGCAATTGGGAGTTCATGTTCGTTAGATTCTTCTTAAGTCAAAAACAAGCATGCCAAGGTATTATCGTGGCATACCAATAGATAATAAAATCTTTCTTTGAAATCGAGATGAGCTAAAACAATAGTTTTAGTGATAGCTCTTTTAATACCCTCAAAGGATTCCTTTCCTTGAGAAGACAAACCAAGCGTTTGTTTCCCTTCCATCATTTGAGAAATATTCAAAGTTAACTCTGCAAAATCGGGGATGAATCTTCTTAAAAACTTGATCTTACCAAAGAAAGAGTGCACGCCCTTTTTCTTTGGTTGGGAGAGGAATTTGGATAGCTTATACTCGTTCGGGATCAATCTTAATACCATCCTTGGAGACAATGTGCCCTAATAATTTTCCTTCGTGACATAAAAGACATATTTTTTAGGATTCAAAGAAATCCCATGTTCTCTGCATCTTAGCAGAACTGTCTCCAGGTGATCAAAATGATCCGCCCTTGTTTTAGAAAACACTGTCAAGTCATCAAGGTATATGACAATACACTTCCCTTTCAAACTTCCAAAAGCTAGATCCATAGCTCTCTGAAAAGTGGCACCAGCATTAATGAGCGCAAAAGGCATTCTCTTGTAAGCAAAGGTACCCCAAGGAGTAGTGAAAGTTGTTTTGTGTTGATCTATAGTATCAACCTCTACCTGATTATATCCCAAGAATCCATCAAGCATAGATAACATTTCAGATCCTATTACTGCTTGCAATACCTGATCCATCATAGGCAAAGGATAATTATCTTTCAAGGAAGCCTGATTCAGATTCCTAAAATCAACACAGATGCGGATCTCACCATTTTTCTTCCTAACAGGCACAATATTTGCAATCCATGTTGAATGGTGAATGGGAAAAATGATTTTTGCCTTCAACAACTTCTGAATTTCCTGAAAGATGGTGTCAGCTATTTTGGGGTTGTATTTCTCTCTGTTTGACTTAAAAGGCTTAATTCAGGGCTTGAGTGGAATAAAATGTTGCATATCTTTTGGTTTGAAAGATTTCAAATCTTCATAAGAGTAAGCAAAAACATCCTTATACCTCTTTAAAAGATCAATTGCTTTCTTCCTTTCATCTCTGTGTGCAACATTTTCCAATGTTCACGAGCTTAGGATCGATAGAACTCCCAATATCAATCTTGTCATACTCGGTGATTGTTGAGGTCCGATGAGAGGATCTAGACTTCACATACTGTCATGTTTATCAAATAGTTCCTCCAAACTCACCAATCCTTTAGGAATCTTGTTTCCTTTGAGATTGATGCATCCATCCTGATCCGTTTCTTCTCCTTGGGTGACTGCTTTGTCAAAGGGCACACTTTCACGAGGTAGGTTGTCACTTCCTTCAAAATACAGCTGTTCAAAATTACCCTTGAGTTCCAAGAAAGAAAGCAAGTGTTGATCATCATTGAAAACTTGCCAGTTATTGGTATTATCAGGTACACTAGGCCGATGGACCATCTCAATGGTGAACTTGTCTTGAGAGAAGTCAGGATGAGGAATCAGTAGTGACCCTGAGACTACTAGTGAATCAGCCCTGCTATTCTTCTCCCTAGGTATTGCTTCGATGGAGAAAGCATCAAGAAATTCAATGGAATCCCAAACTGATTCTGTAATGTTTCAACCTTCCATTTTTTACCTGGAAAAGGCTTCTCACTTGCTTTACAATCAATTCTGCATCACCACGAGCTAGAAGATTCTTTACACCTTGTTCTTTGGCCACTTGCAGTCCAAGAATGAGAGCCTCATACTCTGCTGTATTATTAGTATTTTCAAACTGCAACTTAAATGAAAAAGGATGTAGGCTTCCTTCAGGTGACACCAGTAGGACACCAGCTCCAGAACCAGCTGAGGAACAACTTCCATCAAACTCTAAAATCCAAACACCATTAGGATCTTTAGGTGACACTTTGGGGAGTTGAATTTCATCAGGGGACATAATCATGTAGTTACCATGACCCATATCCTCATAGAGTATTTGTGCTTTAGGATCATCCGTTTTTGTACAATATACTCAGACTGCTTCTCAGGCAGCAACTTCTTCATTTTCCCATTAATAGGTACGAGTGCATGTGACCAATCCATTTGAATTTCTCCACCCACATCCTTACAGAAGTTCCTACTTAGCAACATCCCGTATGAAGGAGGAATATTTGCTACTAAGATGGTAGCCAAAACTCTCTTCTCAGGCAAAGCAGCAAAAGCCACTTGTGCATCTTTAATTCTTCCGACCAGGGGCACTTCCTTACTCTCCATAGAGTAACAAGATCCATAAGTGCGTGTGAGGGTCAAGCCTAAGGCATGAGCTACTTTAGCAGGCATCACATTATCTGAGGCTCCTGAGTCTATGACACAATTACTGAGCCTATGCCAGCTATGAGAAGTGTTACATAAAATGGTTTGATTTTGTCATTGGGTGAGGTGACAGCGGCTACCAGACTAGGCTATGGTGCAGAAGAAGGAGTGGGTAAAAGGCCTTTAGAGGTGATCTTAGAATGGGAATTGACAAAGTGAATCATTTTAGCAAAAGCTTTGGGATGGGTTTGATAATACTCAGCCTCTGAAATTTGAACCTTAGTCTTTTTCAGGTGATCAATAATATCAAAAGACCCAGAAGTGGATGGGCCATCATCACTTGAGATCCTAGGTTTATCAACTTTAGGGGAAAAAGAAGTAAATTTAGTAGCGGGATCGATAGGACTCACTTTCTTTGTAGATGAAGTGGGGATAGGAGATCCTCTTTTTGAAATTACGAGGATAGTTCGGCCATTGCTCCTTGGATTTCTTGGGGGTCGCATCACTTTTCCCTCTAATTTTTCTCGCTCTCGAGTCATGAGAGTGAATGATTCACTATTCATGTCTCGCTACTACTTCATCGTAATCATCTCCATCATCAATGCCCTCGGTGGTGAAGAAATTAACTCGAGATCCCTCAAGCTCATCTGCTTCATCATCAAATTCTTCCACCAATTCCTCGCAAGCTTCATTATCCTCATCATCCTCTGGTTCCTCAACTTCATAGGTTGCATTGACAAGAACTTTAACAGGAGGTCCTTCAAGTGCTAATCTTGTTTGAGAAGAAGGAAAACGATTTCTGGGCTGAAAATTCTTCCTTGGAGCGTCTGCGCATAGGGAGCATCTTTGAGCAATTCTTTCTTTATGGCAATGAGATCATTCGCAAGTTTTTGAACCAATGGATCAGTATTAGGTCTAGGGGTGGAAGAGGAGGAAGAAGCAGACTTAGATTTGGAAGGGTCTCTCCTCAACTTCCCTGACATGAATAAATCATCCTTGACACTAACAGAAAGAGTTTGATCTTTAGTCAATGTTGCAAGATTAGCCCTTCTTAGCGCATAACTAACTTCAGGCGATTGGGGATTTAGGAAGAAACATTTTTGGATTTGATCAACAGGTCGAGTATTTGCAAGAATTTTATTAATTAACTTTGTTGAATCGGGCCACAAATTCTCTCATGGGCTCTAGTGAATCTTTCTTTATCTCGAGAGATTTGGGCTATGCAAGGCATGCACATCTTACGCTGGTTTGAAATGGTTTTCAAACCTAGTTCTCATGGTGTCGGCTAGTGATAGCACTAAATGGAAGGTGATAGAACCAATCAGCAACATTATCTTGTAAAGTCTCAATGAACAGTCTCACGGAGACATCTTCATGTTCAACTCCCAGAACTCCACATGCAACTATGAAGGCTGCGATGTGTTCATCAGGATGCACTTTGCCATCACCTTTGAATTTAGGGAAGTTCTTCTAGTTACCTCGGGTAACTCATGCAAATCTTGAGGAAGGGCAAGGAGCCCAACACGATGACCCCAGGGTAATGGTACCACCATTATTTGAAAAATGGCTTAGAGAGGGCGTAACACCAAAGCAAGAATCAAAGCTCGAAGATTAGGACTAGCTGGCTCTGAAGGAATACAACCCGTAGGAATTCTATCTTGAATAGGTGGAGTGCTTGTTGAACAAGTCCTTCTATTTCTCGTTGAAGGGAAAGGAAAACCCTGCTGCTCCAAAAGTTGAAACTGAGAATCTTCAATACCAAGAGCCCTTCTCCCTCGAGTAAAAATGGAGTCGCAGGATCAAAAGATGATACAAAATATCTGAAGCTGGAATATGATTTTCCCCAACGGAGCCACCAAAAACTGTTGGTTGTCAAATAGGACCTTACGAAGAGCAACAGTCAGGGGACAAGAAGTCCCTCCTCTTTAATGGGAGAGGTTCCCTTATTCAGAAACGAACCTATTTACAAATATACAAAACATGATTTTCGGTTAAACTTGGATATTACGAAAGTGTTTTCTATAAAGATCATCAATTACAAAAGGGAGGAATGAGAGTACGAGAATGAGCGAGAAAGGCAACATGTAGAATTATAGATCACGAGTAATTCTTTATGTATGCGAATTTACATTGAATTGAAACAAGATCATTTGTATCATATAAATAAGATGGAATTTAAAGACACAAAGTTCTCTGATTCATTAATCAAGGACACAAAGTTCCTTCTTGGTTATACAAGATCACCATGCTTGCAAAGTTGGAGAGTATGCAATCAGCGAGACTAAAAAACTAGAGACAAATGATCTTCACAAAAATAAAATGAAAGTTTAGGGATAATAGAGATCGAGATAGACAAAGAATGGAAATTCCTTACGTATTGACTTCTTTATGATCTATTTACACTTGCAGAAAATATGCCAAGTTCTTCCCCCTTCAAAATGGCATGGAGAGGCCATTATATAGCTTACAAATCAGTTACCCTTTGTAACTACTTCTTTTAACTAAAGATTAGTTAAGGATTGCCAATCGCAATACCTCAACTTATTACAATGATTCTAACAAAAAGAATTAGAAAAGAAGAGAAGAATAAGGAGAAGAAGACAGGTGGTTATGGTAGGAGGGGCCCACTGACTTCAAAATTCACAGCATGAATCTCTTCAATGCCTCGGCTATGTCTCTGCCACAAGGGACTGATGTGTTGGCTGTAGACTGAGCCCAAAATCCGAGGCACTTCTCCATTTCCTTATCAAACTCGACATGAGTATGATAGTGTTTAGTTGCTTCTTGATGGCAGATTGCGGAGAGAGAAAATCTCCTTCATTTTTTCTTTGGAAATGGAGCTTTCCTTGAATAGATTATCTCGACAAAAGCTCGAATTGAGCTTTGATTTCTTGCGGGAAAGAAGCACACGAAGTTTCATTACGAAGATAACAGTGTATATCTTTGAAAGCGAGATCTGACAACCAAGTGTCTTGAAAGCCTCACCTTTCGCCGGCTATTCTTGACTCTCCCAAAGCCTCCTCGAAGACTTTGATCTTCCACTCCATCTTTGAAAACCAGGACTTTGTGATTATCCTTTGCATCATCAAAAACCTTATTTGCCAATAAAATGTTCTCATCATCATGTCCCATGAGATGGAGGTCTACTATGCAACTGCAATTGCTCAAGAGTTTGAGCTCTTTATCTATGACCCCGATAGTGGAGGAGAGCACATTGCAAATTATTCACCTTTCCGTGGAGTTTGAAAGCTTCATCGATGAATTTCAATCCTACAACAAGCATATCTTCCACCATGGCCTCCATAGCTCTGCCATAGACATAATACTTGTGCATATCTTTGATACTCTATACTTCATCTTGGCTCAAAATTATAGGTTGTGGAAGAGTAGTCAATGGGGTAGGATCAAAACTTTGTCCTTAGACAAAAGAGATTTGATAAAGCTTGTGAGAATTTGGGCTTGTTCTTCCAACTGTTCAATAGTTTGCTGCCCCTTCTCTACCCTCCCAATGACACTTGTGGACCGTTTCACGGAGGTTCTGGATCTCACCTTCAGGAGTAGACTCTCCCATTGGAATCCTTGAGAGTTCTAGGTCGGATGCCTTCAAGTCTGCTCGATTTATCTACTGTAGGCTTAGCAATCTCCAAGAATTACTGGCCCTAAGCATCTGACACTATCTTGGAGGTGATTCTGGCTTTTTTGGCGCGTGAAGGAGTAGTGCCCAACAAGGCTGCAACAACATCAAAATTTGGCCGTAAGCTCCGAGAGGAAGATTTCCTCTTCCTACTATCAACGAGAGGCTGTACCCATGAAAAAGAGGAAGAGGAAGTAGCAGGAGGGGCAAGAGGACTAAGAGACAGAGAACTCATGATGCTCAAGGTTTGCACAGCTGTTGTCTCAAGTTGAGATGTGAGTGGGGCGCTCGAGACAATTGCGGCAGAGGAATCAATAGCACTTGGAAGTTCAGCGCTCTGGACTTCCTTATCTTTATCTGTTGGATCTTCAGGAGTATTTGCAGGGGCTGGCACTTCACTCTCTTCGCTTTCACTGAGAACAATGATGTTCTCTGGTCCCAAAGGCACTTCTACCTACTTTCTCGGAAAATCTTTTTCCACAGGCTCCTTCTTAACCTCTTTGAGTTTCTTCTGATATACTTGAGTGGATGAAGAAGGAGTGGAAGCTGTAGGTCTTTGCATTGATGAGGCAAGAGGGGTTTGCACATGTGTGTCTGATATGGGAGTCGATGCTTCCCTCCTTGGTTTTGAAACATCCTTAGAAGAGGATTCTCTGAGTTCCTTCTAAGCTCTCGAACTTTCTATCAAACCGGACCTTATTCTGACTAAGACTGGAGCTAGGATCTCAGCCAAATCATCTCTCTCTTTCTTGTTCCAATCCAAGTTCTCCAAGGGAGTGTGCTTAACCACATTGTCATACTCATATGATTATAGATTAGAGTTTTCATCCTGGAGTCCTTCAGGAACTTGGTACAAGCCGAGTTCTTGGATCAATTGTAGAGAGAACCTGCCATAGTGCCTCCTTCTAGCCTCAAAATCATCTGCACAGTCAGCCCAATAGTCTTCTGTATCTGCCCTATGATGATAGATTATCTTGATGTTCTGTTCAATGAACTTCTTCAAGTCGAAGCAAGTTCTTGGCTTGAAGAAATGAACGGTGATGGGAACCAGGGCTCTTTCTATATTCTGTGTGTCCAGGGTTGTTTTACAAGTGTAATTTCCCAAAGAGATGGGAAAGTGCAAACCAGAAATCTTCTTGTCTCTGCAGGTTCTGTGTAATTTGTCTAATTGCTGCATACTTCAATCAAAGCCATCTTATCATTGCAGAACATGGGAAGCCTCAGAGGGGTGCTCTCATAGCCAGCAAGCCTGATATAGGAGAATTTTCTGAATTGAATAAAATAGGCACCGTAGTGCGATATCAGGTTCATGGCTTCATCTGAAAACCTTCTAGCAGTGTCACCCTCAAGCAGCCTGACCACGTACATGGTGAAAGCATCATTTACCCTTCTGAAATTGCAATTATTGGTCTCTAGGGTGAACTGCGGGCAAGAGGCATATACTGAGGATCATCCTTATGGGCGTCGATGTAAGAAAAACCAAACGATTGCCTTGATGCCGCGGAGTATACATCAGTGCGAAGTCATGTAGAACTTCTTCGTTTGTTGTACATTGATGGACATTTGCTCCGCCAAGTTCATGCCGATGATGGCGGGCACATCCAGAAATGGAACTTGTTAGTAGAGGGTAAGCCCATAACCTGAGCTAGTAGGATTATAAAATCCGACAATTCTTCATTGAAATCAGCCCGAGAAAAGAGTCTTGGATAGACGAGATGCTCCCTTCTTAGGGTTCTTTAGCCAGAACTTCGCCACCCGTGCCTTGTATTTGTCACTGTCTTGATTGAACAGGGCCTGTGCTTGATCTTGGGAAACAACTATGGCATTATCCGTTTCGGAATCTTGATGTAGTCTTAATGGTGGTGGCATCGACTTAGCGATGAGTTCCCGTGTACATTGGTTAATTCACTCGAATCAGGGTCAAAGTGAGCTCCGCATGAAAGCACTGTATCAACACACTGTACCGAGATCGGGAAACCTCCAGTGAAAGCCAAACCACTATCGTGAATCATCTGCGCCATTGGTGTAGGGTTTGCATCTGCCATCCTTGCCCAAAAATCACCGAAGTCAAGATGACGAGCTTCACTGTCCCCAATATTGGGAATGGCAGATTCTAGTGGTGAGATTTGTTCTGTCCCCGAAATTTGATCTTCATATTGATAGTAACTTGGAGGGCGAAACACAAACTAGACTCGGGAAGGAAATACGAGAGGAAAGGGATACACGCACAAGTTTTTAAATTACGGGTTTGAGAAAATGATAGCATGGAAGCAATGTGAAAAATGCAAAGAGGGTATGCTCGTTATATAGCCGATTAGGAGAGAGGAAAACAATGAATGCACATTTAATACATGCCTACCAATTTGAAAAAGCAGGATATTCGGGTAGAGCGGGAAAAATAAGCATGAATGGCACTTGGTTCATTTGGGACATGTGAGACGCAAATGCGCGAAACACGCGGCTCGGCTGATTCGGGTAAGCGGGGAAAAGACACACAAATGCCTTTTGGGACATGCGGGACAAAAGTGCGTGAAACACGCGACTCGGCGGATCGGATGAAAATGTGACAATAGGTCCGGGTGAACTTGGGACATTTGGGACGTGAAAGTGCGAAGTATGCGGTTTGGGCGAATCGGTAGAAAATGGAACAAATTGTCTAATTGAACTTGGGACATTTGGGACAAGAAAGCGGGAACTACGCGGTTCAAGTGTTTCAGTTAGAAAATGGAACAACTTGCACAATTGGACTTGGGAAATTTGGGACAAAAAGTTCTGACAGGCCCGATAAAGATAAAATTCGGGAAATCGGCCGATCGGGAATAGAGCGCACTTTTGAACTTGGGACATGCGGAACAAAAATGTCGTGAGCAGGCCCGAAAAACACACAAAATGACCCAAAAATTGAATTTTCTCAATTTCACGACTTTTAAAATTTTCAGACTGTGAGAGAAGACACTTAGACTCAAAATTTTGAAAATTCACTTTCTTAAGAGCAGGGAATTTTGAGTGGACAACAAGTACTCATATCAAAAGTTCTCTGGGAAAGTTATCGAAAACCCCACCCTTGTAATTTACAAAAGCACACAATATATTGCAAAAATTCACCCCCTTCCTAAAAATAGCCTAAAGGTTGTACTCACCCATTCATCCTAAATTTATCCTTAATTTAATAATAAATAAATGAATAAAATAATACAAACTAGAGCATCTAATAAAAATAGGCATTATCAGCCTTAGATACAATATAGTCAAATTGAAGTTGAGTGTTCTATTTTTAAGAAAGGAAAGGTGAATAATTTGCTAAGAATATAATTTGCTTTCTCGGAAAGTCTTCCTCCTTTGAGCATGCACATTCGTCGACCTTCTCTGTTTTGTCTGTTGTGAAGGAATACAAAATATCATTCTGTTTATGAGAAAAAGGTCATTGTAATCCATAGCAATATTTACAAAATAGAATTAAGCGGGACCACCTTTGGTATGCACATGCTCTAATTTCCATCCTTTTTAAATGGTCACAAGAGTGACACTTGTAAATTTTAATAAAAAAACCCCAAGTGGGGACCACCTTTGGTTTATTTGTTTTGATCCTGCCACCTTGTGGACTTAGGAAAAAGAACATGATTTGATAAAAGGGCACCACCCTTTGACTAGTTTGGAATGACCACCTAAGGTCCGCCACCTTTGGCCTTGGCATATGATTACAAACTTCCCCTTTTTTGGTGATCATGGCATAAATACTGTGGTTTTGATTTTTCCTTGGGCGACCATAGTTTTGAATTTTGAGTCGCTGCCAATGATTATTATTGTGTCCAAAGGGGCTGGCCCCTTTCATGATGATTCACCCCTTGTGGACTTTGGCGGTTAGTAACTTAACCCTGCATACATTGACCTAGTTTTTGTGAGCACTAATGGCCCGTGATCTTCATCCTTCTGATTTTTCCACCATTTGATCGTCCACCTTGGTTAGGGTTCTGACCCTGGCATTTATTGTGGTCAGTGTGGCCAACCGGGGGTTATCACTTGGGAACCTGTGTTTGATCCTACGTCATTCAATCTTGTACTTGGACATTTGGTGGACCGTCAATTCTCTACCCTGGGTTAGGGTTTCAAACCCTTGGTCTTGGTGGCAAGTTAAATCACTTGGGCTCTTCGCATTTGCATTTCATTTGGTTTTTGCTACGCGGGTGAAGCCCTGGCAAAAAAATTTCTGCTCTACATATTTGATGGAAACTTGGAGGTTTTTGGGTGACTTTGAGCCTGCATACTTCATTTTTGATGCTCGACGCCATAGTTGCTTGGTTTGGCCTGCATTTTATTGAAACAAGAAGGAATTTTCTATGTTTTCATTCCTGTAGATCGGATTTCATTTGTATATGATCTATAGATCATTTCAATCCATTTCTTTTAGATAGTTTTGATTATTTGAATGATGAAACCCTGCTTCTCATTCCTTTTTTCGGTTTTCGTCTCTTTGGAGCTCAAATACGGGCCTCTGAAGGAATTCATTTCCATTTTGATCATTTTTTTCTTCGTATTCGATTGGTGAGTTCTTGTACTCTTTATCTCTGTGTAATTTCTCCTTTTGATTTTGATTTTTACCTCTGTAATTGAAGGAATCATGGAGTTCTCAGTTATATCATTCGTAAAATGAAATTATTTTCATATATGAAGTTTCTTTCATGTTTCTAGCTTCTGAGTTTGATCCACCATTAACATTTGTCAAAAACCTATTTTTGTGTAAATTTTTTGATATTAATTCTTTAGACCCGTATATTCTGGAAGATTAGCATTTGTGGTTTTAATACAAACTAAAAATATGGAAGGCTTTCACATATTGAAGTGTTGACTGTATTCGTTCTTCATTGATAGATACCTGTCACTATTTCTTTAGATGCATGCTTGGCATTTTTGATACACCCTTCCTTTTGTACTAGAAAAATTATTTGTTTCTGAGTAGTTTCTTCCTAGAATAATGACCGCCATTTATAGATCTGCATATTCTGGAATGGGTATTTTAAAAGTAAAAAAAACATCTTGGAATTTTTGTGCTTGGCTTCCTGGATTTTGACTTGTAGCAACATAAAACATTCTTGACTGAAGGATTTTAAAAAAATGTTGACTATTTTTCGTTCCTTATTGATAGATAATTGTCACCATTTCTTCTTTCTGTAGATGTAGCTTCAGTTTGTCATTCTTCTCGAATGTGAACATTTTGGTTGATACTCCTTGAGCTCTGTATTGGATACTTAGTCCATTCTTTTGTATATGCATACTTGGCATTTTACTTGTTCAAAAGGAAAAGTCCTTAAATGTGAAGCTCCTTTCTGTTTTACTTAGGAGATAACTTTTTTGAGCTTGTAGACCTGCAACTTAGAGATGGCATTTATTTCTTTTTAAAAAACTGTAACTGTAGCTTGACATTTCCTTTGTAGATTTGAAATGTGTTGTCCATTTTGTTTGAAGTAATTTGTTGATTGGGAACGGTTCCAGAAAGCATGGTCTGAAGTCTTGACTGAAATGAATTTCTATTGTACCTATATCTTTCACATCGTCACTCAGAATAATGATAGATTTTCTGGAAGTTGTATGACTATTCCTTTGTTGCAAACATGATTGTATTCCACTTTGTATAATGAATAAAATGCTCCTTTTCTGAAAAATGAAGAAAATACTTAGTTTTCTTTTCTGTAATGACTTTTTCTTCTCAGAAGTCATAATAGCAATTGTATTTCAAATTTAGCATCAATTCTTCATTCTGTTTTTCTGGAAAACTCCATTTTGTAAGGGGAAACTATGGAATTTTTTTCCAAAATCCTTCTTTTTCTAGATTTTCTTGATTTGACCATTCTGAAAAGATATGAACATTTCTCTTGCTTGTCTGCTCACTTGAATGAAATTGTCCATGTTAGCTTTACTTGATTCATTGCATCTTCTGAAAAACTGTGAAGTAGTTAGCCTTTGATTCAAACTTGAATTTGGAAATAAAATGAAATTTTAATAGCTGCAACATGATGAACTTCTGGGATACCTGTATGTTTCCTTTGATCATGATATCAACTTAAAAGTGATGAAACATGTTCTTTTTTTGACTGTTTTTGCTCCTCTTGAAGTTCAGATAGCTTATAAAGCCTATAGTATCTAAAAAATCATCTATTTCAATTCTATTTTAAATCAAAAGTCAATTTTACAAGGGGGAATCTTGCAAATTTGTTCAAAAATCTTGTTTTTCTCTCTCCTTTTCCAGATTTCCAATCCTAATTTGCAAAATATCTCTTTCTTGACCTATTCTAATGCTTCATCCTTAATTAGTTAAAACTAATTTTGCCATTTTATGTCACAACCTGTTCCTACAAAACTCATAAATAAGTTAGAAATAAATAGGGTTTTGGCTTCTCGTATATCCATGTGACTTATTTCTTCTTCATTCCTTCTTCTGCAAAATGTTTTCCAATTCCCTTCATGTGTTATCTCCACATTTATTCCTTTTGTAAGTTACTTTGATTCTAATTCTTCTACATCAATCCTAAACTCTTTTGATTTCTCACGGCCACTCATTTCACTTTATGTACATTTCTTCTTCTTTTGTTGCCAACCTATCTATATCCCCTGAATTATCCTATGTCATGTGTTTTCTGATCTCTTTCTTTAAAGTACCATTAGATACATTGAACTTGGAATATGTATTAGAATAAAAATGTACACTGAGCTCAAAATTTGATAGATACTACTCTTTGTCTCGCAGGTGAAAGAAGATGGAGATGGAAGCGAGAAGATGGAATGGGCTGAAGCTGAAGATGCAGATGATGCAGAGCGGGAAAGAAGATGAAAAGGCAATGATGGGTTCACTTTTACTCCTTTACTCTTGTTCTTTAGCACATGCAATATTCTCATTTCCATGTATATAATGTTATTACTTAGTCACATCCCATGGCTTGTGTGGGAAAACTTATGATCTCTTATGAATAAAGCATTAAATTGAAATAATGAGTTGATTATCTCTTTCTGCATTCAATTTTTCTTTGATTGTACAATGATGTATGCAACTCAATATCTCAATAAAATGAATTAATACAAGAGATAACCTTAAAATGAATACCTGTAACTCCAGTAAGCAACCATTGAATGAGATGTGCCTCCTTGTATACTATTTGACTGCCTTAGCATATGTTATTCATTTTGACTTCTTCCTGCTACTCCATTTGGACATTATTGTCACTGTTTGTTTGTCAATATTTTCTTGATGGAAGTAGTAGGAAAGGAGTCAATTGTAATCATTTATGACAACATAGATGGATGCAATCTCATTAATTAGAAAAACTCGTAATGAATACGAAGTAGTAAATCGATAAACACCATTGTAATAACAATGAATCTGATTACTTGAAAACGCCACTATGTTTATTGTTCCAAAACCATACACTTCGCATATTCTACAATACGGTGTGTTGATCAAGACAACAACATTGTCCTTCAGGGATTTTGTTCTTTTGCTGAGGATATTCATGAAATTATAGACTATGTGATTTGTTACGTTTTTTAATGTGACACACATAACTGATTTCACTTAATATTCTTCACAAACCAACAATAACAAAATAAACTGATATAAATTCCCTTAGCTTAGGTATAATTCACCAAGGCTATCCATCGTAACAAATTTTTGAGTTGCCCATTTTTGTACAAGTGCAAAAAATTGTCAACATTTATGGTGATCATGTGGGGAAAGCTGCCTGACTAGTGCCTTACTCTTGTCCATTGGGTATGGAGTCCAAATATGTGACCAAAATCTACCTTTTCCAAAAGGTCCAACCCTTCCAAAACAAACTAAAGTTGGGAAAGGATATAGCAAACCAGACCACGTGCATGAATGCACTTATTGAAAATAAAGAACGATGCAATGTGCAGAAACTGCACTTATTGAATGGGAAATCCTACTCTAACAATCACTGTAAGATTTTCAATAACAGTGTTTGAGAAACATACCATTCACAGGAATGGGGAGTTCCTCTCCATTCAACTTTGAAAGCTGAAAAGCATTGTGTTCCTTGCAAGCTGAAATCATGTAAGGACCACTCCAGAGTGTATCAAACTTTGAGTGTCTTCCTGGCTTTGCATGATCAACATCCCATTTCAACACAATATCTCCTTCATTGAAGATTCTGAATTTGGCTTTCTTGTCAAAAGTATTCTTCATCTATTTTTGATTCTTCTCCATATTTAAATGAGCTTGATCTCTTAGCTCTTGTAACTCCATTAATTATGCATAATGAACCTGTAATGGTTCATTTTCAAGTAATTCCATTTGATGCAACAAATCTAATGCAGGTAGCTCAACTGAAATTGGCATTCTCACTTCTTTTCCATACACAAGTTTGTATGGTGAGTTACCAACTGATCTCTTAGGGGTCACCCTATCAGCCCAAAGTGTTGAATTCAACATTAGATGCCAAGCTCTTTGATTATCCTTGAGTGTTCTTGATGATCCTTAACAGATTTTTGTTGGTACTCTCACTAAGCCATTACCTTGTGGGTAATAATTAGATGAAGAGCTTAAATAGATTCCATGGTTGACAGCCCAATCTGTTACTTTAGCACCAAGAAATGCTAGAGCATTATCTAATATGATGGTTGTTGGAACACCAAATCTGTAGACTATACCTTCATAGAAGGATAGTATTGAGGCCTCATTAGCATCTTTTAAGGCTGTTACTTTAGTCCATCGTGTAAAATAATATATAGTAGATAAGATCCATTTATGTCCTTGTGAAGAAGGAGGGTTAATTATTCCAATAAAGTCAAGAGCCCTCTGTATAAAGGGCTGATCAATTGAAATAGGCTGCAAAGGCAGCGAAGCTAAATGTTATTTTTGACAAAGAAAGCACATTTTTTACACTTTCTGATCCATTCAAAATAGTCCTTAAATATGCTAGGCCAATCGTAAACTTTGCTTTCGTGATGTTTAAAGTTGTAGTATGTCCGAGAAGTGACCTCCTGCAGGTCCTTCATGGAATTCGATAATATTTTCTGAATTTTGTCGTAATCGACACATCGCAGCAAGATTCCATTTATATCTCTTTTGAACAATACACCATCAATGAAAAGATAAGGAATAGCTTGTAACCTGAAATACCTTCATTTATTCTTATCCATACCTTTCGGATAGAAGCCATCTTCAGTAAATAGTTAACCAAATTAGTCATCCATCTTGATTCCTAAATTTATTGAGAAAGCTCGGGTTGATGATTTTCTGGTTTGCAACATAATGTTTAGTTGCGATACGTAGTTTCAGCATGTTGTTTTGAATCTTCGGGTTCTATAACCGATTGTTTCTCCATATAAGCAATTATATGTTCACATAAACCTTTACCTCAAATTGTCTTGGCGACTCAAATATCAACATCGTATTCCATAACCTTTGTTATCCAACCTACTCTTTTCTCATTAAACTCTTTCTTTAGTAAGAAAGCTTTCACACTCGGATGAGAAACAAGAACATGAATTTTATTTTCTGAAAGCATGAACTTAAAATTCTTTAGTCCTCTGACTACTAAAAGTACATGTTTTTCAAGGAATGTGTACCTTGTTTTGTAATCATGTAAACTTTGTCCAAAGAAAGCAATTGGTTATTCAATGTTCTCATCATTGAAATGAGTTAGAATAGTGAGATTGTTTCAGCTTTTGCAAGTGCATACATTGTAAAATATTTATAAAATTTTTGATTTGTAAGAGTAGGGGCACGAGAAATAGTTGTTTTGATGGCTTCAAAACCTTCTCTCCCTTTGCTGGTCTAAGAGAATGTTTTCTCTTTCTTTAACATGGTTGTTAGCAGTTTAACCAAAGATGCAAAATTTGGAACAAATCTCCTAATAAAGTTGATTTTTCTCATAAACCTTTGGAATGCCTTCTTGTGACAAGGAAATGATAGCATGTGATATAACTTTTATTCCGAAAGGATCAATTGCTAAACCTTGCTTAGAAATGATATGGCCAAGTAGTTTACCTTGATGTACTAAAAATAGACTTTTTGGGCTTCAAGGATATTCGAACTACCTCGCAGAACTGAAAATTTTGCCTCAAATGCATTAGATGTTCTTCAGAATCTTTTGAAAATACAATAACATCATCTAAATAAACAAGTATGCATTTATTTAGTAGGCTATGAAAATCCATGTCCATTACACGTTGAAATATTGCACCGACATTTGAAAGACCAAAAGGCATTATTTTGTAAGCATAAGTACCCCACTTGGTGGTAAAATTTTTCTTATATCTATCCTCTTCTTGGACTAAAATCTGATTATATCCACTGTAACCATCTAGAAGGGATAATCTATCTGATCCTGAAACTATTCTCAAAATTTGATCCATGTTCGGTAGTGGATAATGATATTTTAATGATGCTTTGTTAAGATCTCTGAAATCCACACATAATCTGATTTCTCCATTCTTCTTCCTAACAGGAACAAGATTTGCTACCCAACTTGAATGCTTAATCGGGAAAATAATTCTGACTCAATCAATTTTGATAAGTCTTTCCTCATAAGAGGTCTATTCTAGGATTTATAGGCCTTTGCTTCGCTGAATGATTTAGAATTTGGTTGTAATTCAATGGTATGTTGTGCTAAACTGGGGTCAAACCCTTTCAAGTCTTGGTATCTCCAAGCGAAAACATCTTTAAATTTTGTGCAAAGCTGAATAAAAGACTATTTTCGAATAAGGAACATACCTTTCCAAGAAATAAGTTCTTTCCTTCATCAATTGAAATTTCTTCGTAGTTATCAGCATGAGTAGACATCTTAGTTTTGTCCTTTCTTGACTGGTCATCAGTACTAAAGATGTCTTCTAATGTTACAAGTCCTCAAGGAAACTTTTTTGTCTTTAACTGAACAATCTGGTCATCGTATGGATGTAATTTATCCTGATTTACTGCAGAAAATTCAGCTTCTTGCTACAAAAACCTACTGATTTGATCATCACTTTCAAAAACCTACCAATTTGATTCATTATTAGGGATAGAAGGCCTGACAATTAACTTAACATGAGGCTGAACTTTGTTGTTTTCTATCTGTTCCAGCACTTTGAAACTAGCACCAACTGATGCAAGTCTGTCATCGTGCTTATTTTCAGCTCTAGGAATAGACTGAATATTAATGGCATCGAAATCTTCCATTAAGTCTGAAACTCTATGTCTATAAGATTTCATTGATGGATTATTACATACATTGAATTTTTTTACTTGATTGCTTACTAACTCAGAGTCACCAAAGATTTGTAATGTGTTGATTTCTCTTTTTTTGGCCCAAAATAGGTGATGAATTAATGCTTCATATTTAGCTACATTACAAGTGCATGAAAATTGGAGACTCAAAGCTATAAAATACCTTTTGTTTGTTGGGGAAGTGAGCATCAAACCTGCTCCTTGTCCTTTCTTATTTTTAGCTCCATCGAAATGAAGCTTCCAAATCCCTTCTGTTGAATTTTCTGTTTTGGACAAGGGAATTGCTGCATTTTCTTCATGCATGTAATATACACCGAAAAGGTGTTCTTCAACTTCCTTAAAAGGATCATGAGCATGTTCTTCAACTTTTTTCTCATCCATAAACATGTTAGAAACACCCTCTAATGCTGAAACTTGAGCTACATCATCAAAATCAGATTGATCTAATCGTTGAATAATTTGCCACTGCATTCGGTGAATGAGGCTCAATGTGAAATATAGCTAATGGCTCTGAATTGATGGTAACCTTAGTGCCATAACGTGTAGTGAAAAATAAGAAAGACCAATCAGAAGAGAGGTAACCTCCTATTTTTGTTGTAAAGTCTCTAGATAGGCACAAAGAAAAATATGGAGGTAAATCCACAACAGTAACATCTTGCAAAATGGAAACATTTGGGCAAGCATGTAATGTTACCTCTAAATTTCTGATTATACCAACTGTATTGGTTGCAGTCCCATCAAGCTGTAAAACACTTTTTTTTGTTGGCTCATACTGCAGGCCCAATTTTTTAGCAATTGATTTTGGCATAACTGTGCTACTTGCACCACTATCCACCATGCAGTTATGAACTAAATTTTCTCCAATAATCAAGAGATAGATAAAAAGGTGGTGGCTTATTTATTTCATGAGCATTTAAGACCTTCTAAACCATCCATCGAACCCCTTTTACGTGATCTTGATCAAGTGTGCCAAGGACCATATTTGTCTTCTGAACTTCCTTTTCTGTTGTTTTTGAAGAAATCTGTAGTTTAGCTAGTTCATGAGAGAGTAAATCTTACTGTCCTAGAATGCTTAAAGCATCCCACATTGATATGTTAACATTATGCTTCTTCATCACATCAAAAATAGTAAACGAATCAACCGTCTTAGAGATAGACTCAACTATTTTAGCATAATCCTTAGCAAAAACCGATTACGCTTTAGCGAGTTTTAGATATTTGAGGATAAATAATCTCTTTGGATCAGCTGAAGTTGTTTTTGTTTCTCTTTACCAGCTGTAACACTTTTTATTTTTAGGGATAGCAAGACTGTTGGCTGGTTTTGGGGCTGTAGATGCTGAATTATCAGTAACAATGGTTAACATAGGTCTATGTTGATGTTTTTTATTCTTGGTAGCCTTCTCTTGAGCTCTAGTGGTAATGGAAATGAAATCTTCCTCATTGAAACTGACTAAATTTTGTTCATGTGTTTTCTAAACATGACCTTCTGGCTACCCACCCTCCATTTGGGGCATGAATAATGCTCAGTTGAGGTTGTGCTTGATGAGATTCGAGTTCAGGAAAGCATTTGGGCAATTTGTAGCTGAATGAGGCTGATTGCAAGGTTTACACCACTCCTCTATAGCCATATTAATTGGAACCAAAGTGTTAGATGCACTAGGAACATTAGGATCAAATTTCCTTTGCTGATAAGGCTACCTATAATTATAATTTTGTTGGTAAGGTTGCCTATTTTGTTGATTTTGCTGATAAGGAGCCTGATAAGGTCTGTTAGGCAATGCAAGTTTATTCTCAATTGATGTCAGCTTATTTCCCATGGTTTGTAAAGCTTTAAACACATTTGGGGATGGATCTGCATGAAGAGGGCTCCACAATTGTAATAGGCTATGGGACAGGAGCTAAATATGCCAGAAATAGCATTGTAGGCCTCTGTGCTAATTTTCCAGCCTAGATAAGGTTGTTTTCAACTTTTATAGCAGTGTCATAGGCCTCTGAAAGAGTAAAAGCTCCCATGGATTGGATCATAGTTGCAATATCGCTATTCAATGCTCTGAGGTAGTAAAGGAAAGCATGATCAGCTTGAGGCTTAACACTTGTTGGGATTCTTTCCCAAGTCCTAGTGAAATGAATGTTGAAGCTAGACATATACTCATGAGGGGATCTTTTGATAGTAGATAGTTGTTCTATGAGGGATAAATGGTCTGAATTATCTTGGAATTGTTTCAGTAGTTTTTCACCTAATTCATCCCAAGTTCTTATGCTTCCAATCTCTAGATTCCTATACCATTGCAAGGCTTGTCCTTTAAAGGATGCAACTAAAAGTCTTAAAGCTACATCTTCATGAGTGATATTATGGACTGCACATATGGCTGCAACATCTTTAATATGTTTAGTAGGTGTAACTTGATTTTCACGGTAAATGATGGCAAACTTTTCAAAGAAGCATTGGGAATATCATGGTACACTAGAATTACTAATGGGCTGCCATTAGTAAAGGTCACAAAATTTTTGGGTGGTTGAATAGCCATTGGAAAAACTGGGATATTGATTGAAAAATTTATACGTGGTGAAGGAATATCAGGAGGGTTTTCAAAACCAGGTCTATTATAAGGCAATGTATTACCAACTCTTCTCCTTCTAGTAGAATTCAAAGGTAAAGAAACAAACTCAGGAGGAATTCCTCTTACCGATGATCTTGTAGTCACTTTAGGCATGGAACATGCTACAATACTGGTCTGAAATCAGCTTTACGGAGTCGCCAAAAGATCATAGAATCTTTAGAATTAATTTCTGCAGCTCTACTCCTAAAAGTAACTTTTATTTGTTGTAAATCTACTTTAGATCTACTCTGGAAATTGTAATTTTGCATGCAGATCTGATTCGCCATCCCAACAGGCATTTCAAAAACTATTATCTCTCGAAAGTGCACCCTGCAGAGAGATGGCAATAGGTTTTCTAAGTCTGCAAAATATCTCTCTCTCTCTCTCTCTCTCTCGTAGATACAATGGGGACACCTCAAGTCTGTGGGTATACCTATTTTGACATGAACCTCCGGGATTAAAAGTCCAGTTCCTTGTTAGTGTACACTAAACTGATTTTTAGGAGTTTAAAGGGAAAAGATGACTAAAAATTGAATAAATACTAAGGTGATACACCAAATTTTGTGTGAGAACTTGACTGAGTGAAATACACAACTGATTTGTGAAGGATTCTTTGGATGCATGAACCAATTAATACTTTCTGCATAGAATATAAGGGCAAAACACTTAATTTGTACTGAGGGAAATTCACAATGATTAGTAAGCTAACATGCACAATGAAATTTAGCAGAAAATGGTAAATTTGCAGCAGGGTAAAGTGTTTAATCAGGGAATATTGATTCACAAGATTAATATTGACATACACAAGACTGTAAAATAACTTGGAAAGGCATAAAATACTTCACACTCAGAGGGAAAAACTGGTAGAAATTGCTTCAGTACTCATATCAAAAGTTCTATGCCAAATTTCTCTAAAAATCCCCCTTGTGCTTTGCAAAAGCACACAATATATAGAAAAAGTTCACCCCTTCCTAAAAATAGCCTAAAGGCTTTACTCGCCCATGCATCCTAATTTTATCCTTTATTTAATAATAAATAAAGGAATAAAATAATACAAACTAGAGCATCTGATAAAAGTAGGCATTATCATCCTTAGATACAATTTAGTCAAACTGAAGTTGACTGTTCTATTTTTAAGAAAGGAAAGGTGAATAATTTTCTAAAAATAGAATTTTCTTGCTAGGCAAGTCTTCCTCCTTTGAGCATGCAAATTCGTCATCTTCTATTATGTCCTATTGTGAAGGCATGCAAAATATCATTCTCTATGTATAAGCAAAAGGCTGCAATCCATAGCAATATTTGTAAAATAGAATTAAGTGGGGACCACCTTTGGTATGCACATGCTCTGATTTCCATCCTTTTCGAATAGTCACAAGAGTGACACTTGCAAATTTTAATAAAAAACCCAAGTGGGGACCACCTTTGGTTTATTTGTTTTGATGTTGCCACCTTGTGAACCTAGGAAAAAGCATGTGATTTGATAAAAGGGCACCACCCTTTGATTAGTTTGGAACGACCACGTAAGGTCCGCCACCTTTGGCCTTGGCATATGATTACAAACTTCCCCTTTTTGGATGATCATGGCATAAATAATGTGGTTTTGATTTTTCCTTGGGTGACCATAGTTTGCACTTTTGAGTCACTGGAAATGATTATTATTGTGTCCACGTGGGCTGGCCCCTTCCATGATGACTCACCCCTTGCGGACTTTGGCAGTTAGTAACTTAAACACAGGCGATTCACTTGGTTTTAGTGAGCACTAATGGCTCGTTATCACCGAATCACAAAGCACCCGGTGATTGATCAGATTTCTAGTTTGATCACTCTAAGCATCCAGTGTGATTGGATAACATGGGTACTATCTCCAAGTTGTGGGACTTGCTACTTGAGATAGACCTCCAGAGAAAGCTGGTTCTTGCTCCTAAACTACCTGCCACAATCTACTCTAATGCAGGAGAAACTAGCTATTCTAACCTAAAATTCCAAGGGACCAGAGAGAGAGAATGCATAAAATGAAAGCCTACACTAAAGCGGTGATACACCAGAAAAAGAGGGTGTGAGAGTAATCTCCAAATGTGTGAAATACAGAGGCAAAGTGCACACTAGAAGAGGTGATGACAGTTCACCATAATCCAGCAAAATGCATTCACAGCAATATTCCAAGCACACACAATAATAATGAATTCCTGCAAGAACATAATAAATAGACACAATATACTTGTAGAAAGATTAAAGGGGCAAGAAGAATGCAAGGAAACACAGCAGGGGAAGATATATCCACAAACTGATATTTTATTGCTTCATGATATGCACAGTTCAATCTATTACAAGATAAGGGCCTGGATCACCATGCAAGGAGTCCACTACAAGGGCCTGCAACACACTGGCTTCACAAAGCAATTTTGACAGAGCTTTGCTACCCAAAAACTCTCTCCCCTACAATGAGCCCAACACTTCATTTTATAGAAAAATGAGAAGGAAAAGAGAAGGGAAAATGGAAATCCCGAAATCTGTCCTTCAACCACCTGTAAGAGGCATTAAATTGAGTGGAATGGGTATACATTACTTGCAAAAGGCTCCCCATACTATCCCATGTGCTGCAGCAGAGAAGGAATGATGACCATGCCTCTTAATTGCACTCCCAGCTACCAAATAAAACACTGTTCTGAACCCGGCCACGTTTCCTTAAAAATCTCAATCAATTTCTGATCAAATCTGGAATTTCTTTATTGCTGTGCATCGGGCTCGGAACCATGATTCCAACGGTACCAATTTTGTGCAATTTCGTTGAGAAATGCAAAAGTTATGGCCTTTTGAGTGTGGGCAGCTATTTTGGGTCTGGCAGGCGTTTTCTGTCATTTGACGGGAATGAGCATTGACTGACTGGAGCCGAATATGTTTATTTTATTTAAATATATCTACCCTCATTAAAATTAATAAATCCATTTTTTGTGGCGAGGACGTCGTGCTCATTCCAGAAAGTCCAATTTTATGAAAATCGGAGCTCGGAGTCAAAAGTTATGGCCGTTTGAAGTTTCCGGACCAAACGTTGACTTTTCTTCCCTGCCTTCGGCCATTTCGGCTTTTCGCGTCCCGCGCGTCCCTTTGTCCCATTTAGCACAGTGCTCCTTGTGCTGATTTCGGGCGAACCGGCCGGTTCGCGCCCATTTGTCCCAAATGTCCCATTTGCTTTCGGACCGTCTGGGACAAATTCGCCCGGTTCGGCCGGTTCGCGCTCTTTTGTCCCGCTTGTTCCGGGACAAAAGTTCTCATTTCGGCCGATCCGGCCGGTTCGCGTACTTTTGGCCCGCGCGTCCCAGACTGTTTCGGGCTGCCTTGACTCATTTCGCCCGGTTCGGCCGGTTCGCGTCTTTTTGTCCCGCTTGTCCCAAAGGCGACCCTCTCAGCAGTTAGTCGATTTTTTCTCTGTCGAACCGGAATTTCGCGCCCGCCGCGTACTTTTGTCCCATTTGTCCCTGCTGCGTTTCGGACTGTTTGTGCTGATTTCACCCGGTTCGGCCGGTTCGCGCTTTTCTGTCCCAAACGTCCCAGAGGTGACCTTGAGCGGGACTTAGCCAATTTTCACGATTTTTCCTGGATCAACCTATTTGCCTTCTGCAACCCTTTTTTTGCATTTTCTCATAACTTACTCTCTTCCTCTTGGACAGGGGAGTTAGACAAATATGAGGGGACCCTAGAAACATGACTTTTCGCCCTGAATCAATATAATTGCTTGCATGTTATCAAAGTTACCTTGGGGGTGAATTTTGGATAACATGGCCCTTGATCTTCTTCCTTCGATTTATTGTCATTTGATCGTCCACCATGGTTAGGGTTCGACCCTAGCATTTATTGTGTTTGGTGTGGCCAATGGGGTTATCACTTAGGAACCAATGTTTGATCCTGCGTCGTTCGATCTTTTACTTGGACATTTGGTGGACCATCGATTCTCTACCATGGGTTAGGGTTTCAAACCCTTGGTCTTGGTGGCAAGTTAAATCACTTGGGATCTTCGCATTTGCATTTCATTTGGTTTTTTCTATGCGGGCGAAGACCTGGAATTTTTTTTTCTGCTCTACATATTCGATGGAAACTTAGAGGTATTCGAGTCACTTTGAGCTGCATACTTGATTTTGATGCTCGACGATTTATAGTTGCTTGGTTTGGCCTGCATTTTATTGAAACAAGAAGGTATTTGCTCTATTTTTGTTCATGTAGCTCAGCTTTCTTTTGTATATGATCTATAGATCATTTCAATCCATTTCTTCTACATAGCTTTGATTATTTGAATGATGAAACCTTGCTTCTCTTCCCTACTTTTTGGTTCTTGTCTCTATGGAGCTCAAATACGAGCCTGAAAAGGAATTCGTAGCCATTTTGATCATTTTTTGCTTCGTATTCGACCAGTGAGTTCTTGTACTCTTTATCTCTATGTAATTTTTCCTTTTGGGTTTGAGTTTTACCTCTACAACTGAAGGAATCGTGGAGGTCTCAGTTATATCATTCGTAAAATGAAATTATTTTCGTATCTGAAGTTTCTTTCCTATTTCTAGCTTCCGAGCTTGATCTGCCATTGACATTTGTCGAAAACCTCTTTTCTGTGCAAAAATTTTGATATTCATTCTTTAGACCCATATATTATGGAAGATGAGCATTTGTGGTTCCAATCAAAGTCTAAATCGGAAGGCTTTAACATATTGAAGTGTTGACTATATTCATTCTTCGTTGATAGATACATGTCACCATTTCTTTAGATGCATGCTTGGAATTTTGTGATACACCATTGCTTATGTACTAGAAAAATGCTTTGTTTCGAGTAGTTTCTTCCTAGAATGATGACCGTCGTTAATAGATCTCGCATATTACGGAATGGGTATTTTAAAACTAAAACACACATCTTGGAATTTCTATGCTTGGCTTCCCCGATCTTGACCTATAAGAACTGAAACATTCTTAATGAAGGATTTAAAAAAATGTTGACTATTTTTCATTCCTTGTTGATAGATAATTGTCAACTTTGTTTCTTCTTTCTATAGATGTAGCTTCAGTTTTCATTCTTCTCAAATGTGAACATTTTGGTTGATACTCCTCAAGCTCTGTATTAGATACTTAGTCCATTCTTTTGTATATGCATACTAGGAATTTTACTTTTTCAAAAGGAAAATTTCTTAAATGTGAAGCTCCTTTCTATTTTACAGGAGATAACTTGTTTGAGCTTATAGACCTATAACTTAGAGATGACATTTATTTCTTTTAAAAAAGCAGAATCGTATCTTGACATTTCCTTTGTAGATTTGAAATGTGTTGTCCATTTTGTTTGAAGTAATTTGTTGATTGGGAACAGGTTCCGGAAAGCATGGTCTCAAGTCTTAACTAAAAATACTTTATATTGCACCTATATCTTTCACATCGTCACTCGAGAATAATGATAGATTTTGGAAATTACACAATTGTTCATTTGTTGCAAACATGATTGTATTCGACTTTGTATAATGAATAAAATGCTCCTTTTACGAAAAATGAAGAAAATACTTAGTTTTCTTTTCTGTAATGACTTTTTTCTTCTTAGAAGTCATAATAGCAATTGTATTTCAAATTTAGCATCAATTCTTCATTCTATTTTTCTAGAAAACTCCATTTTGCAAGGGAAACTATGGCAATTTTTTTCCAAAATCCTTCTTTTTCCATATTTTTGTGATTTGACCATTCTGAAAAGATATGAACATTTCTCTTGCTTGTCTGCTCACTTGAATGAAACTATCCATGTTAGCTTTACTTGATTCATTGCATCTTCTGAAAAACTGTGAAGTAGTTGGCCTTTGATTCAAACTTGAATTTGGAAATAAAATGAACTTTTAATAGTTGCAACATGATGAACTTTTGGAATACTGTATGTTTCATTTGATCATGATATCAACTTAAAAGTGATGAAACATGTACTTTTGTTGACTGTTTTTGCTCCTCGTGAAGTTCAGATAGCTTATAAAGCTTGTAGTAGCTAATAAAGCATACATTTGATTACATTTTAAATCAAAAGTCAATTTTACAAGGAGACTACGGTAAAAATTTTCCAAAATCCTATTTTCTCTCTCCTTTTCTAGATTTCCAATCGTGATTTGCAAAATATCTGTTTCTTGACATATTCTTATGCTTCTTCTTTAATCAGTTGAAACTTATTTTACCATTTTATGTCACAACCTGTCCCTGCAAAACTCATAAATAAGTTAGAAATAAATAGGCTTTTTGGCTTCTCTTGTATCCATGTGATTTATTTCTTCTTCATTCCTTCTTCTGCAAACTGTTTTCCAATTCCCTTCATGTGTTATCTCCACATTTGTTCCTTTTGCAAGTTACTTCAGATTCTGCTTCTTCTACATCAATCCTTAGCTCTTTTGATTTCTCTTGCCACTCATTTCACTTTATGTACTTTGCTTCTTCTTTTGTTGCCAGCCTATCTGTATCCCTGAATTATCCGTGTCATGTGTTTTCGATCTCTTTCTTTCAAGTACCATTAGATACATTGAACTTAGAATATGTATTTGCTTTAGAAAATGTGTATTAGAATAAAAATGTACCCTGAGCTCAAAATTTGACAGATACTACTCTTTGTCTCGTAGGTGAAAGAAGATGGAGATAGAAGCGGAAGATGGAATGGGTTGAAACTAAAGATGCAGATGATGCGGAGTGGGAAATAAGATGAAAAGACAATGATGGGTTCACTTTTACTCCTTTACTCTTGTTCTTTAGCACATGCAATATTCTCATTTCCATGTATATAATGTTATTACTTAGTCACATCCCACGACTTGTGTGGGAAAACTTATGATCTCTTATGAATAAAGCATTAAATTGATATAATGAGTTGATTATGTCTTTACGCATTTAGTTTTTATTTGATTGTGCAATGATAAATGCAACTCAATATCTCAATAAAATGAATTAATACAAGAGATAACCTTAAAATTAAAACCTATAATCTGTTATCCAAAATTCACCCCTCAAGGTAATTTTGATAACATGCATCAAATTATTCAGTCCCGAGCAAGTAGATTGATTCAAGGCCCGAAATCATGTTTTTGGGCCCCCTCGGCTTCCCTCTAACTCTCCCATCTAAGAAAAAATCCCAACGAGTTAGAAAAATGGAAAAAATCCAAAAATAAGGTTGTAGGACTGTTTTAAAGCATTTCGGGTCTGAAGGGTGTGGATCGTACCAGTGCGGGTCATACCGAGGTTCATCGTACCAAGCTTGGGGCTGAAATACAAAGAAAATTGGCTAAGTCAGACATTTTTGTCCCAGGCGGTCCGTGGGACAGTTGGGACGTCGACGCGAAGTACGTGAAAAGCCGAAACAGCCGAAAGCAAGAAAAATCGTCAAGTTTTTGTTTTGCATGGCCCACGGGACAGCCAGGACAAAAGTACGCGCGGGACGCGAATCGGCCGATTTGCCAAAAGACGGTCCATTTCGGGCAGTTTGGAAATATTCATCCGGGACAGCCGAGACAAAAGTACGCGCGGGACGTGTGGGATGCGAAAAGGTGAAAAGGCAAAAGGGACAAGGAAGCCCAAATCGGACGATGCGGGAGATATTCATCGGGACAGCTGGGACAAAAGTACACGTGGGACGCGAATCGGCTGATTTTCCGAAATAGCTGCAACAAAGAAGAAAAGTCAACATTTGACCCGTGAACTTCAAACGGCCATAAATTTTGACTCCAAGCTACGAT
This sequence comes from Taxus wallichiana var. yunnanensis, assembly GCA_018340775.1. Classification (NCBI taxonomy): domain Eukaryota; kingdom Viridiplantae; phylum Streptophyta; class Pinopsida; order Cupressales; family Taxaceae; genus Taxus; species Taxus wallichiana. The sequence continues at coordinate 162,590,513 of CM031236.1, forward strand.
TTTCACTTGAGAAGAATGAAGGAAAATTAGAAGAATATGATAAGATGATTTTGAAGCACGAAAACACGGATACGCATGGCTTTGACAATCGCGGTCTTGCGAGACTAAATCTCAAGAAATCACACGTGAGCTTGTGGAAGCTTTGGCTCACCATGGATGGTAGGACTCGGTGGTAGGAGCTCATGCATAGTCGGCAGTAAGCTTGTTGTGATGGAGCTTAGTTTTTGTGATGGAGGGAGTCGTTGTGGGCTAACTCAACTTAGTGTCGCATCAAGCGAGCTTGGTATATAATTCAATTGGTCCCGGTCATGACTATATCTCGGTAAAGAATTAAAAGAATCTAGACGGGAGCTCGGTTGCATTCGAGAGCTCTATTGAGGAACTCGGTGGTGGTTTAGATGGTGGAGTTCGAACCAACTCGGTGATTTGGCTCGAGAGCCAACCACCGAGTTGGAATCTTTATTACCTTTTCTTCATGACCCCTCCCTCTTCAAGGCAAACCAATCAAAAAGGGGTCCACCATTAATTTTTATTAAATTAATATTTTTATTTAAATATTTTAAATAATAATATTTATTATTATTATTTAAATATTTTTATTTAAAATATTATTTTAATCAACTAAGAAGACTATGTCAACGGGCATTAATGATGCATGATGGAGCCTTTTTAGGTGGTTTAACCGAATGTAATAAATGATACATCATGTACCTTCCATTTAGGAAGGGGAATTTATGATCCTTCTCTCCTCTCTCTCTCAATTTCTTCTATAAATGTAAATTGGAAGCCCATTCCAAAGGGTTCTAACAGTGGATTCTAACAAGTCACACAAGTTGGTGGATTAGACACTTCCAAGCTTCCCCTTCTCTTCACAATTTGTGAATCTGTAGGCTCTCAAGCCTTTCTTCTCGAAATGTAATGGAATCTTATGCCCTTTTCACCTGATGTAATGATGCACTGTGCAGGTGCTTGAAGTATTGAGAATTATGGTTTGTGATTAGATATATGTCCTTTCATGATTCTATTGCTTCTATTTTCCTCTATCATGTTTTCAGGTGCATAGTGCAAGTTCTGGTTTCCATTACGGGTTCGTGGAGTTATGTGCTTATTACGTGGTAAAATATTACATGCAGTTGAGTTGTGATGCATGTTCACCTTTCTCAAATTCATTATTTTTCACTTGGAGATTGGTAGCTTGTTGTATGATCGAGTTTAACAAAGGAATATCCACCTGGTTTGTGGTATTTTGTACCCTTTCTAGTAATGATAGGTGAAGGTGATCAGTTATGCAATCATCCCTCCCACATTAACCCTTATAAATGTTAAACATCCCTTAATTTGGTGCATCACCACTTCTAGTTTAGGTTTCATTTCCTTGTAGATCTCTTTCCCTAATCCCATGAAATGTTAGCATAGGACTAGTTTTCCTTTTATCTTGCATTAGAGGTAGTGTTGTGTTTAGTTTAGGAAGGGGAATCCGGACTTCACCGGAGGTTCACATCGAGCCCAAGTCCCACAACTTTATAGGTGATCCCATGTGTCCTAATCAAATTGAATGTTGTGATTCATTTTTAGGCCATTCGGGGTGAAGTGATTTTGAGACAATAGTGGTTTTCCAACTATTATTCTATTGAAATCATCATTGATTAGCAATTGAAGGTGATTTTTGTTATTTTGGATAAAGTTGCTAACTATTGTGTTCATTTGTGTGCTTTATAGGAAAGGGACAATATTTATCTACGGTATAGAGTTCTGAGATGTTTGAGAGGATCCAAGATTATGTTATCAATTGAAATTGGGATCATGTAGTAGGTGCTAGATTGGGATGATTCTATCACTAGCAATAAATACCTCAAGATACATGGATGGTGATAGTTGTGATTGAAATATGGGATTTGCACAACAGGATATTTTGGTTCTATACCAATTAGATGAAAACCATCTTGAGGATATGTACAGGATCCTTATATTACCAATCCAGGATGAGTACGTGGTACCGATCATGGGAGAGCGCCGTCTTGGTACTAGGATGAATTTATATGGCAATAAGGTTGTAGATATAGCATATATAACCGTGGGATCCCATATTGATCTCTATTATGATGTAGATGTGTCGAGGTAACAAGTTTAAATAGGTGATAATGTTGGTTATCTCATGTTATGTATTACCAAGATTAAGTGGGGATTGATTTCCATGTCCACTTGTGAGTCATTGGAGAGATTATGGAGAATTAGACTTTGTATACATATGCTTGTGCACTTCTGGCCTAGGTTTATCATGAGCTCTTAATGTTCGTCACAGTGGGGATATGGGTTAGATGTGAGGTTTATGGTATATTGTTCGGCTTATGATGATATAGTTGTTGTGAGGTGACCAAGGATACATTGTAGGGAAGGTAATCCAGTAGACTATGTAGTTGGATTCTTGATATGGCATTTTGATTAGATGCGGGATGATAGGGTTGACTAAGACCAAACCCACTACACTGATTGAATATGAGTTATTTCTATTAATGATGTAGTATAGATGCCCTATGTGAGGCACCTTACATGTCTAGGGATAGATGCATAATTGGTGGGGTTGGGGAGTTTGAGTTGGGTATGGGGAGGAGACTAGAGATGATAGAAGTCATATTGTTTCCTCGATTGTGGCGATAGTTTGGATTTCCTTAGTTAATTCCTAGTGAGCCAATATTATATCAACATGATGATGTAGAGAGAGACTTACCCCCACCATTATTAGATAAGGTGGATCTAACTGAGTAAGAAAGAGAGATGGAGGGGATTGATGAGGATGATTTTGGGGTGGAGGGTTTCATGGCTTGGTTGGGGTAGTAGTGGGATTTTTATGGAGATAGGATGGGTAGGAGGTGGTGGGAGGTGGAGAGGTCAAGGAAGAGGGTAATTTTGGGGATGAGATGGATAGGATGTAATCCATTCATTATATTTTGCATGTGGAGAGAAATAAACTGATGGTAGAGCATGATGTCACTCACCAAGAATGTGATAAGATGTGCAAGAGATAAATCAGATTTAAGTAGAGTGTGATATATATTTCTAGTAGTGATACATATATCACCGTATCAAGACACTTTGTGGGATAATTATCCGAGAGGTTAGCATGGATTTAGAGTTACCTAATAGTGTGGCCCAAGGATAAAGTACTAGAGCAAGAAATGCAAGCGTACCTTCAAGAGGAGTGTTATCGATGGCAGGGAAGATGGGGCATCCTCGTTTTATGATCATTGAGAAGTATAGATTATTTCAAGAGGATATGAGATACCATTATTTTTGGTTACAGAGTACCTTCTTGGTGTTCCTTGTTATGCAAAACATAGAGTGAGAAAGGTTATATCAGCTTGAACAACTATATCAATGAGCATTAGGAGTATTGTGCAGCCGAAATAGATATAGGGCCGAGACGAAGGAGGGAGAAAGAGGCCGGGGTGGCGAGAGGGTGTCAAACTTTGATATTACCACATAGTATGTGGGTTTTATATATGGTTTGGATTATAGATGGTTTTTATATGATCCTTTGGAAGGCATTTGTCATATACATTCAATTATATATATATATATATATATATATATTATGGTTTGGATTCATGTGTTATCAATTTCTTTGATGATGTGATGTTTGAGAAAATTTTAATATATGTTTGATGTGATGTTCGATATGATGTTGAGATAATGTTTAGATGTACAAATGTTGATTTCATGTATGATATGTTGATTTTGATGTTAATATGATGTGACTTGATGTATTTATTTCAAATGTTACTTCAATCATGGTTAAAAATAAAATGTGAACTATTTGTTTTTATACTTGATTTATTACCAATGTGATATGATGATAAAAATATGTACATATGGAAATGCACTTGATTATTTAAAACATATTTTAACATATAACTAAAAATAATTAGTCACACGTAAGATCATCTATTTTTAATGCAAATGATTTTATGCACCTTCTTACTACATGAGAAGGGTTGATATGGAGTTTTTACAGGAGAGTACGTTCTCCTTTGATGCCTTGTAGGCTTATGCCCCAACTATGTTTTATTTGAAAAAAATGATCCATGTGGGAAGTTTTCTTAGATGGGAAAGTTTGTTGACGTGAGAATATTTTCTAGGGTACTTTTGATTTTTTAATTTTGAAGGATGATTAATGCATGAAGGCTATTGGAAATTATATGGGTATTCATTCTTCAAGGAGCGGTCTATATTTTTTTATTTTGGATTTTATAGCCTTCCTTTAAGGGATAAGTCTCTATTTTTTTTTGTAGCTATCCTTCGATGGATCATTCTATCCGAATCAAAATTAATTGAGAGAGGAGGTGAATAAGTTCTTTAAATGCTTAAAATAATTTCATATTAACTTGTATGCACCATTAACATTTAACCATCCATTAATGTGAATTTAACATCATGAAACAATCAACCACATAAGCATAACTAAGAGAGAGTACACATGAACACAAGATATAAGTTGGAAACCCTCAATGGAAGAAAAACCATTGAAAACCTTTGCTGATATTAATAACAAAAAAGTATTCAAATGAATATTACACATCACAAGATATTTCTTTAGTGAGGAACCAACCCTAGAAGGTGCACCAACCCCTAAAACCTTATTAATATTGACAAAAATAAGAGACTTCCATGAATATGAATCATCACATAATATTTTGATAAAAATATTATTGAAGATATGTTGTCAATACTCAGCTGATGGTGATCATGAAATTTAGTTCCAAATTCCTTCAAACCCTTCTCCAAACACACCTCCTTCTAAATCACTAAAACTTTAACTTTAATGACCTGATTTGATCTCAACATCTTACACGAAGCTCCAAAATATTTCTTATACTTTTTACACACTCTTGGATCTGATTTCATGCCCTTGAAACTCTTAATCTCTTATAAGTAGATCACAATTTTCCCTCTTAATTCACTTATTCAAATTTCAACCAAAGATACACTTTTATATGTTTTTAAATCAAAAACATAACACAAGTTGGTACATTCAAGGAAATATACCATTAATAATTTAAAATATAACAATAAATTCATAAAAATTCATAAAATGGACCCATGTAGTTCGGCCATGCACCAAGACAACAAATCAAGCAAAAATAGGCTCAAAATCCCATCACCAAGCTCCTCTAGGACCTTCAAACACGTCACCATGATTAGTCAAGCCTCCAATGGCTTCAAACATGTCAAATACATCATGAAAAGATCATCCATGCTAACACATTACCTTGCACCAATAATTTCCTTCATAACTTGATCAAGTAGAACCATTTCCTACTTAAAGTAGTTATTTCTAGGAACCAATCTCCACCTAAAAAGCTCAATATCACCAAAGAACATCTTTAAAATCCTTGTAAGAAGTCCTAAAGCCAACCCTAGAAGTTTTAAATTCATGATATTTTATATTCCCAGCTGGAAAAAACTATCACGGCGTTGACATCCAATTAACAACATATTAACAACAATGACACAACAACGTCATGGTAGACAACTGCAGAATTCTCTTGAAGTCTCAAAACTTAACTATTCAAACTCCAACACTTTAATACGATTCGGAACATCAAAACAAAAGCTCCACACCCCAACAATATCCCACTTGGAGACTGTTCCCCGAGAAAATTTCTTAACCCTTCATTATCAACCATGAAGGTCAATCAAAGTTCAACACAACTTCAAATTCTCCCTTGTGACCTCCTTGGTCATCATATCCATAGGATTATGATTGGTATGAATATTTTTATCTTCAACTTATCTTCTTGAAAGTTTCCCTCATGAAATTATATCTTAGGTGAATGTGCTTTCTCCTAGAGTGGAAAGTGAAGTTCTATGCCAAATGAATAACACTTTGACTATCACTATGTAGTCTCCCAACTTCCTTCTTATAACCTAACTCATCAAGCAGTGATGTAGCCAAACCTGTCCTTGTTTGCCTCTGTGTCAACAACATACTCAACCTCGTGGTTGACAAAGCCAAAACCTTTTGAATCAGTGAAATCTAATTCACCATTGTATCACCAACTATAAATACATAAACTATTGTGCTTCTCATGCTGTCCAAATATCCTGCCATATCGAATCTACATAGCCACGTAATGTAGTGTCTAATCCACCAAAACAAAATGCTGCTCCCATGGTCTCTATGAAATATTAAAGGATCCACTTCACTGCCTGACATTGCTCTCTACCTGGATCACTCATAAACCTACTCACTTCTCCCATTACAAGTGAAATGTCAGGCCTAGTGCATACCATAGCATACATCAAGCTACCAACTGCTGATGAGTATGGTACCATTGACATCTAGATTCTATCTTCCTCAATCTTGGGACTCTGCTCCTTTGATAATTTAAAGTGACCTACCAAAGGAGTACCAACTGGTTTAGCATCATGCATACTAAACATATCCAAGACCTTCTTTATGTAATCTTTTTGAGATAATACCAGCTTCCTATCCTTCTTATTCCAATTTATTCTCATACCAAAGATTTGTTTTTCTACCCCCAAATCCTTCATAGCAAAGGAGTCACCTACCGCTTCTTGAGTACCTTTATTTCTGCATGTTTTTCACTACAACAAGTAAATCATCCACATACGGGCATAGAATAATATAACTACCATCAAGAAGCTTCTTGATGTTCATGCAATGGTCCGAGTGACACTGGAGTAACCCCGCTCCTGCATAAAACTTTCAAACTTCATGTACCACTTCCGTGGAGCTTGTTTTCAAAGCTATACAAAATATTCTTCAATTTATGTACACTAACCTCTCCTTCAATTTGACCTCATAACCATGTGGCTACTACATATACAATTCCTCCTCCAACTCACCATGAAGGAATGCATTCTTCACATCTTAACTTCTCTAAGTGCGGGTCTTCTACCGCAACTAAACCAGAAAAATCCTAATAGAAGTCATTTTAACAACAAGAGAAAAACTTTTATCAAACTCTATACCTTTATTTTGTGAAAATCCCTTCAGCACCAATTGGGCCTTTTATCTTTTCCTTCCTCCATCTTCCTCTTTGATTCTATACACCCACTTGTTATTCAATGCTCTCTTTCCCTCAGTGGCTACAACAAATCCCAAGTCTGTTCTCCATAAGTGATCTATGCTCTTCATCCATGGCCTGCTCCCACTTCTTCCCGGCATCCAACTTCCTTGATTAATCAAAGAACTCTGGGTCTCCATCGTCGGTGAGCAATAAATAATTCAAAGATAGAGTAAAATGTTCAGGTTCCCTTATTACCCTAGAAGACATTATCACCTTAGAAGTTTGGGGTTCTGATGAGTAGGTACCTAAACCTGGTTATTCAGAACATGTTACACCTGAACCTACCCTTGGACAACTTCTCATGTCTGTAATTTCCTCTAACTTTGTGTATTATTTATTTGATTTCTCCTATTCTTGCAACTAATCTTTATACATGACTTTTTCATTAAAGACAATATCTCTCAACCTGAAATTGTCTTTAAGACTTCAAACATGGAAACCAAAGTCATTTTCACCATATCCAACAAAGGTGCATTTCTTAAACTTAGCCTCTAACTTGGTCCTATCTTCATTATCAATGTGAACAAATACCTCACATATAAATACTCTAAAAAATGAGTAATCAATTTTCTTACCAGACCAAGCCTCCTCAGGTATACCTCCATCCAAGGCCATAGAGGGTCCTCTATTAATTAGATAAATATTTGCACTTACTGCTTCTACCCAATACATGAGTGGAAGCCCCACACGTAACCTCATGCACCTAACACACTCCATGATTGTCCTGTCCATTCTCTCTTACGCTCCATTTTCCTATGGAGTATTTGGAACCATTTTTCCTGCGGATCCCGTTTACCAAACTATAATCAAGAAATTCATTACTGCAATACTCCCTCCATTATTCGACCTAATACATTTCAACTTGAGACTTTTTTCATTCTCAACCAATGCTTTCCATGTTTTGAAAGTTTCAAACACATTGGATTTCTTTCTAATGCAATATACCCACAATTTTCTAGTTTCATCATCAATGAAAGTGACATAATAACATGTACCACTAATAGAGTTTACCTTAGATGGCCCTAATACATCTATATGCAATAAATCCAACTTACCCTCCTTCCCTGGTAGGTCCAACCTTGAGGAATCTCACACACTTCTATTTCCTATAAACACAATCCTCACGAAGTTTAAATATAACTCCTTTAATACAGAAACGTGTCCTTTATAATATGCATGCCCTTATGACTCATATGAATGATTATCTAGTGCCACAAAGATGCATCTCCATCTGCATCAACTAAATTATAATAATCAGCACCACCGGTTAAATACAAATTACCATTTTTATTACCTCTTGAAACCAAAAGTGTTCCCTTCAGTAACCTTCCAAGAATCCACTTTGTAAAGTTGAATGTACACCATCACTACCCAAAGGTGACATGGTGATATCAAGTTCCACCTCAACTTAGGCACATGCCTAACGTCCTTAAGTAGCTATGTGTTCCCATTCTACATTTTTACCCAAACACAACCTTTCCCTACTATGTTGCATAGTTCATCATCCCCAAGATATACATGTCAAAAAAATCCTTGAACAAAATAAGTAAAGTAATGTCTATGTGGGGTGGCATGGAAACAAGCCCCTAAATCTAACACCCAAGACTCAATAATATTATCTAAAGAAACAATTAAGGCATCTGATAAACATCACCTACTGTCAAATTTACCTCTTTAATTTCCTCCTTCTTGTTAATTTTATCCCGAAGAATCCAACAATCTTTCTTATCATGACCAACCTTCCTACAGTGCCTACATTCTAACTTGTTCTTGGAATTTGACCTTTCGTGATCATTTGACTTCCCATAGTTACCTTTCCCTTTGTTCTTTTGTCTCCCTCTACTCTCCACCATCAAATCGTTTTGAGAAGTAGAAGAATCTCTAGTTCTCTTCCTTTGCATTTCCTCACTCAGGATCACACCTATTACATCCTCAAACTTCAGCTTTGAATTATTAGAGACTGAATTACTTACAGCCATAACCAAGTTCTCCCAGCTATCTAGTAAGGAGCACAAAATCAAAAAATCCCTGACCTCATCGTCAAAGTCATTTTTTACTGATTTTAACATACTTAAAACCGTATTAAATTCATTCAAATGATCAACAACAGAACCATTCTTAGACATTTTCATATTAAATAAATTTTTCATCAAAAATATTTTATTAGAGGGATAGGGTTTTACATATAACTTCCCCAACGCACACATGAGACCTTCTGTGGTCTTCTCCTGCGATATGTTCAAAGCAACCGAAGATGTAAGACATAACTGAATTACCCCGAGCACCTTTGTATCTAGAAACTTTCAATCCTCATCTCGACATGGTTGTAGGTTTCTTTGCTTTTCCAACCAAAGGAACATGTGCATCCTTCTCGATACAAGTAATCCTCCATTTGCATCTTCCATAAACAAAAATTCTTCCCATTAAACTTCTCAAACCTTTATCTTCCCTCATCCTCCATAGCTCCCACTCAAGCTAAACTTTCCCTATGATTTACCACTTTAGCAAAAAACCACCAAATCTTTGATAACAATTTTTAGGAATTAGTGAACAAATATAAGGAAACAATTCCTCAAATCATAGCAATAGGAAACTATACAGTAGAACTATACTTGCAGAAATATAACATAAATAAATAATGCACAAAATAAGACAAAAAAAGATTAAACATGGTTCACCCAATGTGGGCTACGTCCACCAAGAACTTTCTCAAATTTTATTATAAATAAGAGTTAAAAACTCTCATAGTCTTCTCTCGTTATGAACTCACAATAGAATTCCAAAGATGCTAAACCATAATTGACACCCAATTTCTTAACCTTGATCACTCTTGATTACCTCTTGATCACTAAGACTCAAGACCTCTTGAACACTCACGATATCTTCAAGATACCATAACACCTCTATTTATAGTATTACAATCCTTTTAAGAATTCCTAAAGCCACCCCTATAAGTTCGAAATTCATGATCTTTCATCCTCCCACAACTGAAAAATAAAAGGAATGATAACCAAATCATGTCAAGCCAAGAACATAGATGCTAATCAAACATCACGATCAATAAGATGAAAGTAATTTGCTAGAATAACTTTACATAAACCTTTGCAAACAAATGAGCAACAATATCATATATTATTATGGAACTCAATGCAATACATTGAGAATGGGCCTTGCTTAAATAGGAAAGGAATAACAATCTAAGAACCAATCAAGGTCGTAGATCAAGCCAAAAAATTAAGGAAATAAATAGTCATCAAATAAATAGTCAAGACCATAGATTTAGGAGAGAATTAGACATCAGGGATCTAGTCAATACCATAGATCAAGGAAAGAATTATACCTAACAACTAGACAATATCTCATAATATCTAAATCAGATAAAAGAAATATCCACACACATAAATGGGTGAGGATAAATACAATAAAGGTAAATAAAGTATCTAGGTGAACATGAGCTAAGGTAAATAGCTACTCTAACACCCCCCCTCAAGTGAAGCTAGGGGCCAAAATAGATGTGGCATGTCCATAATATGAGTCCCGACAACTAGGCCTAATGAGGTACTCATATACAATAACTGGGAAAAAAGGGACACTGCAAGGTACCCAAAACCAATAACAACAAAGTAAAGTAAAGACCCGCTCTAAGGCATCCCAAGAAGCTCAGCTCAAAAAATAATATAATGCTAAAGAATTTTGGTGTGCATTGTGGTCTGAATCCACTACTCGGTCACAAAACTCAAAATAACTAACATTGTGTTTCACCAGAATAGCTCCATACAAGGAGACTATCAACGGAGTGATGTTGAAAGTGCAAAAAAAACACCAAACATAATTTGATAAACTTCTGCAAATAGGTGTGCCACGATCAAAGAAAATCCAAGGTAACAAGGCAAGGACACGAAACACGAAGAAGCAGGATCAGCACTACACCCTCCCATCGCTTGAATGGGTGGAGTGACGCTAATAATATCTATGAGTTATCACCAAAAAAATAACACTGGAATGCACCATAATATATCCCCCATAAAGAATCATCAACATGCAAAAAGTGTCGAAAATACGAGATACAAAATATCTCAACAAGAAGAGATACACTACACACTGCTAAAGAAAAATGCCCAAAAAAGAAGCATCACAATGCGAAGGTATAGAAAGTGGAGCAAGAGGCCAAATGTTGGAGGAGCTGTCATCACCAATCCGGCACTATGATAATTCTTCACCGGGAACTCCTCGTGCTATGATTATTTACTAATGCACAACCTTTAGTTTGGTGGATGTAATCTGGAAACAAAACAACAAACATAACACAAGAATACCATCGACTATGATAAGACGGAATGATGACAAATCTGAAATATCAAAGTAAATTATAATATTAACATGAAATTGTTACAATCTCACCCATGAGGTACTTCAAGTGTTATTGACTTCACTTGCCTTCCACCAATACTATGGGAGAAACTTTACAATTACACCTCTTAATGGCTTCTTCAACACACCTTTAAACTGATGGCTTCCTTTACACACTTCATACAATATTTCTCACTACTTCCTTCTATGCTAAATGAGGGGGGTGGCCTCTTTATTTATAGAACTTCTAGGCTTATCCATCTTATCTCTAAGATAGGATAAGAAATCCACTCTGATGAATCATATTCCATACCTTAACTCTTATCTGTACATGTAAGCTTATCTTTTAAGATAAGATAAACCTTATCATTTCACATGGGTTCCACATTTTTAGACTTTTTACAAGTAAAATATACAAAAATATTTATGACCTCACTCCTTGTCCTTATTACCAATATAATATTTCGATTCCTAATCATGTAGACCCTACTTCTCTACTTACCCCAACTTTGACATTTTACCATTACTGGACCACTTACGACAAATATTTACTTTTTACCACAACATTCCTATTGTACTTTTGACTATTACCGTACTATACATTATTGGCGGTGTTGTACTGGCAACGCCGTTATCTTCTATCAGACGCTACTACTAATTATACTTAACAACATCCTATTCCTAATACATACATTAATGAAATAGAAATTACGGAGGAAAATTTTAGTGTCGACATCTTCCCCTTCCTAGCTTCTACTCCGTCCTCTGAGTAGATTATTCTCAGTGCTTGGAAAATCTTTAACTTGTCATGGTTGACTCATTTTGTAATGGGTGTGCCATCCAATTCCTCCATTCGGTACATACCATTTTCATGCCTGAGATACTATTTTGTAGGGCCCCATCCATTTTGGAAGAAATTTTCTCTGTCTTCTTTTTTTGTATCTGGAATCGTATACTAGAACCAAGTCATTCACATGAAATGGAGACCACCGGATCTTTTGATCAAAGTATTCCTTCTACTTCATTTTCTTCTTATAGCTTGTATCCTTAGCTATTTCCCTCATTTCCTCTAGCAAATGAAGATGTACCAACCTTTCTTTTACTGAATCACTTTCATCCATAATTTCATTTTCCATTACTCGACCATGGGAATATCAAACTCAATAGGAATAACTGGATCAATGCCATAAGCCACTTTGAAATGGGGAGTATCTTGTTGCTGACTTTAATGTTGCCCTATATGCCCAAAATGCTGCATGAATCCTCTTATCCCATTTTTGTACCTACAAGGCTACATCTTTTGCTAGAATTTGACACAACACAAAATTTGTTCGTTCCACCTGTCCATTTGTGCTTGGCTTGTATGTTGTTTCCTTCTGTGCTTAATAGAAAACTTATTGAATAGGGATTATACCACCTAATTAATGAAGTGGATTCCTTGATTTGTTAGAATTTCTAATGGACAACCAAATCGGTGACAATGTGTTCATATATGAACCTTGCCACCTCATCCATGGAAGTTTTTTCAATGGCCTAGCTTCAACCCACTTAGTTAAATAATCTGTGGCAACTACAATATACTTATTTTGGCGTGAGGTAGTCGGAAGTGGACCTACAATGTCTATTCCCCACTTTTCAAAGGGACCAAGTGGAAGAATAGGGCATAATGGAGCTGATGAAGTCTTACGGTTACCATGTGTTTGAAAAATATCACGTCTTACAATAATTATAACAATCTTTAAAAAGAGTGGGCCAGTGATAACCTGCATGCAAGATCCTTCTTGTTGTAAGTTTTCCAGAGAAGTTCCCTCCACATGTACCATTGTGGAATTCTTCTAGTAGCTCCTTCCCTTGATCACGTCCAACTGCCCTCTTGTACTATCCATCAGGTCCTATTCGAAATAATACTCCATGTAGAATAGAATATGGACGACTGGCTTGAGTAATCTTTCTCTTAGTATTTGCATTGGCACCATCAGGAAACTTGAATTCATTCAGATAATTCCAAATATCTATGTATTCACTAGGGATTGTGTTAAGGGATAACAATGTTGCATCGGGGAAATCATCATCATCACAAGATGATCCTAAACCATCATAGGCTCGAGAGAGTGCATCTACATTGACATGCTTCTTTCCTGGCCTATCTATAATATCAAATTCAAATTCTTGTAGCAGAATTATCCATCTTGCTATCCTCCCTGATGGGTTAGGCTTATTTACAATATATTTTAGAGCCTAATGATCATTACAACTATAAATTTCTTCCCTAGCAAGTAATTTCTAAATTTCTTTACAGCAAAAATGATAGCTAGAGCCTCTTTTTGATTCTGAGTATAATTTACCAAGCACTACTCATTTTATCTGCTCCCAAAGTAAATTGGATGTTCATTCCCATTTTCATCCTTTTGGCTCAAATTACTTCCTAGTGTTGTATCTCGAGGCATCAGTGTACACAATGAATGGCTTGCTCTAATCTGGATTCTTTAAACGGTGAAGACACGGGGCTTCCTTGATTGTCTAAAAGCTTCATGTGCCTTATTTCCTGGTTCATAAGTAACATCCTTCTTCAAGAAGCTGGGTTAGTAGTTGTGCGAGTCTTTGAGAAATTCTTGATGAACCTTCTATAGTAACCCACATGGCCTAAAAATGATCTCAATTTACTTCTATTCATAGGAAATGGTAACTCTTTGATTTTGAAACTTTATCGGGATCGGTACCAATACAATCTCTGGGTACAACATGCCCTAACAAAACACCTTTATAAGATCCAAAGACACACTTTGTAGGCTTTAGTGAGGCTTGTGCTTCATCTAACCTTTGAAATGTTGTCTCCATTTGGTGCAGGTGGTCCAACTTGCTCCCATAGATGCAAAAATCATCCAGAAATACTCTGATGAAGGTCCCAATGTAGGGTTCGAACACCCTATTCATCAGACGCTAGAATGTTGCCGAAGCATTACACAACCCAAAAGGCATAACTCTATAAGCAAACGTTCCCCAAGGAGTGGTGAACGTGGTCTTCAGCTAATCTTTCTCTACTATACGAACTTGGTTGTAGCCGCTATATCCATCAGCAAAACTATAGCACTCCTGGCCAGCTACTTCGTCCAAGATCTGATCTGAAAATGGAAGAGGGTAATGATCCTTCTTTGTTGCCTTATTGAGCTTCCTGTAATCAACACAAATGCATAGCTTCCCATTCTTTTTTATTGAGATCACAATGGGAGAAACCCATTCTGAATTATCCATAGCAAATATGAATCCTGCATCAAGCAACTTATCTATTTCTTCTTTACTGACCTTGGAAAAATTAGGATTCATTCTATATGGCATTTTCTTTATAGGCTTAGCACCATCTACCAGCTCAATAGAATGTTCTACCCAACTTACTTGACGGAGTTCCTTGTAATCAAAAGTGAATATGTGTATGTACCTTTGAAAGAGCTGGAGGTAGGATTCCTTCTCACTCTCCATCACAACATCACCAATATTTATTTGTTGGAGACGATCATCAACTTCTTCTTCAGATAATTTTATGGGGTCATGAGTTGGTGTGACTGGAAGGATATCCATGACTGAAACATCAACCTCACTTTCTTCATCTTCAGTGTCCACTTCACTGGTACTAGAGTAATCAAAGGATGTCCAATCATCAGTTTCATCACTTGAATCGATAGGTTCTACCTTATGATGCCGAGGGATCACGTTTATTTTCACCCTCTCTCTACCACGTCCAAGTGTCATGAAGCTTTCATTACGGTAGTTTCTTGCATGAACTCTCCTTAGCCATGGTATTCCCAAAGCATTGGGTGCACGCAAGCAGTACCATTTTTCATCACACGAAAGTCTACCACACATACAACACCCATGATATATTGCCACATTTGAAACAACACCTTCTAGTTTGGTTTTCCTTATTTAATGACCTTAACATAAGTGTTGAGGGGTGATAAATTTTAAACCCAACACATTCATTACTGACTAGAGTCAGTCATTACATTAACTACAACACCTCCATCAACTAAGACATCATGAATTGAAATACCATTACATAATACCTCAGCTTGTGGAGCATAGGGATCCACCTCTGCCTCCAAAACAGGGACCTCAACCTCCTTCCTTCGTCGAGCATTGAGTCCACTTTGCAGCTCCCGCCTCTTCTCAGAAGACATAGCCAAGAGTTGACCATATGTAATATTTGCAGGCCTTTTGGACAGATCTTCCAAGATGGAGTATGGTCCTTGCCCCTGTGAAATCAGAAAATCTTGCACACCCAACTTTCTTCTCCTATGTTTCTTACTAGTTTCTCCTTTCATCTTCTTAGGATCATTTCCATCTTGATTATCTTTTTCTTTCTTTCTTTTTGTTACAAACACATCTACTTCATTATTTCTACTCTTATCTACTACATCAAAAGAATTCACAGGTGCTTTTCCTTTATCATTATCTCCTTTACCAGATGTAGAAGCTCTATCTGGACAATTATACTTATAATGACCCTTTTTATAACAACCATAACATACAACTTCAGAAATATTTCTTTTTGGACCTCTATCTCCTCCCTGAGAACTAAATTCTTTTCCTTGAAGAAGATTAATAGTTAACTGACCCATCTTTTTGAGCAGATCTTCATACTCAGTAGATGTACTAGGAGAAAGATTTGTGCTCACCGAGAGTGGTTGTGGATTCTGGAGCAAAGGTGTTGGTGTAGGTTCTACTTTAGCAACAATTTCTTTGGGCTCCTCTTCCATGCTTTCTTCTTTCCTTCTTGCAATCTCCTTTGCTTGTTCAATGGTAGCTGGGCGGTCATACTTCACTCATTGTCTAATCTCTGGCTTCATCCCAAGAATGAAGTGCTTACAGAGGAGATTATCCACGCCATTCATCAACCCATCCGCTAATCCTTCCTTCCGGATCTGGGCATTGAGCTTCCTCCTTAGCTCTAGAACACGAGCATGATAATCCCTTATCTTCTCCTTCTCTCCTTGGGATAGCTTTGTGATATCGATCATGAGATTTGCATATTTCTGTTGTTCACCAAATTCTTCAAGAAAACTTTCAGTTAATAAATCCCATGAATTTTTCACATTATCACCTAGTGTTTCAAACCACCTAAGTGTTGAACCATCCAAAAAGGTAGGAAAAAATTCAGTCCATTGTTCCCTTCTTATGAGGCCATTACAAATACAAGATCGTTTAAACTCTTGAATGAAAGAAGAAGCATCTTCATTAGATTGAGCTGAAAAAACAGGAATCTTTCCCATTTTCAAAAGTAACCACCGTGAAATACCAACCCACAAGTATAATCAACAAGACTTATGTGCACAAATAATTGGAATCAGTATACTAGAAAATGATTTTACACCTTTCTACAGTAAAATAGAAATGACCACGGTAAACTATGGTAAAACTTGACTTACTGCGGTAAAAACTAACTTTACTGTGGTAAACACTATTCACGATAAAAAGTGAAGTTACTGCGGTAAATACTATTCACGGTAAAAAGTGACTTTACTGTGGCAAATACTATTCATAGCAAAAATGACTTTACCATGGTAACTACTATTCACGGCAAAAATGACTTTACCATGGTAACTACTATGCATAGTAAAAACAAGGTTACCCTCCAATTGATTTTTGACTAAGTGGGAATATCTCTCCAGAAAATCCACCAACGAGGAATGGTCCTGGCAATGGAACCAAAATGTCATCACCAATCCGGAACTATGATAATTCTTCACCGGGAACTCCTCGTGCTATGATTATTTACTAATGCACAACCTTTAGTTTGGTGGATGTAATATGGAAACAAAACAACAAACATAACACAAGAATACCATCGACTATGATAAGACGGAATGATGAAAAATCTGAAATATCAAAGTAAATTATAATATTAACATGAAATTGTTACAATCTCACCCATGAGGTACTTCAAGTGTTATTGACTTCACTTTCCTTCCACCAATACTATGGGAGAAACTTTACAATTACACCTCTTAATGGCTTCTTCAACACACCTTTAAACTGATGGCTTCCTTTACACACTTCATACAATATTTCTCACTACTTCCTTCTATGCTAAATGAGGGGGGTGGCCTCTTTATTTATAGAACTTCTAGGCTTATCCATCTTATCTCTAAGATAGGATAAGAAATCCACTCTGACGAATCATATTCCATACCTTAACTCTTATCTGTACATGTAAGCTTATCTTTTAAGATAAGATAAACCTTATCATTTCACATGGGTTCCACATTTTTAGACTTTTTACAAGTAAAATATACAAAATATTTATGACCTCACTCCTTGTCCTTATTACCAATATAATATTTCTAATTCCTAATCATGTAGACCCTACTTCTCTACTTACCCCAACTTTGACATTTTAACATTCTTGGGCGCCACGACAACTATTTACTTTTTACCACAACATTCCTATTGTACTTTTGACTATTTCCGTACTATACATTATTAGAGGCATTGTCTTGTGGCGCCATTATCTTCTATCGACGCTACTACTAATTATACTTAACAACATCCTATTCCTAATACATACATTAATGAAATAGAAATTACCGAGGAAAATTTTAGTTTCGACAGAGCCACGCCTATAGAATCCTCTCAATGAATGCCTATGTCACCGCCACAAGTGATCAGATATCCACCCCAAATCAACACAGATGGATGAAGAAGATGCCTGCATATGACTTGGTGTAAAATGCATAATGGGTGCATGCAAAAGAACATCAAAATGTGTGTCAAGTTGATCATGTCTGATAGCTGAAATCTCAAGTTTCTCAATCCTGAGTGAAGGTGCAGAACTCATGTGTTGCTCATGATCCTCAAAAAGAGTCGAGCGAACAAAAAAATCTTTGTCAATGTGTGATCCCAATGAAGTATCTGCTTGAAAACCAATGTCATGACGAGAATTCCACTTAACATGTGGAATAGAGGAAAAAATACCTGTGAATGTCTGCCAATGACTCCTCTAGTGAGACCCATAGAACGGAGCATGCGAGAACTGAATGCAGTGGTATGCTTCTTAAAAAATCCATGCAGCTAAGCAGAAGTAAGATACACAACATGTGGTATTGTAATAGGCACGAGATGTAGAAGAGCATGCGAAAGAACAAGCATCACGAGTTTAGAAGCATCAAAAGAAGGTTCGTGCTCAAAGACCGGTAGATCAATGTCGGTGGGTACAAGAGCAACAACTACAATTGGACTAGGAGCATGGATATTGTTGTCGACAATATGATGGTGATGTTGTAGGCTAGCAAGTGTGTTCTGTAGGGAGTGTATTATTGTATCCTTATCATGAATGAGTGATTGTAGAAGAGAATTTTTCTTCTTGAGCGATCTATTTTCTTCCACAAATTTTACAATATACTCTTGAAGTTGACACACTTAAGCGAAAATCAGATCATTCTCAGAATCCATGATAGGTACAAACTGCAACTCCTAAAAGTTTAGGACATTGGGCTCAGCTGAAATTACATCCACAATTGATTATAACACTCCTCCATATTTAGAACTTTATAATTATAGTGAAAGTCTCAAAATAAATAACTCCAATGGAAAGAGCACACAAAAAAAGAACTTTTAGAAAAAACGGAACTCAAAACTGAGTTACTGATCAAAAGATACAAGCTTCTTAATATTTTTCTCTATTATTTATTTTAGTTGCCACTAAAACAAAATAAATTGTTGTTGCCTTCACCACACAAATAAAATTAAAGGGGGTTGAAGCTAAACACCTACTAGTAGGAATCACAAACTTTAAGCCCTTATATGACCATACCATATGACCAAGGGCTAAGGATTTTAATGGGTGTTGACCAAATCCCAAATATATGAATACACAAATAATTTATTTGCAAAATAAAACTTACAGACGAATGTCAACAACAATCTCCAGCTTTGATACCATAAAAGGAATGATAACTAGATCGTGTCAAGCCAAGAACATATATGTTAATCAAACATCACGATCAATAAGATGAAAGTAATTCACCAGAATAACTTTACATAAACCTTTGCAAACAAATGAGTAGCAATATCATATATTATTATGGAACTCAATGCAATACATTGAGAATGGGCCTTGCTTAAATAGGCAAGGAATAACAATCTAAGAACCAATCAAGGTCATACCTAAAAACACTCAATACTTTACCTTTAGTGGCTTCTTAATTGTTAAAACACCTAGTTCATAACTAATGAAATCTCCCCTACTTAAAGAGAACATGACAGCCCTCTAAATAATCATTATAATGCAAACACATCGTATAATACCCGATAATAAGCAATGTTCACTCAAATTTCATAGGATAAATCATACACATCCTACACATACCTCACCTCTCATTTAAAAGGTAAGAAGCACATTAAATTCCCTTTTAACTCATTCTTAAAATTATTATTTAGGATTATAGCTCAGTATTTTAGTCAACACCATCTTGCAATACACTGATTCAAGCAACATTTCACTCATAGTGCAAGAAATTGGTCATAAAAATATGTATTCATCATAAACTATATCTTACTCATTTTCTTGAATCCTTTTACATTTTATTAAGAAAAAATCTAGCTCTCCCTACCTTGGTATACTTTCTTAAACTGTAACATTACAATTCCTTATGTAAAGACCACTAAGTTGTTATTTTGATGCACATGTCCACTCAAGGAGACAAGAGATCACCTACATAGATTCTACAACTTGACTTAATTCATATATAAAATGAATGAGTTTCTTCAAGCTTTATAAACCAACACACAAACCTATACATCTACCTAAAATATCAATATTCAGCCTACTCAACCATACACAATTGTGCAATCATGATCCATATAGGGAACTATAGAATTTGATCTTCATAATGCTTCATTATGCTTCAATTTTATCTATTCCAATCATGGAAAATCTAACAAAAATTATTTCCATTCTAAATTCATGCTTGTGTCAACATTGAAGACCTCAAACAATCATGCATAGATTTGAAGTACTCCATATCAACTAGGAAATTCATCCATTTCACTTACATTTTTATCAAGTACTTTGAATTGCTTCATTTAATTCTTTTGATGCATAAAAATCTTCCAAAATTTCTAACATATCTTCAAAGACTAGAAGACCCTATTGTAGACACAATATCACACACTTTGGGTAACTATTTAATCATCATTACATACTATTATTCATATGATTTCTAACTAATAAAAGTAGTAATTAACCCATGTCTTTGGCCGTATTTATTTGCTTTCGGTTGTCACTTTTAGCTTCACACCTTTAATTTCTCAATATTCCTTTTTATACCTTAGCATTTATAATCCTAGACACTAGCACCGATCTAGATTGTCAGCGTTAAGTGACCTTGTCCCCTTTAGGAACCCATTACCTAAATATACTTTGTTCATAGTTTTTGGGTCATTTATATGTAGTTGAGCATCTTATCTTTTTGGTAGTTTTCCTTTTTGGGTTGATTATGAAATTCAAGCAAGGGAATCATATAAATATAAAGTTATGTGATCATAAAAATCACCAAGCACTAAGCATTAGCTATCACAACCTAAAGTTGCATCCATCAAGAATACAAGACCTCCATTTCATACATCCAACACCATCCAAAGGACACAAGGGATGGTTATTTAACATACACTTTATAGAAGGGAATTTCATTTTGTTCCTTGCATGCGTAGAATACTTTCCTTTACATCTATTTACTTGCTCACTATCAAGTTAATTATTACTTATCTTACTTAGGAATCATATGAATAGAAGTATGCAATAAGTACTAAACAATTACCCAAAGTGCATGATTTTGTGTCTAATTGTTCCCTTGAGTTTATGTTGGTGAGTGGAAAGATCGATAACATAAAATAGATAGAGATGTGTACTTGAAAAATGTGTAGATTGATGTATAGGATAGTGCTTGAGGGATATGAAAAGAATGGAGTGATAGGAAAATGTGAAGCATGGATTCTAAGGAGGAAATGATGCAAAAGTGATGATGAAGATGACCCTAGGAAGAAAATTCATGTGTAGATTTCACGATGTTCTTGTTTTTGATGTGATTTTTGTTTTTGATGTTGGGGAGTGACTAATTATTCCCATAAGGATGAACATGTAAAAAGAGGAACAGATAAGTAGTAAAATACACATGTATATGATCGACATGTGTAATAAAGTATGTAAATAAAGTGTGTAAAATTCTAAATTAATAAAGGAACATATGTGCCCGATGCGTGATGAGAAAAAAAGTGTAGAAAGGATCCTAAAGATGTTGTAGACAAATAATTTTTTCAGGTGATCCCATGCCGGTTGTGCCATATGTGATTTTTGGGGAAATCTTACGGCACGTCATGGAATAATTGTACAAACAAAAGTTCTGGATTTTATCCTCAAACCTTTACTTGCTTCATTCAATGTAGGAAACCGGTGTATATGGTTTTAAAAATGTGAATAATTCAATCCAATGTGAAAATGTGTAGTGCATGCATGCCAAAGTGTTGAGGACTGTGTGCCTTAAAATCTGTTGTGTGTGGAGTTCGTAGACTGTGCTAAATTACAATAAAATTTGTAAGTACCCTGGTAAAAGGCACATAAGAAGGGTTAGGGGCTCTCGGGTGGTGTTGTAGTAGTTTAGGAATGAGTTTCTATGATGTTCTAAGGAACCACGTCTAATTCTAAGCCATGTATGATAATCTTGACGAATTTGTTGTACCGATAATATTTTGTTCTAAACTCGATTGTTTCATGTTGTATGGGGTGGTTGATTCACACAAATTGGGTTCATGTGACGTTGTTGAAGGAGTATGCGTCCCAAAGGAAGACCAACCACTATGCTATAATTATGCCCCTGTAGAGGGGAGATAATGTTCTTGGTAGAAGCCAATCTACACATAAAAAAGTAGCTAGGAGACAAGTGTTAGTACAAGTAAATAGAAACACACATATAGAAGACAAAATGTGAGATAAGAATAAAGTGTGTAAGATAAGATACAAAAGAATACAATGTAAACATGCAAGAAGACATTAAAGAATGCAATAAATGAGTTACAAGCATGGAACACCACTCACGGCGTTAGAAGACAATCAAGTTTAATGAAGACCAAAAGTAGACAATGTGCAAACAATATAAAGGGAAAATCCGCAAATAATGAAAATAAATGCAACAAACTACGATGGAAGAGAATAGACCTGTAAGATAAATGATGCATATGAAGCACCCGTTAGCATGTTAAAATCATAAAAAGTATGTTAAGACGTATATGATCGATAATAATGTGCTAGGAAACAATAACACTTGTAGTGTACGAAAGTGGATGCCCCCAAAAGCTATTTTGGGACTTGTAATAGGTATTTTCCCAATCATCCATGTTTCATGTAATATATATATATATATATATATATATTCTTCTATCACAACTAAGAAATAAATGGAATGCTCATGTGTGTATGATAAATATATTGAAATATAGGATATCTATCTAGCATGTGTAATAAAGTAAAAAGTGAAAATGTAACAAGTAAATGTAAGAAATACTAAGTAGGACCAAGATATACATATGATGTGGATGAGATGGAATGGGATGCAGTGTGAATGATAATATCTCGTGTGCCTACGAAGTGTATATTTATACATGAGATGAGGTTCATTTATATATGCCCCCTCATAAGTCAAGGATGAACTATAAAGGATAGTGTGTCATTGGGAACTAGTTTGAATTATGCATAAAAAAATATGTGATTGTGAAAGTGCAAATCATAGAGTGTAAGTGTGTGACTATTGGATTGATTGAGTGTGGTGAGGTTCAATTTATAGTGAAACCCTTAGCATTCAAGTATGAACCCCATAACTAGAGTACATCATAGGGTAATGATCACACAAAGTGTAGAGGTAAATGGAAGAGGGATGTAGCGTGAATGTGTATAGTGAGTAATGCACCTAGTGTGTGATGAAGATGCAAGAAGATGACATTTTGTGTGAATAATGCATGATTTTTGAGGAGTTGTGTAGTGTGTGAGGTTTGTGTATATAGTATGCCCTCAACACTCAAGTGTTAACAAAATCACGAGAGTCTGTCATTAGGAAATGATGATATGCGCATGTATCAAGATGTGTATGGGAATATATTGGGGAAAACAAGACATGTGTTACAGTTAGAATGGGGATAAATATTGCCCATGCTTGCAGTGATGAAAGTATGCGATCATGCTCTAAGAGTGGTAGTATGTGGGAAATATGTTTTCAATGTGAATGAATCCTATCTACATATGACCTGATGAGTATAGTGTGGAGTATGTGTAAAAAAACATGGATGTGATGGATGCCTATGTGGAACATCATGCTGAGGTGATGGACACCTATTTATAATTATATGTGGAGGTGATGGACACTTATGAGGAACAACATGTCGAGATGATTAGAACCTATATATTAAGAGGTGATGTACACTTATATAGGATAGCTAATAGTGACAAGGAGTGTAATGGAACACATGTCGATGGGCCATGATGGATAAAATTGGGTGTTATTGATAGAAATTAATATAGAGAAGAACTAATGTTTAAGTGATCCAAAGAAAATTTAGCGTGATAATCATAATCAGAAAAAGTAATGAGTTGTCGAGATCGTTAGTATGACAAACTATAATATCGAGATCCATGATGCAAGAGGAGGCACTACACGATATGTATGAATTTGATGAGGATTCAGATGCTTGTTTTTCATGCTTTGGAAGAGGATTGTTTAATAGTTTGAGCTTATTATTTTCATTGAATAGTGCAATGTTTATAGGCTCTAGAAGATCAAGTTTGTTATTATTGATAATATATTTGATGATAGTGTAAAGTTTGAAACATCTATCTATAGAATGTCTAACACATTGATGATATTCACATCAAAAGTTCTCATTGTAATACTATTTCTCTTAAGATATTTTTATAGTATAAGATGTGGAGAAATAGTCAAATTTGTATATGTAAGCTTACGTGGTTGCCACTAGAATTCTTTTTTGTTAGAGATAGAGTTGAAAGTGACTTTATCTTCAGTAGATTTTGTGGTTCATTTAAAATTTGTTTTACATTGAAAGTGTGTAGAGGATAAATCTTGCTCTTGATACTTAAGCTTACCTATAGATAAGAGTTTAGTTTCAATTCGTTTGAGAGTGTGACACCATTGATCAAATGAGGGAGATGTATTAAATGAAATTCTCTCTTGAAAAGGTGGAAATAGACTTTGAATGAATAATTCTAGAAGTTCGTAGTCCACAAGCACACTAGATATCTTAACTAGGTTGTTTTTATATCATAAGACATAATCCATTAGATTTTTATTAGACCCTTGTTTATGTTGTGAAAGTTGCACATATGATATCTTAAAGCAAATTTTGATAGAAAAATGAGTAAGAAAAGTATCGGATAAATGTGTGAAATATTTTATCAAGTGGACAGGTAGGTAATATAACCAACACATCGCATACTCTTGGAAACTTCGGGAAAAATATTTTTAGGATAGTGTGATCATCCGAATTGTCAATACATGCCACGTGTAAGACTCACAGATGATATTTTGGGTCACCATGACATTGGAATATTGGAAACTTAGGGGGGTGAATTTAAGTTGTAGTGGGTAGGTAGAAATGACGTGTTCAAAAGGAGTATGAAGAAGTGGAGTGGAGTTAAGAGATGAAGATACACAAGAAGCGGTGAGCTATAGGCGCGAATTTACATCTGCAGATCTTGATATAAGGAATTTAAATCAAGATTATTCAAAGAAGAGCTAAGATGCTCATTGGTAGTAATAGGTTGAATAATGTGGAGCAGTTATGTTAGTGAGAGAAACTAGAATATAAAGAGGTTGAGTGGAGGCCATGGGATCCAAAGAGTGAGTGACAAGATGTGTCAAAATAACATCACCATTATTTTTAACAACAATCAAAGCATGCGAGAATATGTAGAAGGTGAGTGGGATCATTACGCAAAGCTTGTTGAAAATATGTGCGTTTAATTTATCTTCATCAACATTAGTACAGTCATTCCATGGATTTCCACTATCGATGTTTCTATTTCATTAAGGGAATTCCACGAGAGTTACCAAAGGGATTTTTCAGTTAAACCCATTGATGTAGAGACTTGAGTTATTGATTTTGAAACCATATGGGAGGATAGAGGAAGCTCAAGATGGTCAAAAGACTCAAATAGACCAATATAGGTGATGGAAATAACAAGAAAACCCTAAAAATAAGGTTTACTCAAGGATTGGGGATACAATATACTGTATTGGGGTGTTTAGAAAGGGATATGGGTGTCTGTGGGAACCCTAGGCCGATTGTCAGCACCTTTGTCTATGGAAATGTTCAAAAAAATCTTCTTCAAGTGCTCATGAGGTATTCATTTTTGTTCATATTTGGTTACTATGAAGTCGAAGAGTGATTGTTGAAGTCACTTTGGAAACCTACAAAAAGGAAATGACCTATAAAACCCTCAGAGAGACATCAAATCCTAAAAATAAATATTTAGAATGAGGGGTAGGATTTTCCTTAACTATCACAATGTTGAACGTACGACCGAGCTCTCCCTACATCTCATACCCAATGTAGTTATGGGATATAAAGTGCGGAATTGTGCCCTAGGAGGCTCTTCTCGCATGTCACACTTGATAGCAAGAAAGTAGCTAGATGTAAATACATGTAATAGATGTATGCATGCAATTGAATTAAATTCATCCTATGAAGTGTATGTAGAATAACCAACCCTTGTGTCCTTTAGATGGTGTTAGATGTGTTAGATGTGTATAATTCACCATGAAAATGTTGTCTACCGAAAATATAAGATGCTCAAAAGGCTAGAAAGGACCCAAAAATTGTGGAAAACATATACTGAAGTTAGGGGAACCTAGAGGGGACAAGGACGCTTGGCACTAGTGTACTGGCTGAGCCTTTGGTATCCAAAATGATAAATTTTGAGGTATTAAAAAGAATACTGAGCAACAAAGGATGAAATACTAGACATGGAAACAGAATGCAAAGTAAGGTGGCAAAAACATTAGTTAATTAATACTTTTCTTACTTAGGAATCATATGAATAGTAGTATTCATTTGTTGTGTTTTAAAATGGTACTTTAACAAAACCACATTCAAGGGACAACAAGTCCCTCCTCTTCATGGAAGAGGTTCCCTTATTTAAAGCAAGAAAAAAAGCTTATATAAAATGTACACTTTCATCTTAAGGCTATACTTCTAACATCTTGAAATGCTTTTTAACAAAATAGCTTATCAATACAAATGCATGGAAGATCTAAAGAAAGTAAAGAGTAGAATATAACAGTACTTTCAGGAAATATAGATAGCAGAGTATAACCTTATATGTACCGAGAAAAGGTGATACACAACATAATCATTCTCATTCTCAGCATAAGATATCATTCCATAGACACAAATTTGTAGAAATCATATCAATAAGAACACAAAGTCTCTCATTACGAGAAGATAAATGATCCAAAAATTTCGAGGCAAGAAAGAAAAGCAGATAATAGATTAAGATAGAGAGAAAGGGGAAATTATTCTATATTGATTGCTTCGTTTCTATTTACACTTCAAAAGTATCAAAGTCCAACATTTGTAATGAGCCAAGCTCTTACATTTATTGATGAAGTGAAAAGAGGATAAGAAGAGAAGGAATAAAATATGATTTGGAAGCTCAATCACTAAGCATCAATGCCTCTTTAAATCTACCTACAATCATCAAATTTGGTTCCGCATGTCTTTGGTGTCTTTGAAGAAGGAAGGATGGAAGATCAGATCAAATTTGATCTAGCTGAAGCAATCCAATCACATATTAATGGCACAAAAGATATTTTCTAGATTTTCACCCAAATCAAGATATCTAGTTGGTTCTCCATGTCTATTTGGCGTGTTGGAGAAGGAAGGATTTTTAGATCAGATCAAATCTGATTTGTTTGAAGCAATCAAATCACGTATTAATGTCGTGAAAGATGCTTTCTAGATTAGCAGCCATCAAATCCTACTAAAAATAATATTTTATGTTTCCATGGCATTAGGTGAGACACTTGACACCCTTAAAAATGGAAGACCAGATCATTAATGGTGGCAGGTGAGTAGAAGGAAACAAGAGCTCTCCAAAAGTTCCTTTCCCTCTCAATTATGAGCTCTTGGTTGAAACACATGGATGTATTAAGGTGCATGATCAGGTGTATTTAACTCAAACTCACAATATGCGAAAGGGTCTGTCCATATAGGGGCCACGTGGTGATTTCACACGTCTTAATATTTTACCCCCTCTTTTTACTCCTAAAATTGTACCGAATTGACATGTGGTGTCATCTCGTGGGCTGCTCTATTTACTTTGTATTCTTCCAAAGTCCCTCCCATTGGTGGAGAAGTTCTTCCCGACCTGAGATAGGTGGAGGACTGGAACACGTTTGAAGCTGCCCCCAAAATTTTCTTTTGAAAGAGCACCATCCGATTCAATGTGTGGAGGCTTATGCAAACTCTAGAATTTTCAACAACTTTCTCTATCCCCTCTTGATTCTAACCACGTTGTGAGTTGGTGCTCATTTGGGGACCACATCCAGAATTTAACCTTGAATTTACGTCGAGATGATGCATGGAAGCTTCCTTTGGCCTATTCCAAGCTTCAAATTTTCAATGGTCAGTGTTCCCTTTTTAGACATAGGACATGTGGAGGGATGGGGCTAGTTCAGGGTTTCTTTTTGGGCTGCGCCTTTGAAGTCTGGCTGATGAGGCAAGTGGAGAGTATGTTCTCATATAGGATCCTACTTTGAACTTGGCCTTTGGAGGTATATCATTGGGACATGTGGAGGATTCTTCCAGCTATTTATACTTAGCTGATTCAATGGATGGCTTTGTCTTTTGGACTCGATCACGTGGAGGGCTGCGAATGTTTTGAGTCTCCACTTTTTTACACCATACCAAAAGTGCGCTAAAGAGACACGTGGCACCTTCTGCGGTCCTTCTATACTTAGCCGATTCGGGCCTCGATTGAACACTTGCCTCTCCACAACAAAACGAAAATTCCAAAAGTGACCTAATGATCGCCTCCCCACTTTGACTTTTTCTAGTCTCGGAGGAGTCAAAACTCATTTTAAAAATTTAATACCTTTTAGAAATAAAACCAAATTTCTAAAAGTTCTCCAATGACTTGCCTCCCGCATTGACTTTTGAAAATAGAAATGTGTCCCATTGTTGGGCCAAAGTAAGAATTTTTCCTGCCACTTCATAATTTTGAAAATTCAATCGGGTCTAGTGGAGGCGTGGGGGTAATTCAACGTTTTTACAAATGTAACAAAAGTCAAAAGTTAACAAAAAGACCCTCCACACCGCATCCAATTAGAGGTGACCATGTACCCACAGACACTGGAAAATAATTTGACAAGAAGATGACCGTAGAAAAATGCGAGAGAAGGGGAAAAATGCAACCATTCGTGCTGAATCAAATATTTTCCATACGTAAATATAAATGCAAGGAACACAATGCTCGACGTGGTCCATAGGCATAGATAAAGATTGATAAATTCCACACATCCATTAAAGGAGATAGAAAAATGTTCCAAAATGCACATACGAGGAATTTTAAATGGAATTGGCGGGATTAAAAACAAAGTACCAACACGTGGAACCCTGTATATTTGTCTTTCACAAGAGGGGAATTTTAGGGTGATAACAATTGGCTCTTTCTAGGAATGACTTGACTTGGACAAAATAATGAGGTAAGAAAAGAATCCAAGAAAAAATGGGAAGGTATACAAGTTCCTTATCCATTGGGAAAAATAGTCAAAGGCAAAGAAATATAGAAGACAACACACACAACTAGGAATAGGAAAGGAAACAAGACAAAGCTTTGAAAGTATATATAAATAAAGAAGAGAATATTTATAGGGGAAAGAAGAAGGACTACATGAAACTTACAAAACTCTAGAGATAGGCTAAGAAAAGTAAGTACCTTTATGGAAAAGCATGGTGAAAGTATGAGGCACCCGTGAATTGAAGATGAGCGGTTTGGCGTACCAAAATATCATGCAAGAACTATGTGGCTTGAAAAGAAAAATTGAGGAAAGAAGACCATCCAGATAGAAATACTCCATAATAAAAACATTTAGTGCTTGTGAAGAAATAAATATCTTCCTAAGGCTCCTCTTCTGTGGATGAATAGTACCATACAAAGACTTGTAAAACCCTCGACTGCCTTCATACTAATTTTTGCACATCACCAAACTCTTACAACTTGATCCATGAGAAAATCCAATCCCGGTAGTGTCAAACTCGTGTCTTGAAGGAATGATGCTAGCATATGAATTAAGATTGCAATTATCACTGTGGCACGTCTCATGAGAAACATAAAATCCATTAGTAATCTTGGATGGTTTACCATTAGGTGTAATCTTGACCATGTTTCTAAAAAATATACTGTTGTTTTTTGCAAAATCAGCACCTAATTCTAGAAGATCATGACTCTTAGGTACAAAATGCATTGCTGATTTGTCTTCATGATTAGTAGGGAATTGAAATCTTTGTCAAACTAAGTAAATATTGATCAACAAAATCATCCTCTTCCTTTTGTTTTCATTCCAAAGGGTGAGATGAGACATGGCTGTCATAGTTGTGAAGAAAATATTCCAGGCATGGCTCTCCATTTTATTTATTTTTGAAGGACTACAAAAAGGCTCATGTGTGCTCATCTCATCCATAGATATAACAGGGGAACTAGTTATCTCATTAATCTCTTTTTCTTCGGGGACATGCACTTTCCTTCTTTGAGAGAACTTAAAAAAACAAGAGAATGGTCCATAATGATCTTCATCTCAGTGCATTGAAATTATTCAATCATAGGAGAGAGAGGGATCTTGTCCATTTTGTTATGATGAACATCCACTTCCACCAGCATAGGGGCACTTCTTTCAAAACAAGAACATTCAACCTTGGTACATGACATATCTTCTACAGACTCTATTTCAGGTTGAAAGAAAGCCTCAAGTTTTTTGTCTTCTTCATTATTTGAAGGAATATTAAATTGACATGCATCAAGTGGAGCAACAAGAAGACATTCATTGGTGGAATTGAGATAATGTTGAGGAATGAATACCTAATGATGTGGAGAATCATCATGAGTAGTTTCTAGAACTTGAATGTTGTCCTCTTTGTTACAAGGTGTCTCAAATTCATTGACTGAGTGTTCTTCATCTTGTTTTACCTTCTCACGTGCATGGAGATGCCTACATTGTCTTTGTACTTCTCTCATGAATTGTATGGAATCTACAGGTTGCAGCAATGTTGGTGAAAACAATCTTGGACATATACCCCCTAGAAGTTATGTAGAAACTGAGCTTGTTTTGGATTGACTGGAGCTTGAAAATTTTTATAGGGAGATCTCCATCATCATCCTCATCACTGTCACTATCACTCGTTGGTGATGTGGGCCAAAAAGTGTTTTTCATTTTCTTTATTTACGGGAAGGTTCTAGATCAAGAGAACAAACATGAAAAGATTTCATTCCACAAAGGTATTTTTCCCACTTGTATATCACAGAGTTGCCGAGATCAAAAATGATCTTGAAGTTGTTCTTGCAGAGTTTCCAAAAACTGTTGGGTTTTAAAATGTAATTTAACAAAACCATGATGGGGGATAACAAGTCCCTCCACTTTATGGGAGAGGTTCCCTTAGTGAAAGCACACAAAAATCTTATATACAAATGTACAACTTTCATCTTAAGGTTGGACTTCTAACATCTTGAAATGATTTTTACCAAATAGCTTAGCAATACAAACGAATGGAATAATTGAAGAAAGGAAAGAGCATAATATAACAATACTTTCGGAAATATAGATAGTAGAGTATAACCTTATATGTACTTGAGAAAAGGTGATACTGAGAACATAATCATTCTCATTCACAGCATAAGATATCATTCCATAGACACAAAGTTGTATAAATCATATCAATAAGAACACAAAGTTTCTTACTACAAAAGATAAATGATCCACAAATTTCAGGCAAGAAAGAAGAGAAAATATATGAAGATAGAGAGAAAGGGGAAATTTTTCTGTATTGATTTCTTTTGATTCTATTTACACTTCAAAAGTTTCGAAGAGTCCAACATTTGCGGTGATACAAGCTCTTACATTTATAGATGAAGTGAAAAGAGGACAAGAAGAGAAGGAAGAAAATCTGATTTGGAAGCTTAACCACCAACCATCAATGCCCTTGCAAATCCACGTATAATATGTCAAACCTAGTTCTTCATGTCTTTGGCGTCTTTGAAGAAGGAAGGATGGAAGATCGAGATCAAATCTGATCTAGTTGAAGCGATCGATCAAATATTAATGGCACGAAAATGTTTTCCATATTTTCACCCAAATCAAGATATCTAGTTAGTTCTCCATGTACATTCGGTGTGTTGGAAAAGGAAGGATGGAAGATCATATTAGATTTGATCTGTTTGAAGCAATCAAATCACGTATTAATCATGTGAAAGACGTTTTCTAGATTCCTAACCATCAAATCCCGATAAAAATAATATTTTATGTTTCCATGGTATTAGGTGAGAGACTGAGAGCCTCGAATATGGTGAACTAGATCATTAATGGTGGCGGGTGAGTAACGAGGCACTAGGAGCTCTCCAAAAGGCCTTTCCCACTCAATTCTGAGCTCTTAGTTAAAAGACATGGCTGTCTACGAAGGTGGGGGGTTGGGAATTTAACTCGGGCTCAAAATATGTGAAAGGGTTTATCCATACAATGGCTACGTGGTGACCTCGCGCCTCTTAAGATTTCTCCCCCTCTTTTTACTCCTGAACTTGTGTTGAATTGACACGTGGCGTCATCTGCAGGCCTGCTTTGTTTCCGTTGTATTTTACTTAATTCCCTCTCATTTGTGGAGACGTTCTACCTAACCTGAGACACATGGAGGGCTCGCACATGTTTGTAACTGCCCCCTGAAATTTCCTTTTGAAAGAGAATCGATTGGATGCATGGAGGCTTCTGCAGACTCTAGACTTTTCAGCAGCTGGCTACGTCCCATCTTTATTCTGACCACTTGGTGAGTTGGTGCTCGTTTCGAGACCACCTCCAAATTTTTACATTGAAGATGCACTGAGATGACATGTGGAAGCTTCCTTCAGCCTATCCCAAGATTGGAATTTTCAATGGTCGGTGTTCCCTTTTCAGACCTGGGACATGTGGAGGGCTGGCACTAGTTCAGGGTCTCTCTTTGGGACGCGCCTTTTAAGTTGCACCGATGATGCATGTGGAGATTCTTTCTCTCATGATGATCCTTCTTTGAACTTGGCCTTTGGAGGTGCACTGTGAGGGATGCGTGGAGGATTCCACCTAGTCTTTATACTTAGCTGATTCAACGGTGGCTTTGTCTTTTCAAACTCATTGCGTGGATTTCTTGGGCATGTTTGGGGTCTCCACTTTTTGCACAATACCAAAAGTGCTTGAAGATACACATGGCACCTTCTACGGTCCTTCTATACTTAACCAATTTGGGACTCGATTGAACACCTTTGCCTTTCCACAAGAAAACCAAATGATGCCCCCACATTTTGGGTACATACGATGTTTCTAAATGATGCACAAATGAGGATTGACCATTGTGCTGAAACTATGCCTTATAGTGGGAAGGAAATGTGCTTGGTAGAAACCAAGGCATGCACAAACAAACTAGCTAGAAGGTAAGCATTAGTGAAAGTAAATACAAACACACATGTAGAAAGAAAAATGTAAGCTGAGCATACTGATGTTTAAGATAAGACCTAAGAAGAAAATGTAAACACATAAGAAGACATTATAGACCACTAAAAATGGGTTGCAAACATGGGACACCACTCACAGTGTCGAGAGAAGAAAATCAAGGCCGATGAAGCCAAAGAATACATTGTGCACATAAGACAAAGGTAAAATCCCATAAATAATGACAAACAATAATAAATGATGTAACAGAAAACCATGGAATCAAATAGACATGTAAGATAAATGATGCATATAAATCACTGTTATCAAGTTAGAAAGATAAAAATTATGTCAAGAAATGGATAATCTAATAATAATGTGTTATGAAACAAAATGAATCAATAACACTTGTATTTTACGAAAGTGCATGCCCCTAAGAGCCATTCTGGGACTAGTAATAGGTACGGCACCAAGAATCCATGTTGTGTGTAATAGCTCTATATAATCTATGATCATAGCTAGAAATGAAAGTGAAAATGCATGTGCATATGATAAAATAATGGCATAAAAGATATTTATCTAACATGTGTAAAAAAAGTGTACATGTAAAAGTATAAGTAAGAAAGAGTAAATACAACCAAGATATGTAGTATGTTGTGGACAAGATGAAATATAATGCGGTGTGAATGATAGAAGCCGCATGCCCCCATAGTGGATGTGTATATATGAGATGAGGTCCATTTCTATATGCCCCCTTAGGAGTCGAGAATGAACAGAAAATGAAAGTGCATCATAAGTAAGTGGTTTGAATTGTGTGTACTAAAAATATGTGATTGTGAAAGAAAAAAATGATTAGATACATGAATGTGGTGAGGTTCATTTTATATTGAAACCCTCACTAGTCAAATATGAACTAGAGAACCAGAGTGCATCATTGGGTAATGACCAAAGCGTGTAGACGTAGATGTAAGATAGATGTAGTTTGAATGTTTAGAGTCGATGTGATGCAAAGTGTATAGTATATGTTGTGAGAGAAGATGTCCTAAGTGTATGATGTGTGATGTGCTAAGAGTTGTAATGTGTGTAGTGTGTGGTATAGAAGGATGTCATGAATATGTCCGCATTGGGGAAGGTATGTTGAATATTGATGATGGAAATTAATTATCTGTGTTGATTGCACATAAGAAATATGGGTCATGTGGTGTATGAGGGCTATGTTGTAAAAGTGATGATCGTGTAGTAGGCATGTCCTTTTTGTTGAATATGGGAAAAGAGTATTAGTTGCAATGGTTTATAGGTTGATTTGATGGGTTGGCATGATAATATTTTATTACTAGCTAGGATGTGATGCAAGTGTGTTGGTTGTCTATTATATGCGAAAAGCTATATCACATATGCGTAAAGTAGATATTATGTAGAGATGAATGCATGCAATACAAAATACATAGTGTGTAAAGTATAATATGTCGGGTGTCTTTGTATAGGATAGTGCGTGGTGTGTGGTGTGTAGTGTGTGAGGTTCATGTGTATAGTATTTCCTAAACAATCAAGTGTGAACCATAACACTAGAGTGCATCATTGGGAAAGCGATGATGCGAGATGAATCCAAATGTATATGGCAAATGTGTTTTGGAAATAGATGATGAAAGAGTGTATTGTATGTGCAAATAGATGGTGATAAATGTATGCATGTATGAATGAGTATGTAGTAGATAAATACAATGGGGAAATGGAGTGTTTGCTTATTGGAATAGATTCCTCAATTGTCTTGTAAGAATCGCGAGAACATGAGCATGTCATAAGGAAATGATTATATGTGCATGTATCAAGATTTGTATGTGAGAGTATTTTTGTGGAATGATGAGAAAATAAGACATTTGTTGACACTAAAGGGAGGATAAAGAGGTGTTATTTCCCCAAGTGTGTGAGGATAAAATAGATCAAGTAACATCATCTAGGAGGTCATCATTATCACGATAAAAATTAAATGGTAAAGAATATGATACTTTATAACAAATAGTGTCGGGTTAATCACATAGTGAGCCATTACAACGAAGGTTGTACATTCCCATTGCATATTCTTAATGATTGAAGGAGGTAGTGGACAATCATTTATATACCAACGTTTAATATTTTTAAAATATTCTAGAAAGGAATCATTAAATGGAAACACAACCAATAGGAATAGGAAATGAAATATCAATATGATTAGGATATAATGTTCCATCAATATAATCAAGCCAAGATTACCGGTGTGTAAGGGGAGTAAAACAAGGGGCTCATGCAAGAAACACTATGACATGAAAGAAGTTGCCAAAGGAAGTAGTAATGTAAATTAAACCATGTTAAAGATGAGGAGCATAGGGTGACTAAAATATGTTGTCAAGCTGTAAATCCTATCGAGCTAGGCCATAATGTGTGCATATAGTGTCATCACAAGAAGGATCAAATGGAATATGCTCCCAATAAGAATCATTCATGAAAAAATTTCATGTAAAGGGAGGACGTGCTAATGGTGAATGAAAATTTATTGGTGAAGTAGGTGGAACTACATCTAATGTGTGGAAAATATCTCAATACATTACCATAACATTTGTAGTAGTGGGAGCGGTAGATGACATGAATAGAACAATATCCAAGTTGTAAATAGTAGCCTCTAAGTTAGGCGGAGGATCCATAGGTTGTATTTAATCAGTAGTAATAGATTATGGATTAGGTATCATAGTGTTGGGATCGGGTTTGAAATATTTGAATGGTTCATAGTTAATATGAATGGTCTATTCAATATGCTCAAGTAAGAATTTAACATATCGATGTACTGTGGAAGGTACATCTTGCATGGCATGAAGCCATGGTCTACCAAGAAAGTAATTTTTACAAAATCAGAAAGTCCATGACAAAGAGAATTGTATTAAGAGATTTTGGCCCAAAAATAATTAGTAAATTAAATATGGGCGATACATGGATGAACGGAACCATCATATACGCGAAGAGAAATAGATGAAGGAATTACATTAGTAGTTGATATTCCTAAAGCCTTAAGGAAGGTTAGAGTGAAATAATTAAGTTTAGATGCATTATCAATTTAAAACCGCTTGACACCAATATTATGGATGCACATCATGATGTATAAAGGAGGATCATTGTCAAAAGAAGGAAGATCAACAAAGTAGGATTAGCTCGAAAAGAAATGTACTTGAGAAAATTCATCTATAATTTTTTTTGTACAGTAAGTCCGGATGAATGTCGGAAGGAACATGAGTAGTAGTTAGGAGAGTAATGATCTTATTCCTTAGCTCAAGATGATGGAGGATTAATAAATTATGGATATAAATTTTCATGATGAGAGGATACTATAAAGGTATAGGAATGAAAAAAGGAAAGATCATAAGTTTGTTTGAAGATGTCGGGTTCACCGAAATTATTAATCTAAATGTGGAAATATATGCCTAATCTTATTTTTATTGTAGCAGTAAATAAATGAATGATTAAGTATAGAATTTAACCCAAGAAAGATAAGCTAAAATATGTGACATCCTAGTTGCAAAGAGGGGTAAGATGACTTAGTTAGGTCACAATGATATCTGGACTATGCCAAAGTCTTGATTTGGATGAATGGATATAGAGAAGTATTGAGCAGAGCTCTAGAAACATGTGTGAGCTGATGATCTTACTAGACTAGAGTGCTTAGAATGGGATAAGGTGCCTACAGGTGCCCTAAACCTGATTATGGGTGCCTATGTATGTAGAAATTTTCAAATAACCTCCTCGAATGGTCGCGAGGTATTCTCTACTATTTTTCTTTAGTCACTATGAGGTCCCACGGTGATCGTCGAAGTCACGGGAATTATACAATAAATAAATAACATGTAAAACACTCAAAGAGACATCAAATTGTAAAAAAATAAAGATGTAGAATGAGGGATCAAAGTGTCCTCATTTTTCACAATGGTGAAGTTATGACTGAGCATTGGACTAAATCTCATACCAAATATAGTTGTATGTGTTTGTGTGTGGAAATGTGCCCTAGGTGGCTCTTGTGCATGTCACATTTGGAAGCGAGAAAGTAGCTATATGTAAATAAATATACTAGATGTGTTCATGGAATACAATGAAATTCCCTCCTATGAAGTGTATGCATAATAACATGTCCTTATGTCCCTTGGATGGTGCTAGATGTATGAAATTTAGATCTTCTATGCTTGATTGATACAACCTTGGGTGGTGATAGTTAATACTTAGTGTTTGTTCCCATGTTGTGATCACATACATTTTTATTATATGATTCCCTTGATTGAATTTCGTAACTATCCTAAAAATATGACTACCGAAAAAGATAAGATGCTCAAATGGTTAGAAAGGACCCAAAAAATGTGAAAAAAAAAAACTGAGATTAGGGGCACCCAAAGGGGTGATTGTGCATAGAGCTAGTGTCCTTGTTAGGAGCTGGTGTCAAGGATAATAAATTTCAAGGTATAAAAAGTAAGACTAAGAAAGTAAGGGTGTAAGACAAGAAGTGGTAAGCGAAAGAAAAGAAAGGTGGCCAAATACATGGGTTAATTAGTTCTATTCTTACTTAGCAATCATATATGAATAGTACTATACAAATATGACTAAATAGTTTCCCAATGTGCATGATTTCATGTATATAGGAGTCCACTAGACCAAATGTTTGAGGAAAATCACTATTAGGATAAGTGTTTATTGGTAGAGATTAAATTTTATGAATGACTAAAGTAATTATAGATATTTGTATAGTATCAACAACTTATCTCAATGCATAAGAGAGGAAGTTATATGAAATTAAGATTTGATGTAGTTTCTAAGTGTATTCGAAATACATTTTAATAAAATTAACTCACAAACACAAACCCTACTACGAGGGGTCAAATATGACATCCACGTATGTGTTTCAAACAATTTTTAGGTGACGTTAATTATTGAATTTCCCTTTAAAAATACATTTTGGTATTATATATATATATATATATATATACGTGTGTGTGTCAAATTTTCCCTTTCCTTCCAACATATGTTAATTATTATTATATATACTATTTGTAATATATATGCGCGACACACACCTGAGATATATATATATATATATTTGTGTGTGTGTGTGTGCGCATATATATTACAAATAGTATATATAATAATATTACACTATTTTTAATATATATTTTTGAATATAAATTTATTTTATAAATAAAAATGATAATCTTATTGAAATAATCAATTTATATGACATAGTTATTTAAGATAATTGCAAGTATTTTATGGGTAAAAGTAATGAAAAATGTCTAAACGGCCATCAAATTTATGCCTTTCCTTCGAGGATATGTTAATTATTCTTTGATTTATTTTTGCATTCTCTAATATTTTAGAGCTATCTTTTCCTTATTTTGTCACAAATTTAATTCAAACTTCCTATAATATCCTTTAAATTTCCATTTCAATTTTGAAATATTGAAGTGGAAGTTTGGACGGATTCATGAGGAGTGGAAACTAATACACCATTCATTCATAATGGCTTAATATTACCTAGGAATTCGAGGACCACATTATATTACATACATTACAAATTGATTGTAGTTTTTACAAGAGCATCATACAAACGTAACACATAAAATGTGAGTTACAAAATAAACTCACTTCATGATAATATTGATATGTTGATTCATTATATACAAATATATAAGTTACATATAGTGTACTTAAATCCTACAAAGTAGAAGTCAACACCTATCAAATGAAGAACTCATAATAATGTCATCAAATGTTATATTCTAACTATAGAATATAAATTTCCTAAGAATCTCTCTCACATGTCATTATTTTTAACAACTAACAATTACAAGATGTAATAACAACATGAGTTATTACTACTACTCATCACACCACATGTAGTATGCTAACAAACAACATGTGATCACTAAAACGATATCTCAACATTCCCTCCCTTAGTGTGAACTATTATCCAAAATTCACCCCTCAAGGTAATTTTGATAACATGCATCAAATTATTCAGTCCCGAGCAAGTAGATTGATTCAAGGCCCGAAATCATGTTTTGGGGCCCCCTCGGCTTCTCTCTAACTCTCCCATCCAAGAAAAAATCCCAACGAGTTAGAAAAAATGGAAAAAATGCAAAAATAAGGTTGTAGGATTGTTTTAAAGCATTTCAGGTTTGAAGGGTGCGGATTGTACCAGTGTGGGTAGTACTGGGTTCATCATACCAAGTTTGGGGCTGAAATACAAAGAAAATCGGCTAAGTCGGACATTTTGTCCCGGTTGGAACATCGGGACGTGCGGGATGGCAAAAGCGGCCGAAGGCAATAAAAATCATCAAGTTTTTTGTTTCACATGGTTTGGGACATTAGGGGAAAAATTACATGCGGAGATCGAATCGGTCGATTTTCCGCAAGACGGTCTATTACGAAAGCGGATTCGGAGATTTTCGTCCGGGACAGTCAGGACAAAAGTACGCATGGGACGCCGGAATCGAAAAGGCAAAAAAGCCGCAAAGAGAGACAAGGAAGCCCAAATCATTTGATGCAGGAGACTATGTATGGGAAATCCGAGGACAAAATTATGCACGGGATGCGTAAAGCTGAAACAGACGAAGGCAAAGAAGAAAAGTCAACGTTTGACCCATGAACTTCAAACGGCCATAACTTTTGACTCGAGCTCCGATTTTCACAAAATTGGACTTTCTAGAATGAGCACGACGTATTTCTTATTTTTAATGAGGGTAGATATATTTAAATAAAATAAACATATTCGGCTCCATTCAGTTAATGCTCATTCCCGTCAAATGACAAAAAACGTCTGCCAGACCCAAAATAGTTGCCCGCACTCAGAAGGCCATAACTTTTTCATTTCTCAACGAAATCGCACAAAATTTCTACCATTGGAATCGTGGCTCCAAGCCCGATACATAGAAATCAATAAATTCTATATTTGATAAGAAATCGGTGGGTATTTTTCATAAAACGTGGCCGGTTCATAACAATGTTTTATTTGGTAGTTGGGAGTGCAATTAAGAGACATGGTCACCATTCTTTTCTCTACTGTAGCACCTGGGACAGTATGGGGAGCCTTTTACAAGTAATATACAATCATTTTACTCCATTTAATGCCTCTTATAAGTGGTTGAAGGATAGATTTCAGGATTTCCATTTTCCCTTGTCTCTCTCTTCTCATTTTTTCTATAAATTGGAGTGTTGGGCTCATTGTAAAGGGAGGGTAGTTTTTGTAGAAAATATCTGTCAAAATTGCTTTTTGAAGCCAATTTTCTGTAGGCCCTTGTGGTGGACTTCTTGCATGGTGATCCAAGCCCTTATCTTATAACCGATTGAACTGTGCATATCAGGAAGCAATAAAATATAAGTTTGTGGATGCATCTTCCCCTGCTATGTTTTCTTGCATTCTTCTTGCCCCTTCAACCTTGATTACAAGAATATTGTGTCTATTATTATGTTCATATAGGGATCCATTATAATCGTGTAATTTTTAAATATTGTTGTGAATGCATTTTGCTAGATTATGGAGAACTGTCATCACCCCTTCTAGTGTGCACTTCATACGTATCTCACACATTTGAAGACTACTTTCACACCCTCCTTTTCTGGTGTATCACCGCTTTAGTGTAGGATTTAATTTTATACATTCTCTTTCCCTAGTCCCTTAGAAATTTAAATTAGAATAGTTAGCTACCCCTGTATTAGAGTAGATTGTGGCAGGTAGTTTAGGAGCAAAAACCAACTTTCTCTGGAGGTCTATCTCAAGTAGCAAGTCCAACAACTTGGAGATAGTACCCATGTTATCCAATCACACCATGAGTTCAAGTATATTCACTTGTATAAATGGTAGGGGTGTTGTGATTCAGTGATAACATCAACATAGGAGAAACACCAACTTCTAACTAAGAAGAATGTTTCTCCATAGATTACATATGGTCTTAACCTTTCTACTTTCCTCATTGGTGCTTTTACTTGATTTTTTTATCATGTCAACCTTAGAACTTGGAAATTTTATTTCAAAATCTATGAGAACACCATAAATTAACCATAAATAGGGAACATCATTGAATAATTTTGGGAACATCAAGATAAAAAAATAAAATCTAGTGGGAATATCACATCTATGAGATATTTTATTGAGAACATCTACCACTTCAATACTCATCACCAAAATATCCTACATAAGTATCACATAAAGGGTAAAATATCAAAACTCTCTACTCACATTACAAGCTTTATTTTCCACACCACGAAATATGAAAAGTACTAAAAGGAAAATGATAAGGATTCTATCAATATTCTCTTCATATATAGCCACAATTTTGGGTCACTTACACTTTGATCTCATATGACACATATAATATATATTTCTATTGATTCCCTTTCATAGCCTTAATCATGTATATTTAAGGCTTGATGTCACTAATGCACTTTACAACCCCATCGTTAGTGACCGAAAAAATATCATTTAGTGATTGAATTGCTCTATTTCCTCCATCCTCCAAAGTATGTTATTAGTTGATCAACATATAAGAATATAAAATCAACCATTTTTCACATTGTATTTAATTTTATTAATTCCCCCTCATAATGGAAAACATTGTGAATAACAATTTTTATTGATAATGCATCCATATATGAAATAAGTACCTCCTAAAAATATTACATCTAGAATATTTTGAGACATTTACACCTTTAAAAATCCCTAATTGGTAAAATATTTAACAAACTAACTAAAAATTTCACCAATTTTCTAGAGGTAGTTTTGAACATGAGACCTAATCAATTACAAGGGTCTAGTAAGACTCCACTTTCTAGAACTTACTTCTTAGAGTTTATGAATATACTAGTATAACTTTACATTTGAATGTACATACCTAAATATGCATATAATATTAAATAAAGATCTCCTCACACCTTTGACTTTGACATGCCTTGAGTAATATGGGGCTCAAGGAGGTAATTTTTGTAAATGTGGCGGTGTCTCCGAGAGTGTTTCCAATGTAATATTTG
Organism: Taxus wallichiana var. yunnanensis; assembly: GCA_018340775.1. Lineage (NCBI taxonomy): Eukaryota > Viridiplantae > Streptophyta > Pinopsida > Cupressales > Taxaceae > Taxus > Taxus wallichiana. Next base: position 162,632,706 of record CM031236.1, read on the forward strand.
ATATAAACTATAATTCTTGATGCAAAATGTTCTCTGAGAAATCTAATAGTTAATAAAAAGATGCAACATTTAAGCCAAATGGATGCAAAATACAACACATATGATGGGGAAGACAAGGTGGCCAATGTGATGTCGATGTTGTTAGAACAAAATCTCCATCGGGATTTGGAAATGATGTTTTCAATGTTGATGAAAATGTAAATTATCATGTATGAGATAAGGTATTTCTGCATGACACTTGCGTATTATAATTAGTGTTTTGCGAGTGCATAGTAAGCGCATAAAAACATGGCACTCATATTTTTAGATATTAGAGGAATCATTACATAGTACAATTTAGCACAAAGTATCTACCACCCTCGGTTATTGTTCTCTTGAAGTGAGGATAGGACCCCAGTGCACAAGTGTCATATTGTCTTCAAACAACAGGATCCTAGGTTTCATACCTCCTTTCTACAGCTCACACACACTTAGGGACATTGGCCGGACTACTTTGAAATCTCACACGGACTCTGGTCAAATTACTCCTCACATTTGGACATATCAATGGGGTTTGAAATATGGACTCTTAGTAAGTATCCAAAATTTACCAATTAGCCAAGACCCCATTGGTTCACATGTTATTCTCATAAAAAATATGATACAACCGAGTCAAAGGTGGAAGTCAAACCAAGTAAGAGGTGGAATTCATAGACACCTATAATTTTGTCTACATGATCTTATAACTAAGATCATACTAACTATCCTAGTCTCGTGATAATTTACTACACTATGATAGTAAAACACCCTTTCTAGCCTATTCGAAACCCTCTAAACACTGTTAATCCCTCTCTAACCAACTTCTATAAGCTTGTTTCCATTTAATTAACCATTTTATTGAATTTCCAAAGAGAATTTATATTTCTAAAAAAATATCTTACCTTTCCAAATATCTACTTATCTTCCTAAAATCCTATTCACACCTCCAAATAGGTTTTTCTAAAAATCAACTTTTTGACTCCTATTTAGTCAACATGCATCAAACACATCATTTCTCAAATCAAAAATTATAAATAGAGGGATACCCTCTCACCTTTTCCTAAGAAATCTCTCTCTCTCTCTCTCTCTCTCTCTCTCATTTTTATTTAGGTCATGCTTAAGTCTTTTAGATTCATTTCATAGTTTATTTGAGCTATTTACTTATTATTTGCTAATCCTTTCAAAGATTTAAGTAAATGGGAAAATCCATCAATGGAAATCTTCCATTCTTAATCTTTTGAAACATCAATAAACACAAAAATGATAGGTAGAGATTTAATAGGTTTAGTTATGGATAGCTTTAATGGAGTATAGAAATAATGTAGTCATGTTTAGAGGTTAATTGTTTGTTTCAAGATTTATATATGAATGCAAATAGGTAACTCTTGTTTATGTCTAATATGATGGTCATTTGAGTTGTTTGATCCAAATATTTTGGTGTTTATTTATAGGTTCTTGCCCCATCTTCATATCTTTTGCAAACATTTCATTTGTACACATTTGGCATGTCGGGTGGGACATGTTATTGCTACCTGACTTCCATTCTCCTAAATTTGGAGCATTTTTGCGTGCTTTTAGGAGCTCTTATATTTTCTTAAATTCTTCTCACCGATAAATTTTTTAAAAATTTATAAAATAATCCAAAAATAAAAACAAAAAAATTGTAAAAACTTTGAAAATGGACTAAAATTGGTAATAAATTTGTTTGCAGCTTAAATTTGTGTCTCTCGCACGACGTTCATCTCATATATTTTTGGCATTTCCATGTGTTTTGAAATAAAGAATCACAGAAAATATAAATCTCCAAACCATTTACAAAAGCTACGTTGCTTACTTTGTTAATACTCTGGGGCATGAGTTTCCTGGTATTGTTTCACTATACACACTAATTTTTCATCAGACCTAAGTGTCCTCCATCCTTTCCCTTACATATAAAAAACTTTTCAGGCATCATTTTTAAACCCTTGTCATTTATCAAAACATTTGAGATTAGAACTCGATAAATAAATATTGTTGCAACCATCTTAAGCGGTGTTGGTTTGAGTGTGTGTGATTGTACTTATTTCCTTGTTAAGTGAGTTTGTTTACTTCTCGTATTGCATTGCATTCGTTTATGTTTCATGGGGTATGCCATTTTTAGAAATGGATAGTTATTTGTATCATGGATTTTTAAGTCATTTTACATTTCTATCACATGCTTTTATTTTTATAAGGACCGGTGAGGAATATTACTAGCAATACGATGAATAGAATTGTTTATATAGCAATGCCTTGTCGCATAGCTCAAAATCCCTTTTTCTTGTTATTTTCTCTTCTATCTCCCCCTCTTCCAAAAATTATTTCTTCTTTCCTATTTTTTGATCGTCGATCGACTTCATCCATCATCCCATTAGCGAGGGGGCATCCTTCATCCTACTAATTTTTCTTCTACGCCTCAAAAATTTCTACTCATTTATGCTTGTCTACTTATCTTTTAAGTGACGTCGTGCACACCAACTCAAAGAGGGAAAATGTAAACACCTATAATTTGGTATACATGATATTATTACTATGATCATACTAACTATCCTATTCTCGTGATAATTTACTACACTCGCGCTAGTAAAACACACTTTCTAACCTCTTCTAAACCCCTAAACCTACTAAAACCTCTCTAACCAGCCTCTATAAGCTTGTTTCTATTTAATTAACCTTGTTTAATCTAATTAACACTCTTATTGACTTTCTAAATTGAATTTGACTTTGTAAAAAAATATCTTACCTTTCCAAATATCCACTTAGATTCCTAAAATCCTGTTAACACCTCAAATATGTTTCTCTAAAAATCAAATTTTTGACTCCTTTTTAGTCCCACATGCATCCAAAACATCCTTTTCTCAAATCCAAAAACTATAAATAGAGGCATACCCCTCCCACCGTTTCCTAAGAACTCTCTCTCTCTCTCTCTCTCTCTCTCTCTCTCTCTCTCTCTCCCTGTCATTTTTATTTAGGTCATGCTTAGGTATTTTAGAGTCATTTCATAATTTATTTGAGATATTTACTTTTTATTTATTGATGCTTTCAAAGATCTAGGTAAATGAGAGAATAAATTAATGGAAAGCTTTCGGTCTTAAGCTTTCTAAAACATCAATAAACATGAAACTAATTGCTATATCTTTAATAGGTTCACTTATACATAGTTTTCATGGAGTAGGAACTAATATAGTTAGGTTCAGAGGTTGATTGTTTATTTCAAGCTTTATATATGCATGCAAATAGGTAGCTATTGCTTCTCTCTAATCGATGGTTATTTGATTTGTTTGTTTGAAATATTTTGGGGTTTCTTTAGAGGTTATTACCCCATCTTCATATCTTTTGCAAAATTTTAATTTGTACATAGAAGTCAAATAAAGTTTTATGTAGATATAAATGAATCACTAGTCAACTCAACTTGATGAATAATGTCCACTCCATAATGTTTTCTCAATTCTATATCAATGTTTGGAATAATGAATGGTGCGTAGTAAAAATGAGGTGTCATTTCATATTATGTGTATATTATTTGTATCATCCAGTGAGGTTAATTATTTTGATTACATTAAGAATCTTTGTGTTGACCTTAAGCCTCAACGTGAATGTGACAGTTAAGTATTTTGTTTATCCCAATTAGAGCTAACACCACCAAAAATTGTAACTCTCTTTTAAAATAAATATTTATCCTATATCAAACATGAATAACATATGAACATCAACAAATCAATGAATCAAACGACCAATATAACTTATATAATTGATCTCAATTACATAAAATTCATAAATATGTGTTTAAATCAATTATATTCATATCTCTCACATTTTTCTCTAGGACCTTTGCATATTTAACAATTATGTTTTAGAAACACTTCTGAAATTGGTTTACATGCTTTAAGCCTATTTGGTGCCTTCTCTAAAGGTTGTGAATATTCTTTAATAAGATTTAGGAGATCCTTGAGTGTTTTAATTTTGATATTCACATAATAACTCTTTTAGAATTTGAATTGAGTTATGAAGTGCATTTAAATTTCTTAAACAAGGTTATGTTTTCTATATGTCACACTAAGTATTAACTAGGCAATATGAAACAACACACATAATATTTTGAAATAAAGAATATAGTTTTTAGAAGTGGGGAAAGGACCATATAAGTTGGTCTAGGTCCTAGTCTATCCTAATGTTATTTTGTATAGTCTAATATAGGGATTAAATTATGAGAGATTCAAAGTATTGGAGTTCGCATGGGATAAATAAATTTTTTAGATAATTAATATTTTATAAATGAATGATAAAGTAGTGTGTATAGATTAACAAGTCAAACAAAGTAGAGAAGAATATCTCAACGAAACTTTGAATGTGAGCATTCGTCTTAACATAGGAGAAAAATAAAAATTATCATTACAAAAGGATAAACTACTTAGATTGGGAGCCTACAAAAGTAAAAAATAATTATTCATGATTGAGAAAGATAAAACCCTCGGTATGAATCTAGTACACATTAGACATCTTAGTAAATCGACTTGGATGTATGGATTGGTCCCACCATGTTCAATTTCATTCACAACCATAAATGTGGACTATTACAAGAATATTCCAAAACAAATAACACATTTAATAAAGCTATATTTTTCTTTGAAACATATAACCAATCCTATATTTTTATTACGATTTATTTTTGACGTGCACATAACCAATATCTATAATATTTTATTGCAAAAACAAATTATATTTTTTTATGAAAAAAGTAAATTCATAATTTTCAAATTTTAGAAACATGTTCGTAGACAAAACAATTGACCACTTATTACTATTACTTCATACTTCTAGTATGTTGTTAAATACATGCTTTTGAGTATGAATACAAGACACATTTGGAACCTTTTTCCTTTCCTTCAATTTATTTGATATATTTTGATTGTGATATTTCCTCAAACTTCTTGTATTTACATCCTTTTGGTAAAGTCTTAGGGATACACATCTCTATATTTCTTCCTATATTTTTCGTGGATTTGGGACAATATCACCAAGTATGGACACTAAGCCCCATGCACTAGTGTCCCTTTTGATGATTTTTCTATTATATTATGTTTTCTAAGTTACATTTGGTACTTAGCGTGGTCCTTTTGTAATTATTTTGATCTGCCTTTTGTGTCATTAAGTGTAAAAATTCTAATAAAGAATTCATATATATACATAACATATTCACTATTACTAGGGAGAATTGAAATCTTGTCATTACATGGAGGAAAATTTAGACTATTACACTATTTCTACAATGTGCAAAAAAATCACTCAAGGATTTCATTCAAGGCTCCATTATTAAATGCATATAAGTGCTTATTTTGAATTTTATCTTACATTCATCTTAAAGAGTAGTTTTAGACCTTTATCGTTATGCGAGTAGAACAAGGTAAACCTAGCTTAAAAGGAACTACATAGAATCAAAAATGTAGTGCAATGCTTGGTGATAATCATATTAGGGTGACCGTTAAATTCACTTTGACTCAAGCATAGGGTAAGTGCATGAAGTTGGTGGACAATTCCATGGACATAAAAACCTGAAATAAAGGAACCGTGATCGCGGTTTACATACCGCGATCGCGGTTCTTGAATTCTAGGTTTGGTAATTACCAAACCTAAAACCGTGATCGGTTTAGAACCACGAGCGTGGTTATAAACCACGATCATGGAACTCTGAGACAAAATTTAGTAGTCCCGTGACTCCTTATTTTCCTCATTTTTCATTTCAAACCGTGATTTTTCCTAAACATTTTTCACTCGTGCTTTCAATACCACCTCAAAATTGCTCATCGGACTTCTGGATAGTGATAGATTCAACCATGCCACCAAGACGAGGAGGTAAGTCCCGATTGTAATCATTTTTTTGCATTTTAGGTTTTTTTTTTTGCATTTTCATGGGTTTTTTGAAATGTTTGTTTATGTATACAATTTTCTTGTTTTATCAGTTGGTCGGCAAGCTCGAAATCATGCAAACCGTCAAAACATTCCTCAAAACCCACCGAACATTCCTCAAAACCCTCCGAACATTCCTCAAAACCCTCCTCCAAACATAGATCCACCTCCTGTGGCTCCTTCTATCCCCACTGAGCCAGCAGGAATGCAAGATAATATCATTGGAAGAATCCGAGAAAATAAAATTGTCATTGAGAACCTAATTCAAACTATAAGACAAAACCATGCTACAAATCCATCCCACATGACTTTAGCCAATACATTACAAACATTGATTGGTAAAGTCGAGTCTGCAACCAACCAAATACATAGATGGAACACCTTTAGAAGTGACTGTAGGTGGTGGTATGTGGATAAACTATCCCATGTGGCCGTCAAAGACAAAAAAATTGGAAAAGACCTCATTTTTGCATTATTTACCAACCCTAGAACCAATGCCCCCTTGCAGTTACTTGCAAACGGTTCCCAATCCATTGGTGCCATGATGAAAGAATCAAAAACAATTTTTGGGACCGATGGTGGATGGTTTTTGATTATCCACCATGCAACAACAATGAGGTTCCTCTTTATTTTTTGAAGAAATTATATTATGAGTTTGTGCTCAATGAGGTCCCGAATTATTTTGACTTTTCTAACTTTTTTGGTCGAGGAGGTGGCTCTACATAGAGCAGACCTGGTGCACGCGTAGGTCATCCTAGGATCCCCATGCCCCAAAACCCCATTGCCTTCAGTTATCCCTCCTACAGTGAAGGAGGTTGTGGAGATTGATACATTGCATGCATTGAGGGAGCTCACTGACACTCTCACCCAACATAGTGACCAGATTACATCTAGTGATGTTGGTGGAGGTGCCAGTTCTAGTGCACCACACCACTGTGGATCATGTGGTGCCGTATGCACTGCAGGCGAGACATCATTTGTTGGTTCACAGGATTTCTTTTCTATAGATGAGATGCTGGGGAATGTTTTTGGAACTGGTGCCACTGATATTGGTCTTTCACAGGTAAATTTCAAATAAATTTAAATATATATATATATATATATACATATATATTTAATATACATATGTATATATATATATATATATATATATATATATATATATATATATATTTGATTGTACGTCATGTACATACATGTAAAAAACTAATTTTTTATTTTATTTTAAATAGCAAGAGCTAGTGAAGGAAACATCGGTGTCGACATGCTGGATACTATGGCTGGGCGTGTTTCAAACGTAAGTTTCAAGTTGTACAAACTTAAATTTTTAATTTCATTTGATTGCACTAGATTATTATTATAATGTTTCACGTGTATGTTGTACATGTATTAATATTTTTCTCTTTTATACACAGGAGCCTGGTGGGTCATCATCTGCTCAGGGAACTGAGGCTACTAGCACGCCTCACATGAGTTTTACGTAGGTTAGTAAATCTCTTTACACTTTGTTTCTAATTATTGGAAGTTCACGTGGATTACATGCTTTGGACCTCTATCATGTAGATTTTAATATTGATTTGTACATGTTTTTTGTATAGCTTATGACTACTAGAGAGACTCCTCCATATATGCAGACTGTGGAGGCTGCTGTAGATACTGCCATAGCATCTACAGATCCACTAACTGAGGTACAATTTTTTAAATTTGTTAAATTTTGGAGGTTCATTATTTCTTATTAAACTTAAATCTACAATATCAAATTTTGTAGGTATATGTGAAATATTTAATTTGAAAATTAATTATTTGTATGTAGCTTACCCCTCGTGAGTCTATTGTTGTCCCTGCGACATGTCAACAACAAATTGATAGGGATCATGACATTGTGGTAAGATTTCACATGCATTTTAACTAAATTGTACAAGTTTCTAAATTTTGAATGTATTTTAAAATTTTGGGTGTTAAAAACTTGTTGTTTATGAATGTGCAGGTTAGGTTGCAGGCATGCTTAGAGACACCTAGGACCACATGGATGAAATCCGTAGTGGCATCTCCCTCCACTACATCCCTAGGTCGTGGACGTGCTACTTCTAGCAGGGTGAAGAGAGGGAAGATGTTTCATGAGTAGATTTATAGTCCACCTGGATGTACATATGTGGTCATGAGTAGATTCATAGTCCATTGTATATATATAGCCTTTTGCGACCGCATGTGGTCCCATATGTACATTATGACACGTGCTTAGTTCGAGATGTACACATACATTATGAACTTATACATATATATTTTCAGAGACGTGCGTCTGGAGCACACTTTGTTTGATTCTTATATATATATCCATGTGTGTTGGTTTTCATATTTATGACTTTTTCAGTTCTTCTTTAACAAGCAGTGTAACGTTGGGATGCATATTTCTTAACTTCTACTTTATGGGTTTAGCATCTAATGGAAAACATTAATATTCATATTCTCATAATAATGCTATGAAAACATTTTTTTCTTTTGTTGAAAGTGAAGCTCCAAGATTTATCTATTATTTTTCTATATGTTCTTTGTCTTGTTTGTTTACTAATGACTCAAAGAGGATTTCACTATGAGACTTATGTTTGTTTTTCTTGCAAGGATTTTCAGAAGTAGTCTTGATTTTTCTTATACTCTTTTTATTCAAGTGTTCACACATCTGTACTTTTTATCCAAAGTATGCACAATCATCTAGGTTGATGGGAAAATATTTCTTATGATCCCCCTTCAAAATAGAATCCCTGATTCCCATGAATTCTGCAAATGTCTCATCATTATCAAAGAGACACTGAGAGATCTTATATTAATAAGGCATGTTGAGGACTTAATTTATCATCTAGACCATTCTTTTGATATGTTGCCTCCAACAATGTTAAGGGATTGACCAATGATGGAAATTTCTTATTACAAGGAGTGAGTACATTTGGAACCAAATGTTCTTTGACCCAAATCAGTTTCTGAATGGCCTAGTTGTTTCACCAGTTTCAATATGCAGATCTGTTTAGATAGGACCCGTACAAACCACAAGCACTATTTTGATCTGACGATGAGTTACAATGAGCTCTATGTATAAGGGTAACTTTTTCTCTTGGTTATTGCGTGGGATTGGATTTTGATGAAAAGAGATATGATCGTTGGAGTCAAGGTGTGTACTAATTTCTTGAAGGTGTGTGAGATCTATGTTTGTCGACACCCCTTAACTCATAAGTGTTTTATATAATATTTTCTTATGAGCAATGGTGATTTTGAGGAGATATAGGATCAAAATTCTAGCTGGTGTCTTTTCCAATTATTCTATTAAGTTGTATTGGACTTGTCATGAATAGGTAGGGGATAAATGGTATTACCAAACTAGAATGTCTTGTATCCACATCACAACTTTTCTCTAAGATCCTAATGGTATTTACTTGTTCATTAGATGAATGGACGCATCCTATAAGGGATTAAAATTGTTTATCATTTTTTGGATAGATGTAGGTAGTATTCCGATAGTCATTACAAGCTTGTCCATGATCTGACTTTTTGTTCTTTTTATCTCCATGGTTAGGATATGGTTATTTGAATATACCCATCTTCTCATTAGGACCATGTCTAAATTCTTTACAAATTGTTGTAGCAACATATCTTTATCAAATGGGTAAGGAAATAGCTTTTTGTATAGATATTTTCTATTGTGTCCTACATTTCTTTCTTGTAAAGTGGTTAGCATATTCTTCATTGAATGCAACTCTTGTTGAATCATTTTTTCCTTTGTGGGTGATATATTGGTCTATTCACTTTAGCAACTTTGAAATTTTCTTCATTAGATGGATAAATGTGAAATTCACCTAACTTTATCTTGAGTCTATCCTTGCATGTATTCCTATTCAAGTAACCTAAGGTCACTAAATTTTGAGTGAGTTTTAGTATTTGTCTTTGAATGATCTCCTCTTCGAATAAGGGATCATATTCATCATAAAATCTAGGAGGAGGTGAGTCTTTGTGACTATGTTCAATCTTGAATCTACGTGAAGCCTTAAAGTAAGGTTTTCATGAATCACTTATTGGTTTTGGTGGGTGATCCTCAACATTTTTTTTCTTTTATGAAGTGGAAGAATAACCTGTATTAAAATGGATGTCCATTTCTATGAGGGATGGTCATTTTGGATCTTTTGATTTGTGATTCATGGTCTTAATCGCCACTTCATACTCTTGTAATAGTCTACCTCCTAACTCAAGGACTCTTGCAAGTACTTCATCTCTATTGTAGTAAAGGAGCTCATGAAAGAAAGATAGATCTAATTTGTTTTGGTCTTCGTATGAATTAGATTCTTCTCCACTATGACCAACCAAAGGTTCCGTGTCTTTGACTTGTGAGAAGAGGGTTTCTAAATATTTTTGACTGAATGGGTATGTTGAATTAAAAGGATTTACCTTTAAGTTGGGTTCATCTCGTTTAGACATCATTTTTGTGATTTTTGGCATCACTCGGACTCCATGGCACCTAGAGAGGCCTCATCTGATCTGAAACCTTAGTGTAGGGACCCTCTACAATAGTCTCTCTCAGTTTTTTCCTTCTCATTTTAGTGCTCTCGCTGTCCTACTATTTGCAAACGCGTGAAATAGTGCAGTTGGAGCTAGTGTAAGGTTGTTAAACACTATATTTTACAAATGGTGGGTCAGTGGCACTAAACCAACTACGTAGAAACATCCAAGTGGCTAGGTGAACACTAGAAGAGGTGGTGTTTTGGTGCGCAAAAGGGTCGTTGCTTCCGGCTTACTTGCTTCGTTCGGCGTAGTTCCCTTAAGATCCATGAGACCAAAATATCGTTCAATTTCGACGGGTGACTACTCGGACTCCATCGCACCTAGAGAGGCCTCATGTGATCCAAAACCTTAGCGTAGGGACCCTCTACAATAGCCTCTCTTGGTTTTTTCCTTCTCATTTGGTGCTCTCGCTGTCCTACTATTTACAAACGCATGAAATAGTGCAGTTGGAGCTAGTAAGGTTGTCAAATGCTATATTTTGCAAACGGTGGGTCATGGCACCAAACCGACTGTGCTGGAACATCTAGGTGGCTAGGTGAATGCTAGAGGAGGAGATGTTTTAATGCGGGAAAGGGTCGTTTCTTCCGGGCTACCTCGTTCGGGCGTAGTCCCTTAAGAGCCCTGAGACCAAAATATCATTCAACTTCGACGGGTGACTACTCAAACTCCGTGGCACCTAGAGAGGCCTCATTTGATCCAAAACCTTGTGTAGGACCCTCTACAATAGCCTCTCTCAGTTTTTTCCTTCTCATTTTGGTGCTCTCGCTGTCCTATTGTTTGTAAACGCACGAAATAGTGCAGTTAGAGCCAGTAAGTTGTAAGGTCACAAACACTATATTTTGCAAATGGTGGGTTCTGGCACCAAAATAACTATGCCGACACATCCAAGTGGCCAGGTGAATTTTGGAGGAGGTGGTGTTTTGGTGCGTAAAAGGGTCGTTGCTTCCGGCTACTTCGTTCGGGTGTAGTCCCTTAAGAGCCATGAGACCAAAATATCGTTCAACTTCGACGGGTGACTACTCGGACTCTATGGCACCTATAGAGGCCTCATCTAATCCGAAACCTTGGCGTAGAGACCCTCTACAATATCCTCTCATTTTTTTCCTTCTCATTTTGGTGCTCTCGCTGTCCTATTGTTTGCAAACGTGTGAAATAGTGCAGTTGGAGCTAGTGTAAGGTTGTCAAACACTATATTTTGCAAACGGTGGGTCATGGCACTAAACCGACTATTTGCTGCACATTTAGGTGGCCAGTTGAATGCTAGAGGAGGTGGTGTTTTGGTGCGCAAAAGGGTCGTTGCTTCCAGGATACTTCGTTCAGGCATAGTCCCTTAAGAGCCCTGAGACCAAAATATCGTTCAACTTTGACGGGTGACTACTGGACTCCGTGACACTTAGAGAGGCCCCGTATGATCCGACACCTCAAAATAGAGACCCTCTAAAATAGTCTCTCTAGGTTTTTTTCCTTCTCATTTCGATGCTCTCGCTATCCTACTGTTTGGAAATGCGCAAAATAGTGCAGTTGGAGCCAGTGTAAGGTTGTCAAATGCTATATTTTGCAAACGGTGGGTCATGGCACCAAACCAACTATGTCGACATGTGTAGGTGGCTAGGTTAATGCTAGAGGAGGTGGTGTTTTGGTGAGTGAAATGGTTGTTTCTTCCGGCTACTTCGCTCGAGTATAGTCCCTTAAGATCCCGAGACCAAAATATCGTTCAACTTCGACGGGTGACTACTCAGACTCTGTGGCACCTAGAGAGGCCTCATCTGATCCAAAACCTAACATAGGGACCCTATACAATAATCTCTCTCTGTTTTTTCCTTCTCATTTTGGTGCACTCGCTGTCCTACTGTTTACAAATGTGTGAAATAGTGCAGTTACAGACTAGTGTAAGGTTGTCAAACGCTATATTTTACAAACGGTGGGTAATGGCACGAACCTACTACGCCGAAATATTTGGGTGGCTAGGTGAATGCTAGAGGAGGAGGTGTTTTAGTGTGTGAAAGGTTCGTTTCTTCCGGGCTACTTCGTCGGGCGTAGTCCCTTAAGAGCCCTAAGACCAAAATATCGTTCAACTTCGACAAGTGACTACTCAGACTCCTGGCACCTAGAGAGGCCTCATCTGATCCGACACCTCGGCGTAGAGACCCTCTACAATAGCCTTTCTCAATTTTTTCCTTCTCATTTCGGTGCACATGTGTATGTATGGTCTTGTAAACACTTGGGGAGGAGTCGTTTTCAAAATTTACAACATTTTTAAAATTTACAACATTTTCAAAATTTACAACTTTTTCAAAATTTACAACATTTTCAAAATTTACAACTTTTTCAAAATTTATAACATTTTCAAAATTTACAACTTTTTCAAAATTTACAACATTTTCAAAATTTACAACATTTTTCAAAATTTACAACTTTTTCAAAATTTACAACATTTTCAAAATTTACAACATTTTCAAAATTATAACTTTTTCAAACAATGAAAGCTTCTCTTAGCTTCAAGAATTTAAAATTATCTACTAACAGTGCCAACCACGTGAAGGTGGAAACTTTTCTGGCACCACTAACCTAAACATAAAAGTGTTAGTCAAAGAAATTTAAGTTTCAAATCAAAACCATATACTATCTATATATGTACAAAATACACAAATTTAAAATAAAATATATTCAAACTTAAATCTAGATCTTTAAACTAAAAAAATTATATATATATTGAAAAAAATTATATATACCAGACATGAGCATTGTAAATTCATTCCAATGAACCATCAGGATCGGATCTACTCTAAATAGTAGACAAGATTGCTTCATGATCTGACTCTCAAACCTTCCAAAGAATCTTGTTATTAGGCCTTCCTCGATATCTATACAGCTGAATATTTGTCACTAGAACTAGATGTGAATATAAGAGTATTTTCCTGTGTGTCTCAAAGTCTTCAAACACCCAAACAGAGGAGTTTTTAATGGATACCGTCGAAGCCAAGTTCCAGTAACTACCACTGACCCTGTAGGATACTCAATATCTTCGCCATCTATAATAGGAGAAGTCAACTTCTTTCTTTCCTCGATGCAACGACATAAGAAATAGTCTGTTCCTTCTTCATTGTCTTCTGTCGCAATTACTGCAAACACATGTCCTACAAAAAAATAACCAAGGTTGAACAACTCAAATTTAAATTACATATTAAAATTTCAATGGACATAACTCAATACAAAAATTAAATAAATAACCATAAATACCTTGTCGCACCAAAATCAAAATTTCGTCAAAGTCCTTAGATGTTGTAATTTCATCTACAGAAATAAGTCGTAATGCTTGTGGAGGTTGATAACTAGGAAGTGGAGTTAGAGGCCTACAAATCCATCCTTCCACCCATTCTTGTGAATCACACTCAACAGTGACAAATTCGATACAAGATGCACAAAAACATGTCAACTTTCTTGTCCATACGGCCCACGAAGTAGCATCTCGAGATACAAAATGAGTGCATATCTTGGACCAAAGTGAGTGTCATACAATCCTCGTAGTTAGCAATATGTTGTTCCTCTATCAACCAAAAATATCTCATGAACTATGGAATTTTTTGAGAACCTCGAGCCATGTTCTCAAGTACACCATTCCACTATGCTCTTTGCATCTTTTAATTTAGCATCATCTTTGTACTTCAACTCTTCTTTTACAAGAGCTCTTTTCACACATGCCCCTGCACCATCATGCTCTCCTTTTCCATGTCCAGCCTTAATGAAACTCCAAATATGTTGAACATCCATCTTGACATGCATTCTTCTCATCAAATAAAACATTCGTGCATTCCTAAACTGAGATGTGCAATTATCTGACCATATATAATGTTGTTTGAAGTGGATGTCCCTATTAGACAAGTTTCCATAAAATAACTGGAAACACCCTTGCACAAATTCAGTAGAATGAGTACGATCATCATTGATATAAAAGTGGTACTCTCTTAAAAATTTGATCATTCTTTTAGATCGTCAGAGAATGTAGAAATGCTATATGCACAAAAATGGAAACTTGTACCGAGTTGTAATATTACGATTGAACCTCCATTTATGGTCGCAATGCGTAATTATCTACAAAATCAACCACTGAAACAATAGTACCAATAGGAAATGTGTCTTTGCATAGCTTGAATTGTTCATCCAACCATCGAGCTCTATGTGTATGCCTCGCATACTCATAAACAATTTCATCCTTAAATTTTCTCATAAATTGAAAAATGGGCATTTGTTCTGTAACTAGCTCACACCGTTTCGACTCTTTTCCATCTTTCAACTAGTATGCAACTGATTTATATTTATCAAACTCAACTAAATTATGTCCTATTGTACCTTCAATTTTCTCATGGATGTAACTTTCCAATTTAGGTAATCCGCCGCATGTACTACAACTTCCATCTAAACAATCCTGACTATAAAAAAATTGTCCAACTTCTTTTTCACAAAATATAGTAGGAATGAAATCCCTGGAAGATATTGGTGGAACTTGAACACCACATTCAGATAACATAGTTTCAGAATGAAAATTAAAATGAATACGTAAAAATTTAGCATAATGCATCGCAAATTCAACATGTTGCCTACAACAACAAGTGGTGCGAGCATGGTTGATTTTCACATAGAATGGTTTCAACATTTCAAAAAAATGTTGACTAATTTTAATTTCTAAATTCTCTTGTTCAAACTTACGAAAAATTGAGTTTGAGTCATATCTACTAAATTCTTTGGATGTGGTTCACGATTAGTAGAACCAACTCTCTATTTTATAACATCTCTTGTATTAGGTGAAACTCTAGTGTTATCATGCCAAAATTTAATAACAACTTCTCTTATAGCATCAGAATTATTTTTGTCCTTACACGGTGCTCTAGCAGAAAATGCCCAAAAATCAACATTATTGAGTGATTGAAGGATATTACGTCTTTCAATTGCTTTCATTAGAGTTTTTCGATTAACTTGCAACATTCGACTTGTTTGCGTAATCAAACGTTGTTTTTTTATTGATTCACTTACAACACTAGTAGTAAGTACACGACGCACAATATTACTATCCCTAGTGCGTCTTTTGACACTAACAAGCAGTGTGATATGCATCATGAAGGTTTTCAACAATTGTAGAGGTTTGACCACGTATATTAGATGTTGTCAATCCTAAGGTGTTTAATGTAGGTCTCATTTTAATCAATTTCATCAAACTAACCAATAACTGACATCTTTGAGAATCATTTAAAATTTCAAAATGATTATCCCAAATTTCAAAGTGGCTTTTCTTCCGATTTTTTCATTCGTAAAGTTTGTCGTATTACATTGGTTTCAAAATGTTTTCATCAATTTCAATTAAAAATTAGGTTTCTTACGTAAAATACTAGGAGGTGTTTTTGTCAAAATTTTCTTATCTACAGCTTTCAACATGAATTTCCTTATTCACATTTTCATTGTCTCCTTCAATTTCAACATTTGCTACATCATGAGTATTTAATTCTTCTTCAACATTGATAGTAAAAACTTCATCACGAGTATTTAATTCAACTTCAACATCGATAAAGAGAAACATTACCTAGTTCTTCATTGCTTACAATAGTTGGGATTGAAGATGAACCTCTTCTAGATTCATGAAATTTCCATATTCGCTCAAAGATTTTGAATTTTGTTGGCCTCTAAATCGTTTGGTGTTTTTTTACTTAATGAATTCCTTTTTGACTTCGTTTTTTGTCTCCCATGATGTTTTACTTCGTGATAAGAAAAATGTGTAGAAAAAGATAGAATTTCACAGTAATTCATACGGTAAGGTCAGAGAGTAAAAATCACATGGTAATTTAGACATTGGGATGTGTGTAAATATGATTTATGAACAATGAGCACGCTTTATAAACCACGATCGCGGTTTATAAAGCACGCTCGCGATTTATGTTAAAAAACGTGATCGTGCTTTATAAACCACGATCACGGATCTATCTGCTGAACCTAAGCCTCGGAAAATCTTTGTTTTTCCCCAACCAAAGCTATGGAAGGTCATTATGAAGTGTAAAAGGTCAAAAACCTCAAATCTACTCTTCCAAAGTCTTGAACCATGCTAAAAAACTAAAAAAAATTCACAAAAATGGTGCCATCGTGTAGTGGAGACTCTTAGCTTCATAGAAATATTTTTTTAAAGTGAATAGAATAAGATAAATATCATTTTATAATTTTTTACTAACAATAGGTCTTTAAGACATTTTTTCCGTGAATGTTCATGTCTACGTTTAAGATTGTAACTTTTTTTCGCTTATCAAAATATGATAAAAATTATACCATCCCAAGCGTGGAAAATTCTATACACGTTAAAAAAAAAAAAAATTATTTGATATTTTTTTATATAGTTATGGCGGGCAAATGAAAAGCAGTCCATTTTCTAAATATTTTCAGATCACTTTCACGGAAAAAATCATAAAAAAATATTGCTCAAAAAAATACAAAATAAAATCCATCCCAAGATAGACAACTACATCTAACGTTTCACCAAAGGAAAAAAAAAAACAAGATTTGGTCATCCAAAATGCGGGCAAACAAACTACAATCTTATATGTTTTTTAAAAAAAAAAAAACTAAGTCATATAATTTTAAGTGTTTAATATAGCTAAACTTGTCCGTTTTAAAAAAAAAATAGTATTTTAGAAACTATATTACGAATGCTATGATTAATATATATATAAATATTTCTAATTTAGAGTGAATGTATAGCTAATAATCGCTACAAGTTGAGATTTCACGGTTTTTTACAATATGACGTCCACGGATGACCCGATATTTGTCCATCAACTTCCTGCACTTACCCCATATCCTTTATTTGTTTATGTTATACAGGAAAATTTATTCTCACACGGGTGAATGCCGATACTAGAAGCCAATAGCAACCTCAACTTATGGTGGGTTTAGTACCTCATATGTGGATGTGGATCTGTAAGTTTCGAGAAGATAGATTTGTGATAATTTTTTGAAGACTACAAAAGGTTGGATAAGGTAAACATATATGGGGTTTCCCAAACAATGTTGGTTCCAAGAAGTTGTAAAATCCTTTGGAAGTTTTCAACACCCATGTAATTAAACAGATAAATAAATGATGAGAAATAGATAATGTGTAGAATCAAAGAAATGCCATACACCAAGTAAATGGAATGCTAAGGGAAATTAGTTGGTGTTATTCTTTGGTGATGAAACAGGCATCAGGATGGAAAGAAGATTAAAAATGTCAAAGCTTTCTCCAACACTCCTCACCTCTATCTTATAACAATGGAAAAGGTTTTCCTTGACCTCAAACTTGCAAAAATTATCTCAGAATTGTCTTATTATTTCTTAAAAAATTCTTGAAAGAAGGGAAGAAGGAATGCATATATAATTTGAGGAGGGGTTTAACTTTGGGATGTTAGATAACCTTGGTTTACAAAAGTAACCTTGATTAAAAGACATGATTTGAATTTGATATGAATTGTATTTTATGGAGTAAGGATCATGATTTAAAAAGAAAGGATGTGATATTGAGTGGGAGCATGATTGAAACGATTAGGAGGAATAATACATACCATGAGGATTAATTTTTCATTATTATATCTTTGAGTGGGATGTTGGATTATGAATGTTTTTGTGGTATTTATTTTAAGGTGAGAGAACAAATTTGATTTGATTGAGTGGGGTCCATATGGGTTCATGATTTGGAGAGCTAGGTGTAATACTGGATGTGATGGGGATGAGTGGGGTGCATGTTGTGGATGATTTTAGAGAATTTGTTTATTATGTGAGGTGATGTTATTTAGGTTAATAATATTAATTATGATAGAGGCTTACATGGAATCCATTAACACATAATGATGATTAAGGATTGAAGGGGATGAATTAATTACTTAAAGGTAACTATGATTTTTAGGATTTATTTTAGAGGAAAAGGGAATCAAGAGGCTAAGTGTAATAATGGAGAGTGAGACTCAAGGTGATACCAAAACTAGGTTTCTACATTTACCCCTTTTTGTTGAGTGGTTTTGCAACAGCAAACCACAAGACAAAAACAAAAAGGGTTGCATGAAATCATGCCTCCACAAAAGGGATGAGGATGGATAAAAACATGACCAAAGGATCACAATAATAATGATAAACATGGTTTTGAATCCACTATCACATTAGTAGAGCACAATTGCAATCTTCATAGAGATAGATGATAACATTGTACATGAGACCTGGGAGTGGGTGAAGATCAAGTATGGTATGGATGCAAACCATGATGACCAATGGTTCATAGGAAAACATCAATGTATACACAACTGAATGTGAATGGTATGTGAAATCCTTCATACGAAAGGAATCAAGTGAAAAATCATGCGTCCGTAAAAGGGACGAGGATGAAGATAATGGTGCCCCAACATAGGGCATGATATAGAAGGTGGATATGTAAATAAAATGCCCTAGGGGGAATGAATATAATCATAAATGTGGACACAATGAGAAGATATGATAATAAAATGCTCCAAGAGGGAGGGTAAATATGATTTTGAATACATGTTTCATAAGGAAGGGGATTCATTTTGATTCATGGACATGGAGGGAAAGATTATGATTGATGTTTTCCAAAAGAAAATTAGAGCATGTACTTGTGAGGAAAAATGTGATAGGTGATGGTTGTCATGGCATCCTCGAAGAAGAAAATACCATGGGAAGAATTTATTAGAAATGGATATGATGATGATGACCATGTAAAACGACATACGATAATAGAAGAGGTGAAAGATTTCTTGAAACAAGGAGAAGTCAATGTTGCAGAGAGGAGAATGGGAATGGGATGTAATGAAATGGATCGGCGGTGGTGCATAAACGGAGAAACATCAGAATTTATTGTGAATTCTAGTTTTGAAGGATGTGTTGAAGTACGTAATGGGAAAACAAAAGGGAATGGAAAGGAGTTGTGGGTGATTATGAGAAGAGGAAGACAAATTGAAGGTGAAGGTGACAAGGTTAGAAAAATTAATGGACGGAGATGGAGGAGGGGAAAATAAGGAATGAAAGGGGAGGAAGAAGATAAAAAATAAGTGTTATAGACACTAGCACCCATCTAGGATGTCGGCGTAATCAGTGAGCTTGTCCCCTCTAGGAACCCCTTACCTAAGTATACTTTGTTCATACTTTTTGGGTCCTTTATATGTAGTTGAGCATCTTATCTTTTTGGTATTTTTCCTTTTGGGGTTGATTTTGAAATTCAAGAAAGGGAATCATATAAATATAAAGTTATGTGATCATAAAAATCACCAAGCACTAAGCATTAGCTATCACAACCTAAAGTTGCATCCATCAAGCATACAAGACCTCCATTGCATACATCTAGCACCATCCAAAGGACATAAGGGATGGTTATTTAACATAAACTTTATAGAAGGGAAGTTCATTTTGTTCCTTGCATGCATAGAATACTTTCCTTTACATCTATTTACTTGCTCACTATCAAGTTAATTAGTACTTATCTTACTTAGGAATCATATGAATAGAAGTATGCAATAAGTACTAAACATTACCCAAAGTGCATGATTTTGTGTCTAATATTTCCCGTAGTTTATGTTGGTGAGTGGAAAGCTCAATAACATAGAATAGATAGAGATGTGTACCTGAAAAACGTGTAGATTGATGTATAGGATAGTGTTGAGGGATATGAAAAGAATGGAGTGATAGGAAAATGTGAAGCATGGATGCTAAGAAGGAAATAATGAAAAAGTGATGATGAAGATGACCCTAGGGAAAAATTCATGTATAGATTTCATGATGTTCTTGTTTTTGATGTTGTGGAGTGACTACTGATTGCCATAAGGATGAACATGTAAAAAGAAGAACGAACAAGTAGTAAAATACACATGTATATGATTGACATGTGTAATAAAGTATGTAAATAAACTCCATAAAATTCTAAAATGATAAAGGAACATATGTACCTAATGCATGATGAGAAAAATGGTGTAGAAAGGATCCTAAAGATGTTGTAGACAAATAATTTTTTTGGTGATCCCATGCCGGTTGTGCCATATGTGATTTTTTGGGAAATCTTACGGCACGTCATGGAATAATTGTACGAAGAAAAGTTTAGTGTTATCCTCAAACCTTTACTTGCTTCACTCAATGTAGGAAACCGATGTATATGGTGTAAAAAATTTGAATAATTCAATCCAATGTGAAAATGTGTAGTGCATGCATGCCAAAGTGCCAAGGACTGTGTGCCTTGTAAAATCCATTGTGTGTGGAGTTCTGTAGACTGTGCTAAAATACAATAAAATTTGTAACTACCCATGGTAAAAGGCACATAGGAAGGGTTAGGGGCTCTCAGGTGGTGTTGTACTAGTCTAGGCACGAGTGTCTATGATGTTCTAAGGAACCACTTCTAATTCTAAGCCATGTCTAATACTTGACGAATTTGTTGTACCGATAATATTTTGTTCTAAACTCGATTGTTTCATGTTGTATGGGGTGGTTGATTCACACAAATTGGGTTCATGTGACGTTGTTGAAGGAGTATGCGTCCCAAAGGAAGACCAACCACTATGCTATAATTATGCCCCTGTAGAGGGGAGATAATGTTCTTGGTAGAAGCCAATATACACATAAAAAAGTGGCTAGGATACAAGTGTTAGTACAAGTAAATAGAAACACACATGTAGAAGACAAAATGTGAGATAAGAATAAAGTGTGTAAGATAAGATACAAGAATACAATGTAAACATGCAATAAGACATTAAAGAATGCAATAAATGAGTTACAAGCATGGAGCACCACTCACGGTGTCGAGAAGACAATCAATTTTAATGAACACCAAAAGTAGATAATGTGCACACAATATAAAGGGAAAATCCCCAAATAATGGCAAACAATGAAAATAAATGCAACAAACTATGATGGAAGAGAATAGACCTGCAAGATAAATGATGCACATGAAGTTCCCTGTTAGCATGTTAAAAGCATAAAAGGTATGATAAGACCTATATAATCTGATAGTAATGTTCTAGGAAACAATAACACTTGTGGTGTATGAATGTGGATGCCCCAAAAGCTATTTTGGGACTTGTAATAGGTATTTTCCCAAACATCCATGTTTCGTGTAATATATATATATATATATATATATATATATATATATATAATCTTCTATCACAACTAAGAAATAAATTGAATGTGCATGTGTGTATCATAAAGATATTGAAATATAGGATATCTATCTAGCATGTGTAATAAAGTGAACATGTAACAAGTAAATGTCATAAATAATAAGTACGACCAAGATATAAAGATGATGTGGATGAGATGGAATGGGATGCAGTGTGAATGATAAGATCCATGTTCCTACCAAGTGTATATTTATACATGATATGAGGTTCATTTATATATGCCCCCTCATAAGTCAAGGATGAACTATAAAGGATAGTGTGTCATCCGTAAATGGTTTGAATTATGCATACACAAAATATGTGATCGTGAAAGTGCAAAGCATAGAGTGTAAGTGTGTGAGTGATGGATTGATTGAGTTTGGTGAGGTTCAATTTATAATGAAACCCTTAGCATTCAAGTATGAACTCCATAACTGGATTGCATCATAGGGTAATGATCGCACAATGTAGAGGTGAATGTAAGAGAGATGTAGCGTGAATGTGTATAGTGAGTAATGCACCTAGTGTGTGATAGAAGATGTGAGAAGATGACATTCTATGTGTATAATGCATGAGTTTTGAGGAGTTTTGTAGTGTGAGAGGTCTATGTATAAAGTATGCCCTCAACACTCAAGTGTTAACAAAATCACGAGAGTTTGTCATTAAGAAATGATGATATGCGCATGTGTCAAGATGTGTATGGGAATATATTTGAGAAAACAAGACATGTGTTACGGTTAGAAGGGGGATAAATATTGGCCATGCTTACAGTGATGAAAGTATGTGATCATGCTCTAAGAGTGGTAGTATGTGGGAAAGATGTTTTTAGGGTGAATGAAGCCTATCTACACATGATTGATGAGTATAGTGTTGAGCATGTGTAAAAAAACATGTATGTGATGGATGCCTATGTGGAACATCATGCGGAGGTGATGGACACCTATATGTAATTATATGTGGAGGTGATGGAAACTTATGTGGAACAACATGTGGAGATGATTGGAACCTATATATGAGGAGGTGATGGACACTTATATAGGATAGTGATAGCTATAAGGAGCATAATGGAACACATGCTGATGGGCCATGATGGATAAAATTAGGTGTTATTGATAGAAATTAATATAGAGAAGAAGTGATGTTTAAGTGATCCAAAGAAAATTTACCATGATAATCATAATCAGAAAAAGTAATGAGTTGTCGAGATCCATGATGCAAGAGGAGGCACTACACGATATGTATGAATTTGATGAGGTGTCGACGCTTTTTTTTCATGCTTTGGAAGAGGATTGTTTAATAGTTTGAGCTTATTATTTTCATTGAATGGTGCAATGGTTATAGGCTCTAGAAGATCAAGTTTTTTATTATTTATACTATATTTGATGATAGTGTAAAGTTCGAAACATCTATCTCGTAGAATGTCTAACACATTGATGATATTCACATCAAAAGTTCTCATTGTAATAATATTTCTCTTAAGCTTACGTGGTTTCCACTAGATTTATTTTGTGTTAGAGATAGAGTTGAAAGTGAATTTAGCTTCAGATATTTTGTGGTTCATTTAAAAGTTGTTTTACATTAAAAGTGTGTAGAGGATAAATCTTTCTCTTGATACTTAAGCTTGGCTATAGATAAGAGTTTAGTTTTAAGTAGTTTGTGAGTGTGACGCTACATTGATCAAATGAGGAGATGTATTAAATAAAATTCTCTCTTGAAAATATGGAAATATACTTTGAATGAATAATTCCAGAAGTTCATAGTCCACAAGCACATTATATATCTTAACTAGGTTGTTTTTATATCATAAGACATAATCTATTATATTTTTATTAGAACCTTGTTTATGTTGTGAAAGTTGCGCATATAATATCTTAAATCAAATGTTGATAGAAAAATGAGTAAGAAAAGTATCGATAAATGTGTGAAATATTTTATCAAGTGAATAGGTAGGTAATAGAACCAACACATCATATACTCTTGGAAACTTTGTGGAAAGATATCTTTTAGGATAGTGTGATCATCCGAATTGTCAATACATGCCACGTGAAAGTCTCATAGATGCTCTTATGGGTCACCATGGCATCGGAATATTGGAAACTTAGGTGGGTGAAGTTAAGTGGTAGTGGGTAGGAAGAAATGATGTGTTCAAAAGGATTATGAAGAAGTGGAGTGGAGTTAAGAGATGAAGATACACAAGAAGCGTAAAGTGAGCTATAGGTGGCGAATTTCCTACCGCAAACTCGATATAAATAATTTAAATCAATATTATTAAAAAAGAACAGCTAAGATGTTCATTGGTAGTAATAGGTTGAATAATGGGGAGAAGTTATAGTAGTGAGATAAACTAGAATATAAAGAGGTTGAGTGGAGGCCATGGGAACCAAAGAGTGAGTGACAAGATGTGTCGAAATAACATCATGATTAATTTTAGCAACAATCAAAGCATGCAGAATATGTAAAAGGTGTTTGGGATCATTACACAAAGCTTTTTGAAAATGTGTGTGTTTAATTTATCTTGATCAACATTAGTACAATCATTGTATGGATTTCCACTATCGATGTTTTTATTTCATTAAGGGGAATTCTACGAGAGTTACCAAAGAGATTTTTCAGTTAAACCCATTGATGTAGAGACTTTATTTATCTATTTTGAAACCATACGGGAGGATGGAGGAAGCTCAATATGGTCAAAAGACTCAAATAGACCAATACGGTGTGACGGAAATAACAAGAAAACTCTAAAAATAAGGTGGACTAAAGGATTGGGGATATGATCTTCCTAGATTGGGGTGCTTGGAAAGGGATATGGGTGTCTGTGGGAACCCTAGGCCTGATTCTGATTACCTATGTGTATCCAAATGTTTAAAAATTATTCTTCAAGTGCTCGTGAGGTATTCATTTTTGTTCATATTTAGTTACTATGAAGTCGCAGAGTGATTGTTGAAGTCACTGGAAACCTACAAAAAGGAAATGACCTATAAAACCCTCAAAGAGACATCAAACCCTATAAAATAAAGATTTAGAATGAGGAGTAGGATTTTCCTTAACTATCACAATACTGAACTTACGAATGAGCTCTCCCTACATCTCATACCCAATGTAGTTATAGGATATAAAGTGTGGAATCACGCCCTAGGAGGCTCTTGTACATGTCACACTTGATAGAAAGAATGTAACTAGATGTAAATAAATGTAATAGATGTATGCATGAAATCGAATGAAATTCCCTCCTATGAAGTGTATGTAGAATAACCAACCGTTGTGTCCTTTAGATGGTGTTAGATGTGTGCAACGCTTGTAATTCACCACGAAAAGGCTGAGTACCGAAAATATAAGATGCTTAAATGGCTATAAAGGACCCAAAAATGATGAAAAACGATATCTGAAGTTAGGGGAACCAAGAGGGGACAAGGGCGCTTGGCACTAATGTCTTGTCTAGGCATTGATGTCCAAAATGATACATTTTGAGGTATTAAAAAGAATCTTTTGAGAAAGAAAGAATGAAATACTAGACGTGGAAATAGAAAGAAAAGGAAGGTGGCCAAAAACATTAGTTAATTAGTAATTTTCTTACTTAGGAATCATATGAATATTTGTATGCATTTTTGGGTTTTAAAATGGTACTTTAACAAAACCATAGTCGGGGGACAACAAGTCCCTCTTCTTTATGGAAGAGGTTCCCTTATTGAAAGCAATCAACAAATCTTATATAAAAATTTACAAATTTCATCTTAAGGCTATACTTCGATATCTTGAAATGCTTTTTACCAAAATATCTTATCAATACAAATGCATATAAGAATCGAAGAAAGGAAAGAGTAGAATATAACAATACTTTTAGGAAATATAGATAGTAGAATATAACCTTATATGTACCAAGAAAAGGTGATACACAACATAATCATTCTCATTCTCAGCATAAGATATCATTCCATAGACACAAATTTGTAGAAATCATATCAATAAGAACACAAAGTTTCTTATTACAGAAGATAAATGATCCAAAAATTTCAGGCAAGAAAGAAGAGACAATAGATTAAGATAGAGAGAAAGGGGAAATTCTTCTATATTAATTTCTTTTGTTTCTATTTATACTTCAAAAGTATCGTAGTCCAACATTTGTGATGACCCAAGCTCTTACATTTATAGATGAAGTGAAAAGAGGATAAGAAGAGAAGGAAGAAAATATGATTTGGAAGCTCAACCACCAACCATCAATGCCTCTGTAAATCTACCTACAATCTTTCAAATCTAGTTCTGTATGTCTTTGGTGTCTTTGAAGAAGGAAGGATGGAAGATCAGATCAAATTTGATCTAGTTGAAGCAGTATAATCACATATTAATGGCACGAAAGATGTTTTCAAGATTTTCACCCAGATATCCACTTGGTTCTCCATGTCTATTTGGCGTGTTGGAGAAGGTAGGATTTTTAGATCAGATCAAATCTGATTTGTTTGAAGCAATTAGATCACGTATTAATGGTGTGAAAGATGCTTTCCAAATTCCCAGCCATCAAATCCTACTAAAAATAATATTTTATGTTTCCATGGCATTAGGTGAGACACTTGACACCCTTGACAATGGAAGACCAGATCATTAATGGTGGAAGGTGAGTAAAAGGCTTCAGGAGATCTCTCGAAAAGTCCTTTCGCTCAATTATGAGCTCCTCGGTCAAAGACATGGCTGTGCTCAAGGTGTGGGATCGGTGTTTAATGCAGACTCACAATATGTGAAAGGGTCTATCCATACAGGGGCCACATGGTGATTTCACACGTCTTAAGATTTTTCCCCCTCTTTTTACTTGTGAACTTGCACCGAATTTACATGTGGCATCATCCGTGGGCCTGCTCTATTTCCTTTGTATTCTTCCAAAGTCCCTCCCATTAGCGGAGACGTTTTCCGACTGAAATACGTGGAGGGCTAGCACTTGTTTGGAAATACCCCAAAAAAATTCTTTTGAAAGATCACCGATTCGACATGTGGAGGCTTCTACAGACTCTAGACATTTCAAAGGCTTCTCTGTCCCCTCTTGATTCTGACCACATGGAAAGTTGGCGCTCATTTGGGGACTACCTCAAGATTTTAACCTTGAAGACGGGTTGAGAACAAGTTGAAGCTTCCTTTGACCTATCCCGAGCTTGGAATTTTCAATGGTCGGTGTTCCCTTTTCCGACCTAGGACACATGGAGGGATGGTGCTAGTTTAGGGTCTCTCTTTGGGCCGCACCTTTGAAGTTGCACTAATGAGGCATGTGGAGATTCTGCACTCACTTAGGATCTTGCTTTGAACTTGGCCTTTGGAGGTACACCATTGGGACACATGGAGGCTTCACGTCGGCTCTTTATACTTAATCGATTCAATGGATGGCTTTGTCTTTTTAAGACTGCTCACGTGGAGGGCCTATGCATGTTTGGGGTCTCCATTTTTTTGCACCATACCAAAAGTGCATTGAAGAGACACGTGGCACCTTCCGTGGTCCTTCTATACTTAGCCGATTGGGCCTCGATTGAACATTGTCTCTCCACAACAAAACCAAAATTCCAAAAGTGACCTAATAATCCACCTCCCCTCTTTGACTTTTGATGTGGGCTTGATATTTGACTTTTTCCCATCCCATGGAGAGTCACGACTCATTTTACAACTTTAATCCCTTTTGGAAATAAAACCAAATTTCTAAAAGTGCTCCAATGACTCACCTCCCCACATTGACTTTATAAAATAGAAACATGTCCCTTTGTTGGTCCAAAGTAAGATTTTTTTCTCCGCCACTTAAACTTTTGAAAAGCCAATAAGGGATCTAGCGAGACGCAGGGTAATTCAACCT
The DNA here is from genome assembly GCA_018340775.1 of Taxus wallichiana var. yunnanensis. NCBI lineage: Eukaryota > Viridiplantae > Streptophyta > Pinopsida > Cupressales > Taxaceae > Taxus > Taxus wallichiana. The sequence continues at coordinate 162,660,183 of CM031236.1, forward strand.
TTTTGCAAATGTAAAAAAGTCACAAACACACAAAAATACCCTCCACACTACATACAATTAGAGGTGACCATGTATCCAGATGACGTTGCAAAATAATTTGACGACAAGACGACCGTAGAAAAATACAGAGAAGGGGAAAAATGCCACCATTCGTGCTTGAATCAAATATTTTTCCTACAGAAATATAAATGCAAGGAATACAATGCTCGACGTGGTGCAAAGCCAAAGAAAAAGTTGATAAATTCCACACATCCATGAAAGGAGATACAAAAATGTTCCAAAATGCACAAACTAAGGAATTTTAAATGGAATCTGGAGGGATTAAAAACAAAGTACCAACACGTGGAACCTGTAAATTTATCTTTCACAAGAGGGTAATTTTAGGTCGACAACAATTGGCTCTTTCTGGGGATGACTTGACTTGCACAAAGTAATGAGGTAAGAAAAGAATCCAAGAAAAATATGGGAAGGTATACCCAGTGCCTTATCCATTGGGAAAACGAGAAAAAGGAAAAGCAATATAGAAGACAAACACAAAGCAAGCAATAGGAAAGAAAACAAGCCAAAACTTTGAAAGTATATACAAAGAAAGAAGAGGATATTTACAGGGGCAAGAAGAAGGACTACATGAAACTTACAAAACTCCAGAGATAGCCTAAGAAAAATAAGTACCTTTACAGAACAACATGGTGAAAATATGAGGCAACCGTTAATTGAAGATGAGCAGTTGGGCATACCAAAATATCATGCGATAACTATGTGGCTTGAAAATAAAAATTGAGGAAAGAAGACCATCTAGAGAGCGATACTCCATACTAAAAACATTTAGCCCTTGTGAAGAACTAAATATCTTCCTGAGGCTCCTCTTCTGTGGATGAATAGTACCATATAAAGACTTGTAAAACCCTCGACTGCCTTCATACTAATTTTGCACATCACCAAACTCTTACAACTGGATCCATGAGAAAATCCAATCCCAATAGTGTCAACTATGTGTTTTGAAGGAATGATGCTAGCATATGAATGAAGATTGCAATTATCACCATGGCACATCTCATGAGAAACATAAACTTCCATTGAATTTTCCTTATAACCATCTTCAAGAGGAATTTGGAAAAGGTATTGGATGGTTTACCATTAGGTGTAATCTTGACCATGTTTCTGAAAAACATACCTATTGTTTTTGCAAAATCAGCACTTGATTCTAGAAGATCATGACTCTTAGGTACAAGCTGCATTGCTGATTTGTCTTCATGATTAGCAGGGAATTGAAATGCTATCAGACTAAGTAAAGATTGATCAACAAAATCATCCTCTTCCTTTTGTTTGCATTCAAAGGGTGAGTTGAGACAGGACTATCATAGTTGTGAAGAAAATATTCCAGGCATGGCTCTCCATTTTCTATTTTTTGAAGGACTACAAAAAGGCTCATGTGTGCTCATCTCATCCATAGATATAACAGGGGAACTAGTGATCTCATTAATCTCTTTTTCTTGGTACAGAACTTTCTTTATCTAAGAGAACTTAAAACAACAAGAGAATGGTCCACAATGATCTTCATTTCAGTGCATTGAAATTCTTCAATCATAGGAGAGAGAGGATATTGTCCATTTTGTTATGATGAACATCCACTTCCACCAGCATAGGATCACTTCTTTCAAAACAAGGACATTCAACCTGGTACATGACATATCTTCTATGAGACTCTATTTCGTGTCAAAGAAAGCCTCAAGTTGTTTGTCTTCTTCATTATTTGAAGGAATATTAAATTGACATGCATCAAGTGGAGAAACAAGAAGACATTCATTGGTGGAATTGAGATAATGCTAAGGAATGAATACCTGATGATGTGGAGAATCATCATGAGTAGTTTCTAGAACTTGAATGTTCTCCTCTTTGTTACAAGGTGTCTCAAATTCATTGACTGAGTGTTCTTCAGCTTGTTTTACCTTCTCACGTGCCTGGAGCTGCCTGCATTGTCTTTGTACTTCTCTCATGAACTATATAGAATCTATAGGTTGCGGTCAATGTTGGCGAAAAAAATCTTGGACATATACCCCCGTAGAAGTTCTATAGAAACTGAGCCTGTTCTAGACTGATTGGAGCTTGGAAAATTTTAATAGGGAGATCTCCATCATCATCCTCATCACTATCACTATCACTCATTGGTGATGTGGGCCAAAAATTGTTTTTCATTTTCCTTCATTCCTGGGAAGGTTCCTAGATCAAGAGAACGAACATGACAAGAGTTCGTTCCCTAGCGGTCTTTTTCCCACTTGTATATCACAGAGTTGCTAGATCAAAAATGATCTTGAAGTTGTTCTTTTAGAAAGGGATACATTTGAAATGAAATCCCTAGTATATTTTCCAAAAACTATTGGGTTTTAAAATGGTAATTTAACAAAACCACATTCAGGGGATAGCAATGTCCCTCTTCTTTATGGGAGAGGTTCCCTTAGTGAAAGCAAGCAGCAAATATTATATACAAATGTACAACTTTCATCATAATGTTGGACTTTTAACATCTTGAAATGATTTTTACCAAAATAGCTTAGCAATATAAACGAATGGAATAATTGAAGAAAGGAAAGAGCATAATATAACAGTACTTTTAGGAAATATAGATAGCATAGTATAACCTTATACATACTGAGCAAAGGTGATATGAGAACAATATCATTCTCATTCACAACATAAGATATCATTCCATAGACACAAAGTTCTATAAATCATATCAATAAGAACACAAAGTTTCTTACTACAAATGATAAATGATCCACATATTTAGGGCTAACAAGAAGAGAAAATAGATGAAGATAGAGAGAAAGGGGAAATTTTTTTGTATTGATTGCTTTTGATTCTATTTACACTTCAAAAGTTTCATAGTCCAACATTTGCAATGATCCAAGCTCTTACATTTATAGATGAAGCAAAAATTTTAGAAGAAGAGAAGGAAGAAAATATGATTTGGAAGCTTAACCACCAACCATCAATGCACCTACAAATCCACCTACAATTTGTGAAGTCTAGTTCTGCATGTCTTTGGTGTGATGAAGAAGGAAGGATGGAAGATCAGATCAAATTTGATCTAGTTAAAGAAGTATGATCAAATATTAATGGTATGAATTTTTTTCCATATTTTCACCCAAATCAAGATATCTAGTTAGTTCACCATGTCTTTTCGAGTGTGTTGGAAAAGGAAGGATGGAAGATCGGATCATCGATCTGCATTTGAAGCAATCATATCATGTATTAATGGTGTGAAAAATGTTTTCTAGATTCCTAGCCATCAAATCTTGATAAAAATAATATTTTATGTTTCCATGGTGTTAGGTGAGAGACTCGACAACCTCGAATATGGTGTCTTGGATCATTAATGGTGGCGGTTGAGTAGCAGCAATAGAGCTCTCCAAAAATTCCTTTCCCGCTCAATTATGAGATCTTGGTTAAAATACATGGCTTTTTGAAGGTGCGGGGTCGGGTGTTTATCTACGGCTTGAAATATGGGAAAGGGTATGTCCATACAGGGGCTACGTGGCAACCTCATGTGTCTTAAGATTTCTCCCCCTCTTTTTACTCTTGAACTTACACCGAATTGACACGTGGCGTCATCCGCAAGCATGCTTCATTTCTGTTGTATTCTACTTAATTCCCTCTCATTGGTCGAGATGTTCTACCTAACCCGAGACATGTGGAGGGATGGCACACATTTGGAATGGCCCCCCAAAATTTAATTTTGAAAGAGCATCGATTGGACTCATGGAGGCTTCCGTAAACTCTAGACTTTTCAATAGTTGGCTATGTCCCATCTTGATTTTGACCACTTGGTGAGTTGATGCTCATTTGGGGACCGCCTCTAGATTTTAACATTGAAGATGCACCTAGATGATGCATGGAGGCTTCCTTCATCCTGTCCCAAGATTGGACTTTTCAACGGTCGGTGTTTCCTTTTCAGACTTGGGACATGTGGAGGGTGGCACTAGTTCAAGGTCTCTCTTTGGGCCGCACATTTGAAGTTACACCAATGAGGCACGTGGAGAGTCTTTGATCACTTAGGATCTTGATTTGAACTTGGATTTTGGATGTGCACCGTGAGGGATGCGTGGAGGCTTTTACCTATTCTTTATACTTAGCCAATTCAACGGTGGCTTTGTCTTTTCGTAATCCGATTTGGATGGATTTTTGCGCACGTTTGGGGTCTCCACTTTTTTACACCATAACAAAAGTGCACCGAAGATACACGTGGCACATTCTATGGTCCTTATATGCTTAACTGATTTGGGCCTTGATTGAACACTGCCTTTCACAAAGAAAACCAAAATTCCAAAAGTGACCCGCTGATCCGCCTCCCTGCTTTGAATTTTGATGTGGGATCGATATTTGACTTTTTCCCATCCTAGCAGAGTCACGACTCATTTTATAACTTTAATCCCTTTTAGAAATAAAACCAAATTTCCAAAAGTGCTCCAATGACCTGCCTCCCCGCTTTGACTTTTGAAAACAGCCATGTGTCCCTTTGCAGGGCCAACGTAAGAATTTTTTCTCTACCACTTCATAATTTTGAAAAGCCAATCAGGATTCAACGGAGATGCAAGGGTAATTCAACCTTTTTGTAAATGTAACAAAATTCACAAGTTCACAAAAAGACCCAGCACACCATATCTCATTAGAGGTGACCACGTATCCACAGAAGCTCGAAAATAATTTGAAAGGAATATGACCGTAGAAAAATGTAGAGAAGGGGAAAAATGCCACCATTCATGCTTGAATCAAATATTTTTCTTGCAAAAAGATAAATGCAAGGAATACAAGGCTCTCAATGCAGTCCATGGCCATAGAAAAATAGTGATAAATTCTATGGATCCATAAAAGGAGATAGAAAAATGTTCCAAAATGCACAGACTGAGGAATTTTAAATGGAACTAGCAGGATTAAAAACTGAGTACCAACACTTGGGACCTACAAATTTTTCTTTCACAAGAAGGGAATTTTAGGGTGACAATACCATTCAAGACTAACTACTTACCCAAAAGGCATGATTTTATGTCTACATTTTCCCCTAGTTTATGTTGGTGAGAGGAAATCACAGTAACATAAAGTAGATATAGATGTGTGCCTACTAACCATGTAGATTGATGTAGAGGGCCATGCCAAGGGACAAGACAAAGCATAAAGTGATAGAAAAAATGTGAAGCATGAATGTGAAGGAGGAAAAAGTGCAAAAATTGATTATGAAGATGACCCTATGATGGAAACGCATGTGTAGATGTTGCAATGTACTTTTTTTTTATGTCACTGGTTATGTGATTATTGTTTTCAATGTTGTGGAGTGACTACCACTTCCCATATAGATGGACCTATAAAAGAGTAAAATGAACAAGTAGTCAAATATGCATGTATATGATTGAAATGTCTAAGAAAGTATGTAAAGAAAGTTTTTAAAATTTTAAAATGAAAACGAACATGTGTACCTTATTTGTGATGAGAAAAAGGGTGTAGAAAGGATCCCGAATATGTGATATTTTTGGGAAATATCATGCGAATAAGTTAGCCATGAGTTTTGGGTCGATCTCACATCAAGTCATAGAAGAAGTATATGGAGAAAAGTACGATGTTATCCTTTAACCTTTAACTACTTCCAATATTGTAGGACACCACTACATATGGTGTGATAATTTTGAATAACTAGATTCAACACGTAAATGTGTAGTGCATGCATTCAGAAGTGTTAAGGTTAGTGTTCCCAATAAAATCCATTTTATGTGGAGTTCTATAGATTGTGCTAAACTACCAAAAATTGTGTAACTTTCCCCAGTAAAATTAATCTAAGAAGGGTCGGGGGCTTGTAGTAACTTCTTTCCTAGTGTGGGCATCGATTTGTGTGATGTACTAAGGACATAAGTCCGATTCTCGCACTCTATCGATATCCGACGATTTTGGTGTACCAAAGTAGTATGTTGGTTGAATTGTGACTGTATGAAAGTATATGGGGTGACTGATTCACCCAAATGATGCCCCCCCACATTTTGGGTACATGAGATGTTTCTAAAGGAGTATGCTACACAAATGAGGATTGATTGTTGTCTTTGAAACTATGCCTTATAGTGGGAAGGGAATGTGCTTGGTAGAAACCAAGGCACACACAAAAAAACTAGCTAGGAGGTAACCATTAGTGAAAGTAAATACAAACACATATGTTATGACAAAATTTAAGCTGAGCATACAATGTAATATAAAACCTAAGAAGAAAATGTAAACACACAAGAAGACAATATAGACCACTAAAAAAGGGTTGCAAACACGGGACACCACTCACGGTGTCACAAGGAAATCAAGGCCAATCAAGCCAAAGAATACATTGTGCACATAAGACAAAGGAAAATGCCATGAATAGTGACAAACAATAATAAATGATGTAACTGACAACCATGGAATCAAATAGACATGTAAGATAAATGATGCATATAAATCACTGTTATCATATTAGAAATATAAAAAGTATGTTAAGAAACGGATAATCCAATAATAATGTGTTATGAAACAAAATGAATTAATAACACTTGTATTTTACAAAAGTGCATGCCCCAAGATCCATTGTAGGACTAGTAATAGGTATTGCACCAAGAATCCATGTTGTGTGTAATAGCTCTATATAATCTATGATCACAACTAGAAAGGAAAGTGAAAATGCATGTGCATATGATAAAATAATGGCATAAAAGATATTTATCTAATGTGTGTGAAAAAATGTACATGTAAAAGTATAAGTAACCAAGACTAAATACGACCAAGATATGCAGTACATAGTGGATGAGATGAAATATAATGCGGTGTGAATGATGAAGCCGCATGCCCCTAAGTGGTTGTGTATAGATGAGATGAGGTCCATTTCTATAGGCCCCCTTAGGAGTCGAGAATGAACTGAAAATGAGAGTGCATCATAAGTAATTGGTTTGAATTGTGTGTACTAAAAATATGTGATTGTTAAAGCAAAAAGTTATTAGATACATGAATGCGGTGAGGTTCATTTCATATTGAAACCCTCAGTAGTTGAATATGAACTAGAGAACTAGAGTGCATCATAGGGTAATGACCAAAGCGTGTAGATGTAGATGTAAGATAGATGTAGTGTGAATGTTTAGAGTCAATATGATGCAAAGTGTATAGTATATGTTTTGAGAGAAGATGTCTTAAGTGTATGAGATGTGATGTGGTAAGAGTTGTAATGTGTGTAGTGTGTGGTGTAGAAGGATGTCATGAATATTTCCACATTGGGGAAGGTATGTTGAATATTTTGATGGAAATTAATTATTTTTGTTGATTGCACATAAGAAATATGGGTCATGTGGTGTATGAGGGCTATGTTGTAAAAGTGATGATCGTGTAGTAGGCATGTCCTTTGTGTTGAATATGGGAAAAGAGTATTAGTTGCAATGGTTTATAGGTTGATTTGATGGGTTGGCATGATAATATTTTATTATTATCTTGGATGTGATGCAAGTGCGTTAGTTTTATATTATATGATGAAAAGCTATATCACATATGCGTAAAGTAGATATTATGTAGAGATGAATGTGTGCAATACAAAATACATAGTGTGTAAAGTATAATATGTCAAATGTAATGTATAGGATAGTGCATGGTGTGTGGTGTGTGAGGTTCATGTGTATAGTATTCCCTAAACAAGCAAGTGTAAACCATAACACTAGAGTGCGTCATTAGGAAATGACAATGTAGATGAATCGAAATGTATATGGCGAATGTGTTTTAGAAATAGATGATGAAAGAGTGTAATATATGTGCAAATAGATGGTAATAAATGTATGCATATATGAGTGAGTATGTAGTAGATAAATATAATGGGGAAATGGAGTGTGTGCTTATTGGAATAGATTCCTCAATAGTCATGTAAGAATCGCAAGAAGATGAGTATGTCATAAGGAAATGATTATATGTGCATGTATCAAGATTTGTATGTGAGAGTATTTTTGTGGAATGATGAGAAAATAAGACATTTGTTGACACTAAAGGGAGGATAAAGAGGTGTTATTTCCCCAAGTGTGTGAGGAGAAAATAGATCAAGTAACATCATCTAGGAGGTCATCATTATCATGATAAAAATTAAATGGTAAAGAATATGATACTTTATAAAAAATAGTGTCAGGGTAATCACATAGTGAGCCATTACAATGAAGGTTGTACATTCCCATTGCATATTCTTAATGATTGAAAGGAGGTAGTGGACAATCATTTGTATACCAACGTTTAATATTTTTAAAATATTCTAGAAAGGAATCATTGCAAATGGAAACACAACCAATAGGCATAGGAAATGAAATGTCAATATGATCAGGATATAATGTTCCATCAATATAATCAAGCCAATATTTCCAGTGTGTAAGGGGAGTAAAACAAGGGGCTCATGCAAGAAAAACTATGACATGAAAGAAGTGACCAAAGGAAGTAGTAATGTAAATTAGACCATGATAAAGATGAGGAATTATAGGGTGACTAAAATATGTTGTCAACCGTAAATCCTATCGAGCTAGGCCATCATGTGTGCATATAGTGTCATCACAAGAAGGATCAAATGGAATATGCTCCCAATAAGAATCATTCATGAAAATTTTTCATGTAAAGGGAGGACGTGCTAATGGTGAATGAAAATTCAATGTTGAAGTATGTGGAACTACATCTAATGTGTGGAAAATATCTCAATACATTACCATAACATTTGTAGTAGTGGGAGCGGTTGATGACATGGATAGAACAATATCCAAGTTGTAAATAGTAGCCTCTAAGTTAGGGAGAGGATCCATAGGTTTTATTTAATCAGTAGTAATAGATTATGGAGTAGGTATCATAGTGTTGTGATCATGTTTTAAATATTTGAATGGTTCACTGAGTTAATAAGAATGGTCTATTCAATATGCTCAAGTAAGAATTTAACATATCGATGTATTGTGGAAGGTACATCTTGCATGGCATGAAGCCATGGTCTACCAAGAAAGTAATTTTTACAAAATTGGAAAGTCCATGACAAAGAGAATTGTATTAAGATATTTTGGCCCAACAATAATTAGTAAGTTAAATATGGCCAATACATGGATGAACGGAACCATCATATACGAGAAGAGAAATAGATGAAGGAATTACATTAGCAGTTGATATTCCTAAAGCCTTAAGGAAGGTTAGAGTGAAATAATTAAGTTTAGATGCATTATCAATTTAAAACCGCTTGACACCAATATTATGGATGCACATCATGATGTATAAAGGAGGATCATTGTCAAAAGAAGCAAGATCAGTAGTAGGATTAGCTCGAAAATAAATGTACTAAGAATATGCATGTATAATTTTTTTGTAGAGTAAGTCTAGATGAATGTCAAAAGGAACACGAGTAGTAGTTAGGTGAGTGTTGATCTTATCCCTTAGCTGAAGATGGAGGAGTAAGAAATCATGGATATAAATATTCATGATGAGAGGATACTATAAAGGTATAGGAATAAAAAAATAAAGATCATAAGTGTGTTTGAAGATGTCGGGCTCACCGACATTATTAATCTAAATGTCAAAATATATGCCTAATCTTATTGTTATTGTAGTAGTAAATAAATTAATGATTAAGTATAGAAATTAACCCAAGAAAGATAAGCTAAAATATGTGACATCCTAGTTGCGAAGAGGGGTAAGATGACTTAGTTAGTTTGCAATGATATCGGACTATGCCAAAGTGTTGACTAGATGAATGGAGATAGAGACGCATTAAACAGAGCCCGAAACATGTGTGAGCTGATGATCTTACTAGACTGGAGTGCTTGAAATGGGATAAGCTTCCTATAGGTGCCCTATACATGATTATGGGTTCCTATGTATGTAGAAATGCTCGAGATAACCTCCTGCGAATGGTTACGAGGTATTCTCTACAATTTTCTTTAGTCACTATGATGTCACACAATGATCGTCGAAGTCACGGGAATTATACAATAAATAAATAACATGTAAAACACTAAAAAAACATCAAGTTGTAAAAATTAAAGATGTAGAATGAGGGATCAAAGTGTCCTCATTTGTCACAATGATAGTGAAGTTATGACTAACCATTGGACTAAATCTCGTACCAAATATATTTTAATGTGTTTGTGTGTGGAAATGTGTCCTAGGTGGCTCTTGTGCATGTCGCATTTGATAGCGAGCAAGTAGCTAGATGTACATAAATATACTAGATGTGTTCATGGAATACAATGAACTTCCCTCCTATGAAGTGTATGCATAATAACATGTCCTTATGTCCCTTGGATGGTGCTAGATGTATGAAATTTAGATCTTATATTCTTGATTGATGCAACCTTAGGTGGTGATAGTTAATACTTAGTGTTTGTTACCTTATTGTGATCACATAAATTTATTATTATATGATTCCCTTGATTGAATTTCGTAATTATCCTGAAAAAATGTGACTACCAAAAAGATAAGATGCTCAAATGGCTAGAAAGGACCCAAAAATGTGAAAAAAATAAACTAAGATCGGGGGCACCCAAAGGGCGATTATGCCTAGAGGTTGTGTCCTTGCTAGGAGCTGGTGTCAAGGATAATAAATGTCAAGGTATAAAAAGTAAGACAAAGAAAGTAAGGGTGTAAGAAAAGAAGTGGTAACTGAAAGAAAAGAAAGGTGGCCAAAGACATGGGTTGATTAGTTCTATTCTTACTTAGCAATCATATGAATAGTATTATGCAATCATGATTAAATAGTTGCCCAAAGTGCATGATTTTATGTCTACAGGAGTCCACTAGACCAAATGTTTGAGGAAAATCACTATTAGGATAAGTGTTTATTGGTAGAGATTAAATTTGATGAGTGACTAATGTAATTATACATATTTGTATAGTATCAACAACTTATCTCAATGAATAAGAAAGGAAGTTATATGAAATTAATATTTGATGTAGTTTCTAAGTGTATTTGAAATACATTTCAATAAAATTAACTCACAAAGACAAAACCTGCCACGAGGGTCAAATATGACATCCACGCATGTGTTTCAAACAATTTTAGGTGACATTAATTATTGAGCTTCCCTTTAAAAATACATTTTGGTATTATTTATACACACACACACACACACACACACACACACACACATCTGTGTGTGTTTGTGTCTTTATATATATTACAAATAGTTTATATAATAATATTATACTATTTTTAATATACATTTTGAATATAAATTTATTTTATACATAAAAATGATAATCTTATTGAAATAATCAATTTATATGAGATAGTTATTTAAGAAAATTGCAAGTATTTTATGGGTAAAAGTAATGAAAAATGTCTAAACGGCTATCAAATTTATCCCTTTCCTTCTAGCATATGTTAATTATTCTTTGATTTATTTTGGCATTCTATAATATTTTAGAGCTAGCTTTTCCTTATTTTGTCACAAATTTAATTCAAACTTCCTATAATATCCTTTAAATTTCCATTTAAATTTTGAAATATTGAAGTGGAAGTTTGGACGGATTCATGAGGAGTGGAAATTAATACACCATTCATTCATAATGGCTTAATATTACCTAGGAATTCTTAGGACCACATTATATTACATACATTACAAATTGATTGTAGTTTTTGCAAGAGTATCATACAAACGTAACACATAAAATGTGAGTTACATAATAAACTCACTTCATGATAATATTGAGATGTTGATTCATTATATAGAAAGACATAAGTTACATAGAGTGTACTTAAATCCTACAAAGTAGAAGTCAACACCTATCAAATGAACAATTCATAATAATGTCATAAAATGTTATATTCTAACTATAGAATATAAACTTCCTAAGAATCTCTCTCACATGTCAGTATTTTTAACAACTAACTATTACAAGATGTAGTAAGAACATGTAATATGCTAACAAAAACATGTGATCACTAAAGCGATATCTTCAACATTTCCTCCTTTAGTGTGAACATAGGAGAAACACCAACTTCTAACTAAGAAGAATGTTTCTCCATAGATTGCATATGGTCCTAACCTCTCTAATCTCCTCATTGGTGCTTTTACTTGATTTTTTTATCATGTCAACCTTAGAACTTGGAAAATTTATTTCAAAATCTATGAGAACATCATACATTAACCATAAATAGGGAACATCATTGAATAATTTTGGGAACATCAAGATAAAAAAATCAAAGCTAGTGGGAATATCACATCTATGATATATTTTATTGAGAACATCTACCACTTGATACTCGTCAAAAAAATATCCTACATAAGTATCACATAAAGGGTAAAATATCAAAACTCTATACTCACATTCTGAGCTTTATTTCCCACACCACAAAATAAGGAAAGTACTAAAAGGAAAATGATAAGGATTCTATCCTTATTCTCTTCATATATAGCCACAATTTTGGGTCACTTACACTTTGATCTCATATGACACATATATTATCTATTTGTATTGATTCCATTTCATAGCCTTAATCATGTCTTGAAATCTTGTTGTCACTAATGCACTGTACAACCCCATCATTAGTGACCGAAAAAATGTCATTTAGTGATTGAATTCCTCTATTGTCTCCATCCTCTAGTATGTTATTAGTTAAGCAACATATAAGAATATAAAATCAACCATTTTCACATTGTATTTAATTTTATTAATTCCCCCTCACAATGGAAAATATTATGAATAATTTTTTTATTGATAATGCATCCATATATGAAATAAGTACCTCCTCAAAATATTACATCTATAATATTTTACAGACATTTACACCTTTAAAAATCCCTAATTGGTAAAATATTTAACAAACTAACTAAAAATTTCACCAATTTTCTAGAGGTAGTTTTGAACATGAGACCTAATCAATTACAAGGGTCTAGTAAGACTCCACTTTCTAGAACATACTTTTTAGAGTTTATGAATAAACTAGTAGAACTTTACATTTGAATGTCCATACCTAAATATGCATATAAAAATAAAATAAAAATCTCCTCACACCTTTGACTTTGACATGCCTTGAGACGTAATATGGGGCTCAAGAAGGTGATTTTGTAAATGTGACGGTGTCTCTAAGAGTGTTTCCAATGTAATAATTGATATAAACTAAAATTCTTGATGTTAAATGTTCTCTCGAGAAATCTAATAGTTAATCAAAGTGATGCAACATTTAAGTGAAATGGATGCAAAATACAACACATATGATGGGGAAGACAAGGTGGCCAACGTGATGTCAATGTTGTTTAAACAAAATATCCATTGGGATTTGGAATGATGTTTTCAATGTTGATTAAAATGTAAATTATGATGTATGAGATAAGGGATTGTTACATCACTTGCGTATTATTATTAGTGTTTTGCAAGTGCATAGTAAGCAAAGAAAAACATGACACTCATATTTTTAGATATTAGAGGAATCATTACATAGTACAATTTAGCATAGTCTCTACCACCTCGGTTATTGTTCTCTTAAAGTGAGGATAGGACCCCGGTGTACAAGTGTCATATTGTCTTCAAACAACAGGATCCTAGGTTTCATACATCCTTCGTATGCAGCTCACACACACTTAGGGACATTGGCCGAGACTACTTCAAAATCTCACACGGACTCTGGTCAAATTAATCCTCACGTTTGGACATATCAATGGGGTTTGAACATTGGACCTCCTCTTAGGAAGTATCCAAAATTTACCAATCAGCCAAGAACCCATTGGCTCACATGTTATTCTCATAAAAATATGATACAACTGAGTCAAAGGTGGAATTCAAACCAAGTAAGAGGTGGAAGTTGTAGACACCTATAATTTGGTCTACATGATCTTATAACTAAGATCATACTAACTATCCTAGTCTCTTGATAATTTACCACACTACACTAGTAAAACACCCTTTCTAACCTATTCAAAACCCTCTAAACCTATTAATCCCTCTCTAACCAACTTCTATAAGCTTGTTTCCATTTAATTAACCTTTTAGGTTAATTAACCCTTTATTGAATTTCTAAAGAGAATTTGTATTTCTAAAAAAATATCTTACCTTTCCAAATATCTACTTATCTTCCTAAAATCCTATTCACACCTCCAAATAGGTTTTTATAAAAATCAACTTTGTGACTCCTCTTTAGTCCAACATGCATCAAACACATCATTTCTCAAATACAAAAACTATAAACAGAGAGGGATACCCTCTCACCTTTTCCTAATAACTCTCTCTCTCTCTCTCTCTCTCTCTCATTTTTGATTTAGGTCATGCTTAAGTCTTTTAGATTCATTTCATAGTTTATTTGAGCTATTTACATATTATTTACTAATCCTTTCAAAGCGTTAGGTAAATGGGAAAATCCATTAATGGAAATCTTCCATTCTTAATCTTTTGAAACATCAATAAACATAAAACTGATTGCTAGAGCTTTAATAGGTTCACTTATAGATAGCTTTAATGGAGTATAGAAATAATGTAGTCATGTTTAGAGGTTAATTGTTTGTTTCAAGCTTTATATATGCATGCAAATAGGCAACTCTTCTTTATCTCTAATATGATGGTCATTTGAGTTGTTTGATCAAAATATTTTGGTGTTTATTTATAGGTTCTTACCCTATCTTCATATCTTTTGCAAACATTTCATTTGTACACATTTGGCATGTCGCGTGGGACATGTTATTGCTACCCGACTTTTGTTCTCCTAACTCTGGAGATTTTTTACATGCTTTTAGGAGCTCTTATATTTTCTTAAATTCTTCTCACCGATAAAAATTTTAAAAATTTATAAAATAATCCAAAAATACAAACAAAAAAATTGTAAAAACTTTGAAAATGGACTAAAATTGGTAATAAACTCATTTGCAGCTGAAATTTGTGTCTCTCGCACGACGTTCATCTCATATATTGTTGGCATTTCCATGTGTTTTGAAATAACGACTCGAGGATCCTATAAATCTCCAAACCATTTACAAAAGCTACGTTTCTTGCTTTGTTAATACTCTAGGCCATGAGTTTCCTAGTATTGTTTCACTTTGCACACTAATTTTCATCGGACCTAAGTGTCCTCCATCCTTTCCCTTACATATAAAAAACTTTTCGGGCATCATTTTTAAACCCTTGTCATTTATCAAAACATTTGGGATTAGAACTTGATAAAAAAATATTTTTGCAACCATCTTAAGCGGTGTTGGTTTGAGTATGTGTGATTTTACTTATTTCCTGTTAAGTGAGTTTTTACTTCTCGTATTCCATTGCATTCATTTATGTTGAATGGAGTATGCCATTTTAGAAATGGACGATTATTTGTATCCTGGATTTTTAAGTCATTTTACATTTCTATCACATGCTTTTATTTTTATAAGGACTGATGAGGAATATTACTAGCAATATGATGAATAGAATTGTTTATATAGTAATGCCTTGTGCATAGCTTGAAATCCCTTTTTCTTGTTATTTTCTCTTCTATCTCCTCCTTCAAAAAATTATTTCTTATTTCCTATTTTTTTATCGTCGATCGTGTTCCTCCATCATTCCATCGACACTGGGGGCATCCTTCATCCTACTAATTTTTTTCTATGCCTACTGAAAAAAATTCTACTCATTTATGCTTGTCTACTATCTTTTAAGTGACGTCATGCACGCCAACTCAAAGAGGGGAAAATTTAGACACCTATAATTTGGTATACATGATATTATTACTATGATCATACTAACTATCCTAACCTCCCGATAATTTACTACACTTTGTGCTAATAAAACACCCTTTCTAACCTCTTTAAACACCCTAAACCTGCTAAACCCTCTCTAACCATCTTCTATAAGCTTCTTTCCCTTTAATTAAACTTGTTTAATTTAATTAACACTCTTATTGACTTTCTAAATAGAATTTGACTTTCTAAACAAATATCTTACCTTTCCAAATATCAATTAGATTCCTAAAAACCTGTTCACACCTCCAAATATGTTTTTCTAAAAATCAACTTTTTGACTCCTTTTAGTCCCACATGCATCCAAAAACTATAAATAGAGGGATACCCCTCCCACCATTTCCTAAGAACTCTCTCTCCCTATCATTTCTATTTAGGTCATGCTTAGGTCTTTTAGAGTCATTTCATAATTTATTTGAGATATTTACTTTTTATTTATTGACGCTTTCAAAGATCTAGGTAAATGAGAGAATACATTAATGGAAATATTTCAGTCTTAAGCTTTCTGAAACATCAATAAACATGAAAATGATTGTTATATCTATAATAGGTTCACTTATAGATAGTTTTCATGGAGTAGAGAAATAATATAGTCAGGTTTAGAGGTTGATTGTTTATTTCAAGCTTTATATATGCATGCAAATAGGTAGCTATTGCTTATCTCTAATCGATGGTTATTTGATTTGTTTGTTTGAAATATTTTGGGGTTTCTTTAGAAGTTCTTACCCCATCTTCATAGCTTTTGGAAACTTTTAATTTGTACACGAAGTCAAATCAAGTTTGATGTAGATATAAATGAATCACTAGTCAACTCTACTTCATGAATAATGTCCAATCCATAATGTTTTCTCAGTTCTATATCAATGTTTGGAATAATGAAACGATCTGTAGTAAAAATGAGGTGTCATTTCATATTATGTGTATATACTTGGTATCATCTAGTGAGGTTAATTATTTTGTTTACATTAAGAATCTTTGTGTTGACCTTAAGCCTCAATGTGAATGTGACAGGTTAAGTACTTTGTTTATCCCAATTAGAGCTAACACCACCAAAAATGGTAACTCTCTTTTAAAATAAATTTTTATCCTTTATCAAACATGAATAACATATGAACATCAACAAATCAATGAATCAAACCACAAATATAACTTATGTAATTGATCTCGATTACATAAAATTCAAAAATATGTGTTTAAATCAATTATATTCATATCTCTCACATTTTCTCTAGGACCTTTGCATATTTAACAATTATGTTTTAGAAACACTTTTTAAATTGGTTTACATGCTTTAAGCCTATGTGGTGGCTTCTCTATATTCTTTAATAAGATTTACAAGATCCTTGGGTGTTTTAATTTTGATATTCACGAGAAGAACTCTTTTAGAATTTGAATTGAGTTATGAAGTGCATTTAAATTTCTTAAACAAGGTTATGTTTTCTATATGTCACACTAAGGATGAACTAGGAAAGATGAAACAACACACATAATATTTTAAAATAAAGAATAGAGTTTTTAGAAGTGGGGACGCGACCATATAAGTTGGTCTAGGTCCTAGTCTATCCTAATGTTATTTTGTATAGTCTAATATAGGGATTAAATTACGAGAGATTCAAAGTATTGGAGTTCATGTGGGATAAATAGTTTTTTTAGATAATTAATATTTTATAAATGAATGATAGATTAGTGTGTATAGATTATCAATTAAAGAAAAGTAGAGAAGGATATCTCAATGAAACTTCGAATGTGAGCATTCATCTTAACATAGGAGAAAAATAAAAATTATCATTACAAAAGGATAAACTACTTAGATTGAGAGCCTGCAAAAGTAAAAAAATTATTCATGATTGAAAAAAATAAAACCATCGCTATGAATGTAGTACATATTAGACATCTTAGTAAATCGACTTGGATGTATGGATTGGTCCCACCATGTTCAATTTCATTCATAACCATAAATGTGGACTATTATAAGAATATTCCAAAAACAAAGAACACATTTAATAAAATTATATTTTCCTTGAAACATATAACCAATCCTATATTTTTATTACGATTTATTTTTTGATGTGCACATAACCAATATCTATAATTTTTTTATTGCAAAAACAAATTATAATTTTTTATTAAAAAAAGTAAATGCATAATTTTCAAATTTTAGAAACATGTTTGTAGACAAAAAAAATTGATCACTTATTAATATTATGTCATGCCTCTAGTATGTTGTTAAATACATGATTTCGAGTATGAATACAAGACACATGTGGAACCATTTTCCTTTTCCTTTAATTTATTTGATATCTTTTGATTGTGATATTTCCTCAAACTTTTTGTATTTACATCCTTTTGGTCGAGTCTTAGGGATACACATATCTATATTTTTCCTATATTTTTGTGGATTTGGGACAATATCACCCAAAGAAGGACACTAACCCCCATGCACTAGTGTCCCTTTCAATGATTTTTTCTATTATCTTATATTTTCTAAGTTACCATTTTGTACTTAAGTGTGGTCCTTTTGTAATTATTTTGATCGGCCTTTTGTGTCATTAAGTGTAAAAATTCTAATAAAGAATTCATATATATATATATATATATATATATATATATATATATATATATATATATATATATATATATATATATCATATTCACTATTACTAGGAGAGGAAAATTTAGACTATTACACTTTTTCTACAATGTGCAAAAAAACACTCAAGGATTGCATTCAAACCTCCATTATTCAATGCATATGAGTGCTTATTTTGAATTTTATCTTAGAAATTAATCTTAAAGAGTAGTTTTAGACCTTTATCTTTGTGTAAGCTGGTAAAAGGTAAACCTAACTTAAAGGAACATAATTAAAATCACACACTCAAAAGAACTACATAGATTCAAAAATGTAGTACAATGCTCGGTAAAAATCATATTAGGGTGACCGTTAAATTCACTCGACTCAAGCATATCATTTATTTGTTTATGTTATATAGGAAAAAAATTCTCACGTGGGTGAATGCCAATACTAGAAGCCACTAGCAACCTCAACTTATGGTGGGCTTAGTACCTCAGATGTGGATGTGGATCTACGAGGTTTTGAGAAGATAGATTTGAGAATTTTTACAAGAATACAAAAGGTTTGATAAGGTAAACATATGTGGGGGTTTCCCAAACAATGTTGGTTCCAAGAAGTTGTAAACTTCCTTGGAAGATGTCAACACCCATGTCAATAAACAGATGCATAAATGATGAGCAATAGATAATGTGTAGAATCAAAGAAATGCAATATACCAAGTAAATGGAATGCCGAGGGAAATTAGTTGGTGTTATTATTTGGTGATAAAATGGGCATCAGGATGGCAAGAAGATTAACAATGTTAAAGCTTTCTCCAACACTCACCTTTTTCTTATAACAATGGAAAAGGTTTTCCTTGACCTCAAACTTGCAAAAATTATCTCAGAATTTTCTTATTCTTGAACCTTATTCAATTTTTTTATAATTTTCTTATTATTTCTAAAAAAAATCTTGAAAGAAGGGAAGAAGGAATGTATATATAATCTGAGGAGGGGGTTAACTTTGGGATGTTATATAACCTTGGTTTACAAAAGTAACCTTGATTAAAAGACATGATTTGAATTTGATATGAATTGTATTTTATGGAGTGGGGATCCTGATTTAAAAAGAAAGCATGTGATATTGAGTGCGGGAATGATTGAAAGGGATAGGAGGAATAATACATCCCATGAGGATTAATTTTTCATTATTATATCTTTGAGAGGGATGTTTGATTATGAATGTTTGTGTGGTATTTATTTTTAGGTGAGAGAACAGATTTGATTTGATTGAGTGGGGTCCATGTGGGTTCATGATTTGGAGAATTAGGTGTAATAGTGGATGTGATGGGGATGAGTGGGGTGCATGATGTGGATGATTTTGGAGCATTTTTTTAGTATGTGAGGTGATTTTATTTAGGTTATTAATATTAATTACAATAGGGACTTTCATGGAGTCCATTAACACATAATGATGATTAAGGATTGAAGGGGATGAAGTAGTTACTTAAAGGTAATTGTGATTTTTAGGATTTATTTTAGAGGAAAATGGAATCAGAGGCTAAGTGTAATAAAGGAGAGAGAGACCCAAGGTGATACCAAAACAAGTTGTCTACATTTACCCCTTTTTGTTGAGCGGTTTTACAATATTTCTTGAAGCCATGAGACAATAAACAAAAGTGTTGGATGAAATCATGCCTCCGCAAAAGCAATGAGGATGGATAACAACATGACCAAAGGATCACAATAATAATTATAACCATGGCGGTGAATTCACTATCACATTAGTAGAGGATATTTGCGGTCTTGATAGAGATAGATGATAACATATGACGGAATAGGGAGTGGGTGAAGATCACTACAAAGTATGGATGAAAACCATGATGAAAAATGGTTCATATGCAAACATCAATGTATACCCAACCAAATGCGAATGGTTTGTGAAATCCTTCATACGAAAGGAATCGAATGAAAAATCATGCGTCCGTAAAAGAGGCGAGCATGAAGATAATGGTGCCCCAAAATAGGGCATGATATAAAAGGTGGATATGTAAATTAAATTCCCTAGGGGGAATGAATATAATCATAAATGTGGACACAATGAGAAGATAGGATGATAAAATGCTCCAAGAGGGAGGTTAAATATGATTTTGAATACATGTTTCATAAGGAAGGGATTCATTTTGATTCATTGACATGGAGGGAAAGATTACGATTGACGTTTTCCAAGAGAAAAGTAGAGCATGTAATTGTGAGGAAAAATTTGTTAGGTGATGGTTGTCATGGCATCCTTGAAGAAGAAAATACCATGGGAAAAAATTATTATAAATGGATATGATGATGCCCATGCAAAAGGGCATACGATAATAGAAGAGGTGAAAAAGTTCTTGAAACAAGGATAAGTCAATGTTGCAAAGAGGAGAACAGGAATGAGATGTAATGAAATGGATCGGTGGTGGTGCATAAAAGGAGAAACATCAGAATTGATTGTGAATTCTAGGTTTGAAGGATGTGTTGAAGGATGTAATGGGAAAACAAAAGGGAATGGATAGGAGTTATGGGTGATTATGAGAAGAGGAAGAAAACTTGAAGATGAAGGTGACAACTTCAAAAAAAGTAATGGACGGAGATGGAGAAGGGGAAAATAAGGAATGAAAGGGGAGAAAGAAGACAAAAATAAGTATTATAGGGGAAGATGGAAATGATGAATGACAAATAAGGAGAAGACAAGAAAATGACAGAAAGAGAGAGGGTGAATTTATGAAAAAGGGTGAGAGTTATTTAGAATGAAAGGCATGAAGTAGTGTAAAGCGAGATGAAGGAAGAGAGGTAATGGAGAATGAAAGAGGTTATAGAGTGGAGAGAATTAAAGGAACCATATCATAGTGAGGAAATCCAAGGTAAAGAATATGGAACTCTTTGTATGGAAATGCATGTTCATGGATAGATGATAAAAAATATGGAACAACGTTGAAGAGCTAGGTTATCGATGGGGAAGTAAAAATGAAGCGTAAGCTAAAATGGTGAAAAATACGATACAAAGGAAGTGAAATAAGACGATGATTAGAAAGGAGGAGAGGAAAACTAAGAAAATTTTATAGAAGGAAGGGAACCGAGAATGGAGATATTCGATAACGAGTGAGTAGCAAAAGGAACATAAAGAGAAATTATAGACGAGGAATAACACAGATTGGAAAAGATGCGGAAATGTGAGATGATGATAAGTTAATGATGAGAAAATAGAGAGAGGGTATATGATGAAGATGGTAAATATATTATAAAGAAAGAATGGAAGATGGAGAGGTGGAAAATAAAAAGAGACGAAGGGATAGAAGAGGAATGCTAGCAAAGGGATGTTAGGAGAAATCCATCATTAATGATTGGTAGGGAAGGATGGGACAAAAGGTGAGAAGAGGGAGAAAGTAAAGGAGGAATGGAAGAGGGAATGCTAATGAAAGGACGTTAGGACAAGTCCCCGATAATGATCGAGAGGCATAGAGGAATGAAGGAATGAAGATATAATAGATGACATCAAAGAGTGGGATCCGGGTTGTGCATGTAATGGGGATGAGTGATTTTTAAGAGAATTCCATTGATAATTATTATACATGCAAATGGAATATGATGATGAAATAATGTTAGGATATGATCAATAAAAATATGAGGGTATATATGTGGGATAAATCTAGATAGTGGAGTGGAAAGAGTAAAGAAAGGAGGGATAATGAGTTGTGCGAGAATGAAGGCGAAGAGAGGGTGAAATGGATGAGGATGAATGAGGTAAAGATGAAGAAACAAGACATGAAATGAATGGGGAAGAACCATTAAGTAATATTACCAAGTGAGGGATGATAGAGATAAAAAGTGGGAAAACAAGAGGTGGTATTCATGAGAATAGAAGAGGAGGTAAAAGGATGTGATGATGGGAACAACGAGAAGATATGGATGGAGATGATGTGGAGTGGTAGGTGAGTGCAAGATGAAAAATGGTCCTTAAGAGGGACTACTAAGTAAGATCGTCAGCCGCATCGAGGAGTTAAGTAAGATTACCAAACCGTAGTGACGGTGAAAATATGGAAGGAGAAAGATAACAATGTATTTGGTACATGTGTGGAATGGTTGATTGGAGAAGATGATTACAATGAGAGAAAAAGACAAAATATGATGGGGTGTGGAAGGGTCATATGGAAAACCAATCTTAAGAGAAAATATTAATTAATATTTCCATGCGACAGGGATAGTTAAGTAGGATCGCCAAGCCAAAAAAGAAGAAGAATGATGAAAAGTATGAGTGGTTTATACCAAAATGGAACAAGAGATGAAAGGAGGTGATAATGAGGTGATAATAAGGAAACAAAAGAGTGTGATATGAGTAGATGGATGAAAATTTATAGTTTAGATGAAGGTTGTAAGGGAAATCCTTGATTGGTATACCCACGTGGTGAGCATGATGATGTAAGAGTGTTAAGTGAAAAAGGTGGAGCATAAATATGTTTATGGTTGTGATTATCATCCAATGAAAGAGGAGATGGGGAGAAGCTTCTATAGCAATAGGATCAAGGAAGAAGATATAGCTTAAATAATTTTATCTCGTTGCATGGATTATTATGTAAGATTTTCAAGCTAAAAGTAGAAGAGTGAAAGGAAACTCAAGAGGAAAGGAAAGAAAGATATCCTAAATGGTGAAAGGGGAAAGAAAGGTGAGAAGGATGATGTGGGTATAACTGGTGATGAGTGGAAATGAGGAGCGAAGAGAAATGGATAAAAAATATTGCTAACCGTGATGGGGGATAAGAAGTTTCGGGACAACAAGCTAGCCTTGAGAAGGATCCTCAAGTAGGATTCGTAAACTGCAATGGAGATCAAGTAGAATTCATAAACTGAAAAGTGTATTTGTGAGG
Source organism: Taxus wallichiana var. yunnanensis (assembly GCA_018340775.1). Lineage (NCBI taxonomy): Eukaryota > Viridiplantae > Streptophyta > Pinopsida > Cupressales > Taxaceae > Taxus > Taxus wallichiana. The sequence continues at coordinate 162,683,332 of CM031236.1, forward strand.
GAATTCATGGATATTATGGATAGATATAGAATTCATGGTGTGAAATTTGATGTGATTTTAATAAAATATTTCCTTGATGAGATAAATGACACATAGTTGTAGCAAGGAGGATACGGGGAAACCATGCTTCAAACCAAATTGGTGGTAAACAAGAAAGGGTACCACTCAAGGCATTGCACTTGTAGCCAATAATAGGTGTTAACACATAACCAACAATAGTTAGTTATACCAAAAGATCATGGAGCGAAATATGAATAAAATATTCTCATAAACCTAATGTTGACATGACAAAAGGGTTGGAGATGCAACTTGTACATGGGAAGAGGGTTCTCCATAGGTGGTTGTTTCGAGGACTATGGCCCAACTCTAGGAAGGGGAAGAATATTAACATAATAAAGTTGATCAATGTAGGAAGCTCTCTGAGAATGTTGATAAAGGAAGGCTGATCAATATAGGAAACTTTATGAGAATGTTGATAAAGGAAGGTTGATCTGTTATCTCAAATTCACCCCTCGAGGTAAATTGGATAACTCACATGATTTCTTTAGGATGAGCAAGTAGAAATGGCTTGAGGAAAAATTCAAGTTTTGGAGCTCCCTTTGGCTCTTTTCTAACCCCCATCCAAGGAAAAAAATTCAAGGAGTTAGAAAAATTGGAAAATCCCAAAAATTGGCTTAAGCCTATGTATTGAGGTTAAATCGGGTTTTTGGCCCAAGCCGCACAGTATGGTGGGACATCCAGTACAAAAAGCTGAAATGGCCAGCAGTAGTTCAAATTAGAAAAATCAAGTATTTTTGTCGAATGCGATCCGCAAGACGTCGTGATGTGTAGCACCCACATCACTAAAATCACTGATTTGCAACGGAATCGACAAATTTAGGTTTTTTCTAGCCCAGCCGTACATGCAGTGCACGCATGGGACGCCCTAGGAACTGAAATGCTGAAATAACCAATCACAAAGGGATGCAGGTGAAGTAGTGGTCAATGATGGGACATGTGGGACACGAGTTCACTTTGAGGACCCAATTTTTCTAAAAATTATGATATGAAGGAGGCTTGCACAAAGTGACGCGGAGATTTTTTTCCAGGTGAGCTAAGACACAAGGACCCTAAATACCCGATAGAGTCGCATTGCGAGGGAAAATAGTGCAAATTAGACTCCGAACTTCAAACATCCATAACTTTTGACCCCGAGCTCCAATTTTCACAAAATGTGACTTTCTAGATTGGATTTATTAACTTTGATGAGGGTAGATATGTAAAAATAAAAGAAACATATTCATCTCCAATAAAGTAAATGCTGAGTCCCGTTAAATGAAGGAAAACGCCTAGAGACCCAAAATAGTTTCCCACACTCAGAAGGCCATAACTTCGTGTTTCTCAACAAAAACACACAAAATTGGTACTGTTGGAATCGTGGTTATGATACCAATGCATAGAAATAAATAAATCTATAATTTTGTCAATAATCAATGGAGAGTTTTTAGAAAACGGGCCAAGGTTCAGAAAAATGTTTTGTTTGGTAGTTGGGATGCATTCAATGAAGCATGGGCTGACATTTCTTACTACTGCAGGTTAAGAGACGATATGAGGGGCCTTTTGAAAGAAACAAAACATTATTTAACTAAATTTACTACCTTTTGCAAGTGGTTGAAGGACATATTTCGGGATTTTCATTTTCCCTCTCTTCTTAGATTTCTATAAATTGAAGTGTTGGGCTCATTGTAAGAGGAGATAGTTTTAAGTAGCAAAACTCTACCAATTTTTTTGTGAAGGAAATGTGCTACAGGACCTTGTAGTGGACTCCTTGCATGGTGATATAGTCTCTTATCTTGTAATATATTGAATTTTGTACATTTATGAAGCAATAGATGCAAGTTTGTGTATGTATCTTCCCATGTTGTGTTTGCTTGCATTCATCTTTCCCTTTCAAACTTACTGCAAATATATTGTGTCTATTTATACTCTTGCAGGGATTATTTATAATTGTGCATGTATGGAATATTGTTGTGAATGCATTTTCTAGACTATGGAGAACTGTCATTACCCCTTCTAATATGTAATTTTCTCTTATTTCCACACTTTGGAAATCTATCCTCATTTTCTCCTTTTCTGGTGTATCACCGCTTTAGTGTAGCCTTTTTTTTATATTATCTCTCCCTTTGGTACCATGGAAATTTAGTGGTACGTAGTTTAGGAGCAAGAATCAACTTTCTCTGGAGGTCTATCTCAAGTAGCAAGTCCCACAACTTAGAGATAGTACCCATGTTATCCAATCACACTATGAGCTCAAGCACACACACTTTTGTAAACCATAGGGTGCTGTGATTTGGAGATAACATTATAAATGTGGGAAACCTTCCCAATGTAATAATAAAAGAGTAGCCATCCTTCAAGGGTATGGTCTAATTTATACATAATATGCATGGCAAGAATAATATATATGATATCCGTCCTTTGAGGATCAGTCTACTTCTTTGATTTTTTTCTTTTGACTTTGAATTACATGCTTTTCTTTTTATTTTCCTTTTTATTTCTCTTTTTCCATGAACAAATTTCCTTCGAGGGATCAATATGTTTTTGATAACTTTTATTTTTCTTTTGACATATATGAATGTTATCTTTACATGGGAGAGAGTTAGGGATAGCGAAGTAGATCGCTTAGAGGGTATAATGAATGTACAAGAGACAACAATAGACCCTTTACATCACTTTAATACGAAAATGAGAGGGTGGTGGATGTAATTATCATGGATTTCTTGCCAAAAGGAGAACCTATCCATAAGGAAAATGCTATGGACAGAGCCATGGTACCCATATTTAAGGTCATGTCTAGAAAGGTGATGGAAGACCACATAATTCCATATCATTATAGTGATAGATGGAAGAGGTTCATGATGGAGGAATGATATAAGGATATAACTAAGTGCTCATTGGTAGATATGCTAATAGTAGACTAGTCAAATTTTTGCAATGCATTAAGAGAGGTTTTGTATCTAGTTCTCCAACAAGGAAGGAAGTCATTAAAATTGCGACCAGATGAGATGATAGCTTGCAAAGGATTAGATGTGATAGACAAGCGGAAATAATACTATGTCCTTAAGGAAGAGAAATTATGACCATAATGGTGGCATTTGATGAAAGTAAATGATTCTCCAAGAGAGACATAAATATGGCAGGATAAAAATGGCCACAAATGTGGACTTGATGAAACACATGGTGCCCCTAAAGAGGCACAATTATGGCTACAATGGAGGAATTAGATAAAATTATCACTCAACGGAAGGACAAAAATGGCCTAAAAGGAGGACTTTGATAAAAATAAATGGTCCCTCAATAGAAGGACAAATATGGCCTCCAAGGAGGAATTAAAATGAAATGAATCTTTGGACAATATTGATTTAGATGTAGTAAACAACAAAATTTCAAGGAGTGAAGTCCCCAGGAAGATGGAATTTTTTTAGATAGTTATTGCAGATGATATGTTCAATGGAGAGGTAAGGTTTCTCCCCAATGAATTATACGTGGATGAGTTAAAGGACATCGAAAGAGTTTGGATGAGATTGTTTTGGACTTGGATGGGATAAATGGTCGGAGACCACAAGTTTTCTAGAAACATAATAATTATTGATGAATAATGGAGGACCTTCCTTAGGAGGAATGCCATGTACCAGAGATATGTTAAGGGATGATGTGGATGGAGGAATGACGGAAACCTGATGGATGGAATATGAATTGGATTAGATGTAGATGGAGAAGTATTTTTCCCTTGAATGAGGAAATTATCTTTCTCAATAAGGTTATGGATGATTGTCGAAAGGTGTTACAATATTTGATGTCATGGCACGGGTACGATGATAAGTGAAAATGTAATTAAGATTGAACCATGATTTCTTTGGACTATAGGAATTAAAAACTTTAATGGGAGGAAGCATGATGGTATATATTCAAGTTAATTGTCGAAGGATATCTGCATAGGAACCCATTGAATTTTCATGCTTGTGGGTTTTGACAGATTATTTCAGCTTGGAGTTAGTGGGAGAAGTGGACATAGATTAGATGAGTGAATTAGATGTCTTAAAAGAAAAATTAATTTTGAGAAGAGAGCTTGATTGTTTGGATTGAGATTTAGGTGAGGATGTACATTGGAAGGGTATATTATATGTCTTGGATGATAAATCAAATTTGGTTGAATGATAGTATTGTTTGGATTGGGATTAATCATTGTGAGATGTCGTAGATGAAGGGATTGACCCTAAAATAGATGTTGTAACACTAGATTGCTGGAAAGATAAAAGGCGACTTTTTATGAGGATATACGAGGAGATGTTTTGTGATGTTTACCATGAGCCTTAGATTTTGATTTAGAAACTTACCCTTAGCAAGGATAATAGTAATTTCAACTAGAGGATCTAAAGGTGGTGGTGTGGATATTGATGGAGAAAGCGTCCTAAAACAAGAATATAATATTAATGGAGAAATGGGTGTTTGTATGATGTGACTAATGTGATCTATGTGAGATGTGGATTGTTTAGGCATGGAAAGAGTTGATTTTGTAGAGGGAGAATGTAAACCATCTTTATTTGACTTAGGTCGATGTGTTTCTTCAATAGATGTTTCAAAGGATATCTTTGATAGGGTTGTAGATCGATAAGATTTTTTCATTGTGATAGACAGATTACGTAAAGAGTATTGGGATAGAACGGGTGATGTGGCCATGGGAAAGGATATAGAAAAATATTTCAAGGTAAGTAAATGTGGATTTGTTGATATGATAGATGTAGGGGTAATTGGGATAGATAGGGATGTAGGCTTATTTGGGATATTTGTATATGTGAGTGATGTGGTGATGGGCATGTTTGATGTAGATGTGGTTAAGGGGTTGAATATGACATGTTGGGAGATGAGAGGTGTAGATGAAGTGATACATATACTCAAAGCCAATGTGGATGTGGTTAAGGTAGTTGGTGTGATCGGTACGGAAGAAAGTGAAGAAGGAGAAATTGGGATTAACTCTAATGATGAGATAATGAGTGAAGGTGGAATGGATGTAGGTAAGGTAGTCAAATATCTATTGAAGGGGGTGTGGTAACCGATGAAGTAGACATGATAGGTAATGAAGTAGGTGAAGGATTAATGTCTGGCATAGAAGTAGTTGAGAATGGTAGATTCATAAATGTTTCGAATGGGGTTGATGTTGTAGGTGGGGTTGTAAAGGTACATGTGGTAGAAATGAGTTTAGTTGGGATGGTTGTAGAAATGAGTGATGTAGGTGTAGTAGTAGGTATGTTTGATGCAAATATGGGTTAAGGCATATATATGAGAGACATAGGGATATGTCTAGATATCAATGCGGCTGAAATAGGTGCTAAGGATGAATATGATGTGGTATATTAGGTCATGATTGAAGTGGATGATATACAATCAACTTTGATGTGGATGTGATAAGGGTAGGAGAAGGAGTAGGTTTAGGAAAATAAGTAAAAGTTGATATTGTTGTGACAGGTTCCAAATAAGTGGTGGGAACAATGTCTAAGGTTGAATCATGTAGGGTTGGTTATGAGGTGAGCTCTTGATTAACGATATGAATGGCGTAAACATTTGATAAATGAGACGTAAAGGGGGTGGTTTGAATTTTTGATGGTTGATTAGGAAAATGGTGCATAACTCTGTTGAGGGGTTGAATAGGTGAATTGGTGGAGTTGTCTAATTCGATATCAGCTTTATTTATAAGTTTTGGATACGATCTTTGAAGGAATGGCATTTCTCAATGTCTTGGCCTTTGACTCGAAGATATTTCTGATAGTGGGTTTCGTGATACCAAATAGGCTTGGGTTGCAAGTTGTCCATGGTTTGCATGTGAGGAATTTGGATAGAGTTTACGACCATCAACTTGTCAAATACTAAACTATATGATTCTCCTAAGGGAGTGTATTTGATTGTTTGTTGAGTGGCTTGTTGCTCAGTAGATGTGGATGGGGAATTAAGAACCATGGCATTGGATGTATCCTTAAATATGTCATTATGTATGGATGGTTTAGTAGATTCAATTTTAAGCTTGGTTGATCTTAGTTTAGGATTCCCCTACTCAATGGCACGGGTTTGGAGTTTATGAGCCATGGTAAAGGCTTCATTAAAGGTTTGGAATGATTTGATTTGTAAAGTAGATGATATATGTTTTTTCACATGATCACGGTAATATTTCGGTGAGTTCCGTTTGTTGAAGGGAAAAGGAGAGTTGGTTTATAATGACATGCCACCCTATGATAAAGTCTGTGATAGAATTGTCATCAAAGCTGTTGGATGGTGTACATGTAAGCGATAGTAGTTTGGCATGCAATGTTGATCGAAAAGTGTTCTAAGAATAAATTTGCAAGTTGGGAAAAGGAGAATATAGAATATTGCGAGATATTGTTGTACCAATCTAATGCGGGGACGAGACAAGGAAATGGAGAAAGTGTGAAGCAGTAGATCGTGATCATGTGCAATAAGACAACATTCCTGTTTAAATACATGGAGATGTTGTTAGGGATATTCCTTGTTGTTAAACTCAGTAAACTTTGAATTTTCCAATGAGGAGGATAGGGTTTGATTGGAACCGATGGATGAATCGGTTCGAAGCGGATTTGTTCATAGGATAATGTATCCTTAGGTGCCAAGATAACAACTTTTAAACTAGCCAACTGATTCATCAAGGCATGAATTGGATCACTCAATGTGTTGTTAGGTTGAGATTGAATTGGTTGTGTGGTTTGAAATGTGGTTTGATGAGGTAGATGATACATTTGTGGATGTGTGGGTGTTTGGGGAATTGTTTGATAAGGTGGTTGATAAACTTGTGGGTGGGATGTTTGCGGAATCATTTGATGAGGATTAACATATGCCATTGGTTGAGATGGGATATGTTGTTGTAATGGTTGGTGTTGAGAAATAGGGACATGATGTGACCATTGAAGTTGGGTAGGTTGTTGTGGTAAATGAGAAGTGGGGATATGAGTGTTACGAGATTGAGATGGTTGGGGCATACTGATGGGTAGGAAAGTAAGTGCTAAGAGGTTTAGATGGTTGGATAGGCATATTAGTAGCGGATGAAATAAAATTGACAAAAAGGGGATCCACCAATTGAGGAGATTGAGAGAGTTGAGATATTGTGGAGGTTTTACGAAATACGAAATCATATATGGGATTACGAGGCCGGTCCAAGTTTTTTTAAAGGAGCTAGAGATGGTGTTGTGGTTTGTTTAGAAAGATCATATTGGGAAGAGATATGGAGATTGGTGTCAAGGTTGGGACAAGCTTGGATGACATGGTTCTCATGAGGTGAGACCATGGAGCTGGAGGTTGGATAACCAAAGGTGTGGTTTCAAGATCAAAATCTTCTTGAGAGATATCGTTAGGAGCAGTAGTTTTATTGGGTGGAGGAAATTATTGTTTCGTTTTGATTTCAGAGAGAGTGAAAATAGGTTTGAAATAGAGAAACATCTGTTTATTTAATTTGTTGACAAATAAATCAAGCAACATTTTTTAATCATCATGTTTAATTTAGAGGATGTGAATAGAAAAGTGGATAACAAAGGTTCCTAGAGAACGATAGTCTAAGGTTGATTTCAGTAGTTTTTTCTTGGGAAGCGTCGAGACGGTTTCTGTTGGGTTTTCAAGTCCCAATCAGTTAACCAAGTGAGAGGAGTATTTGAATTTGTTGAATTTGTTTGTGAATCAAGGTTGTGTGTGATAAGTGAAATGCAAAAGGTTAAACCCCTAGTTAAATTATCTGATCAGGTAAGATGTATGGGGTTTTTTTATACCAAACTTGAAATGTGAAATTTGATGTACACAATTAACCAGAAAAGGAAATTACAATGCATAAAAGAGAAAATAGGAGGAAAAAAAAAAACTTGGTGAATGCTTTCCCCTGTTATTTGATTTCACGTGATAATGACGTTGGTGGCCAGAAACATCTGTGTACCCTAGACTTACACTATTTATGACTATAGGAGGGGTCGATGAATGATATTTTATGTGGGTTCTTTTATTTCAACAAGTGATCTTTGATGGCGTTGTTTGATGGTCGCGAATATGTAGATTTCACCTGGAAAAGAAGATAAATGTAATTAGTTGATATGGTTAAGAAAGGCGATATAGATGTTGTCAAAAAGTTCCTTCATAGAAAAAATAACAATAATGAACCTAATTAATTAAAAAAATCGTAGACCAACATTCGTATACAATAAGAGGAAATAAGCTACGAAAGCTATTAGTAGACCATAAACTAAGAGATAAATTAAGAACTGATATCTTTATTAAAATAAATGATCAAAGAAACTATGAACTAATAAACATAGGACACAAACGATGAAATAAACGATTAAATGCTAAGATACACTATAAACTATCCATATTATTAATAATAATAATAATAATAATAATAATCTATTAAAGAAGCTATGAAATGGACTTTATGAAAAGAACTTGAAGCAAATTAATTGATTCGAAATCGATTCGAGATGAGGGATGCATTTAGTTTTTCCAGGTGAAAAAATTCGCACATAGGCCCACACAACTCAGGTGCTTTATAGATTATTGGAGTGTATCCATGCCACAGTTAGACTATTTTCAGCCAAGCATGAAAAAGGTGTCTCAACTTTACTCACCCACACGTGTGGGACCAACAAATTGACTTCCCACCACAACAAGCGCCAATGGGTCATTCTACGTGGGGAAGAGTGTTTCCAAAAGGTAGATCAATTTACAAAAATGGTGGATCATTTTGATGGAAAGGAAAACCAAATCAAATCTTTCCTTTAGGAAAAGAAAAGTCAAAAGTTGAATCTGGGAGGATGGGTAGATTGAAAATGGTTGGTCATATTGCACATGGACGTGGCTCTTCACATGTTTGATGACATAATGAGAAGCACAAGAACGAGAAATCTATAATTGGCTATGGTGCTAGAAAACATGTACTAAAGAAGTGTAAGCCAGTCACTGTGAAGAAACATTATAATCATTACCACAAAGCTTACGTGAATTTGAAACGAAACCTGAAGCAGTTGGAAGCACCAAGCATCGGAGGTTTGTGAGTCTGCGTGGATATTCCTATCTACGTGGGAAATCACGGTCGAGCCACTACCCACAAAGCTTACCTGGATGTAAAACTGAGTTGTAACCCGTTGGAAACAACCACGTATCAGAATCTCGTGGGTCACCTCTCAAAAAAAGCTTGGGGTGAATTATAAATGGAGCATGAAACAGTTGAGACTATGTGGCGGTGAGGCAACAAGGATGGCTCGTGCAGAGCGTGAGATGGAGTGAAGTTATAGGTGGTGGGGGTAGAACCTGCGTGGTGGGGAGATTTACATGGTTGGGTTATGAGGTAAGCCGAGACATGGTAAAACTTCTTAGCAAATGCACGCCATTAGATATCCCTTTCCCGACTCCCTAGATTCCCAAATATCTAATACTTCGGAGATATAGAAATTACTATATCTTCAGCATCCATTGCAGAGAGTTCACGATCCAGGTTTCATACATGGGCTTCCTTGGGGCAACAGGAGAAAATTACATTGACTTGGCCAACAGAGTGAGCAATTAGAAACTTTGAGTACAGGCGTAGATATGTAGGTGATACCGATTAATTGAAAATCTCCAACTATCGGGAAGAATTCACGAATACAAGTGTTATGTTGGAAGTTCGAATCACAGGATGGGTACATCTAGGGTAAAGATGATTTGTGCGATTGAGATCTATGAAATAGCACTAGGAGAATTCGGTTTGAGAATTATCAACTCATACGCAGAATACGGACAATTTCCTTTTACTTGGTGTTATATATTATCAACTTCATGATTTTGATATGTGCATTGCAAAAAAAAAAAAAACTAAAAACATAAAAATGAGGTGCTTGGAATCAATCATCAATTTACTACGTGTATTGAGAACATAGCCAATGTATGGACATGAAAGATCTGTAGGATTGGGCTAAGCCGAGGAGAAAGAATGGATGATATAATGGTGACCAACGATGGGGCTCGGGAGATGGATGTGTGTTGAGGTCGCGGGTAGGAAAGGGATGTAAGAGTCGAATGGACGAGTGGCTGAGGAGAGGGAGAAGGGAGTGGGATGGTAGGTAAGGAGTCGTTGGGATGTGAGGAATTGGCTCGATCTAGCTACAGGGAGATGAGAGATAGACAGGGGATGGGTAGGGGATAGGAAATGGCTTAGTTAGGATTCCGAAAGTTTTTTTTTTTAATTTAAGTTAATTTTATGTAATAATTATTTTATTTTTTTAAATTAATTTTTTTAACAAAAACAACAATAACATGAATATTTTATATCAATTATAAGCCTTGTCAAATCAACAAAACGAACTTACCTCAATGACGACAACAATGAATATATGTAAAAAGCACACCACTCCGGTGGATACAACTTTAAATCCTACAAAAATTTAGTTTAGAAACAAAATATTTGTAGAAGATATTGAAAGTGACGAGAGCTATGAAACCCGACAACCGATATACTTATGCCATTTGCACAAGATTAGCAAAGGAACAAACGAAATGACTAGATCTTGGATCTGTCCCACCGGACGTGCCATAATGTTTATGCAGAAATTTCATTCTTACGCGAGTGAACGCCGATCTTTGGAAGCCACCAAAGAACGTCGAATGATGGAGGGCTTAATACCTCGGATGTGGATGTGGATCTTTGGGTGCCGAGAAGATAGATCTATGATAATGTGTGCAAGACTACACAAGATTGGATTAGGTAAACATATGTGGGGGTTGATTGAACAAAGCTATTTCCAAGAAGTTGTGAACTCCCTTGGAAGATGTCAACCCCCATGTCAACAAATAGAGGAATAAATGACTAGTAGTAGATAATGTGTAGAAGAAAATAAATGCAATATACCAAGTAAATGGAATGGTGAGGGCATTTAGCTTGTGTTATGCTTTGGTGATGAAACGGGCATCAGGATGGCAAGATGATGAACAATGTCAAAGTTGTAACACCCGTAAAAATGACGTTCTATGAACACATTAAAAACTTAAACAATTATCCCGAAAGTTGTGGCAACTTTTATTTTTGTTTTAAGTTAAATGGTTGCAAGGGTGTCAACCCCTAGTGAACATTAAATTAGTTTTCCACCAATAAAGTCCACTTTGCAAATGATGGTCTAGGTCTGAGTTAAAAGAATAAATATAGTTAATTTATTTCTAAGGTCAAATAATTAACATTCAACTAGGAAGGTGCCATAATTTTATTTACTTGGTTAAGTGATTTCTCCTCTTTAATTATTAATCCAACCCAAAATCATTAACCTCATACTTAGTTAATTTAGTTCCATAATCTTAATAACTAAAAAGTCCATTTTCTTACTTTTTTCTAAAAATACTAGGAATTAAACTAATGGCTTTGCCAACCAAGGTATTTAAATAGCCCCATTCACCCATCTACACATACCTTTAAAATTTATTTAAATTTTTTATAAAATTCATTCCTACTAAGAAAAATTAGGGTTGACCCTCAACTCTTGGATCAATTCCATTTTGGCCACTAGATCCTTTGGTTCCAAACTAACCCTAAAATTCCTTAAGAATTTCTATTAAATCATTTTCCTTACCCTAGTCTCCTCATTTGGTCTATTTTCTTTTGTTTAATTTGCAGGTTGCAAAAATGGAATCCGTGGGACCAATGAAGGAAGAAACTATGGAGGAATTCTCGAAGTCAAGCTTAGTTTAGTCTAGGTTGTAGATTGGTTATTGTAATTTTGTTCATTCAAGGATTGAACGGATTTCCTTTACAAATCTATTTTTATTACAAAACTATTTGTATATTGAGTTCTCTAATTGGGGAAAACCCTACCTCCATTAATATATATGAGATCTATCACTTCTAGTTAACCATTTGAATTTTTTTTTTGAACAATGAGTTTTAATCATCCTTTGCTTGCTGGAAGTTTCTTATGAAATTTTACGAGCTTAAATTTTAATTAGACCAAGTTAAAATTTATACAGACGCGGATCTGTGTTTTTCCACCGTAAGTGAAAGAACCGCTTCCCAAAGTATGCTAGTGGTTCTGGGACTCTCGCCCTATTTGGGTGATGAATCACAAACCACCACCTTGCCGAAGCAGTGGTTTTGAGACCGCCACCTTGCTTGAGCAACGGTTACGAGATCGCCGCTCTGCACATGGTGGCGGTTCTATTTCTTAGAAACAAAACCTTCATTTTTGATATTTCTCAAAAAAAAAAGTCACTAGAGTGTCTTAAAATTCATTCTGAACTTAAATTTATGCACCTAAAGTTTCTAGTTGTAAGATTTAACTCATCTATTCATTCCATAGTAAAATTACTCCTTTTTAAAGCATTTTCTATTTTAATAGTAACAACAACAACTACAAGATCATTTTCATTTTGTTCAACAAATTTTCTTTCAAGTCCAAAAGTAAAAAGGAACTAAATCTACTTCTAATATTGTTATTTTTCCTTACTACCAAATGTAACATTTCAACATAATAATATACTTAAAATTTATTGCTTCTTTCCATTTTCACTACAACTTATTTGTTCAAATAACTACTAACAACTTTATTCCACATTCAAGTTTGCCATGCATACACTATTAGCATCTTACAACTTCTATATTTCTTCTTTCTCATTTACAATAATAAAACCAAACAAAAATGAAAGTAAACTTTCTTTTCCTTGAGCATAGCTCATTTATTTTAAAGAAAAGAACTTCTTTTCTCACAATACAAACTAAAACTAAACTTTTAAACATGATTTACATTTTGGTTCATTCCTTTACATACTACCATTTGAGGAGAAAGAAAATTATACAACTCTTCAATGAGCTTCCTTCAAATAATATTACAACTTACAATACAACATTTCCTTTAAACAAAATACAATATTAAAAGTCTTCCACCTTGAGTGGGAATAACAAGAAGTTTTCTCACAAGGAAAGATTTCTTTTGGACACCAAAAAATGCTCCAAGTTTCACATCACCAACAAGATCTCCACCATTCTTCATTTGATCAACAACAAAAAGGGGGAGAGGCAACACTCTCCACCCAACCAATAATCCAATGAGGAGAAGAAGTTATCCTCCTCATTAGCCCCCAAGCCCCAACCACATTGCAATAAAAAATGGATCCAACTCATGGCAAAAAACAAGCTTCCACATCATAATATAAAGATTTTACAACCATACCAAAACAAAAACAATACAACTACAATCACAAGAAGGAAACTAACAAAATATACAAGGCTTCAAAATGCAAAAGCCAAAGGAGCAAGGATCTATGGGGAGGTCACTTATGCCTCCCAATGGGAAATAGGTTCCCACCTAAAAACCCTCCAATATACATTTCAAATCCCCTACACCACTCTTATGCCTCCCTCAAGAACCTCTTATGAATCCCACATTCTCTTATGCCTCCCTACAATCTCTTATGTCTCCCTCATAAAAATAAACCAAGTAAGAAATGCAAGTAATTTCTTATGCAAGGAGGGGCACCCAACCTAGCTCCCTCAAAAACATGAAATAAAATCTTATGCCTCCCTAAATGGAAGATCCCCATAGTCCCCTCCTACACCACACTTAGGAAATCTACCAAAGCACACAAAAAACATATACATATACACAATATAAAAGAAAACATTTAACAAGAGTGTAGCTCCTACCTTTCCATGGTAGAGCTTGATCCAAGAGTCACACACCAAGCTCCTTCAAGCCCAAACTATCACCAACAAGCTCCAAAAAATCCACAAGCACTCCAAAATCCTCCAACTCCAAAATTAAAGAGCACAAAAGAAATCAAGTAACCCCCAAACAAGCAAAAGAACTTGAATAAATAGAAAAGGGAGAGAGGAGGGTGAGGTGGCTCCATGTAGGATGCCACATCACTCATCCTCAACTCCACCTCACAAGTCAAACCTCAACCCCAATGCACAATAAATTGGTGGGTGAGAGGAATGACAAACCTCTTACACACACAATCCAAGCCCACACCCCTAAGGAAAAAATTTAAAACCCATGTAAGAAAAGTGTAATAAATGTCACTTTTTAACTTACAAAACACATAATGGGGTCTATTTTTACCCCCAATCCATAGGTAGGTTTGGTATAGTAATTTAAGAGGTGTGGGACAAGTTTAACTTGTCCCACAAGCCTCCAAAATTGGCCCTTAAGGCCAAATCCGAATTTCCATGAAGGGGTAGAGTGTACAACACTCAAGATCACATACACTCAACTTACAACACATAAACCAAAGAACCATCTAATCTAATAAATTACCTATTTTGTCCCATCTATAATTAGTTTAGTAACATGATTAATTAACTTAATTAAGACACAATTTAAATAATTAATACAAGGAAATTACATCACTATAAAATCACATACTAAAATTAAATAAAGGAAACTAAATAAAAGAACAACACACAAACCCCTTGGTCACAATTGGAGGTAATCCCCCCATGGGAACCCCCTAACAATAATTCAAACACACACACAACAAAAATTACATGTTGTCATGGTGACCATTGTTGAATTCATCTAGCATTCCAATGTGGTTGGTCTCCAATCCCCCCATTGTTTGTTGTGATAATGTTTACCTGCAAAAACACATAATACCTCCTTCGGCCTGTGGCCACATCAAAACATCCAAGATAAAATATAAATATAAATCCACAATCATCTACATATGAATCAAATCATCATCTAGGAAATTAACATTATCATTTACAATTTCTAACAACATCTTGATTCTACATTTCATCAATATCAATAGATCACAAAATATTTCAATTGTTAAGGTCTACTCAATATGATGAAAATATCACATATCAGAAATATATAACCTTGTCAACAACATATTGTCATCAATATAAAATGTCTCTAATAATCCACACACATCATACTATGATTTAAATCCAACTATAGTCACATTATCTCTAACATATAACATCATGCTAAGTCAAAATAATACAAAATGTCCATAAGTATAGTCAACAATATCGAAATCAATAGTAATAAGTGTCGAAGGGAAGTGGGCACTCATTCCCCTCCCCTTAGACATGACATCCTCCTAGAAGTCACTAAAACAGGTTTAGAAACTAGACTCGTAGCAATGTAGCATCCTCCCATGTAGCAAGTAGTATTCATCATACCTGTCCCACTGGACCCAAACCTAGTCAATCTCTCTACCTCAAAATCCCTGGGTCTTGCACTCTAGTATATAGATGGGCTCCACCATCACCTTCCCCTAATCCTACACCTAGGATACGGTCCAATCTAATACGTGAGAATGATCAACAATGTATCTCCTAAGCACAGAAACATGAAACACATCGTGGATATGAGACAAGCTAGGTGGAAACGCTAGGCGATAGACCAACAGACCGATATGTTCCAAGATCTCAAAAGGACCAATAAATCTAGGAGAAAGCTTAGAGCCAACCCATAACGGATATGGATCTTATGAGGTTTGACATGAAGAAACACCTTCGTGCCCACCTCATAAATATGATTTGTCCTATGTTGATCTGTAATTTCTTCTTCTTCTTGTGCACTCTCTAGCAATCTTTGCCTAATCATAACAACTTTCTACTCCATATCCTGAAATAAGGCTGGCCCAAGAGAAACCCTATCCTCTAACTTGTCCCAACTAAGAGGTGTCATGCACTCTCTGCCATAAAGTTCTTGAAAAGGAGCCATGCCTATCGAACTCTGGAAACTATTATTGTAGGAAAACTCCACCAAGTACAAATAATCCTCCCATCTCGACTGATGATCCATAATATACATCCTAAGCATGTCCTCTAAGATCTGATTCACCCACTCAGTCTATCCATCTATCTTAGGTGATACGCTATGCTGAAATTGATATTTGTCCCGAGAGCATGTTGTATGGTGATCCAAGAAGTGGAAAGTTTACAAAGGATCGCAGTCATAAATTATCTGTTGTGGAATCCGTGTAATCTAAAAATCTCATCAATATATACCCATGCCACTGAACTAGTTGTGTAGGTTGTCTTCACTAGAGAAAAATGAGCCACTTTCGTCAATTTATCCACTATGACCATGATGGCGTAATGGTGGTATCTCAATGTCGGTAACCCAACTATGAAGTCCATGGAAATGGTGTCCCATTTTTACTATAGTATGAGGCATGAGGAAAGAGAAAACCAACTGACACAACCGTAGATGTTGATGCTCGGCCTATTCACTATTTCAAGAGAAGACTCATCTTCTCACTACTCAGATGGGCTGAATAAGGTGCATGATGAGCCTTGTCAAAATGTCCTGTCTCAAGCCTAGAAACTATCATGAGGCCATCTATCTCAGTGAAAATCCTACTCCACAAACTTGTACCTTGTAAGGTAGAAAAGTAGCCATAGCCACTTGTCTCGTACCCACTAAAGTAGCCATAGCCACATGTCTGTCTACAACCACATTCTCCTTCCCATTCACATGCTCTATCTCCATATCATACTCACAAAGTAACTCCATCCAATGTCGTTGATGAGTGTTGAGATTGGGCTACGTGAAGAGGTGGCGAAGACTCAAGTGATCACCATGAGTGTAAATCTCTAGCCAAGAAGGAAGTGTCTCCACCACACCAAGGCATTCACAACTGCTAAAAGCTCAAGATATTGATTCAGATAATTGAGGTCATAATATTTGAGTTTTGAGACTCAAAAGCAACTACTTTTCCCTCCTACATCAACACACCTCCAAGTCCTACCAAAGAAGCATCTGTGCAAAACGAAGAACTCACCCTGAGGGTCTAGTACTGCAAGAATAGGCACTTTCATGAGGCATTCCTTCAATGTCCTAAAAGCCTACTCACATCTATCTAACCATACAAAATTCTTCCCTTCATTTGAAGGGAAATGATGGGTGCATAATCCGAGAAAATTCTGAACAAATCTCCTATAGTATCCTACCAAACCCATGAAGTTGCACACCTCGGTCACACTAGTGGGTGTTAGCCAATCCATAATAGCTTGAATCTTGGAAGGATCGACTGTAATACCTTCCCCATAAATGATGTGGCCCAAATATGCACCTATTTATGAAAGAATGTACACTTCTCAAGTTCCGTAAAGATGTTTCTCACGAAGAAAGTGAAGAACCTAGCGAAGGTAATCCTCGTGCTCCTCACGCATACGTGAGTAAATCGGAATATCATCAAGGAAGATGAGCATGAAGTGATCAAAAAATTCCTGAATACCCCATTCATCAATCTGATGAACATTGCAAGGGAATTTGTACGGACAAACCAAAAGGCACTACTATGAACTCGTAGTGGCCATATCTTGTATGGAAGGCAATCTTATGAATATTTACCTCCATGAACCTCAGCTGAAGATAACTTCACTTAAGATCTATCTTTGATAATACTATGGGCCCCTTCATCTGATCAAATAAATTATCAATGCGTGGAAGGGGTAACCATTCTTGATCGTTACTTTTTTCAATGGTTGTAATCAATACACAACTGTAGACATTCATCCTTCTTCTTTCAAAAATCACCAGTGCACCCAAGGGGATACACTAGGATGGATTAGGCCTTTCTCTAGAAGTCCCTCAAGCTGCAACTTGAGCTCACAGAGCTTAGGGGTAGTCATCCGATAAGGTGCTCGTGAGATAGGCTTTGCACTGGAACCAAATCTATGTGGAAATCTATCTCACGTGGGGAGGTAACCCCGATAGCTCCCCTGGAAAAACATCAGAAAACTCTCTCAAGATGTGATGGTCATCAAGGGATGGTCCACTAGACTCATCCTCAAATTTGTCACTAATCATAACAGCATACATCTAACAACCTTGTCACACACACCACTTAAGCTACATAGTGGAGATGGTGCGAATGGAAATGAGCCTCCTAACTCTTCTATCACTGACTCAACTCCTAGATCATCTATACAAGTAATAGTCTTATGGTAACAGTCCACTCTAGCTTTGTGTGTAGAAAACCAGTCCATGCCCAAGATGACTCCATATGAACCCAATGGAAGGATACGAAGATCCGAGGTAGTGGTGAAGGGTCCCAAATCCACTACACACTCCTTAACTAAGGAGTCTATAGAAATTTTAGCTCCATAAGCCATCTCAACATCCCAACTAAGACCCTGCCTAATTGTCACTAGCCTGCAATGCTCTACTAAGGATGGTGCAATAAATGAATCAGATGAACCAGAATAAAAAAATATGGAGGTGGAAATACCACTAATACTACATGTCATCTCTATCATGGTACTCTGGTGCTCATCCTGGCGGTTCTCAACCGCTATGTAGATCCGATGGCTACATCCCATGTCACCAATAGTAGGCTCTAAAATCTACACCTTACCCTTGTTACTAGGGTTATGTGGGCACTCTCTCTAATGATGTCCAACAATGCCACAACTATAGTAGCTTCCCTGGTCCTCTCGGACCGGTGAGATACAAGCTCCACAGTACTCTAGAGGTCTTTTTGTGGATCCATGATGATCCGGCTATGCACTACCGAGGTCTCTACTGATGAGCTCCTGCTAACTAAGTCTTATTGTACCATGTTTCCTAATGGGAACCCTAGGAGGAGGCCCCATACTCTGCCCCCTCTTTGCGTTGAACCTTTGAGGAGGTCTATAAGGTGGGTGGGTCTAGTTGTTGTTATTCTTGTTAAGGTGGCTACTGGTGGTGGCCTCGAATGATGACCGTATCTTGAACCTGTTTCGCTTGAGGAGGAGGAGATGACCCCTCGACCTGTTATCCTGCATCTGCTGGATGTGGCTCCAAACTCTATCCCTGCCTCTGCATCTTCCCCATCTTTCCCCATGTCTATGGGAAGTGAATGCATCGCACCACCAAATCTAAATTTAGGCCCTTGATGAACCTGTGAATCTATACCTACTCATCCTGCATATAGTCGACATACTGGAGTAGGTCCAGAAATTGACTCTCATACTTAGCTATAGTCATAGATGCCTAACGGAGGTCATGGAACTCGTCTATCCACTACTAAATAAACCTCCTGGATAAATACCTACTCCTGAACCACTCCTCAAAGAGCTCCCAAGTAACTATCTCTAAGTCAACATGGAGCTTCTTCTCCTTGATCCTCCACTAGACACCTACTCCATCCCTCAGAAGATGGATCGTAACATGAGATTTCGTGTTGCTAGTACAAGGGTAGAGCTTGAAGCACCCACTCAAGCTCACCAACCAGCCTCTACCTAAAACCACCTATATCTCCAGAATAGTGAGATGGTCATAGCTTTAGGATCTCCCTGATATAGTATGCAACTAATGACCGACAAACCCGTGTCTCTCTGCATGCTCTTCCCTAGGCCTAGGGCTCGAGATCTGTCACTATGTCCTGAAATCCTATCTCCATGCCCTCTCTATGATGACTCGCCCTAGATTACTCTACACAGGAGTTATCCACCCTATGTTCCTCATTATGTCGAGGAGATGCATGAGCCTCCACTAATGGCTCCATATCATGTCTAGAAAGTCATCCTCCTAAGGACCCTCCGCGTATAGCGGCATTGACGTCTTGAAGCATCTGTAAAATCTGAGGTAGAATGGTCACTACCACCTGATCTAGAGGTGGAAAATCTAGATCTATGTGAAAGGACACCTCATCTAGTCTAATTCACGCCTTCCCGCATGCATACGAAGGCAAGAGTTAGTTCATCGTTTTATGTTTTATTTCAGTTTTCTATGTTTTCTATATTATACAATTATCAGATAGTGTGGTTTTCTAGGTTTAAAAGAAAACAAATTTGCGTTAGGTTAAGTGTTCATGTCTCATGTTTTCTAGTGTGCCCAAGGGTCCATGCTATGAAACCTCTCTCTGACACCAAGTGTAACGCCCATAGGAACACATTAAAAACTTAAACACTTATCCTGAAAGTAATGCCATTTTTTTAAGATAAAAGGTTGTAAGGGTGTCAACCCCTAGTGTACATTAAATTAATTTTCACCAATAATCTCTACTTTACAAATGATGGACCAGGTCTAAGTTAAAGATTAAATATTTTTAATTTATCTCTAAGGTCAAATAATTAACATTCAACTAGGAAGGTGTCATAATTTAATTTACTTGGTTAAGTGTTTTCTCCTCTTTAATTAATATTCAAACCCAAAATGATTAACCTTATACTTAGTTATTTTAGTTCCATAATCTTAATAACTTAAAAGTCCATTTCATTAATTTTCTAAAACATACTAGGAACTAAATTAATGACTTTGCACACCAAGGTATTTAAATGGCCCCATTCACCCATCTACACATACCTTTAAAATTTATTTAAAACATTTATAAAATTCATTCCTACCAAGCAAAAGTAGGGTTGATCCTCAACCCTTGGATCAATTCAATTGTGGCCACTAGATCCTAGGGTTCCAAACTAACCCTAAAATTCCTTAATAATTTTTATTAAATCATTTTCTTTACCCTATTCTCCTCATTTGGTCTATTTTCTTTTGTTTAATTTGCAGGTTGGAGAAATAGAAGCCATGGGAGCAAGGAAGGAAGAAACTATGGAGGAATTCTCAAAATCAAGCTTAGTTTAGTCTAGGTTGTAGATTTATCATTGTAATTTCTTTCATTCAAGGATTGAAGGGATTTCCTTTACAAATATGGTTTTATTACAAAACTATTTGTATATTGAGTTCTCTAATTGGGGAAAACCCTACCTCCATTAATATATATGAGATCTAACACTTCTAGTTAACCATTTGAAGATTTGTTTTCTTTGAACAATGAGTTTTAATCATCATTTGCTTGCTGGAAGTTTCTTATGCAATTTTACGACATTAAAATTTAATTAGACCAAGTTAAAATTTACATAGACATAGATCTATGTTTTTCCGTTGTATGTGATAGAACCACCGCCCTACTTGGGTGATGAATCAAGAACCGCCGCCTCTGACCGGTGGCGAGTTTTGAGACCACCACCTTGCTTGAGTGGCGGTTACGAGACCACTACTGCTGCGGGGTGGCGGTCCTATTTCTTAGAAATAGAACCTTCATTTTTGAGATTTCTCAAAAAAACAAAAGTCACTAGAGTGTTTTAAAATTCATTATGAACTTAAATTTATGCACCTAAAGTTTCCAGTTGTAATATTTAACTCATCTATTCATTCCATAGTAAAATTACTCATTTTAAAGCATTTTCTATTTAATAGTAATAACAACAACTACAAGATCATTTTCATTTTTTCAAAAAAATTTCTTTCAAGTCCAAAAGTAAAAGGAAACTAAATCTACTTCTAATATTGTTATTTTTCCTTACTACAAAATGCAACATTTCAACATAACAATATACTTCAAATTTGTTGCCTCTTTCCATTTCCACTACAACTTATTTGTTCAAATAACTACTAACAACTTTATTCCACATTCAAGTTTTCCATGCATACACTATTAACATATTACAACTTCTATATTTCTTCTTTCTCATTTACAATAATACAACTTCAACAATGAAAGTAAACTTTCTTTCCTTGAGCATAGCTCATTTCTTTTAAAGCAAAGAACTTCTTTTCTCACAATACAAACTAAAACTAAAATTTTAAAATGATTTACATTTTGTTTCATTCAATTACATCCTACCATTGAGGATAAATAAAAGTATACAACTCCTCAATGAGATTCCTTTAAATAATATTACAACTTACAATACAACATTTCCTTTAAACAAAATACAATATTACAAGTCTTCCACCTTGAGTGGGAATAACAAGAAGGTTTTCTCACAAGGAAAGATTTATTTTTTGACACCAACAATGCTCCAAGTTTCACATCACCAACAAATAGCTCCACCATGTTTCATTTGATCAACAACAAAAAAAGGGGGAGAGGTAACACTTTCCACCCAACCAATAATCCAATGAGGAGAAGAAACTATCCTCCTCATTGCCTCCCGAGCCCCAACCACATTCCAATGAAAAATGGATCCAACTCATGGAAAAAAAACAAGCTTCAACCTCACAATAAAAATATTTTATAACCATACCAAAACACAATCAACACAACTATAATCACAAGAAGGCAACTAAAAAAATATACAAGGCTTCAAAATGCAAAATCAAAAGGAGCAAGGATCTATAGGGAGGTCACTTATGCCTCCCAATGGGAAATATGTACCCACCTAAAACCCTCCAATATACATCTCAAATCCCTACAACACTCTTATGCCTCCCTCAAGAACTACTTATTGCTCCCACATTCTCTTATTCCTCCCTACAATATCTTATGGCTCCCTCATAAAAATAAACCAAGTAAGAAATGCAAGAATTTTCTTGTCCAAGGTGGGGCACCCAACCCAACTCCCTCCAAAACATGAAATAAACTCTTATGTCTCCCTACATGTAATATCCCCATAGTCCCCTCCTACACCAAACTTAGGCAATCTACCCAAGCACCCAACAAGCATACCAAAACACACAAAAAACATACATAGATAAATAATATAAAAAAAACATTTACAAGAGTTTAGCTCCTACCTTTCCATGGTAGAGCTTGTTCCAAGAGTCACACAACAAGCTCTTTCAAGGCCAAACTATCACAAACAAGCTCCAAAATCCTTAAGAACTCTAAAATGCAAGAGGACAAAAATAAATCAAGTAACCCCCAAACGAGAAAAAGAACTTGAATAAATAGAAAAGGGAGAGAGGAGGGTTAGGTGGCTCCATGTAGGATGCCACATTATTCATCCTCAACTCCACCTCACAAGTAAAACCTCAACCCCAATGCATAATAAATTAGTGGGAGAGAGGAATAACAAACCTCTTACACACACAATCGAGCTCACACCCCCTAAGGACAAAATGTAAAACCCATGTAAGAAAAGTGCAATAAATGTCATTTTTGACTTACAAAACACATAATGGGGTTTATTTTTGACCCCCCAATCCATAGGTAGGGTTGGTATATTAATTTAAGAGGTGTGCAAAAAGTATAACTTGTCCCACAAACCTCCAAAATTGGCCCTTAAGGCCAAATCCGAATTTTTATGAAGTGGTAGAGTGTACAACACTCAAGATTACATACACTCCACTTACAACACATTAACCAAAGAACCATCTAATCTAATAAATGAACTATTTTTTACTATCTATAATTAGTTTATTAACATGATTAATTATGTTAATTAAGAAACAATTTAAATAATTAATACAAGGAAATTACATCACTATAAAATCACATACTAAAATTAAATAAAGGAAACTAAATAAAAGAACAACACACAAACCCCTTGGTCACAATTGGAGGCTATCCCCCATGGGAACCCCTAACAATAATTCAAACATACAAACAACAAAAATTACATGTTTCCATGGTGACCATTGTTGAATTCATCTAGCATTCCAATGTGGTTGGTCTCTAATCCCCCTGTTGTTTGTTGTGATAATGTTTACCTGCAAAACACATAATACCTCCTTTGGCCTCGTGGCCACATCAAAAAATCTAAGATAAAATATATGCAATATAAATCCACAATCATCTACATATGAATCAAATCATCATCTAGGCAATTAACATTATCATTTACAATTTCTAACAACATCTTGATTCTACATTTCATCAATATCAATAGGATCAAAAAATTATTTCAATTGTTAAGGTCTACTCAATATGACGAAAATATCACATGTCAGAAATATATAACCATGTCAACAACATATCATCATCAATATAAAATGTCTCTAATAATCCACACACATCATACTATGAATTGAATCCAACAATAGTCTCAAGTATCTCTAACATCTAACATCATGCTAAGTCAAAATAATACAAAATGTCCATAAGTATAGTCAATAGTATCGAAATCAACAGTAATAAGTGTCGAAGGGAATTGGGAACTAAAAATCTTTCTCCAAAACTCCTCACCTGTAACTTATAATAATGGAAAAGGTTTTCCTTGACCTCAAACTTGCAAAATTTATTTCCGAAATTTCTTATTATTGAAGTTTATTTAGAATTTTCTTATTATTTCTAAAACTTTTCTTGAAAGAAGGGAAGAAGGCATGTATATATACTATGGGGAGGTGGTTAACTGAGGGATGTTAGATAACCGTTGTTTACAAAATTAACCTTGATTAAAAGACATGATTTGAATTTGATATGAATTGGATTTGATGGAGTGGGGCTCATGATTCAAAAAGAAAGGATGTGATATTGAGTGGGGCATGATTGAAAAGGTTAGGTGGAATAATGCATCCCATGAGGATTAATTTTTCACTATTATATATTTGAGTGGGATGTCAGATTTTGAATGTTTTTGGGGTATATAATGTTGGGGTATTACTTTTTAGGCGAGATATCGTATTTAATACAATAAATTTGATTTGATTACATGGGGTCCATTTGGGTTTATGATTTAGAGAATTAGGTGTAATAGTTAATGTGATGGGGATGATTTGGGTGCATGATGTGGATGATTTAGAGAATTAGGTGTAATAGTGGATGTGATGGGAATGAGTGGGGTACATGATGTGGATGATTTTGGAGCATTTTCTTAGTATGTGAGGTGATATTATTTAGGTTAATAATATTAATTATGATAGAGGCTTACATGGAATCCATTAACACATAATGATGATTAATGATTGATGGGGATGAATTAATTACTTAAAGGTAACTGTGATTTTTGGATTTATTTTAGAGAAAACGGGAATCAAGAGGATATGTTTAATAAAGGAGAGTGAAACACACAGTGTGATACCAAAAATAGTGTCTACGAGTTTCATCTCATGTTTCATTGAGCTTTGTGAAAGTAGTGACTGGTTTGTTTTACATCAATAGGTATGATACTATACCCATATGAAAACTTGAAAGTAATAAACAATGAAGAGGAGCTATGTTCATACCTGAAAATACCAAAAGTAGAGATGTTGCCAAGATACTATAACCTAAATTAGACACAAGCGCCTAGCGTGATCACGTCCTCCGAGGGTGCTCCTATATGAAGAATTATTGGATCTTGGTGTTGTCTAAAGATCTTACACATTCCAAATCCAACATGTTCATGTTAATACCTAGCACTGGAATCAACCCAAATATCCCTATACAAGCTAAGTCACTCTAATCTCCTATCTTGTAGACTTTTTAAATTTTTACATTCTAGATCTTACTTGTTACTATTAAACTCACTTGATCTCAATCCTATGGCATGATATTTAATATTTTATTAAATCAGTCTACCACATTGAATAGTTGACTACAAAATATCCTATATTGTGTTATGTATGTTACACATTTATTTCACTCATCACTACCTATTCTATTATATATGTTTCTAAGTCTCCTCCAAGCACTCTATATACTTTTACATTGGCTCATGATTCATCACATTGGTTCTCACCCTTCTCTCGAAAGGGGAAATTATTCGGGGTTATCCTATTAACCCTCCTACAATTATTTAAAAACAATTCTAACGTGAAAGTTACAACCGCACTATACACTACCACTCTATTCTCAATCGATCATGAAAAAATATTCAAATCCTAAAACATTTCTCACTAAAAATCAAAAAGTGGAATCTATGCCAAGCACAAAACTATCTTAGATTATCACAATTTCTTAAATTATCACAATTTCATCTTCAAATAACCTAATCTAGGGCCAATGCGATTTCCAAAAATGGCTCAAATCAATGAAATTTAACTAAGTACTACATTCCTATCGATATATATTGTTTCCAAAACTATTTTCAATATCATGAATTTTCCTTGCAGATGACCTAACTTGCGAGAAAATCTAATAAATGCACATTTTCCTTGTTTATTTTTTTATTCATGTTTATTATTATTTTCTTTGGGATACCACCACTCAATAAGGACACTAATGCTTGGGCAATAGTGTCCCTTTGAGCGATTTGGTCCATTCTCTTTTGTATTCTAAGATACCATTTGGTACTTAACTTTGGGTCTTTGCTAATTCTTTGGGTCACCCTTTTGTGTCACTAAGTGTCAAAATTCAAACAAGGAAGTCATATATATACACAACTTAGGTTCACTATTATCGGGGTTGGAAAATTTGGGATATCACTCTCTATCTACCATCTCCAAGATCGACACTCAAATACTACATTTTGGGCTCCATTATTCACCGCATAGGATTCCTTATTCCAATTTCCATCTCACACATTCATCTTGGTTGAAAAGTAGTTGTATCCTATTATCTTGGTGTGAATAAAATAAGGGAAACCTAGCTTTATGGGAAAAAATTCAAAACACGCACTCAAAAAACTACATAGAGTCTAAAATATAGTGCAGCAAAGACTCGGTGATAATTACATTGGGGTAATCTGTCGCGGTTTTTGGACTAGAACATATGTGTTATTTGTGTGATCAAATGTTTGCTTGATATTTATATATGTAACTAGGGTTTGATTTTAAAGACCATGCGTGATAAAGTAACATTGTGATAGATACAAAGTGACAAATGAAGAAAGAATGGAGCTATGTTTAGACCTTGAAAAGACTAGAAGAAAAGCTATTACTGGACACTAGCACCTTGATTAAACAATAGTGCTTGGGGCCATCATATCTTCCTATGGGTGCTCCTATCGAAGAATTCCTAGATCTTAGTGTTCCGTAAAGATCTTACATAGTCTAAATCTAGCCTATTCTAGTCAATCTCTAGCCCAGAATCAACCCAAATCTCCCAATACAAGCTAAGTCATTCTTATCTCCTATATTTCACACTTGTTTGTTTCTTATATCTTTTGGATCTTTTATGTTTTTATTATATTCAATTGATACCAATCCTCCGATATAATATTTAATATTTTATGAAATCAAAGTTTTTATTGACAAGCTACAAGTGCGCTCACCAATTGTATATAATGACCTCTTTTTCTTGTTGAATCAATACTAATCCAAATAGATTTCATTTCATGGCCGTATGAATATTTAGGTTTTTATTTAAATATCAAATGTAAGGGGAAATGTTTTCTATCCCATCTAAATGTTTAATGGAATGCAACATTTAATTTATTTGACATGTAATTTTTGTAAATGTCACGAACCTTCAAAGAATATGAATTGTTGAGCAAACAAGACTTGTAATGTCACTAGTTGTTGGCGTAGCTTGACAAAAAATTACTATAACAACAATAAAATTGACATATATGAGTAGAGAAAGATTTAACATTTAAAAGATGAGATATAATAAAACAAAGACTCATCAAATATATAATATTGGGTTGTAATCGCCAATCTATATAGAGGTGGCTATATAGAGCATAGTTTAATAGCAATACTAAATTTTATGGTAACATCATAACTAATAATATAGGTTGAGATGTATGTCTGTTGTATTTCTGTTTTATTTTTTAAATATAGGTTGATATGTCATTTTGATTTATATTGTTTAGTATTTTAATGGTGTTTTTCATATTATAAATATTAATATAAGAATTTGAAGTGCTATATGGTGGTATATATATTTTGAATCTACGGCTGATATATTGTTTTGGATAGGAATTCATAATTATATGTCACTCGATTTGTTCATATAGGGATCCTGATATGGACAAATGCGGTGGTGAGTAATAAGAAAAAATGCTTTATGAAAAAGGAACTAGCTCCATCTAAGATGAATTTAGACTCCCATTCGGGGGTTAGTATTTGTGTTTATTTGCTTTCTTCGTTTGTTTGTAGGTGTAGTTCGGGTTTAGTAACATGTTATCTATCATTGTATATCTTTTATTTGATTGTCGATGGTTTTGGAATCCCATAATTTCCATTATAACTAATAAAAAAATTGTATGTATCAATGTTTTAAGAATCCCATAATTTCCATTATATTTCAAATTAACAATCATTTGAAGAAATTTTTATGATAAAAATGATAGATTAAAGTATCAATGTTTTAATAAAATTTTAATAAATTATATGATACATGTGACATTATAATTATAAATATATATTTAAATATTTTTCATAATATTAATTGATGAATAAAAAGTATATTTACAAAAAAAAACTAATAAATGAAATGTATATTTACTCGCAAGAAATATTTGGCCAATAAATCCTATAAGAATACATCAATCGTTATTGTTACTCAACAAGGAAAACGATAAATACATTTGAAACCATTTTCAGATTAAATAAATATAAATTCAAATTTCAATACATAAAACAAAGATACCAACTCCAATTAACTAAGCCGAGTAAAACAAACCTGATTACAATAGGAACCTGCCGACGACAGGGGCTAGTAACCGTCATATCCAATGTTTTCTCAGTGCCATAACTCGGCAAATATTTCTGATTATAGAGCGATTAAAATGTTACAGTCTTTGATCTTTTCATACCACAATGGGACGAATATGATGCAGGCGTAGCAGAAAGTTCGTCCATCCATAGGCATACAGATCCGGTTCTCAAACTTGTCGGCCAACCTGCTGCAAACCATATCACAGGCCAGACACACGCTCGCAGGACAAAAATCGCTACAGAGATGAATCCTCCAACTTGAGCCAACGCAGTGAACAAATTCCATTTCGTTGAACTCATCTTCAAACGCTCGCAGTAACTTGGAGCACATACCGCCATATATTCTGTCCAGTTGAACTTAATTGCAATACCCAGCTGCATTTTCAGGAGATCTCCATTCACTGCCTTCACATTAACAGCGTATAAACTCTCCGTCGGCGGCGGCCAGCTTGTGTGAACTGCACATGTCCTCAGTGCAGTCTCTATTCCCTTCCCAAATTTCTTCAGTTGGGAGACTTCCTTTTCACTCATCCTGAAATGGGAGACCAGAAAAGAAGCTCGCCTGCGATATGCCTCCTGCACCGTAAAACAAAACATATTTGTGAGGGAACCATCCTAATTGAGCCTTTCAGAAGTTGAATCGATTTTAATAATTACCTGCCCAGTACATGCAGACATCGTACATGAATGCAACGGGATTGAGTTTGTTAGTCCTCATGGAGTTCATGTACAACGTATGGGTTGAGTTTGTTGAACTCCACCCGCTCCACTGGAAACCCTCCTCCAAAATATGGCTGCACAAGTTGTAAAATCCACGGAAATAGGAGGAATCGTTGAGAATGGTACAGAAATGTTGGATGGTTTTGAGGTGCAGGGCTTCCGCTCGCTCTCTTAGAAGATAGAAATCCACAATGTGAACATCTGTTTCGTTCTTGGAAATAGTGTTTACTTTCTCGCAGGGGCAATTCCATTCAGCGGAGTTCAATGTGAGAGCCATTTTGTCCAGAAAGTGTTGCGCATTATGGTAATCATGGGGTGTAATCCACAGCCTGTGAGAGCGTTTGGGAGGTTGATTCAGCAACGATATCACCACCACCACAACGAAGCTCACAATGGCACCACTTGTCAGGATCGCTCGGCACACATGTCTCGAGAGAGGACCTTTGATTTCCTTAGGCCTAATATTCCACAAAAACAAAAACACGCACAGCATAACTAAACGCACAAAGCACAAATCAAAGTGCCATGGTTGAACACATACCTCTCTTGATCTGCCAATAAAAAGGCAGTGCACAAGTTTGCGCCAGTTACAACCCCTCTAATAATTTTGCTAGGCATGATTAATTTGCTTTACCCTTCAACTGAATTACAAGTAGAACAATGCCTTTTCACTTGGAAAGGAAGAGACAGAAGGTGGCGCAGGTGTGATTGCAGTGAGAATATTTATAAGATGAGAAAGTCAGGGCGTGTACACACAGTCGGACTGTTTCAGTTGAATCACTCAAATATGAATCCTCTGTCATTCACAAAATTAAGCACATGTTTTTGTTTCACATCGTAACCAGATCTTTATCACATGTGTTACTTGGGGATAAACGGACATTTGCGGAAGCTCCTACCTTCTAAATCGGGAACGATCAACACCGACAGAACGACTATTTATGCGATTGTTGCTAAACAAATTTGCTCTCCTCATTTATTGAGGACGACTTCACAAATCTTACGCATACGTTACTAACTTAGTGGGAAGAATATTTCTATCATTTGAATTTAGAAAGTTTAGACGATAAATCTCCTCTGTGATGATGGAAAGTAAATTTTACATAATTAAAATTTAATAAATTTCAATAATTTTACTATACTGCGGAAGGTAGCGGAAGGTAGGTATATAGGTTTCGACAAAATCATTATTCCGTTTCATATAAATCAATCAAATATTCACATCTGTAATTTCATAGTTTTTTTTTATAAAGTTTGAGAGTGAAACTCAAAATAGTAAAAACAAAAAGACTTATCTTTTATTTTATTCGTTGGGGTTTGACTTTACTATTGGAACTGCAATTTAAATTAATTAAAACAAAAGAGAGCTACAAGAGCAGGGGCGACCGGAAAACTTGCGGTCCCACAAAAACACCACGTAGGCACAAGAAATTGCCAAAAGGACAAAGAGAAAGTAAAAGCGTTTCAAGAAATAAGAGAGCACTAGGAATAAGCCACCGCTCTGGGAGGCGGAAGAGGATCATCCTGAGGAGAGATGAATGCTCCATTTGACGGCTCGGCCAAAGGAGGATGAACCTACCAGCCATCTTGATTTGGCATTTGCATCTATAAAGGCACATTGATTCCCAAATGAGGAGGAAGAGAGCTAGTAAGTGTCTAAACACCAAGCGGAGGAGAGGCTCGGCGCGGAGAGTTGGCCACGACCTTCCCCTCGAGATGAGGGCTTCAACCCAACCCGAAGAGGACAGAGTCGAAGGACAACCGCAGGTAGAGGCAAAGCAATGGTTGCAAGAGTGGCTTCTACAATGAAGACCTAGTGGTGAAAGGCTCGAGACAAAGATTGCCGAGGTGGCAGAGGCAAAGGGTCCGGAGGGACCCGACTCATCGTGCACGATGCACTCGCCCAATGTATGAGAAACTCACATTGGGTCCTATTCTCTATGGTCTCTTGAGTTTTATCCTTCCATTTTATTATTAATGCATAATTTATTATCTAATCGTATTTTTAATCTCACTTTGTGCTATCATGGCACATGCTCCTAATACTATGCAAATTATTCTTACATCTATAATGCATATATCTTCAGGAAACACATAGGTCCCTTCATATAGTTACAATGCCTATAGATTTTACACTAGCTTCTTTGAAAAATATCATATATGTTTTGAAATTCTCAAAAATATACTCTCCACTTTAGAGGAAAACTTTATTTCAAAGGAATCTCAAATGACACCAAATATGATGTTAAACTATTGTTAATATTGTATATCAACCCACAAAGCATTAGTTACAAGTTACTCAACAATAATTCACCTTACGTAGTGCTTCAAATAGTTGAGTAAAACCTTGTATTTCTCCCTATGGCACTAGAGGTCATTTCTACAAGAAAACCTCATTGAAGAATATTCTTAGTTAGTGCCTTTTGTGATTATCATAGATGTGTCAAGATTCGTCATGTAATAAAAGATCCTATTTATTTTAACACTATTAAATTACACACTCGCACCTTTGGACCATCCAATACTTCAAATAATAGTGTGATACTAAAAATATTCATCAACCCCCTTCTTGAGTAGACCTCTACCAAATCTAATTAAAAAGTGCACCATGTGTAGACAATGCTTTTTTATGCCTAGGTGATTTAACGCACATCAATTACATTAGTTTTATCTATCATTATCATTCATATCTTAAGTACACATTAAAATTACCATCGTAAATCCTAATTTACCCACGTAAATCTCATTTACCCTCCCTAAATACTTAAAGCCAACCTAGCCTAATTTATCTTATCCATCACAACTTCCTAATCACTTCCTACCCAAATCCCTAACCACTAACCATCCTAAAACAACCTAAATTCACAGATGCTAAGTTCTTTTATCCATTTACTATTCTTTCCTTTCATTTTTTTAATCTATGCGGTAAAATTGATAGTGATCCATGATCGTCAGTGATCATTACGAGGCGTCATCGATTCTATTTAACCACCTTCTTCCTCCATTTCCCATTTAGTCGAATTTGGATGTGACCAACACCAAAGAACCAAAGCCTTGGAAAGCTTGATGAGATTACCAACCAACTTCTTTGGAGCTCTGTCATCTTCAAATTGGTTATCAAAGTTAGTACATCATTTTCTTATTTTTGTTAAAACTTCCTTGTATTCAATATAATCGTTTATCAAACATTTACACCTTCGGCACTACCTATTTACTCTCAATATCTTGTTTAGTTACTTGGTCCAAACCTTATAATATCTTCAAGATATCCACATAGATGTCGATCGCCAATTTCCATCGATATGACCCTTAGCCTGTTTTCCCTTCATTATCCCTCCAAAAATGTCCAAATCTCTTTTTTTGGGTCTTACCACTTTAGGAAACCTTTTAGTTTATCTTAGCAATATCCATTATGTCCGGCATCATTTATTGTGTGTTCTATCAATCTTTTATGAAAACTAGCATTTTAGCCCCGAGCACTTTTGATCCATGTCTTTTCTTATAATTTTTAGCATTAGCATTTATATATCATCCGCTCTAGTGTAATAAGTTTTTTGCAAGATGTATGTTTTGTAGATACATATTCTAGGTCCTTCACACCCCATCACTAGCATATATGATGTTCCCATCATCCAACAACCCTTCTTGTGGAAATAGTTTGATATCATGCACGAGCTAGGTTTGTGTGCCATTTCTCTCACACCTCACATCGAAGACATGGAAGATCAACTGAAATCATAAAAGAAGATTGAGAAGTTGTGAAATAGTTTTGGTTCAACTACTTCCGTGGTTTGGAGATCACCATAGCCATTGTCAGGCTACCTATCACATGGAGCAGGACCTTCCTATCTCCCTTAAATTATAATCTTTGTCTTGTCATCAATTATATTTTCATTATCAAAGGAGTTAGTTTTATCAACAAGAATTGAAACCCTTCAAGGAAGTCCTTTAGATTCCTCGGATCGAGATTCGACGAGAAACTCGTTATCTCTTTATCTAATACTCCTTTGATTAGTTGTGTTTATATGTAGCTTTTCTCACTTGGCATAAACATAATATTTTCACATTGATTTCATACTTGACCATCCCGAAATTACGCTTATCGGTGAAAGTATTGATAAATCCTACCTTATTTGAGATTATTTACTTTCACCATTTTATACCACAAACTGAAATTAACCATAAACATCCTAGCAGACATCCAAGTGGGACCTCTTTAGTCCCTTTCTCATTTATATTTCTTATTTTTCATTTCTTTTTCTTTTCATATTTCTTCATGTTTCATCTTCAACTGCTTTCTTTGTTGCATTTTCAAAAGTGTTCTTTAAAAGTAAAAATTAAAAATTTTAAAAGTAAAAGTGATTAGAGGTATGGTATTTTTTCATCACTGCAGTCTTTTAGTGTGTTTTTCTCATTAAACTAAACATTTCATTTGTATTTTAAAACAAAAGTTCATTTTTATTTCTCACATAGCTTAACTAAGATTTTAAACAATTACATTCACAAAAATCCCCTCACACACAACCAAACCATTTAAAACATAATTCACATCTAAAAATCCTTCAAGTGTACCTACATTGATTTCATCACCAAGAGGATAAGTCGATTTGGTGTTCGGAAAAGCATAAAAAAGCTTCTTGTTGGTGTATTTTCTAAGCATCTAACACCCTTATTGTCGTGGGACCGTGAAGTGAGGGGAAGGCCCCAATACCACGTCTCATACTAACACCAACGCAAACTTGAGATTCATGTACCTTTAGGTATATCAAGGACTCCATCCTTAAACTTACCTAAAACCATCCCTTCACAAAGCCTCTTCTTTGTACCATATCAACCATTTTTCACGTTTTACACCTTTCTTAAGATAATCAAGTTTATACCAAAAAAACTTGTGTTACTTGCTTGCATTCATTTTAATAAACCACTTTTCCTTTTTTTCTTCATTAATTGTGTGTTAGTTTATGGTTCTAAGAAGAAAATATTTTTGTTTACAAAATACCGACAATATGGCCAACCCTCTTCAACGAGCCCTAGAATCCATTGAGTATCGTATCCAATATATACTAAATATGATGCATCAATTACTACAATCTTCGTATACATCAATCAAAACAACCATATTCTCCTAAGCAGATCAATCAACGACATGAAAAATCCATGATCAACCTAGTCCCTACTTCTTCAATAATGGTGATCCATTCTTCACAAAGATTCTAGATTCTTACACCATTGTTCACATACCTTGCTTCGAGAGGTGTCTCCATTTATCAACCAAACCATGACTAATGACCAACCAACACTACTCTCACTTTCAACTTTTCCCGAATTATCGACCCTAATCATAGGCCGGTCATCCAACAACTTCATCCCTATTCTACTTCTAGTGGACTCAAAACATAAATCCCTACTTCCTCAACCCCTTTCAAAGACAATCGATCTCAATGTTGTCTCATCGCAAGCCACATTCAATCAAAAATAGTCCTCATTACTAGATCATTTTTCAATATTGACATATTCACAATAAATTACTAACACATCTCCTTCGACATCAAGTGTTATTTCCTTCAATTGTCATATTTTTGGACCTTTGTCATGTGTCATATGTGTTTTCATGTATTTCAAGTTACATTGATGGAAAAAGGAGTGAATTTGTGAAGTGAGAAAGATGAAAAGATGAAGGTTGATTGGTAGTTTCAGTTCAAAGAGGCTTCAAGATGATAAAGGATAAGTTCAAAGGGACTTAGTCAATACTTTTACAAGCCAAAAACATGAGATAGTATCCATTAAAGTCAAGAGATAGCCACCGAAGACTTGTAGTAGCCATTGTAGCCTATAGAAAGTCGCGGAGCATTATATGAAACCGTGGAAAGTAATTAAATACCACGAGATAAAGGGATGAAGATGTGAAGAAAAATAGAGCACAAGGACAAGCCATTGATGTGAAGGAAGATCCCCAGAGGTGAAGGAAAATCCGTGAAAGTAAGGAACTCAGAAGTAAGTAGCAGATAAAGAGAAAAATATGCAAAGAACTAGAGAAACCACTTGGATGGAAGATAGCCGCAAAAGACTATAAAAGCCACAAGTAAAAGAGATAGAGTGACGGACATGGAATAAATCCATGGGAAGGTAGCAGAAAAGGAGGAATGATGCGTGAAATTTTAGAAGCCATGAGAAGCATAGAAGATCCATGAATAACGAAATAGCCAACGAATATGAATGTAACTCAAGAGTAATGAACTCCCTTCTATGCGGCGTGATGAATTATTTTTGTCAAATTAATGCACCTTTGCACAATATCAAAGGAGATATCAATAAACCTACAAATAATATACAAAGGTGATGAAAAGGTAAAGCTAGAAAAGTTGGACATATAGAAATCAGTTTGAGAATCTGAAGATGAAATATTATGAGAGCATAGCGGCCTACATGCAAAGAATAGATGAAGTCATAAATATGATCATAAGTCTAGGAGAGATACTAGAAGAATTTTTCATAGTGCAAAATATTTTAAGATATTTGACTGGTAAGTATGATGCATGTAACAACCCAAAATCACACACACGAACAACACAGTAAAATACAGGATAATTTTTTTGTTGACTTGCTTGACACATAACATGATGCAACATGTTGTCACCAAGGATACAACTAACACTGTGAACAACTTAATACAAGGATGGCCCTAAAGGCAGCACGGAAAACATTCACACCTTTCAAGGACAATTTACTATTCACTTGCGAAAGGACATGGCAAAAGACCAACCACATTACATAGTTATATCTGAAGACATCCCACTGTGAAAATATTCTTAAGATTACTAATTTACTAGAGCCATCTTACAATTCTTAGCTTACGTTCGGAAGGTTCAATATTTGTTTCATACGATTCTTCTTTTAGGATTAAGTTTCTTTTCTTTTGTATAACTTGAGGACTATCCCTTCATTGATTAATTTGTATACAAAACCGGGTGGTATATAATTCCACAAGGCTATCTATCTAAACCCCCTCTACTGAAAATTGTTTCATGCCCACATTGCATAAGGAGGAAAGCATAAAATCAAAAGGAGAGGAGTATCGTTAAGGTTCAGAACCCTAATCATCTTTGATCAAAGAATTAAAATTTTATCGTAGCTTAGACAAGGACTACAAGGTACCATGGTAATGGTTAGAGAGAGAAGATAAATTTATTTTATTATGATCTATTTAGTTATTAACCGGTCTTTTAATGAGTCTTAAGAGTTCAATTGAATTTTGGTAAAGCTTCATTTAGAAATCATCTTGATTAAGTTCGTCGAGGGATACACAGGGGTTCCCAACAAGGAAGCCTTATACTTAATGTGTTTTTATTCAAACTCCTGTACTAGATAAGATCTACCGATATTCCCAAAAGCCAACGGTGATATTACTTTTAAAATTGATTAACGTTTCTCAACAAGAGGACAATGTTTAATCCATAGCTTAAGGTTAGCAATGGTAGATTTTTTTTTAACATCGTTAGATAAACACTTTCTTCCAATTAAAGACTCTTAATTTTATCAACCAAATACAACTTCATTATTATCTTCTTTATTTATTCATCTATGTATTCCTCTTCTTTTATCTTTGATTATCTTTAGAAAAAGGGAGTTTCAACCCACTAAAATATGCCTAGAATAACATTGATACTAGTACCATGGAGGGTTACTAAACCAATAAGCATTATGACCTGAAAGAAGAAATTATCGTTATTTAACAAGAACACAAATCATGGTTATAACATTTCCATTCAACATGGCACATGAACCCAAGGAGTCAAGAGATTGGATTTCACTTGGGTCAAGAACAAGAAGGTAACAAAATTAGCCAAGCCATGCTACAAAATTTTCATGACTACAATAGATATCACCAAAAGAATACTCATAACAAGGTCAAGATTGAATATTATTTCTCACAAAGGAAATTTCAAGTTTGACTACACAAGAACAAGACACTTTATTTCACCATTACCGAACAATACAAGGCAAGAGGTCATATCAAATCTCTTTACAAGCAATGTTACACAATTTACAACACATTGGACATTTTTACAAGGAACTTCATAATGGTACAGATGAAACTTTTACACTCTTTTCTTCTAGTCTACTCGCATAATCCATCTGCACAAATATTAACTAGAGTCAGTTCACTAGAACTGAGCATGTTAAGTCTATGCATTGAAATAATAAGCTAACATTTAACAATAGACATGAAAGGAATGTTCTACTTCATGAAAGGATCAAAGCACAAACCACTAATCTACTTTTCACACGAGGTAAGGATCTACACCAGCCAACAATGAGGAAGTCAAACATTCCAACAAGCAGTATATCACAAAACAAGGAATCAATTCAAGAACTTGTGGGATAGGAACGAAAGGTCAATAGTATTGAGAATTTTGATCATGCAACCCTATGGATTACGCAATTTAAATCTAATATTCAAACCATCCATCTTAAAAGGAAAAACTTGAGAGTCAAAGACATACTAGTTACGATCAAGACGCGAAACAAAACATAGTTACCCAATCCTTCCAGGAGGATGTTTCATAGCAATAAAGGGATACGTGACCCCGAAGGAAACATTCCATCGTTACAATCTAAACAAGAGGTCTACCGCCTCTTCCTTACAAGGTCTTTTAAAAGTAATAAACGTTAACATAATCAAGCCACTCTTCAATTGCATAAAAAAAATGTCACAAACAGCCATTAATCCTAACAACAACCCCATCGAAAACAGAAACTTATCCACATAATAAAAAAAAGAAGAGTAATCCCCAAATGTCATAAACTTATTAGATCCCTATATACTCATCGGACAAAAAAAAAAGATTCCTCACAAGGATCGAAAGAGGCTCAGAAGATTCCTCCACTTCAAGCACAAATAGGGACATTCAAAGTTTCGCCTCATGTTTTCATTAACGCACAAATTTTTGGGTTTTATTGTTCACCCTTCTTTGCTGTTTGCATTGGTTTCTTTGCCACTTGTGGTAGTGGCACCTGCTCTATTTCATCTTTTGTACTTTATTTCTTTGGTTTGCAACTAGGATTCTCTCTTCCTAGAACTTTCTATTGCTAAAGGTTGTATCCTTAATCCCATTGATCTACTTTCGGGCATTTGAGGACAATAATGAAATTTCCTTCTTTCTTTCCTAATGTCTGATACCAGAATAGATTATTGAAGAAACCACAAGCCGCAAGCCTTATTAGGAAATGAGCCATAAAAATAGCTCATAAGTAAGCTACACTCTAGGTAGGTAAGCATGACAACTTTTGAATGGAAAGCCTAAACAAACTTCATCCGTAATCTTCATAAATAGCATACATACTATTATCCAAGACAATATAGCACTATGTGTTAAATGTTGTACAATATCAATTTATTCCAACAGGACTCTCACTTACGCAACAATTACATTCAATAAACAGGTAATCAAGGAGTAGTGTTACAACTAATAAAACAAGAGCCACTCTAGCTAAGAACCCAGATTTCCATATTTCTGATATTCCCTATCAATAATGATAAAACACCACAAAAGAAATATACATGGATTTGTGTTTTATCAATCGGTAAATCTACATTTAGTAGATTTGAAAGGTGATAACTATCTTGTCAGCACAAGCAAGGGACAAGCCAAAGAGGAAAGAAGCATTCGAGTGGGGCAGAAGTACTAATGAAGGCAACCCCTAAGGAGAAAAAAAAGCAAGAAGTATCTACTATCGAGCATAAATCAGACCCAAGCATTTATGAGCTTTTATTGATTTGATCTCACTTAGGGTAGACATAACCAAGCATTTTGAAAGGTAACATTTTTTTAATTTATTTTTATTTTTATAGCTTCCATGTTTCATAAGAATGTCCCTTTCCCATTTCAGATGGTTTGATCCAAAACAAACAAAAGCAAGTAAAACATTGTTCTCAGCCATATAATTATAACAAAGTAAAGATAACAACAATTTTCCCTTATGCAAACCAATCATGAAAGGAACATCGATTCAGGAGAAGGAACAGGAAAAAAAGAAACCAATGCAATCAAGGACAATCGATAAAATCAAACACAATATTCCATCTTAAGGCGTCATTTCAGGTAGTAGATCATTTATTTCATGAAGTTGAAAAAGGACAGCAAAATATTTCAGGGGCTAGTCTTAACATGCCTGGTTTAGAACGCCATCTCCATATGTAAAAGATTGTCTCAAAGCCACTGCTTGCCCTTAACCCAAAGTGCTCTGCGAGCTCGTGCTAGCGCCACATTCACACGGTGAAAAACAGCTACAAACCAACCCCATGATTTGAAGCTCGGACATAAGATATACTGATTACATCACGCTCCTGGCTCTGGTAGGCATCTACCGTGATGATCAATAAACCTTTTCCTTCATTAGATTGAGGACAACATCAAACACTCGGTGCAAACGTTTCAGCTGCAGCCTGTAAGGTGTGATTAGTCCAACATAAAACTTTATGCCTGCCAACTTGGTGACTCGTTGAAGGAGCTCACATACTAGCAAAGCAAAAAGTGCTTCATAAATACTCTGATATGAAACAGATCCGCCCCTATGAGATTCTCTTCCATGAGTTACATCCTACAACAAGTAAGATCTCAATAGAGACTCTTTGTAAATAAATTTCATCAGTTCTGCTGGTAACACCCTCACTGTCCAAGGTCAATTTTGAAGAAACAACTCAGTACAAGATCTGGATCTGAAAAAAAATATCCTGCTACCTTCATCTCCCAAGACATTTTCTCCAACATTGCATAGATCTCCTGTGCCCGCGGGTGTGATCTGTCTCCTTGAAGGAGAATCCCAAATTTTAGGATGTAGTCGATGCTGAACAAATAACAACAAAGTTGGACAACTTGCTTGTTGGAGGCGCTCACGAAGGCTTCCACTACTGAAATGTGCCTGCAGCCTGGCTGGGAGTGACTTTCCAAAATGAAAAGGCAAGACAGCTCAACTAAAACTTTATCTCGTTCTTCTACTACAGCTGCAAGATTTTGCAACAGCTGATCACGGCTGTGGTCGCGTGCAACCAGAACAGCAGGATCAACACCAACGGCTCCCTGGGATCGCCCTGCAGCAGCTGTCGCACTTACTCACTCTGAACCTCACGAGCAGGGAGGAAGGAACAGGCGGCTGCAACCATTGAAAGCATTTAACAACAAAAAAATTTGGCCCCAGTCTAAACGCGACCGTCCAGCAGGGAAACTCTGTTGCAAAAACAGCCTGTGCGGCCATGGCAAGGTGAGGAACAACAACTGAAGAGCTCCCAAACACCTGCGACTCCATTGGACTGGGGTTTCCACGCCATTGCATCTCAAATCCCAACAAAACAATCCTCCTTGTTCACGCGGCCAGAACATGTCAAACGGAGTAGGTAGCACAGGGCGCAAGGAATTTACAAATCAACGGAATTAAAGGAGGTGGGGCGGCTGGCAGAGGTAAGGCCAGTGGGGGATGGCCACGTACAGTCTAGAAGGTAGGAAGGGGGGTGAGGGACAGTAGGTCCTTGGGCACAAACAGATGGAATTTGACTTTAAAACCACGTCCCCTCCAACCTGCGCCACACACCTATATTTTGCTTCTTAATGCATCATGGACCAAGCACATGGCCATTAAACAACTATTTCACAAGGGCGAGTCAACATCCACCACGCAAACAACTAACTCGTACACCAAGATTATCATTTAGACCAATGCCGATTGGGTGCATGCCACACAAAAATTGCATAATGCGAACTGAAGCCACACACTCGAATCTAAGGATTCGATTTACTAGTGTATAAATACATATATCGTTCTACACCCATGTCTTCTGGGTATTTTATTTTTAAAATATAATCCCATGTAAATGAAGTACGCAACAACAGATACTTAAAAAGGAGTGTATATAATCCAAATTTACCAGAGTCACCAGAACATCTCCAACAGTAACTCAGTAACAAGTTTATTCATTGGGCTAAAGCAAGTCGAAAAACCTCAGTCTTTTAATTCTCTGCAACTAACAGTGGGTTCTATCCCAACTCATAACAAAACCGAACCCCAAGCGATAATAAACCAAACGTCCGAACTCATCAACCCTTGTCGATGGGTTAAAGTCCTTGGCTCGACAACGAATAGGAGCAGGATGGAAATGGCTTCAAGGAAAGTTACTAGCCCAATCAACCTTCGAAAAGGGTTTACCGCCAAATGGGGCATTACAATGCAAAAGTATTAGTTATAGAGGAATCCAAAGACATGAAGACTCTCATGATCGACGAGCCACTCTGAGCACTCATTTAGCATATGAGATGAGGACTATTGGATCCAAAACTTCCAAGAAAGAAGTAAAATTTAAGGTCAAGAAAGAAACTCAATCTAAGAAAGAAGAATAATAATAATCATCTTCGGAGATGAGGTGGATGATGAAAATATTGAAGAAATGTTTGTTAGAAGATTGAAAAGAGGTTTAGGTAAGTATAAGGGAAAACTTCCTTTTAAGTGTTTTACATGTGGAAAAGTAGGTCATTTTGTTGGAAAGTGTCCAAACAAGAATAAAGATAATCAGTCTAAACATGAAGAGGAAAATCATAAACATAGAAATAGATAAATTGGGTATAAGAAGAAAAACATTAAGAAGAAGTTCTTTAATAACAAAAGAAACTTCTACTCAAAATAAAAATCAAGTGATTCTAATTCTAGCAACCCAAGAAGTTTTGAGAGTGAAAATGAAGAAGATAAATTTGAATGCCTATTCTTGGCCATTGATGCATCTAAAGAAGGAAGCTCTAAAGGAAAGAATACAACTGATTATGATGAATATGAGGATGAAGAAGCTGAAGTAAATATTGAGGTTGAACTAGTGTGTGCTCTTTAAGAGTTGATTGTGTCGAAAAAGAGTTAGAAGCTGAGATGCACATTACATAATTATTAAGAATAAATCCATCTTTGAAGGAAGAAAATCTCAAATATAAGAAGAAGAAGAGGCCAATGAGCTCAAGGAATTGGAATCATAGCTGGAAAATATTTGAAACTACTACAAAACAAAAGAGGATGAGTTCACAAAATCTGAAGAAACTGAAAGATGTGATGGAACAAATGATAAACAAGCTAAAGGTGTATGATAAGATTAAAATGGCTTAAGTTTTTTGACTAATATATTGAGTAGCCAATGTGATGAAAATTACAAGGCTAGAATTGGTTTCAAAGAAGAAGGAAAAGTAAATGATCCTACAAAGAATGAAGAAAACAAGGCTACATCAACATCTAACACCTCATCTGCCACAAATAAGAAGATTATCAATGTCGTGAAGAGAAAAATTTATACTCCCAAACTCACATATGATATGAGGTACACACATTCTTTTTATGGTTATTGTTATTTATGTAATTAGTTTGGACATAAAGCCACCAAGTGTAGGAAATTCTCTAGAGGCTATAGAAGAAAATTTGGCCCATCTTACAATAGATCAAACTATAATATTATTCAACACAATTATCATAATAAGAGTAGTGTTGTTTTAACCAACATACATGAACTCCCTAAACAAAAGAAATGGGTGTACGTTGCAAAGAAAGATGGGAACAAGAGAAAAGAGTCATGCTCAATCGTACAAACAACATTTCATGTGCAAAATAAACAGAAAATTTTGTACAAATATGACATGTGAAAAAATCAATTTTATTACTCTTTCTAACTATGCATCTGGTGTTGTGAGATTTAGTTATAACAACTCAACAAACATATTTGGAAAAGAAACCTTGAGTCTAGATAATAGAAAGACTATAACTGAAAATGTTTTATATCTTTGAAGGTCTCAAAAATAATCATCCGAGTGTGAGTCAAATTTCTAAGAGGGGATACAATGTAATATTCCATGACAAAGGTTGCGATGTTATAAATGGAAAAACAGGAAAGAAAGTAGCAAAGGCCAAGTAGACAAAGAACAACATGTATGTTCTAAATGAGATAAATAAAGAGAAATGCTTCACAAGTAAGATAGATTACAGCTGGTTGTGGCACAAAAGATTGGGGCATGTGAGTTTTGAAAATATTGTAAAGATAAGTGCAAAAGGTTGTGTTTAAATATGCCAATAATTATGAAACCCACTTATACACTATGCAAGGCTTGTTTACATGGAAAAAAACAAGGAGATCATTCAAGTCAAAAGAGTATTCTACAACTAGACCACTGGAGTTGATTGATATATGTCTCTTTCGCACCACCAAAATTGAAGGTATAAATAATGAGGTATATTTCGTGTTGCTTATAGATGTCTACATAACAATGACATGGGTAACATGTTTAAAGAAAAATTCAGAAGCCTTGGAAAGATTCAATAAATTCAAGGCGCTGGTGGAGAATGAGAAAAACAAGAAGATCAAATGCCTAAGATCAGACAGAGGTGGAGAATTCTAGTCAAATGAGTTTGAATAATTATGTGAAGAAAATGGAACCAAGAGATAATTCTCAGCCGCAAGAACACCTCAACAAAATAGGGTTGTTGAAAGGAAAAATAGAACTGTGCAGAGATGGAAAGAACAATGTTAAATGAATCCAAAATTTCAGATAGGTATTGGAGTGAAGTGGTTTACACGCATTTTATCTTTTAAATAGAGCTCAATTGAGAATAAATAGTGACAAAACTCCCTATGAACTATGGAAGAAGAGACCAACAAATGTAAAGCACATAAGAGTCTTTGGTAGAAAATTCTATATCAAAAGAGATGAAGATAACTTGGGAAAATTTGACTCAAGATGTGATGAAGGGATATTCCTTGTCTACTTAGTAGTTAATGTGGCCTATAGATGCCATAATAAAAGGTTGCAGAAGATAGTTTAAAGATAAAATATGAAGGTGGATGAATGACAATATGCCAAAGTCATCACTCTACATAGAGACAATCATGAAGAACAAGAAGATAATGATGAAATGGAATATCTACGTGAAGAATCAGATGAAGAGGAAGAAATTCCAGACACTAAGGAACCCTCCAGGAAATTCAAAATGGATCATCCTTCAAATTAAATCATTGGAAACAAAGATGGCGGCATTCTCACAAGAAGAAAGCTAAGAGAGCAACATAACCATGAAGACATAAACTCCTGTCAATGATAAAACCCAAGAATGTTACAAAATCATGTAAGGATCAACATTGGGTAGACATCATGAATGAAGAGCTGGATCAGATTGAAAATAATGAGACATGGGAATTGGTACCAAGACTCGTGGAAAAAGAATGTGATTGGAACCAAATGGGTATTCAGAAAAAAATTGAATGAGAAAGGAGAAGTGATAAGAAATAAGGCAAGGATAGTGTGCAAAGGATACACACAAATGGAAGGAATTGAATTTGATGAAACATTTTCACCTGTTGTAAGAATGGAGGCAATAAGACTATTTTTAGCTTACGTGGCATACAAGAAGATAAAAGTATTCCATATGGATGTAAACTCAGCCTTCCTATATGTATCCATAAATGAAGAGGTATATATTAAGCAACTTGATGGATGTTCACTGACTGAGGATAAGAATTATGTGTGTAGGTTGAAGAAATATTTTTATGGATTAAAACAAGCTCCCAGAGCTTGGTACAACAGATTAGATTCATACCTCATTGAGAAAGGATTCAGAAAAGGTGTTGCAGACAACAATCTCTACATCAAG
The DNA here is from genome assembly GCA_018340775.1 of Taxus wallichiana var. yunnanensis. Taxonomy (NCBI): domain Eukaryota; kingdom Viridiplantae; phylum Streptophyta; class Pinopsida; order Cupressales; family Taxaceae; genus Taxus; species Taxus wallichiana. The sequence continues at coordinate 162,727,953 of CM031236.1, forward strand.
GAAGAAGGAGACCACTTTCTAATTATCATTGTGTATGTAGATGATATCATATTTGGTGGAGACCATGATAAGATGACATATGAGTTTTTTTACATGATGAAAGAAGAGTTCGAGATGTCAATTCTTGGAGATATTTCATTCTTTTATGGGTTTATAGATCAGTCAAACATATCAAGGTATATTCATATCCCAGACTAAGTATATCAAGGAGATGCTGAAAAGATTCAGAATGGAAGAATGTAGACCAATTGGTACACCAATGGAAGTTGGATGTAAGCTGAGTAGAGATGATGACTCACATAAGTTAGCCAAAACCTTTGTATAGATCCATTATAGAAGTCTAATTTACTCCAAAGCATCAAGACCTAATATTATGTAGGTGGTAGGCCTTGTTGGAATATTTGAAGAATATATAATGGAAACACACCTCAAACCGGTAAAGAGAATTCTAAGATATCTCATGGGAACACTTGAATATGGACTATGGTACGCTGTGGAAGTAGTGGCCCCAACATCAAAGCATATACATACATAGGATGAGTATGGAGCGTTGATGACAAAAAGAGTACGAGTGACACAACATTCTTTGTTAGAAATTTCTTAGTATCTTGACTAAGTAAGAAATAATGATTAGTGGCTCTCTCAACATGTGAAGCAGAGTATATAGTTTATGTGATGTGTTGCACATAGATTCTATGAATGATGTAGACAATAGAGGATTATAAGATAAAATCTTAAAATCCAATCCCCTTTTGTGTGATAGTACAAGTGCAATTAGTGTCTCTAAGAATACTATATTCTACTCAAAATTCAAGCACATTCTAATTAGCTATAACTTCTTGAGGAAAAATTAAATGACAAGAAGATAAACTTATAACATGTGATCACTAAAGAGGAAATTGTGGATATAATTAAAAAGCCGCTACAAAGACCAACATTTGAATACCTAAGGAATGAATTGGGGGTCATTCCTAATCCCGTGAACAACTAGAGGGTCTCGCAGAAAATGAAAGGGAGCATTCCGGGAAATATCAGCTCCTAAATAGTGTGAAAGTGAGGGGGTAGTCTTCGGCTCATTTTTTAGAATATGCATCATCTTAGGGGGAGCATTGTTGTGCACACACCAAGATAGATGGATTAGAATCATAACCATGGGGGGTGCTTCTTGAGGTAAGAACGCGACGTATTTAGCTATATGTGGCCCAATTGGCCCTTTTTCATCGTTGTAAAAGGTGGAGAGAAGCTGATGAGTGTTAGAAACCAACAAAATATAGTCAAAATGGTGAGACAAATTGAAGTGTTGTAGTAAAATAGCTAAAGAAGATAAAAGGGGATATGGGAAACCTACATGTTACGTTTAAAGGGGAGAAATGTTGTGATATATAAAGGGAGAGATGATGGAACTAGCCAATTCATATACATAGAGGAGTAAAGATGAAAAAATAAATCAGGTATGCAAGTATTTTTCCATCAAAAGGTTTCTAAAGGTTGGAATGTTTCCATAAATGAAAAAGGGGGAGATTTTTGGACCTTTTTCATGTGTCATATGTGTTGTCATTGATGTCAAGTTGTATTGATGGAAAAAGGAGCAAATTGGTAAAGTGAGCAAGTTGAAAAGATGAAGGTTGATTGGTAGTGTCAAATCATAGAGACTTTAAGATTACAAAGTATAATTTATAAGGTACTTAGTCAATATTTTATCATTCCATAAACATGAGAAAGTATCTACCAAAGTCCGTAGAGAAAGCCACAGAGCACTAGAAGAAATTGTAGAAAGTAATTGAGTGTCGCAGATAAAGGGATGAAGCCACAAAGAAAAATGGAGCCAAAGGACAAGCCGTGTATGTGAAGGAAGAGCTATGGAGGTGAAGGAAAATCCACAAAAGTAAGGAAGTCGAATCAATCCACAGATAAAGAGAACAACCGCAAAGAACTAGAGAAACCGCTAGGAGTGGAAGATAGCCACAAATGATTACAAAAGCCATAGATAAAAGAGATAGAGTGGAGGACATTGAAGAAATCCACATGAAGGTATAAGATAAGGAGGAAGGCCACGTGAAATTATAGAAGCCATGAGAAGCATAGAATATTTGTGGATAACTACAAAGTCACCCAGAAAGGAAAATGTTGTTATATAAGGAATGTGCTGCGATACAAAGGATAATATTGGAGGAGATAAGGAAATCCATGAAATGATAGAATATGTAATGAACAAGGGTCAAATGAAATCAATTTGATTCGAAAATGAACAAGTGAGAGTTGGTTCTCCAAAATCGACGGTGATTTAATTGTCGTGTGATTGATTGCAAGCTAAGTATACGACTTAATGTCTATGAAGAACATAGAAATTTACTATTCTAGCTACAACCATTTAATGCTTATTGACCTTAGGAAAAATAGTTGAAATTTTATATGAGGATTTGAGTTTCAAGGAGGAATAAAATATTGAAGAAGAAAATGGCTTGCTCATTTGAGTCATGCTATAAATTCTGAAAAGATGGGAAAATATACTTTTAGGAACAACTAATAAATTGCTCTTGCGCATTCATGAAAAATAGTGTAATCAAGATGAATATAGAAGAATTTTTTTGGTATTAGTTGAATTCATTTAATCAAATGGATTCTTAGGTCACCAAGGAGGAAGGTGCACGAAACACAACTAAAAGTGAAAAATTGGGTCATTTGTGAATATAATTTGAACTTGGATATATTTTGAAAGTGTTTCTTAAGTAAGAAAAGAAACATTCGAGATAAGGAAGAGCTGTAGAAGAGATAATGTGATGCAATCAAGTTGAAAAAGAGCTACATAAGAAAAGAGAGAGAAAAGAAGATAACAAATTGATGATGCATTGATTTATCATATGAGAAGACGATAAATGGTGGTGGATTGATTGAGAAAGAGGGATTGAATCAAATGAACATAAGAAAGTGAAAATAATAACATAGGTAGATACAAAAAGGTGATCATAACCTTTTGTAAGAGAAAATGTTGTAACAATATGATCGAAATGTATATGTCAATTAAGTCTAAGTTGCATGTTAGCATATTTGGGGGTTGGTGATCCTTGTGGGTTTGGCAAGGCCTCACTAAAGAAATCTCTTGTGATGTGTAATATTCACTTGAGTTCTTTGTTGAGCGTAATATTAACAAAGGTGTAAGGGGTTGGTTCTACTTGTGAGGTTAGTGCTTCACTAAACAAATCTTGTACGATGCATAATATTCTTGTAATTCCTTTCTTTGTGTAATATAAGCAATGTTTTTTGTTGGGATTTTCTCTTGAAAGGGTTTCCCATGGTAGTAAATTTGTTAAGTTGTATTGCACATGATATATGTGTGATTTATGCTCATAGTTTAAAGTCGCACATCATTAAGGAGTATAAAATTGACATTAAGTGAAAAAGTTTTAATCTGACCGATTCATCCCCCTCTTAGTTTTTAGGATCTGTAATAACTACAATATGAGGTGATATTCCCCTTACTATGAATTGTATTAACACATATGAACATATCACATCAAAAATACCACACATTCAATCCAAATTCTAGTTATGTCTATCACCATATTTGTACCCCTCATCAATACAAGTTCTATTACAAGTAATAATCCCTATTAACAAGAGGAATCCACTTCATTTTTCTCATAAATCCATTCCCACTATATACCACAACCATCTCAACCTCTTATCCACACCTCTATCCCATCTCTCGTATATAACACAATCGCCGCAACCCTTTTTACAAATTTCAATCCTTGTCTAATATCAATACATTCAACCATCATAACCTTTAGTTTCAAATCCTACCTATAACATTCCTATGAGTGTTTCTCTCCAACATAATATCTCTTTAACACATTAGTTATATTAACAATCAAATCCACATTTCTATAATCAACCCATTTTTTCATCATTTAACCATCAATAACTAGTGCAAAATTATCCTTTACAAGCATTGATGAATATGATCTCAAGTCTAGAAGTAACTTATATGGGTCCCAAAATAAAATTTTCATACGAAAAAGTATCTAATGAACCCATTCATCCATCAAAACCTTTTGAAAATTATCCCCCACACTAGGAAGTACGATAGTTTATTAAAATATACATTAAGAAGGATCCTTAGTAGACACTTGAGCTTTCTTCGCCATGCATGTTATCTCATCACACATTACTAAGACCTCATGTTGAGGATATTTCCTATGTCCCCGGAAAGGATAGCAATTTCATTGGTATAATAGATCCCACAATATTCCCTCTTTTCCTTTTCACATCTTGCACAACTATTCTTAAAACACATTTACATTGATATCACCCATAAGATCTCTATTACATATCTCTATAACATAAAATAGTTAGAAGATGAATGTGTGGAATAATTTATCATCTCGCTAGAGGGGTATCATCAATCAATTAATATTCTCCCTCCCATAAAAACAATTGATCATTTATTTCCCTCATTCTTGCACTAAACAAATATCTTCAACACTTCAAATACAATATTTGTAAATATTTGACAAAGAATTTACATTGGCCCGCAAGGTATAAATCTTCACCCTCGTGGATGGTAGAGTAAAAATCAGATCAAATAGGGCTAAACTTGAGTCCTCATTGAAACCTTCTTCCGGTAAAGACAAATCCCAAACTTCAGCAAACACAATCATCATAAAATCCACCTCTAACGGCCATTCGGATTCCAAATGCATTAAAACCAAACATAACTATACACCCATTAGAGAATCATATAGCGTGTTCTTCAAAAAATTATAAACACATGCATGATCACATTTCCTCCTATTGACCCAATTAACACATATATTTCCAAACCTTCATGGTATCAATAAAATTACTACTTTAAATAGCATCAAGTCCGAGGCCGCAACATTGAAAATTTTTCGTTCATTTCAAAAGTTCCCTGTACAAACTTATTAAAAAGGTGAGATACAAATTGATAATATGAATGAACCTCTTAATTAGAACATGGACGACTTTAAATAGCCCTTTCTAAATTGTTCCCCATCCACTAGTCAACCCCAATCCAATGTTGTCAAACTCACATCACACCATCAACACTATTAAAGATCTTTCACTCAAAAATTCAATATCTAGTGTTTCTATCACATAAGTGAAAATTGAATTACCCACACCTTCAACATCTAGTGTTTATATCATAGAATCACCAACTTGAAACATCCAAAACTTCAACATCTATTGTTTCCATGATAAAATCATCTAACTCCTCTAGTCTTTACTCCAAAAATACCACAGACTATTCTACATTTTCCATATCTTCTTCAAACCCACATGTGGCCTAATCGAATGCCTTAGAAAATAAATCCATCATTATCTCTTACGACAATTGCATCACCTAAATTCTCTATTGAAAACCTCATAAATTCCACTACGCAACCCCAAATCCATCCATCTAAGAAAGTATAAATCATATCATAAAATCATGTAAGGACCTTAATACAAAATCCAAACCGCTTTCCCTCCATGTGAGGGTTGCATCCCTCATCTAAATTTTCATTCACTATCATATAATCCTAATTCGCTCCCCAAACAACACCTAAATGTGTCTCATAAAACATGACATCATCAAACCTAATCAAATCATCATTTACAACATATAAATCCCTTACTTTTCATATCGACAACTTCAATACAGGTACTATACTAGCACCCTTAAAAATATCATTTAGATTTCAATCATAACATTACCTCCTCTCAATGGGAAACTGGGTCGAGGAAAGGATGAAAGGACGGCAGATTTGGCGATCGAAATGATGGAAATGAACCGACAAGGTATATCTAAGAAAGATCCTAAACAAAGACTCTTAAATGCTCATTTGAACAGTGGCGGGAGGACAAAGGACAGTTCAGATGATAAGATGACATTGTTGACTTTGGAGGCAAGGGATCCATATTTTGATTCACCCAAGTTAAAAGGCAATTTAGAAGTGGTTCTTGATGTGGAAGATGAAAACAATACGGAGTGGAGCACTGTTAGTCGTAAATCTTTTTGGGGTTTCCGTGGGAGGGGTGCGCGCCGGTGCACTTAGGTTGGATGCATCTGTTCTCATCGGTGTTGTTTTCTTTTTTGTTGTTTACTCGCTGGGTTTTGCAGGTTTATGTGTTGTTTTTGGTAGGATTTCTTCCTTCTTGCGTCCTTGCTAGTTTTGATATGTTGTTCTTTTGCTCGCTTGGGCACATCCGGCTTCTAAGCCTTCTCTGTACAAGGGTATAGTCCCTTTCATAAAAACTATTTGCCATTAATAAAAAAAAAACATTACCTCCTCTCAATCCATCTAGCTCTCGAAGGTGGATAGTCTCTTGGTACAACTTTGAAGCATCATGTGATTACTATTGAGCACCAGGACACTCCATTGAGAACTACAAATCCCTCCACAATAATATTGAAATAATTTCTAACAAATGTTTTCTCCTCGTGAATATAGAACACCAAAATAAAATCAAAATGACCCGTTAGACCCCTAAACCCACACTTTATAAACCACCATCCAATAACACATCCACATCATAGAAAAAAATATTCGAGTAAAACCATGCTCCATGAAATCGACATTGTCAGTATAACTAATAGAGAATGCATGTTGGTATCCAAATTTATTCTCCTTTACAAGATGAGCATCATCACGTATTTAACAAGAAGCCTAGAGAAAGATAAATCATCATGTATTTTGTTTTGTGGCCGGGTAGGTGATTCAAATTTGGCTCTTTATTACTCGATGTTGGAGAAATTGATAACACCTTCAAAAGGATTTGATCTATCCTCACTACATTAGGTTGTTCCTTTCAACCAGGGTGATAGGACCCATTTTATAACCTCTGTTGGTGAAGGAGAATGTAGATATCCTTCTTTGTACAAATTTGAAAGGAAACCTTGAGAAAATATGATCAATGCACCACAATTTAACTCTCACGAGTTGTCACTTCTAAAGAATGGTGATATTTTCTAAAAAAGGTTAAGGTTACTAAAGAAATTATGGAATCTTGATTGCTTTTGCATATTTTGGTAGTAGAATTTATTCATTTGTGGACATACAAGGAAAACAGGGTAGTTCAGGTAGGATTCATTGTTTTGAATAATTTTTGGTGGGAGATTAGGCAAGATAAACTTGATTTTTCCAGATCTTTGAGAACCTTCACAAAAATTGGAAAACTAAATGACATTATGCTTTAGAATAGCTAAAATATTCCTTCAACCAGAAGGTGTGCATCAATGGAGGCCCATATTTGCACAGTTTCCTATAATCTCCAATAATTTAACACGAAGGCTCGAGTTAAAATGCTCAATTAAACATTATCAATCTCTGGTTCATCACGTCTAAGATACACTCAAAGACTTACAAACAACCTCTATCAACAAATGAGATTAAAGTGATTTTAAATTATTTATTTCATTACTAGATGAAGGCTCTTCTCATAATGAAATTGCAAACTCCACTAAACCATCAAAGGGATGCGATCTTGTGTGATTCAGAGAGATTATAATATAAGATTGTAATAGGAACAATAAGTACTATTTTGCAGACATTCCGAAATAAATCGACATAATTTTTCCCAAGATTAACATGCATTTATTTGAATTTGATTAGATTCATCAATAGGGAAGGTTTTTGAACAATCTCATAGCTTGTCAATGGTTGTACACTTGTAACCAACTTGACATTATCAAATATAAAACATAAGATATTAACAAGTTTCTCATATGGTCTCTCAAGAAGATGAGATTTCTCAAAAAATTTCATAAGAATTCAACCCCGACCATTTGCATGACAAACTCATGCCCTTTATAGCACTCATTTACATTAAAGCTTCCCCCAAACAAAGAATATTCAAGGAACCTTTATTTGTTACATATTTGATCATGATTTCAAGAAAGTGATGTTTAACATATTTAGAAGAAAAAATTTCCGTGTGTTCAAAAGGTGATGTTGGTGCTCAATTTGATCTCGCCCCATTTTTCCTCAAAATTCTTCAATTTGCGGGCTCTGTCGTATTTTCTATTTCCCGAATGGATGCGTGAAAGGTTTTCTTCATTTGTATGTTGTTGAAGATCCTTCTCCATGGTTGTGGATCACATTTGGGCCTTGTATCATTTCAAATTTCTTTTCCTTAAAGAAAGATTCAATTTTGGGCAAAAATGGTGAAGTTCCCTTGCATCTTATTGTTCGACAGGTGTGTTTTCCCCATCAAATTTATCTCTAACATTTGTGGAAACGTGGTCGTTTCTGATTAGATGCGGGTCAGTGGGTCTTTTTGGTTATTTTTTCCACTTTTGTCTCATTTGTTAAAAATACCAAATTGGCCCCATAACTCCGATAACATCTAATTGATTAATAAATAAAAATAAATCAGCAAGGAAAAAGTGTTACATTGACCTCGATAGAGGAAACGTGGCTGTTTTTCAAGTTATAAGTGGGGAGGCGGGTCAAAGGAGAATTTTGAAGTTTTTACCTATTTTTACAAGGGAGAAAAGTTATAAATTAACCAGCAAATCCGTTGAGGCCCACATCAAAAGTTAGAAGTAGCAAGGAAAAAGTATTAATTTGACCCCAAAGGATACATGGCCATTTTTCAGGTTACAAGCGGGAAGGCGGGTTGGCGAATCTTTTTGAAGTTTTTCACCCTTTTGTAAAAGGAGAATAATTATAAATTGATCTCGTAACCCCACAGTGGAAAAAGTCTTACTTTGACCCCAAAGAAGGACAAGTGGCATATTTCAAAAGTTAGAAGGAGAGAGCCGTGTTCTTTAGGGCATTTTGAAGTGTTTTTACTTTTTGTAAAAAGGAATAAAAGTTATAAAATTACCTACGAATCCATTGGGGCCCACATCAACAGATAAAAGCGAGAAGCGGGTTCGCGGAGGAAAATTGGAAATTTTGCCTTTTTGTTAAAAAGGGTAAAATTGCATAGATGATCTGCGACTCCATCAAATGCCTAGATTAAGCCATGTGTCAAGCCCAATTTTCAAATGGGAAGGTAATGAAGGCACTATTCAAATACCAAGATGTGTGGTAAATCATAGAGAGTGGGTACACACAACACACAAATACAACAACATATATCTCACTCTCATAGGAATAGAAAGACACATTAAAGGAATTAACAAAGAAAGACAAAAATTCTCTTTTCTTCATTCATTAATCCATGCATGATAGTATCATACCCAGAGTGAGTGGTAGAGCTAGTAAAGCGCAAATAGTGTCGGAAAATCTCCAAGTTGCATATCAAGGTAAAGAGAGAGTAAAAACTGCAAATCTATAATTAATTTGAAGAGAATTTGAAAATATGTCAATGAAAGATTCAGATTATATAGAATATTTCTTTAATTTTGTAGTTGGTTTAGTCAGTAAAATTAAATCTCATGGTGAAACTATTGAAGATCAAAGGATTATTGATAATTTTCTTCAAATTTTTCCTACAAAATTTGATCCTTTCGTAGTTGCTATTGAAGAAATTAAGGATCCAAGTCAGTTTTCAACTGAAGAGTTACATGCATCACTAATAAATCAAAAACATATACATTGAATAGATCACATTCAGTTATAGATAAGTATTTTTCATCATAGGTATTAGGAAATTGTGGAAGAGGAAGAGGAAATTCCATTCCTAGAGGGAGAGGAAGAAGTTCATCTAGAGGACGTAGTAGTGCTCCATAAATAAAGTGGAAGAGGACATAGTCAAGAGCACAATCATATCATTTCTAAAGTCAAGAGACAGGATAAGTTGCATGTGCAAAGTGTCGTATTGCAAGATATATGGGCACTATGCTTATGAATGTAGGAAAAAGTAGTATGATCAAAACAAGCAAAATAAAACTCAGGTTGGGAGCTCTATTTCAAACTTCATGTTTATTGCATGAACAAATATTGTCGAAACATTTCCTATTGAGTGTAATCTATCACAAGAGATTCCTTGTGATGTGTGGTATTTAGATTCTGGTTGTAGTAATCACGTGTTTGATAACATAGATTTATTTTGTAATTTTGATGAGTGACTAAAGATAGAGGTTACCCTTGGAAATAATAATACATTAACTATAAAAGGTAAAGGAAAAATCAACATTCTAACTAAAAATGGGGAGAAAAAGATTATGCATGATGTTTATTATGTTGCATGTTTGAAGCATAATCTTATGAGAATTGTTCATTTGGTACAAAAGGGATACAAAGTTTACATTATAGAAAATGAATGTGTGACCATGGATAAATCTCTAAGTACCCAGGTGATTATTAAATTTAAGATGAAAAGAAATATAATGTTTCCATTGAATATTATGCCAACCACATATTGAGTTCAAACTATAGATCACTCCGGAGCTAAGGATAATGAATCGTCTTTTCAATCATTTGAAAAAGATGAATCATGGCTATGACATCTCAGGTTTGGTCATTTAAACTTTTGTGGCTTGAATTTATTACATAGAAAAAATATGGCGAAAGGTTTTCCTTTGATTTAGAAACTAGATAAAGTATTTGAAGGTTGTATTTTTGGGATGCAACACACGATATTCCTTCCCTATTGGAAAAATAAAAAGAACAAGTGCACCACTTGAAATTTGTTAACTCGTATTTATGTGGAACGATGCAAACAACTTCTATTAGAGGTTGCTCTTATTTTATGGCTTTCATTGATGACTATACAAGGAAGACATGGGTGTACTTTTTAGACACAAATTAGATGATTTTGGTATAGTTCAAGAGTTCAAGGCTTTAGTGGAATACCATATTGGGTACTACCTCAAAGTTATGAGGAGGACAGACAAAGGAGGTGAGTACATTTTCAATGCTTTTCTAAAATTTTACAAATATCATAGTATACACAAGAAGTTTGCTTCTAGGTATAAACCACAACATAATGGTGTTGCAGAGAGACAGAATAGATCCATCATGTAGATGGCGAGAAGTATGATGAATGAAAAACATTTGTCAAAAGTGTATTGGTTAGGAGTAGTAGAAACTGGTGTTTACATCATAAATAAGTATCTAATGAAAAATTATTCAAAACATGGTTTCTCAACAAGCTTGGAGTAAGAGGAAACACAATGTTTCTCATTTTATAATCTTTGTTTGTTTGGCATATAGACATGTGCCCGATGAGCTAAGGAAGAAGTTAGAGAACAAAAGAGAAAATTACATATTTATTGGATATTTAGAGTATATCAAATCTTAAAAGTTGTTTAATCTCATTACTAGAAAGTTCATAATCAGAGAAGTGTACAATTTTTTTAAAATGAGGCATAAGATTGAACTATTGAGAAAAAAATCAAGCAGTAAAGAAGAACTATTCCTCATGATGATATGGAAGATGAAAGATTATAAAGAACAAGGTATTCTATCTTCATTGAATATTGGATATGCACGACAAGTTTTAGCACAAGCTATGCCTCCATATTCATCTAGGAGGTCTCCAAGATTTCAGTCATCTTCAACAATGCAATAGACACCAAAAAGAACACTAGAAGAAACTCTATCATTACAAAAATGCCATCATCCGATAGCCCTTTGACGCAGAAAACAAGAAGTCTTATTGAGATTTATAATGTTGATACAACTAATGATTTTTCATTTTTTGCATTGTTTTCTCAACCTACAAATCCAATATACTGTAAGAGAGTATAAAAATGAAGTTTGGGTTCAAGCCATGGATGATCAGATACACACCATAGAGAAGAATTAGACATAGGAATTGCTAGATCTTCCGGAAGGAAAAGACATTATAGGAGTGAAAAGGGTTTATACGACCAAATATATTGTTGATGGTAAAGTATAGAAACATAAATCAAGGCTAGTTGCAAGAGGTTTTTCGCAATAATATGGAGTATATTACAATGAGACGTTTTCACCTATAGCATGTTTGGACACATTAAGAATGGTTTTAGCAATTATAGCTCAAAATAAATTACCTAGTTATAAGATGGATATAAAATCAAAATTCTTGAAGATGAAATTTATGTAATCGTCTAGAAGGTTATGATATTGAAGGTGAAGAAGGAAAGGTATACATGTTGAAAAAATCACTCTATGGTCTCAGTCAAGCACCTAGAGCTTGGTACAAAAAGATTGATTCTTATTTGATAAAGAATTGTTTCAATAGAGAAGTAATGATCCTACCTTATACATCAAGATCAACGAGAAAGGTAAAATTTTGATTGTTTGTTTATACATGGATGATTTAACAATTACTGAAAATATATCTACATATTCATTAAAATCAGCTATGAAAAATAATTTGAGATGGCGAGATCTAGACCTCATCCACTATTTTTAATTTCACAAGAAAGGTATGATAATAATTTTTGAATAGATTTAACATGCTAAATTGGAAGCCAATGCCAAAACCTATTACAGTAGGTTTGAAGTTAAGAAAAGATGACAATGGATCATTTGTAGATCCAACATTGTTCAAAAGGCTAGTTGTAAGTCTCATGTATTTGACGGGCACAAGGCCAGATATTATGTATATTGTGAGACTCATCTTAAGGTTCATGGAATCTCCAAAATATTCACATTGGAAAGGTAGAAAAATGATTTTGGGGTATGTATGTGCAACTAAGAATCATGGAATCTTGTATTCAACATCAAACGAGTTCAAACTCATAGGTTACACAAACTGTTGATAATGTCATACATATTGATGATAGAAAGAGCACATCTGGCTATTCTTTTCACTTTGGAACAGGTGTAGTTTCATGGGTATCAAACAAGATACCCATAATCACACTATCTTCAATGAAGTAGAGTATGTAGCAGCAACAAGAGCAACATGTTAGGTTGTTTGGATGAGAAGAGTGTTGAAATATTTGAGGTAGAATCAAGAGGATTCTACACAATTTTTTGTTTACAATAATTCACCAATAATATTATCCAAAAATCATGTTTTTCACAAGAGGAGCAAGCACATATACATGAGGTATCACTTCATCAGGGATTTGATTAAAAACAAGGAAATTTGTCTTGAATTTTGTAGATCTAAAAGCAATTTGCTGATATTTTTAAGAAATATTTGGGCAATAATTTTTTTGACTATTTGAGAAGTTGTTTCGAGTTTGTGATCGTGGAATATGTCGATCTTGAAGTGCACACTCGGATCTAGAAGAATAAAATATTGAAAATCAAAATTTACGGAGAGTGTTAGAAAAAGACTTTATTTTTGCCCCGATTTATAGTTTGGAAAATATTTTAAAACAAAAAAAAAAAAAGCAAGTGGTTTTTCATGCATATGGTTCTTTTTAAATAGATCTTCCTAGTTTTAGGAAAAACTAATAAAGCAAATAAGTTAAAATATTTGTATTGCACAAAAACATGTGTTTTTTAATTGATGTTCTATTTTTAAGAGTTGAGTGTTTTATTGTTAGATGAAATCCATCTATTTATTAGAGGCAATTGTAATTTTTTTGATATAATACATTTAAATACATTGTATTGAGCCGAAGCTTAGACATTGAAGAAGAAATATATGCAGAAAAGTGTTGATCTAATTTTGTAATCATTTGTTTTATTTACAATTCTATATTTTATTTATGTTAGTTATTATTTTGTATGCCTAATTTCTACAGCCGCTCCTCTAAAAGATAGACGGAACTAAAAGAAAGTTTAAATTTTTGTAGGTGGGATAAATAAAGATGCTAATGAGTACGATTTGAATAAATTATATGGTGAATTCGGTGAAATCATGGAGATCTGAATTTCAAGGAACCCTATAACTCATATTGAATAATTAAGGTTTTTCATTCATACATTATGCAACTTTTGAGCAAGCTAAAATGACATTAACTGAGCTTAAAAACCCTTAGGTATTTATAAGAAGGCTATGCAATAGATTTTAAATAATTCATTTTTTTTATTAGGAGGAGACCCACTTTCAATCTGAAGTCCATCTAATCCGTGATGTTTTGTGATAGGTAAGAGAGAAGAAATGTATTGTATCTCCAAGTTAGGACAATGAAACACTCTATGTTAGAAATATTTGTAAGACATTGACAAAGGAAACTAGAAAAGAAAATTTGGAGTAAAGAGTTGAGAATTTTGAGGAAATGGATTTAATGGATGATACAAAAATGAATGTCAGAATCACAGGTTTGTATTCTTTGAGTCCAGAACACATCAAGATGCTAGAAATGCCTTTATACATTTGCAAAAACGAGATGTTATATTTGGTTGTCATATAAGTGCAAAATTTATGTTTATAGAGACTTTCATCAGGACTGATGAGGAGGTTATGTCACAGGTATACATCAATATTCTTTGATTGTTACGTTTGGTTTTGTGAAATTTGGATTCCAGATAATTATATGTTATTTTGTTTGGGTTTTTTTCTTTGATTTCATGCAGTTAAATTTCATTTTTTTATTAAACCTTTGTGAATTTGTTTGTATGACAGAACAATTTGATACATATTATCACATGGGCTTCTTTATTTTTGGTGCATTCTAAGTTATACAACAGATTGACATGCATTATGAATTTTACAGGGGAACACTGTATTTATTGATGGATTCACATAACTTTGGGATGAAAATAGTATTAAAGAGGAGCTCATGAAATATGTAGAAATTTAAAAATTCAATTTTCACGTAACATGTCCAAATCAAAACGGGAATATTATGGATATTTTCATTTCACTTGTTGAAGGTGAAAATAAATGCGAGCTTGGTGAATGGGATTTTATTTGTAAATTGATCTGAATACAAACAACATATATGATAACAAATTTAAAGTTAGAAAAAAGTATTGAGAAAAGGAATCACTTTTAAAGATATAAAATAGAGTTCGAATAAAATAATAGTGTTAAATAAATTCCATATAAAATCAATGTAAGTTAGCCACTTAGAGATATACCCAAATAGATCCATTCATTTATTGATGAGCTACCAGGGAAAGGGTTCGAAAAGATAATGAATTCATTATTGGGTACCTGTAGCATAGGAGAAATTATAAAAGAGATATTTGAAATTTTTAGGTCAAGCGCAAGCAACGCATTTGGGGGATCACCTTAAATTTCTGGTGTGGTCCATTATAGGCGCTGTACAAAGCTGGATACCTTCCTTACGGTAAAAATTTTAAACTAACAGGCATTATATTACTCTACCACTTTAAATAATGTTCCCAGGATTCTCGTCTACCATACTAATCTCGTCATTAATTTTCATCCAACATGATATTTGAAAATAGAGCTACATTTACACTAAATGTTACTTCCTTCGAATTGTGACTAGTTAAATGTATCCTTTCAATAGTTGCATGTGGCACTATGAGAATCAACGAGGCTATACCATCCTAATAGGTATGCCTCAAAAAATGTAGTGGAAGATGACTTCTTATTAAACAAAACATTTTTAAGGAAGAGAAGCTAGGTGAATTATCATCCCTACGCAATGGGAAGGATGAAGAGTAGTTGTGGTGCAAAATTCTTTGATTTTAAGTCAAAAATATGGATGGAAGATAGTTTATTGTTTCCACATATTCCATTCAAGTTTGTTGTTTTTTAATCTAGTGGACAAATAATTTAGTGGAAAGACGTGGTGTTTATCTAGATGATCTATATTGTCAATTGTGTTATTCGTTAATTTTTCAACTAAAAGTGGATTCCCATCACAATGTAGAGTCTATTCCTAAGTTTAAGTGAAATTTTGAATAAAGGGATGCCTATTCAAGTGGAGAGTTGAAACCATTATCAATTTCTTTATGATTCATAATGTGTCTATAAATATTGCGTATCTTCATAAGACTATATTTCACATGTATGTAAAGTGGTGTGAACAATATGTGAAAACTAAATATTTATCAAATATATGTATAAATAAGGTGCAAAAAAATTATTAGAATAATTTATTTTGATAGGAAACTAATCAAATCCTTCCTTTGGAAAAACATCAATTATAAGAAGTACTTATCCCCAATTTCCTTTCTAAAATTCCTTTAAGTGTACTTATATGTAATTTCCATCATTTGAATGAAGATAAAACTATCTGGTAACCTAAAGATAGGATAGGGAAGTATATCCACTCTTCTAAATATTCAATCCAAATGACTCACTCATCCAATACAAATGAATCACCCTTCAACATCCCATTCGAAGAAATATGATTGTCCTTTGGAGCTCAGGGGATCCCCTCCTCCTTTATCCAAAATTAATCCAAACCAACCAACCAAACTAGGATAAATATTTATTGACCAAATATTATTTAATTTGTAGAAATAATTCCAAAATGAAGTAAAGAGGCATATCGGAGTTTGTTAATGAAGCATACATTTAGAGGAAAATTAACAAGATTTATTTTTAGAATTTTCAATGCCACATAGGGGATCTAAATTTGTTAGTAAAACAAGCATGTAGATGAAATTTCACAATTTGTTTATTAGAATTTTCAATTCCATATACGATGAGAGGGAAAGGCCAAGAAATAAATCATTCTCATCCTTCAACCAATTCACTATTTTCTTTGTAAGAGGGGCACTTCTATTAGCATAAGGATTGTGATATATTGGGGTTTATATGTTATTGTGCAACTTGTCAACAAACTAATGTGGGATTATTTCCTACTAAGTGAAGATTTTTAGATTCATAGAAGAAATTCCAAGATTCAATGAACAATTAACAAGCATTTCCTAATTGGGTTCTAGACACTCATTTAGAGGTAATTTAATAAGATTTATTTTTGGTATTTTTGAAGTGACTTGGGAACAAAGAGGAAGGCGAAGGAATAAAATGTATTCATCCCATAAGTAATCAACCATTATGTTAGTAAGAGGGTCACTCCCAATGTGGCATCACCTCTATCGGTATAAGGATATGATACATTTTATATGTTATATGGGAGTAATCCAACCAACTAAATATGGAATAATTTTTATTGCAGATTTGTTTATAATTGTAGAAGCGATGCATATGACAAAGAGACATATTTAACATGGATAGTAAAGAATGTATTTAGAGGAAAATTTATATGTTTTTTTGTGAATCTTTGAAATCACCTAGAAATAGACGAGAATCCTAAGTGAGAAAAAAATTCTCATGCCCAACCAAATGACCCTTATGTTATTAAGAGTCCCACTTCCACCGTGGTGTCACCTCTATTGGAATAAATATCAATATATAATGGGGTTAATATGTTACTTCAGACCAAGCCAACTAGCCAATGTGGGATTAATTTTTATTGATTATTTAAGAGTCGTATCTAAAAAATTGTAGACACAATAAAGGGGCATATTAAAATTTGGGGCAATGCATATATTTACAATAAATATGACAATATTGTTTTATGGGTTTTTAATCTCCGAAATGGGAAAGGTGATGCTAACAAGGAAGACAATCATCTTCTATAATAAGTAAACCATTTTGTAAATAAGAGGGCCACTTTCGGCATTGTGACGTTAGAAAGAGAAAGGAAATGATATTTGGAGAACCTAACAACTTTATAACAATATTTTTCAAAGGTATAGGTTGTACACAAGTCAATTCAAATCGACCCTTTAAAATTGGTTTTAAGTCCTTCCCCATGACTTCCATTCAAGTTTTAATGAATTAACCAAACTGCCAACATTATTCCCATTTATATAGTCATGGATTCTTAAAGTATATTATAATTTTTGGAAAAAGAATATTTTAAGGAAACAATAGAAATATAAATAATTCATTAAATATTAGTCTCAAAAATTTTCTACAAATATTTTTCAACATTATAAATATAGTTGAAATAATACAACCACCTAGGTCTATGACATCAAATATTATAATTTAAATTGGTCTTAAAACAATGTAAATTATCTAGATACATCTTTATATTTTGTAAATAATGTTTGGAATGCTATTTTTGTAATTAAAATAAATAATTTCAATCCAATTGTCAAAATAAAAATCTTTCAAAGATTATTTTCAAGCATGGTCACAAAAATATTTAAATAATGTTTCTTTGTTGATTTTTTAAGTTTTATATCTTAGAAAAATTATGGATCATAGGTCTTTATCCTTTAAGCACCACAAACAACCTCCACATGGTCAAAAACAATATTATGTATGTTAAATACATATATTATTCTTGTCTAATACAATATTTATGTAAGTTCTTGGGGTAGTGAATATGTGTACATATTTGTTTTCCTCGAGAATCTATTTTATACATGATCTTGTCTAAATAGTAAAATTTGATTGAATAATTAAATCATTCCACCAAAAGGTGTGATTTTAATATAAAGTTTACCTCCAATATTAGATTTTCTTAAATATTGTAGATAATATGATCTGTCACTAAATTTGATAGCTGACAAGGTGTGTTCCTTTTTGAGCATCAATATAGTATTTTTCTAGCATTAATTCAAAACACGAGTTGTGTGAGATTAATTTTGTAGAGTGAAACATTAGGATGTATTTTGTTAGTTTCAATCATATGTGTGCCCTAACATTCCCAAGAATTCAAATTGAAATAATTAAAAGTTAAGGATAAAATACATACAACCATAGAGTAAAAATGAAATCATAGAACAAGTTTGTAGCTAAAATAGTTTTTTGATTATATCTTTACAAGTAATTAGATCCTTTAAATTTCCCTAATGCATGTACCATAAACTTGCAAATTTTCACAACAAACTTATGCAATTGATATAACTTTAGTATTATCCAACAAACGTAATACTACTTGAAAATTGAAATATTTATTTTGAGTGATATAGATTTAAAGAACTAGTAACTTGGAAGACTGGAATAGAAAAACATTTGTCATTTTATTAAAATCTAAACATATTTCACTAAAAATTTCCTCCAAATTCTTTCCAAGATGGTTTATTTACTATTTATATGGACCTCAAAATTTATATATGAATACTTTGTTTATAAATTATAGGTTTTATAAATATCACGTATCAACATTGCTTCCTATAAGAAACGTTAAAAAATATATCATGGAAAAAATATTGATATCAAGTGACATTCATGTACTAAATACATCTTAGCCAAGTAGCCTAATATTACCCAAGTATTATTTTTTTAAAACAACATATCCCAAAGATTTGTATCCCCAAACATATTTCACCAAAAATTTCCTCCAAATCCTTTCTAGTATGATTTGTTTACTATTTATAAGGAACTCAAAAGTTATATATGAATACTTTGTTCATAAATTATAGATTTTCTAAAAAGCGAGTATAAACATTGCTTCCTATAAGAAACATTAAAAATATATTAGGAAAAAAATTAAAAAAATTATTGATATCAAATTATGTTCATGTACCGAGATACATCTTAGACAAGTAGCCTTATATTACCCAAGTATTAATTATTCGAAACAACATATCCCAATGATTGGTAGCCCCAAACTCACTTTTATATATTTTCACTGAATCTGAGGTTTTACTTTTCTATAACTAATTCAAATATTTTTGATGTGGTATGAAAATACTACATGAAAAAACAACTCATCATATCATATTATTGCTCAAATTATCAAAGAAGATTTTATCTTGAATAATTTAGATGGATCCTTATAAAAGATTAAAATATTTTTGTAAGAAAAGAAGCCATATTTTTACCTTTTAAATTTACTTGCAACAAACAAATCTATTTTCTCCTCATTAACCTTTGATATAGCACAATAAAATATACATAATGTTTATGTAATATAAGAATCCAATTCAAATAAAAATATACAAAATGTTTAATGCTTGCACGTGGGTATCAAATGGAATTAAAAAAATGTTATGAAAAATATTCTTGCACATAAAAGTGAATTACAATGCTATAAAAAAATTCTAGTGAAAATTGTAGGCAACTTTGATAAAACTAGTAATCACATGCAAGAAATGTGATGGAGATGTATAGATGAATTTATAAAGTTTAAGGAGTCAAACAACATATGAGGAAGAAGGGATATGAAGAAGAGGATTGAGGGAGAAGTGCAAGGGTGGGAAAAGTCATGGGAGTCAAGATTTTTTTACACAAAAATAGTAAATTTTACTGATTGATAATATAGTTCAATTGATATTAAATATAAAAATAGTTATAGTTATAACATACATTAGATGTGAAGGTAGAGACATTCAATGTAGTGTGAAGTGAAAATGAAGGACATTCCATATTTTGCTTAATGAACACATGCAGAAACCATTTCATTTGTATGTGAGGAACTCGTTGTGTATGATCATGTTTTTGGGTTCTACATGGATGGATGTGACATACCAGTACATTTTCAATCAAATCTATGTACGCCATTACAACTTGTAAATTTTTAACAACCTCATTTAAATTTGGACCATACATATTGGTGTAATTGGTATGGTTTTTTATCATCACATGAAAATTATAAATTCCTAATCATTTCTAAAAACATGAATTCCAATTATTTTTGACTCATATGAAAATTCCACATGGGGATGTATATTCACTCACTCTCTCACTTTTTGTTTAAAATCACCATTTAAAAGCTCCCAATTCCATAAAATGTGACCCATAAATAATTGCAAAAGACTCGAGGTTTGTGGAGGTTATGGGTGATTATTACCATATAGGCAGACAATTGGAGTTTGAACTATGATTCATACATCACACTTTCACTACAAAAAGGAAAGTCACATTTATGGAACTGTTAATGTCTAACCTAGAATTAACATGTTAAATCTAATTCTGTTGTGGGATAATATGACACACTTGAAATGAAATGATGGGATAAGAAATAATAAGTGTGTAAAAATATGAAATAGAAAAAAATAATAATCAAGAGATATCAATAATTGCATGGGATGGATTTTTAGAGGACATAGGCTCCATGTAGTTAAAGAATATTACATTGAGATGAAGAGATGAGAAAAAAATAGAATTACTTATGGTGTTGCATGATATAGCCAATGTCAATCATATCAAACAAGAAAATGTCTCAAAGGGGCATTTTTGGAGTAGTGATAATGAGATAGTAGTGGAGGATTCTTTTCATTTTACCATAGATGAGGATATTTTTATTGAGATTCACAAAATATCACAAGACAAGTTCGTATTATGTAGGAATTGACAATCGTGTGATGAAATCTTGTTTATCCAATTTGGGTTGTTAATGAAAAACCATTCGTGACATATTATTATAAATAAATTGAGTTTCGTGGAGATAAAATGAGCTTTTGAAAAGTAAAAATGAGCTTGTGAATGGTAAAAATGGCATACTACATTTTGAATGATGGGAAAGGCAATACAAAGTGAACAAAATAAATGAGACCAAGGCTAGAAAATATTAAAGGTCTTAAATCGATATGTATAAGGAAATCATGCTTGAGAAAAAGGTGTTGTAGATGATGCAACTAACACATTTTGACCATGGTGATGGTACCATATGAAAATATTCAATCAAAAACGTTACTTCGCTTGGTATAGATGTGATCCCATGAAAATATTTTGATATGGGAGACTACGGTGATAAATATGTGACAATATTCATAAAGGTAGCACATGTAATGTATTTGACATTACCTATTTAAAATACATCATTAGTTAGACACAATGTTAAATATGGGAGATTGATGTTTATGAATCTCAGCCAACTTGTTTTATTTCATTTTATCCCAAGAATTGATCTATACCTAAATGGAGACCCATGTGGCGACTAATGATAAAGGATTTTAGGTGACCTTGGTTTATCAAGGAGCTAATTGATAAAAGTGAATAAGTTTAGAGATATTACTATTGATGAGTAACCACAACACCCATGAATGCATGTAACTTGATGGGTTGTGACTCAAAGTGTGATTACATAACATGGAACCTTTCCCAAAGTGTGGGAATTTGCAATTGGGAGAGCTCTCTAGATGAAGTTCAATTCCTATTCCTCCTGTTCAAGTGCACACTTTCAAATTGTAGAGGATTTACTCTAAAACCTACTCTAACTTGCTAAGGAGAAAGGGTTTAGAAAGATGCGTGAAATAAACTTAAACTAACAAGGATAATGCACCAAACTAATGTTGAACACCTACTTTACAGTTAAACACAAACCATTAAAAATGCAATACAACTACCATGCACAGATAACCAAATTGCAATGAGAGATCATATGAATGCAATGAACACTGAGAGGGTTGAAAACCATCCATAGACATGTATTATTGCTCCAAAATTGATACAGTACACTACAATGGTCAAGAGGTAAGATTACATTACAACTTGAATGGGAGGTTTGAAAACTCCACAAATTCACTTGCAGAAAAGGAAATAAGGGAGGGTGCAAAGCAAAAACGTCCAACCTTTTGAAAAATTCCCCTCCTTATAATATATATAATAATGAGAGAAGGAGATGAGAAGAAACCCAAAATCCATCCTCACCACCCAAGAAATGCATTGAATTCACCTACAACAATGATGGGTTCCACTGCAAAACCCATGCCTCCATTATTGTTCCTTGTTGGGAAAGAAAGGAAGCCCATACTTCATTAATGGTGGTAGGTTAGAAACCTAGGACACCTCCAAAAATGATGAGCTATATTTTTAATTTTTAAGAACTTAGTCCCACTAATTTAAAGATATCCAATGAGTAGTAGACATTGAGTGCTTTCCAAAAAGTCCTCTCTTGCTCAAATCCAAGCTCCCAGTCAAAAGTTATGGCCATCTGAAGGTCGAGGTATCATTCTACAATTGTTGATCTTCCTGCTTTGGAGTCCGAAAAACATGCATTTTCCAAAATCCTCGATATTCAATTTGAGACGTTTTTGTTTTGGAAGTCAAAACACTATTCATCCGCCAAATTTACTTGAGAGTTTCGAAAGTCCAAAATTTTAGACTTTAAGAGTTTCAGATTTGGAAATTTTTACTTCCTTTTCCAGCATGATTCCCAAAATCCCAAAAACCCCAAAAGTCCAAAACTTCAGAATTCTGGAATTTGGGTTTTCATAAATTTTTGTCCCATTTCCCAACTTTGCGCTCCGAGAGTTTCTGAAACCCGATATCCCGAAAGTCTGAAATTTCAGACTTTTAGACTTCGGAATTTTGGAAATTTTAAGGTGATTTTCTGATTTTGTGCCTGAGATTTCCGAAACCCCGAAACTCGAAATTCCAAAATTTCAAACTTTCAGAGTTTCGGGTTTCAGACATTTTCTTGTCAATTTTTTTCCCTATTTTCTCCTGAAATGCCAAAATTTCTATAACTTGAAAACTTCAACCCATTTCTCGATTTTTTCTCATCTTGAGCTCCGAGCTTCTTTGAAATTTCCCTTAACCATTGATTTTCCACCTTTTCATTTCCATGAAAATTCTATCTGCAATGTGAATTTCAAAAAAATCACATGTGATCTCGCACGACTAAAAACACCCTCTCCATGTTCCTTGTGCAAGGTCGTGTTCGATCAATTTTTCCTAAGTGGTAAAATTGGATAAAAATTACACTTGAGATGAAGTTAAAGCATTATGAAGTGAACACCTTTACAAAAAAGGAAAATAAAAATGAACCCACATGATGGTGTTAGAAAAATCCTTTAAAAAATCATCAAAAAAATCAAGAATCGTTTTGCTTAGAGCTATGGTTTTCTAGGCCCTTGAGTGGTTTCTCTGCATGTACTATATACCATGTTTTCACTAGTGTTTACCATTTCATTTTACCTTTCACACTTACATTATTAAAACACATAAAAATGTGATTATATTTATCCGTAAAATATTTGAATCTAATAAAAGTAGGGATTTTCAAGTTAGTGGTTATTAACATGAATTTAATATTTAAAACACATTGTAGTAAATAGATGATGTGGCAATGGTAAGAAAAAGTGACATGTCAAATCCTTTACACAAGAAGAAAAGAACACTCGACTCGTATGAGGGTGCTAGAAAAAACCTCATTGGGTGAGTTAAGGTCATAGTGAAATGTAGATAAGATGGAGCCAAACATATCAATGGATGGTTCAGAAGTGGCTATTTGGTGGATTTGAGATAAACCCAAGCTTAATCACCATTTAATGGTGATAGCCATCCACAAGGTATAATGTAAGTATAAAGAGCACCAAACATCTCAACAAGTTGTTGTGAGGGTCAAACCAAGTCATAAATCCAACAATAAATTGAGTTGTATGCAAACCAAAGAGATGACATGCACTAAAATTTTTGATAAAAGATTTTGATCGGATTTCCTATGTAGGAATAGAAAACACGTTTAAAATTTGGGAAGGAATTGTAAATTCGAAGTAAAAATAGTCTATTAAAGAAAATTTTGAAATTCTAAAATGTAAACAATTACCGTGCACTTGAACATGCATCCACCTTTATCAATAATTTCACTGTTATTCTATGCAAATTATTGAAATCTATCTATGACAAAGACTCTCAATGAATCAAGACTTTACACATAACAAATAAATTATATTTATATCAACCTTCCTCTACGTGTGTATGGATTTTTGGGCATTAAAAGAAGGCAACTACTTAAGAAGGAAAAAAGACACATCCTCGTTTTCTATTTTATCCTATTTTTTAAGAGAACAAAAAGCATAAAAAAAAGCAATCATTTTTTTTGCTAGACTTATGAATGTCCAAGCCCTTGAATTGGTACTCTTACATTGAGTATATATGATGGTTTCACTTTTGTTTACTGATTTTTTTCTTACCTTCCACATTTGTGTTATAAAAACACATAACTAAGTGATTGCATGAATCCATAAAACTTGCAAATCCAATTAAAAAAACTAGAAAATTTTCAAGTTGGCAACTATTAAGACAAATTTAATGTTTAACAAACATTACATGAAATAGATGATGTGGCAATGGTAAGAAAAAATAACATTTAGTCCATATATGGCTTGTTTTTCGGGAAGAAAAGGATTTGTTATGCTCCCTCTAACAAATTCCTCACTAAAAAATTCTCCTCTCAATCTTCTTTTTCATCATGACTATTCCTTAGTGTAATGTTTCACCTTTAATCCTTCTACTCAAACCTTTTTAATGTCTCCCTGTCAGAATTTTTATTCTAGTTCCCGAGTGCAATTACTATTTACTCGAATATTGAACTTATCTTTTCCATCATTATATATTACAAAAGAACATATTTGTTTGGCATAAAATATTTTGTTGAATAAATTTAGAACATCATATATCATGTTCTTAATTAAAGAAGAATAACCAAAATAATTAATTTTTTAAATTTTTGTAGAAGATTTTTCGGTATGTAGGTCAATATCAACAAAAATACACTCTAGTGAATCCATTCATTGTGTAACGCCCACATTTTTCTCACACAAAACCCAAGATAAATCCTAATAATTAGTTAGGAAAATTTATGGAATATGTTTTTGTTTAAACGGGTCATAACAGGTTCACCTCTAACTAGATTTAATTAATTAACTATAAATAAATCCTTCATTTTAATTAAAAATTAATTATTATTATTTTAATTCAATCATTAGGGCTTGAATCCCCTCCTAGGGTTTCCGTTAATTCTCATTAATTAACTCTTATAAGCCATTAGTTAAGATACCCTTGTTACAAAATTTATTTAATTTAGTATTATATTTCTAATGTCATTTATTGACTTAATATTCTATGGCTAAGGTCTAAACTTACCCTCCCATATAATTAAGTTCAATAAAATTTAATCCCTATAATAAACATTGTCTAGTTATCCATGTATAAATTAATTTAATTAATTTCAAAATTCAAGCCCTCGCAAAAGTCACTTAATTAAGGCAATAAAGGTCACATATTAATCCTACCTCATAACACCCCTTTCGTGGCCCCATTGACAAGTTGCCCATATAATTAATTTAGAAACATATTCTCACAAAAATATCCTCACCTAACATTTTAGGATTGATTTCCAACTATTAGATGGATTCATTTAGAGCCCTTAGATCTTATATTTTCAATCTAACCCTAATCATGATCCTTATGAAGCGCTCTTATTCATTTCTTTTACCCCATTTAATTATTTACAATTTACAGTGTGGGAGGAAAAGAAGAATGAAATCCATGAGTTTTTTTCACAAGCTCAAGCATATATATGCACACATTTTTATCAGTTATTCCATTCATAACCCTCTCCTAGGGTTTGTTCATATTGCTATTTTCTATTGTGAAATTCATTTGCATTTGCCCTATTTGGGTATGGGAATTTTTGCCCAATTTTTATATCTAGTTTAAATGTTATATAAACACAACTGGTTTGGGTATAAATATTAGTTGCTTAATTTAAGTTTGGCCTCCTAAAAATGCAGTAGTCTAAATACATATGCCACATATAATATAGAGTTGGTTGCTTTGTTTATAAGAGACAAGGTTAATATTTAGTGAGGGGGAGGTCGCCAACCCCACCCCCATCCCATATATATACGGGTGGGGTATGGGTTCGGCGACCTTTTCCCCCTTCCCAAGCATACCAATTTTTTTAAAAAGTCTGCAATGGGGTGTGGCCAACCCATTCATCCTAACACCCTTTTTATTTATTTATAAACTGGTTTTTATACAATACCATTTCAACATTTAGCCATCCGATTTTATAATATTTCAAAAATTGCATTTATTTATTAATATTAATCAAAATATATATATATATATATATATATATATATATATATATATATATATATATATATATATATAATCAAGTTGAGTTAAATGGTATAGTGATATACAGGTAAAGTAACTAAAGTATTCTACCTCTTCATATGAGTGTAAAATTAAGAAACTAAAAAAATATTATTCAACCTAATATAATTTGTAAGGAGAATATTTTTCATTATTCTAATTTTTTTTTAAAAACTATGTTATTTCTTACAACATAATATGAGATGTAACAATAATTTAAATATTTTCAATATCCTTATTTTTTTGATAACAATAAGAAACTATTTCCTTTCTTTCACAATAGGGAAAATGACATCCATATGAAGTAACAAGTGTATTTTCATACAAGAATACCAATCTTTTAAATTGAACATATTACATTTTGAGACAAGTATTTAAGTTGAATATGATCTTTGATCGAGAGAGCTTCATTTCATTTCCAAAACCATTTCAAGGTCATTACTTCATCGAATAATAAAATAATTGAGAGTTTCATTTTACAATATTTAACCTATTTAAAATACATTTTTTTCATTCAATAAACTGTTGGTAAGGTATACAATTTGAAGAGATTATCATAGTAACAATTACAATTTCTTTTGGCTACTTTCTAAATTTACATACATTTTGATAGCTTAATACAAATAAACCTTTCACAACATATTTTAAAGAAGTTTAAACCTTTAAAATGCAAGTTACACGCCCTCCATTTAAGTGGATACAACATGGTAAATATTTTACAAAAGTAGGATCTCTCTTTATTTTTGTCAAATTACAACTATGACCAAATATTCACTTGAGATCCACCATATTCTTCAAAATCAAAACACAACAACAAAATAGGGGAGTAGACATCACTCTCCACCTAAAAATAATCCAATGAGGAAGAAAAGACTTCTTCCTCATCGGTTGCCGAGCCCCAACAATGAAACAATAAGGGGTATAAGACAACCAATGCAACTTTAAATGGCTTCAAAATAACATTCAAACAACTTTCGACATAATGATAACAATAATAAAAACACAACATGCATGTTTACCAAGCACAAAGGCTCAATACTCAAGCCAAGAAAGAGAAAAGAAACATGGGGAAGCACTTCTTCCTCCAAAATGGTTTGAGTGCCCACCTTAAAGCCTCCAATAAAATCAATCACATACTAACAAGACCCTTATGCCTCCGTCTAAAACAAACACCTCGTATGTCACCCTCAACTCTTATATCTCCCTTAATAAAACATACAATCTAAGCACAAATGTAACTTATCTTCAAGCTAGAACACCCCAATCCAACTCCCTCCCAAGATGCACGTTAATACACTTTTTCCTCCCTCCAACATATTCCCATTTCTATTTTCTCGTATACAACCTAAAGGCCATTCTATTTTTCAAAATAAAAAAATACAACAATCATGCATTCACACACATTTGCACAACAAAATAGCAATAATAATACATGGATAAAGTATCTACCTTGCCATTACAAGAGTATCCAATCCACAAGAACAAGGTCTAAACCTTTCTAAGTCCAAAGCGAGTAAAACCACCTCCAAATCTTCAAACAAGCACTCCAAAAGCAAGCTCCTGCAAAAATGCAAGAGTTCAAATAAAATAAGTAACCCAAAATTCATCAAACAAACTTGAATTAATAAAAAGAGAGGAGAGGGAGGTGATGTGGCTCCATGTAGGATGCTACATCATTCCTCCTCCACTCCACATCACATGGTCAAATCCCAAACCTAAATCTCAATAAATTGGTGGTTGAGGAAATAAAAACCCTCTTACACGCACAAACTAAAACCCAGACCTCTAAAGGATAAAATTAAAAATTATGTAATAAAGTGCAATAAATAGCACCTTTTTGTCTTACAATCACATAATGGGGTCTATTTTTTACCCCTTAACCCATAGGGGTAGTTGGTATGTTAAATTAAGAGATGTGGGACAAGCTTAATTTTTCCCACGAGCCTCCAAAAATAGCCCTTAAGCCCAAATCCGAATTTAAAAAAATGGTTGAGTAGAAAACACTCAAAAGTATTAAAATCCTTTCAAATCCAACATAAATCAACGACAATTTACCAACATTAAATACCCCACTTTTGTCACATATAAAATTATAATAAATTATCAAGGTCAATAAACTTAAATGGACCACTTTAACTAACAATAATAAAGGTGACTCACAATACTAAAATAAATCAAATGCACAAAAAAAAAAAAAAAACAAAAAGGGAAACAAAACATATACTTAATGTCACATTTGAGGTCACCCCTAATGGGGATCTCCTATCAATATACCAAAAAATAATATACAATTACACAACTTGCGAAGGTGACATGTTGCCAATACCCCAAATTCCTTCACTGTTGGTCTCCTATCCCCTTTTGTTTTCTCGTGTTACAATTTCATGAAAAAATCTTAACAATATCATTATGTGGTCATGGTCATATTAACGACATCTAGATAATAAAACACACATATACATATCAATTCACATCATCAAATAAAATAACTAAAACATCACTAAAATCAAGTAATTTCACCAATTGTTCACAATTTCAAATATTTTGATTTTATCATTTCATCAATTAGTAATAAGATCACAAAACCAAGAAAATTGTCTAGAAAAATCTATATATCAAATCCAATGAGTCAACATATATATAAAGTAGTAACTCTAAATCATCATCAAATATTGATATATCAATCCATGCAGATAAACCATCATATAAGTCGCATCATGTCAAAAACATAAAACATCCATACTGTCTAAAAAATAGGCTAATCAAATATATTAATGTCCATCTATCAATGTCAAAAGATCAAATATGATAACAATGTCTATGGCTCTAATCTAAAGTTAGGATAAATCATAGGAAGATCAATGTCCAAAAGGAGTGAGTACTACATCCCCTCCTTAGACTCGACTTCCTCCGGAAGTCACTAGAAAAAGTATTAGAACCGTGCTCTTAAAGGTGTGGCATCCTCCCATGAAGTTTTTGTCTCATAATATCGACCCCATTGCACACAAACCCGATCAATCTCTCTACCTCGAAGGCCCATGGTCCTAGGCTCTAAAATATGCACTGAGAATCCACCATCACCTATCCCTAATCCTACACTTACAATGCGGTCCAATCAAATAAAAGAGAAGGATATGGAACATACAATCTAAGCATGAAAACATGAAATACATCATGGACGTGAGATAAGTTACGTGACAATACTTGATGGTTGGCCAAAGGGTCAATATACTCTACAATCTCAAACTTACCCACAAACCTAGGATCAAGCTTAGAGCATTTTCCATAAAGGATAGGGCTCTTGTGATGCCTAACATGAAGAGACACTTTTGTGCGCACCTCTAAACTATGGTCTATCATCCTCTAATCTGCATACTTCTTCTTTCTATCTTTCACCTCTTGTAATATCTTTTGAATCTTAACAACTTGTTGCTCCATATCCTGTAATAAATTTGGACCAAGAGATACTCTATCCTCTAACCTATTATAACTCAATGGTGTCCTGCACTTTCCACCATACAGTTCCTAAAATGGAGCATACCAATCAAACTCTAAAAACTATTGTTGTAAGAAAAATCCATCATGAACAAATAATCCCCTCACCTTGGTGATGGTCCATGATGTACATCCGAAACATGTCATCTACAGTTTGATTCACCCACTTTGTCTATCCATCTATCTCGGGATGATAGGTTTTACTTAAGTTTAACTTCAACTTGAGAGCATACTACAAGTTATTCCATAAGTGAGAGGTGTACAATGGATCTTGGTAAAAATGTTTTTTTGTGGAATCCCATACAGCCTTACAATATTATTCGATACACTCATTCCACTTCACTAACTCGTATAGATGGTCTTCATAGGATAAAAAGTAGCCACTTTCATCAATCTATCCACCATTACCATAATGGTGTCATGGTGGTACCTCGATGTAGGTAGCCCACTAATGAAATCCATGGAAATTGTGTCCCATTTCCACTCTCGTATGCCACAAGGATATAGAAGGCCATCTAGTTATTGATGCTCATCCTTCACCTTATGGAACTCTAAATAACGAGACACAAGACAAGGTACATCTCTCCGCATGACCCCTCAAATGTTACAACTATCTCAAATTGGCAGACACATTCTTCACCCCTCGATGGGCTGAATAAGGTGCATGATGTGCCTCAACAAGGATATTCTTCCTCAATCCCGCATCTCTAGGTATGTAGATCCGACATCCGTGATGAAGAATACCATCTTCCCTAATGAGAATCCATCAAACATCCCTTCAAGGGGTCTATGAGACTTGATCTTTTCTCTAACTAAAAGGTAGAATCAGTAATATAGAAGCTACTACAAAATCATGCTCTTCAAGTTTTTACCAACTACAATAACAATAACCAAATGTCTCCGATGACTCAAGGCCTCTGTAACCACATTCTCCTTGCCTTTCACATTCTATATCTCCATGTCTTACTGACATAGAAACTTCATCCAACGTCGTTGATGATCGTTTATATTGGGTTGTGTGACGCAAGTTGAGTTAAATAGTATAGTGACACACAAGGTAAACTAGCTAAATTTTTCTACCTCTTCGTATGATAGTAAAATTAAAAAACTAATAGAATTACTTATTCAACCTAATATAATTTGCAAGAAGATTATTTTTCCCTATTCTAAAAATTCTAAAGAACTATTTTCTTTCTTACAACATAATATGAAATGTAACTATAACTTTAATATTTTTAATATGCTTACTTTTTCAATAAAAACAATAAACTATTTCCTTTCTTTCACAATATGGAAAATGACATCCATATCGAGAAACAAGTGTATTTTCATACAAAAATACCAGTCTCTTAAAATGAACATATCACACTTTTGAGACAAAAATTAAGTTGAATATGAGCTTAGATTGAGAGAGCTTCATTTTCATTTCCAAGACCATTTCAACGTCATTACTTCATTTAAATACTACAATACTTGATGGTTTAGTTTTACAAGAACTAACCTATTTAAAATACATCTTTTTTATTCAATACACTCTTGGTAAGGTATACAAGTTGAAGAGATTATCATAGTAACAAATTTTTTTATTTTACCTACTTTCTAAATTTATATACATTTGGAAAGCTTAATATAAATCAACCTTTCACAACACATTTACAAGAAGTTGAAACCTTTAAAATGCAAGTTATAATCCCTCTACTAAATTGGGATAACATGCTAAATATTTTACAAAAATAACATCTCTCTTTATTTTCTTCAAATTGCAACTATGACCAAATATTCACTTGAGCTCCACCATCTTCTTCAAAATCCAAACACAATAACAAAATATGGGAGTAGGAAACACTCTCCACCCAACCATAATCCAATGAGGAGGAGAATTCTTCTTCCTCATTAGCCCATGAGCCCAACAATGAAAAAATAAGGGGTATACAACAACAAATGAAACTTTACATGGCTTCCACAATAACATTCGAAAAATTTCCAACATAATGAAAAAAATAACAAAGAACACAACAACACAAAATTTTCCCAAGCACAAAGGCTCAATACTCAGGCCAAGAAAGATAAATGAAACACGGGAATACACTTATGCCTCCCAAATTTTTTGAGTACCCACCTTAAATCCTCCAAGATACTCAATCACATACAAACAATACTCTTATCCCTCCGTCCAAAATAAACAATTATTATGTCTCCCTCAACTCTTATGCCTCCCTTAATAAAACATACACGATAACCAAAAATTTACCTTTTCTACAAGGTGGGACACCCCAACCCAAATCAATCCCAAGATAAACAATAATACTCTTATGAATATATTACAAATATCCCCATTTAAATTTTCTCCTACACAACCTACATGCCATTATATTCTCCAAAATCATAAACATACAACAATCATCCTTTTCACAAACAATTGCTCAACAAAATAGCAATAAGAATACATGGGTGAAGTCTCTACCTTGTCATTGAAGGAGCATCCAATCCACAAGTGCAAGATCCAAACCTTTCCAAGTCCAAACAAATCAAAACATCCTTTAAATACTTAAACAAGAACTCCAAAAGCAAGCTCCTTCCAAAATGGAAGAGTCCAAATAAAACTTGAATAAATAGAAAAAATAGGAGGGAGGTGATGTGGCTCCATGTAGGATTCCATGTCATTCCTCTTCCACTCCACATCACATGATCAAAACTCAAACTCAAATCTCAAAAAAATTGGTGGTTGAGGAAATGACAACCATTTTACACACACAAACTAAAACACAAAAATCTAAAGCATAAAATTAAAAAATAATGTAACAAGGTGCAATAAACAAAACCCTTTTGTCTTACGATCACATAATGGGGTTTATTTTTGCCCCTTAACCCATAGGGGTAGTTGGTATGTGAAATTAGGACACGTTTAAATTTTCCCGAAGCCTCCAAAAATGGAAATCAAGCCCAAATCCAAATTTAAAAAAGGTTGAGTAGAACACACTCATAAGTATTAAAACCCTTTAAAATCCATCATAAATCAAGGACCATATACCAACATTAAATACCCATCCCTTTGGTCACATCTCAAATTATAATAATTAATCAAGGTTAATCAACTTAAATGGAGCACATTAACTAACAATAATAAAGGTGACTCACAAGAATAAAATATTTCAAATAATTACAAAAAAGGGAAGCAACACATTAACCCAATATGAAATTTGAGGCTACCCCCCAATGGAGACCTCCTAACAATATACCAACAAAAAACAAGATACAAATACACAAGTTGCCAAGGTGAGTTGTTGCCAATAACCCAAATTCCTTCATTTTTGGTCTCCTATCCCCTTTTGTTTGTTGTGTTACAATTTCTGCAAAAATCAAAACAATACCTTTTTGGCCCCATGGCCATATTAATGACATCGAGACAATAAAACACACATATACATATCAATTCAAATCATCAAATATCATAACTAAACCATCACCAAAATAGAGTAATTTCACCAAATATTCACAATTTTAAATATTTAGATCTGTCATTTCATCAATTATCAATAATATCACAAAACTCACTAAATCATCTAGAAAAATCTATATATCAAATCTAATGATTTAGTACATATATAAAGTAGTAACTCTAGGTCATCATCAAATACTAATATGTCAATCCATGCATATAATCCATCATATAACTTGCATCATGGAAAAAATGAAAACATCCATGATGTCTACAAGTGGGCTAATCATATATAGAAATTTCCATTTATCGATGTCTAAAGATAAAATATGATAAAAATGTGTATGGCTCCAATCCAAAGTAAGTAGAAATCATAGTAAGATCAATATCGAAGAGGAGTGGGCACTACATCCCCCTACCCTTAGACTCAACTTCCTCCTAGAAGTCATTAGAACAAGTGTTGGAATTGTGATTTTAAAGGTGTGGCATCCTCCCATGAATATGTTATCTCATCATATTGATCCCACTAGACACAAACCTAATAAATATCTCTACCTCAAATGCCAAGGGTCTTACACTTTAAAATTCACATGAGCTTCACCATCATCTCGCCCCTGATCCTACACCTACAATGCGGTCCAATCCAATACATGAGAAGGATCTGGAATGTACTTCCTAAGCACAGAAACATGAAATACATTATGGACACAAAACATTTTTTGTGGCAATACTAGAAGGTAGGGCATAAAACCCATCCACTCCAAATCTCAAAGGGACACACAAACCTAGGAGAAATCTTGAGAATTTTCCGTAATGCAGATAGGAATCGTGTGAGGCCCGACACTCCTATTTAGAAGTTTTGAATTTTTTGTAAAATAAACTTTTAGGAAGAGTTGCATGAATTTATAATTTATTTTTAGTCCTTAAATTAAAAAAAAATTAAAATAAATTGCAAAGCCCATTGCTTTCAATTCACCTAGTTATTCCTTTGAATTTCTCCCAAAATAATTATGATCTCCTTCTCGAACTTAATCTCATAATTATCTTCAATTCCTATTTCTAAATTGACCAATATAACCACACTACGAATCAC
Source organism: Taxus wallichiana var. yunnanensis (assembly GCA_018340775.1). Taxonomy (NCBI): domain Eukaryota; kingdom Viridiplantae; phylum Streptophyta; class Pinopsida; order Cupressales; family Taxaceae; genus Taxus; species Taxus wallichiana. The sequence continues at coordinate 162,762,539 of CM031236.1, forward strand.
GAACACAAACCACAAAATTATACTCTTTCTAGAACTCCTACAATACCCACAAAATTTGACGTTCTTAAACCACATTAAAACTTAAATAATTATCTAAAAATTTGTGGAATTTTTTTTAATTTAAAAGGTTTCAAGGGTGATATACCCTATAGTACATTTAATTAACTCCTACTAGAAATCAGCTGCATTACACTAGTTGGATCAAGTCTAAATTAATAATTAAATATTCTTAACCCATTTCGAAAGTAAATTAAATTACAATCCACTATAAATGTATCCATTAATTCTTTTACTTGGGTAAATAGTTTTCCCCCTCACAATTTAACATTCAAATCCATATTTATTAATCCTTTATTCTTAGTTACCTTAGTCACTTTAAATTATTAGCCTAGTTTTCCATTTATTCATTTACTAAAACACACTAGGAGAGTTACATTTTTAACTTAATACACTAGGGCACTAAGTGGCTCCATTCACCCATTTTCACATACAATTTAACTATTCAAAAGTCCATAATATATTTATTCTTAGCTAACAATTGTAGGATCGATTCCTAACCCTTGGATTAAATCAATTGCGCCACTAGATCCTAATGTTCCAATCTAAGCCTAATTATCCCTATTAAATTTTATTAAACCTTTCTCTTTTCCCTAGCCTCCTCATTTGGTCTCTTTTATTTTCTTTAATTTGCAGGTTGGAGGAGTGGAAGCCATGAAATATAGGAGGGAAGCCATGGAGGGATTCATTTGGATCTAGATTAGTTTAGTTCGGGCAAGATTTATTATAGAAATGTCTTCCATTTGTTGATTGTAGAGATTCTACCCTAATATAGAGTAGTTATTTAGTTATTTCCATTTTTTGAGTTCTCTATTTGGGAAAAACCATATTTCCATTTAATCTATGAGATTTAATACATTTAGATACTTGTTCAAGGATTTACATGATTAAAAATGATTTTATTCCCTTATGGTTTTTTGGTGGTTTCCTTTTTACATTTTATAGGCTCAAATTTTAATTAAATAATGTCAAAATTTACACATTCATGGATTTTAATTTTTTACCGAAAGTGATGAAACTAATTCCCGAGAAGGTTGGTGGTCTTTTGAATGATTCCCTACTTGATTGATGATCCATAAACCATCACCCCCGCATGGGTGGCCCTTTAGAGATGACCGCTTTGATCGGTCGGCGGTCTAAAGACCACGCTCTGTATAGGAAACGGTCCTCTTCTTCGAAAACAGAACCATCATTCCATCAATTTTTCCAAAAACAAATTTTACTAGGGTGATTTACAGTTTAACCTTAGCTTAAATTTATATGCCTAAAGACACTAGTTGAAAGGTTAAAACATTTATTCATTCCATGACTTAAATCACTAATTACATGGATTTTCTATTTCAATACTACACAAGAAAACAACTACAAGAATACTTTTCCAATAAAATTATTTTCAAGCTCAAATGAAGAAATGAAATTCCATCTATTTCTAAATATCATTTCTTTCTTTTCCACAACAAGAATGTAATTCCTTCAACAAGTTAATTCACTATAACTTAGTGTATTTTTCCATTACAACTACAATCACTTATTCAAATAAAAACAAGCAACTATATTACATTCCAAATTTTCTAAGAATACATTCTTAATGATTTACAACTTCTAAGTTCTTCCTTCATTCTTACAATAATGCAAACTCCTACAAGTAACAATGAACTTTCTTTTTCTTTTGAGAATAACTCATTTTCTTACAATGTAAAAAGATTTCTTTCTAAAAATAAATTTCAAATTGATAAATAAAATATGCAATACACATTTTCTTTTAAATGCAAGACTATTAGCCTTCCACCCTAAGTGGGAACTATGATAGGGTCAAAGCATACAAGTGTGTCCCACTTTGTGGCCATAAATATTTTAAAATCTGACTAGTAAATAAATAATTAAAAAATACTATAAAAATTTAAAAATCAGGTAAATTCTGGATGCCCTGCACCTTGGTATTTATAGCCTCTTAAAAATGCATGTTTGGTCATTTTATATGTGTTTGGTCATGTTTTGGTTGTCAGACATAGTTTGCTGAAAGTACAAAAACTACAAAAAAGTGGGACATAGTTATATGCTTTGACCCGATAAATGTTTCTACAATGAAGGATTTCCTTTTTGTCTTCTTAAAATGCTCCAAGTCCCAAATCTTCAACAAGAGGTCCACTAGCTTCTACACCTCAATCACAACAAAAATGGGGGAGTAGCGAACACTCTCCACTCCAACCAATAACCCAATGAGGAGAAGAATCTATACTCCTCATTGGCCCCCGAGCCCCAACCAAAGTGAAATACGGAATGGATACAACTCATGAAAACTAACACAATGCTACCACATCACAATAAACATTTTTCACAACCATTTAACACAAATTCAATCACAAGGATAATGATCCACAAGAATGCAACGTAAAAATACACAAGGATTGAAAAATCAAAGCCAATGGAGTAAATAACTATGGTAAGATCACTTATGCCTCCCAATGGGATTAGGTGCCCACCTTAAAAAAATTCAAAACACAACTTAAAACCCCTACACAACTCTTATGCCTCCCTCTCGATCCTCTCATGCCTCTCACATTCTCTTATGCCTCCCTACAATATCTTATGTCTCCCTTAAAATAACCAAGTAAAAAAGTAATCATTTTTCTTATCAAATGTGGGGCAACAAACCGAACTCCCTACCAAAATTAAAAATATACTCTTATACCTCCTTACGATAGAAAATTCCCATAGCCTTCTCCTACACCATACTTGGGCATTCTACCCATGATCCCCAAAAAGCACAAAAACCATTCACTTGCATGCAATACACATAAAAGAAACCAAGTATATAAAGGGTGTAGTTCATACCTTTCCATAATAAGAACTTCATCAAAGAATAACACTTCAAAATCCTTCAAGCCCAATCACACTCCAAAATCTCCAAGACTTCAACAAGAACTCCAAAACTCTCTAACTCAAACAAAAAAAAAGTGCACGATAAAATGAAGTAACCCCCAAACAATCAAATAAAATTGCATATATAGAAAAGGGAAGAGGAGGGTGAGGTGGGTCCATGTAGGATGCCACATCACTTATCCTCAACTCCACCTCACAATTCAAACCTCAACCACAAGGTGCAATAAATTAGTGGTTAAGAGAAATTACAAGCCTCTTCCACACACAACCGAAACCCACACCTCCTAAGGGAATAATTTAAAACACATGTAACAAAAGTACAATAAATGTCACCTTTTTCCTTAAAAAACACATAATGGGGTCTATTTTAGACCCCCGAACCCATAGGTATAGTTGGTAGATGAAATTAAGAGTTGTGGGAGAACCTTAATTTGTCCCACAACCTTCCAAAAATGGCCCTTAAGCCCAAATCCGAATTTACCAAGCAAGGTAGGGTGTAGAAGACTCAAATTCAAATACACTAAACTTAAATCACAAGATCCAAAGGACCAACTAATATAATAAATGGCCCCTTTTGTCGCATACCCAATTAACTTAGTAAACATGATTAATCCAATTAATTAAGGCACATTAATCAACAATGAATAAATGCATTACATCAAAAAATAAATCACATACTCGACAATAAATATATGAAAAGGGAAAGACTTACAAATTTATCCCAAGATCACATTTGGAGGTCATTCCCCATGGGAACCCCCTAAAAAATAATAACACAACATCAAACATTACACAAGTTGACATGGTTAGCATCGTTGTATCCATCTAGTATTTTGTTTTGGTCGGTTTCCTAACCACCTTTTGATTGTTGTGATACAATTACCTACAAAATCACACAATACCTCCTCCGGCCTCGTGGAGGAATCAAATACATCAAAGATAAAATATACGCATATCCATTAATAAATATCCTCATATAACTAGATCTTCATCTAAACTAAACAATGTTATCATTTGTTTATAATTTCAACAACATCTCAATTCTGTCATTTCACCAATATCAATAAGATCGTGAGATTAGTTCAAATGCTAAGTCATCCTCAATCGACAAGAATTCCAAATTTTAGTAAATATATATGCTATCAACACATCATCAGCATCATCATCAATATAACACGTCTCTCTATGTCTCTCATAATCCACATAAATCATACTATGAATCAAAATCCATCAATAGTCAAAATATCTCTATCATTTAGCATCATTCTAAACCAAAATGATATCATAATATCCATGCCTATATTCAAAAGTAATCAAAATCAAAATATAAAAAATTGTCGAAGAGGAGTGGGAACTACATTCCCCTCCCCTTACACTCGAATTCCTCCTAGAATTCTTGAAATAGGTGTGGATAATGGTCTCGTAACAACGTAGCATCCTTCCATATAGTATCAGTATGATCATACCTATCCCACTTAACTCACACCTGATCAATCTCTCCACGTTAAAGGTCCTAGGTCCTTCACTCTAAAACACACACAGGCTCCACCATCATATGCCCCTACTCTAGCACCTGCACTGTGGTCCAGTCCATTAAATGAGAAGGATCTAGGATATATCTCCTAGGAGCAGACACGTGGAACACATCATGCACGTGAGACAAGATGGGTTACAAAACTAAAAGATAAGATTAGGGACCAAACCACTATAGGATCTAGAATTGACCCAAAAATGTATGAGTTAACTTAGATCCTTTTTCGTAATGGATAGGACTCTTATGAGGTCTTACATGAAGGAACACCTTCCTTCCCACCTCATAACTATGGTCAAATCTCCTCTGATCTACATAATTCTTGTGCCTATCATGTGACTCTTCGCAACCTCTATCAAATCAACACAACCTACTACTCTATGTGCTGTAACGTAACTGGCCCAATAGATACTCTATCCTCATGTGTGTCGCATCAGAAAGGTGTCCTACACTCCCTGGCATAAATTTCCTAAAATAGTAATATTAGAATAGAACTATGGAAGTTGTTGTATTCAAACTTAACCAAGTACAAGTACTCCTCCCATCTCGACTAATCAACTGTGATGTGCATCTGCATAATTTCCTCTAAAATCGGCTCACCCGCTCTATCGACCATCTATCTTTAAGTGGTACGTTGTACTAAAATTTATACTTATGCTAAGGGCACGTTACATGGTAGTCCAAAAGTGTGATGTGTATAAGGTATCACAGTCCACAAATGATCTTCTCGTGGAATCCCATGTAGTCTAAAAATCTCATCCAAGTACACACTTGCTATTGCACTAGTTGTATAGGTGGTCTTCACCAGAGAAAATTGATCCACTTTTGTCGGCCCTATCCACCATTACCATGATGGAATCATGGTGGCATCTCGAAATCTGTATCCCTAATATGAAATCCATGAAAATGGTGTCCCACTTCTACTTTGGTGTAACATGTGGGTAAATAATACCACGGATGGATCGATGCTCATCCTTCGCCCTTTGACACTCTAAGAAGTGTGACCAAAATAGGGCTATATCTCTCCAAATACCTCTCAAATGGTAAAGTTATTTCAAAGTGACATCCATCTTCTTCACCCTTAGATGGGATAAATAAGGTGCATGATGAGTCTATTCCAAGATATCCTGTCTCAAACCTCCATCCCTAGGTACATATATCTGGCCTATGTGTCTTATAAGTCCATTTGAATCTAATGTAAGACCATCAAACTTCCCCTCACGGTGTCTCTGAGACTCAAACTCTTATCTAGCTGATAGGTAGAAACTGTCATGAGGAAACTGTCACAAAATCCTACTCTACAAATTTATACCTACTAAAGTATCCATAGCCAAATGTCTCCATGTACTAAAAGCGGAAGCACCAAAATTATCCTTGCCCTTCACATGTACTAAGATTACACGCATCAAATACATCAAAGATAAAATATATGCACATCCATCAATAAAAATCCTTATATAACTAGATCGTCATCTAAACTAAACAATTCTATCATTTGTTTATAATTTCAACAACGTCTCAATTCTACCATTTTATCAATATCGGTAAGATCACGAGATTAGTTCAAACGATAAATCATAGTTAATGTTACAAGAATTCCAAATTTCAAGTAAATATAAATACTAACAAACATCATCGTCATCAATATAACATTTCTTGTTATATCTCTTAGAATCCACACAAATCATACTATGAATCACAATCCATCAATAGTCATAATATCTCTATCATCTATCATCATGTAAAACCAAAATGATATGATAATATCTATGTCTATAGTCAATAGTAATCAAAATCAAAGTATAACAAGTGTTGAAGAGGAGTGGGCACTAAAACACTTCTCTCAAAGAACCTCCTTATGGATTGCAAGCTCCATGTTCACCTAGATGCATTCATGTGTAACACCCCAACATATAGACCAGGCACTTGAAAATATGTCATAGACGAGTTGAAAATAGTGCGAGGGTTCTTCCTTCATCTCTCAGTGCTAAATATTTTAGTCCTAGCCTAAAAAAATTTTATTCATGATTTGATCTCACTTTATAATACCCTTCAAAAAATCCAATCTTCTGGCTTTCTAGATTTCACCTTTTCGCAACTTGGTTTTGTCAACACGAGCTCTATAAACTTAGACCCAAGCTTCTTTGTCAACTTAGACTCATCTAATTTGAACACAATCTAGCATATCTTCTATTGTACTATCTCAAAAATATTTGAAGGAGAGCTCATAATCACAGATCCTATTATTGGTGCTCAAATTAGTATCACCCCTTTTGCCATTACAATCCCTCAGTTTGCAGCCTCTGTCACATTTTTTGTCTCCCCGTGTTGGTGCTTGAAGACTTTGTCCTCCATTTTGTTGCGATGATTAGTTCATCCTTAGTTGAGGCTCACTTGAAAGTATTGAATTTTTCTTTATTTCTCTCTGTCCATCCGAAAGCGTGCCTCGCAAATTGGGCATAAAACTCAAGTTGTTCCTTCCCTTCCGTTTTCCGCAGTTGTGTGTTATTATCCATGCAATCTATAATCCCAAATAACTAAAAAAATGTGAATGATGTAGCTTAGAGGGTCATGTGTGAACCTTACAACATTTCAAAATTCTCTGTCCTTGAAGAAAATTTCATGTCCGGGCTTAAATGGTGGTTTCCCTACATTTTTACGGTTTGATGGGTGTGTTTCTCTGTTAAATTTACATCTCTACGTTAGTGGATCATTTTTACCCAAAAATTGTCCATGTGGAGGAACGACACACTCGTTTGGAGACTCACCTTTTATTTGGCCTTAGAGTTGCATCGAGAGGACACGTGGCTAATTTTTCTACTTTTCCTAGACTTATAAAAAAATTCATCCGGATGATATTGTTTTGGTGGACTAATGCTCATTTAAAAATCTACCTCAGGGTCCCACCTTAACAAATGCGATAGAGGGATAGGTGGAGGCTTCCTTCAGATCTGCTAGGGAATTAAACTTTTAAATAAATTTTCTAAGGCCTAGGGACACATGGTGAGCCCACGATCATTGAGGGTCTCCACTTTTGGGGACCATCTCAAAGTTGCACCATAAAGACACGTGGACGGACCGTGCATGTTTGGGGACCGCCCTTGGGTTTTATTTTGAAGAAGTGCCACGGGGACACTTGGAGGCTTCCGCTCACTCGCCTTTTGCTTGAAATTTTAAATGGCCGGAGTAGACTATCCCGGACCTTTGACACATCGCACCTTCCACCGAACTCTCAAGCTTTTAACGAGACTTTGCGGACCGAGACACATGTTGAGCTCACTCTTTTTGGGTTCTCTACTTTTGGAGACCATCATAAGATGTGCCATTGAGACGTGTGGCAATTTGAAAATTCAAAAGGTGGGGAGGCGGACTCTAGGGAAAAATTTGGAAATTTTTTCCTTTTTCCAAGAATAGGTAAAATAGCAGAATTTAGCCCTAGTTCCTTTGGGACCCACATTGGGACACATTTCAAGCCCATTTTTCAAAGGCAAAGGGGTGAAACAAATTAACAAATTATACATTTTTCCAAAGGGTAAAAGTAAAAAGGAAACCTTCGGACCGGTCTTGACTTGAATCTCCCACGTCGATAGTTCAAATTCAAAAGGGAAATCAACGACATATTTGTCCATCGTGTATCGATTTTCCGAGAGAAAACGTTTTCTGTAACCCATCTTTTTGAGAGACTAAGCTCAAGAACATGTTTATTTATTTTGTGTTAAATTTGATCATGTCAAGGCGGTTGAGAGTGTATAGCCATTGACAATCTTTGAGATTGTTCCGAAACTTTCCCCTACTGATAAATTTAATCAAATTTGAGTAAATCTATGTCGATTTTGAGCAAAGTTGTGTCTGCTTCATTTTGAATGTCTGCAAACAATTTTTCTTGTTCCCATTGCAATATTACATTGAAATCTCTGTGAATCACATAAGATCTTAGCTTTTTGATAGTTTGGTGGCACTTCGCAATTTCATTTATCAAAAGAGCTTTCATTTTATAGTGGAATAAACAAGTTTAAAGTCACTTTACTCCTAGCATGATGATTAATATTGTTTTTAACCTTTGAGGGTATCTTAGGCGTGATAAAATAGAGGTTGATAAGTGTTTAATTAAGTTTTTCAGATTGAGCCTTCATTTTAGATCCTTAAAGTTTTGTGAAAACATGCTGATCTCGGGCCTCCATTGAAAGCACACCATTCTAGTTAAACGGAAATTTTATTTGTGTTGAAACATTCTATTGATCAAGCCTTCCATTTTTTGTAAAATTTCTCTAAGATCTGGTGAATCAAATTCCACTCTGCCTCACCTCCCACAAAAATTCATTTAAAAACAACCAATCATACCCATACTACCCCTTTTTCCTATGTGTGCACAAATGCATAATTTTTGTTACCAAAACATGTAGAAGCAATTAGGTTTTCATTGTATTTAGTAGCCTGAACCTTGCTTAGAAAATATCTCCATTATCTAGGGTGACAAATCATGAGAGTTAGATTTTTGTTGTGTTGATAATGTTTTCTTTAAGGTCTTCTCAATAACTCTACAATGAAGGAAATCTCCATCTCCTCCACAAAAATAGGATACAATCCTCTCACCCCGGTTGAAAGGAAAAACCATAAAGTAGTGAGAATAGATCAAATCCTCTTAAGGGTGATACCCATTTCTCCTCATCTGAGTGATAAAGAGCAAGCCACATTTCTTCCCCAGCTGTAAAACGACACACAACATGCTCTACTTGCCTCTAAGCATCCTATCAAGACTGTGATGCTGCTCAGCTTCTGAGGGAGAATCAATTTGGGTGCCAACACCATTCTCGCGCCGATCTTTGCCGGGACCTAATTTCCGTTGCTGGGACCTGATTTACGTTGCTGAGACTGATTTTTTGATTTGTTTCCCATGTGTATCCATTTGGCCCTTCAACACTGTTATGGCACAATTTCCAGGCAAATTGTGATTGTAGTTCATATTTCAGGCCCTATAAACAATTGTTATATGCTCTAAGTACAAGTACATTATTTCAACATCAGCCTGTGTTTGGGCCTATAAGAAGTGTTCAAAGTTACAAGTTCTGTGTAATATTTCCAGTCTCTACAGCTTATTGCACTAAGTTTCATTGATAAATCTAGGTAAAGGAAAGTCGATTATTCCATTTCCTGTTTCTAGTATTGATAGACATTTGACAGATCATATTTTCTAGTGCATTTTCACAACTAAGGTGGAAATCCTTAGTTGTGATTTTGTGTTGATCTGATTTCTTTTTTGATAAATACCATTGTCTTAACCTTTGTAAAGTAAGATTTGTTACTAATCTTTACAAATCTGGAAGGAAGAAGATATTTATTCACTAGGGATCCTACTAGGACATTATTTCTATAGCTAGGAAAACAAAGTCGAAAAAAGAAAATCCCGGAGAGTTGTTGGAGATCAACAGACAAGAAAAGAGATCTCTATTGATGAAAGTGATCATCCTATCATTGAAAATTGCCATTCAAGTGATTCTGAATTAGGTAGTGTTTTTGTGGGATTAAATTCTCCATCTGAAGAGGGGCCTTCATTTGAATTTTAAAAGTTTTCTTCTCATTTTGCTCCTTTGTTTTCTAAATTTGATAGGGTTTTCCAAGAAACATAGCCTTTAGGGGATATCCATTTTGGAATTTATACTCTGGTGTTTCACATACCCCTTGTCCCTTATCAATTTGATTCTCCTCCAAGGTCCCCTCCTCAAAACAACATGGCCCATCCCCCACCCGGACCTCCCTTTATTATAAATACTTTTGGTCATATAAATGTTGGAGGGATGGCTGTTTATCCAAATTCATTTTCCCAAGATGTAAGAAATAAACTACCAAAGTTCTAAGGAAATAATGTTATAGCTAGTGATCAGCATCTAAAGCTCTTTATCAACATGATGGAAGATTTTCAGATTGAATTTGAAGATGTACATATTAAACTATTTATCCATACTTTGAAAGAAGAGGCAAGGGGCTAGTATAAAGTTATCCCAGATGATTCCTTTGATTTTTGGACTGAAATGAATAATGAATTTAGGTTACAAAGTATGGTGAAAAGATAGATCCTAGGTTTCTTTTATCAGAATTTGAGAATATTAAAAAGAATCCCAATGAATTAGTGCATGACTTCAACACTAGATTTAATAAGACATTGAGGAGATTTCTGTGAGTTTAAGGCCATGTGATGAATCTTGTCTTATAAAGTATTTAGATGCATTTGATAAGAAAGATGCTTACTATTTGAGGGATAAGAACCCTACCAATTTTAGGCAGGAATTTACCATGGCTTTGTAAATTGAGAATAACATTAAAGCAATTGAGAAACCTAAATCTAAAAAAATAAGGTTTCAAGTGTTGTCAATGGAGAAGGGTCTCAAGCCAAACCTAAATCCCCATTTCTTTAAAATATTCCTAAATAGGATCCTTAGAAAGATACACCTTTCAAAGGCCTTTTTGTCGCAAAACAAAATTCATACTTCTCCTCATGCCCATGTTGTAAAAAAATCTCGTGCCATCTAATGAATGTGTCAATATCCCTTCTAATGTTGCCTTGCCAAAGTGTGTTCCATATGACATTTCCCAAGTTTTGAGTCAAATAAAAGTTAGTGTTCTAATTTTTAGCTGCTTAGGATTCCTAAGCACAAGAAGAGGGCATTTGAGTACTTGGGATTGAAAGAAGAGAAGAGTACCCTGGGTAGAAATGTAAACATTGTGGAGACTCCTCCAATCATTGAAGAGATAGAAACACCACTAGCATCGAAAGAGCTAGATGAAACACCTAAGGTTTATTTGGGAACATCCTTGGTAGAGTCTCACCTAAATGTAGATCCATTCTTCACCACTCTGATCATTAAGGACAAATTTCTACACAAATGTATGTTTGATTCGGGGCATCATGCAATGTTATTCCTCCGGAAGTCATGAATGAATTGGATATCAAAGTAATAGTGGCATATGGAAAGTTTAGTACCATGGATTCCAGAGAGGTTCCGGTGGTGGTGGGATGTGTGAAAGGTCTAGTGGTACAACTTTGCAGCCTATCCGGTAGGAACTTAAATTTTGATGTTGTTATTGTTGATTTCCCAACCAAGTGGGGTATGTTGTCGTCTAGAAAATGGGCTACAAGTGTTTGTGTGAGTGTTCAAATGGATATTTCCTATACCACCATCCCAATTGAGGGCAGCCTTGTCAAGTTTTATGGAGAAAAGAAGATGTTGCACCTCATTGAAGACCCCAAAAATGCATCTTATGAAGTGTTGTACACAAGTGTTGATGCTGATAACTTTATTAGATTTACTGATGGGAAAGAGAACAAAATGGATCAACGTAAGAGTCTTGAACAAGTAGGCTCTCCATGGACTATATTGTTTGATGGAGCTTTCTCCAAATTTAGAAATGGTGCTAGTGTATTTCTAATTTCTCCAAGATTAGAAGAGTTAGTTTTTTCTTTCAAACTTAATTTCGAGTGTACTAAGAACATTTCGATAATGAAGAATTGTTGTTAGGTTTGAGAATTGATTGGAAATACTATGTTAAAGACATCATTGTCAAGGGAGATTCAGAACTAATTGTTAAACAAATTAGAAAACTATATACCACTAAGAATCAAAGAATGAAATAGTACAAGCATGTAGTCTAGGACTTGATTGAGATGTTTGATTCATTTAACATTGTGCATCACAATAGGAAGTTCAATGTTATGGTAGAACCTTACGTTGTTGGGATCTTGGTTTGATAAATGTGTAATGTCTCCTTATTGTGAATATGATGTTGAAGTGTTAACAAGGCCATTTGTCTCGACACCATTAAACATTGGAAAAAAATTATGATGATGCTTAGGTCAAAAGATTTATGCAGAACAAAGGGGAGTTTTTGGTTAGTGTATTGATTGGGAGCCAATGGTATGTGTAGTAGAGGGTAAAGAAACTTTTTTGGAAAAGACATCATCCAAACGAAAAATAATACCATTCCTAGAGAACTGGTTGCTCTTGTCAAACTTTGATAATGTTGATTACATTATTAACAGGCATATAGAAGCCTCAAGGGATGTTGAGGAGCATGAAATAGGTACAAAGGGGAAACCAAGGAAGATCTAGTTAGGAAGCAATCGAACAAGGAGGAGAAATAGTTCGTCCATTTATTGAAGAAATACTAGGACTACTTGGCTTGGTCTTATTCTAAGTTAAAGGCATACATGAGAGGATTTGTTTCAGCATGAAATTCCTTTAGAGTCTAATGTAAAACCATTTAGATAGAAGAAGAGGCCAATTAATCCACTCCTCTCTCGTGAAGATGCAAGAAGAATTGAAGGCGAGGGATGGAGGGATCATTCACCAACCGTATTCTTCTTGGGTTGCAAACTTAGTGCCGTAGAAAAAGAATGGTGATATCAAGCTATGCGTGGATTTTAGAAATATGAATAGAGCATCAATGAAGGATAATTATCCTTTACCAAGCATGGATAACATGCTGCAAATAAGGACCGGTTTCAGTGCTTTGTACCTTGGATGGTTTCTTTGGCTACAATCAAGTAGTTGTGAAGAAATCGAGAGAATCAAAACTAATTGCACTACTACATGGGGTACCTATGAGTATGTGAGGATTACGTTTGGCCCGATGAATGATGGAGATACTTTTAGAGAGCAATGGATGTAGCATTCTAAGGATATATAAATGACTTCATTGTTGTGTATCAAGATGATGTGACAGCTTTTCTCCAGAAGAGAAGTGATCACCCGCAACATTTATAAATGATGTTGATAAGATGTGGAGAGTATGGCATTTCACTCAATCCAAGGAAGTGCCATTTTGGAGTGCAAAAGGCCAAGTTGCTCAGTCACATTGTATCAAAGGATGGTGTCATGATTGATCCCAAGAGGGTAGAGTCCATCGTAAAGGTTCCAATTCCAAGAACCAAGAAAGGAATTCAGTCCTTCTTTAGGAAGATAAACTTTATTAGAAGATTCATATCAAACTTCACTGAGTTTACCATTCCAGCTTACTTACATGCTAAAAAAGGACCAAGTAATCAAATGGGAAGAGGTTGTCATTCAGATTTCAATGGGATCAAAGAAGCAATAAAGCACACCCTGTTTTAACAGCTCCAAATTACAAAAAGCCTTTTCAAATATTTTATTTTTCTTCGAGAGAACACTATTGCACCCGTCTTGTTATAAAAGGATGGTGAAGGGGATGGGAGGCCAATTGCCTTTTTCAGTAAGGCATTGCAAGGGGATGAGTTGAAGTACACCATTATGGAGAAGCAAGCATTTTCCTTGGTAAAAGAAATAAAGGTTTTCAGACCTTATATTTTGAGCTCTAAAATTGTTGCTTATGTTCCCCACACCATGGTAAAAGATGTCTTATCAGAGATGGAGGTCTCAAGAAAAAGATGCAGATGGGTGAACAAGTTGTAGGAGTATGACATGGATATCCAAACCATGAAATTGGTAAGAGGTTTGGGCTTAGCTAAACTTATGGCTGAGAGAAACCTGCAAACTATTGAGGTGAATGAGGTAGAAGAAGGAAAGGTGGATGTATTTGAAAAGTTGGTGAGTTTTGAGTGGTACAAAGATATAATTTTTTATCTCAGACATCTATGCTACCTGAGTATTTGATTAAATATCAGAAAAGAGCTCTTAAGTGGATTCTCAGAAATATGTCATTACTAATTTTGGGTTAGCTTGGAAGAAACCTGAGGGATTCCTCTTAAGGTGTCATACTGAAGATGAAGCCCCCAAGATAATTGCTGATCTCCATGGAAGATTTTGTGGGGGGGCATTTTGCTGGAAAACTCACAACACACAAGATCCTTAGGGATGGTTATAGGTGGCAAAATATTTTCAAGGATACAAATTTTTTGTTTAGAATATGTGAGATTTGCGAACATTTTTCTGGGAGACTGAAAGCTTCAGGCTCCGTTCCTTTGCAACCTATATCAATTGAAGCCCCATTCAAGCAATGAGGAATGGATTTCATTGGTGATATTTTATACCCTTCACGTGGTGGCCATGAGTGGATTCTCATAGCCACCGATTACTTGACTAAGTGGGTGGAGGTAATCCCCACCAAGAGAGCAATACACTGATTGTCATGCACTTCATGTTGAACCATATCATCTGCAGTTTAGAGTTCTAGTTAAAATTGTTATTGACAATGCCATGAGCTTCAAAGCTAAACCTTTGGTGGTGATGTGTGATTAATATGGGATCAATTTGACATATGCCTCTAAATATAACCCAGAAGGTAATCAATAAGTAGAGTCCGGTAATGAAAATATATTAAAGATCATCGGGAGAATGTTGGAGCTGAACAAAAGGAAATGGGGTGAGAAGTTGAAGTTTTCTATTAAGGTTGATAAAATTAATGTTAAAAGAGCTACTGGAAAAAGTCCATTTGAGTTGGTTTAAGGAACTCAACCTCTGTTGCCCCCGCATATGCAATTACCCTCATATTAGTTCATTCAACAACTAGAAGATCAAGAAATTAGTCCATATGATGCTTGCATTTAGTAGATTGTTAAACTTGATGAAGAAAGGAGAGTATCTCACCAAAGGCATGTGAAGTTCGTAGAGAAAAATTGAAGAAGTATTTTGACAAGAAGGTCACTCCCAGAGCTTTTAGCATTGGAGACCTTGTGCTATTATGGGATAACAAACATGAAGATAAGGGAAACCATGGTAAATTGGATGCACTATGGATGGGCCCTTACTCCATTGACATTTATATTGGTGAACATGCCTTCTTGAAAGACTTAGATGATGAATTACTCAAATTGTGAGTTAATGGAAGGCACTTGAAACATTTCCTAGATTGATTCCCTATAATCAAGGTGAGAATCATTTGTATAGTGTATTTTTCATTGGTTATTTTATATTTTTTATGTTTTTGCTCATCCCGGTACTTGGTGACCTGGTTTAGCTAAGTTTCTCTATTCGTTTTTGGGAGATGGCTCGGTTTTCGCTTGCAAGGTAACTCCTTTGCCCAATGGATAATTTTGGCATTTGGTATTTTATTTGGTTCTTGTGGCACTCACAGGGAGTGCCAATCCTCGAGTCGAGCTTATGTGGGTGCTCAAATTAGTCTCGCCCTGTTTGCCATTAAAATCCCTCAGTTTGTGGCCTCTGTCACATTTTTTGTCTCCCGTGTTGGTTCTTGAAGACTTTGTCCTCCATTTGGTTACCATGATTAGTTCCTCCTTGGTTGAAGGTCACTTGAAAGTCTTGAATTTGTTCTTCGTTTCTCTGTCCATCTGAAAGTCTCTACGAATTGGGCATAAAAATTGGGTTGTTCCTTCCTTCCATTTTCTCGTAGTGTATTGTTATCCCTACCATTTGTTGTCACAAATACCTGAAAAAATGTGAATGATGTAGCTCAGAGGATCATGTGTGAACCTTACAACATTTCCAAATTCTCTATCCTTGAAGAAAATTTCATCTCCAAGCTCAAACGGTGGTTTCCTTGCATCTTTAAGGTTTGATGGGTGTTTTTCCCCTGTCAAATTCACATCTTTACATTAGTGGAAATGTGGCCCTTTTTGGTTGGATGCGGCTCAGTGCGGCACTCTGAAACTTTTTGGTTCTTCTTTTACCCAAAACTTGTCCACGTGGAGGAACCATGTTCGTTTGAAGACTCACCTTTTGTTTTTGCCTTGGAGTTGTGCAGGGAGGACATGTGGAGGATTCTACTGGATTTCCAAGACTTTGAAAAAAATTCATGTAGGCCGATACGGTTTTGGTGGGCCATGGACACATGGTGGGTGGAACTCATTTGAAAATCTGCCTCAAGGTCCCACCTTGAAAAATGTGACAGAGGCACAAGTGGAGGCTTTCTCGGCTCTGCTAGGGACTTAAACTTTTAAATAAATTTTCTAAGGCTCTGGGACATGTGGTGAGCCCACGCTCATTGAGGGTCTCTCGCTTTGGGGACCATCTTGAAGTTGTGCCATAAAGAGACGTGGAGGGACCACACATGTTTGGGAACTGGCCCTTGGGTTTTATTTTGAATAAGTTCCAGGGGGACACTTGGATGCTTCCTCTCACTCCACTTTTCACTTGGACTTTTCAATGGCTAGAGAAGACTATCCCAGACCTTGGACACATGGAGCCTTCCACTGAACTCTCAATATTTTTAATAGACTCTACCGGATTGAGACACGTGTTGAGCCCGCGCTTGTTTGGGGTCTCTACTTTGGGGACCATCTCAAGATGCGCCATTGAGATGCGTGGCAATTTGAAAAGTCAAAAGGTGGGGAGGCGAACTCTCGGGGAAAATTTAGGAAAAATTCATTTTTCCAAAATATGTAAAATAGCATAATTTAGCTACGGTTCCTCTGGGACCCACATTGGGACACGTGTCAATCCCATTTTTCAAAGGTGGAGGGGTGAAGAAAATTAAGAAATTTGGCATTTTTCCAAAGGGTAAAAAGTAAAAAAGGAACCTCCGTGCCCGTATTGACTTGAATCTCCCACGTGTATGTTCCATATTTGAAAGGAAAATTGATGGCAATTGTGTATCTATATCTGATTTTCTACCATTTTTGCTCCAAAGCTCCTAGGGATGCAAATTTTTAAGGTTTTTATCATTTCTTAGAGTCTCCTACACACCAAATGAAGAGGAACATTAATTTGATATCCTGGTTTTGTGGGAAAGGTCTGAAAACATCATTCACCATTAAAGATGTAATCTGATTGTTGGGTTCAACCTGATCTTTCTTTCCTTGGCATGCAAGAGACCTGTTGATATCTTGGTTTGGTGGGAAAAAATATGAAAACGTCTTTTACCATTAAGATGTGATTTGACTATTGGCTTCGATCTGATTTTCCAATTTTTCCTTAGCACATAAAGAACCAGTTTTGAGAGATGGAGGAGGAAATAGTTGGCGCGCGAGATGAAGAACAACTTACTAGGTGAGAAATTGAATGCTGGAAATATTTGGAGAGATTTGGTCTTTGTACACCGACAACTATTTTGGAAATATGATTTTGGGAGTCACAATCAACGATCGTAACACATAATGGTGCTTTGAACATTTTTGGTTTTGGGGGAAAAATCTATTGTAAATGAAATATTATAAATGGCATGAATTTTTCGCACAAATGGTCGATGATTTTTCCCCCAAAATATTTGACAGAGCCCATCTTTTCGAGAGACTACCTTGAAGAACCTGTTTATTTTTTTATGTTAATTTTGATCATGTCAACGTGGTTGTGTGTGTACGACCATTCGACAAGCTTTGGTCTTGTTCTATAAAATTTCCCTCATTGATAAATTTAATCAAATTTCAATAAATCGTGTCGATTTGGAGAAAAGTTATTTCTACTTCATTTCGAATGTCCGCAAACAGCTTTTGTTGTTCCCATTGCAATCTTACATTGAAATCTTTCTAAATCACACAAGATATTAGCTTTGTGATAGTTTGGTGGCACTTGCAATTTCATTTATCATAAGAAATTTCATTTGATAGTGGAATAAACAAGTTTAAAATCACTTTACTCCTAACATGATGATTAATATTGTTTGTTAGCCTTTGAGGTTATCTTAGGCGTGATAAAACATAGGTTGATAAGTGTTTAATTGAAATATTCAATTTGAACCTTCATTTTGGATCCTTAAAGTCTATGTGAAAACGTGTTGATCTGGGCCTCCAATGAAAGCACACCATTCGGTTAAAGGGGCGTTATACCTTTTTTGAATTGTTATGTTGATCAAGCCTTCCATTTTTTGTAAAAGTTATCAAAGATCTAGCGAATCAAAGTCCACTCTACCTCACGGCCAACAAAAATTCATTTAAAAACAACCAATCATACCCATACTACCCATGTTTGTCCTGTGTGTATACAAATGCAAAATTTTTGTTACCAAAACATGAAGAAGCAATTAGGTTTTCATTATCTTTAGTAGCTTTGAACCTTTCTCGTAAAATATCTCCATTATCTAGGGTGACAACATGTGAGAGTTATGTTTTTACTTGTGTTGATCATGTTTTCTTTAAGGTCTTCTCAATAACTCGCAAAAAAGGACATCTCCATCTCCTCCACGAACAACAAGCTACAAAAGGGTCCTCTCACCCCTTTGGTTGAAAGGCAAAACCAAAAAGTAGTGAGGATAGATCAAATCCTCTCGAAGGGTGTTACTCATTTTTCCACATCTAAGTGACAAAGAGCAAGCCATATTTCTTCCCTGGCTAAAAAATGACACACAACGTGCTCTACTTGCCTCTAAGATTCTTATCAAGACTGTGATGCTTGTTAGCTTTTGAGGGAGAATCAATTTGGGTACTAACACCTACAATAGAAGATATCATTATAGAAAACAAAGTCATTTGCTCGCTTAAAAATTCAAAGACTTCAAATTAACAAGTGACTTATATCACTCGGTGTCTACTTTTACATATGTCTAATTTACATTCATTGATTTTATGCTACACGGATCATGGTTGGCCAAATATTTCATCCCAATAGACAAGTTTTCCATTTGAGAGACCCTCTATAGCTTGTGAATTTCGTTGAAACCTTCCATGTAAAGAATATGATTTGAAATAATGAGATAGATTTTATTACAACTAGGTTTAAGGGGGAATGCTTAATCTATTATCGGTAGGCTATTTAAATTTCAAAATCATTCGTCGTTATAAGATATTTTTGTTTTTGGGTGCTAGAAAGTTGAATGGGCAATATAGAGACTTAAGGGAGATGACATAGTGAGCTCCATTTTTCCCTTACCATTGGTCATGGCACGACAAAGTCAAATGCCAATGTGGCGATCCTCAAAGAATGGAATGTCAAGATATGGTCAAGGTATATTCGATTCATTTTCGATTTTAAAGACAATTTTTATTTGTTATGCTTTATAATTATGTCCTTTATTTTTTAATGTAAGAGTTATACCCTAAATTTCTAGTAGATGGAAGTTAAATCTTGCGTAATCATATTTTTTATGGTAACACTTAGAATCAATGATTATTGAATTTTGTTACAAGTTCTCTTGCAATGGGTGGAGTGTATTCATCTCGGTTATTCTACTAGCTCCATCCCGGGGTGAGCAGATGTAAGTATAAGAAAATTATTTCTTACTTGTTTTAAGGTAGATGAAATAACAACTTAATATTTGATGTTCAAGTGTTTTATAATGGCTCTGTTGGCTTAATTATTTATGTGTACCTTATTTAGATTTTTTTACTCTGTATATATTCCAGAGTGCACGTATTTCTTATACATGCTTGTACCCAAAAAGAACATCATGTGTTAGATATCTTCCAAGACGTGGCTCTCAATAATATTATTGAAATGTAAGGGTAAAGCAGATTCCTTCCTATGTTGTTGGAGCATAATTAAGTTTTTTTCCTATAGTTATTGGTTGGGCTATAAATCATTCAAGTCTTGATTGCAATATCTTAAAACGTTATAAGAACTTGACAAATATGTATAACTTTCTATCTCTTATATTATTGTTTTTTCTATCTTTATATTTTTTTAGCAATTGAGGTTCCTTCTAGATTTTCTCTACTAAATCAAGTTATTTTTTTAACTAAAAAAATGCATTCAAACACGGAGGCTTGAAAATTCAAACAAATTATTTAGAGACTATTGAGAAGAAATCCTCTTCCCAACTTGCTTTAAATTTTGAATTCTTTCAAAAATCTGAAATGGGTTTTCCTGTTAAGGATCCCACACTTATCTTCGGACATGAAGATATTTTCAGAATAGACAATGTAAATTTGTATCATATTTATTTGAATTAGATTAGTTAGACCTCTCACTTGGAGAGGAAGAGGACAAAGAAAAAGAAGGAATGAGTGAGAGACTACTCCCTCGACACCTAATCTCGCCAAAGTAGCAAGAAGCTTTTTCCAAATGCATCATCAAAATATTGCAATGATATGTTTACAATTGATGATCAGGAAAACCTTCCTTCGTGGGATTGGCCTTAATGGCTTTGTTGTTTATGTTATTTTTTTGTTCTCCAATGTAAAGAATAAGAGAAAATTATTATAACGTAAAATTTTGAGGACCGTTCTCAAAGAAAATTGTTCATTAGCCTATGAGAGTTTTAGCATATTTTTAGTTGTAGATTAATATAATATTTTGTCATTATGAGGAGTGGATTCAAAACTTATATTATAAAGTCAACCAATGACTATAGGGTATGATAAATTCTATAAGAATATTGTTATCTTGCTTTTCAATTTTGGTGTACGAGTTCCCAAAGAGCCATTTGATGGGAAATGAAATTCCTTGTTTCGAAAAAATCTTGAGGACAAATGTCATAAGACAAAAATAAATTACTTAACTAATATCGCCGAGAGATTAATTTCCTTTTTCTATGTTATGTACTAATATCTATATTTTAACATAATGATTCATCTCTTTCAAAGAAGCAAGAAGCTATTTTCACTTTATACAAATCATGTCAACATTTTAAAAAATAAAATTGGAATTTGGTAATAATTTTTTACGATATCATACACGTTTTACAATTCATTCTAATTTGTTACATTTTCTATAATTCACATTTCCTTTTAAATTTATAGCTAAATACAAATTTTCTTATAATTTTTTAGTTAAATAAGTAATATAACTATAATAAGAACAAGGAGTTCCTCTAATGTTAAAATGAAGACATGGTTTCATTAGTTGATATTAAAAATAAAGCCATAATGTTTCTTTTTCATTTAAAACATTGATGGTACAAAATTATGTCTCCTTATATAAACATTTACCCTGGATAATTTTGTCGTCCCAAATTAGTGTTTCACAAACTAGCTTCATTTTGCTACTTCAATTTCTGAATTTTTTAATTCCATTTGAAATATTTGACTCTCTCCCCAAAAACTTGTGAATCCCTCCTCCCTTCTACACCTCCACTATGTGTCACCCTATTGGTGTTCCCATTGCACACTTAAGATACAAATGCTAATAAATAAATCTATATAAAACAAGATGTTGAGACATAAGGAAAATAGATGCCTCAAGAATAATACCTCTTAACATCTTTGAGATAGACTAATTTAAAATAGATATTCTAATTCATTATATACAAATATAAAATCTGAATAGTTAAAAATGAAGCCATACCAAGTTGCACTCACCTTAGGTACTTCGGTGATATGCACAATTTTACACTTCAAATACTTATCTATAACTTTAAGCATTTCCCAAGCAACACCTTATAATAAAGAGAGGCAACGCCTGTAATGATAAAAGGGTTTTTAAGCATTTCGTGAAATTAGTCCTTGCCCTTACCTTGTAACGAAGAGAGGCAAGACCTTGTAATGATTGAGGGAGTGGCCTCTTGAGATGAGAGGCAACCCCTTTCAATGATTTTTTAATGTCTAGGCAATAGATGAAAAATACTCTATTTTAAATAAGATTATTTAAATTAAATATTTTTTTAAAAATCTAAAATACACTTTCCATACAGGCATGGATCACAAAAGATGAGATTCCTCGTCTAAACTAACTAGATTTAAATGTTAAGAAATATTCTTTCCACTAAAGATTGTTGCGTATTCGTAAGAAATGTGAAGTCGTCCTCAATAAATGAGGAGAGCAAATTTGTTTAGCAACAATCGCATGAGTAGTCGTTCTGTCGGTGTTGATCGTTCCCGATTTAGAAGGTAGGAGCTTCCGCAAATGTCCGTATATCCCCAACACATGTGAAAAAGATCTGATTACGATGTGAAACAAAGACATGTGCTTAATTTTGTGAATGGTAAGTACTGCTGTTTATACAACAAACAACATAAAAGAAATAAATAGAATACTTAAATAACTTGCATAAATAGATGAATATTCAAACTAACACTGTTGTGCATAATCTCCATTAATAAAAGCTTCATCATACTCAGAGCTTCAGCTCTTTACAATCAAGCTGTGCATGCAGTTGTGTGCTTTCAATGCACATCCTTCCTTGCTTGTGCAGATTTCACACCTTTGTGTGTGCATACAAAGCAATTACAATTGCTGTTATTTAAATAGAATAACTCACCCACTAATAGCTCTTCAACTAAGCATTCTAAATCTAAACTCATGCTTTAAAATAGTTGCATGCTATGCATGAATTAAAACATATTTATTTGAATTAAATCTAATGATAAAAATAAGATAAAGCTAACTTAACTAAAGCAAACTAAAACAAGACTAAAGCTAAAATTAGCTTTCCTAAAAAAGCTACGGTTGGAATTAAATATGCAACACATGCATATTTCCAACACTCCCCCTTAATTTCAAACTTGTAGCTTTCACTCTTCTAGAGTTGTGTTTAATTTTTCAGATTTGCCATGTGCAGGATCACAAACTCCCAAACAATCTCTCAAATATTCAAAAACTTCTTTTGCTAAAGCCTTTGTAAAAATGTCTGCAAACTGATCTTCGGATCTACAAAATTCAAGATGAATTTCCTTGTTGTTTACCAGCTCCCTGATGAAATGATACCTCGTATCAATATGCTTGCTCCTCTTATGAAAAACATGATTTTTGGACAACGCTATGGCTGAGTTGTTGTCACAAAAAATCTGTGTAGCTTCCTCTTGTTTCTGTTGTAAATCTATCAACACTCTTCTCATCCAAACAACTTGACATGTTGCTCTTGTTGCTGCTACATACTCTGCTTCTGCTGAAGATAACGTGACAATGGGCTGCTTCTTTGATGCCCATGAAACCACTCCTATGTTCCAAAGTGAAAAGTATAGCCGGATGTGCTTTTCGATCATCTATACTTCAGCACTATCACTATCTGTATAACCAATGAGTTTGAACTCATCTGAACTTGAATAAAGAATTCCATGATTTCTTGTTCCACATACATACCTCAAAATTCTTTTTCTAGCTTGCCAATGTGAATCTTTTGGAGATTCCATGAACCTTGATATGAGGCTCACACCATACATGATATCAGGCCTTGTGGCCATCAAATACATAAGACTTCCAACCAACTTTTTAAACAATGTTGGATCCACAAACGATCCTTCATCCTCTTTGCTCAACTTCAAACCTACTGCAACTAGTGTTGGTGTTGGCTTACAATTCAACATGTTAAACCTTTTCAAAACATCATTTGCATACTTTTCTTGTGAGATAAAAACTTCACCTTCTGATTGTTGAACTTCAATACCCAAAAATAATGCATAAGACCAAGATCTGTCATCTCAAACTCCTTCTTCATGGCTGATTTGAATGACTCTGTAGATAGATTTCCAGTAATGATCAAATCATCTACATATAAACAAACAATTAAAATTTTACCTTGCTCATTTATCTTGGTGTATAAGGTAGGCTCACTGCTGCTCCTATTGAAACCATTCTCAATCAAATAAGAATCTATTCTATTGTACCAAGCTCTAGGTGCTTGCTTGAGACCATAGAGTGCTTTCTTCAATCATGTATACTTTTCCTTCATGACCTTCAATCTCATAACCTTCTGGCTGATTTACATAAACTTCCTCTTCAAGGAATCCATTTAAGAATGTTGATTTAACATCCATCTGATAAATAGGCCATTTGTTTTGAGCTGCAATTGCTAAAACCATTCTTACCGTGTCCAAACGTGCTACTGGTGCAAATGTTTCATTGTAGTCAACTCCATATTGCTGCGTAAAACCTCTTGCAACCAGCCTTGCTTTGTGTTTCTGTACTTTTCCATCAACATTGTATTTTGTCTTGTAGACCCACTTGACTCCTATCACGTCCTTTCCTTTTGGAAGATCCATCAGCTCCCATGTCTGATTCTTCTCTATAGCATCGATCTCATCATCCATGGCTTTTTCCCAAACTTCATTTTTATAGCCTCTTCGTAATATACTGGATCTGCACTTGAGAAAATAATGCAAAAACTGAAAATGAATTAGTTGTATCAACATTATAAATCTCACTTAGACTTCTTGTTTTCTGTTGCGTAGGAGTATTTGATGCAGGACTACTTTTTGGTGATGGAGTAGCTTCTGGTGTTCCTGTGGTGTCTCTTGCATGGCTAAAGATGGCTGAAATATTGGAGACCTCCTTGATAGATGGAGGTGTAGCTTGTGCTACAACTTGTGGTGCATGTCCAAGATTTGTAGATACAATACCTTGTTGCTCTAAAGTTTCATCTGCCATATCATCATGCGGAATAGCTGTTGCTATATACTCATTGTTTTCTCTATACTTCCATCCCATGCTTCATTCTCAATAAATTGTACATCCTTGCTGATCACAACCTTTCCATAGTGACTGGATTGTACAACTTGTATGCTTTTGTATTCTCTTGAATACCCAACAAAAATACACTTTTTTCTCCTTTTTTGTCTAACTTCTTCCTTAGCTCATCAGGTACATGTGCATACGCTACACAACCAAAAACTCTGAAATGTGAAACATTGTGTTTCCTATTAGTCCATGCTTGTTGAGGAACCATGTTCCTAACAAGTTTTGTTGACACTATTCAAAATATAAAGAAGTTGTTACTACTTCTTCCCAATACTCATTTGGAAGATGTTTTTCCTTCAACATGCTTCTCGCCATCTCCATGATGGTTCTATTTTTCCTCTCTACCACACCATTTCTGTTGTGGTGTATACCTAGTAGTAAACTACTTGTGTATACCATGATATCTACAAAAATTCATAAACTCATTAGAAACATACTCACCTCCTCTGTCCGTTCTGAGAACTTTGATGTAGTATCCACTTTGCTTCTCCACTAATGCCTTGAACTGCTGAAATGTATCAAAGGCATTTGATTTATTTCTTAGAAAATAAACCCATGTCTTCCTTGTGTAATCATCAATGAATGTCATAAAATAAATACAACCTCCAATAGAAGTTGTTTGCATAGGTCCACATAAATCTGAATGTACAATCTCAAGTGGTGCACTTGCTCTTGTTGTTTTGCCAACTGGGAATGAATCTCTATGTTGCTTTCCCAAAATACAACCTTCACATACCCTTTCTGGTTTCTGAATCAATGGAAAACCTTTAACCATATTTTTCTATGTAATAAATTCAAACCTCCAAAATTCAAATGTCCATACCTTAGATGCCAAAGCCATGTTTCATCCTTCATGACTGAATGAAAAGTTGATTGTGTTCCTTCAGCGTAGGACTCAACTATATTTACATAGGAATCAGTGCAGGACTCGCTTATTTGTTGTAGTGCAGACTGATTTTCATTGGCACATGACTCATCTGTTTGAGCGCAGGACTCAACAAAAGACTGATTTGGCTTAAGCGCATGACTTTGCTGCAAACTGAGCTGCTGATTTTGCTGCAAACAGATCTGATTTCTTCTTTTTCTAGGTTTCAAAATCAATGGAAACATCCTATTGCTGCTCATCTTCACTTTTGCAATCAATTGAGTGCTAGGAGCTTTGTCCACAATCATGCACTCATTGTCTTCCATATAGACTCGGTATCTTTTCCATACCAGCTTGTCCAATACTCATAAGGTTATGTTTCAAACCTGCAACATAGTAAACATCTTGCATACTTGTTTTCTCCCCTGTCTTGTTAGAATACTAACTATGCCTTTTCCTTTCACAGACACAATATTGTTATTTCCAAGAGTTACATCACTCTTAACTGAATCATCCAAACTAGAAAACAAATCTAGATTACCTGTCATGTGATTACTGCAACCTGAATCCAAATACCATACATCACATGGACTCTCTTTTGAAAAATTACATTCAATAGGGGATAAAGAAGGTATTTCTTCGGAAATCCTTGTGCATGCAATAAACATAGGTTTAGAAATAGAACTTCCAACCTGATTTTGATTTTGTCTCTCCTGATCATATTGCTTTTTCTTGCAATCATAAGCATAGTGCCCATACTTCTTGCAATAATGACACTGAACATGAGACTTATCTTGTCTCTAACCATAACTCTGTTCTTGATTTTGTCCTCTTCCACCTGAGTTTGATGAACCGCTGCCACGTCCTCTAGATGGACTTCTTCCTCTACCTCTTGGGCTGAAACTTCCTCTTCTTTTGCCACGACTACCTATTGTCTGAGATGCAAAAGCCTGATCTACACTTGCATGTGATCTATTCATCCTCTGTTCATGATTGATTAGTGATGCATGTAACTCATCAATAGAAAACTGACTCAGATCCTTAGTTTCTTCAATAGCAACAACTAAAGGATCAAATTTCGTAGGCAAAATTCTAAGCAATTTTTCAATAATCCTTCTATCTTCAAGAGTCTCACCATGGGATTTGATTTGATTGACTAAGCCAACTACATAAGTAAAAAATGATTCTATAGAATCTGAATCTTTCATTGCTAAATTCTCAAAATCTCTACGAAGTAATTGTAGCTTGGTTTTTACTTTCTCCTTACCTTGATATGCAACTTGTAAAGTATCCCATGCAGTCTTTTCTTGACTAGCTACTGCCACTCTTGGAAGAATGCTTTCATGCATTGCTTGATGAATATAGAAAAGAGCTTTTCCATCCTTCTTTCGTAACTCCTTCAAAGTATCTTTCTTTGCTTGAGAAAGTGCAAGTATATGCTGCTACATTTGGGGCTCTGTGTACCCATCTTCAACGATCTCCCACACGTCTTGAGATCTGAATAGTAGCCTTCATGGTCAACGACAGTATTCATAATTCTTTCCATTAAATTGTGGTGTTTCAGCATACTGGATGTAGAAGCCATAGCTTGCTACCAATTTAATAAGCTGCTAGAATAACCTTGCTCTAATACCAATTTGTAGAAAATATGTAGTCTTATACAACAAACAACATAAAAGAAATAAACAGAATAAATAACTTGCATAAATAGATGAATATTCGACCAAGCAACGCTTGTGCATAATCTCCATTAATAAAAGCTTCATCATACTCGAGCTTCACTCTTTAAAATCAAGTTGTGCATGTAGTGTGTGCTTTCAATGCACATCCTTCCTTCTTGTGCAGATTTCACACTTCTGTGTGTGCATACAAAGAAATTACAATTGTTGTTATTTAAATAGAATAACTCACCCACTAACAACTCTTCAACTGAGAATTCTAAATCTAAACTCATGCTTTAAAATAGTTGCATGTTATGCATGAATTAAAATAGATTTATTTGAATTAAATCTAATGATAAAAATAAGATAAAGCTAACTTAACTAAAGAAAACTAAAACAAGACTAAAGTGAAAATTATCTTTCCTAAAAAGCTACGGTTGGAATTAAATATGCAACACATGCATATTTACATCTATAAAAGCATAAAGGATAGAGAAACTATATCGATGGTGTAGTTGCAACTTTCTTCGTAGAGTGATTGATGGAATCTGGACTACTATGATTGTTGGACATGTAGAAAACAAATTTGTTGAAAGGGCACGTGAACTGTTTTTCTGAATTCCTCAAAAAAATGTGGTCTCACGGAATGCCATGATTGCAGGATATACACAAAATGGAATTGTAGAAAAGGCTTTAGAAACTTTCAAGCAACTATAATAGGTAGGTGTAAAGCCTGATCCCACACCCTTTGGCAGCATCCACACAACTTGTGTCAAAATGGGAAATTTGGAACATGGCATGGAAATCCATAAAAGCATATAGGACAAAGGAATTTCTTCAAATATTGTAGTTACATTTATATAAAATTGCATACCAAATCTTTAACTTGAACCGTTTGATAGTTTGTGTAGTAAATGTGTATTTTTTATTTCACTATTACACATGAATTTTGTCTTTTTTTTTCAATTTTACTTTATTACAATTTTTAATCTTTTTATTTCATTGGTAATAATATTGTTTTCCTCATTTATGTTTGTCATATTTCCCCTAATGGGCAGGGTTTTTTTGGCTGTTGTGAATGAAGTGACAATAGTGATAGGAGCTTACAAGAATCTATGAGATCAAAGACCACCATATCCAGTGGATCAAGTTGTCAATCCGTGGAGATTTTAGGTTTCTCCTTTTAAACTCCAAATCTCATACTCTTCCCTGCAATTGTAAGTCTCTTTATATCCTTCATCATTTTTCGATAATTTGTTAGTTACACTATTAGGTTGTATCTCTACCTTGGTTGCCTATTAAATTTGATCCCCGATTTTTAATATTACTTCACTTTGTCAAAAAAAGCGTGTACATGATTTTTATGTAGGAAACATATCATATACAAAGACAAGAGATGTAGGAAAATTTAAAGAAAATGGCTTTAGAGAAGAAAAAGAAGGGTATTTTTCAGATGCAAGACAATTATTAAATGACATGGAAGAGGAAGAAAAAGATTTATTCCTCTGCCAACATAGTGAAAAGTTGGCAATTTCATTTGGTTTTTCAAACATGTCTTTTGGAACAAACATTACGTTTGTTAAGAACCTTCGGGTACATGTTGATTGCCACATTGTAAGAAATTTATCTCTAAGATTATTGTAAGAAAAATTGTAGTGAGAGATGTAAACTGTTTCCATCATTTTAAACAGGGAGAATGTTCTTATGGAGATTATTGGTGATGGGAAATATAGCAATTTAAAAACAGGTGCCACTATATAATGTGTCTTGTATCGGACACAGGTAATAATGAAGGGAAAAAAAAATAATTTAGTTTCTTGAAAGTTCTTTTTAGTATTTCACAATCTAGACCATGTTGTTGGCTTCATAAAATTAGATGCATAAAGAGTAATGCAAATCACTGCTTATATACATTGTTGGGGTATCTGTCATAGACCTGTTTTATGGTAACATGGATGTTTCATTTAATTGTTTTCACAAAACATGCATATGTATGTAATGAAAAGATAAAGGAGAAGGTGGAGAGACTAGAAAATAGAAGGTGAGGAACACTTCAAGTAAATGGAAATATGTTTGACAAATATGAAGAGGGAGAGGAGGGATCACAATTACCCTTTCCATTTTGTATATTTCTTTT
Source organism: Taxus wallichiana var. yunnanensis (assembly GCA_018340775.1). NCBI lineage: Eukaryota > Viridiplantae > Streptophyta > Pinopsida > Cupressales > Taxaceae > Taxus > Taxus wallichiana. The sequence continues at coordinate 162,791,865 of CM031236.1, forward strand.
TTGGATTAATTGTACATATCATATTTTGCCTATGTCAATGTAATTATTTGAAATTAAATACACATCCAAATTTGGTATGTAATTTTACATAAATGTATGCAATTTTTTTTTCATTCATGTTAGATATTTCTAATGTTGTTTCACATCCCTTTGTTTGGTGAGATAGCTAATAGATTTGAGAATTCAGATATATTTTTAATTTAATTTGATTTCAATATGTGACTTCTTTTTATGAGGTTTGGTTTCTTAAGGACATGGTGGTGGCGCATGGAATTTTATCATTGGTAATGTATGAAAAGTGACTGACAAATGACTCTAATTTTGTCATGTGTTTTGAGGATGAATCTTTCATTTTCTATTACAAGTAATTGATAAACTATCAAAAGATATGAATTCAACACATGTCCAAAAATAATCAATACTTTTGTAACATTTCACTAGAAAAACATTCATACAATTTGAATTTTAATTCATGAAAATTCCACATAGTTAGTGACTTTTTTGTATGCACCATTTGTGTCTATATTCTTTGTTCATCACCCTAAAGCAACAACTTTCTATCCTATTCTTTTTTTGGATAATATTCATTTCTTGCCAACAAGATTTTAATGAAAATTTGAGAATTTAACATATTATTCACTATCATGAGGTGTTTACACTCTTGAGAAATATCAAAAATTACAAAAATGGGACAGTAGAGGAGCCCTTGCAATATAATTTGCAACACATAGTCTTTACAAAAATAGGATAGCAAAGGAGCTCTCACAATATATCTATTACTATTGGTTTACACCTCTTGTAGTTTCTCTATATCCATGTCCTCCTGAAATGTAACACACTTTGATATCCCTTTATGTTTTTGAGTCATGTTCATCCTTTGGTGGTGCATGCCTAAAAATCACCATATTGTGAATAAATTCATTTGTAGGTTTTAGAGAGGTACCATAATTATCTTTTACACATTCAAAAGGTTGTGCATGGGGATGAAAAACTATATTATTATTGAAGATTGAATTTTCTCAAAATTTGTTACAAGCATCTTTGACCATCTTCTCAAGGAAATTAAGACTTCTCCTGTGAACTAGTAAAGAAAGAAGAGCTATGTCTAATAATCCATAGATCTTTACAATGTGGGGATAGTTGGGATCATTCACGTCAACAACAACATTTTTGTTTACACTAGGATCACCAACATTGTAATTGGTATTATCATACCCAACATTATTTCCGATGAGGTCATAAATATTTTACTTGACTTCATCCTAAATAAGCCAAAAAGGATACATGTAATTAATGCTATGAAAATCATCAATAGATTCAAAAAATAAGGGATGGTAAAAGACAATAAACAAATAATACGTACATGGGAAATAACATGACATGTTGAAGAAAATGAAACATTTCTTTTGGAACAAAATTCCATTCCCATTTTCTTTCTCAAATCAACAACTTTCAATATATGCTTGAACACATGGCCTTGGGATGCCCACATGCATTCACTTACATTATGGTGTCACCCCCATTAGCATTGAGATCATGGTAGATTAGGATTTATATATATATATTTTAGTAGCCCAATTTGACAAACTAATGCAAGATCAATTTTTTGAATGGATCCAATTTTTATAGTGTTAGAAGCAATTCAAAGGTGTATTGAAGAGTTATACATAATTTTTTTTAGTGAGTAATATGGATCTCATTATTTATCAATCACACTTTTTGGGACATACAATTAAAGAATAAAAAACTACACAATCTTCACATGTATGAAATATTGTAACAAAATGTATTGTTCTTTTATTTTGACAATGATTTATATACATCCCAAAACATAAAAAAGTGTATAAGAAATAATAAGTATATATATCCACCATGATTGATCTAGACACAATTGTGCTTCCCGTAGATTTTATCTTGAGTAGCTTAGTCACTCGCCCCTACCACATAGATTATTACATCATACACATTATACAAAGTTCTAAAAATATGTCTCAAATTATTCTCTTTACTTTGAGAAATTTTGGGCAACTCCCAATATTATTCACATCAAAACCATTACTAGTATTCATTCCATACACTTTCAACTTAGTATACTTTATTACGATGCTACTAAGGTTCATTTGCACGAAATTGAATCACATAGTGGGAAACATTCTTATTTTAGTTATGATGATGATGGTGGTGTATACCATACGCAAGTTGAGTTTCCATCTACATTTCATTCACAAATTTTTGATAAACCTCACCATATTGAGCATTTTATCAAGATTCTTCTCACTGATAAGCTTTTTTGTAATCAACACTCTAACAAGGAATCTTTTTTAGGATGTCCCATCCTACATCAATCGATATTGATACATCGATCTTCCTACATCTATAATGCATGAATCTTTTGGTGCAACTAATACCGCAATCCAAAATGTTAGCATTTTTGTGTAGGTGTTATTTTTCTTCACTTATTTAGTTTTATTCCACCTCATCGGGTGAGTCATATCACTTACGTGGACATGGACTGTGTGGCATCTTAGTTATGACATATTCCCTTATGGAATTTATCATATTTGTAATTATGCGTCATATGAGTTACATTCCCATTTGGGAAAGTAATTCCTCTTCTCCATCATGGAGGAATATTCTCTTATATGGGAGTTACACATTTACTCCCCTATTTGTACTCACTTATTTTTGGTCCATGGAAATCTAAGGCATTCCATTCCACACCATTTTTGAATCTTGAGCTTTCATATGCATGCACATTTCTTCACAAAATCTTGTTTGCTTTAATCTCACAACTCTTACACTTTGGTTGAATGCAACATTGGATGCACATGAAGTTCTTTTAGGTCTTCGTACTTCACTCCTAAATGATATCAAAACGTGGGGACTGGAATGACACTACTCATCATCATTGCTCCACCATGTAGTTGCTTGTCCAAGTTGTCTCTTTTGCATGTGCTTTACTTGCATTTTTCTAGATTCTAGAGGTTTTTTTTTGGGTTGTTTACGTATTACTTGCTACATATGGTTGTGTTTAGATTCAGATCTTGAAGGATAAAAGAAGTGTCATTTCTTGAGATTTGAGAATTATTGTTTTGGATCCTAGAACTAAGCTAGAATGTATCTCATAGTATTCTCTTCATAACAGCTCGAATACATTCCCATTTCAGCTCACTAACTCGAGTCTGTTGCATCGATCACCACCGACATGGTTCGCCTTCATGTCCGCATTGTGCTCGAGGTCATTGGCTTGGATTTTTACTTGACTCATTTGCTTTTCTTGCACTTGTTGAATTTTCCAGTTTGGATTTCACCTTGCGGACTATGTGGTACGTTGGATGCTACACTCTATTCACCGCCTTAAGACTTGGTCCGAAGTTTTGGTTGGCCATTCTAAACTCCTCGTGCTTGTGCATGTTTTTTCTAATGCTTAGCTCTGTCTACTACTTTTGGTGGAACTCTTAGCCATTTCAAAACTGAATGGATATGACCCCCTTCACATGGTCGTTACTTGCCATATTCTCATCCTGCTGCATGTTTGGAACTCCAGCCACCGTTGACTCGTGCTGTGTTCATTTATGAACTCTTGCTTTTCCTTCAACATACACACCTTTCATAGACTCGTGCTTGGTTGGATGGAATTTTTCGTGGTATTTGTTGGCTCGGTGGTGGTGAATTACTTATTCTCAATAGTTCATTTTTGGCATGAACGTGAGCACATTAGTTTGCTTGCTTCCGTGCATTGTTAATTGTTAGGGCTTGGTTATACCTTAGAATGTTCACCGCATCCACTTCCCGTGCATTGGCTCGGTCAGACAAACCGAGACCGTGTCGTTTACGCGTGAATGAAGCTCCTATGTTGTGTTTCTCATGTATCCTTTTCAGTGAGGGATCTCTATCGACATCTAATGGTGGACGTTTCACCCTACCACATTGATTGACTCACCAACTAGTGAATCATCTAATAACCGAGTGACAAAGTGACATAGCTTGGCCTGCTCACCTTAAAATGTTATCTTGACATTTAACCTTATATAGGATTTGAGGCAGCACATGGACATCCCACCAACACAACTCTCAAGGTGGGGCTCCAACTCGAATTTGGGCTCGCGATCAACTCATCCGAACTCCTTACATTCACAACACCTTCCCTTTTTAATGTTTTAAGGTGAAAAACATTGTATTTTGGCATTGTAATAATTTTAGATTCATTTTGCTTGTAAATGTTGCCCTTCCTATGAGTGTCGAAGATGGAGGGCAAGATCTGGGGTTGGTAGGAGGCTAATTTCCACTTGCAACTAAAACGAACACTATATAAAATTTGATGCCATTTCCAATGGATACCGATATGATACCGATTACATGTGGTTTAGGCACTTTTTTAATCAGTTTGTGGGTTTATTGGCTTTTTCTATCGAGATGCGGAAATATTTTTTAGGCTATAAATTTTGAGTTGCTACTTAGTTTTGAGTACCTCTTTAGTCAAATTTGCATGATTTTTCACACACTACATGATGGAGTTATCATTTTAATGCACTACATTATAAAGTGCCACATTCAAGGGGTATTCTTTTTGGTTCTTTTGTCTTTTGCTACACACCTTTTTTGTTATGGATCATCATGGAGTTCCCTTCCTCACCTCGTTCAACTTTCAGGAATGGTTGAATGCTATGAACACTGCCTTAAAAGGAAAGAAGCTATTACTCATTACTACTAGTCTGCAAGCTGAATCTGATGATGAAACATAAAAATAAAAGTGGCTTCACAAGTGTGATGAAGTCATTGGTTTCTTGACCGTGTGCGTGTCTCCAGAACTACATTTTCACATTTCTTTTGCCAAATCATGCAAGGAGGTTTTAGAGACTCTCCGAGGTCTTTTTGGGAAACAAGATTAAATGCGAGGACACAAACTTGAGAATGAACTTATCATCCTTAGTTGCAGCAGTTTCAACACCATTCAAGACTTCTTCACCAAGTTCATATCACCTAGATTATAGTTATAAGATATTGGGATAAAGGAAAAGGAATACCAACTCTTTTTTCAGTCCTTACAAATATTGGTCCCAAATACTCCATTTTTGTCTCCACCTTTCATGCAACAAAAAGGGCATTGTGGAAAAGTTGGTCTATGCCCTATCTTGATGATTTTATTGTAGATTTGATCAGGGAAAAAAATTAACTGATTCAAATGGGCACCTTGAAATCCACAAAAGTCCATGCTCTCATTGCTAAAAAGGAAAAATTAGAAAGCTTCAAAGGATAGAAATAAGAAAGGGATCATGAAAAGGATAAACCAAAAACAACTCTTTCACTTCCTCTTCCATCTCCAAACCTCCCAAAGAACGAATTAAATGTGGATACTACAAAGGCATGCATGATGAAGAAAAAGTCTTGAAGAAACAAATTGATCTCCTCACTAATCTACTCGAGAAACACAATATTGGAATTCTAGATTCCTTCAAAACATCTTCATCATCCCATGACAGTTCTAAGGTAAAAAGCATTGAAAAAGTGAAACTGAAAGAGAAATAAAAATTGAAAGAATCAAACAAGGAGAAACCAAAGGAAAGAGATCTAGTGATATTTGTCAATCAAAACGGGGTTAGGAGACCAACCATGACAACTTGTGAAATGTGTTTGTTTTGTATTCATTTGTTAGGGGTCCCCATGGGGGATGACCTCCAATTGTGACCATGTGATTTATGTGCAATTCTTTCCCTTTCCTTTTATTTATTGTGGAGTATGTGATTTATTTTGTGATGTAATTCATTTAGTCATTATTTATTAATGTTCCTTAATTGAGTGGATTTATCATGTTTATTAATTCATTTGGGGATGTGAAAAAAGGGTCCATTTATTAGAGTAGTTGGTTCTTTCGATATTGTGATTTAAGTTGACTGTATATGACCATGAGTGTTGTACAACCTACCTTACTTGAGAAATTCGGATTGGGCTTAAGGGCCATTTTTGGAGGCTTGTGGGACAAATTAAGCTTGTCCCACACCTATTAATTTAACATACCAACCCTACCTATGTATTTGGGGGTAAAAATAGACCCCATTATGTGTTTGTAAGGTAAAAGTGACATTTATTGCACTTTTCTTACATGGATTTGAAATTTTGTCCTTAGGGGGTGTGGGTTTGTGTTGAGTGTTTAAGAGGCTTTTCATTTTTCTCAACCACCAATTTATTGTGCTTTGAGGTTGAGGTTTGAATTGTGATGTGGAGTTGAGGATAATTTATGTGGCATCCGACATGGAGCCATCTCACCCTCCTCTCCTATTTTTCTATTCATGCAAGATTATTTGTTTGATTGGGGGTTACTTCATTTTATTGTGCACTTGTGATTTTGGAGCTAGAGAGTTTTTTGGAATTCTTGTTGACGTCTTGGAGATTTTTGGAGTTGGATTGAGCTTGAAGGAGCTTTGAGTGTGATTCTTTGATCAATTTCTTCTCTTGTGAAAAGGTACGAGCTACACTATTTTTACTTGTGGTTTTTATATGTACGTATTGCATGTATGTGAATGGTTTACATGCTTGTTGGGATCTTGGGTAGAATGCCTAAGTATGGTGTAGGATAATGCTATGGGGATTTTTCCATATTAGGGAGGCATAAGAGTTTTTTTAATGTGATGGGAGGGAGTTGGGTTGGGTGCCCCACCTTGGAAAAGAAAATGCTTGCTTTTCTTACTTGGTTCTTTTGAGGGAGACATAGGATATTGTACGGAGGCACAAGAGAATGTGGGAGGCATAAGAGGATCTTGAGGGAGGCATAAGAGTTGTGTAGGGGTTTTGAGATGTATATTGGATTCTTTTAAGGTGGGCACCTAATCCCATTTGGAGGCATAAATGATCTCCTATAGATCCTTGCTCCATTGGCTTTGCATTTCGTGCCTTATGTATTTTGGTAGATGTTTTCTTATAATTTTTATATTTGTGTTTGAATATGTGTTAAATGGTTGTGAAATTTTGTATTATGATGTGGAAGTATTGTGTTGTTCCCATGAGTTGCATCCATTCCTTATTGCACTTTGATTGGGGCTCGAGGGCCAATGAGGAGGATAGATTCTTCTCCTCATTGGATTATTGGTTGGATGGAGAGTGTTTCCTCTCCCCCATTTTTATTGTTGTGATTTAAATAAAGAAATGGTGGAGATCTTGTTGTAGATTTTGGACTTGGAACATTTGTTGAAGTCAAAAGATATCATTCATGTAGAAACGTTTTTGTAATTCCCACTTAAGTGGAAGACTAGTAGACTTGAATTTAAAAGAAAAGTTGTATTATACATTTTATTTATTAAGTTGTAATGTATGTTTGAAAGAAATCTCTTTGAATTGTAAGAAATGAGCTATTCTCAAATAAAAAGGAAGTTCATAGTTATTTGTAGGAGATATATTATTGTAAAGAATGAAGGGAAAAGTTAGAAGTTGTAAATAACTGAAAATGTATTCTTAGTAAATCTTAAATGTCTATTAGTTGTTTGTGCTTTCCTTGAATAAATGGTTGAAGTTAAAATGTGAAGGATACACTAAATTATAACACATAGTAAAATGACCAAAAATGCTTTGTTGAAAATTACATTTTTTCTTTTTTAATTATTTAACTAGAAAATAATGATACAAAGTAGAAATAGATTAAATTCCATTCCTTCATTTGAGACTTTGTTGAAGAAATTTCATTGGAAAAGAAAACCTGATACTAGTTGATTTTCATTCCTTCATTTGAGATTGAAGAAACTATGGAAAAGTAAAGAGAATATATTTGAATTTAGTAATTTAAGTCATGGAATGAATGAATAGTTTAATATTTAAACTAGTGCCTTTAGAAACCTAAATTCAAGCAAAGGATAAACTATAAATTAGTCTAGTAAAATTTGATTTTGGAAAAAATTATAGAATTGATGGTTTTTTTTTTAAATAACAAGACCACCGCCTTGTGCAGGAGCGATGCTTTTTAAACTATCAGCATGATCATAACAACGGTCTATGAAGCGCCATCTGGCAATGTGGCGGTTTACGAATCGTCACCAAGGTAGGGCCATGGTCACAGGACTACCAACCTGCATTGGGACTTGGTTTCATCACTTTTGGCAGAAAAATTAAAATCAGAATCGCGTGCAATTTTAAACTTTATTTAATTAAAATTTGAACCTTTAAAATGTAGAAAGGAAACCACCAACATTCTATAAGGGAACAAAATCATTGTTTGAATCTATTAAATCCTTCAATGGACATTTAAATTTATCAAATCTCTTAGATTAAATGGGAAAGAGGGTTTTTCCCAAATAGAGAACTCAAAATGGAAATAACTAAATAACTACTCCAGATTTAGAGTAGAAACCTCTACAATAAACAAATGGAATACATTGCTATAATAAATCCTTAAACTAAACTTATGTAAGATTGATCCAAATGAATCTATCCATGGCTTCCACTCCTCCAACCTTGCAAATTAAATAAAATAAAAGGGACCAAATGAGGAGGCTAGGGCAAGAAAAAGGATTTAATAAAATTTCATAAGGATATTTAAGGTTAGTATGGAACCCTAGGATTTAGTGGCCATAATTGATTTAATCCAAAGGTTAGGAATCAATCCTACAATTGTTAGGTGAGAATATATATTATGGATTTTAAATAATTTAAGTGTATGTGAAAATGAGTGAATGGGGCCACTTAGTGTCATAGTGTATTAAGTTAAAAATGTAACTCTTTTAGTATGTTTTTAGTAAATGATTCAATGGAAATATTAAAGCTAGTGATTTAAGGGAACTAAGGTAACTAAGGTTAAGGGTGTAATTTATTGTGGGTTTGAATTTTAATTTGAGAGGGGAAACTATATAACCTAGTAAAAATCTTAATGGACACAATTATAAAGGATTGTAATTAAATTGACATTAGAAATGGATTAAGAATATTTAATTAATAATCTAGACCTAATCCATTCATCGTAATGTGGAAAATTGTTGGTAGGAATTAATTAAATGTATTTTAGGGTTTGACACGCTTAAGCGAAAACTAAAAATAATCATCAGTAACTTTCTAGATGATTATTTAGGGATTAATGTTGTTTAAGAACATCAAATTTTGTGTGAATTACAGGGTAAAAATCATCACATGGAATCATCAGACATTGAGTTTGATTCACTTGATCCATGTGACATGTTCTCTATTCATCTTGGTGATAACACTACTGCATAGGTTTTCGAGAGAGGATCGGTTGAAGTGAGTGGTGGTACTTTCAACAATGTTCTAAGTATCCCTTCGCATTCAAAAAATCTTCTTTTATTTTATCACATCAATCATCTTGGATAGGGCATGCGGGTTGAGTTCACTGGACTCGGTTTATATCAAGGAGCTTAACGGTGATGATATTTTTGTCGTTGGTATAGCTGACCATCACACTCAGTTGTACTCATTCTCTCATTTTGCTCCTCCTTCATATTCTTCATCTAACTCACCTAGCCCCGAGGATAGTTTTGAGCCCATATCGATGTTGAGGACATCCGTACTACCATAGTTGATATTCATGACTATGGGGACCCACTTCTACCATCCACTTATCACTTGCAACATCTTCAGGAGTTATCTCTTGATTTGCCAAATTTTCGTCCCCTTCGGACACTTCAAGGAGTAGGCACTATGATTCATGACTCATAAGGCATTGAATACACTTCTTCTCAAGTTCAAGCTATTCCACCTTCCTTCATTTCCACTACTTGAAGATCTACATTTCTTCGTGGAGTAGTTGGATTTTACACTTCAAAGAATTGTTCCTCGGGATCTGAACAACACCTTAGCACTTCAGGTGTCTTATTCCTCCTCTTGACTTAGCACAGGGGGGCTCATGACTGCATCATCTTCCTGGGAGGCTAGATAGAATACTTTTTTTTCTTAATAGTTTAGGAAAAAAAAAATCTATCTCTCATAAGTAGAGGTTTTTCCCATTGGTTTTTCCCTCACTACTTGAGACTTTTGGTGTGCATGGGTACCTCACTAGGATTATGGTGGGAACCATTTTTTTCCTTCTTTGAGTCTCGCTTTGTTGACTTACCTTACCCCATCCTAGTTTCGATGAAGGGGGAGTGTTTGTGTAGGTGGTATTTTTCATCACTTATTTAGTGTTATTCCACCTCACTGGGTGAGGCATCTCACTTAGGTGCACATGGATCTATGTGGCATCTTAGTTATGATAGATTCCCTTACAGAATATGTCATATGTGTAATTATGCGTCATAATAGTTACATTCCCATTTAGGAAACTAACTCCTCTTCTCCATCGGGAGGAATATTCTTGTACTGAGAGGAGTTACAAATTTACTCCCCTATTTATACTCACCTCTTTCTAGTTCATGGAAATACAAGGCATTCCATTCCAATGCATTTTTGAATCTTGAACTTTCATATGCATGCACATTGCTTCACAACAACTTGCTTGTTTTAATCTCGCAACTCTTACACTTTGTTTGAGTACAAATGTCGATGCATGCGAATTCCTTCCATGTCTTCATCCTTCACTCCTAAAATTATGACTATTCCTATATAATGAACACTATTCTTATATCTCTTATATACACCTACAATGGTTTATATTATTATTCTTCTAGAACAAAAGATATTGAATTTTTTTCCATATAAAATAAGATTGAATTTTACAAATACAAAAAGGTTCCTCTACTTCTTCTCATGATTCTACTCAATTATTTTCTAACCCAATCACACATGAAGTGACTTTTTATCCTTTCCTATACATTTTTTTACTCATAAGCTTCATATTTATGATGTAAATGTGACCATGAGAATCACCTTCATGATTTCCATTCCACTTTATTGGTCTATGCTTAAAGTGACACATTATTTACATAACTCTTTCCTAGAATTCTCAACAAGTTTTATTTACAATGGTTTTCAGATCTTCCCATTTATTCAGTTTGAGCCTTTACCCCTATAGCTAATCAAATTCTTACAAAATTATCTATCAATATTGGAGAAAAGGATTTAAAGTGAAATACAAAATGACATATAATCATTCTAAATTAATCTAAACTTCATGAATTTTCATGTTTCCTAATACCTAAACTTTATATTGTACAAAATACGGAAAATTGAAGAGGTTACAAGTCAAAATCCTTCCCAATTGTCACAAAATAATTATTATTTATCGTCAAATTCACATGCACAAGAATTTAATAGCTAGAAAACACACCAAGGAGGTGCAAAGTATACACTAAGAAGGGTAGTGAGCTATGCATAGGAAAAAGTGATGGTATAGATTATGTAGCAAGTAGTTTTATATAATTAGGCTTAGTTGATTATGTAGTATCACATTTTTCTCACACAGTTTGTAACCTCTCCTTTGTTTTTGGGGAATGTTGTTATTTATCCCTCTATAAATGTTGTACATGTTTCTGAATAAATACATTGAGAGAGATATCTGATCTCTATTTGTTCTCCTTAATTAACTCCTCACAATTTGGTATCGAGTAATCATAAACTCTTGTTTATGTGTTTGAGGGAGAGACATTTATTTGCAACAAAGAAATGTGCCTAGATTGTTGCTATTGGACAAGTAGGATTGAGACCTACCTGCTCCATGGAGAGAATACCATTCTTAGCATGGACATTTTTGTTGAATCTACGTAAAGGATCAAGGTAGCTCGTGGAGAGGAGAATTCGCTGCATTTAGCAAAATAACCTCCATAGAAATATTAAAAACAATATATATATATATATATATATATATATATGTATGTATATACTTCTTAGCTATCTTATGTAGGAATATATATAGATATATATATATCTATCTATCTATCTATCTATGTATTTACTTCTTAGCTATCTTACGTGGGATGATGCCAAGTGGTGGAGGAAAAGCGAGGACCAGCATTAAAGTTTGTTTTTGGATTTTGTTGGCAATCACAATGTCAAAGATGCATCTTTTAAGACTGCGTGGGATAGCACACACGTGGAGACTACTATGTGAGAATCTAATCCAAAATTTCTTTTGCTTGTTTCTACGTAAAGTTTTATAGGTGGTTGGACAAATTTACCTACATGGAGAACATACAAATAGCTATTGCATTGAAATATATCATAGAAATTTTCTCTAACCCCTAGGCATGAAGTATAAGATGATGTATGGAATTTTTAACTGCTACGTGGACTATATAGTTGACTACATGACTACAAAAAAATTCTACGTGAAGTATAAGAGGATGTGTGGACATTTTAGCCATCAAAGCATCCTTATAATTTCTTTATCATACATGAGTAACACAAAGACTTGTTGGCTACATAAATAAAAATTCCCATCTTTCTGATTTAGCAAGCAAAGTAGGAGAAAATCATATAAAGCCATGCCAAATGTCAACCGTGAATGACATAATTGGGACTACCAAAATATGCAACATCAACTTCGTAAGCCACATAACACCATCCAAAATCTCCTAAAAGCTTCGGGTTCTACTTTTGACCGCTTAATGAGCTATGCAACACCAGAAACCTTTTCTTCAACGAATTGGTTTGAAAAGGACACATGGAGTATTTTCTTTTCGACACCAACCGCCAATAAAAGAGAGTTCGCTAAGAGATAATAGATGGGTACGATGAAGATTGTGAAGATGAAGAATAACACCCCATAAAACTTCCTCATCTCTCAACACATGAGTATCAAGAACATCTATGAGCTGGTACTTCTCATTAGTGGGTAAAGTTTTAATATCTCTTGGAAATCAATAACTAAATAAAATAAATTCTTTATTACAATGTCTAGACCAAAACTTCTACTATCAGATGCTCAGTTATTTAAAGGGCCAAATTATGTGGCCGGAAAACAAAAATTCCTACAATCATTGGTTTGAAGGATTATGAAGCATCGTCACGCGGTCGTGATGAGTTCCCACTTCCCCGATGAACTCATAAAATATAAGATGGCTAGTGACAAAACATTGATGTTCATCATGCTGATTATCACTAATAATGTGTAACTACATGTTCGAGATGTAGAGAAACCAACAAAATCATGGGATAAACTTGAAACCATCTTTGAGGCAAAGAATCGACTAAGATACTCCATCTTGATCAAAACCGCATACCCTGTCTATGGGGTCAGATGAGAAATTTTAGGAGTTCTAAGGTCGAGTGGTTGAGATGTGAATGAAGATACTAAATTCTAATTCCATTCACTGTAGGGAACTCCTTCTCAATTCCTATTATTTGTTATGACACTAAATGTATCCAAATGAAAAGTGATGTTCGAAGAACTTGCGAACTTGTTGCAACAAGAATAGGCAATCAATTCAATCCAAGATAAGGTCTAGGACAAAGTATAAGTTTCTCAAAGCCCCATCATGGCCATAAGAATCAAAAAGATCCCCAGAGAAGCAAGAATAAGCACATCAGCATCAACAACAACAAGCTCAAAATTCAAAGAGGTGGTGTCAAATCTACAAAACCAAAACTCATAACATTGATCACTGCTGAGTACAATGGCTTGAAACAAGGTTCTTTGAGTCAATCAATCTCATCTGGGCGCTAAGATTTTAAAATTCAAAATGATGACCCCTTGAAGAAAGCGAAGGGACATCTTGCAGCTCAAAAATATGTTGAATCTAATGAGGAAACACGAGAAGGAGCCTATTTTAGTAATCTTGAACCTTGTACTACTCTCTCGAGACTTCACAACCCACGAAGAAATTATGGTTAATAGACTTGTTGGTGCTCAATTTGATCTCGCCTCGTTTGTCCTTGAAATTATTCAGTTTGTAGACTCTGTCATATTTTCTATTTCCCTATGTTGATACGTGAAAGCTTTGTCCTTCATTTGGTTTCCATGATCAGTATTTTCCTTTGGTCAAGGATCACTTAAAGTCCAATTTTTTTCCATTGCTCGACCATGTGAGATAATTTGTAATCTGGGGCATAATTTATTTTTTTCCTTCCTTCTATTTTTCCACAGATCCACAATTTAGGCCCTATAGCATTTCCAAATTCTCTATCCTTAAAGAAAGATTCATTTCTGGGCACAAATGGTGATTTCCTGCATTTTACGGTTTGACAAGTGTGTTTTCCCCGTCAAATTTATATCTCAGCATATGTGGAAACGTGGCCCTTTTTATTGGATGCGGCTCGGTGGGGCACTTTAAAACTCTAAGGCCTACTTCAACTCAATTTTTGTCCATGTGGAGGGCCTGTGCTCATCTAAAAATTTTCCTCTTGGTTTGACCTTTGGAGTTGCACCATGGAGACACACTGGAGGTTTCCACTAGCCCTGCCCATACTTAGACATTTTTTCATGTGGCCAGTACAGCTTTGTCAAACCATGGACACATGGAGGGTTGGTACTCATTTGAGGATATACCTTTGGGTCCTACCTTAGCAGTTGTGCCAAGGAGACATGTGGTGAGCCTAGGCTTGTTAAGGGTCTCTGTTTTTGGACACCATCTCAAACTTGCACTAAGCGAGACACATGGAGGCTTCCAACGGCTCCTTTCTATAGGTAAACTTTTCGAGCAATTTTCTAAAGTTATAGGACACGTGGAGGGCTCGTGGCTATTTGGGGACCTACCCCTGAATTTTATTTTTGAAAGAGCATCATGAAGACACATGGATGTTTCCACTCACCCTGCCCTTGCTTGGACTTTTTAACGGCCAACAAAAAAGCGTCTTGGACCCTAGACACGGGCGCCTCTTGTTGGTCCTTAAAAATTTTCAACAACTCTTCCGAAGTGAGACACGTGGTGAACCCACACTTGTTTAGGGTCTCCACTTTTGCGCGCTAGTACAAATTTGCGCTGGGAAACACGTGGAGGCTTCGTTGGCTTGTTTTATACCGATACTTTTCAAAGGTCAAAAGGCATTTTTCTTGGGACCAAGGCACGTGGAAGGCCCGCGCTTTTTGGAAACTTGTCTCGTACCTCACCTTTGCAGTTATGCTAAGGAAAAACATGGATGGCTCTAATCTAAAGTTTATAAGGGGCGAGAATCAATGTTTGTTGTGCATTGTATTTCTTGGACATAAAATTTTACCACCATTTTCTTTGAGACTCTTGGAGAAGCAAATACACATTTTTTTCTTGCAAATCGACTCACAATGTAGGTATGTGTAATAATTCATGCATGGAATCTCATTTTTCATAGGCACAAATGCAGGCATCCATGTAGGGGCACTCATTTCTCAAGATATGTCCTAGAGGGCGAAAAGGATTGAGTGTCAAATCCATCTACACATAGCCACAAGAAAATGATTAAAACAGGATTTCGGAATGATAGAACAAAATAATGATTAGAATAACTTTCAAAAGGTTGTGTCATGGCATACCCGGTCATTAGTCGAGGGTCCGAGAAATGTGATCGGTTCATGATTTCTCCACGGGCAGCATTTGCAAGTGTGAATTTGTTAAACCTTACTTTACGATACAAATTGGTAACAAAAAAGGTGTCTCGATTATTCTTCTTTTTTGGGGATAAAATTTGGGATGAGTGAGCAAGTGAAATGTATAAATGCAATGAGAATACTATTGCAAATGGTTGGGGGTTGAATTTTTAATAGAAAATTTGAGAGAGCCCATCTTCCTGAGAGACCAGTCCGAGAAACCTGTTAATTTTCTTTGTTTTAGAATTCAATAACATTAAGTTGGTTGTGAGTGTACAGCCATTCACAAGATTTGAGAGTCTTCAAAGAAATTTTCCCCTACTGATGAATCTAATCAATTTCAAATTAATCTATGTCAATCTTGGACCAATTTTTGTCTTCTCTATTTCTTAATGTCTGTAAGTATTTTTTCTTATTCCTATAGAGATCTTGTGTTAAAGTCCCTCTGAATCACACAAGATCTCATCCCTATGATATTTTAGTGGCATTTTCAATTTCATTTCAAGAAGATCCTTCATCCTATAATGAGATAAATAATTTAAAATCACTTTACTGTCATTTGTTGATACAGATTGTCTATAATCCTTTGAGTGTATCTTAGGTGTGAGGAACCGGGGGTCTTAATTTTTAATTGACCCTTTAGCTTGATCCTTCATGTTAAATTCTTGGAGATTCTATGAAATTGTGAAAATTTGGGCCTCCATCGATGCACGCCTTCTAGTTGAAGGAATATTCTAATTAGTCTAAAGCATTCTATCATTTAGTTTTCCAAATGTTGTGAAGGTTCTCAAAGATCTAGCATAATCAATTTTATCTGTTTAATCTCCCACAAAAATTATTCAAAACAATGAATCCTACCTGAACTACCCTGTTTTCCATGTATGTCCACAAATGTATACATTCTACTACCAAAATATGCAAAAGTAATCAGGATTCCATAATTTCTCTAGTAGCCTTAGCCCTGTTTAGAAAATATCACCATTATTTAGAAGTGACAACTCGTGAGAGTTAAATTGTGGTGCATTGATCATATTTTCTTAGGGTATCCTTTTAAATTTTTGCAAAGAAGGATATCTTGATTCTCCTTCATCAACAAAGGTTACAAAACAGGGCCTCTCACCCTTATTGAAAGGCACGACCTAGTAGTGAGGATAGATCAAATCCTTAATGAAGGTGCTATCCATTTCTCCAATGCCCGAGTGAAAAAGATTTAGATGAATCCCTTCTTCAGCTACAAAATGACTCATAATATGATCTATTTGTCTGTCAATGTCTTACTGAATCAGTGATGTTGCTCACTCTCTAAGTGAGAATCAATTTTGATACCAACACCAGAATGACACCGTTGCCAAGGACGTGAAGGTGTGTGTAAATTTTGAACACCATCAACAATGCATATAGACCCTGGTAAATGATTCTTACAAATTTTAAAGTTCAAATAAGTTGTTGAAATTTCATCCTATGTTCGATTTGTAAGAATTGAGCAAAGTTACAAGTTCTGTGTGTAATATTTCCAATTTATGTTGGTTTTTTTCACTAGGTTTACATCAAAATGTTAAATATGGTTAAAAGAAGGTCAAATCTATGAATATTTGTGTGAATTTAGTGTTTACAGACATTTGATGTACTATTTTTGGTGCATTTACACAAAAAGTGGAAAATGCTTAGTGGCGACTCTATTTTGAATTAAATTTTGATAAATGCAGTTGTCTTAACCTCTGTCAATTTAAATTTATCACTAATCTCTACAAATCTGGAACAACGAATATATTTATTCATTAAAGACCTTGCTAGAAGGTTGTTTCTAGAGTTGGGAAAGAAAAATTCTCAAGGAAGAATAATCTTGAAAGTTGTTGGAGATTAGGAATCAAGAAAGAAGTTGTCAATTGTGGAAACCGATCATCCTATTGTTGAAGATTGCCATACTTTTTCAAGTGCTTCAATTAGGTAGTCTTTTTGTAAATCTGAATTCTCCATCTAGAGAAAGGCTTGCTTTTGTATTTGAAAAATTTGCGTCTCATTTTTCCCTATGTTCTCCAAAGTGAAAAGATCTTCCAAGAAATAGAGTCTTTAGAGAAAATTTATTATGAGAATTCTATTCATGTGCCCCATCAGACCCCTCACTCCTCATAATTTTGTTTCTCCTATAAGATCACCTCCCCAAAACAATATGGCCTAGCCCCAACCTATACCTCTATTTTTGTGAACACTTTTGGTCCTATAGATTTCAGAGGTATGGCTGGATATCCAAATGTTGTGCCTCAAGATGTTAGAAATAGACTGCCTAAATTTCAAGGAAATAATGCCATTATTGGTGATCAGCACTTAAATCTTTTTGTCAATATGATGGAATACTTTGAGATTGAATTTGAGGATGTGTACATAAATTTTTTTATTCATACTCTAGAGGAGGATTCACGGGACTGGTATAAATATTTTCTAGAAAATTCCATTGATACATGGACAAAAACTAAGAATTCTTTTAGATTACAGTATGGAGATAAAACATACCCTAGGTTTATTTTATAAGAATTTTAAAATATTAAAAATAATCCTAATGAGTATGTTCATGACTTCAATACAAGGTTCAATAAGACCCTAAATAGGCTACCTGTGATCTTGAGGCCAAGTGATGTTTCTTGTTTAATAAAATACTCTGATGCTTTTGATAAGAAATTTGCCTATTATTTAAGAGACAAGAACCCAACAACATTGAGGCAGGCCTTCACCATGGCTTTGCAGATTGAAAACAATATCAAAGCAGTTGGTAAGCCTCCTAAGAGGGAAGGTATTAAGTTGATCAATCCAGAGAAGCCTCGGTCAAATAAGTTTGTGGACTGAAGGAGGCCATGAAAACTTTGGCCGTGAGCTATTAAGGAAATATCCTACAAAATGGATAGGGTAGAGAAGGGGATTGGACAAGGTTCCCAAGGTCATCATAAAGCACAAGGTTAAGAAATATCCTAGGGATGACTAGAGATCTAATGAGAGAGGAAAAGGACTTGTGGGATTAGGAAATGAAGCCCCCAACCCCATGAATTTTTTTTTGTCCGATTCTTTGTTTGCTCGAGTTGCTGATGTGGAAGAATCCAATGACATTGAGTGGTGTGATAGTTTTTTCTTTCCACATGCTCCATGTGATATTGAAAAGGGGGTCAAGGAATAAACCGATGATGATGTATGTAGGATGGATTTCTCTACAAGTTCATAGCAGGGAGTAACCTTAAGCGAGATGATGAGTGCGAACTACAAAAAAATTTGGGATTGCATTCACTGCAGGTATTACCTCTTCTTCCCACTCATACTTATAAAATTGATATGGTATAATATTTTGAGTACTTAAGGGGATTAATGATTAAGAATTATGATGGAGGAATCCTGTGTGAGGAGGATAGATAGTTGTTATTGAATGTGTTTTTTCACCATGAAAAGAAATATAACACTAGGAGTAAATTTGTCAAAGGGGCAAGGTCTCAAGCCAAACTTAAAACTCCAGTTCTCACCAATATCTCAAAATAAACTCGCAAGAAAGATACACCTGGAAAAAGCCTTGTGTCCCCAAGAAGAATTGGTATCCCTGCCCATGCTCAGACCATGAAAAATCCTTTGCTGTCAGATGAGTTTCTCATTCTTTCTCCAAATGTTGCCTTGCCCAAATATGTTCCTTATGAAAATTCCCAAGTCTTGAGTCATATCAAGATTTCTGTTTCAATTTTTGAGATGCTCAATATTCCTGAGCACAAGAAAAGCGCCTTTGAGTATTTGGGATTGAAATAAGAAAAAATTACCCAAGGTAGAAATACAAACAATGTTGAGACTCCTCCTACCATTTCAAAGTTGGAAAAATCCCAAGTATTGGAAGAACTAAGTAAGCTACCTTAAGTATATTTGGGAACAACCTTGGTTGAGTCTCAGCTGAAGGTGGATCCATTTTTCACCACTTTGATTATTAAGGATAAGATGTTACACAACTGTATGTTTGATTTCGGAGCATCATGCAATGTTATGCCTCTTGAGGTTATGAATCAGTTGGATCTCTAAGTAACAATGCCTATGGGAAGTGCACTTCCATGGATTCCAGAGAGGTGTTAGTGGTTGGATGTGTCAAGGGTTTTATGGTGCAACTTGTAGCCTACCAAGGAAAGAACTTAAAGCTAGATGTTGTTATTGTTGATTGCCCTGCCAAATGGGGAATGTTGTTATCAAGAAAATGGGTTGCTAGTGTGGGTGGAAGTGTGTAAATGGACATGTCTTATGCCACCATACCAATTGAGGGAAGCCTTGTGAAGTTACCTAGTGAAAATAAAATTTTATATCTCATTGAGGACCCTGACAATGCTTCTTATGAAGTATTGCATGCAGATATTGATATTGATAACTCTGTGAGCTATGTTGTTTTCAAGGATTATGAAATTGATCAATGTAGATATCCTAATGATTGATTTTCTTGGGACTTTGACCTTTGATAAAGCCTTGAGAGATGTTGAAAAACATGACATAGGCACAAAGGGTAAGCCTAAAAAATTGTGGTCGGATAGTAACTTGGATGGAGAAGAGAAACAATCATATGACCAGTTGTTAAATATGTATCAGAACTACTTAGCATGGTCATATCCATAATCGAAGGCACTTGAAAATTTTTCTTGATTGTTTTCTCTAAATCACGGCGTAAACCATTGTACAGTGTATAGTCTTTTGGTTTCTTTCTACTTTCGTGTTTTTCAGGTTTTTTTCATCGTGTTACTTGGCGGTCGCTTTGTTGGTTTCTCGGTTTGTCACTTTGGGGAGTTGGTCATTATTTTTTCTTCTCTGCAATCTTGTTATTTTAATTCTTTGACCAATGGTTTATTTTTGGCACTTGGTCTACTATTTGTTCTTTTGGAACTCACGAGGAGTGTCCATCACGATTGAGCCGATGTTGGTGCTCAATTTCATCTCACCTCGTTTGTCCTTGAAATTCCTTAGTTTGTGCACTCTGTCATCTTTTGTATTTTCCCATGTTGATGCATGAAATATTTTTCCTTCATTTGGTTGCCATGATATGTCTTTTCCTTTGGTCGAGGATCACTTAAAGTTCGAATATGTTTTCCGTTCCTTTGTCCATGTGAAAGAATTTGTAATTGGGGCATAAATTCAATTTCTTTTCCTTTCCTTCCATTTTTCTACAATCACAATTTGGGACTTATATCATTTCCAAATTCTATGTCCTTAAAGAAAGATTCATTTACAGGCACAAATCGTGATTTCCTTACATTTTACAGTTTGACAAGTGTGTTTTCCCCATCAAATTTATATCTCAAAGGCATACGTGGAAATGTGGCCCTTTCCGATTAGATGCATCTCAACGTAGAACTTTGAAACTCTAAGCCCCACTTCAACTCAAGTATTTTCCATGTGGAGGGCCTACACTCATATGAAAATTCACCTCTTGGTTTGACCTTTAGAGTTGTGCCATGGAGACACGTGGAGGTTTCGCTAGCATTACCTAGACTTAGACATTTTTTTCATGTGCCCATTATAGCTTTGTTAGACCATGGACACGTGGAGGGATGGCACTCATTTAAGGATCCACCTTTGGGTCCTACCTTACTTGATTGTGCTAAGGAGACATGTGCTAAACTTTGCACTTGTTTAGGGTCTCTGATTTTGGGCACCATCTCAAAGTTATTCTGACGAGGGAGACACATGGAGGCTTCGCTGGCTCCTTTCTATACTTTAAATATTCAAGAAAAATTCTAAAGGCCTTAGACACATGGAGGGCATGCGCCTATTGTGTGACCCACCCCGAATTTTATTTGAAAGAGCACCATGAAGACATGTGGATTTTCCGCTCACCCTTCCCTTGCTTAGACTTTTCAATGGCCAAGGAAAACTGTCTCAGACCTTAGACACATGGCGCCTTCCACCGGTCCTTAAAAATTTTCAACAACTCTATCATCTTTGAGACATGTGGTTAACCCGTGCTTATTTAGGGTCTCGCTTTAGGGTTCCGGCTCAAATTTATACCAGGGAAACACGTGGTGGCTCTGTTGGCTCCTTTTATATAGCAAATTTTGAAAGGCCATAACACATTTTTCTTGGGCCGGGGCACGTGAAAGGCCGCGCTTGTTTTGGAAACTTGTCTCTATACCTCACCTTTTTACTTCTGCCAAGGAAACA
Source organism: Taxus wallichiana var. yunnanensis (assembly GCA_018340775.1). Taxonomy (NCBI): domain Eukaryota; kingdom Viridiplantae; phylum Streptophyta; class Pinopsida; order Cupressales; family Taxaceae; genus Taxus; species Taxus wallichiana. The sequence continues at coordinate 162,813,394 of CM031236.1, forward strand.
TGTGGATGAATATAATCTAAAGTTGAGAAGGGGCAAAATCAATGGTTGTTGTGCATTGTATTTGATTTTTCTGTCATTTTTCTCTGAGAATCTTGGAGATGTGAATACACATTATTTTTCTTGCAAATTAGACTCACATCGTAGGTATGTGGAATAGTTAGTAAGCGGAAACTCATTTCTCAGAGGCAATAATGTAAGGATCCATGTGGGGGAACTCATTTCTCAAGATATGTCCTCAAGGGAGAAAAGGATTGCTTGTCAGATCTAACTATAGAAAGCCACCAAAAAATGATTAAAATAGGGATTTATTAGATGAAAGAATAAAAATATGATTAGAAGAAGCTGTCAAAAGGTTGTGTCATGGCATACCATTCATTAGTTGAGGGTCCGAGAAATGTGATCGAGTTCATGATTTATCCACAGCATGCCAGTGTGAATTTGTTAAACTTATCTTTCGAGACAAATTCATAAAAGAAAAGGTCCCTCAAATATTATTATTTTTGGGGAGAAAATTTGGGATGAGTGAGCAAGTGAAATGTATAAATGTAATGAGAATACTCTTGTAAAGGGTCAGGGGTTGAATTCTTAAGATAAAATTTGAGAGAGCCCATATTCCTTAGAGACCAATCCAAAAACCTATTAATTTCTTGTGTTTTAGATTTCAATCACATCAAGTTGGTTGCAAATGTATAGCCATTGACAAGATCTAAGATTGTTCAAAGAAAATTTCCCTTGCTAATGAATCTAATCAATTTAGAATTAATATGTGTGAATCTTAGACCAATTTTTGTCTTCTCTATTTTTGAATGTTTGCAAGTATTTTTTCTTATTCCTATTGAAATCTTGTGTTAAAGTCCCTCCGAATCACATAGGATCTCGTCCCTATGATAGTTTAGTGGCATTTGCAATTTCATTTCAAGAAGATCCTTCATCCTGTAGTGAGATAAACAATTTAAAATCACTTTACTATCATTTATTGATACTGATTATCGTAAGCCTTTGAGTGTATCTTAAGTGTGAGGAACCAGGAGTCTTAATTTTTAATTAAGTCTTTAGCTTGAGCCTTTATGTTAAATTCTTGGATAATGTAAAAGCAAAGTGCAAATATGGGCCTCCATTGATGCACACCTTCTAGTTGAAGGAATATTCTAGCTATTACAGAAGCATTCTATCATTTTTTTCCAAATGTTGTGAAGGATCTCAAAGATCTAGCATAATAAATTTTATTCTATTTAATCTCCCACCAAAATTATTCAAAACAATGAATCCTACCTAAACTACCCCTGTTTTCCCTATATGTCCACAATTGTATATATTATACTACGAAAATATGCGAAGTAATCAAGATTCTATAATGTCTCTAGTAGCGTTAGCCCTCTTTGGAAAATATCACGATTCTTTAGAAGTCAAAAGTCGTGAGAGTTAAACTGGGGTACATTGATCATATTTTCTTAGCGTCTCCTTTCAAACTTATGCGAAGAAGGATATCTTCATTCTCCTTCATTGAAAGAGGTTACAAAACGGGTCCTCTCACCCTTTTCAAAAGGCATGGCCTAAAGTAGTGAGGATAGATCAAATCCTTAATGAAGGTGCTATCCATTTCTCTAATTCCCGAAGGACAAAGATTCAAATGAATCCACTCCTTGGCTATAAAAAATGACTCATAATATGATCTATCTGTCTCTCAGTGTGTTGCTAAATCAGTGATGTTGCTTGGTCTCCAAGGAGAATCAATTTGGATACCAACAAGACTTTTGTGCAAGTAAGCATATTTCGGTAACAAGAAGCTACTTGATTCATTGAATGAACAACCCACTTTGGAGATTGGGTTCAGATAGCAGATGAGAAAGAGTAATTTGCAGAAGGAATAAGCCAAGTTAACATTCCAACAAGAACATGAAAATGTACGCTTACAAAGGTATTATATGTTCTGGATTGACTAGTAATCTCTTGTCGGTCATTGAGCTCCAAAATCAAATTCTAAAGGTAGAATGTCTTGTCCAAAATGGCATCAAAGCTGGAGGAATGCTATTGGGCTGAAGCAATATAGACAACAATATATTTTCTCAATAGGAAGCGACAAGGATTCTACAAAATAAAATTCCATAAGAGGTATGTAGTGGAAAAAGCCATGAATTACTCATTTACGAGTATTTGTTTGTACAACGTATATTGATGTCTTAGCTCAAGAGAGAAAGAAAGTCAAGCTAAAAACACTCCCGTGCATCCCTCTGGGCTATAACATTACCTCAAAGGAATCTTGTCTCATGGATACCAAGACAAATAAAATATACGAGATTTGAGATGTGGTTTGTGACGAGTCATCCTTTGACTCAACTATGAAAATAGAAGAACCAAAACAAACCACATCTCACTGACTAATCTCCAAATCAGATGATCAGCCGAGGAGCTAAATTAGAGAAAAAAATGCTACAAGGAGAGCTATATGTTGACCTTAGAGAACTAGAGAATTTTACTCTGCATCCATCCTCATGTCAATGAAACAGTTCTTCAATAAAGCAACCAAGTTCTCATCTGAAGTAGGTACAAAGAACCATCAAATACACTCATTTGCGAAACTCCCGGATACTTCATCCAGAGTCAAACAATAAATGTGGTAAATTTTTCACTCGTGAGTTCACTGATTAATAGATCCAAGCCGGATAATGTTCGTGAAGCACTCACTCAACCTCAGTGAAAAGAATCCATGGATACAAAATATGACTCAATCATGCAAAATCAAACATGGGAACATGTCGATCTTCCTACGGAAATAAACCCATTGGTTCCAAATGGGTTTTTATGAAAAATATAAGGTGGATGGATCCATTGAAAAGCATAAAACACAACTTATAGCAAAATTATATGATCGAGAAAGAGGGCATCGATTATGAAGAAACCTTTTCACCCACTACAAAGATTAAGACCATCAAAGTTGTTTGCACACTAGAACACGAAAGCATGGAAACTTTAGAAGATGGACATCAAGAGTGTTGTCCTAAATGGTGATCTTAAATAATAAGTTTACATGATCCAACTGAAGGATTTGTTGACGAAGAACATCCTAAAAGGTATGTAATCTCATCCAATCACTGTATGGAATTAAAAAAGCTCCAACAGCATGGTATATCAAGATCGATGATCACCTTATGTAGCTTGGGTTCAATCGTAGCCCCTTAGATTCCAACTTGTATATAAATAAGGTAGGAAAATAATTTTTCATTGTTTTTGTGTATCTAGATGATATTGTGATCATTAGCGAGTTCCATGATTAGATTGATATTGTGAAGAATGATCTCAAAAGAACCTTCGACATGATAGATTTGGGTTTACTTCATTATTGTCCAAATATGGTAGAAAAAGCATCATAATTTTGTCTCCTAGATAAAATATGTCATGGTACACTGGATAATTAAAAAATGTTCGAATGTAAACTTATATCCACTCCAATGGAAAAGGCTTGCAACTTTCAATTTTCCAAGACTCACCTCAAGTAGATGTTACTCTCTATAAGAAATTTGTTGGAGGGCTCATTTATTTAACATACAACGAGACTAGATTTATACTATGTTGTCAGGATGTCTTTCAAGGTTCATGTAGGAGCCAAAGAAATGTCACTTTACTACAGAAAATAATGCATTAAGACATGTCCGAGAACAATTGGTTATGGTCGGAATATAAGAAGAATGATCAATTCTTATTATAGGGATACATTGACTTGTACCACGTTGGATCATTGATGATAAGAAGTCAACCACGGGATGCATTTTTAATCTTTGATCTAGACATATCTCATGGATAAGTAAAAGGAATAATATTGTTTCTAATTCATCCACAAAATAAGAATATAATTCCGCACAAGGAGTTGTATGCAAAGCAATATGGTTATGGTGCATTTTGGATGACCTCGGGTATTCCTAAAAAAATTCACTTATTCTCTATTGTAATAATCAGAGTGTGTTGAAGCTCATGCGAGAATCCTATCTTTCATGAATGGAAAAAACATATCTATATTTATTTTCATTTTATTCAAGAGCATATCTTGAACCATCACATCCAACTCCACTTGTCCTAGAGAAGCACAAGTAGCTTATATTCACACCAAATCTATTGGAAAAGTGAAATTTAAACTTTCTAGGGGTTATGTTTACAAAAATACGTAATCGGGAGGGAATGTTGGCATAGATTACATAGCAAGTAGGTTTATATAATTAGGCTTATTTGATTTGTAGTATTACATTTTATCACACGAGTTTGTTACCTCTCCTTTGTTTTTGGAGAATGTTGTTATTTCTCATCCCTATAAATGTTGTACATGATTTTGAATAAATATAATGAGAGAGATATATAATCACTATTATTTCTCCTCAATTAGCTCCTCACAAAATGTAGAATAATTTAAGTTTTAGGAAGATGAAAAGAAATAAATGTGAGAAACCATACCTTGTGAGAGTAAGTAGGGAAATCTAACTTTGGTTGTATTAGTAATGTTTCATATGGCAATTTAATCCATCCATGAACAAAAAATATTGACTTCAAGGAAGACATGTATGGCAAGGTATAGTGTGAGGGAACCATCCCCATATAATTATCAAGTTTGATCACAATTATTTTCAAGAAAATAAGATAAATTGTAAAATTACAAGAGTTTAAATGCCCCTACATATTTTTTAAAAGTTCTTGTGAGTAAATTTTATAAAAAATGGACTCACCATGGGTGTCATTATTAGTGGTGAAAATAGTATACAATGAAGGCCTCCCCATTTTGTTTTTCCTTCTCACCCATACATAATGAATTGAAGTTCTCTATTGTATTTGTTGTGACATCAAAAAATAATGCCATAATAGTTCATTCAGTCAGTGTGTTGCCCTTTGCTTTGTTAGTGAATACCCTTGGATTTTTCATACCTTTTCATAAATACAAAAATCAATGTTAAAATTATTCTAAAATCATTTAGTAAGTACATAAATCAACAAAGCTAGTATCAAAATCTATATTTTTGAGATGAGTATTAGTGCAAACTATTAATACCTAAAATGTAATCAGAATACAATTAGTATATAGAAAACTAAAATGTTGATATTAAATTCATATTATTAGTTTTGTAAATTTCATATGTTAATGATAGTTATAATTTTATTGTCATATAAGTTATAGAAATTTTAACTGAAATAGTAAAGGAGAAAGTAGAAAATCAATCATTAATATACTAGATATTAAACCTTAAATTATTTAAATCCTATGTTGAAAAATCTAAATGGAAACATTTGGCACTCTAAATAAATTTTTGTTTGTATTTGCAAGTAAAAATTCAAATATTTCTTATAGACACAAAAACAACCATCATGAATTCAATACAGCGTTAAGGGGGATTTTGTAATGCCTACTCCTCTTTGACAATTATCCACTATGATTTTTATTATTGTTGATTAGAGACATTGACATTATGATTATTATATTTTGATTAGCAGGTGATAGACTATATAGACATTTGGATTATCGATATGTTGTGATTCATATTTTGTATTATGATATGCTAGCTAAAATTGGTGGACATTTTTATACATGTTGATTTGCATTGTTATGATTTTATACTTTGAAAAATTATATTCGTGACACATTGCCTATGTTTGGATGTTTGGAATAGTCTTGTGATATCATTGATGTTTTTAATGATAAGGAGGGTTCAAGGGACCTGTTTCTCTTTTAATTTATTAGGCCTAAATATAAAATATGATTATCTAATACTTTTGAGCCTATGTCCCAGATTACAATCCTATGAAACATAAGTTAAATGAATAAATAAAAATACCCGCTAATTACCAACTTGGGATGGAAAGCAGTATTAAATATTACCCATTCAACCTTTTCTTAATTTTCTTGTTCTTTACTTCCTGCCACTTATTATTCCCTCTTTGTAATTGCTAACGAAAGATCACTAACATTCACTAAAACCAATCGATTCTCCGACGAGGATTCCTTATTCGAATCAAATTTCATAGGAGGATGAACCATTTCATTCCACTAACAACAATAATCCCTTGATAATCCTAAGTTGTATCCATCCTCACACTTTCTCGCTACATTCTCCTTGAGTACTGGACTTGTAGGTTTCCTCCTTAAATGTCGCAACATCCACTAGTTCCGGATCCAAAGCACGCAAACCATCGGTGAGGCTAAGACATGCTTCTTTAATGATTTATTATTCACTGGACAAGATGCTTACATATGACCAATATTCTATAATTTATACACCAAAATGTCATGATCTAGGATTCACATCGAAACCAATCGATTCTCCGATAGGGATTCCTTATTAGAATCAAATTTCATAGGAGGATGAACCATTTCATTTCACTAACAACAATAATGCCTTGATAATCCTGAGTTGTATCCATCCTCATGCTTTCGCTACATTCTCCTTGTACTTTGGACTTGTAGGTTTCCTCCTTAAATGTCACTGACATCCACTAGTTCAGGATCCAAAGCACCCCAACCATCAAGTGAGGTGAGACAAGTTTCTTTAATGATTTATTATTTCTTGGACAAGATTCTTACATATGACCAAGATTTCTACAATTTATACACCAAAATGTCATGTTTTCGTAATCCAATGGTTATGAAAACTGAATTTTTTTAAAAAATTATATTTATTCAATCCAAAACCTTTTACTTAGATCAAATTCTACACAAATGTGAGAGAAATAGCATAGCTCCGCATGAGTTCTATCTATGTATTCTTTTAAAAACCTACCAAAAGAATTACTAATATGTCCAAGTGTATACCACTAATGTAAAGGAAGATTGGGAAGTCTCACCCAAACTAGAATTTTGGAAATTGAAAGAGTATTCAGGTCAAATTCTTGGAACCAAGGAGTCAAAAATAGACTCGCGTTACCCCAGAACCATGGCCCATCAACCAAACACTTTTTGTAATCATCCCTTTTAAAATTAACAATAAAAATGTCCTGGAAAAAGGAAAATCTCATATTTATCATCTAATTTTGAAAGTTCCATTAGTATAAACTTGTAGAGGAAGGCCATAGGCCATTGAATCAGCCTATTATGCCATTCTAGGATAAATTATGATAATAATCCTCCATCTCCTGAACTTCAATGACCAACGAAGGAATTTTGTTAGTGAGATCCACCAAATACGACTGATTTCCTTACATATTACCTTAGGTTTTACCTAGGAAAGATTTGAATGAGACCCTAGGTTTAAAACTCCACAACCAGGGTCTCCCCTCCCCCCTTTAGAACAATTAGCCACACCATTGAATGGAATAACTTTCCCAACCATCGTCTTCTCTTTTCGTCTACTAGGTTTTGGGTTAAGGCAATATTTTTCCCTTTCCTACACTCCAAAACACATTCTAGAGGCACGAATCCCTCCCAAAGTTCTACCTCCATTCAACGTAAACCCCCACTATTTCTTCTCTCCCCTCATTGCACAAAATCTCTATTTCGATCTTCTCGTGCATGCTTCACATTCACCTTGCCATGACTCAATCTCAATGTATCTCCTTGTTATTCCTATATAATTCTATAGATACTATGATCTCATTGTAAAATGGTAGAATATAATTAATTAGAAATTATACATAGTTGAGATAATTTCTTAATTTTGTTTATGATTATTGATTATTATGTATGCATTATTTCTCAATGTTATTGATTTAACCTTGAGGTGAGGAGTTATTATTGTATTTTATTACAGGGAAATTGATGTCTATATACACATAACGAGGTTATGGGACCAACCTTAGAAGAATGTAGGTTGTTTGCAATAAGGCCAATTTGACAACGTGTGTTCTATATGTGTGTTGTTTGATTCTTATTCTTGGTTTGGAGGTTTCCGACGGGGGTTGACCTCATGTGTCTGGTCATGGGTTGTGATGTTTCTCTATTTTAATTATGGGTATTTATTTTATGGTGCATCAATCTCATTATTTGTTAAATCTACTCACTTTATTTGTACTTTTTGATATGCTTTTAATTAGTTAAATTAACTTAATTTAGTAATCGAAAATGAAGATGTGACAAAAGGGAACTTGTTTGGGGTAGATAGTCCTTGTGATATTTTTATTTGAGCTATATTTTAATTGATTTGGATGTTGTGCACTTAACCCATCCCTCAAATACCGAAATTTGACTTTAGAGCCTTTTTGGAGGCTTTTGGGACAAGTTAAGCTTGTCCCACACATCTTAAATTCACCTAAAAACTATACATATGGGGTAATGGGTCAAAATTAGAGCGTATTATGTGATTCGGATGGAAACAGATGAGATAATTGCAATTTCTTACATGAGATTTTGTTTTTACCTTAGAGATATGGAGTGAGAGTTTGTGTGTGGGAGGAATTAGTCATATCCTAACCGACCAATTTATTATCCTTGGTTTTGATGTTTGACTTGGTGATTTGGAGTTAAGGAGTAGTGATGTGGTATACTACATAGAGCCACATCAACCTCCTCTTCTCCTTTTCTATTTATACAAGTTAATTTGGAGTATTTGGGGTTACTTGTTTTCATTCCTACTCTTACATTTTTGATTTTTTTATTTCGTTCTTGCTTGGAGATTTTGGGAGTTGATTTTTGGGGGATTTTCTTGGATTGAAGCTTGTGGTGTGAATATTGGAATCTTTCAATGGAAAGGTAGGGTCTTACCCCTTTGATTTATTATTGTATATGTTTTGATTGAGAAATATGTGATTGTTTGAGTGTATGTTTTGTGTGTTGTGAATGTATTATGTTGGGATGGGTAGCTTTCCTTTAAGAGTGGTGTGGGAGAAGGAAATGGAGTTATTTTTTGTGGAGGAAAAAGGGAGTTAGTGAGGAAAATGTGGAGGGAGTGTGGGAGAGGTGCTCCACTTATGTGGAGGAAAAAAATTCTATGTTATTCTTGCATTTGAATAGGAAGAAATAAGGTGTCATGCGTGATATCTATAGTGCCCTTTGCAGGTATTGGGTGGAAGATCTTATGACATGGGAGGCATAAGGAGAAGAATCCATATTCTTGTCTCCTTTTGGATTACTATTAAGCCTTTGTGATTGTGAAGAAAATGTGAATCTTCTTATGTGTTTGTTTTGGAAAAGAATGCAAAATTTATCTTTGTTGAACTTTCTTGAAAGATTTGATTGAGTGTTAAATATATTGCATGAGTGTTGAAAATATGTATGTGTGTGTTATTGTGGAAGCCATTATAATTGTGAAGTTTTCAAAGTTGCAAACATTCCCTATTGTTCTATGGTTGGGGCTCGGGGGCCAATAAGAATGATGGATTCTACTTCTTATTTGAATAAAGGTTTAGTAGAGAGTGTCTCTTACTCCACCTTCCTTATATTGTGATTTGAAATCAATGAGATGAAAAGAGTGCAAAGTTGAAGCTTGGAGGAGTTATATTATGTAGAAGACAAGAAGATTGTCAATTATAAAGTTTATCATATTGTATCGAAGTGGAAATTTTGTTATCCTTGTAATGTATTATGGAACTCTAATTTTACTATTTATTTAAGATGTGGAAATGTTGGAAAGAGGAATGTGAATACTAATTCTTGTGATTATTGTTTCTCCTTCAAACTTGAAATTTTATTATGTGTACATTGATTTATCAATGAAAATTATCTTTATTAAAATGGAACTACAAAAGAGTATTTGTTGGCTTTCTTTATTTTTACAATGATCTTATTATATTTCATTGTATTGTAAAAAGAGAAAGAACTTGCAAAAAAAAACTTTTTATGTAATATTATCACATTCCTTTCTACCTTGTTTTTAAATTTGAGAAAATATTATTATTAGGTGCATCTTGTTTAAAATTTTGTGAAGGGGATAGTTTAGGAAGTTAAAATAAACAAATAAAATGTTAGACAACTAATTCCTTGACGAAGAAAGAAATATGCCCTTTCCTTAATTTGTGCAATTTTTCTTCTCAAAAATTTAACCTTTAAAACACTTGGTCATATGAGTAGTACACACACACACACACACATATACATATATAATTAAATGTTTTAATACTGAAGGATTGTATAACCTAATTGGCTAAATGGACATTGATAAAACAATGTTTATATGGAAAAAATATATTTGTTTTAACTTTTGGGAGGCCCATCGGGGTGTGACTAACCATGTTTTAATTTAAATAATTATAATGGGGTTGGGGTTTCCCCCCCCAAACCTTTTTATATGATAAGAGTGGGTGGGGCGGCGTTCCCCACCTAGCCCCTCCCAATAAAAGCCCTAAGATTAAAAATACAACGGCCTAACACCTTTATTATGATGGTCATACTTCTCCCCACAACATCTAGTTATAAGGCCAAACTGAAACAATATAAATACACACATTCAAAACCCTAATCCATGAATACACCTCATTACTTAACAAAAATAAAATGGGCCAAACAATACCTATATTAGAAATAGGGTAGTTATCCCATTTAACACAGAATATTACAACAAAAATAGTTGTGTAAACCCTCATTAGCTTTCATGGTTTCCATGACCTCCATGCTTCCTTTTTCCAAAATTTGCAAAAGTGAAATGAAGAGATTAAGGCATAGAAGGAAATAAAAAGTCACCATAAGGATTTTTAGGGCAATATAAATCCAATGGTTCTAAATGAGTCAATCCTAGGGTTGTGATTAAATCCTACAACATTTTAAGTTGTGGCTTTTGTGGGAATGAGTTTTTAAATAAAGTGAATGGGGCTTTAACTAATGGGGCCACCTAGGGGTTGAATATGTTTTTAAATTTAGGACATTTAAATTGGCTTATTGAAGTAAAGTTGCTCATGGGGTATATTTCTTAATTAAAATTAAATAAGGGAATTATAAGGGAAAAGTTTAAGTGTGAAAATCAAAATAAATTAATTATTGATGTGGCCTAGGTATTAATTTCCTAGGTGGGTAAGGTTGATTTTTATAAAATATATTAAGGACCAAGGTGGATAAATAAGACTCTTATTTTTCAACGAAATTGATAATTCATAACGAATGATTTTTCACCTTGTAACTATTAAAAAAATAAAAATTCCCACAAATTATTCCCTAATAAATTAAGAGAATTCTATATGGGTTTTGTGTGTCAAAATTTTGGGAATTACATTTGGTATCGAGTTGTGGGTTTGACACTTGGACTGGGCCAACACAAAAGACAAGTAAACCTAACACAACCTTCATCTAGAACACACAACATTGCTTGATATTTTAGAACATAAAAAAATTTAGTAAAATAAAAATAAACCTAGTTGATGATGAACTAACTCGCCTTGGTCTATGAAGGCGGTGATGAGACCGAGATGATGGGTTATTACACATGGATTTAGATCTACCAACCCTAGAACAAATTGTAGCTGCTATATTATAATAGATACAATCGAAATTATAGGATGACAATGCTGCTATGTTCGGAGGATCAGTAGGGGATGAAATATACAAAAGGATAGAGAGCCATCACATGAGGCCCAACACCCTCCATAGCATAACGAGGAGCATAGGGAGGAGAACTCCCATGTGGAGTCAACTAGATGAGATTCACCACTAAGAGGACATGGAGATAGTGCTACAAGACATAGGGAGAAATCTAAGAGCCCTAGGTAGAGGAATGATCAATTAAAGATTCCTAGGGTGCTGAAAGACAACGACATCAGATCATATCCAAGAGATACTGAATCTACACACTGCCCCATTTTCCTAGAGACACGAGAGGATTTCAGGAAGAAGCATGGTTGGTTAGCTTGAGAAAATGCTTCAAGCTATGTTCATGCACCAACAACACTAATTTCTATGTTGTCATCCACCTTTAGAGAGACAAAGATGAGCTTTGGTTGAGGATAGAGGAGAAGAAGATCCATGTGGATTGAGAGACTATGACTTGGAAGAGATATTCTAAGAGCAGTTCACGAGTAGATATATATCTAGGAGGGTCATCCAACAATGGATAGATGAGTTTCATGATTTGTGACATGCATCCACAATAGTAGCTAAGTATGAGAGTTGGTTTTGGATCTACTTGAGTATGTAGATTACATGTAGGATGAGTAGGTTAGAGTGAATAGATTCATAAGGGGCTTGACTTAGACCTTGGAGGAGAAATATGCATTCATTTCTCGTAAAAATTATCAGAGGCTATTGAGAAGGCCTGCATTGTAGAGGAGAACATGGGGAATACTATGTAGGCTAGGGACAACATGAGGAGTAGTATTCAATAGTTACATGATAGCCGATAAAAGGGGGCGATCCCTCCCCCTCGCGGTGGACATGGATTTGTGCGAGTCTTCCTTCCGACCACAACAGAAGGCACAATAAAAGCAACAAACTAGACCACATTTTAGATATCCACAACACCACAATACATAGAGAGGGCGTAGTATGTGGCCTATAGGTAGGGGACACATTAAGACACAAGATCCACCCCAATTTTAATGAGTACGAAAGTACGTCCACCACAATGATAGTAGTGCTGTCATTTGGATCATCGAGGTCTACTGATCTATAAACTTCTACTTTGGAACTCTACAAATCACACAATTATGTTGTTCTACTTTCAACTTTGGAAAATGAAAAATTTTCTTGAAAAATTGGATCTTCGTAAATTATTATCTAGTGTTATAGAAAGGAAATTCTAGAGAAGGAAAGAATTCAAAACTTGAACACCAACAATTTTATATTGGAAACCTCCAATGAAGAAAAACCATTTGGGAAGGGCAACTGCTCTTTCTTCCCAATTTTATTGGTCTATTATAAATAATTACAAATTACAATAACTATGAAAAGAAGCAACAATGTAAACTTTCTCTCCAATTACTTGTTTTTTTTGTTTCTACATCTTGCTCCTATAATTCCATTCCAAAGAGCCTTGAAGATCTTTCTCATGATCTCATTAAAATTTGATTCTTGATCTCTCTAGATCTTTGAATGATCATTATCTTTCTCCTTTCATGCAATTATAGGCCTTCTTATTTCCTCCTATGCTTTGGAGGAAGTGAAAGGGAATTGAAGGGAAGAGAAATGGTGGGCACTTCAAGTTTGCATCCATTTACGTTCCATTCTTCTTTTCTATTAGAAGGTGATAGAACTGCTACCCTGAGTAGACCGGCAGTCTCATGAGTGGCACCCTAGTTGGGCAGTAGTTTCAGGACTACAACCCTTATATGGTGGTGGTTTTGGAATTACGACTCTGCATAGAGTGACGGTTCCTTCCAGAACCTCCATTTACCTAATTATATTCATCTTTTTTGTTTCTCCTTCTTGGTGCTGATGAAACTAATGAAGTGGTGTGTTTTTCTGGATCCATATGGATCATACCTCCCCTTATTAGGAGGATTTTTCTCCCATAAGAGCTTAATGGGGGAGCAGTAGAGGAATCAACTCCCTCTCATGATCGGTAGATTTGGTGATTTGCATATGAGAACTTTGTTTTGCTCCTTGAATGAGTAGTTCCTGTGGTGGCTTCTTTTGTAAAAAATGACAAGTGCTATCAAAATTCTCCATCCTTTGGTCAGAAATATCCATGCTCTCACGTCCATTTTTATTTATTTTTAATGAAAGAAAACAAAACTGATGATTTTCTTGAATAAGTCTTGGTGCTTGGTTGATACTTACCATAGCCTTATTTGATTTTCTTTGGTGCACACAGATGTTAAAACTGACTCCATCCTTGAACCATATGAACTGGTTCTCCCTCTTTGTAAACACAACATCCGACATATAAGTAAGGAATTCTAAAGACAATGTCAAATGCATCAAGTGGAATAATATTAGCCTCTAATACATCTATGTATTGGGTATTTATCCCAAACTAAAACTTACACTTCATTGTAACTTGTATTTATACACCCTTATTCACCCATCCCGGTGGGTATGGATGTGGATACGCATAAGCCTCTAGACAAATTTGTCCTAAAACTACATCAGAAATCAACTTTGGTGAGAACGAGAATATACTAAAGCGTTTACCTTAGTTTTCTTGATTTGGATTCCAATTTTAAATAGCTTACTCATCTCTTCTTCTTTTGATGTCCCATATATTGTAGTAGCCATGCATCATAGCTTCTCATCTACATTTGAATCATCCACAATCTCCACCTCTCTTTCTATCTTCAGAGTGGCCATGGATTTCTTGGAATCCTTGGTTTAGTGCTTTGGATGTAATTCAGGATGCAACTTCCAACATGTAGTGTCAATATGTCAATTTACATCACATTTCTTATAGAAATTCTTAGGATATTTACAAGTATGCAAAGTAGTACCGGCATGTTTACCTTGCCATTTACCTCTACTACTTGTTTTCCCTTATTCATTATGCTATTGTTTTGTTGAATGGTATCCCTTTGGCTCTATTTCTCCTTGCTTCTTCTCGTCATCAATGTAGTATGCTTGTACACAAGCTTCATTGAGATCCTTGGGCTTCATGGAGATTACCTTCCTCCGAAGGTGAGTGTGAAGTCCTCCCAAATACTTGGTCAAAATGTCCTCATCCTCCAAGTCCATATTAAGTAACATGGTTTGTCTCTGAAATTCTGTAGTGTAGTCTTGCACGCTTTAAGCTACTTGCTACCCTGTCTAAATTACTCTAACTTAATCATCATGTTAGTCTTATGGCCAATAGGATAGAAGTTAGCTCTAATCAATTCTTTAAAACCTTTCCAAGTATTGAAAATAGGACGTTTCTTCTTCTCACAAGTGGCTAGATGGGTTTCCCACCAAACCAGAGCATGACCTTCCATTTTGAGACATGCAAAGGTGATTCTTTATGCCTTAGTGACATTATGCACACTAAAGTAAACTTCCATTTGTTTTATCCATTTATCTACTAATTATGCATCTACTTGTCCTTCAAAATTCTTTATTTCCACTTTCGTTTCAACGTTAAAAGGTGTATGTGCAGATTTTACCTTCTTGCTTACAATTGACATCTCTTCATGCTCTTCCCATTCCTCCTATCTGTTGCTCTTTCCGATACCGAATTTTTTGGCTAGTGCTCAAACCATCGATTCTATAGAATCTTGCTTAACCGAATCCATCTTTTGCAGATCTAAAATCTCTTCTTATTTTCTATGCAATCTATCGATCATGGTCTCTAGCATCTCTACTCTACGGACCAAGTTCTCTTCCTCCATTTGAGCTCGAAATCTCTGTTTCTAGTTCTTCGTAGAAATATCTAGATCACAAGGTAAAAATTCTTCACCTTTCAATCTTGTCACTATCATACAAAATCACAAGAAAGATTCGAATACCACAGTCCTGGATATATAATCAGCTCTGATACCAAAATGATCTGTAAACTTCTACTTTGGAACTCTAAAAATCATAAAATTATGTTTTTCTACTTTCAACTTTTTAAAATGACATATTTTCTTGAAAAATTAGAGTTCCATGACTAATTATCTAGAGTTATAGAAGGAAATTGTAGAAAAGGAAAGAATTCAAAACTTCAACACCAAAAATTTATCCTGGAAACCTCCAATTGAGGAAAACCATTCGGGAAGGAAACTACTCTTTCTTCCTACTTTTATTGGTCTAATATACAAAATTGCAAATTACAATAAGTATGAAAAGAAGAAACAATGTAAACCTTCTTTCTAATTACTTGCTTGCTTTGATTCTACACCTTTCTCTAAGAATTTCATTCCAACACTAAAGATCTTGCTCACTACTCTCATTAAACTATACTTCTTGACCTCTAAGGATCTTTGAATAATTATTCTCTTGCTCCTTTCATGCATTTATAGTCCTTCTCATGTCTGTCATGCCTTTGGAGGATGTGAAAGGGTATGGAAGGGAAGAGACATAATGTGTGCTTCAAGTTCACATATATTCACGTTCCATTATTCTTTTTTTTGTTGAAAGGTGATAGGACCGCCACCCTAAGTAGACCGGCGTTCTTAGGATCGTTACCTTGGCTAGGCATTCATATTAGGACCACCACCCCTAGAGGGGTAGTTTTAAAACTCTAGCTCTAGAAAGAATGACATTTACTTCTAGAACCTCTTTTTATTCATCTTTCTTGTTTCTCCTTGTTGGTGTTGATGGAACTGATGAAGTGGTGTGTTTTTATAGATCCCTATGGATCATACCTCCTCTACTTAGGAGGATTTTGGTCCCAAAAAATCTTAGTGGGGGAACGGTAGAGGAATCAACTCCCTCTCGTGCTCATTCAAGTACCATTGGGTCTGTTTTGGTGTATTCTCTCATCCAACCTTCCAAGACTCTTGTGAATCTTTTGTTTGTTTCTCTAGTGCTACATACTCCTTCAAGTTTCCTCGAGTTAAATTTTCTTTAGAAGGTAACTTTTGTATCTTTCCTTATTTTTCATGCATAGATGGCATTAGGGGATGTGAGCTCTTAACTTGCTATCACATGTATTTACATGAAGTATGGTTGGAAGGTTTCTTCTCAACCTTCTCAATTATGGTGAAGGTCCCATACTATAGTGGTTTAGTCATTTCCTATAATTGTATCTTGAGATGGATTGGCTGAATCCTCTCCAAGTATGTTGCTACTATAGTCACCATTGTTCCTTGTATCTCCTCTTCTTCTAGCTATCACATGGTCGGGTTGAGTGAATCCGTAGGTATATTCATTGATTGCATATTGGAAGTTTGTTTTTCTTCTTAAATGAGTAGTTCTGTGGTGTCTTCTTTTGTAAAAATTACAAGTGCTATCCAAATTCTCCATCCTTTGGTCACAAATATACGTGCTCTCACGTCCATTTTTCTTTTCTTCCACTTAAAGAAAAAAAAACTAATGATTTTCTTGAATAATTCTTGGTGCTTTATGTTAGCACTTACCCTAACCTTATTTGATTTTCTTTGGTGCACGTGGATGTTAAAAATGACTCCATCCTTGACCCATCGAACCGGTTTTCCCTCCTTGTGAACACAACATCCACGACATACAAGTAAGGACTTTCAAAGACAATGTCAAATGCATCAAGTGTAATAACATTAGCCTCTAATACATCTATGTATTGGGTATTTATCACAAAGTGAAACTTACACTTCCTTGAAACTTGTATTTCTACACCCTTCTTCACCCATCCAAGTGGGTATGGATGTGGATAAGCGTAAGTCTCTAGAACAAGTTCTCCTACAACTACATCAAAAATCAAATTTGGTGAGAACCAAAACCTACTAAAGCATTTACCTTAGTATTCTTGATTTGGATTCCAATTTTAAATATCTTACTCATCTCTTCTTCTTCTTGTGACCCGTGTTGGTACCCAAATTGATTCTCCCTCAAAGTCGAGCAACATCACAAGTAATGACATGAAGCTCGGGGATAGATAGATCTTGGTGGGTCATTTTATAGTGGGGATGGGATCTAACTGGCCTTTTGTCACTCAAATGTGGAGAAATGGATAGCACCCTCAAGAGGATATGATTTATCCTCACTACTTTATAATTGTGCCTTTGACCGGGGTGAGAGGACCCTTCGTAGCTTTGTTGTTTATTGAGGATATTGAGATATCTTGCTCTGTGAGGTTATGAATGAGACCTTGGAGAAAATATGATCAATGCAACAAAATATAACTCTCACGAGTTGTCACTCTAGATAGTGGAGATATTTTCTAAACAAGGTTTAGGCTATTAAAGACATTTCGAATCCTGATTGTTTCTTCATGTTTTGGTGATGGAAATTATGCATTTGTACATACACAGGAAAAACAGGGGTATTACGGGTAGGATTGGTTGTTTTTAAATAAAAAATTTGGTGGGAGGTGAGGCAGGATGAACTTGATTCACTAGATCCTTGAGAAATTTTACAAAATGGAAAGTTAAATGAATAGAATGCCACAAAATAGCTAAAATGTTTCTTTAACCAGAATATGTGCTTCAATGGAGGCCCAGATTAGTAATTTTTCACACAATCTATGAGATTCTAACACAAAGGCTCAAGTTAGAAAACCCAACAAAGCATCAAGATCTAAGCCCAATCATGCTTGAGGTACACCTAGAGGATTATAGATAATCTCTATCAAACAGATGAAAGAAAATTGATTTTAAATCGTTTATTTCACTCCTAGATGAAATCTCTTCTAAGAAATGAAATTGTAGATGCCACTAAACTATCACAAGGATTGAGACCTATGTGATTGAGACAAATTTTGATACAAGATTACAATAGGAACAAGAAAAACTATTTGCAAACATTCAGAAATAAAACAAACACATTTTTGTCAAGAAACCATAGAATAACTCGAATTTGATTTGAATCCATCAAAAGGGGAAAGTTTATAGAAAAATATTAGAGCTTTTCAATGGTTGTACACTCACAACCACCTTGACATAATCAGATTCAATACAAAAGAGATATACAAGCTTCTTAAAAATAAGGGATCTATAAAAAAAAATTATTAGAAAAATCAATCCAGGACCCCTAACACTCCAAACATTTGCACGATAAATTTGTCCAATTTATAACATTTTACCACAAGTATTTTCCCCAAAAAGGTAGAAAACATTCAATGTACCAATGCTCATCAAGATCTTGATCATAATTTCAAGAATCAGATTTGTAAAAGTTGTCAAGTGCTCAAAAGGCGGATCTCTTTGAATATCTCTCGTATTCAAATCCTTCCTCTAGTAAATCACTCTTTCTTTAACTCGCCAACCACTTCTACCCCTAATATTTCAAATTTGGCTACTTGAGTGCTTGGGAGAAGAAAAATGGAAAATCAGATCGAGCCCAATATCCATATCATTTTAATGGCGAAAGGTTTCTCCAGATTTTCCCCACCAAACTTAGATATCAAAATTAACTCCCCTCTATTTGGTGTGTAGGAAATACTAAAAAATCATGAAGAATCACACTTCCAGGAGCTAACATTGATCTTTACTTTGAATTTTGGCCATCCATTTGGAAGATTTAAAAAGAAACAGGCCCGGGGTTTCCTTTTGACTATTCTGACTTTTTGAAAAAATGGAAAAAAATTAATTTTTCTCCACACATCCACCTTTAAGCCAGGGACTGACACGTGGCCCAAGGTGGGTCCCAATGGAACCGTGACTAAATTCTTCTATTTGACCTCTTTTTTGGAAATGAGAAAATTTTCCAAGTTTTCCATGCATCTCGCCCTTATGAAATGCCTCGATGTGGGTCCCCCACGAACCACGCTTCCTTTTATACTTTTAGCTCCTTTTGCCCAAAGGAAAATTTTCCAAATTTCCCAGAGAGTCGTAGCTCCATCATTGAGTTTGAAACAAAATTTGGTGATCCTTTGTCGGGTTTGCGGGCCATTTTGATATTTTAAGCCTTTTGAGAATAAGAGGTAAAAATTCTAAGTTTCCCCCAATGGTTATCTTCTCCACCCCTTTTGAATTTTCTAACTACCATGCGTCACAATGGCACATCTTGAGATGGTCCCCAAAAGTTGAGACTTTGAATAAGCATGGGCTCACCACATGTCCTGGCATGGAAAAATTTGTTTGAAGGCTTGAAGCTTAGCGGAAGGTGCCATGTGTTAGCGCCCAAGGCAATCTCCTTTGGTCATTGAAAATTCTAAGTAAAGTGCAAAGTGAGTAGAGGACTCGAGTGTCCTCTGGTGGTTCCTTAAAATGAAACTTAAGGGCTAGTCCCCAAACATGCGTGGTTCCTCCACGTGTCCAAGATGTTGGTACCCAAATTTGTTCTCCTTTTCGATCCGAGAAACATCAAAGATATGGCACGGACCTTGAAGAGAGATAGATCATGGTGTGTGTCATTTTGTAGTGGGGATGTGATCTAACTAGCACTCATATATGTGGAGAGATAGATAACACTCAAATAGGACTTGATCTTGTCCTAACTATTTTATGTTTTCCTTTCAACCAAGGTAAGAGGATATTTTTTTAACCCTCAAATGGTGAAGGAGATGAAGATATCCCTCAATTTGTGCAAATAGTATGAAGGGGCCTTGGGAAAATATGATCAACACTCCAAATCTGACTTTCACACGTTGTCACTTCCAGATTATGGAGATAATTTCAATGTAAGGCAAGGGTTACTAAAGAAATTTTGAAATATTGATCTATTATGCATACTTTAGCAAATGGATTTTTATATTCTGTGGATATACAGGTCAAAACATGGGTAAAATAGGGTGGGATAAGTTGTTTAGAATGATTTTTGGTGGGATATTGACAAGACAAACTTGACTATGCCAAATCTTTGACAACCTCTGCAACATTTGAAGAACTATCAAATAAAATGCTTCAAAAAAGTCAGGATTTTCTTTCAACTAGAAGAGATACACATATGGAGGCCTGAGGTTTTCACTCTTCACACAATATTTGAGACCTCAACACAAAATCTTGAGTTAAAAGACTCAATTAAACATCAAAATCTCGATCAAATCATGCCTAAGGTACCCCAAAGGCTTACAAGCAATCTCTATCAACAAATAAAGGTGAAGTGATTTTAAAATGCTTATTTTCAATCCCGAGATGAAATTTCTTCGAAAAATGAAATTGCAAATGCCACTAAACTATCAATAAGGATGAGATAAAGCTGTTTGCAAGATTGCAACAAGAACATGGAAAGCTGTTTTGCAGACTTTTAAACATGATAACAAACATCATATTGCCCAAAATAACATAGATTAATTCAAAATATTGTTAGATTTATCGGTAGGGAGAGTTTGAAACAATCTTAGATTTGTGTGATGGCTATACACTTGTAACCAACTCAACATGAATGAATATCTAACATGAGAAGACATTAACAGGTTTTTGGAGGGTTTCTTAGAAGATGAGCTTCTCTCAAAATTTTCTCATGATTTTTAATTTCGACCTTTTACATGTCAAAAAAATGCACTATATAGCATTTTTTTACATCCAACCTTCTTTCCTAAGAAAGAATATGCCAAACATAAAGTTTGTTACAAAATTCCATCATGATTCATGAGACATGGACATTTAACATATTTGCATAAACAAAATTTTTTCGGTGTTTTGAAAAAGGTGAATCATTGAGGATTTTTGCATCATAGTTTCAACTGGGAGCACATTTTTCCTCCTTCTTTCATGTAGCATGCTCCTCTTTCATTATTTCACCTTTACACTTTCCAAATTTGCATCTGTAACTTTTGGATCTAATGTTTTACATTTTCGAGATGGGTTAGGAAAAAAATTATTCCAAAAACATCTCTGATGTTCAAATTGATCCTCAAAACTGATTGCATTGGTCCTTGCAGGCATAAATGACATGAATTTGCCAAAAATTTGATAAAAATGATGCAAAAAACACATTTCCACACTTCCTGGAGAAAAATTGGTGGCAAACTAAAAATGCACGAGTTATCGTTGATCTTCCTTTCTACCTTCAATCTGAGCCCTCCACATGTCACAATGTGATTGGAAATGGGTTTGGGATCACTTTTTTATATTTTAACACTTTTGAAAAAATGTAAAAATTTGAAATTTTCTCCGCCCCTCCGCCCTTTGAAAATGAGCTTGACATGTGTCCTAATGTGTGTCCCAAAGAAATCATGGATCAATTCTACACATTCCCACCTTTTTGGAAAAAGATATTTTTTCCAAAATATTCCCGCATCTCCGCCTCATGAAAATGGGCCTGAAATGTGTCCCAAATTGGACCCCATTGGAATCACCAACCGATTACGCACATTTCGCTAGTTTGGAAAAAAGAAAATTTTGAAAATTATCCCCATGGACCCGTATCTCGATTCTATCCCAAACATGTGTCGGTCCCCGATTGGATGTGGGCTTGTGTTTCTCCTTTTGATTTCTCACCTTTATAGGATAAAAACTAAATTTCCCACAAAAACCTGAAGCTCCAGAATCCCTTCTTTTGATCTGAGGCATACACGTAGCTCAATTGTGACCATTGATGGAGCTGTGGCCTCATTTTACAATTTTAATCCTTTATGCCAAAATGGAAAAAATCTTAAATTTTCCCGAGGCCCGAAGTTCCACCTCGACCCTACCACATGTCCACTTCGATTGGCTTGGAAAACCCATGGCCCTTTTCACAACATTTTTTCCCTTTCACAAAAAAGAAAAAATATTCTAATTCTTCCACTAGCCTCCATTCCTACCTTTGATGCAAACATGACACGTGTCCACCTGTGATTCGCTGAGGGCATGCACTTTCATTTCATACTTTAAATCCTTTTCACCAAAGGAAATTTTTCCATCGTGCCTCCGCATGACTCTGTCCCTCCACTATTTTTACTTTTCTAACTACCACGTGTCACCCTACGATTCATTATGGGTCCTAGACATTTTATTTTCACTTTAAGTCTTTTTTTTTTTTTTAAAAATGGCTTAAGGCAAAAAAAGACCTGCTTGTCTACCTTCACTCTTCCTATGACACGTGTACCTCCTCATGGACCTTTGGAGCTGTGGGGGCAACTCGCACTTTTTTCAAAAAACACAAAAGAATTAAGTTTTTAGAAATAATCCACCAATCCTTGTCTAATCACAAACGGCCACGTAGGAAAAGTTTTTTGAGCTTAAATTTGATGGGAAAAGGACGCCCTTATGATCATAACAAAATGCAGAAATTGCCAGCGACGCCCTAGAATGGTGAAGATGACATTGATAGGAAATGAAGCCCATCTGACCGTCAAAAAGAAATTTTGGGAAAATGATGCCCTTCGGACCGTGAAGAAGAAATTGACGGGAAAATGATTCTCGATCGTTAAAAACAAAAAAACACCAGGGATGCCCTAGAATTTGATTTTTTCGCTAAGGATGAAAAATTTCTCGAAATTGAACCAAATGAAACATGTTTCTAAAGAATTTTTATTATGGAAATGGATTTTCAATGGCATGCAAGTGCAAATCGATCAATTTTAAACTTCCATGATTGGGAAAAAGAAAAAATGGCAGAGCCCGTAGATTTTTGAAAAATTATGGCACAAAACATGGCACACATGCAAATTTCTTTCAAATTGGGACAAAACAAAAAGTTTATGATAATTTCAAGGCATTCAATCTGGAGGGAAAAGTT
The DNA here is from genome assembly GCA_018340775.1 of Taxus wallichiana var. yunnanensis. Taxonomy (NCBI): domain Eukaryota; kingdom Viridiplantae; phylum Streptophyta; class Pinopsida; order Cupressales; family Taxaceae; genus Taxus; species Taxus wallichiana. The sequence continues at coordinate 162,836,354 of CM031236.1, forward strand.
GCAGACCACCAATTTAAGAGAAAAAATATTCTAGAGCATGAAAACCAAAGGAAAATTTAGGGAAAAATTGTACAAGCTCAAAACTGGCACCAACACCGAACTCCCAAAACCTTTTGTAAAGTCTAAGTACGGAGAGTCCCAGTGGAAACCTCCACATGTCTCCATGGCGCAATTTCATAATGGTTCCCAGAATTTCAGACTCTGAATGAGCTTGGGCTCACCACGTGTCCCTATCACGCCAAATTGCATAAAATTTATCTAAGTCTGGGAAGAGTAGAGGAAACCTCCACATGTCCTCTCGAAGCACTACTTCAAGGCCAAACTAAAAATTAAATCTTCAAACGAGTGTCGTTCCTCCACGTTGATAAATTTTAATTTGAGGCTTTTCATAGAATTTTTGAAGTACCCAACTGAGCCATGTCCAACCAAAAGAGGCCACATTTCCTGTTGATGCAAAGATGCAAATTTGACCAGGAGAAATTCTGTCAAACCGTAAAATGTAGAAAAATTACCATTTGAGCCCGAAGAAGAAATTTTCTTCAAGGATAAAGAATTTAGGATCATTCTGAGGCTCAAATACATTCCTTAAAATTACATCAATTTATTTTTCTTCAAGTATTCAAGGTGAAAATTACAAGGGAAGTAAATCCTAAGCTGTGGAAAATGGAGCGAACGGGAAAACCTAAGTTTTTGAATGAACAGAGAATAAGAGTCCTAAATTACAAACCTCTTTAGAGAGATAGAGGAACAAGGAAAAAAATATTGATCCATACGTGATCTTTGACTCAGAACAGATTGTAAATGGAAAACAAAGGAATGCGAGAGACCTCCTAGGCACAACAAAAAGAGTTAAAATTTGTGGGGCTATAAATCAATGGATTGTAGAGGCAAAATGGGCGAGAAAATTTTGAGCACAAACATTGGCTCCGAATCGGGATGGGTACTCCTCTGAGTGCCAAAATAAAAATTTAGACCATGTTCCAAAGATATCCATTGGGCAATGGAGTCATCTTGCAAAGTAGAGATATAGAGCCATCTCCCAAAAAATGGAACAGAGAAACCAGTAAAAATAGGTCACCAAGGACAAGAATGAGCAAAACCAAAAGAGACAAGAAACAAACAACCAACTATACACTGTACAAAATATTTATACCTTGATTATGGGGAATGAATCCAATAAATGATTCAAATTCCTACCATTAATAGGAAGTTCGAGCAATTCACCATCCAAGTCCTTCAAGAAGATGATTTGTTCACCCATTTTAATATTAATGGAGTAAGGGCCCATTAATAATGAGTCAAACTTGTCGTGCTTGTCCTTATCTTCATGCCTACTATCCCATAGCAGCACAAGATCTCCAACATTGAAAGCCTTTGTAGTGACCTTTTTGTCAAACAACTTCTTCATCCTTTCTCTGAACCTTACATGCCTCTAGTGGGATGCCCTCCTCTCTTCATCAAGCTCAACAATCTAGTTAGTGCGAGCATCATAAGGACTAACCTCTTGATATTACAACTATTGAATAAACTGATATGAGGATAATTGCATATGAAGGGGAAGCAGGGCATGAGTCCCATATACCAACTCAAATGGAATCTTTCTAATAACTCTCTTGACATTGATCCTATCTTCCCAAATAGTAAACTTCAACTATTTACCCCATTTTCTCTTGTTCACTTCAAGTTTCTTCTAATAATCGTCAATAATTTTTATTCTTGGACTCATCTTGTCCATTTCCTTGGGGATTATAATTAGATGCATATGTCAGTTGATCCCATACTCCTTACACATTGCCACCGGAGGTTTAACCACGAAACCCATGACATTGTCGGCTATAATTTTTCCTAGCACTCCAAACCTGCAAATGATGTGATTCAACACAAAATCCATGACAATTTGGTTTTTTTCCTTAATGTTGGGGATTTCCTCCACCCATTTAGTAAAGTAATCTGTTGCTACAAGAATCCACTTATGGATAGCACTTGAAGGGTATGAAATTTCACCAATGAAATACATTCCACATTGCTTGAATGGAGCTTTAATTGATACAAAGCTATAAACGTAGGGAGCGTGAAGCTTTCAATCTTCCAGAGAAACTTGAAACTCTCACATCTTCTAACCAACAAGGTTGCATCCTTGAAGAGAGTTGGCCACCAATAACCAGCCCTCGGGATCTTGTGTGATGTGACTCTTACAAAGAAAGTGCCCCCACAAACTCCTCCATGGAGATAAACACTTGATTATCTTGGGGGCTTCATCTTGATAATCCACCTTAAGTGGACTCCTCTGGATTTTTCCAAGCTAATCCATAGTCATTAATGACATATTTCGGGAATCCTGCTTAAGATCTATTTTCTAGTTTTTACTTAAATACTTAGGGAAATATAAGTTTATGAGATAAAAAATTACATCCTTGTATGAATCAGAACTCATCAACTTTTCAGAAACACCTGCCCTTTCCTCTTCCACCTCATTTACTAAATAGTTTGCAAGTTGCTCTCAGCCATAAGCTTAGCCAAGCCCAAACCTCTCACCAACTTCATGGTTTGGATATCTATATCATATTCTTGCAACTTGTTCACCCACTTGCATTTTTTGTTTGAGACTTCCATCTCTGACAAGATCTCCTTCACCATGGTGTGGGGAACATAAGAAACCACTTTAGAACTTAGAATGTAAGGCCTAAAAACCTTTTTTTCTTTTAGTAAGGAAAATACATGCTTCTCCATAATAGTGTATTTCATCTCAACCCCCTGCAAGGCCTTACGAAAAAGGCAATTGGCCTTTCAGCCCCTTCATCATCCTTCTACAACAATACAAAAGCAATAGTTTTCTCTCGAAGAAAAGGAAGATAGTTGGAAAGGATTCTTATAGTCTAGAGCTACTAAAACAATGACATGCTTTAATGCCTCTTTAATCCCATTGAAATCTTGGATAACAGTCTCTTCCCATTTGAAGACTGGTCCTTCTTTAGCATGGAAGTGATTGGAATGGTCAACTTAGAAAAGTTTTATATGAATCTCCGATGAAGTTTATCTTCCAAAAGAAATACTTGAATTCCTTTCTTGGTTCTTGGAATTGGGACTTTCTGATGGCATCCACCATTTCGGATCAACCCTTACCCCCTCTTGTGACAATGTGACCAAGCAACTTTGCCTTATGCACTCAAAATGGAATTTCCTTGGATTGAGTGAGATGCCATATTCTCTACATCTTATCAAGCATCCTCTCCAAGTACGGTAAGTGATCACTTCTCTTTCTACAAAACAAAGTTACATCATCTCGATAAACAACAATAAACTCGTTGATGTAACCGAGAAAAAGCAACATCCATTGCTCTTTGAAATGTAGCTATAGCATTCATCCAACCAAATGGCATCTTGACATATAAATAGGTCCCCTAACGAATAGTAAAAGTTGTCTTGATCCTTTTTATTCCTTCCCCACAACTTGGTTATAAAAAGAAAAACCATCTAAGGTGGAAAGCAACTTAGAACCACTCACTAATTGCAACATGTTTTCCATATTTGGTAAAGGATAATTATCCTTTATTCATGCTGTTTAAATTTATGAAGTCCACACATAACCCGATATCACCATTCTTATTTCTTACTAGTACTAGGTTTTGCAACCCAAGAAGGATACCTTGTGTGCTCAATAATCCCTCCATCTCTTAGCTTTTTTAGTTCCCCTTGCATTTTAAGAGATAAGAGTGGATTGATTAGCATTTTTTTTTCTTGAATGGCTTTGTATTAGACTCCAAGGGAATCTCATGTTGAAACAGGTCCTCTGTGTATACTTTTAGTTAAGAATAGGTCCATGCCATGCAATCTTGATATTTCTTATACAATTGGATGTATGACTGCTTCTCCTCCTTCTTTGAGATTGTTGCCTAACAAAATTTTCCTTGGTTTATCCTTAGTACCAAGATCATGTTCCTCAAAATCCCTCGAGGCTGCCATGTGCCTATTAATAATGCAATCAACATTATCAAAATTTGATTCAAGAGCAACCAGCCCTCTAGGAATGGTATTGGTCTTTAGGTGGATGATGCATTTTCCAAAAAGATTTCCTTTCCCTCTGTTGCACACATCATTGGTTCCTTTTGTCTACTCAAAATTCCCCTGCTCTTAAAAAAGTGAAAATTTAAAATTTTGAGTTTTAAGTGTCTTTTCTGCTGTGCTGATAATGTGAAAAGCCAAGAAATTGAGAAAATCTACGTTTTTGGGTCATTTTGTGTGTTTTTCGGGCCTATCGCGTATTTTTGTCCCGCGTGTCCCAAGTTCAATTGGAACCTCTGTTCCCTGATCAGCTGGTTCACCTGAAGTTTGTTCTTTTTGGGCCCGTCAGAACTTTTTGTCCCAAATGTCCCAAGTTCACCCGAACCAGTTGTTCCATTTTTGTTCGATTCGCCGGAGCCGCGTACTTCACGTTCTTTTGTCCCACGTGTTCAAAGTGCTATTTGTGCGTCTTTTCCCCACTTCGTCTGATTTGGCCGAGCCACATACTTCACACTTTCACATCCCTCGTATCCCAAATGAACCAAAGTGCTATTTGTGCATCTTTTCCCCGCTTCGCTCGAATCGGCCGAGTCGCGTACTTCGCGCTTTCACATCCCTCATGTCCCAAATGAACCAAAGTGCTATTTGTGCATCTTTTCCCCGCTTCGCCCGAATCGGCCGAGCCGCGTACTTCGCGCTTTCGCGTCCCACATGTCCCAAATGAACCAAGTGCCATTCGTGCTAATTTTTCCCGCTCTACCCGAATACCTTGCTTTTCAAATTAGTAGGTATGTATTAAATGCACATTCATTTCCTTTCTCTCTCCTAAACGGCTATATAACGAGTGAACCCCCTATGCATTTTGCACACTACTTTCCTGCTATCTTTTGCTCGAACCTTTGCAATCTAAATTCCTGCGCGCGTATCCATTTTCCTCTGCAATTCCTTCCCAAGTCTAGCTTGCAGCTTCGCCTCCTAATTACCACCAACATGAAGATCATATTTCAGGGGCAAGAACAAATCTCACCACTAGAGTCTGCCGTTCCCGATATCGGGGACAGTGAAGTTCGCCATCTTGACTTTAGTGATTTTTGGTCGAGGATGACAGACGCAAACCCTACGCCAATGGCATAGATGATTCATGACAGCGGTTTGGCTTTCGCTGGTGGTTTCCCAATCTCTGTGCAATGTGCAGATACAGTGCTTTCATGCGGAGCTCATTTCAACCCTGATTCGAGTGAATTGACCAATATACACGGGGAGCTCATTGCCAAACTTGACATTTCCGCCATTGGCACTGCACTGAGGTTTCCAGAAATGGAGAAGTGCCTCGGATTTTGGACCCAGTCTATAGCCAACACGTCAGTCCCACGTGGCAGAGACATAGCCGAGGCATTAAAGAGATTCAGGCAGTGGATTTTGAAGTCAGTGGGTCCCTCCCAGTCATAAGCACCTGTCTTCTTCTCCTTATTCTTCTCTTCTCTTCTAATTCTTTCTCTCGGATTTATTGTAATAAGTTGAGGTATTGCGGTTGGCGATCCTTAACTAATCTTTAGTTAAAATAAGTAGTCACTGGGAGTAACTGAATTGTAAACTATATAATGGCCTCTCTCGCCATTTTGAAAAAAAACAGAACTTGGCTTATTTTACGAAAGTGTAAATAAATCATAAAGAAATCAATACGAGAAGGGCTTTTCATTCTTCATCTATCTCGATCTCTTTTATCCCTAAGCTTTTCATTTAATATTGATAAGGTCATTTGTCTATATTATATTAAGAAGCTTTGTATTCTTGTAGATGTTATTGATAGAACTTTGTGTCTTTCAAATTTCATCTTATTAGTATGATACAAATGATCCTGTTTCATTCACTGTACCTTCACATGCATAAAGAATTACTCTGTCATCTATAATTCTAAATGGTGTCTTTCTGCTCGTTCTCGTTTTCTCATTCCCGAGTCCTTTTATAATTAATGATCCTTATAGAAAAAACTTTCGTAAATATCCAAGTTCCACAAGAAAATCATGTTTTGTATATGTGTAAATAGGTTCATTTCTGAATAAGGGAACCTCTCCCATTAAAGAGGAGGGACTTCTTGTCCCCTGACTGTTGCTCTTCGTGAAGTCCTATTTGACGACCAACAGTTTTTGGCGACTCCCTTGGGAAAATCATATTCTAGTTCTGTAATTTTTATCATCCTTTGATCTGGCGACTCCGCGTTTTACTCAAGGGAGAAGGGCCCTTGGTATTGAAGATTCTCAGTTTCAGCTTTTGGAGCAGCAGGGTTTTCCTTTCCCTTCAACAAGAAATAGAAAGACTCATTCGACAAGCACTCCACCTGTTCAAGATAGAATCCCTACGGGTGGTATTCCTTCAGAGTCAATCAGTCCTAATCTTTGAGCTTTGATTCTTGCTTTGGTGTAGTAGTTTCCTTTTCAAGCCATTTTTCCAATAATGGCGGTACCACTGCCCTAGGGTCATCGTGTCGGGCCCCTTGCCCTTCCTCAGCATTTGCATGAGTTACCCAGAGGTAACTGGAAGAACTTCCCTAAATTCAAAGGCGATGGTAAAATGCATCCTGATGAACACATCGCAGCCTTCATAGTTGCATGCGGAGTTCTGGGAGTTGAACATGAAGATGTCTCCATAAGACTTTTCGTTGAGACTTTACAAGATAATGCTGCTGATTGGTTCTATCACCTTCCGGCGGTGCTATCACCAGCTGGGATACAATGAGAACTAGGTTTGAAAACCAGTTCAAACCAGCAGAAGACGTGCATGCCTTACTAGCCCAAATCTCTCAAATAAAGAAGGATTCATCAGAGCCCATGAGAGAATTTGTGGCCCGATTCAATAGGTTGATTAAAAAAATTCCACCAAATACTCGACCTGTAGATCAAATTCAAAAATGTTTTTTCCTAAATGCTCAATCACCTGAAGTTAGCTATGCACTAAGAAGGGCTAATCTCGCAACATTGGCTGAAGATCAAACTCTTGTTGTTAGTGTCGAAGATGATTTAATCATGTCAGGGAAGTTGAGGAGAGACCCTTCTAAATCTAAATCTACTTCTTCCTCCTCTTCCACCCCTGGACCTAATACTGATCCATTGGTACAAAAACTTGCAAATGATCTCATTGCCATTAAGAAACAATTGGCTCAGCATGCTCCCTATGCAGACGTTCCAAGGAGGAATTTTCAGCCCAGAAATTGTTTTCCTGCTGCTCAAACAAGGCTAGCGCTTGAAGGACCTCCTATTAAAGTTCCCGTCAATGAAACCTATGAAGTTGAGGAACCTGAAGATGAAGAGGTTAATGAAGATTGTGAGGAATTTTTTGAAGAGGTTGATGATGAAGCAGATGAATTTGAGGGATCTCGAGTTAATTTCTTCACCACTGAGGGCATTGATGATGAGGATGATTATGATGAAATAGTAGCAGACATGAATAGAGAATCATACGCTGTCATGACTCGAGAAGCGAGACAAATCAGAGGGAGAAAGTGATGTAGCCCACCAAGAAATCTAAAGAGCAGCCAACAACAATCCCCGTAATTACAAAGAGAGGATCTCCTATCCCCATTTCATCTACATCAAACGTGAGTTACACAATTCTCGCTACTAAATTTATTTCTGTTTCTCCTAAAGTTGATAAACCTAAGATTTCAAATGATGATAGCCCGTCCACTTCTGGGTCTTTTGATATTATTGACCACCTGAAAAAGACTAAGGTTCAAATCTCAGAGGCTGAGTATTATCAAACCCATCCCAAGGCTTTTGCTAAAATGATTCACTTTGTCAATTCCCATTCTAAAACTACCTCTAAAGGCCTTTTACCCACTCCTTCTTCTGCACCACAACCTAATCTGGTAGCCATTGTCACCTCACCCAATGACAAAATCAAACCATTCTATGTGACACTTCTTATAGCTAGCCATAGGCTCAGTAATTGTGTCATAGACTCAGGAGCCTCAGACAATGTGATGCCTGCTAAAGTAGCTCATGCCTTAGGCTTGACTCTCACACGCACTTATGGATCTTGTTATTCTATGGAGAGTAAGGAAGTGCCCTTGGTCGGAAGAATTAAAGATGCAAAAGTGGCTTTTCTTTGCTTTGCGTGAGAAGAGAGTTTTGGCTACTATCTTAATAGCGAGATATTCCTCCTTCATACGGGATGTTGCTAGCGAGAAACTTACGTAAGGATGTGGGTGGAGAAATTCAAATGGATTGGTCACATTCCTCGTACTGTTAATGGGAAAATGAAGAATTTCTTTGCTCGAGAAGCAATATGAGTATATTGCACAAAAAACGAATGACCCCAAAGCACAAATACTCTATGAGGATATGGGGCATGGAAACTACATGATTATGTCTCCTGAAGAAATCCAACTCCCCAAAGTGTCACCTAAAGATCCTAATGGTGTTTGGATTTTAGAGTTTGATGGAAGTTGTTCCTGAGCTGGTTTTGGAGCTGGTGTCATACTGGTGTCACCTGAAGGAAGCCTTCATCCTTTTTCATTCAAGTTGCAGTTCGAAACTACCAATAATACAGCAGAGTCTGAGGCTCTCATTCTTGGACTACAGGTGGAAAAAGAACAAGGTGTGAAGAATCTTCTAGCTCGTGGGGATGCGGAATTGATTGTAAAGCAAGTTAGAAACCTCTTCCAGGTGAAAAATGGAAGGTTGAAACATTACAGGAATCAGGTGTGGGATTCCATTGAATTTCTTGATGCTTTCTCCATTGAAGCAATACCTAGGGAGAAGAATACTGGGCTGATTCATTAGCAATCTCAGGGTCACTACTGATTCCTCATCCTGAATTCTCTCAAGATAAGTTCACCATTGAGATGATCCATCAACCCAGTGTACCTGATAATACAAATAACTGACAAGTTTTCAATGATGATCAACACTTGCTTTCTTTCTTAGAACTCAAAGATAATTTTGAGCAGCTATACTTTGAAGGAAGTGATAACTTGCCTCGTGAAAGTGTGCCCTTTGACAAAGAAGCCACTCAAGGAGAAGAAACAGATCAGGATGGATGTATCAAACTCAAGGGAAACAAGATCCCTAAAGGATTGGTGAGTTTAGAGGAATTGTTTGATAAACACGATAGGTATGTAAAGTCTAGAGCTTCTACTAGACCTCAACAATTAGCTGAGTATGATAAAATTAATATTGGGAGTTCCACTGATCCTAAGCTCGTGAACGTTGGAAAATGTTGCCACAGTGCCAGATGAGAGGAAGAAAGTAATTGATCTATCAAAGAGGTATAAGGATGTTCTTTCCTACTCTTATGAAGATTTAAAAGCTTTCAACCAAAAGAGATGCAACATTTTATCCCTCTCAAACCTGGAATTAAGCCTTTTAAACAAAAGCAGAGGCAATACAATCCCAAAATAGCTGACACCATTTTTCAAGAAATACAAAAGTTGTTGAAAGCCAAAATCATTTTTCCTATCCATCATTCAACATGGATTTCCAATATTGTACCTGTTAGGAAGAAAAATGGTGAGATCCGTATCTGTGTTGACTTTAGGAATTGAATCAGGCTTCCTTGAAAGATAATTATCCTTTAACTATGATGGATCAGGTCTTACAAGCAGTAACAGGATCTAAAATGTTGTCTATGCTTGATGAATTCTCAGGATATAATCAGGTAGAAGTTAATCTGCAGATCAACACAAAACAACTTTCAATATCCCTTGGGGTACCTTTGCTTACAAAAGAATGCCTTTTTGGCTCATTAATGTTGGTGCTACTTTTCATAGGGCTATGGATCTGGCCTTTGGAAGTTTGAAAGGGAAGTGTATTGTTGTATACCTTGATGACTTGACTGTGTATTCTAAGACAAGCGCAGATCATTTTCAGCACCTAGAGACAGTTCTGCTAAGATGTAGAGAACATGGGATCTCTTTGAATCCTAAAAAATCCGTCTTTTGTGTCACAGAGGGGAAATTATTAGGGCACATCGTCTCCAAAGATGGTATTAAAATTGATCCTGAGCGAGTTCAAGTTATTCAGCAAATTCCTCTCCCAACCAGCAAAAAGGGCGTGCACTCTTTCTTTGGTAAGATCAATTTTTTGAGAAGATTCATCCCTGATTTTGTAGAACTAACTCTGAATATCTCCCAAATGATGAAAGGCAAACAAACGTTTGGTTGGTCTTCTGAAGGAAACCTTTGAAGATATTAAAAGAGCCATTGCTAAAACTCCTGTTTTAGCATGTCCAGATTTTAGCAAAGATTTTATTATCTATTGCTACGCCATAGATAACACCTTGGTTGCTGTTTTGACTCAGGAAGATTCTAATGAGCACGAACTCCCAATTGAATTTATGAGATATATTCTAAAAGATCATAAGTTAAAATACACCATGATGGAAAAACATGCTTTTGCAGTGGTTAAAGCTATTAAGCAGTTTCGTTTTTACATTCTCAACTCCCACTCCATGGTCTTTGGTACTCAGATACAACTGTTAAGTCAATTCTTACACAGTAGGAATTTGGATCCAAGAGAGGAAACTGGGTGGCCAAGGTCCAAGAATATGATATTGACATCAAACCGACCAAACTCGTACGTGGAAAAGGCCTTTGTGAGCTCATTGCTGAAGGAGCTAGACATGAGTTACTGGAGGATAAAGTTGGCCCCTCTACCGTTTTGTTTCTTAGCTCAGTTGACGAATGGTATGATGATATCACCCATTTTATTACCTATGGAGAATTCCCCTCTCATTTGACTGCCAAAGAAAAGAGGATTGTTAAACTAAGGTCAGTGCAATATGTGTTGTGGGAAAATGCCTTGTTCAAACGTGGGTTAGATGGAAGGTTTTTGAAATGTGTGGACAAGGAACAACAGAAAAAGCTACTCTCAGCTTTTCATGATCAGGCATGTGGAGGGCACTACTCATCAACTATCACTGCTCATAAGATACTTCATGGAGGATATTACTAGCCTACCTTATTCATAGATGCATCCAAGTGGGTTGATAAATGTGAGGCTTGTCAGACTTTCGTGGGTAGACCCAAATTAGCCTCTTTGCCCCTTAAGCCAGTTGTGATTGAAGAACCTTTTCAACAGTGGGGTTTGGACTTCATTGGAACACTTAATCCCTCTTCTAGTGCTGGTCATACTCATGTATTAACTGCTACAGATTATTTCACAAAATGGGTAGAAGCCATTCCAGTAAAGAGTACTACTTCTAAAGTAGTGTGTAGTTTCATCAAAGAAAACATCTTGGTAAGGTATGGTGTACCAAACAAGATTGTGACAGATAATGCTTCAAATTTTTCTTCAACTGAGATGATGGATTTTTGTTATGGATATGGCATCTCTCTGGCTCACTCTTCAGATTACTATCCTCAGGGAAATGGACAAGCAGAATCCACTAATAAAAATCTGGTGACCATAATAAGGAAATTAGTCAATGAGTCTCAACGAAACTGGCACAAGAAACTCTATGATGCTCTTTGGGCAGACAGGATCACACCTAAGAGAGCCATTGGAATGTCTCCTTTTCAAGTGGTATATGGAGTAGAAGCTCAATTGCCAGTAACAGTGGAGCTGCCAGCCTTGCATCTAATGAAGGCCATTGAAGATACCAGTTTCAATGATGCTTTGGATAAGAGAATAATGTACCTTCACAAATTGAATGAGGATAGATTGGAAGTTGCTGATAAGATATCTACTCATCAACAAAAAGTTAAGGTCCTGTTTGATAAGAAAGCCAGGTTCAGAGATTTCCAAGTTGGAGACACTGTTTTGTTGTGGGATAAAAGGCATGAACCTCGTGGCAGCCATGGCAAGTTTGATTCCCTTTGGTTCGAGACATTTCAAGATCGGACACTTTCTTTGGTAAGAATTCTTTTACCTTGATTATATGGATGGTTCTTCTCTCCCACTTCCTTATAGTGGGCAGTACCTAAAATTGTTCAAGTCATAGGTGATTAGGGAGTCCTTTGTATATTCTGTACAGCGTTTTGTTTTTCTTTCCCTTTGTTTTGGTGTGTTGTCCTCTGTATTGGTTTGATTCGATGACTCGTGGCCCAATGGATAAGGTACTGGTCTACTTCCCGAGTTTGTCTAAGTTCTTACCTTGTCTCATTCCTTGAATTTATGCCAAGTCATCCCCAGAAGGAGCCAGCTGTTGTCCACTCAAAATTCCCCTGCTCTTAAGAAAGTGAAAATTTAAAATTTTGAGTTTTAAGGTCTTTTCATTGTCTGCCGATAATGTGAAAAGCCAAGAAATTGAGAAAATCTGCGTTTTGGGTCATTTTGTGTGTTTCTCGGGCATGTCGCGTATTTTTGTCCCACGTGTCCCAAGTTCAATTGGACCCTCTGTTCCCCGATCGGTCGGTTCACCCGAAGTCTATTCTTTTCGGGCTCGTCAGAACTTTTTGTCCCAAATGTCCCAAGTTCACCTGGACCAGTTGTTCCATTTTCATCCGATTAAATCAGAGCCACGTACTTCATGTACTTTTGTCTCGTGTGTTCAAAGTGCTATTTGTGCGTCTTTTCCCGCTTCGTCCGATTCGGCCGAGCCACGACTGCCGCGCTTTCACGTCCCTCATGTCCCAAATGAACCAAAGTGCTATTTGTGCATCTTTTCCCGCTTCGCTCGAATTGGCGAGTCGCGTATTTCACGCTTTGCGTCCCTCATGTCCCAAATGAACCAAAGTGCTATTTGTGCGTCTTTTCCCCACTTCACTCGAATCGACCGAGTCACGTACTTCGTGCTTTCGCGTCCCTCATGTCCCAAATGAACCAAAGTGCTATTTGTGCATCTTTTCCCCACTTTTCTCAAATCGGCCGAGCCGCGTACTTCGCGCTTTCACGTCCCACATGTCCCAAATGAACCAAGTGCCATTCGTGCTAATTTTTCCCACTCTACCCGAATACCTTGCTTTTCAAATTAGTAGGTATGTATTAAATGCACATTCATTGCCTTTCTCTCTCCTAAACGGCTATATAACGAGCGAACCCCCTATGCGTTTTGCACACTGCTTTCCTGCTATCTTTTGCTCAAACCTTTGCAATCTAAATTCCTGCGCGCGTATCCATTTTCCTCTACAATTCCTTCCCAAGTCTAGCTTGCAGCTTCGCCCTCCGAATTACTACCAACATGAAGATCAAATTTCAGGGGCAAGAACAAATCTCACCACTAGAGTCTGCCGTTCCCGATATCGGGGACAGTGAAGTTCGCCATCTTGACTTTAGTGATTTTTGGTCGAGGATGACAGACATAAACCCTACGCCAATGGCACAGATGATTCATGACAGTGGTTTGGCTTTCGCTGGTGGTTTCCCAATCTCTGTGCAATGTGCAGATACAGTGCTTTCATGCGGAGCTCATTTCAACCCTGATTCGAGTGAATTGACCAATATACACGGGGAGCTCATTGCCAAACTTGACGCTGCCGCCATTGGCACTGCACTGAGGATTCCAGAAATGGAGAAGTGCCTCAGATTTTGGACCCAGTCTACAGCCAACACGTCAGTCCCATGTGGCAGAGACATAGCCGAGGCATTGAAGAGATTCAGGTAGCGGATTTTGAAGTCAGTGGGTCCCTCCCAGTCATAAGCACCTGTCTTCTTCTCCTTATTCTTCTCTTCTCTTCCAATTCTTTCTCTCAGATTTATTGTAATAAGTTGAGGTATTGCGGTTGGCGATCCTTAACTAATATTTAGTTAAAAGAAGTAGTTCTGGGAGTAATCTGAATTGTAAACTATATAATGGCCTCTCCTCGCCATTTTGAAAAAAAAAAGAACTTGGCTTATTTTCTGAAAGTGTAAATAAATCATAAAGAAATCAATACAGAAGGGCTTTTCATTCTTCGTCTATCTGATCTCTTTTATCCCTAAGCTTTTCATTTAATCTTGTTAAGGTCATTTGTCTGTATTATATTAAGAAGCTTTGTATTCTTGCAGATGTTATTGATAGAACTTTGTGTCTTTCAAATTTCATCTTATTAGTATGATACAAATGATCTGTTTCATTCACTTGTACCTTCACATGCATAAAGAATTACTCTGTCATCTATAATTCTAAATGGTGCCTTTCTGCTCGTTCTCATTTTCTCATTCCTCAGTCCTTTTGTAATTGATGATCCTTATAGAAAACACTTTCGTAAATATCCAAGTTCCACAAGAAAATCATGTTTTATACACATGTAAATAGGTTCGTTTCTGAATAAGGTAACCTCTCTCATTAAAGAGGAGGGACTTCTTGTCCCCTGACTGTTGCTCTTCGTGAAGTCCTATTTGACGACCAACAGTTCCCTCAATCAATGTATTGATAAAAAAATCTCCCTTATTCTACGAAATCTTGATTTGAGCATCATCATCAAAAAGCTTCCGGTGTTTAATGTTGTCAAGTATAGAGGGTATTTTCAATACCTAAACATCATATTAAGAATATGGGGACATTGTACAAATATTCAAACCGAGACCCCAACACTATGACTTGTATGCCCATTCATTGAACTTCTTATCATGATGCACTATGTTGAATGAATCAAATATCTCAATGAAATCCCAAACTTTATGCTTGTATGGTTTCATTCGTTGATTCTTTGTGGCATACATTTTTTTGAATTGTTTTACAATTAATTCTAAGTCTCTTTTGACAATGATGTCCTTGACATTATATTTCCAAGCAATTCTTAAACCTAACAATAGTACCTCATACTCAACAATGTTATTAGTGCACTCACAGTTGAGTTTGAAGGAAAAAAGAAACTTTTCTTGACACGGAGAAAGCAAAACAACACCAACACCATTTCCAAACTTTGAGAAATCTCCATCAAATAGTAAGGTCCAAGGAAATCCCGCTTGTTGGAGACAAGTGAATTCTTTAATCATGTGCTCCTTTCCATCGAAAATCCCAAAAACTTATCAAAGCATCAAATTTTGTGTACAATACTTCATAGGATGCATTATTGGGATCCTCAATAAGGTAAAACATCTTCTCTTCACCATAAATCCTAACAAGGGTGCCCTCAATTGGAATGGTGGCATAGTAAATATCCATCTGGACACTCCCATCAACACTTGTAGCCCATTTTCTAGATCACAACATACCCCACTTGGCTGGATAGTTAACAATGACAACATCAAGTTTTAAAGTTTTACCTCAATAAGCTACAAGCTGCACCACCAAACCCTTCACACATCCCACTAATGGCACTTCTCTGGAGTCCATGGAAGTGCAATTCCCATATGCTGCTATTACTTTGATATTCATCTCATTCATGACTTCCAAAGGCATGACATTGCATGATGCCCCTGAGTTAAACATACAGTTGTGGAGCAATCTGTCCTTTATGATCAAAGTGGTGAAGAATGGATCCACATTTAACTGAGATTCCACCAAGGAAGTCCCCAAATAAACCTCAGGTGGTTCACCTAGTTCCTCCAACACTGGTGGTGTCTCTAACTCTTCAATGATTGGAGGAGTCTCCACAATGTTTACATTTCTACCTAGGGTAGTCTTCTCTTCATTCAATCCCAAGTATTCAAATGTCCTTTTCTTGTGCTTAGGGATCCTAAGCAACTCAAAAATTTGAAAATAGAATTTGATTTGGCTCAAAAATTTGGAAATATCATATGGGATATACTTTGGCAAGGCAAAGCATTGGAGGCAAGGTGACACAATCATTCGGTGGTACAAGATTTTTGGCAACTTTGGCATGAGGGGGTATGATTTTTGTTTGGAACAATAAGGATTTTACTAGATGCATCTTTCTTAGGATCCTCTTTAGGAATATTTGAAAGTAAGGAATCTTTTGGCTTTGCTTGAGACCCTATTTCTTTGGCAACCCCTACTTGTATTGTACTCCTTTTCTTGAGCCACAACAACATTCATCAATAGCTTCCTATCCTCCTCGGATGGGATTCCTAAATCATACTTATTTATCATTAAATCCCTTAAATATTCAAATTCATTATTGGGAAATTCAAAATCTTGTACAGTATCTACTTATAAAGTATGAAAAAGAGGAAGAAGAGCTAACGTCTAGATGCAGTCCTAAAAAGTGGCGTGAGTCCTGGGAACTTATCACCTCATCCAAGTTGCCCCGATTGTGATCTCATTGAGCAACCCATCATGCATACATCGTCATCATTATGATCATCAAATTATTCTTGTTGTTGTTGATCTTCTTTACAAGGAGCATGGGGCATGAAACATTTTTCACACCAATCAATGACATTTTTTCATCCACAACAACAACTTTTGCAAACAAAGGATCGAGACACCATTGTATTTTCCTATCCTAGGGCTTCCTATTTCCAAATCCAACAAGTCCCTTACCTCTTTCATAATATCTTTGGTGATTTATAACCCTATCTTGAATTTTTTTCTTGTGTTGACCTTGTGAACTCGTCCAATTCCTTTCTCGGCCCGAGCTAGTTTGTGTGAAATTTCTTTGTGAGACTCGCCAAAGTCTTCACAACTTCATCCAAATCAGAAACCTTACTTGTTTGAGGTTTTTCTGGGTTAACCAGTTCACACCATCCCTCTTAGGAGGTTTTCCAATTTCCTTGATATTATTTTCAATTTGTAAATCCATAGTGAAGGCTTGCCTCAAATTGGTAGGGTTCTTGTCCCTCAAGTAGTATGCAACCTTTTTATCAAATGCATCAGAATATTTGATCAAACATGACTCATCACATGGTCTCAAGTTAATAGGAAATATTCTCAAAGTCTTATTTAACCTTGTGTTGAAATCATGTATTGACTCATTAGGATTCTTCTTGATATTTTCAAATTCTGATAGAAGAAACCTAGGGTCAGTTATATCACCATACTGCAATCTAAAGGCATTGTTCATCTCAGTCTAAGAATCAATAGAGTTATCTGGAAAAGATTTATACCAGTCCCTTGCATCCTCTTCCAAAGTGTGAACAAACAATTTGATGTATACATCTTCATGTTCAATCTCAAAGTCTTCCATCATGTTGATAAAAAGCTTTAAATGTTGATCACCAGTTATAGCATTGTTTCCTTGGAACTTTGGTAGTTTTTTCCTTACATCTTGAGGTACTGCATTTGGATAACCAGCCATTCCTACAAAATTTATAGGTCCAAAGGTGTTTACAAAAATGGAGGTCTGGGTGGGGGATGAGCCATATTGATTCTAGGAGGTGATCTTGGGGGAGAAACAAATTGATAAGGGGCAGGGGGTCTTTGAAACACAGGAGTATAGCTTTTAAAATGGATACCCTCTAAAGGCATTGTTTCTTGGAAATCCCCACCAACTTCTGAAAATATAGGGGAAGAATGAGAAACAAACTTTTCAAAATCAAATGAAGGCCCTTCTCTAGTTGGAGAATTCAATTCCACAAAGAGGCTACCTAATTCAAAAGCACTTGAATAGCAATCTTCAATGATAGGCCGATCACTCTTAGTAATAGGGATCTCTCTTCTTGACTACTTGATCTCCCACAACTCTCCAGGATCTTCTTCCTTCTAACTTTGTTTTTCCTAGCTCTGAAAATAGTGTCCTAGCAGGATCCTTAGAGAAGAAAGATCTTCTTCCTTCCAGTTTTGCAAATATTAGTAACAAATCTTACTTTGACAAATTTTTAAGACACTAGTCCTTACCAAAACCAATTCGGTAAGGATTCGCCACTAAGGATTTCCACCTTAGTTGTTAAAATGCACTAAAATATGATCTATAAAATTCCGTGAACAATAGAAACTACAAATGAAAGATACAATCTTCCTTTACCAAGATTTATCAATGAATACTAGTGCAAAACTTGTTGAGGATGGAAATGTTATACAACACCGGGGCACGAGTATGAACTATATTCCCGACAACGAAGCCAATCGGGTATTGGTACCCAAATTGATTCCCCCTTAAAGTCTGAGAAGCATCACAACTATTGACAGGAAGCTTAGGGACAAACAGATCTTGGTGGGTCATTTTATAGTTGGGGACGAGATCTAAATCACCTTTTTTCACTCAGATGTGGAGAAATAGATAACACCCTCAAGAGCATTTGATCTATCCTCGTACTAAATGGTTGTGCCTTTCAACCGGGGTGAGAGGACCCTTTTGTATCTTGTTGTTTATAGAGGAGATGGATATATCCTTCTCTCGTGAGGTTATGAATGAGACCTTGGAAAAATATGATCAATGCAACAAAATCTAGCTCTCACGAGTTGTCACTCTAGATAGTGAAGATATTTTCCAAACAAGGTTTAGGATATTAAAGAAATATGGAATATTGATTGTTTTTGCATGTTTTGGTGATGGAAATGATGCATTTGTACATGCAAAGGATAAACAGGGGTAGTACGGGTAGAATTGGTTATTTTTAAATAAATGTTTTGGTGGGAGGTGAGGGGGATGATCTTGATTCACTAGATCCTTGAGAAATATTACAAAATGGAAAGTTAAAGCAACAAAATGCCACAAAACAACTAAAATGTTTCTTTAACTAGAATATGTGCTTCAATGGAGGCGCAAATTATCACTTTTCCACACGGTATACAAGATTCTAGCACAAAGGATCAACTTAGAAAACCTAAAAAGAATCAAGATCTAAGCCCAATCATGCCCGAGGTACACCCAGAGGCTTACAGACAATCTCTATCAATATATGAAAGAAAAGTGATTTTAAATCATTTATTTCACTACTAGATGAGAGCTCTTCGAGAAATGAAATTTTAGATGCCACTAAAGCTGTCGGAAGGTGTGAGACCTATGTGATTGAGATAGATTTTGATACAAGATTACAACAGAACAAGAAAAAGTATTTGCAAACATTTAGAAATAAAACAAACACATTTTGCTCTTGAGACAACACAAAATAACTCGAATTTGACTAATTCTATCAATGGGGAAAGTTTCTAGAACAATCTCATAGATTTTTAATGGTTCTACACTTGCAACTACCTTGATACAATTAGATTCAATACAAAAGAGATATACAAGCTTCTTAAATGGCTTCTCAAAAAGATGGGATCTATCAAGCATTTTTTATTATAAAAATCAGTCCCGACCCCTAACACTCTAACCATTTGCATGATAAATTTGTGCAATTTATAACATTTTACCACATATATTTTCCCCAAAAAGGTATAAAACATTCAATGTATGCAGTGCTTTTCATGATCTCGATCACGATTTCGAAATCAGATTTGTAAAAGTTGTCGTGTGCTCAAGGAGGTATATCTCTTCGAATATCTCTCACATTCAACTCCTTCCTCTTGTATATCACTCTTTCTTCAACTCGCCAACCACTTCCGCCCCTAATATTTCAAATTTGGTTCCTTACATGCTTGGTAGAAGAAAAATGGAAGATCATATCGAGCCTAATAGATAGATCATTTTAATGGCAAAAGACGTCTCTAGATCTCCCCCACCAAAATTAGATATCAAAATTAACTCCCCTCTCTATTTGGAATGTAGGAAATACCAAGAAATCATGAAGAATCACACTTCCATGAGCTTTTCAGTAAAAATTGGGGGGAAATATGATTGAGACACATAACTACCATTGATATTTACTTTAAATTTGGGCCATCCACATGGAGGATTAAAAAAATTGGCACAGGGTTTCCTTTTGACCTTTCACAACTTTTTGACAAAATAGAAAAAAATTCCATTTTACTCTGCACCTCGCCTTTGAGAAACAGGCCTGACACGTGGCCCAAGGTGGGTCCCAAATGAACCATGGTTAAATTCTACTATTTGACCTCTTTTTGGAAAAGGGAAAATTTTCTAAGTTTTCCTTGCAGCTCCACCCTTGAGAAATCACTCTGATGTGGGTCTCGGTGGAACCACGTTTCCTTTTATGCTTTTTTCTCATTTTTCCGAAAATGAAAATCTTCCAAATTTCCCCAAGAGTCTACAAATTTGTCATTGAATTTGAAACAAACTTTTATTAAACCTTTGTTGGGCTTGTGGGCCTTTTTGATATTTTAACCCTTTTGATAATAAGAGGAAACAATTCTAAGTTGCACCCGATGGTCCGCTTCTCCGCCACTTTTGACTTTTAAAGCGCCACACGTCATGGTGGCACATCCGGAGATGGTCCCCAAAAATTGAGACTTTGAATAAACGCAGCTCACCTTGTGTCCTTCCTAGAAATATTTTTTTGAAGTCTTGAAGCTCAATGGAAGGAACCATGTGTTAGTGCCCAAGGCAATCTCCTTTGGCCATTGAAAATTCTAAGAAAATTGCAAAGTGAGTAGAGGCTTCCAAGTGTCCTCCTAGAAATTCCCTAAAGTGAAACTTAAGGGCCGGTCACCAAACACGCGTGGTTCCTCCATGTGTCCCAAACCTCACAAAGCCTTTTGAAAAGTCTAAGTATAGAGAGTCCCAGTGGAAACCTCCACATGTTTCCATGGCACAATTTCACAATGGTGCCCAAATTTGAGACCTTGAATAAGCACAGGCTCACCACATGTCCTTGTCCCTCCAAATGCTGCAAAAATTATCTAAGTCCTGGGAAAAGTAGCAAAACGTCATTGTGTCCTCTCGGCGTTACTTCAAGGCCAAACCAAAAATTAAATCTTCAAACGAACATCGTTCCTCCACGTGGAAAAGTTTTAAGTTGAGGATTTTCATAGAATTTTTGAATTACCCAACCAAGCCACATCCAACCAAAAGAGGCCATGTTTCCTGTTGATGCAAAGATGCAAATTTGACCAGAGAAACGCCCGTTAAACCATAAAATTCAGAAAAATGATCTTTTGAGCCCGAAGATGAAATTTTCTCCAAGGATAAAGAATTCAGGACTATTACAAGGCTAAAATATGTTCCTCAGAGTTACATCCATTCAAACAAGGCAACAATGACAAGGGAAGTAAATATCAATTGTGGAAAATGTAATGAACGGAAAGCGAGTTTTTAATGAACAGAGAATGAGATACCCAAATTACAAACCTCTTCAAAGAGACAAAGGAAAAAGGAAACAAATATGGATCCATACGTGATGTTCAACACAAGAATGGATTGAAAATTTCAACCAAAGGAAGGCGAGAGACCTCTCAGGCACAACATAATGAGATAAAATGCAACGAGAGGTAAATCAATGGATTAGAGAGGTAAAATGGGGTGAGACAATTTTGAGCACCAACACCCCGTACATGTTAGAAGCCATGCATCCCACTTCTCATCCACATCTGAATCATCTTCAATTTACACCTCTCTTTTGTCTTCACAAAGTGGCCATGGATTTCTTGGAATCCTTGGCTCGGTGCTTTGGGTGCAAATCCGGATGCAACTTCCAACATGTGGCATTAGTATGTCCATTTACATCACATTTTTACATAAATTTTTAGGATCTTTACAAGTATTCAAATTAGTAGCAGATGTTTACCTTTCCATTTACCTTTGCTACTTGTCCTCCTTTTTCATTATCCTATTTTTCTGGTGACTGGTCTCCTTTGGCTCTATTTCTCCTTGCTTCTTCTCATCATCAATGTAGTATTCTTATACAAAAGCTTTAGTTACATCATTGGGCTTCATGGAGATTACCTTCTTTTGAGGTGAGTGTGAAATCCTCCCAAATACTTGGTCGAATGTGCTCATCCTCCAAGTCCATATTAAGCAACATGGCTTGTCTCTAAAATTCCATATTTTAGTCTTAAACGCTTTGATTGTTGCCCTATCTAACGTCTATCACTTAATCATTATGTCAGTCTTATGGCTAATAGGATATGATTTAACTCTAATCAATTATTTAAAACCTTTCCATGTACTAAAAATATGACATTTCTTCTTCTCACAAGTGGCTAGATGGGTTTCCCACTAAACTAGAGCATGACCTTCCATTTTGAGACAAGCAAAGGTGATTCTTTGTGCCTTAGTGAAATTATGCACACTAAAGTAGACTTCCATTTGTTTTAGCCATTTATCTAGTAATTTTACATCTATTTGTCCTTTCAAATTCTTTATTTCCACTTTCGTTTCAACTTTAAAATGTGTAAGTGCAGATTTTAACCTTTTGCTTACAATTGGCATCTCTTCATGCTCTTCCCATTCTTCCTCTTCATGGCTCTTTCGGATACAAATTTTTTTGCCTAGTGCTTGAACCATCGATCCCATGAAATATTTCTTAACCAAAGCCATCTTTTTAGATCTGAAATATCTTCTTCTTTTCTATGCAATCTATCGATCATGGTCTCTAGCATCTTGACTCTACGAACCAAGTTCTCTTCCTCCATTTGAGCTTGAAATCTCTGTTTCCAATTCTTTGTAGAAATATCTAGCTCACATGGTAAAAATTCTTCACCTTTGGACCTTCTCACTATCATACAAAATCACAAGAGATATTCAAATACCACAATCTTTGTTATTATATCATCTTTGATACAAAAATGATTTGTAAACTTCTACTTTGGAACTCTACGAATCACACAATTATGTTGTTCTACTTTTAACTTTGGAAAATGACATATTTTCTTGAAAAATTAGAGCTTGGTGACTTACTATCTAGTGCTATAGAAAGAAAAATGTAGAGAAGGAAAGAATTCAAAACTTCAACACTAATAATTTTATCCTAAAATTTCCAATAAAGGAAAACCGATCGGGAAGGGAAATTGCTCTTTCTTTCAGCTTTTATTGGTCTAATATAGACAATTATAGATTACAATAAGTATGAACAAAAAAAAAATATAAACCTTCTCTCCATTTACTTGCTTTCTCTTATTCTACACCTTGCTCCTACAATTCCATTTCAGCATTGAGGATCTTTCTCACTACTCTCATCAAACTCTACTTATCGATCTCTCTGGATCTTCGAATGATTATTCTCTTGCTCCTTTCATGTATTTATAGGACTTCTAATGTACTTGATGCACCGGAGGATGTGAAATGGTATGGAAGGGAAGATACATGGATGTGCGCTTCAAGCTCACATCTATTCACATTCCATTCTTCTTTTTTGTTCAAAGGTAGACAGGACCATCGCCCGAGCGCACTCAAAGCGGTCTCGGGATTGCCACCGGCTGGGCGGTGGTATTAGGATCGTCTCCCTACAGGGTGATGGTTTTTAAATTATGGCTCATGCGAGTAGAGTTCCTTTCGTAACCTCTACTTACCTTATTTTATTCATCTTTCTTGTTGATCCTTCTTGGTGCTAATGGAATTGATGAAGTGGTGTGTTTTTTCTCAATCCTTATTGATCATCTACATCAAAGATAGTTAGGGGACATGGAGGTATTTATTCCCATTAGAGGGTACTTGGTATGTTTTACGGATGTGGGATATAGGGGAACCATTGAAGGGATTGTCCCAAAACCACGTTAATTAGGGTAAGACATCTACTTGAGTGATCAAATTTATATAGTAGTTGAAAACACCCAGGGAGAGCATCAGGGTACAGTGATAGAGACTATAGGCGGTATTGGTGGTATCGTTACATTTAAACTTTGGCTCTTCTAATTCATTTATTACACCATCATTAGTAGAGAAATATACGTTGGTGACACATATGAAGGGTCGTAGTTGGGACATTGAGATGGCTTCTTGAGCCATGCTCAAAATGGACTCCTTAGTTAAGGAGTGTGTAGTAGACGTATGACACTTCGTCATGAACTTTGATCTTCATATCCTTCACTTAGGTTCCTATGGATTTACCTTGGGCATGGAATTTTTATCTCGTACAAATATCTAGAGTGGATTTCTACAACAAGGTGATATCTTGTGCATATGATTTTGGAGTTGAGTCAGTGGTATTTGTGTTTAGAAGGTCTGTTTCTATTCACACCATATCCGCTATGCAGCTTAAGTGTTGCATGTATGTGACAGGATGTCAATTATATGCTATCATGTAGTCGGTGACATATCGGAGGATCAGTCTAGTGGGCCATCCTTGATTATAAACATATTTTGAGGGAGTTTTTAGATGTTTTTTCTAGTGATTTGTTAAGGTTACCTTCCCACATGAGATAAACTTTCATATTGATTTGGCTCCTCAAGTGGAGCATATTTCATGCACAAAGATATAGGATGACTACCCTTGAGATATGTGACCTCAAGTTGTAGTTAGAGGACCTTCTTGAGAAAGTCCTAATCTATCCTATTGTACCTCTTTATGGTGCACTAGTAATTTTTGTGAAGAAGAAGGATGGATCTTTGTATTTGTGTATTGACTACATGCATAACCTGAAAAAAGTAATGATCAAGAATAGTTACCCCTTCCACACATATATGATTTGTTTGATCAGATGAGGGGGTATACCATGTTTTCTAAGATAGACCTTAACTTGTGTTATCATAAGCTATGAATGAGGGAGGTGGATATAAAAAATATATCCTTTCGCACCTTGGATATCGTCACTACGAGTTAACAATTATGTCATTTGGTCTTACGAATGCCACTGTAATATTTATGAGTTTGATGAATGGGATATTAAGGACATTTATAGACCAATTTGTGATCGTGTTCCTAGATGAAATTTTGATTTACTCATGCACATGTGAGGAGCATCTTCGCTTTAGGTTCCGGAGTGTCTTCAAGAGCAACATTTATACATGTAGTTGGAGAAGTGTGCATTTTTCCAGACAGAGGTTCAGTATTTAGGTCACATTATTTCTAGGGAAGTTATCAAAGTTGATCATTCCAATATTAGAGCTATCATGGATTAGTCAATCCCAACCATTATGGCTGAGGTGTGTAGCTTCATGGGGTTGGCAAGATATTATAGGAGGTTGTTTTAGGATTTATCTCATTACGAATCCCATCACTTCCCTACGGTGGGAAGGAAGAAGTTTGTTTTTTCAAATAGATGTGAGTAGGACTTCAGGAAACTAAATGAATTCCTTACGACAACACCTATTCTGCAATGCCAAATTCATAAAATATTTCTTCGTATGCATGATTCTTCACCGACAAGAATAAGAGGTGTATTGATGCAGGATGGTTGAGTAGTAGTTTTTGAGTCTCAGTAAAATCAAGGATTATGAGATCAATTACCCAAATCATGACCTTGAGATTATAGAAGTAGTACATTCTTCGGTACTATGGGGATATTTCCTATTAGGAATGAGGTTTACACTCAAGATAGATCATTTGATCCTTTGACACCTCTTCACATAGTCAAATATCAACCCCTATAAATGGCGTTAGATGGAGCTTCTATGTTAGTATGACATGCAGATTTAACATGTAAAGGGAAATGAGAACGTGGTTGTGGATTCCTTGAGTCATCGGAGATTTTAATGATGATAGTTGTAGGTACATACTTAAGAAGGAGGATCTTGTAGAATCTTCCTCATGACAGCTTCTACTTTACAACTCGAGTAGAGATTGAGTCTCGAGACCCCTTAAGGAGAATTTTAATGGATTTACATTAAATTCAGATGGAATTCTTCAACACAGGGGTCAAATTTATATACCTAGATATGGAGCATTGTGAAATGGTGTCTTTGTAGAGGAGCATTGTGTTCCTTATTCATCTCATCTAGGGATGAAGAAGATGCATGCCACATTAAGACAATTATATCATTAGAGAGTGCTTCAAATAGTTGTACCTCGATTTGTGTCTTGATGTTTTGAGTGCTAGAAGTGAAGGCCAAGCATCGCCATCTAGAATGCCTTATATATCCTCATGCTATACAGGAGTGGAAATGAACATATGAAAAGTTGGCTATTGATGTTGAGATATGAACATGACACGATTATGGTCACGGTTGAAAAATAGACAAAATTGGCTTACCTTTCTCTAGTAAAGATGACCTATACAACTAGTATAGTGGCATGAGTATACTTGGATAAAATTTTCAGACTTAATGGGGTTTTGTAGAAGTTATTTGAATCGTGATCCTTTTAACACCTTTCATCTTTGGACTATCATGCGGCAAAGATACCCTCGAGAAAAATATTAAGTTCAAAGATAGCTTATCACACAGAGATAAATGGTAAGACCAAGTGGGTGAACAAGATATTAGAGGACATACTTTACATGTATGTCATGGATCATCGATCGTTTAGGAGCATTTTATTTATGTGGTGGAGTTTTTTTATAACAATAGTTTTTAGAGTTTCATCAAAGACATCACCGCTCCAGGATTTATATAGAGAGAGTACACGACTCGTTTGAGTTGAGATAGGTTAGAGGATAGGGAATCTCCTAGGCCAACCATTTTAGTGGATATGGAGTAGCATGCCATCTTGATTAGATAGATATTACGGGAGGCACATGATAGGTAGAATAATTATATAGATTAGAGGAGAGTTGACTGCAATTTTAAGGTTGGCATGAAGTTGCTTATTTGTGTAAAACCTCATAAGATACCTATCCATTACACAAAAGTATTTAAGATAGCTTCAAGGTTTGTGGGTCCTTTTCATATCTTGGCACAGATCAATCCCTCAGCCTACCATTTAGCATTGCCACCCACATTGTCTCGCATCCATGATGTATTCCAAGTTTCTATTCTTAGGAAATACATACCATATCCTTCTCATGTATTCAATTGGACCGCATTATAGGTGCAAGATTAGGGACATGTGATGGTGGATCCCATTCATATTTTAGAGTTAAGAACCCTAGGCCTTCGAGGCCTCGAGATTGATGAGGTGGGCATCCAAAGTGGAATAGGTATGATGGCACTATAGCTACATGGGAGGAAGCTACTTTTTATGGGACCAATTTTGAAACCTATTTTAGTGACTTCCAGGAGGAATTCAAGTCTAAGGGGAGGGGGTTTAATGCTCAATTATTTTCAACACTTATACACTCTAATTTTTATTACTCTTTTTTAGGGACATTGACATTATTATTATTATATTTTGATTAGCAGATGATAGACTATATAGACATTTGGATTATCGATATGTTGTGATTCATATTTTGGATTATGATATGCTAGATGACACTGGTGGACAATTTTATACATGTTGATTTACATTGTTCTTATTTTATAATGGAAAATTATATTGGTGACACATTGCTTATGTTTTTATGTTTGAACTAGTCTTGTGATATCATTGATGTTAGTAAAATGGTATAATCAAATTAATTAGAAATTGTAGATAGTTGATAGAATTTCTTAATTTTGATGATGATTATTGATTAATATGTATGTGTTATTTCTTGATGTTATTGATGCAGCCTTGAGGAAAAAGAGGTATTGTTGTTTGTGATTATAGGAAAATGATATCACTATACACCAGAAGGGGCTAGGGGACCAACCCTAGAATAATGTTGGGTGTTTGCAACAAGGCCAATTTGAGAACTTGTGTTCTATGTGTGTGTTGTTTAATTGTTATGCTTGGTTAGGAGGTTTCCCATGGGGGTGACCTCATGTGTGTGGCCATGGGTTGTGATGTTTCCCTCTTTTAATTATGGGTATTTATTTTGTGGTGCATGTATCTCATTATTTGTAAAATCTATTCACTTTATTAGTACTTGTTGATATGCTTTTAATTAGTTAATTTTATTTAATTTAGAAAACTAAAATGAAGATGTGACAAAAGGGTCTTTTGTTTGGGGTAGATAGTCCTTGTGATATTTTTATTTGAGTTGGATTTTAATTGATTAGGATGTTGAGAAATTTTTGAGGCTTGTGGGATAATTTAAGCTTGTTCCACAACTCTTAAATTCACCTAAGAATTAGACCTATGCGGTAAGGTATCAATATTAGACCACATTATGTGATTTAGAATGTATAAGATGAAATTATTGCACTTTCTTACATGAGCTTTTAATTTTTTCCTTAGAGGTATGGAGTGAGAGTTTGTGTGTGGAAGGAATTTTTCATATCCTCACCCACCAATTTATTAGCGTTGGTTTTTATGTTTGACTTGGTGATGTTGACTTGAGGAATAAACTTCATCTTAGTGAAGGGCTTGGTGAATAAATCGTAATTTGATCAATTGTCTCGAATGTACTTAATGTCGATGATACCATCATAAATAAAATCTCGTATGAAGTGCATATGGATCTCAATGTGCTTCATCCATCGATGTTGAACTATATTTCTGCAAATGGAGATAGTGCTCATGTTATCATAGTAGATAATGGTAGGCCGCTAAAAGTGGATGCCAAACTCTATCGAATAACCCTGTAGCCAAATAGCTTCTATGGCAGCGTTAACTACTCCTCTGTATTCTTCCTCTATAGATGATATTGTAATTGCATTCTGCTTCTTACTAGACCAACTAATGGGACCCGAACAAAGAGAAAAACTATAGCCAAAAGTAGATTTCCGATGATCTAAGTCACCAGCCCAATCAGAATCTATGAACCCAATCAAGTCAATATCAACCCCTCCATGATAGTGAATGCCATCAGTATAAGTGCCATGAACATAGTGAAGGATCCGTTTAGCTACTTTCTAATGCAGCTCATGTGGCTCCTGCATGAATTTGGACACGATCCCAATAGCATACAATAAATCTTGTCGAGTGTGAGTCAAGTAAATCAAGCTCCCCACCAACTGTCGATAAAGAGTATCATCAACCAAGGGAGTAGAGAAATCTGAGAGCAAATTCACCCCAGAAAGAAAAGGAGTATGAGAAGACTTGCAATTGGTCATTTGAAAATGAGCTAGCAAATCAAGAGCATACTTAGGTTGTGAAATCAATATTCCTGAGTTAGATTGTGAAATATGGATCCCAAGGAAGTAATGAAGCAAACCTAAGTCATTCATGGAAAACTTGTTGGCTAAGGTGATCTTCACGGAATCAATAATAGAGGAAGAGCTACCTATGATTAAAAAGTCATCAACATATAGACCAAGAATGAGTATGGAGTCATCTTGCCATAGAATATAAACATTTGGATCGAGTGACACCTAGTAAACCCGATGTAAGTAAAAAGGAATCCATCTTGGCATACCAAGCCCGAGGGGCTTGTTTAAGGCCATAAATAGACTTCTTTAACTTATATATGATGGAGGGATCTTGGACATAACCTGAAGGTTGTCACATATAGATCTCTTCCTCTAGGTCACCATGAAGGAAGGCACTCTTAATGTCCATTTGATGGACTTTCCATCTGCTCGTTGTGGCAATGGCTAGGTTGATTGAATATAAGTCATCTTCGCAATCATAGAAAAGGTTTTTCGTATAATCAACCCCAACTATTTGGGAGAAACCCTTAGCTACTAATCATTCTTTTAAATTTTTGATTTCTCAATCTACTCCATACTTTGTTCGGAACACCCACTTACACCAAACAATTTTTCTTCCTTTTGGAAGAGTGGTGAGATCCCAAGTATCGTTCTTCATGAGAGAAGAATACTCCTCATCCATGGCAGAATCCTACTGAGGAATAACAGAAGCCTCCCGAAAATAATATGGATCAGAAGAAGAGGTGAAGAAGTAGTGGGTTCCAATGAAATTTGAGTGAGTATGTCTCATATCCGAAGTGTCTCCAACTAAATCTCCAGCACTTTGCAAAGTTTTCTTGGCCCAAAGGGGACCAGGAGGATCAGGCTCAAAGTTAGAATATTCTTCACTTGATTGAGAAGGGACATAGTCCTCATCATCACTACTATTAGAATCAAAAGACTGAAAGGTTTGATGGTCGAGAGGATCTGGAAGAGGAGCATGCTCAATAGAATCATCATCTGATGAGTCAGAATCGGAATCATTGAGCTGAAGAACCTCAATAGGTGGATAAGGAGAAGTCAAAGAAGACTCATCAAACTTAACACTTCTCTCAATATATAACTCATGAGAAGTAGGATTCATCAATTGATATCCCTTCACGCCATTAGGATACCCTATAAAGATACAAGGTTTGGATTATGGTTCCAAGGCCTTGTGTTTCTTCTTGGGGATCCGAGCCATAGCCTTGGATCCAAAGACTTTAAAGTGCTTAACATCATGCTTGGGTCCATACTAGGCTTCAAAGGGTGTCATCCCTCTTACTACCTTGTGTGGAACACGGTTCGAATGTAATTTGTATAATTCACCTTGCTTCACCCAATACTGCAAAGGAAGAGAATTCGAGTGAATCATACAAGTGGCCATATCCTTAAGAGTACAGTTCTTTCTTTTGCTGACTCCATTTTGTGAAGGGCTATAAGCAAATATATGCTACAAAGAGATCCCTTCAAAAGTACATAAATCCATGAACCTATTGTTTATGTATTCACCTCCATTGTCGGTTTGAAGAACCTTGATAGACTTTTTCGCCTATTTTTCTCGCAAGAGCCTTAAAGTCCTAAAAATGTTCAAAGACTTAGACTTAAGCTTAATAAAATATACCCAAGTATATCGTGAATAATCATCAATGAAGGAGAAGGAAATGAACCGGAAACATCGTTGTGAATAAGATCAAAAGGACAAGTGGCTCTCTAGGATTTTCCTTTGTCAAAGTTCTTTTCAGGATGCTTTCCAAGGGTAGAACCCTCACAAATACCCTTATAAAACTTGACGTGAGGTAACCCATTGGCCATTTCGTTTTGGCTCAATTATTCAAGGTAGTGATAATTTAGATGTCCGAAATGCTCATGCCATAGATAACTTACCTCATTTGCATGAGTGAGCAAGGAAGTGGGCATAGAATCGAAGTAAAGAGGGAGAAGTAAAGAGGGAGAGGGAGAAGGTGTATCTGGTCCTAAGAGTGAATGTGAAGGAATCACCTAGTTAGGACCAGATTCCACTCACATTCCTTCACCAAGTTGAGTAATTTGGTAAACCGATAGAAGATTGATAGAGAGATCGGGAACACTCAACACTTGGTTAAATTTTCCCCCATCCATCTCTACCGATCCACTACTAGAAACCAACACTTTGTCATGTCATTACCCATCATGATTTCGGACATTCCACAAGGTTTGATGTTGGAAAACTCAACATGCGAAGAACCCATGTGGTTTGAGGCACCTGAGTCTATAATCCATGTCGATGAATGAGTAAATCTAGCTACAAGGGCCTTTCCTTTCTTCTTATCATTTTTAGAACCTTTTGCAAAGAAAAAGACTCGGCCTCGAGAGAACTTTGTTTTATGGATTTGGGAACACTTATTTTATTCTTCTCAAGTAAATGAGATAAGTAGTCAATCTATTTCTGAAAATAGTGTTGTTCATTGTGACTAGACTTCTTGCAATAGGAACACAAATACTTTCTTTTCTATGCCTTAGGCTCAGAAGTTGAAGTGTTTGTGTCATTTTTAGGTTTGGTCTTGGTTTCTTTCTTAGGTTGATCCTTTGTTTCTTTCTTCTTTTCAGTCTTCTTTCCCTTGCTAGTACTTGCTACAAGGGCATGTGACTTGGAATTGAGAGACCCCATTTGAATGAGTTTTTCCTATTCTCAAATGAGTTGGGATGAAAAATAGTCAAAGGAGGGCATAGTCCAAGTATCACCCAAAGTAGCTTTTGTAGCATAGAAAGTTGACACGAAGACAGAATATTCAGGACCTAGCTTAGAGAGAATCAACAAGATTAGTTGAGAATATTTCTTCTCTACTTGACATCCTTTTAACAATAATCTAATGTGGACAAATTTCAAGAAGAAAGCTTGTAGGTTTTCAAAGTCACTAGGATTTAACCCTAGTATTTCATTTTCCAACTCATGCACTCTCATGTCATCTAGTTGTCCAAACATCACATCCAACATTTTCCACACAGTTTTAGGTGTTTCAAATGCCTCAATGTGGAAGAGCATGTCAGCAGAAATAAACATGCAAATAAGACCTAAAGCTTCATCACTATGGTTTAACCACTTAGATTTTTTAGGTTTGTTGTCTTGTTCAGTCTCAGTTCCCATGGTGATGTAGAATAATCCTTTACCCCTTCGTTTCATTATTACTTTTGATCTCCATTCAAAAATTCGAACGACATAAGTAAAGGAATTGAAAGAGCATCCATAGTGAGAGAGAGAAAGAAATGTAGAAAAGAAACACAACCACCTAGGACAATAACAACCCCCTTCTTTCAAAAATTTATAGTGTAGTGCGTTGATTATAATCAGGTCCGTGCGTAAAGTTTGAAACACTTGGTAACTCATCTTACAATCAGCGTAATAACACGCAAGAGGAGACCACAACAGTGTTTTGTGGAGTGCAACAAAAAGACACCGTAAACAAGCACAAGCAAAAAACAAGAAAGGAGGTGAAAGCCAACCCTGGTGGTGAGAAAAAATGTCCCACGTCGTAAAAGGAAACCCCCTTATTGCATACTGTGGAGGACGTGCTCACTAGTCGCAAGCAATAATAAGGGTGAAATAAAAGGTTTTAAGGAGCTCAAGGAGTTCGAGAGTCTTGAGAATGCCAAAAAAGAGCTTGAAAGGCAAAGAGGTGCATGAAGTGGCACTGGACACTTGAGTGCACGATTAGCAAAAAAAATCGACAATAGCACCTAAATTTTACCATTTGAAATGCCCAATTTTGCTATTTTGAGAGCTAGTGGTGCGCTTTAAGCACTCGGTATCAAAGCTACATGACTTGACATCACACCAAAAGCTCAAACTGATGGTGAAGAGGGATATCATTTTGTTAATCAATTGCTACGCCAATACCCTCTCGCACAATGGAGCTGGGTATACACCCAATCAAGCCTAACAACATTAGGAGGAAGTGACATCGAGAATTTCCCAGGAGGTCACCCATCCCAGAACTACTCTAGGGGTGGTGCGCTGAACTACCACAGTATCGAGCTACATGACTTTCCGTCACACCAAAATCTCAAACGATGATGGAGAGGGATCTTATCTTGTTATTCGAACACGCCAATACTCTCCTCCTTTTCTATTTATAGAAGTTTATTGGGAGTATTTGGGGTTACTTGTTCTCATTTCTACTCTTGCATTTTTAGAATTTTGGCTTTGGTTCTTGCTTGGAGATTTTCAGGAGTTACTTTTTGGGGGATCTTTCTTATATTGAAGCTTGTGGTTTGAATATTGGAATCTTTCAATTGAAATATAGGGTCTCACCCCTTTGATTTATTAGTGTATATGTTTTTATTGAGAAATATGTGATAGTTTGACTGTATATTTTGTGTGTTGTGAATGTATTATGTTGGGATGGGTAGCTTTCCTTTAAGAGAGGTCTAGGAGAAAGTAATGGAGTTTTTTTTGTGGAGAGATTGTGGGAGAGGTGCTCCACCTATATGGACAAAACAAATTCCTTGTTATTTTTCCATTTGAATAGGGAGAAATAAAAATTTTTGTGTGATTTTAATATTGCACTTCGGAGGTATTGGGTGGACCCTATTCCCACATGGAAGGCATAAGGAGAAGACTCTAGATTCTTGTTTCCTTTTTCCTTACTAGTAAGCCTTTGTGATTGTGAAGAAAATGTGAATCTTCCTATGTGCTTGTTTTGGAAAAGAATACAAAATTACTCTTTGTTGAACTTTCTTGAAATATTTGATTGAGTGTTAAATATATTACATGAGTGTTGAAAAGATGTATATGTGTGTTATATTGGAAGCCTTTATCATTTTGAAGTTTTCAAAGTTGGAAACATATCTATGGTCTATGGTTTTGGCTTGGGGCTAATAATAAGGATGAATTCTCCTCTTTATTGGAATAAAGGTTGGGTGGAGAACATCGCCTACTCCCCCTTCCTTATATTGTGATTTGAAATTGATGAGATGAAAGAGTGCAAAGTTGAAGCTTGGAGGAGTTATATTATGTAGAAGACAAGAATATTTTATTTTGTAAAGTTTATCCTATTGTATCAAAGTGGAAAGTTTGTAATCCTTGTAATGTATTATGGAAATATGATTTTACTATTTAAGAAGTGTAAATGTTAGAAAGAGGAATGTGAAGATTGATTCTTGTGATTATTTTATCTCCTTCAAACTTGAAATCTTATCATGTGTGCATTGATTTATCAAATGAAATTATCTTTATTAAAATGGAACTACAAAAAGTGTTTATTGGCTTTTTTTATTTTTAAAATGATGTTATTATATTTCATTTTATTCTAAAAGAGAAAAAAGTTGTAAAATTTTCCTTCTCAATAATATTATCACATTCCTTTATACCTCGTTTTTAAATTTGAGAAAATATTATTATTAAATTCATCTTGTTTCAAATTTTTGAAAGGGATAGTTTAGGCATTTAAACAAAACAAAGAAAATGTTACACAACTAATTCCTTGGTCAA
Organism: Taxus wallichiana var. yunnanensis; assembly: GCA_018340775.1. Classification (NCBI taxonomy): domain Eukaryota; kingdom Viridiplantae; phylum Streptophyta; class Pinopsida; order Cupressales; family Taxaceae; genus Taxus; species Taxus wallichiana. Next base: position 162,870,376 of record CM031236.1, read on the forward strand.
GAAATAAAAATAACCTTTCGTTTATTTGTGCAATTTTTCTTCTCAAAACATTTAACCTATCAAATACTGGTTCATATGAGTATTTTATATATATAAATAAAAATACATATATATTTGAATATACTTATTTTAACAAACAACTTACCCAAAATTTGCTATTCTCAAAATGATGTAAAAAAACAAATATAAAACGTATATATATATATATGTAAATATCTATAAATATTTTTAAAAATTAAATTACATGTATTAAATATATATATATATATATATATAATATTAAATATTTTAATATTGAAGGATTGTATATAATCTAATCGGCTGAATGGAATTCTATAAAAGAAAGTTTATATTGAAATTTGTTATTTGTTTTAATTTTTTTGGAGGCCCATAAGGGCCTCAAAAACCATGTTTTAATTTAAAGAAATATAATAGGGTGGGGTCAACGCCCCACTCCAATCCTTTTCATATATAACGAGTGGGTTGTGGCAATGCCCCCTCCCTCCCCCAACACAAACCCTAAACTCTATAATAGAGAGGCTCAACTCCTTTATTGCGGTGGCCATGCTCACGCCCACAAAGACTCCGGTTATAAGCCCGAACCAACTTTGCTAAGTATTAAAAAGTACTTATTAGATTTTAGGGTTTGTATTTGGGGGCACCACCCCATCCCACTCCTATTATATAAAAAGTATTGCGGTGGGAGAACTGTACACACACACATTTATGTGTGTGTGTGTGTGTGTGTGTGTGTGTGTGTGTGTGTGTGTGTGTGTGTGTGTGTGTGTGTGTGTGTGTGTGTCATTGTTAAAATGGGATGCATTTCCTCACGATGACTTAAATAAATCTGGGTTATTTAAAAACAAGTGAAAAAAAAAAAAAAAGAGTTGTGGAAACCCTCGTTAGCTTTCATGGCTTCTATGGCCTCCATCCTTCCTTTTCCCCAAACTTACAAAAGTGAAATGAAGATATTAGGTCATATAAGGAAAAAAAGTCAACATAAGGATTTTTAGGTCAATATAAATCCAATTGCTCTAAATGAGTCAATCCTAGGAATGTGATTGAATCCAACCAAATTTTAAGTTGTGGTTTTTGTGGAAATGAATTTTCTAATAAATTGAATGGGGTAACCTAGGGGGTTGAATATGTTTTTAAATTTAGGACATTTAAATTGGCTTATTGAAGTAAAGTTTCTCATGGGATATCTTTCTTAATTAAAATTAAATAAGGGGGTTAAAAGGGACAAGTGTAAATGTGAAAATCAAAATAAATAAATTAATGATGTGGCCTAGGTATTAATTGCCTAGGTGGGTAAGGTTGTTATAATAATGAATGATTAGAAATTTTACTAAGGACGAAGGTAGATAAATAATACTCTTATTTTTCATAGAAACTAATTAATCACAATGAATGATTTTTCACCTTGTAAGGATTAGAAAAAATTAAAAATCCCACACATTCTTCCGTACTAAATTAATATAATTTAATGTTGGTTTTTTGCATTGAAATTGTGGGTGTTACACGCTTAACTAATTATATACATGTGGATGGGGATCTATAAATTTTGTTTTTTTATTAAATTGGGTAAAAATAGATTTTGAAGGGATCGAGAACCCTATACAACCGAAAGATAAAATTCAGGCCCAATAAAGAAACATCAAAATGTAAGGCCCATAGGCCAAAAAAGGAACAACCAAGCAAACCAAAACCCATAAACAAGAAATCACTAAAAAGAGAACCAAGGTAAGAAGGTCAAAGCATCTTGGCCCGCAGACCATGGAACTCTAACAATCATGGTCTTTCCCTTTATGAGATCTAAGGCTCATCTTGAGAGGAAAATTTCCATCTTTTCCTTTCTTTTTATAGTTCACCACCTTCCAACCCTCCCCCTATTGGGATCTTCATTCTCATCCAAGTTGATAAGAATTAAAATTTTAAGAGACTCAATATTTTGACCAGGAGACTGATCATTATCGGGTAAAGTGGGTAGAGAGGACCCACCCTAAAACCACCCATTCTTCTCTTCCATTATATTTTCCTTCTCCTCTTCCAACTTCCCAAAGATGACTGAAACTTTTGAGTGATCGTTGTCCTCATTAGCATAAACAATCAAATTACATTTGACAAAATTCTTCCACCATGATACCCTACCTTTAATCTACTTCTTGATGATGTGGCAATCATAAAGTAGATGGCCAAGGGAGAAAAATTTCTACATTTGAAGGGGAGACCTTCATAATCCATATTTTGATTCCATATTATTTCCTTGACTTTGAGCTCCACCGTGGTAAGAAAATCAGCCATCATATCCATATCCACTAGAATACGAGCATATGTGGTATGATCAAAAGCTTATGTCCTAGGATCAACATCAAGGAATTTACCCAAAGCACCCCCATGGACCTGAAGCATTCCTCACTCTAGAAGTTTAAGGGCTAATTAGGAAGCCTTATCCACATAGGTCTGACAATAAATATTTCAATAACCGGGTTAAATTTGGGAAACCAGGGCTTCCTAAGGAGATGATTGCATTGCTTCAAACAAACATGGCCTTGAGAATTTCTCTAATGTATATATTAATAATTAATAGGAATAATTGTCAGTTAAAGTAACACTTGTTGAGTATTAGATTTGTCTTAGTAGCATCCAACTTAAAAAACCTTATTTATTAATTATTTTATAAATTATTAGGATTTCTACAATTAAATTATGATTTTTGTTAATAACGTAATTGTTAAAAAAATACAACTAATTTACTTTTTAGAAATAATGAAAATAGAAGATACTTGAGCATATAAAAACTTGACATATTAGAATAAATTTCAACACATATTATAAGGGTAGATACAAAGTCAATAACTTCAAATATTATTAATATAATATATGTTGGATACATCGAGACATAGGGAATATTAAATCTTGACATATATATATATATATATATATATATATATATATATATATATATAAATTATATGGTTATTGAAAAATTTAAAATGTTAGAGGATTATTTAAGAACTTGAATCTTCAATTTCATTCAAAGATTTGATGAACCCTTTCCATTGGTGTATTCATTGATGTCAAGTAGCATTGATGGAAAATGAGTGAATGGTGAAGTGAAGCTCACTCAAAGGTATGAAGCCTTATTGGAAATTCTTTCTTTTAGGTACATTATGAATCCTAGGAGAGATGGATGAAAGATGGAGCTGGAGATCAAGTGAAGAAGAATTAGAAGAAAATCCCCAGACAATGATGGGTTTTTTCTATACTCTTTTACTTTTAACTTCATTCACATGTACTTATTTATGCATTAGTTATGAGTTACATCCCACAACTTGTGTGCAAAACATTATACTTCTTAATAAATAAATCACTTTTTTTTTTTTTGGACTTGATATGTATACTTCTTTTTGATTTCATCTTTATGACATGTATTGACTGTATACTGAAATAAAAACTCAACTACATATTTAAGTGTATCTAAACATGAAGGGATGATGACATTTAATGTACCTATAACTTGAAATGAATCTACTTGCATGAAAATTTCAACTTTGTTTATCGTTACCAAGTTCAACCTCTCACATAAACTATAATTCCTGGCTTCATCAAGAAAATGCATGGTCCTTGGGGATTTTTTTTTTTGTTGGAGATGAACATGGAATGGAAGTGTATGTGTTGTAGATTACATGTAGGTAATTAATTGTTACAACTAAAAACATAATAAAGCTATAATGCATCCCCCTAGTTAGGTCCACTTCATCAATGCCATCCATCATAACAAATTTATGAGGTTCCCATGTTTGTATAAGTGAAAAAAATTTCAGCATGTTCATAATAAGGAGGCTTAAGACCATGTTTTTAGTAGTCTATGATGCTCAAATATGGGGGTAGAATAAGAGTGATGCCCGCAGGTGTGAAAATGAGGTTCATTTTAGTTACATGATTCCATCATCGGGTAATGAGGTGATCATATAGAAATCACCTATCAAAGATGGAGAGACTTGTGAGGATTTGTGGAAGCATGTGAACCAATAACATGAGTGTAAGATCCAAAATAAATGTTAGATGAAATGGTTTTAATTATTGGATATGTGGTGGTCAAAAGAACAAATGTTGATGACTTAGGAAGCTAATTGAATGTAGTACCACTTTGAGGTAGGTGAGATGATGTAATTATTAATGAGATAGGTAAATTATGTGAATGAAAAATTATCATAGGATTTGGACGAATGACACCCTTAGAATTTGGTGGAGGCAAAAAATGAACAGAAATATATGTACACTTATGTGGAATGGGAGAAAAAAACCGCTCATTAGATTAAGAGACAAATTTAATGATACCAATATCATCTAATTGTTCCAAATTTTCAAGAAGGTCATAAAAATCATTATCTCGATGGCCATTGATGTGGTGGAATTCTACAATAAGTATAATTGTAGTGGTGATGCAAGTGATGAGGCGGATGATCTAGTTTAGAGGGTACGTAAATTAAGCACATATCAATAAGAGAACATAAAAAATAATTAATATTATCAATATGTTCAAAGTATAATGATTCCTAAGTAGGAGATGGAAATACTTACGTGGAGATTGACGCGTAAAGTGTAGGAGAATGAGGACACTTGTGTAGTGGAGGGCATAGAACATGCTTATGAGGTTGAGGAGATGAGACCATGAAGGATGCTTAATAGAAGCAGGAGGAGAAGAAGTAGAATGTGATGAAGTAATATAAATAATATAATGGGGATCTATAACATGTACAACAATTAAATATTGTTTTAGATCAATGACTTTATAGTATAAAAGCATAAATTATTCACATGTATCATATTGTACTATTTATTTCAATGCAAGAATCATGCCATGAAAAAGATAAATTTCTTTGCTAGATTGATAGGGTGAAATAAAAACTAATGCAAGCAATAATTGAGGTGTAAAATGTAATCTAGAATGGGTTGTTTATTTCCTTGATGCAAGCTTGATAAGCGGTCATGTGTAACTCTAGCACTATTCTTAAGTATGAAGCATCTAAGAAAAACATCTTTCATATCATAATAGGTACTAATATATTCAGAAGTAAAATGATTATATAATTGAATATCACCATCAAAAATACTATGAATAAAATAGTTTAGTAAAAATTTATTGTTAGAATAAGAATCCATAGCTAAATGATAGTGATTGATTTAAGTAAGGACTGCCATTTTCATTAAAACACGAGAATGTGGGCATGATAAAATACTTAGCAAAAGTTTAATTGTGGATTTTCTTGGGAATAAAATTTCCATGAGGATATGTATTGTTAATGAAAGCATAATAGGATTTTATTTCGAGAGTAAAATATTAGCCTTGAGATTGCAACTAGCCAACAACACGCATGAGTGATAAAATATCATGTGAAGGAATTGTAGAAGAAGTGAAAGGAACATGATTGTGTTAATGTTTGACATTGTGAGTGATCATGGGAATGTAGGAAGAAGAAGTAGATGTGGAGGAGAAGAAGAAAATAGAATAAAATAATAAATGATAATAGATTAAGTAGAAAAGATATCTATAGAAGAAAGAGGTGGAAGATGAGGATAAGAACACGGAATATCAACAGAAATGCTAGCATTATTATTAGATGAAATAAGAAGAGGTGAACTTGTAGGAGTGGTAGAATCATCAAGAATGATATTGGAAACAATTTCAGAAGTGGAAGAAAGTGGAGTGGAAAATTCACATCTAGCAATAATATTCTCACTACTAGGTTCATGATTAGAAATATAATCAACATCACTATCACATAGATTTTCATATGTAATTAGTTCATCAAGAGAATCATCAACATATATAGAAGTAGGAGAACTAGGAGAAGATATACCTTTGCAATTATTGGAGATAAATTCAGCAATAAAAGGGACATGAGATATAGATTTACATTCATATTGACTAGTATTAGAAACATCATCATGAATATGTAAATTTTCAATATTAGAAGTTACATTATGCACATATGTAGTGTCACAAATAAGACCAAGCATATAATTTATGACCATGTTATCAAGTTCTATAAGAGGAGGAGGATATGGTAGAGAACCATGGGTGGTTATGGAAGAACAAGGATCACATGAAGAGAAATTTTGAGGACGTAAAACGATCAATGCTAGAGTTTTCAAAAGTAGGAGGAACGGGACTTTCATGGGAAAGAATCCATCTTTGAACGTTTTCATCAAACTAAACATTATGATAACATGCATTAATTTAAGCCTCAATAACATCTTCAAGGATTGGACTTACGTGAACATGATACAAAGATTTACTAAGGGAGGATGATCTATTTTCATCCATGAGGGTTTCTTGGATCTTAGGGAAAGGATTTATAAGAGAGGGTTAACCAAGTGATATAATAAACATTCAAATATTATTTATTAAATTTAATTTTAGAGTCATTATGAGAAATACAAAACTGAATAAAACCACTAAACACTCTAAAGATACAATCATGTAAGAAAATGAGAGAGATATGGTATATATCCGATTTTCACTTATCTGGAACAAATCTAAACTCAGATAAATAATGAATGAGATGGGTAGTGTGTCATAATTTCATTATATAAATTATGGAAGTTATAAAAGAGATGAACACATGGTTGTGGGAAAGTTCAAGGGTGGGTGCGAGACAACTCCCGGGCACTTTGTTGACTTCATAAATTTTCAAAATATGATTTTTCTAGTGTCATTATGGTTTCACAGTTTTCATTTTTTATCAAATGTATGTTGCAATTAGATTGTTGAATTACCTATAACCTGCAACAAAACCCTAACTACCAAAGCACAAGCTCACAAACACATCAAATTGAAATGAAAATACAATATGTGAAGTGGGAATAATCTTGGCACTCATCCAAAGGATGAAGTTATGACCAATAACTACACTACATTTAAGAATCCATGTAGTTTTATGTACCTATGTGTGCAATAGTACTCCTATATTTCCCTCACATCAATGATGCCAAGAAAGTGAGCAAAAGATAGATAAAATATGTGTGTGTGTGTGTGTGTGTGGGATGGAATTTGAAACTTCCTTCCTATGCATTGTATGCAAAGTAAATAAATCAAAAAGTTTGTCTCTTTGGTAGTATGTAGATATTATTTCACTTTAAAATTGAGCACCCCTATAATGGTATGCATGTTGTGTATATATACAGATATCTTATTTCAAATTCAACACTAGAGACATGACATGGCAACTAGGACTTCGGGATAGAAATAATAAAACTTAAAACACAACCCCAAATGTGAAAAATATTACCAAGAAAAAGAGGAAAGAAGTTCCTAGGGTGGACAAGAGAACCCATGTACTAGTTTTAAGAATGGGTGTTGGTGTCCTGGGATGAATGAGAATATGTGAAAAGACTAATGAGATAGGGATCCTTATGACCTGAGTTGAATGGGTGTAAAAGTGATAGATGTGAGAAAGGGACAATAGAAACAACCAAAAGAAAAATGATGGACTAGGGAGTGTGTAACCATTGAATACATTTCTTACTTAAGATCTATGTATATAACAACATACTTAGTGGTATAGAAAAATAATAATATTTGTGTGATTTTGTGTTTACAATAGGAAGAAGAATAATCACATTATGAAAGAATTTATTCAGAACATAAAGATATGAAACATGATTTTCTAATAAAAATGCCACATATGCAGATAATGTGTCAAAAAGTGTATGCTAGGACATCAATACATGTTGGCTTATGGTAAATGAAATAAAGGAATGAAATAGGGAAATCATGAGAACTAGACATGGAAAACAAAATTTCAACTAGGTGTATGACGTAAAAAATAATTATACACCAATAAACCCTATGGTAGTAAGGGTTTACATATAAATAGAAAAACAAGATATTCAATCAATGGTCAAGTTAACCAAATGTTTATGCCATAAAAATATAATAAGGTAGAATGTGAGATATGTGAAGGTAGAATATTCTAAATAAATTAATGAACATTAACAATCCAATACATATTATATAGCTACTAATATATTAGAGAGATAGAAATAGATATTATTACTACTATTAAATTGTTCAAGAACATAAAAACTAATTAGGAAGATTGAGATGTATTTTTGGTGCTTTACTTTTATTTTTGAAATGTATGTTGATATTTCATTTTGATTTATATTGTCTAGAAGATCATTGTTATAAGTCATTATAAAGGAATTTGAAGTTTCATTTTGTGTTAGATATTCAATTTTATTAGTAATTCAAGATAATACGTCATACCATAATTATCAAAGGATGTTGACTATTATTTAGGATTTTTTTTTATAAAAATAATAAACGTTCTTTTTTTTAATAAAAGGAAAAATAAATAAATTAAAAACTTAAATTCTACTGAATACAAAATAAAATCAATCATACTAATTTTTAATTGATCACTATCGACATAAAAAACAAAAGTAAATACAAATTGAATTAATTACCTAAGGCTTCGATTAGTATAGTATGTATAGATTACAATGGAGGAGTAAATTACAAAAGGATAGTTCTAGATGGTCTGTGCATCTAGATGGTTTGTGAAATAAAATAATATTTGTAGATCTAGTCTTTGGTGCAATATTTGGTTTGTGTGGACCTTGATTGTTCATCTATCCACATATGCTATTTTCTTTTGATAAATTTATTCTAACACTCCCCCATAAATTTATTCTTCTATGTTCACACAAATTTTAAAAAAATCTCCCCACACTTTATGGGTCCCACCTACCTCTATGGGTCTTATGGCTGATGAGGTACCCATTTACATAATTTCCTTGACCCCTAATTTCTTTGGTGAAAATATTTACAACTTGATCCTTAGTGTTACATAAAGTAGGAAAGTTGAATCACATCATTTTGAATCAATTCTCTGATTTAGTGATGATGAATCTCCACATGTTTAGTTCTTGCATGATAGAAAAGATTCTTTTCCAACTGAATTGTATTTTTTTGTCACAATATAATATTGAAGGTTAATTTTGAGGAAAATTTAAATCATTATGTATTCTCTTCAATCATTCGCTTCACGAGAATCTAATCATGATGAATTGTATTCTTCCTCTTTTGAGGATAATGCATTTCTTGGTTTCTTTTTCTAGACCATGAGATGCCACCAGGTCCAATGATGAATGTAAAACATGTAGTAAATTTTTGATAATCTATGCATCCAACGCAATTAGAATTTGTAAACTCACAAATATACATAACTACCGCAAAATAATCTATTCTAAAACTTTGATTTCCTTTGACATATCTAAAAATTATTGTAGTCACTTTCCAATGAGGAATTTTGGGAGATGACATAAACCTTGAAACTAGACTAATTGCATAAGTAATGGCAGGCCTAGTTATTGTCAGATAAATAAGACTTCCCACTAATTATTTAAATAGTGTGCCATCTACATATTCTGAGTCATCATTTGTTGATAATTTCATCCCCACTTCAACTGGAGTAGTAGCAGCTTTACAATTTTCCATTTTAAATTTGACCAAAAAATCATGTGCATATTTGGATTGAGAGAGTAGTATCCTATCATCTTTCTACCATACTTGTATGCCAAGACAATAATGAAGCAATCCTAAATTATTCATCTCAAGATTTTTACATTATATATTATTTATACAATTAATTAACATGTCATGATTACTTGTAATTATTATGTCATCCACATAAATAAAATTAATTACTAATCCAACATATATTTTTACACATAAGGATTGGGTTTATAGGGACTTTTAAAAAAACCTATATGTTTGAAGTACTCATCATCTTTAAATATGATACCCTTGGTGTTTTCTTTAAGCCAAATAAATATTTCTTGTTAGACAACAAGATTAGATAGATTATTTGATGATTCATTCCAAAACAATAAGAATATTTATACATGTAAAAGGATGGATGGATCCTTGTGTCAACCTGGAAGAGGAATGGATGGGACATTCAAGGAAGAGAGATAGTCAACATTGTATTTTTCTCCAACATTCCCCTTTAATACATTGGTTTTACAAATGTACCCCAAAACAATTCAAATGTCTCCTTGCAAGAGAATTGGTGAGTAATATTAGAGTTGGATGTCATGGTTCAAAAAAATTTCGCAAATGTAGTGACATTCAATCTCAATATGCTTATTTCTTTCATGGAAAACTAGATATATCACAAGCTTCAACACACCATGATTATCAAAATGATTGATGGGAGGATTTTCTTCAGAATCCATGTATCTTAAAAAATATGACATAACCAGATCATTTCACACACAACTTCTCATGTGGGATGCTACTCTTCCTCAGTGAATGAGAGAGAAACACCAACTTTATTCTTATTTATCCATGAGATAGGTCTAGGCATGAGATGAAAATAATAAGCTGAAGTTAATTTTATGTTATCAATGAATCAAGCATACTCCGAGTCTTTATATCCCTATCGAAGGACTTATATTTCTTCTCATACTCTAGACCATACTAAACTTTACCTAAAACATATCTTAACACATGGTTTGTTGCTACCCAGTGACATTTCTTTGGCTCCCGAATGAATTTAGAAAGATAGCTCATAAAAAAGCACAAGTTGGGTCTTGTATAAGTCAAGTACATGAGACTCCAAACAAGCTATATGTAGAGAATAAAATCTACTTGAGGTGAATCCTAGAACCGAAAGATGCAAACATTTTTCCATTAGAGTGGACATAGGTTTCCAAACTGACATTCCATACATTTCTAGGAGTGTCTTGGCGTATTTCATCTAAGAGACAAAAATATAATTGTTCTTTTGTGATATCTCCAAGCCAAGACAATAGGGAAGTAGCCCCAAATCTATCACATCAAATGATTTCTTCAAATCATTCTTCACATCTTAGATGAGATTTTCAGAACTCCCTATGAACACAAGATCACCTAAATATTAGAAAAAGATGAAAATATCTTTGCATATCCTTTCGATATATAGATTTGAGTTAAAGGGGTTACGAGTGAATCCATGTTGCCATAGGTGATCATCTCTTTTTGTTTATGAGGCCCTAGGTGCTTATTGATTAATTCCATAAAAATACCTAATCAAACAACATACCTTTTGAGGATGTTTCTCATCAACAAATCCTTCTGGCTGGGTCATGTATACCTCTTCTTTGAGATAACCATTCAAGAATTTTTTTTTACATCCATCTACTAAATTTTCCATCTGTTTTGTGTTGCCAATGCATAGACAAATCTGACCTTTTTTATCTTTGTAGAAGGTGAAAAGGTCTCATCATAGTCAATTCTTTCTTTGAGCATAACCCTTTACAACTAGTTATGCTTTTTACTTGTCAATAGATCCATCTACCCTATATTTTTTTCAAAATCAACTTGGAGATAATGTCCTTCTTACTTGTAAGAATATCGACAAGTTCTCATGTTTGATTTTGTATCAATTATTCATATTTCGCAGCCATGGCCTTCTTCCTCTCTTGTTGACTGAAGGCCTCATGAAGTGAATTAGGTTTAGTGCTATCAACCACTGAACTCATGAGTGTGATATTTACCTCATTTCTCGCATGTCTTCTCATACAAACTCTTGATGAATATTCTATAAGATATTTCATGTGGGAGTCTCTCATAGTGCTTTGGACCCACTTTGGATGATGACACTGTGGCTAGTGTGAAGAATTGTTTTCTAAATTCTCAAGATCAATAAACAAATCTCCTTGTAACTCACCCTTATCCTTTGAAGAATGCCTATGCCTATCATATTGATTTATAAACAGTATATGAGAGGAGGTTGGTGGTGAATATTACTTTTGTGGAAATGATTCAAATGGTTAGTCATCATAAATGAAATCTTTTCTCTCATATATCTTCTTTGTCTCAGATCCATGAGATGATATGCTTTTGAGGTTGTACTATACCCCAAAAATATGCACTGGCATGTTTTTGGATCAAGTTTATTCCTCTTCTTATTTGAAACATGCATATATGCAGTACATCCAAAAATCTCAAATGAGAAATAGAAGTTTTACAATTACTCCATACCTCTTTTGGTGTCTTGTCCTTCAAGATCTTTCTAGGTGCTCGGTTAAAAAGATATACAACATTTTGTATTGCTTCTACCCAAAATATGTTGTCAAAATTCATAGTCGAAAGCATGTAACAAGCCATTTATAGAGCCCATAAAAAAATCACTTGAGACCAAGGAAAACCTAGGTTTAGTTAGGAAAGGTTAAGGAGTAATTTTTTTAGTGTTCCCAACAAAATTTTAGAGTCCCATACAACAGTTATCAAACATCCTACATAACACTAAGAGAGTGAAAGACATCCCGAACATAGATAGGTTATATTCTTACGGGGCATGCAGAAGAGAGGCACGAGGAGATAATTTTTTCTCCGGGCATGAAATATGGGTGTGAAAGAAACTCCTTTTCTCCCAGGTGTAGAAGAGACTCATTTTTTTCACAATCATGCAAGACAAGTGTAGAAGAGACTCATTTTTCTCATGAACATGCAAGACAAATGCGAAAGAAGCTCGGAGTGTGCAATATGGGTGTGCAAGAGGCTCTAGGTGCACAAGAGGCTTTTTCTCTTATGCTAACTTCAGAAGGCCATAACTTTTGATAGGGAACTCTGGTTTTGGAAAACGATGACTTTTTGGAAATCTCTCGATATTCTCTTTGCATAACAACATTAATAATTTAATTTGGATAAAGTTTTAAGGTTAAATTTAGAGAAAATTCTCTCGTAAGATTTTAAAATGAAGACTCGTAACATTTGAATTATAAGATTTTGTTCAATTCAACCTCATTCCTTCCTCAATATGCCAAATAGACATGGAGGGTTTCTCTTAGAGGGATTTAGGATGGATTTCTAGGTTCATTGTTAGATTGAAGGTCGCTTCAAAATTTCTCAATTTTTCCAAAGCAGAACCTGTAGTTTTGCCTTTATCCGATTTGAAAGGATCCTTAACCATTTCTTAAGTGGTTTATTTTTTTTGGGGGCACCTTAATAATATTAATTTCATTTTAATGTTTCATTATAATGTTCATTACTATAGGGGTCACTCTGTGCATTTTGAATAAAATAATTACCAGTTTGATAAGTTGTCTAACAGAGCTCTAATACTTCAAAATCAAATTGATCTATTTGCATTTACTAAGCTTAAAAATTCATTCATTCAAAAAAATCTAACATACCCAGTTGATTTAAATCAAAATCTGCAAAATCCAAAAGATATAGTTCTGATTTCCATATCATACTTTTCAAAAGAATAGAGTAATGTATTTTTCATACCTATTTCAGATTTCAATGGAGATTTCATAATGCATTTCAACAATCAGATTTTAAATACAACAGTTCCATTTGAGGAATATAATACAATATTTTATTAATTCAAAATGATATCCTTACAATATTCCTTTATTTTTATTCATTGAAATACAACATACAGAATACAAACCTTTCCTTGCTTTTATTCAAAACCATAATATAGTGCACGTCTCTTTCACTTTTCAAATTAAAACTATCATAGCCTATACAAAACATCTATCCATCACAAAATATATTACATTTTCATCCACTTCTAGTGAAAAAAAAAAGGTTTTACAAATAGAAATCTTACAAGGGACTATCAAAACCGCCATTTCCTTTGGTCCGAACAACAACATGTAGATCCATCATTCTCCAATTTTGATCACAACAAAGGTAGGGAAAGGAAACACTTTCCACCCAACAAAGACAGCCAATGAAATGGTAAGTGATCCTTCTTCATTGGCCCCTGAGCCCAAACCACAATGCAATAGGAAATGTGACTCAAATCATGGCAACAACAGGCTTCCACATCACAAAGGAAATATTTCAACATGCACATTTCATATTAAAACATAGTCCAAAACAAACAACAATTTTACAATCGCATGAAAGACAACAAACAAAACTCAGGATTCTTCATGCAAGCCAAAGGACCAAGAAACTATGGGGGATGCCACTTATGCCTCCCAAAGGGGAAATGGGTATCACCACCTAAGAAAAAACAACCAAAATACATATCATTTAAAGTCCCCTGATATACCCTTATGCCTCCCCAAGTACCCCTTATTTCTCACATTTACTTATGCGTCCCCAACCTCCTATGGCACCCCATAATGAGTAAATAAATGCAAGATATTTATTTTTACAATGTGGAACAAAATCCCAATTCCCTCAACACTTATACCACCCAAAAACACTTATGCCTCCCTTGAGTGTACCCCATAGTCTTTTCCTACACCATCCCTAAGCCATCTACCCAACCATCCAACAAATAAAACATCACAAGAGCCAATATCCTACCTATCCATAATGGAGTTTGTTCCAAGGTTGTAAAACAACAAGCTTTCAAAAGAAAAATAGTCCAAGAGATCAACAATCTACAAGCATACAAAAACTCCAATCTTTTCCAAAAGTAAGAGCTCGCAAAACAACAAAAGAAGTTTCCCAAAATGAAGTATATAAAAGTGAAGTAACCCAAAAACAAGTTAAAGAATTCCAATTTATAGAAGAGTGAAGGGAAGCAGATGAGGTGGATCCATGTAGGATGCCACATCACACATCCTCAACCCCAACACAAAGATTCAACTTCATTCTCCAAAGCATATTAAATAGGTGGGTGAATAATATGATAGTTATACTTACACACTCAAATCAAGCCCACACCCCAAAGGGATAAAATTAAAACATGTAAGAAAAGTGCAATAAAAAAATTCAACAATGTGACTTACAAAAATGCATAAAGAAGAGCTAATTTTAACTCTCCAACCATAGGTAAGGTTGGTATATAAATTTAAAAGGCATGGGACAAGTTTAACTTGTCCCACAAGCCTCTAAAATCATCCTCCAAGGAAAAATTCGAATTTCAAAGAAGATGAATTGTTTCATACTCAAAAATCAACTTACATATCTCTTACACATCGCTTACCGAGGATGAGATCTAACTAGCCCTCTGTCACTCAAATGTGGAGAAATGGATAGAACTCTCATGAGGATTTGATCTATCCTCACTAGTTTCCATTTTCCCTTCAACCAAGGTAAGAGAACCCTTTTGTAGCTTTTTGTTTATGGAGGGATATATCCTTCCTAATGAAGTTGTTAAGGATACCTTGAAGAAAATATGATCAATGCAACAAAATATAACTCTCACGAGTTGTCACTCTAGATAGTGGAGATATTCTCTAGGTAAGGTTCAGGCTACTAAAGACATTTGGAATCCTGATTGTTTCTGCATGTTTTGGTAATGAAAATTGTGCATTTTTACACACACAAGACAAAAGGGGGTAGTATGGGTAGGATTGGTTTTTTTAAATGAATTTTTTGTGGCGGTGAGGAAGAACGAACCTGATTTTCCAGATATTTGAGAACTCTTACAAAATGGAAAGTCTAGACAATGGAATGCTTCAGAATAGCTAAAATGTTCCTTTAACCAGAAAATGTGTTTACACTTTTTCACATAATCAATGAAGTTTTCAAAAAGAAGGTTCGAGATAGAAAACCCAACAAAGTATTGAGATCCAAACCCAATCACATTTGAGGTACACCTAGAAGCTTACAGAAAATCTCTGTCAATAGATGAAAGAAAAGTGATTTTAAATTAGTTATTTCATTCCCGTGATGAAATCCCTTCGAGAAGTGAAATTTCAGATGACACTAAACTTTCACAAGGATTGAGACACGTGTGATTGAGACAGATTTTGATGCAAGATCGCAACAGATTAAGAAAAACTATTTGTAGACATTCAAAATAAAACAAACACATTTTGCATAAAATCCACATAGAATAACTCGAATTTGATTGAATTTATCAACAGGGGAAAGTTTATAGAATAATCTGAGAGCTTGTCAATGGTTGTACAATTACAACCACCTTAACATGATCAAATTCAATACAAAACAGATTCTCAAATATCTTCTCAAAAAGGATGGGCTCTATCAAGATTTCTATTAAAAAAATCAGTGGCGACCCCTAACATTTACAATAGAGCCCATTTTCCCCACAAAAATCTAGACACGATCGCCACCAACGCTCACCATGATCACGATCACAATTCCGAGAATCAAATTTGTAAAAGGTTGTCATGTGCTTAAGGGGGAAAATCTCATTGAATATCTCCAACATTTAAATCCTCCTCTGGTAGATCAATCTTTCTTCAACTCTCCAACCACTTCCATCCCTAATCTGTCAAATCTGGTTCCTTACGTGCTCGGGAGAAGAAAAATAGAAAATCATATTGAGCCTGATAGTCAAACCATTTTATTGGTGAAAGACATCTCCAGACATCCCCACCAAACTCAAATATCAATGTTAACTCTCCTCTCTTTTTAGCATGTAGGAAATACCAAGAAATCATGAAGACTCACACTTCTAGGAGCGCTTCAATAAAAATGGGGAAAATATAATTGGACTCATAGTTTCCATTGATCTTCACTTTGAATTTGGGCCGTCCGCGTGGAAGATTTGATTTTAAAAACAGCCCGGGGTTTCCTTTGACCTTTTACAAATTTTTGAAGAAATGGAAAAATTTCACATTTTTTTCCACACCTCCGCCTTTGAGAAATGAGCGACACTTGTCCCAATGTGGGTCCCGAGTAAAACCGTGTTTCCTTTTTAACTTTTAAATCCTTTTCCCAAAAAGGAAAATTTTTCCAAATTTTCCTCGAGAGTCTACATCTCTACCATTGACTAGAGAAAGATTTGACATTTCCTCTATCAAGCTCGTGGGCCATTTTGATGTTTTAATCCTTTTGATGATAAGAGGCAAAAGTTATAAGTTTCCCACAATGGTCTACCTCCCCTACCTTTTGACTTGAAACAAACTTGACTAATCCTTTGTCGTGCTTGCGGGCCATGTTTGATATTTTAACCCTTTTTTTAAAAAGGGGCAACAATTCTAAATTTCCCTCAATGGTCCGCTTGTCCACCCTTTTGACTTGAAACAAACTTTGGTGATCCTTTGTCGGGCTTGCGAGGCCATTTTTATAGTTTTACCTGTTTAGAAAAAGGGGCAAAAATTCTAAATTTCCCCTATGGTCCACTTCCCCCGCCTTTTGACTGTCGAGAATGCCACTTGTCACAATAGCACATTTTGACATGGTCCCCAAAAGTTAATACCTTGAATGAGTGTGGGTTTGCAACATGTCTTGGCCAAGAAAAAATTGTTTGAAGGCTTAAAGATCAATGGAAGGTGCCATGTGTTAGGGTCCGAGGCCATCTCCTTTGGTCGTTGAAAAGTCTAATCAAAATGAAAAGTGAGCAGAGGCCTCCAAGTGTCCTCTTAATTCTTATTTAAAATGAAGCTTAAGGGCCGGTCACCAAAGATGTGTGGGTCCTCCATGTGTCCCATACCTCCAAAAACCCTTTTGAAAAAAAACTAAGTATGGGAATACCCGGCAGAAGCTTCCATGTGTCTCGTCTCCACAAACTTTATCCATTTGCATAAAAATTTATCTAAGTTAAGGAAAATAAACAAAAACATCCACGTGTCCTCCCGACGCTACCCAAGGCCAAACCAAAAAGCAAATCTTCAAACGAGCGTCATTCCTCCACGTGGAAAAATTTTAAGTTGAGGATTTTCACAATTTTTTTCAAGTACCCAGCTAATCCGTGTCCAACCAAAAGAGGCCACGTTCCCTATTGATGCAAGGATGTGAATTTGACAGGGAGAAATTCCTTTCAAACCATAGAATACATAAAAATGACCATTTGAGCCCAGAAATGAAAATTTCTCCAAGGACAAAATTTAGGAATGTTATAAGCCTCAAATACGTTCCTTAGAGATACATGCATTCATCTTTCTTCAATTATTTAATGAAAAATGACAAGGACAAAAAATCTCGAGTGTGGAGAATGGAAATAAAGGGAGAACCCAAGTTTTTAGATGAACAGAGAACAAGAGACCCAAATTATAGACCTTTTCTAGAGGAACAAAGAAACGAGAAGTCAAACATGGACCCATACGTGATCTATGACCCAGGAATAGATTAAAAATGGTGACATAAATTAACCAGGCATAACACGGGAAATAGAAAGTGACAGAGGCCGTAAATTGATAGATTTTCAAAGGCAAAATGGGGTGAGACTATTTTGAGCACCAACATTGGCTCTGACTCGGGGATGGTCACTCCCTACGAGTGTGACAAGAAAAAGGTAGAAAAAGTGCTAGAAATATCCATTGGGCAATGGATTCATCTTGTAGAGTAGAGAAACAAATCCATCTCCAAAAACAAATAGTTAAACTAGCAAAAACTAGTCACCAAGGACCAAAATGAGCAAAAACA
This sequence comes from Taxus wallichiana var. yunnanensis, assembly GCA_018340775.1. Taxonomy (NCBI): domain Eukaryota; kingdom Viridiplantae; phylum Streptophyta; class Pinopsida; order Cupressales; family Taxaceae; genus Taxus; species Taxus wallichiana. The sequence goes on from CM031236.1 coordinate 162,888,683, forward strand.
CAAAAGACATGAAACAAACATTAAACTATACACTATACAATAGCTTTTAAATTTGATTCAGGGGAATCATTCCTAGAAATGCTTCATATTCCTGCCATTAATAGGTAGTTCGAGAAATTCACCATCTAAGTCCATTAAGAAGAAGGTATGTTCACCAATTCTATTATCAATGGAGTATAGGCCCATACATAATGAGTGAACCTTGCCATGATTGCCCTTATCTTCATGCATACTATCCCATAGCAGCACAAGATATCCAACATTGAAAGCCCTAGGAGTTACCTTCTTGTCAAATAAATTCTTCAGCCTTGCTATGAACCTTACATGCTTCTTGTGGGATTCCCTCCTCTCTTCATCAAGCTCAACAATATGGTTAATACGAGCATCATAAGGACTAACCTCTTGATCTTCTAGCTATTGAATAAAATGATATGAGGATAATTTCATATGAAGGGGAAACAGAGCCTAAGTCCCATATACCAACTCAAATGGACTCTTTCTAGTAACTCTCTTGATAGTGATCCTATCTGCCCAAACAACAAACTTTAACTGTTCACCCCATTTTCTCTTGTTCAGCTCCAAGGTTCTTCTGATAATCTTCAGTAAATTTTTATTACTGGACTTAGCTTGTCCATTTCCTTGGGGATTGTAATTAGAGGCATATGTCAAGTTGATCCCATACTCCTTGCACATTGCCACAAAATGTTTAGCCCTGAAACTCATGGCATTGTCAGCTACAATTTTGACTGGCACTCTATACCTGCAAATCATGTGATTCAACACAAAATCCATGACAATTTGGTGTGTTTCCTTCTTGGTAGGGATTTCCAGCACCCATTTAGTAAAGTATTCTCGTGAATACAAGAATCCACTTATAGCTTGACACTTGAAGGGTCTGAAATCTCACTAACGAAATCCATTCCCATGCTTGAATAGGGCTTCAATTAATACAGACGCAAAGGTAGGGAGCACAAGCTTTCATTCTTCCAGAGAAATGATGGCAAATCTCACATCTTCTAACCAATAAGATTGTATCCTTGAAGGGATTTGGACACCAATAACCATTCCTCATGATCTTGTGTACTATGACTCTTACTGAAGAAAGTGCACCCCACAAAATCCTCCATGGAGATCAGTAATTATCCTGGGGGCTTCATCTTCAATGATGCATCTCAAGAGAACTCGCTTAGGGTTCTTCCAAGCTAACCCAAAATCAGTTATGACATATTTTTGGAAGCCAACTTAAGGGATCTTTTATGGGTCTTACTTAAATACTCGTATAAAAGTATAAGTTTCGAGATAAAAATTACATCCTTGTACCACTCAAAACTCATCAACTTTCCAAAAACACATACCCTTTCCTCTTCAACCTCATTTACCTCAATATTTTGCAATTTTCTCTCATCCATAAGCTTAGCCAAACCCAAACCTCTCACCAACTTCATGGTTTGGATATCCATATAATATTCTTGCAACTTATTCACCCACCTACATATTTTTCTTGAGACTTCCATCTCTGACAAGATATCCTTCACCATGGTGTGGGGAACATAAAAAACCACTTTAGAACTTAGAATGTAAGGCCTAAAAACCTTTTTTTCTTTTATTAAGGAAAATGCTTTCTTATCAATAATAGTGTATTTCAGCTCAGCCCCAACAAGGTGTTACCGAAAAGGAAATTGGCCTCTCAAAGCACCTTCATCATCCTTTTGTACCAAGAAAGAAGAAATAGTGTTCTCGAAGCAAAGTAAAATAGTTAGAAAGGCTTCTTATAGTCGGAAGTTGCTAAAATAGAGCCATACCTCAATGCCTCTGTGATCCCATTGAAAGCTTGGATGACAGGCTCCTCCCATTTGATGACTTGGTCCTTCTTTAGCATGGAAGTGATTGGAATGGTCAACTTAGAAGAGTTTGATATGAATCTTTTGATGAAGTTTATCAACCAAAAGAAGGATTGAATTCCTTTCTTGGTTCTTGGAATTGGTTCCTTGTTGATGGCCTCTACCCTTTCTCGGATCAATCATCACCCCTTCTTATGACACAATGTGACCAAGCAACTTTGCCTTTTGCACTCCAAAATGGCATTTCTTTTGATTGATGAGATTCCATATTCTCTACATCTTATCGCATCTTCTCCAAGTGTAGAAAGTGGTCACTTCTCTTCCTAAAAACCACAGGTACATCATCTTGATAAACAAAAACAAACTCATTGATGTAACTAGCAAAAGCAACATCCATTGCTCGTTAAAGGTAGCTCCAAAATTCATCAAACCAAAGGGCATTCTCGACATATACATAGGTCCCCAAGGAGTAGTAAAGTTTGTCTTGATCCTTTCCGATACCTTCACCACAACTTGGTTATAACATGAGAAACCATCCAAGGTAGAGAGTAATTTCAAACCAGATTACTAAGCTGCAGCACGTTTTCCATATTTGGTAGAGGATAATTATCCTTCATTGATGCTCTGTTTAGATTCCTGAAGTCCACACATAACCTGATATCACCATTCTTCTTTCTAAGCGGTATTAGGTTTATAACCCAAGAAATACCTTGTGTGCTAAATAATCCCTCCATATCTTATTTTTTTCAATTCCTCTTGCATTTTAAGAGATAAGAGTGGATTGATTGGGCTCTGCTTTTTTCTGAAGGGCTTTGCATTAGATTCCAAGGGGATATCATGTTGAAAACAGTCATCTCTATATGATTTTAGTTCATAATAGGTCCAAGCCATGCAATTTTGATACTTTTTCAATAATTAGATGTATGACTACTTCTCCTCCTTGCTAAGATTGCTGCCTAACCAAATTTTCCATGGTTTCTCCTTAGTACCAAGATCATAATCCTCAATATCCCTTGAGGCTGCCATATGCCTATTAATAATGCAATCAGCATTATAAAAATTTGATTCAAGAGCAAGGAGCCCTCTAGGAATGGTATTGGTTTTTAGTTGGATGATGCCTTTGCCAAAAGAGGATTCGTTTCCCTCGGTTGTACACACCATTGGTTCCCGATCAATGTATTTATTAGAAAACTCTCCCTTGTTCTGTAAAAATCTTCTGATCTGAGCATCATCATCAAAAACTTGCCAGTTTTTAATGTTGTCAGTAACAGAGGGTCTTGTCAATACCTCAACATCATATTCACAATATGGGGACATTGTACAATTGTCAAACCAATACCCCAACACTGCAAGATTATATGCCAAGTCATTGAACTTCCTATCATGATGCACTATGTTGAATGAATCAAACATCTCAATGAAATCCCAAACTGCATGCTTGTATTGTTTCATTCATTGATTCTTTGTGGCATACAATTTTATGACTTGTTTTACAATTAATTCTAAGTCTCCTTTGACTATTATGTCCCTGACACCATATTTCCAAGGAATTATTAAACCTAACAACAATTCCTCATACTCAGCAATGTTGTTAGTGCACTCAAAGTTGAGTTTGAAGGAAAAAGCAAACTTTTCCTGACCTAGAGAAAGCAAAACAACACCAGCACCATTTCCAAACTTGGAGAAAGCTCCATCAAACAATAAGGTCTAATGAAAACCTACTTTTGAAGACACCTACATTCTTCAATCATGTTCTCCTTCCATCGAATCCTACAAAGTTATCGGAATCAAAATTTGTGTACAATACGTCATAGGATGCATTATTGGGATCCTCAACAAGGTGCAACATCTTATTTTCCCCATACAACATGACAAGGCTTCCCTCAATTGGAATGGTGGCATAGGACATAACCATTTGCAAACTCCAAACAACACTTAAAACCCATTTTATAGACAATAACATACTCCACTTGGCTAGGCAGGTCAACAATGACAACATCAAGTTTTAACTTTCTACGTGGGTAAGCTGTAAGCTACACCACCAAACCCTTCACACATCCTACTACTTTCACTTCTCTGGAGTCCATGGAAGTGCACTTCATATATGTTTCCATCACTTTGATATTCATCTCAATCATGACTTCTAAAGGCATGACATTGCATGATGCCCCTGAGTCAAACATATAGTTGTGGAGCAATTTATTGTTTATGTTCAAAGTGGTGAAGAATGGATCCACATTTAATTGAGATTCCACAAACGAAGTCCCCAAATAAACCTCGTGTGGTTCACCTAGTTCCTCCAACACTAGTGGTGTCTCTAACTCTTCAATGAGTGGAGGAGTCTCAATAATGTTTACATTTTTTGCCTATGGTGGTCTTCTCTTCATTCCATCCCAAGTATTCAAATGTCCTTTTATTGTGCTCGGGGATCTTAAGAAACTCAAAAATTACAACGAGACTTTTATTTGGCTCAAAACTTGGGCAATATCATATGGGACAGACTTTGGCAAGGCAACATTGGAAGGAAGGTGACACACTCATTAGGTGGTACAAGATTTTTGATAGCTTGGGCATGGGGAGGGTATGATTTTTGTTTCAAATAGTAGGGTTTTTGGCAGATGCATATTTCTTAGGAGCCTCTTTAGGAATGTTTGAAAGTAAGGGAGATTTTGGCTTGGCTTGAGGCCCTGTCCCTTTGGAAACCCTACTTCTTGTGTTGTACTCCTTTTCTTGAGCCACAACAACATTCATCAATAGTTTCCTATCCTCCTCAGATGGGATTCCTCCATCATAATTCTTTATCATTAAATCCCTTAAATATTCAAATTCATTATTGGGCAATTCAAAATATTGTATAGTATATAATTCTAAAGTATGAAAAGGAGGAAGAAGTGGTACCCTTTGAATGCAGTCCCAAAGAGTGGCAATAAATTAGGAAATTATCACCTCGAGTTAAAGTTGCCCCTAATTGTGAGATAGTGGAACAACCCATCATGTGGACATTATTATCATTATCATCATCAACTTATTCTTCTTCATAAAGAGCATGGGGCATGAAACATTTGTCACACCAATCAATGACCTATGTATCTTCCATAACATCAACTCGACACCTAAAGGATCAGGTACCATTTTGTTTCCCTATCGTGGGACTATCTATTTCCAAATCCAATAGGTTCCTTACCTCTGTCATCAGATCTTTGGTGATTTTTAAACCTGTCTTAGCTTTTTTTGCTTTTGTTGACCTTGTGAGCTCGCCGATTCCTTTCTCATCCCGGAGCTAGTTTGTAGGAAATTTCTTATACAACCCCTGTAAAAGTCTTCACAACTTCTTCCAAATCAATGACCTTGCTTTTACGAGGTTTTCTTGGGTTAATTATTTTTACACCCTCCCTTTTGGAGGCTTTCGAATTGCCTTGATATTATTTTCAATTTGTAAAGCCATAGTGAAGGCCTGCCTAAAATTTGTAGGGTTCTTGTCCCTTAAGTAGTATGTTTCCCTTTTATCAAATGCATCATAATATTTGATCAAACATGACTCATCACATGGTCTCAAGTTAATAGGAAATCTTCTCAAAGTCTTGTTGAACCTTGTGTTGAAATCATGTACTGAATCATTAGGATTCTTCTTGATATTTTCAAATTTTGATAGAAGAAACCTAGGGTCAGTTCTATCACCATACTGCAATCTAAAGGAATTGTTCATCTCAGTCCAAGAATCAATAGAGTTATCTGGAAAATCTTTATACCAGTCCCTTGCATCCTCTTCCAAAGTGTGAACAAACAATTTGATGTATACATCTTCATGTTCAATCTCAAATTCTTCCATCATGTTGATAAAAATCTTTAACTACTGATCACCAGTTATAGCATTGTTTCCCTGGAACTTTGGTAGTTTGTTCCCTACATCTTTAGGTACTACATTTGTATAACCAGTCATTCCCACAAAATTTATAGGTCCTAAGGTGTTTTAAAAAAATGAAGGTCTGGGTGGGGGATGAGCTATATCGATTCAAGGAGGTGATCTTGGGGGAGAAACAAATCGATAAGGGGTAGGGGTCTTTGAAACACACCAGTATATATTTCAAAATGGATACCCTTTAAAGGCCTTGTTTTTTGGAAATCCCTACCAGCTTCTGAAAAGATAGGGGTAGAATGAGAACCAAAATTTTCAAAAGAAAAGAAAGGCCCTTCTCCATTTGGAGAATTCAATTCCAAAAAGAGGATACGATTCACAAGAACTTGAATAACAGTCTTCAATGATAGGCCGATCACTCAAGAATGGGGATATCTCTTCTTAAGCTGTTGATCTCCCACAACTCTCCAAGCTCTTCTTTCTTCTGACTTTGTTTTTCCTAGCTCTGGAAATAGTGTCCCAGTAGGATCCTTAGAGAAGAAATATCTTCTTCCTTCCATTTTTGTAAATATTAGTAACAAATATTACTTTGACAGAGTTTTAAGACACTAGTCCTCATCAAAACCAATTCAATAGGGATTCTCCACTAAGGATCTCCACCTTAGTTGTGCAAATGCACTAAAATATGATCAGTCAAATTCTGTCAACACTAGAAACTTGAAATGAAAGATATAACCTTCCTTTATCAAGATTTATTAGTGAATCCTAGTGCAAAAGCTTGTAGAGATTTGAAAAGTTGCATACAACAATAGGGTATAAATATGAATTGTGATCACTATGTCCCCTGGTAGTGGCGCCACTTAGGTGTTGGTACCCAAATTAATTCTCCCTCAAGGTTTGAGCAACATCACTAGCTTGACATGAAGCTTAGAGACAGATAGTTCATGGTGAGTCATTTTGTAGCTGGGGATGAGATCTAACTGACCCTCTATCACTCAAATGTGGAGAAATGAATAGCACTCTCAAGAGGATTTAATCTATCCTCACTATTTTAGGTTGTTCCTTTCAACCAAGGAAAGAGAACCCTTTTATAGCCTATTGTTTGTGGAGGAGGTGGATATATCCTTCCTAATGAATTTGTTAAGGAGACCTTGAAGAAAATATGACCAATGCAATAAAATCTAACTCTCATGAGTCATGTCACTCTAAATAGTGGAGATATTCTCTAAGCAAGGTTCAGCTACTAAAGACATTTGGAAACCTCATTGTTTCTACATGTTTTGGTAATAGAAATTGTACATTTGTAAACACATAGGAAAAAAAAAGGGTAGTATCAGTAGGATTGGTTGTTTTAAATAAATTTTTGGTGGGAGGTTAAAACGAACTTGATTTTCCGATCTCTAAAAACTCTTACAAAATGGAAAGTCTAGACAACAAAATGCTTCAAAATAGCTAAAATGTTCCTTTAACTAGAATATGTGCTTCAAAGGAGGCCTATATTAGCACTTTTCACACAATATATGAGGCTTTAACAATAAGCCTTGAGTTATAAAACCCAACAAAGTATTGAGATCCAAACCTAATCACAGATAATCTTTGTCGACAAATAAAATAAAAGTGATTTTAAATCATTTCTTTCACTCCCGGATGAAAGAACTTCGAGAAATGAAATTTTAGATTCCACTAAAAACTGTCACAAGGATTGATGCCTATGTGATTGAGACACATTTTGATACAAGATTGCAACAGTAAAAAAGAAAAAAATTTACGAGACATTCAAAAATAAAACAAACACATTTTGCATAAGATCCACATAAAATAACTCAAATTTGATTAAATTTATCAGCAGTGAAATTTTATAGAACAATATCGTAGAGATTTTGAATGGCTATACACTCACAACCACCTTGCCATGATCAAATTATATATAAAAGAGATATACAGGATTCTCAAACAACTTCTAAAAAAGATATACAAAGCTTCTCAAACAACTTCTCAAAAGGATGGGCTCTATCAAGCTTTCTATTAGAAAAATAAGTCCTAACCCCTACCACTCCAACCTCCAACCATCTCGCATGATAATATTTTTCCATTTAAAAAATTTACAACATAGCCCCTTGTCCCCCAAAAATATAGACATTGAATGCCACAAAGCTTTTGCCACGATCACGATCGTGATTCCAAGAATAAGATCCGTAAAAGGCAGTTTGTCAAGTGCTTAAGGAGGTAAATCTTATTGAATATCTCCCTCATTTAACTCCTCCCTACGGTACATCACTCTTTCTCCAAATCTCCCACCCATTCCGCCCCTAATCTGTCAAATTTGGTTCCTTGCATGCTCGGGATAAGAAAAATGGAAAATCAAATCGAGCCCGATAGTCAGACCATTTTAATGGTGAAAGACATCTCCAGATCTCCCCACCAAACTCAAATATCAACATTAACTCTCTTCTCTATTTGGCATGTAGGAAATACCAAGAAATCATGAAGACTCGCACTTCTAGAAGCATTTTAGTAAAATGGGGGAGAAATCAAATTTAGACTCACAGCTTCCATTGATCTTCACTTTGAATTTGGGTCATCCACGTGGAAGAATCAATTTTAAAAATGATCTTGGGGGTTTCCTTTGACCTTTTACAAACTTTTGAAGAAATGGAAACATTTCACATTTTGTTCCGTACGTCTCGCCTTTGTGAAATGATCCCGACACACATCCCATGTGGGTCCAAATGGAAGCACACTTCCCTTTTCACTTTTAACTCCTTTTCTTACAAAGGGAAAATTTCCAAATTTCCCCCAAGAGCCTGCATCTCCACCATTGAATGGAGCAAGCTTTGACCTTTCCTCTATCATACTCATAGGCCATTTTGATGATAAGAGGTAAAAATTCTAAGTTGCACCTGATGTTCTGCCTCCCCGCCCTTTTAACTTGGAAAAAACTTTGACCGATCCTAGTTTGGGCTTGTGGGCCATTTTTGATATTTTAACCCTTTTGAGAAAAAGGGGCAATAATTCTAAATTACCGGAATGGTCCGCTTCCCCGCCCTTTTGAATTGAAACAAACTTTGACTGATCCTTTGTCGGGCTTGTAGGCCATTTTTGATATTTTAACCCTTTTGAGAAAAAGGGGAAACAATTCTAAATTTCCCTCGATGGTCCACTTCCTCACCCCTTTTGACTTGTCAAACTGCCATGTGTCTTAATGGTGCATATTGAGATTGGTCCCAAAAGTTGAGACCTTGAATGAGCATGGGCTAGACACGTGTCTTGGCCTAGAAAAATATATTTGAAGGCTTAAATATGAATGAAAGGTACCATGTGTTAGGGTCTGAGGCAATCTCCTTTGGTCATTAAAAATTCCAACCGAAATGCAAAGTGAGTGGAGGCCTCCAAGTGTCCTCCTAGCACTTATTTAAAATGAAACTTAACGGCCGGTCCCCAAACATGCGCAGTTCCTCCACGTGTCCCAAATCTCCCAAAACCCTTTTAAAAAAGACTAAGTATGGGAAGACCCGGTGGAAGCCTCCACGTTTCTCTATCCCACCGAAATGTATCTAGCTAAATAAAAATTTATCTAAGGCGAAGCAAGTAGAAACCTCCATGTTTCCTCTCTGCTACTCTAAGGCCAAACCAAAAGCAAATCTTCAAATGATTGATGTTCCTCCATGTGGATAAATTTTAAGTTGAGGATTTTCATATATTTTTGAAGTACCCAGCTCAGCCACGTCCAACCAAAAGAGACCACGTTCCTGACGATGCAAGGATGTGAATTTGACTAGGAAAAACACCGTCAAACCTTAAAATACAAAAAAACAACCATTTGAGCCCGTAAATGAAAATTTCTCCGAAGGACGAGAGAATTTAGGAATTTTTCAAGCCTCAAATACATTCCTTAGAGATACATCCATTCATCTTTCGCAAGTATTCATGGAAAAAATGACAAGAATGACAAATCCCGACTATGGAGAATGGAAATAATGGGAGAACCAGAATTTTTAGATGAACAGAGAACAAGAGACCCAAATTACTAACCTTTTCCAAAGGAACAAAGAAAAATAAGAAAAATATGGACCCATACATGATCTATGACCCAAGAACATATTAAAAATGGTGGTGACAAGTGATTAACCGGGCATAACACGGGAAATAAAAAGTGACGAGAGGTTGTAAATCGATAGATTTTCAAAGGAAAAATGGGGCGAGACTATATTGACCACCAACAAGTCACATTTAAAGGTGATCCCCTCTATGGGAATCCCTAACAAAATCAAACACACACAAACAAATATAGTTGCCATGGTGACCTTGTTGAATTAATCTAGAATTCTAAAGTGGTTGGTCTTCGATTCCCGATGTTTGTTGTGATATTTTAAACTGTAAAATATAAATACCTCCTTCAGCCTCGTGGCCATATTAGAACATCTAAATGAATATAAATATAATTTCAAGATCATCAATATATATGTGAATCACAAAATCATGGACACAATCAACAATATCACTTACAATTTCCTCAACAACTATATGATCATCAAATTTAATTCAATTCTCATTTTGTAGGTCTACTCAAAATACCCAAATATCACAAGTCCGAACAACATCTATAACATAATCATGTCAAATAGTATATCAACATCAATATATAAAATGTCTCTATTAATTATCACGCATCATATAAGAATAAAAGTAAAAATAATCCATGATCAAACATCTAACATCATACTAAATGAAAAAGATAATAATTTCCATGATATAGTCAACAGTGTCATGATCAATATCAAAAGGTGTCAAAGGGAAGTGGGCACTACATCCCCTCCCCTTAGACTCAAATTCCTCCTGGAAGTCACTGAAACAGATGGGGAAACTGAACTCATAACAATGTAGCATCCTCCCAAGTAGTTGTAGTCTCATCATATCTATCCCACTGCACTCACACCTGATCAATCTCTTTGCCGTGAAGGCCCAAGGTCTAGCGATTTATAATGTGAATGGGCTCCACCGTCACCTACCCCTGATCCTACACCTATAATGAGGTCTAATCCAGGACATGAGAAGGATCTACAATATATCTCCTAAGAACTGAAACATGAAATACATCATGTACGTGAGATAAGATAAGTGGCAACACTAGAAAGTAGGCCAAAGGGCTTATATGCTCCAAGATATCAAAAATACCAACAAATGTAGGAGCTAACTTAGAACCTTTTCCATAATGGCTAGGGCTCTTATGTGACCTGATACGAAGGAACACCTTCATGCCCACATCAAAACTATGATTGACCCTATGGTAATCTACGTACTTCTTCTGGCTATCATGTGCCTCCTACGGTCTCGTCGATCATAACCACTTACTGCTCCATGTCTTGTAACAAATCCGGTTCAAGAAAAACCCTATCCCCTAACATGTCCTAGCTAAGAGGTGTCCTGCACTCTCTACCATACAAATCCTAAAAGTATCCATGCCTATAGAACTTTGAAAACTATTACTATAGGCAAAATCCAGCAAGTACAAGTACTCCTCCCATATCGAATGATGATCCATAACATATATCTTGAGCATATCCTCTAAAATGTGATTCACCCACTCCATCTATCCATTTTTCCTAGGGTGATATGTTATCTTGAAGTTGATCCTCATCCCGAGCACGTCTTTGTATCGTATTCCAAAAAGGGAAGTGTACAAGGGATCACGGTCACAAGTGATCTATCACGAAATCCCAAACCTGAAAATATCATCCAAATAAACCCCTCCCACTACACTAGTTGTATAAGTGGTCTTCACTAGAGAAAATTGATCCAATTTTGTCAATTTATCCACTATGAACATGATAATGTCATGGTGATATCTCTACATCCAGTAGCGCAACAACAAAGTCCATGGAAATGGTGTCCCACTTCCACTCTAGTATAGCATGAGGAAAGAGAAGGCTAGTTGGATGTTGATGCTCAGCCTTCATTTTATAGAACTATAAACAACATGATACAAAGTGAGCCACGTCTCTAAGAATTCCTCTCAAGTGATATAATTGTCTCAAGGTAGTGTGTATCTTTTTCACCCCAAGATGGGCTGAAGAGGGTGCACAATGTGCCTCTGTCAAGATGTCCTACCTCAAGCCTCTATCTCTGGGAACATAAATCTTTCCTCTATGCCTCATAAGTCCATCTGCCTCTAATGAGAAACCATCAAACTCCCCTCTAGGGATCTTTGGGCCTTGATCTCTACTCTCACCGCAATGTAGAAGCTATCAAGTGGAAGCTACTATAAAATCCTGCTCAGAAATGTGCTCACCGAAGTGGCCACAACCACATGTATTTATCTATAACCATATTCTCCTTCCCCTTCACATGCTCTATCTCCATATCATACTCACAAGAAAACTCCATCTAATGCCACCGACGAGCGTTGAGATTGGGGCTGCATGAAGGGGTGGCGAAGACTCAAGTGATCCATCCCGAGAGTGAATCTCTCGACTAAGAAGAAATTATCTCCATCGAACTAAGGTGTGAATATTTTCCAAAAGCTCAAGATCATTTTTTGGATAATTGAGTTCATAATCTTTGAGTTTGTGAGACTCAAAGGCCATTACTCTACCCTCTTGCATCAATACGCCTCCAAGTCCTGCCAAAGAAGAATCCGTGCAAACGAAAAACTCACCCCGTGGATCCGGAACTGCAAGAATGGTTGTTATCATGAAGAACTCCTTCAGTTTCTTGAATGCTTGCTCACATCTATCTGACCAATAAAAATTCTTCCCTTTCTCTGAAGAGAAGTGATGGGGTGGGAAATCCAAGAGAAGTCTTAAACAAATCTCTGGTAGTAACCTGTTAACCCCATGCATCCGCGCACCTCTTTCATAGTAGTGGGTACTAGCCAATCCATAATAGCTCTAATCTTAGAAGGATCGACTATGATACCTTCCCCAGAAATGATGTGGCCCAAATATTGTACCTCTGTCTGAAAGAATGCACACTTCTCCAAGTTCCCGTAAAGTTGTTGCTCACGAAGACACTGAAGAACCTAATGAAGGTGCCCCTCGTGCTCCTCACATGTACATGAGTAAATCAAAATTTCATCAAGGAAGATGAGCATGAAGCGATCTAAGAAATTCCTGAATACCCCATTCATCAAACTCATAAATACTATGGGGGCATTCGTCAAACCAAAAGGCACCACTGTGAACTCATAGTGCCCATATCTCGTACGAAAAGTGGTCTTATGAATATATGCCTCTATAATCCTTAGCTGATGATAACCTGACTTAAGATCAATATTAGAGAAAATTTTGGTTCCCTTCATTTGATCAAACAAATAATCTATGCGTGGAAGGGGATAACGATTCTTGATCATTAGCTTGTTCACCTAACAATAATCAATCCACAACCGCAAGGATCCTTCCTTCTCCTTAACAAAATCTTGATTGCACCCCAAGGGGATACACTAGGATAGATTAATCCTTTCTCTAAAAGGCCCTAAAGCTACAACTTGATCTCACATAGCTCTAGTTTGGTCATCGGGTAAGGTGCTCGTGAGAAAAGCTCTACTCCCATAACTAGATCTATAAGGAAGTTAATATTACGTGGGGTGGTAACCCCGATAGATCCGCTAGAAAAAATCTAAAACCTTTCTAAAAATGGGATGATCATCTAGCGATGGCCCACTAGACCCTTCCTCGATTTGTCACCGATTGTGACAAAGCGAAAAAATCGACAACCCCATCACACACACCGCTTGATCTGCATAGTAGAGATGGTGCAAATGGAAATAGGTCTCCTAACCCCTAAGATCACTGACTCAACTCCTAGATCATCTGCATATGATATATTCTTATGGTAACAATCCACTTTGTCTCTGTATATAGATAACTAGTCTATGCCCAAGATGACTCCATAAGAGTCCAATGGAAGGATACCAAGATCCGAGGTAGTGGTAAAAGGTCTCAAATCCACTACACACTCCTTACCTAAGGAGTCTACAGAGATCTTAGCTCTTAAAGCCATCTCAACGTCCCAACTAAGACCCTACCTAACTGCCACCAGCCTGCATCACTCTACTAAAGATGGTTCAATAAAAGAATCTGAAGAACCAGAATGAAACAAAATAAAGGTAGGAATACCACCAATGTTAATTGTAGTCTCAATAAGCGTACTCGATGCTCACTGTAGTTCTTGATCACTACATAGATCCAATAACCGCATCCCATCTCACTAATGGTTGGTTCTGAGATCTATGTCTTACCCTTGTTAAGAGGGTTGCAGCGAAATCTCTCAAAAACATCCATCAACACCGCAACAAAACAACCTTTGATCCTCTCACATGTGTAGCAAGTCCGGTCAAGTACTGCGGAGGTATGTGGTGTGGTTCTTGATGATCTCTGGCTGTGGACTGCTGAGGTCTCTGCTGGTGAGCTTCTGCTGACAGAGCCCTCTGGGCACCCTATGTCCTAATGGGACCCCTAGAAGGAGGCCCCATACTCTGACCTTTGTGTGCATAAATTCTCTATGGAGGTCTATAAGGTGGGCGGGATCTGCTGCTACTACTGATGTTGTGGTCTATAAGATGACTGTGCTAAACCATGTCCACCACAAGGAGGAGGTACTAACCCCTTGATCTATTGTCCTACATCTTATGCATACGGCTCCAGAATCGGTCTCTATCCTGTTGGGTTTTTCCCAAGTCTCTCTGCTATATAGGCCTTCGAATGGCCTCGGCTAATGTCTGTGGACAATGGATCTGAACTACACCTCCAATGTCAAGATTCGGGCCTCGGATGAATCTGTGGATCCATACCTACTCGCCCCACATGTAATCAACATACTAGAGTAGATCCAGAAATCTTTTCAAATACTGCACTCTTGTAAGAGATGCATGTTGAAGGTAATGAAACTCATCTATCCTCTACTATATGAACCTTCGTGACAAATATATACTCCTGAAATGCTCCTCAAAGAGCTCCCATGTAACTATCTCATAATCCACATGGAGCTTCTACTCCATCTCTCGGTAGATGGATCGTAACACAAGATTTTGTGTTGCTTTATAACAAGGACAGAGCTTGAAGTATCCGCTCAAGCTCACCAACCAGGCCTATGCCTGAAATCCACCTATGTCACCAGAATAATGTGATGGCCGTAGCTTCAGGATCTCCCTGATGTGGTCTGAAGGCTGTAGTCTGATGACCCCTAGGCCTCCCTGCATGCTCATCTCTAAGCCTAGGGCTCCGAGATCTATCTCTCGTGTCCCGAAACTCGGTCTCCCTGTCTCGTCTACTTACAACTCTACTCGACTAACTCCACATGGGTTTTCTCTCCTCTATGCTCCTCACTATGTTGAGGAGATTCATGAGCCTCAATGGATGTCACCCTATCATATACGACTCGAGTGTTCTCCTACGGTCCCTCTGTGTAGAGTGGAATTAACATCTTGAAGTGTCTGTAAAATCTGTGGTAGGATGGTGTTAGAACATGATACGGCGGTTCTAAACCTAGGTCTATGTGAAATGACCCCTCGTCTGGTCTGCGCCTCCTACAAAGACCAAGGAGAGAGTTAGTTCTATTTTCTAGGTTTTACACAATTTTCCATGTTTGCTAAAATATTCAATTTCAAACCAAGTTGTTCTCTAGATTTAAAAGTGTGCTAAGTTTAAAGTTTGTGTCTCAAGTATTCTAGTGTGCCCAAGGGTCTAAGATTTTGAGCGCATGGCTCGATACCAAGTGTAGCGCCCATCAAAACAACCATTCGAGACTAAGAACAACGTAGGTTTAATTAAGAAAAGTTGAGTAATTTTTTTTTAGTGTTCCTAACAAAATTCCGAGTCCCATATAGCAGCTTATCGAAACATCCTACATAACACTAAGAGAGTGAAAGACATCCTGAGCATAGATAGGTTATCTTCTTATGGGGTGTGTGGGAGATACATTTTCTCCCTTGCATGGAAGATGGGCATGGAAGTAACTCCTTTTCTCTCGGGCACGAAATATGAGCGCCGAAAAGACTCATTTTCTTCATGGGCACCCAAGACAGGTGTAGAAGAGACTCATTTTCTTCACGGTCGTGTAAGACGGGTGTGGAAGAAACTCTAGGCATGTAAGAAGGGTGCACAAGAGGCTCTGGGTGTGCAAGAAGCTCGGGCGTTCAAGACGGGTGTGTAAGAGGCTCGGGCATGCAAGAGGCTCTGGGTGCTCAAGAGGATTTTCTCTTTTGCTAACTTCAGAAGGCCATAACATTTGATAGGGAACTTTGTTTTTGGAAAATGAGGACTTTTGGGAAATCTCTCCATGTCCACTTTGCACAAAAACATTAAGAACTTAATTTGGATAAAGTTTTAAGGGTCAATTTTGAGAAAATGCTCTGCAAGCTTTTAAAATGAAGACTGGTAACATTTGAATTATAATATTTTTTTCAATTCAACCTCCTTCATTCCTAAACATGCCAAACTAACATGGAGGGTTTCTCTTAGAGGGATTTAGCATGGATTGCAAGGGTTAATTGTTAGATTGAAGTTTGATTTGAAATTTCTCATTTTTCTAGTAGAACAACTGCGGTTTTGCCTTTGTTCGATTTGAAAGGATCCTTAACCATTTCTTAAGTGGTTTAGTTTTTTTGGGGGCACCTTAATCATATTAAGTTCAATTTAATGTTTCATTTTATTGTTCATTTCTGCAGGGGTCATTATGTGCATTTTGAATAAAATAATTACCAGTTTGATAAGTTGTCTAACATAGCTCTACAACTTCAAATTCGAATTGATCTATTTTCATTTACTAAGCTTAAACTATGAATTCATTCCAAAAAATCTAATATACTAAGTTGATTTAAATCAAAATGTGCAAAATCCAAAAGATATAGTTCTAATTTCCATATCATGCTTTTCAAAAGAACAGAGTAATGTATTTTCTTCATACTTATTTCAAGACTTTCAATGGGGATCTCATAATACATTTCAACAATCAGATAATAAATACAATAAAGTGCCATTTGAGGAATATAATACAATCTTTTATTAATTCAAAATGATATCCTTACAACATTCCTTTTTTTATTCCTTGAAATACAACATACAAAATACAAATCTTTCCTTTCTTTTATTCAAAACCAGAATACAAAGCACATCTCTTTCACATTTCGAATTACAACTATCATAGCCAATACAAAACATCTTTCCATCACAAAATATATTACATTGTCATCCACTTCTAGTGAATTTTTTTTTACAAATAGAACTCTCATAAGGGATTGTCAAAATGTATTTTCCTTTGCTCCAAAATAGCAACATGCAAATCCATCATTCTCCAATTTTGATCACAACAAAGGTAGGGGAAAGGCAACGCTCTCCACCCAACCAAGACATCTAATGAAAGGAGAAGCCATCCTTCTTCATTAGCCCCGAGCCCCAACCACAATGCAATAAGAAATGCGAATCAACTCATGGCAACAACAGGCTTCCACATCACAAAATAAATATTTCAACATGCACATTTCATATTAAAACACAATCCAAAATAAAGAGTAGTTTTACAACCACATGAAAGACAATAAACTAAACTCAGGCTTCTTCATGCAAGCCAAAGGAGAAAGAAACTATGGGGGATTCTACTTGTGCCTTCCAAAGGGAAATGGGTATCACCACCGAGAACAAACCACAAAAATACATATCATTTCAAATATCTAACATACCCTTATTCCTCCCCAAAGTACCCTTTATTCCTCACATTTCCTTATGCCTCCCCAACCTCTTATGGCACCCCATAACGAGTAAAAATGCAACCTATGTTTGTTTACAAGGTGGAACCCAAATCCCAACTCCTTAACATTTATACCTCCCAAAAACACTTATGACTCCCTCAAGAGTAACCCATAGCCTTCTCCTACACCATCCCTAATCCATTTACCCAACCATCCAACAAATAAAACAACACATTTAAACATTGAACCATTTACATATGCATAAAATAAAAGAAGAGAATTTTTAGAGCCAAGCTCCAACCTCTCCATAATGGATTTTTTTCCAAGATTGTGAAACAACAATCTTTCAAAAGAAAAATAGTCCAAGAGATCTGTACTACCCACTAAAAACGCCCACACAAGACTCAAGAACAACCTAGGTTTAGTTAGAAAAATTATGGAATAATTTTTTTTTAAAGCATGCCCGCATACAAGCTTTGAAACTACAGTTGTGACAATAATGTCTCAAAGTCAATTGTATTTAATAAATAAAATTTTCCCATTATAACCAAATATTAAACCTACATTAAAACTAATGAGTAGATTTAGTCCAAGCAAGGTTTAGTTCACTCTAAGTGTTAATTTAATAAATAATTAAATTCTGACTATAGTTAAATATTCCACAATTAAATTTAGAGGGTTAAAGGGGGCCAAATTAATTAAATACCCAAGGTATCTAATTCCACAAGGTTTAAACAATTAACAAGGTTTCCATTTTCCATGGGGTTAGAATAGTAAACACTTCATTACCCCATAAAGTGACCCCTTAAAAAGTCAACCCATATTTTGAAATTAAAACATTTAAATTAAAAGGTAATTTCCACTCACCCACTCTCTACCTACTTTTTGTAGGGATGAATCTCATCCCTTGGATGGATTCAATTTGGTCCCTTGATGTGGAAAAAGGGTAACTAACCCTAAAACATCCTTATGAAGTCTTCTTTCTCTTTTCATTTGTCTCATTGTTTCTCTTTTGTTTTGTAGGTTATTGGAGGAGGATGGGAAGCCATTGAAGGCCATTCCAAGATTTTGAAGAGGCTCACAAGTTTTCTTATTTTGTGAATACCCTCATTTGGGTTTGAAAAATGTATTTATATATTTTATTTATTTTATTTCCCTTGTATTTGCCCAAATGGGCTTATGGGTTTTTTTTTTTTTGCCCATTTAATGAAATAGCTAGATCAATACTTTCATTTTGAGAAAATACATATATACATATATATGTATACATATGTTTATGCACTTGTGTATATTTGTATTTATTTTAAGTAAACATTTATTATTTATTTTTATTTTATTTTCTCTTTTTTTTAAAGGAAGGGGTTGAAACCCAAATTTGAGACCTGTATATATATATATATATATATATATATATATATATATATATAAAGCAAAGTGTAGGTCATGGTCACTAGATACCACACATAAGCCAAGCAAAGTGTATGTATGTATGTATGTATGTATGTATATATATATGTATGTATAATGTATATGTATGTATATACATATATATATATATATATATATATATATATATATGTATATACATACATCTACATATATATATACATACATACATACATACATACATACATACATATATATATATATATATATATATATATATATATATATATATATATATATATATATATATATATATATATATCAATCACTAAAGCTTTCTTGATCTTTAACAATTTGATAAGTTTGTATGAAAGGTAGAGGAGGACTAAATTTCTTTTCCCTTACTAATATTACAAATTTTCTATATTTTGTAAATCAACTAAATAACAATTTAAAATTTAAGTCCTTTGCACCCATTTGAAACAAACTAAACTTTCCTACAACAATATAAGGAAATGCAAGAAGATAATTTACTTTTCAATGCATGCCTTAAATAACATATGAACTTTAATATTTCTTCATTCTCATCTCTAATAATACAATACAACAATGAAGGAAACTTTCCTTTCCTACAATACAACTTTCAAACAAGGATACTAAACTTTCTTTCCCATTTCAAAACTAATTCTCACAAATCTTTCTTCTTTCCTTTCAATATATAATACACTTCCATAGCCACAATGAAATGCAATATGTTTCTTCACAAGATCAATACAATGTTCTCCACTTGATGTGGGAAGTCATACAAAATGTAAATACAAGAATGAAATACATTATTACAATTTATTCCACTCTAAGTGGGTAAAAATACTAAGGGAGTTTCAAATGGTCACCAACAAGACTCCAAGCTCCAAACATCAACAAGATAGCTTCTCCAAGAATTTTTTTAGTTATAAAAAAAGGGGGAGAGGAAACACTCTCCACCCAACAACAAGGTATCAAATAGAGAGGATAAGCCATCCTCTCCATTGGCCCCCGAGCCCCAACCACATTACAATGGGAGAATATTTCAACTCATGGCAACTACAAGCTTCCATAATACTTAACAAATAGTTTCAAATCCATTCCATTCACATTCAAACACAACAACAACTCAACAAGAAGAATCAACAAAACAACAATATAACAAGGCTTATCAAGAAAGCCAAAAGAGTAAGACCTATGGGGAGGCCACTTATGCCTCCCAATGGGAATGGGTGCCCACCTAAAAGCCTCCAATGCATATCAAAAATCCCCTACAAACTCTTATGCCTCCCTCAAGTACCCCTTATACCTCCATATACTCTTATGCCTCCCTCAATCTCTTATGCCTCCCTCATAACAAGAAACAAGAAGAAATGCAAGCATTCCTCATACAAGGTGGGGCACCCAACCCAAACTCCCTCCACAAAAGGGTAAAATCTTATGCCTCCCTACATGAAAACTCCCCATAGTCTCCTCCTACTCCAAAACTTAAGAAATCTACCCACACCCAACAAGCATTCCAAAGGGAAAAAAACACTCAACACAACATATAAACACATAATAAAAGACATAAATTAAACAAGGTGAAGCTCCTACCTCTCCATAGTAGAGCTTGTTCCAAGAATGAAATTCCAAGCTCCTCCAAAAACCAAGCAAGCATCCACAAAGCTCCAACAATCCACAAGCTCTCCCAAGAAACTCTAACTCTCCAAAATTCAAGAGAAAAATGATCAAGTAACCCCCAAACAAGAAAAATGATTTCAATAAATAGAGAAAGGAGAGGGAGGGATGATGTGGCTCCAAGTAGGATGCCACCTCATTTCCTCTCCACTCCACATCACCTTGGTCAACCTCATATTCCAATGCACAATTAATAAGTGGTTGAAGGAATGACAAGAAACTTACACACTCCATCTAAGCCCACTCCCCTAAGGACAAAATTAAATATTTGAAAGAAGGTGCAATTAACATTTCACCTTTTTATCTTCCCAAAACACCTAATAAGGCCTAAATTTTACCCCCAAACCATAGGTAGGGTTAGCACAGACATTTAAGAGGTGTGGGACAAGTTTGACTTGTCCCACAAGCTTTCAAATTTGGCCTCTAAGTCCAAATTCATGTTTCCCATGAAGGGTAGAGTGTATTACACTCAAGACTCAAGCATATAAGACTCAACACAAAATCCAACAATAAATCAAGTCTAATAAATGAACACCTTTTTGGTAGTGCTAAGAGCAGATTGGTGGTTCGTGGAGGTCAGTGGGCACGGTGGAGACTGGTTTCATGAATGCCATATGCCATAATCAAAACCCCCACTCTAATGGTAGGATTTATGTAAGCGGCGTAAAAAGCGGTTTGGCTGGAGCGTGAGGATTTGGCTTCCCCTACGCCGGTCGTTCCCTAGTTTCAGCAAGTTGTGGGGTGTCAATTTGTGGCCGGGGATGGATCGGTTGTTGGGTGAATGAAAAAGTTTCCTAGCAGATGCTAAATCCTCTACACACCCTCCTCCAAAGGCTATGTCACATGCCAAATCATCCCCCTCTGTGCATTTTGGACCTACATGTTATGAAAATAGAGGCTTATTTCAAGGAAAAGGGAATTATTTTTAGATTCAACAAAAATTTCTGGACTACTTTCTCTCCATGATTAGATGTCATCTTCTTAGAAGCCTTTAATGGATGGTAAATTAGATATTTACCCTTTAACTAGAGGTTTTTTCATTGTAGTCTTTGATATTATCTCATATAGAGACTTAATTTTTGCTAGATTGTGGGATTTCCAATCCCACTTTCTTCTCATGAAGCCATGGTTCCCTATGTTCAATCCAGTCACTGAAACTTTTCAAATCAAACCTGTGTGGGTTCGTTTGCCATATCTTCCCTTGCAGTTCTGGGATGAGAAATGTTTAATCGCCATTGGAGACACTCTGGGTAAAATAGTGGCTATTGAAAAAAAAATACCTTGTATGAGTATACTATGTATGCTCGCATTTTAGTGGATATGAACACCTCAACGGATTTTCCTGCCTCTATTGATCTTATGG
This sequence comes from Taxus wallichiana var. yunnanensis, assembly GCA_018340775.1. Taxonomy (NCBI): domain Eukaryota; kingdom Viridiplantae; phylum Streptophyta; class Pinopsida; order Cupressales; family Taxaceae; genus Taxus; species Taxus wallichiana. Next base: position 162,910,516 of record CM031236.1, read on the forward strand.
TGGAGGACCGAATCTGGACTCAAAACTTGGATTATGAAGGTTTCCCCTTCAGATGCAGAACTTGCTTTTCACTTGGTCATCTAGCTGTAGATTGCATTAAAGGGAAGAAACATGCAAGTAGACACACTTCTTGGTGGAAGAATGTGGACCCAAGTCAGTTGGTTGTTGACAGTAATTCTGATTGCGGTTCCAAGGAAGAATCTGAAAATGAGGAATTAGCTTCTAGGGAGAAGGAGTCTCCCCCTTTGTCTAACAAGGTAGAGGAGAGTTGTAAGACTGGGACTACACCCTCTTCTCTTCATATTCATCAGGAAAACAATAATACGGAAACAAGCTTACTGGGTCACTCATCAGAAAATGTAAATCTGAATGTAGGTAATGGCTGGTCCATGGTGAACAGAAGAAAGAAAGGGAACATTGAATCCCTCAAGATGCATCTTCGATCCCATGGGAAGAGTTCCAAGGGATGAGATTTTGGTTTTGTGTTTATGTTGTTTGTTTGTACTGTTTGTTGTGTTTCTTTGTTTTTCGGTGCCGCTGGAAGAGGTTGCTTCTCTCGTTCCTCATCGATATATCTTTCTCTCCTTATTGTACGGGGAAGGGCCCCTTAACCCACTTTTACCCATAATCTAAAAATAAAGGATAAAAATATATCAATAAATCTAAATAATAAAACAAGTAGATTTCATTGCTAAAAGAAAACACATACTAGCATTATATAGAAAGAAATTAAAACAAAACAACACATGACCCCTTGGTCACAATTTTCCCCTAACTAAATAATTCTAACACACACACAATTACATGTTTCCATGGTGACCCTAGTTGAATTCTTCTTGAATTCCGATGTGGTTGGTCTCCAATCCCCCTAATGTTGTTGTGAATATAATATACCTGCAAAATAGAGAATACCTCCTTTGGCCTCGTGGCTGCATTAAAACATCCATGCCAAAATATACGATATAAATATAAAATCAACTATATATGAATTAATATCATCTATGAAAATACGATATCACTTACAATTTCTAGCACATTTCTATTCCACATTTCATCCATGTCAAAATGATCACAACATTAATCCAATTATCAAAGGTCTACTCAATATGACTAAATATATCACATGTCAGAACTATAGATAAATAACCATGTCAACAATATATCAATATCAACATCAAATGTCTCTAATGGTCCATATGCATCATATACGAATCGAATCAACAACAGTTCAATATCTCTGATATCTACTAACATGCTAAATCAAAAGTGACAACAATATCGATAAGTGTAGCTGATAGTATCATAATCAATAACAAAAATGTTTCGAAGGGAAGTGGGCACTACAAGATCAAAATCTACAAGCATACAAAAATATCCAATCTTCTCCAAAATCAAGAGCTCCCAAAACAGCAAAAGAAGTTGCCCAAAATGAAGTATATAAAAGTTAAGTAACCCAAAAAAAAGTTAAAGAATTCCAATTTATAGAAGAGAGAAGGGAAGAGGATGACATGGATCTATGTAGGATACCACATCACACATCCTCAACCCCAACACCAAAATTCAAATTCATTCTCCAAAGCATATTAAATAGGTGGGTGAATAATATGACAATTTTACTTACACACTCAAATCAAGCCCACACCCCAAAGGGATGAAATTAAAACATGTAAGAAAATTGCAATAAAAACATTCAACATGACTTTAAAAATGCGTAATGAAGGGCTAATTTTAACTCTCCTACCATAGGTAAGGTTGCTAAATAAATTTAAGAGGCATGGGACAAGTTTAACTTGTCGCACAAGCCTCCAAAATCAGCCTCCAAGGACAAATTAGAATTTCAAAGAATATGAGTGTTTCATACTCCAAAATCAACTTACATATCTCTTACACATTTCTTACAACACTTTAATTCAAGGACAATAACTCTATTAATTACTTTCTTATGACATATTTAAATTAATTATCTTAACAAGATGATTACTCACAATATTACCACACTATTTATTAAATAATGAAAAGGGTTGATGCACAAAAAAATAAACACATGAAAATATTAATAAAGGGACCAAATAAAGAAATACATAAAATCCTTGGGTCACATTTAAAGGTGATTCCCCCCATGGGAATCCATAATAACAATCAAACACACACAAACAAATACAGTTTCCATAGAAACCTTATTGAATTCATCTAGAATTGCAAAGCGATTGGTGTCCGATCCTTCGATGTTTGTTGTGATATTTTAAACCTGTAAAATACAAATACCTCCTTTGGCCTTGTGGCCATATCAGGACATCCAAATGAATATAAATATAATTTCAAGATCATCAATATATATGTTAATCACAACAATCATCGATACAATCAACAATATCACATACAATTTCCTCAACAACTATATCATCATAAATTTTATTTCAATTCTCAATTTCTAGGTCTACTCAAAATATTTAAATATCACAAATCCAAACAACATCTATAACATAACCATGTCAAACAAGATATCAACAACAATATCTAAAATGTCTTTAATAATTATCATGCATCATATAAGAATAAAAGTCAATAATAATCCATGATCAAACATCTAACCTCATACTAAATCAAAACTATAATAATGTCCATGATATAGGCAACAATGTCATGATCAGTATTAAAAGGTGTCATAGGAAGTGGGCACTACACCATCTCCATGAAATTACAATTGTGGAATTCTATAATTCCATTTTGTTGGGGAATATAGGGGAGACTGAGTGTTATGTGATTTTATGCTTCTTCATGAATTCCAATAATTTCTTCGATGTGAATTCCCCCTCGATTTGAGTGGAGGAAAAAAGGGGTTTCTAGTGTAATGTAAAACACTCTTATAGAAGGTATGGAAATGTGAAAAAGCTTCACTCTTATTTTTAAGAAATAACACCAAATAATTATGGCGATAATCATCAATGAACAATTGGAAGTACTAAATTCCTGTTGACAATTTTTACACCTATGCAAAAATGGACAACTCGAAACTTTATTTTTCGATTGAAGGAATTGAAGAAATGGACCTAACTAGGGGGAATTCATACAATTTTAATTGTGTTTTTAGTTGCAATAATTGATTAACAACATGCAATTTGTAATTATGTGTGTTGTTACGAGAATGTAACATCTCACATATTTTTTTCATTCCATGTTCGTCTTCACGGTGAAAAGAAAATACCCAAAGAACCAATGCATTGCCTTCATGAAGGAGACAATCAAAGCTTAGGTGGGATGTTAAACTCCATATAAGAAAATAAAGTTGTTGATTGCAAGTTTCATATTTTCATTATTATGTTACGGGTATTTTCAATTTTATCATTTCCTCCGATTAAGTGTTATTAAGTATGTTATTGATTTGTTTAATTCATTATACCATCATTACATATCATAAGAGATGAAAGTAAAAAGAAGTACATAACTCAATTACATGTATGATATCATTTATTCATGAGTAAATTCAATTTTACCTACATAAGTTGTGGGATTTAACTTCTAACTATTGAAATAAGAGGTACATCTCCATAAAGCGTAAAGGAAAAAGTATAGAAGAAACCCATCATTTCCTTTGGGTTTTCTCCTAATATTCATTGTTATAGTTCTAATTCCCTCTTAGTCTTTGACATCATCTTTGCATCATGGTACCTGAGAAAAGAAAAAACAATAAGTTCTGAACTCAAGGTTTGATTTGTATTCATGTGCTAGTAGCTTCAAGCAAATGAATCTCCTAAGATCAAGAGGTATAAGGTACATCAAAGTCAAAGATGTAGGATTGATAGAGTAGTATCTTGAAGAAGCTCATGTCATTCACATAATAGACAGAAAATAAGATAGAAAAGAAAAGAGAGTTACTATGGAATGCAATAGAGACCAAAGCCTATTACTTTCTCAGTTGTTTGGTTAAGTGTGGAGGTACAAACTTCATATGAAGGAAATGTATTGAAGAAAATGAAAATTACTTGGACAAATCAGTTATGCCTCAAAGAGAAACATGGAAAAAAATGTCTTAGGACTGTAAAATAAATGAAGCAAGTATTGATAACCATTAGATATAGTGCTAAAATCAATACTAAAACAGTCATGTTCTTATCATAGCAATGGATAGAATAGGTACAAAATGCATCATTGGTCAAGTACAGTTTCGAAAAATGTCATGATAATTCACAATAAAATATATAGGAGCTTCCAGAATACATAATAGCTTGTCCTTTTTTTGTCTAAGGAAACATGGTTTTTCTTTAAGGACCATTATCAAAAAATTAGAACAGGTACAATTTTAAATCAAATAATCTTTCAATAAGCATTCTACAGCTACCAACAAAGGAAGTAACTTAACGTTTTTGTAAACTAAAAGTTCTAAAAATAAAACTACCTTCCTCACAACAGAGTCCAATACATGTTTTCATTCAGTCAAGAACAAAAAGGAAAATGGCTACAATAATGTATAACAGGATTGAATATGTCTCTTAAGATTTCCAATGCTCATCAATACTACACAGAAAAATAAATCACAACATTTCAGGTTCTAATAGTCATTAAGGATTGCAAACAATTGGAGTTTCAGATCAAGCAAAAGTCCATAAATCTTCTAATGCAATTTTTGGCCATCAAGCTTCATGAAAACAATTGAAATCAACAAGGATAAGATTGAACTTACTTCTATTACACATTTAAGATACTAAATGCAAGAGCCTGAATTTATAAGGAAGGAAGGAAATCAATTAAAAGAAAGAAAATAAGGGATTGAGAAGGGGTTTGTATCATCAACAACATAGCACGACAAAATAGTATGAAGTATAAAACTCATAAAATGGAGGAAATTTTTTATTGTTTTTAAATACATAAAACTACAACAAGGAACTGTAGGATATGATAAGCATAAAAATATACAATAGAAATCCAATTTCCATACAAAGAAAAGCAACGGATCCATTATTATTCTTATTTTGGAGCATTCCTATACACTATTTAAGTATTTGTAAAGGTTTATTATCTACAGAAGGAGCAATAAAATGTCGATGGAGTTGTCTTACATTGGCATATGAAAGAAGATCCTATCAAAGTGCAGACCTGGAATTCAAGAATGGATTCTTTTGGAACTAAATAAACTATAAAGATAGAATGTTCCTCATTAGTCATACAATCAAACTAATGTAGTTTACAATTGCATTACAGAGTTCATAATAGGTAGCATGATGGATGGAAATCTATACTTTCATTGCGAGGAAAATTAATAACTACAAAGTTATCATAGTATATCATCCATCCAAGAAAATGCTAAAGGTTGACGTCAAGAGTTTTGGTATGAGCCCAGATTTGTAAAAAAACTAGTTCATATAAGGCGGACTCTGGTAATAAGAGATAGTAATACAAACAGAGAGCGGGTTCATGCTCAAGTGAATCACCATCTAGCGGAAGCAGGTCACCTTACCATAAAATGGCGTCCATGTCTCTGAAAAAAGGAATATATAAATTTTAAAGTTCCTAATTACATATCCACTCAAAAAAAGCCAAGATTTTGTAGGAAAAAACAACTTAAAAATGTTAAAGCAAACACGAATAAAAAATGTGAATCAGGTTTACTTTTTATGTGCTTGCTTGAAAAATAAAGTACCAAGAATTCTCTAAAGTAAAGTAAAAATCATTACAGAGAGTAGCATTAATGGCGGCAGAGCTCACCTATAGAACCAACGTAAATGGAAATTAATGCACTCATTTGCATTTTGCAAGAAAAATATGAGCCTATATAACATGAATACTCGGATTAATAGATGCAAATATAATTTCAATTTCAGAAAAGGGAAACCCATCTCATACTCCAAAATGAACAATGGAAAACCAAAATGTGAACCATATTAAGCACGGTAAGGTCAAACACAAGCATGTTTTCAGCAATTTAAGCCAGGGATTTGATATCCAAGTTAAAAGGATAAGGTTTTAAAATACCTAGATGTGGAAAAAAATCTTGAGGCATCGAAGTCAGAGCTCCCAAAATAAATACCCAATAGAAGTCAGAGTAAACCAAAGTCAATACATACTTATATTTGGGTTTTGAAAAATAAAGTATTGTAACCACAGCTCGAGATATTCAAATACATATCAGAAAAGGCTTCCTTTCTTTCATTTCCCCAAAGGATTTCACTAGTTTTGTAGAAGATATTAAAAATTGAACAAGAACTTACCATTTCAAGCCATTTCTTCAAACTTTTAAAATGCCGAGTGAACGAGGAAGACCCATAACAATAATTTAACTCAAGGTTCGAAGTTCCCACTGTAACAACAGATCACAAAGTTTCAAAGCCATTTTAGTACTATTTTGAGTGAAAAATAAAGGTTACTGAGTTCAAAATAATCAGAAGGCTCATCTTTTCTTAAACGGTGACCACATTTCAAACTCATCAAATAAAGATGCTTACACAATACAGCCATAAAATTGATCTCAAATATTTGTTTTCATGGTGACCATCTCTCAAAAACTTTTCATAAGAGCTCAAAATGGTGGCTCGAAGACATATAGATTGAAATGTATGCACAAATTTTAAAAAACCTCATAGAGAGCTCATAAAATCTAAGTTTTATATTTTTCATTAATGACGGACTTGGAAAATTTTGCGAGGGATTCGCCCCATTTTTTCATATGTCAAATGAAATGATAAGATTAGGTTTGATTATTTTACCAACTCCAACCCAACATGCATGAAACCTAATTCATCCAAAGAGTTAAGGATCCGACGATGAAGATTCAGAAGTACCAGATCAAAAATCAAGAGTGCATTTTCCAACTTGACCACAAAATTGTCTAACTCAACTAGTGCTTGCAAAAACCCAACCACAGTTTGTAAAATACACACGTGTGAAGAAAAGGTAAAACCCTAATCAGGGTTAAATGAAATACCATTGACATCACAGAGGGTTGAATCATCATGGGAAGTGGATTGGCCCCAAATAATTCAAATAACTATTTAATTTGACCTTATCTAAGGTCTAAATATCATGATGCCATAGGATTTTCAAAAGCTGACAACATTATAGTATATGCCATGTCAAAATAAAAAATGTGGGTTGACCACATAAGGAGGGAGTATATTATTATAATTAATAGTAAATGACACCAATATATAATGATTGATCAAGGACCCTAGAATTATAAAGTTTCGAGTTCTTTTACATTATTCTTGCTCATGTCAAATCAAATGAATGGTGCCCAATCTTATTATTATGCATGATCAAATCAGAATACCAAAAGAATTTAAAAACCATAGTATATTCCCATGATTATTCAAAGGTGCTCAACTGTTATTCAAACTAACATGTATCTATGGCAAGTCAAAAGGGAGCTAACGATGCCAAAGGTTTCCTCACCTTCAACAAATTAAAAATATACCTTAGTCTTTCCAAAGAAACCTTATACAAAGGAAACAAGTATTATTTCTGCATGTACACAAAAGGCCCCACAAACCGCAAGAAGACAAAAGTTGAGCATTGACACATGGACAAGTGGTCCCCACGGCGGCGTGAATAATTTTTGCTAAGGGTTGAACGGAGGGTATTATTTGATTTGCTTACACAAGATTATTTTTGCATGTCATCATAAGAAGACAAATCGGTGAAAAGATAAATTTATTATTGCAAGTGGATAAAGACCACATGTGTCACATCATGTAGAAGAGGAAAAAGATTATGCACTTACAAAAGAAGACTAGCACGTCAAGCAAGGGATATTATTAGCAAAAATATTCACACGCTTATTATTGTAATAGAAATAGAGTAGTCAACTACACTTTAACAAAGTGTATTTTTGGAACTAAGGCTATTATTGCCTCATTTTAAAAATCATGGTTTATTTTATCCCTTTATTTATTCATGATAGAGGCTAAAATAAGCATGTATGGGTGAGTTCAGACTGCGGCCTATTTTTAAGAGGGTTGGGTGAATTATTTTTACTATATATTGTGTGCATTGGCAAAGCACAAGAGAGGGACTTTTTGGATGTATGAGTTCAAGCATACTTTTCCCATTTTCCCCCTTGAATGAGAACTAGTTATTTCCTATTATCTCTCAAAAGTGCTCCCTATAGAGAGATGATTCCAGGTGTTTTAAGCTTTCTTTGGATCTTTGCCTTTCGTAGATACAATGGAAACATCTCAAGTCTATGGGTATACCTATTGTTTAGTTGAGTCTCGGTATCAAGTCCTATTCATTTTGTATGTATCCTAAAAAAAATTAAGGATTTGAGGGTAAAAAGATGACTATAAATGAATTGAAAATTGGGGTGATGCACCAAACTTATTGAGGGCTTTGACTGAGTACATGCACAATCAATTTGAGAATGGATTCGAATGCACAAACCAATAGTTTTTAGCAGAATATTAAGGCAAAACACTTGGTGTGTTGAGGGAATGAATCACAACAGTTAAAAAATAAAACATGCACACTAATATTATGCAGAAACTACTAAATTTGTAGCAAGGTAATATGATTAATAAGGTAATTTGACATTCATAAGAAATAATAAGATATACACAACACTAAAAATAATTGGAAAGGTAGAAATAAATTCTCATTCAAAGGGAAAATCGACAAAATTTTCTTCAAGACTCATGTTTCCAAAAGGTCCTCTTATGTGCTTTGCGAGTTACACACAATATATAGAAAAATTATACACCCAAACCCATCCTAAAAATAGGCTAAACATTGTATTTCAACATGCATCTTATTTTTATCCTATATCATGAATAAATAAAGGAATAAAAATAAACATGCTAATACAATGAGGCATTAATAGCCTTGATTACAAAAAAAAATAGGCTAAACATTTTGTGAATATTTTCCTAAAATTAGCTCTTGCTTGTTGTGTAAGTTTCATCCAATGTGCAATCTTATTTTTAGCATTCCTGTCACAATTTTTTGATATTGTAATGTGGGGATGGGGGTTAAAAACCACCTTTGATGTTGACCACTTTTCATTTTAGGTGAGGTATATTTCGGATTATGATTATTAGCCCCTTGGATCTATAAAACAAACTTTGCATGGAGAATTCATAGTTTTATTTTATAACTCAAACTTCCATTATTACATAGAATCCTCCTTGAATTTTGATTAAATAATCATGAAATTGTTTGAGCAAATCATATGAGGCATCCTTTTAATTTGTCATTTCAAATGGTTTTGAACATAATCATGAGTGGGAAAAAGACCCTCCCCTGACGACATTGCGAGATTTTTTGGTGTGTTATCTAATTCCACCCTTTTTTACCTAATATTGACATGTCTTCACTTTTGATCTTTGGGTTTCTCCAAGTAGTTTGCCAAAAATATCTTGTAAAACTAACACATTACAAAGAAGATCCTTGTGATGGATAAAACCCCTTAGAATTTTTAGCTCCTTTTTTATTTCAGATCCTGGAGGATTTTGTTTGAATACTCTAAAAATTGTCTTTCCGCCATGGATTGAGGCATGATGATGTTTTAGCAAAAATGGATTTTCATTTTGGTGAGCTAGGATTATGATTATTTGGATCTATAAAACAAACTTTTTTCATAGTTTTATTTTATAACTCAAACTTCCATTATTACTTTTTGCAACGGGAATGGATAATTTGTAATTTTAAGGTAAGAACCCTATTCTTTATCATTTTTTTACCTATAGATGTCTCATTTCTCTGTTTCTCCAATATTTGATCACTACACATTACAATGGATAAAAGTCCCTTTTGGTTTTTCCTAGCTCTTGTTTTTTGCAATGATGAGAAAAAATGGCTACTAGGTGCTCATTTTTCTCAAAATTTGTTCGGTAAGTTCTTGTTCAATCCTCAAGCATTTTCTAGAAACCTTATGACAAATATTTTAAAATTATGGAATAAAATGGATGATTTCCTTTATCTTCATTTGTATAATTTCAAATTTCGACTAATTTTTTTAGGTAACCCGGATATGGGTATTGTTGGCATAATTAATACAGAGTTTAGTTTAGCTACATGTAACCGATCTGTCAGTTACAGGCGGTTACCTCTTAACCACATTCTCACTTGTATTTATACACTCCTCTTACATTCAATATATTATTCAGACATTTACATTTCTCCTGATCTAACATTGGTATCAGAGCGTGGAAGTGGGAGCGAGGGAGCCAGAAAGGTTTGTATTTCATTAGTTTCATGGACTGTTGAATATATGCTAGAAACCGCCGCTTCCCCTCTGCGTGGAAAATTGGAGTGCCAGTTTTTGGAGCAAGAAAACTGTTTTTGGCGTATTTCTTTGTGTGCTGTGCGCTGGAGGAGAGGCTGCCATGGAAGGAGCATAGGAGCATAAGCCTGCGTGGAGATCCAAATGACCTGATTTCATTTCCTTTCATTGGAGCCGCTGTTCTTTTGTTTGGACGTGGCTGGAAATTGATGTGCAGACCTAGCGGGAAGGAGGTAAGCCATGGAAGGAGCCCAAGCCAGCGCCAAAGGTGACCTGCGTGGAATTTGGAGTCATCTTGGCGTCAGAGTTGACTGTATGTGAGCAAGTGCCATTCCAAAACGCATGTATTCTGCAAACACGAAAGGATTATCTAAACGTGGAGCTCCTGGCAGAGATGCAGGGATAAGGAGAAGTCACACAAGGAAGGAACAGAACGGTTATGACGGTTATGATTTACCTTTCAACTCATTTCTATTGATGTAGAAAGAGGTCTACGAAACTTTGAAGCACTCTTTACAATAATGTCTACATCAAAATTAAATTCCAAAAACATAGAGCTTTGGCGAGTTAGTGAAGAGTCGCAGCACAACCGTGGAGGAAGAAGTAGTCTCATTGAGAAACGGTGGAGTCACCAAAGAGGGAGAAGAGAGCATGTGGCAATGACCACTGACCAATTTATAAGCACTGTGTGGAGTTTGACATGAGTGGCATCGACCACCGAAAATCCAGGTGTGCATTGGTAGACTCAGGGAAAATTTTAGTGGCGAATATTCGTAATATGGCGAATATTCCATTTTTGAAAATTTTGAAAAGGTGAATTTTTTGGCACGGGCCGTGACCTGTTCACCTAAAAATTACACTTTAATTTTTTTTAGGGGTCGGCTTCGCCTACCCTTGAAAAATATCCCCTATATAAACCTAGATTATTCGCCAGGTAGAACACTTCTACTTCACATTTTTCAACAATATGATATATCCCGTATTATAGACGCGCGACAAGGAGGGTTTGTAGACAAGGAGATACTGTAGATATTGACGCATAGTAGATGCATGACAAAGATTTTGTTGATGAGCGACATGGAGTTTTTTTCGATGAGCAAGAAGAGGGCAGAGGTTGTAGATGCACGACAGGATATTTGTTGTCGCGCATCAATAGGCCTTAGTGACGCGCATCAATAGGCCTTAGTGACGTGCGTCGTCAATAGGCCTATTGACGCCAGCGTGTCAGCAGAGCCTTAGTGACGCGCGTCACTAGGCCTTAGTGACGCGTGTCAACAGGCCTATTGACGCGCGTCACTAAGGCCTATTGACGACGACGCGCGCACAGGCCTTAGTGACGCGCGTCAATAGGCCTTAGTGACGCGCGTCACTAAGGCCTATTCGACGCCGCGTCAACAGCCTTAGTGACGCGCGGCGTCAATAGCCCTTAGTGACATGCGTCCAGCAGCTGCTGTGACGCGCGGCGTCACTAAGGCCTGTGACGCGCGACAAGGAGGTACAACAGATATTGACGCATAGCAGACGCACGACAAAGAGTTTGTTGATGCGCGACACGGAGATTTTTTGATGAGAAAGCAGAGGTCGGAGGCTGCAGATGCGCGACGGGAGATTTTGATGTCGCGCGTCAAAAAAATGCAGTGACGCGCGTCAATAGACCTTAGTGACGTGCGTCAATAGACCTATTGACGACGCGTCACCGAGGATCTTGTCATCCTCGGTGACGCCGCGTCAATAGGTCTATTGACGCACGTCACTAAGGTCTATTGATGCGTGTCACTGCATTTTTTGACGCGCGACAGCGAAATCTCCCGTCGCGCGTCTGCAGCCTTCTGTCGCAGTGCTTGATAATCAGGCGAAATTTTTTCATACAACCCCCAAAAAATTCACCTTCCCGTGAAACCGGTTCCGGGGATATTCGCCAGGTATTCTCCACCTCCGATTTCCAGGAGGTCTCTTAAAATGAACCCTGGGTAGACTCCTTTACCCAACATCTTCTCAACTGTTGTTCACAGACCAAGCGATACATTAGCAAGCACATTGTACAAAAGATCAAGAGACGTGGAATTTGTTTGAATCAAATCGGAACAAAATGAGATTAAGCCCCTTCATTCATTCATCAAATTTGCTATCAAAGATGGACGCGAACAACCAGCCTATGATCCCATGCAACAGTCTGAGAGCATGAAAGTCGTGCCCCAAGATGTTAGCAACATTGCAAGCAACCATAGAGACGTGCCGCATTTGAGAGAACCGAAGAGCATCGGTATCTACTCTTCGCCAGTCTCCAAAACTTGCAATCCGAGGACATAATGGACTGAGTCTTGTTCGACATATAGACGGAGAAGAGTTGTGTCGATCCAGATGAAAAATGTGAGATTAAATGCCCTCAGGCACATCTGTGGCGCACCACACGAGCTTTTGAGCTCAATTCTTCATCTATTTTTTTCTACAAACGAGAGCACATCTGTCGCAGAGATTCAAGAAAATCCAGACAAAGTCCTTGTTGCAAGAAGCAAATAGGACATGTCGCGACGTAACAAGACGATGAATCTGGGGTAGATTTGTAAAAACAATGTATTAAGGGGGGGAATGTTGGCATAATTAATATAGAGTTTAGTTTAGCTGCATGTAACCAATCACATCGATTCTACAAAGGGCGATTACCTCTTAACCACATTCTCACTTGTATTTATACACTCCTCTTACATTCAATATATATTATTCAGACATTTACATTTCTCCTGATCTAACAGTATCCTTCATTTTCTTATGAGTTCATGGATATAAAGCTTTGAATAGCAGTATTGTGAACTCGTCATTGTTTTTCTCTGTTGTCTCTATTTAGAAAATATTTTGAACTATGAGCTACTTTGAAAAAAATTGTTCTATTATTTGGAGATTGGATCTTATAGTTCAAACCATCAGTTATGGGGCTTGATTAGATCATTGTTTCTTTTGTGCATTTCTTCATCTTCTTGATGCGTCCATCTTGTAGAGGATAATGTGTTTGAGCCACCAATGCTATTGGGGTTTTTGTATTTTTGAGCTATATTTAGGTACATCTACCATACTCGGTGTTTTCGATTTAAAGCTTCTTGATGGGTCATTTCTCTCATCTTTGGAGCTCAGCAAATCCATGGCTACTATCTTGGTGGTAATCCTCGACTTATTTTAAATGGGTAGTCATATAAAACTAAAGACGTCATTGTATGATTTTGAGCTCCATTTTCGATTGTTGATGTGGTATTCATGAAAATTTATGTAGCTGTAGATCTTCATTTTCTTTCTAAAAATGGACATCCGGGTCTTATTCTTCCGTCGAGTTGTTATCATCTTTTTGCCATGCTTTTGTTTTAACACATTGTGGCACCATTTGATCTAGTTCGAAGCTTGAGATGGCCTAAAATTTCAAACCCACATCTTTACTATTCATATCCATGCTTTTTGAAAAGAAAATTTGATTTCTACTTCAATTTAATTTGCTCTAGTAGAAGTAAATGTAGTTTATCATTTCTATAATCTCATTGTGAACTCTGATTTTGAATACTTTTTCTAATTAAATCATGTGATCCGCTCTTATAGCAGTCATGTTTTTCTTATTTAGATCTTTATTCTTGTTTTTGGGTTAAAATGGCCATGATTCCGAAAGTGCTTTCACACTATGTCATTTTTTCTTAATGGATCCACTTCTGCTATGATAATTTGTGTAATAAACACCCAATCCCTTATTGCCACTTGTACTATGTGGCATTCTTTTATGACCTATTAATCTACTTTGGAAAGGAGTAATCGAAAAGGATTCAAAACTGTATTGGTGACAAGTGATTCATTCCTTCTAACCTCCAGATTTGATAGTATTAATCTCATGTAGCTGCGGTTGATTCCCGCATTCTATTGTAATAATTTAAAAATCTCTTGCTTCTTGAGCTTTGTTGTTGCTTCTTTACTCATTTTTGTCAAATCTAGGCTTACATTGTGATAACTCTAGAAGAAGGGTTATTCTTGTATCTATATAATACAAATATGGATATAGTTGTATCTTCTGAGCTGAAATTTTGAGACACCGTGCTTACCATGATTCTTGAAAGTATTGAAAACTTTGTACTTACTCTATCAAGCATACATAAGTATTCCGTAATTTGTACTTTCTCTTTCATCATCGATCATGACTATGCATAGACTTCTCATTAAGATTTGGGATTCCAATCATGCACTTGTACTTAAGGTATATACATGTATTGATTAAATTTAGAATTCACCTCTCATTAATAGTGATGGACATTATATGTGGTTTCTTTTTCAAATAGTTACTATCTTTGACTATGTACCCATTTCTACCTTCTATGGTTATCTATAATTGTTTGCTTAGAACTTTGTTATTCATGTTATATCTTCATCGTAGCTTGTAGACGTTCTTTGTGATCACCATTCTAGCTAAGTTATGTTCCTATTATTTGCAATGAATTTTCCTTTAGAAGGTATACTTGGGATTTGAAAGGAGGAACTAAATTGTTATTCTTATCTCGTAATACTTGAAATTGACAATTCCATTCTTTGTATTTCCTATACTTTGATATTAGAATTCGATATGTGAATTACTTTTGGATGGTTGACTAGAAACCTAAATGTGTACTTCATTTATGAACCTGGTTACCATGTGGATCTTGTATCGAACTTTGTATCTTGAATCTTCCTTTCATCTGTAAAATCTAGAATGGTTTGAGAGCATTAAATGTGTCATTTATGTTCAATTTTTTTGAATAAGAATGTTGCATTACTTTTTCTTTTCTTTTAATTGTGAAAGTATGAGAAAACATCTTTCATTTGAGTTTTCACCCTTGATCCCCTTTAGCATGGTTGTATTTTTGTACTTGAATCTTTTAACTTCCTTTTCATCAACATGAATGTATGTTTACTTACTTGGAATGAGAAAAGAAGATAAAAAATTTCCTTAGGACCTTATTTGTCACTAATTCTGAGTTGTATATCTTGTAAATTATTCTTCAATCCTTTTGTACTAATTTCAAGTCCATTTTCTGAAAGTGTGTATGCTTAAAGTTGTGGATACAAAAACACTAAATATGGAGCTTGACAATCATTCATTTTCCCATTTTCAGGTACAATGGTAGCAGTTGGAAAAGTGGTGAAGAGGGAGAAGTGAGGAAAACAACACACACCAAAAACATGGAAAGATAGGAAGTGATGGATTCCATCCTTTCTTTGTTAAAAAATTTATGTATATGTTCTTTCTTTACATGCACTTTCTTTCAGAGTTATTCCCGTGGCTTGTGTGGGTTCGTTGTATTGTTATTTCTTATAAATAAATGAAATATTTTCATTTAATGAGATGAATGTCTTTATTTTCTCTAATTTCTTCATTTGAATGGATAATAATGAACTTCTACAACTCAACACACTTAAATAATTCACTTAATCATGGAAATAAATTAAAATCAAATGTACCTTTTTATGTTCGTTGGATGACTGAAATTTATTCCACACCTTATCTTTCAAACCTCCAGCTTGTTTGTAGCTTCATAACATCATATCGATACATGATTCCCTTCCTTCCCTTTTTGGGGCATTGTAATGTTCATTTAGGGTTGTTGCATAGTTTTGAAAATGGTAACAAAATGGAATAAGCGCATCTATGAGACATGGCATTTTGTAACTACACCCAAGTTGTAGTTTTCATCCAAATGTGACTTCCAAGACTTTCCAAACCCAAACAATTAAAAACTATATCTCCTTTTGAGATGGCTAACACAAACCTATCCAAAAGTATAACCCGACCAATGTGAGAAGCTTAAAAGTTTTGAGTTGAAACTTTTAACATGAGGTGCCAAAATGACAACATTGTCTTTCAAATTATTTGCCTTTGGTTTGTATATTCTTAATATCTCTTGTGAATCTCAATTCATTGAATTAATTATCTCACCTTGCTGTAAATTTGGTGTTTTCTACAAAGTCTTAGTGGGCATGTTAACTACTATGTTGTTATGATTTATCCCTCAACACACAAGTGTTTTCCTTAAGATCAAAATGAAACCCATTCGCTCGTGATTCTATAATTTGTTCTTAATATATTGTACATGTACTCAGTCAAAGCCCTCAATTATTTTGGTGTGGCACCCCATTTTTAATTTAGTTATAGCCATCTTTTAAACCCTTGAAACACACAAAAATAAGTTTAGTATACATAAAAAGGAACCATCCACGATACTAGAGACTCACCTCAATAATAGGTATACCCACAAACCCGAGGTGTTTCGATTGTATCTACATAGATGAGGGATATAAACAAGATTAGAAACCCTATTGTTATCCGTCAACCTTGGTATGCTTACGTGAGATAACAACCCCTTTAATGAGGTAGGAAAGGGTCCATACATATCGGTATCCATGACATCAAGATGGTTCTTGGCATAGAATTTACTTGAATCGAATGGATCCCGATGTTGTTTTCCCACCAGACATCTAGGACAAAGAGGTAATGACTGAGAGAGAGGAGGAAGTCCTCATACCATCTCCTTCAAACTAAGATGATAGAGGGATCCAAAAAAGGATTTCCATAGAAATAATTCTAGAGTGTAGTGGATTCCACGTGGAGGTAGATAATGAAACTGCAGAGGATGAAACTGCATCTAATGCAAATAAATGATCCTTAAAAAATATATGGCAAGTATCATACCTTCTTTAGATATCAAACATGATTTGATGTCATTCTGAACCAAGAACTCCACCTTGAGCTTGTGATTCAATAGCTAAGAGACAAATAAGATATTTTTGGTCAAACCAAGGACATAAAGCACCTTCGTGAGAGTACATCTTCTCATCCCAAGAGGAATGGTCACATTTCCTATTCCTTATGCTACATACTCCTTATTTTCTATAATTGTAACCAATCTTACGTGGGTCAATTAGTCAATGAATCAAACAAATTTCTATCACCCGTCATATGCTTGTTGAATCTGAATCAATCAACCAAACATTATCTGATGGCTGCGATGTTTGGGAGACTAGAACAAAATCATCTTCATGTGCACCGTAATGTGCTAAACACGGGAAATATTCATCTAATTCATCACTTGGCTTGGTGTGACATGTCTTTTACTTACTTATTTCCATGAGGATACCACTTGGGAGTTTTTGAATCACCTCAATGATATTGCACTCTTCTCAAGAAATACTTTTTGGGTGACCATTGTGCCAATATTTCATTGTATTGTGCTTATTTATGGTGCAAATGTGTCACCATAAATTCATATTTTGAGGCTTGTGCTTATGTGGTTACTTCTACATTATATTCTCTTGTTGTCCCTTCTTTATGGTGCAAATGTGTCACCATAAAGACATATGACTTCTTCCTCGAAATAAATGTTGTGTCCTCAAAAACTTCTTACATTGACTGAATGGATTCTTCATGTTGTAGATAATTCACTAGTTTGGTAAAGATCGCCTCTTTCTATGTGATGGTCAATGTTGCGATGAATTCCATGAACTACGATCGAAGATCTTGCAGGTTTGAGAGGGACAAGCAAATTATCTTCAACCACTTCTCCTAGTGTGCTCAAATCTACTCATAGTTTTGCCACTCGATGCAGGATTTATTACACTTTCTCCCCTTCTTGTATACTCATGGCATGAACCTTTGGTGGCCGAGATGCATAATTTTTCCAAATTATTTGCTTCATAGATCACAAAAAGAGTATCACAGTTGCCTTGATGTTGTCACATTCCTAATGTGTGGTTGGACCAATTCATATATGCCCAGCGTGATCAACATAAAGGATTTTGCATTGGCCTTGTTGTACTTCATTCGTTCATCTCTGTCGGTGGGTTGAGTGAGTGCGCCAGTGATGATCTCCCATAGATCTTCAAAGAGGAGAATGGTCTTCATCTTTGTCTTCCATGCAACATAATTTGGCCCTTTCAAAATCTGGACATCGTAGAGCACTATTTTTGGAGCATAGATGATCTCAAATTTATTATTATTATTACTATTTCTTCAAAGATACAATGTATTACTGATTAACAATAGAGCGAAGGTTGGCTCGATACGCTCGTGAAGTGAGATGCGGACACTTGTGTGGGTGTTCTATTACATGTTCATCATCTTCCTCGTAGCATTTTTCGAGCTCCACACAAACCTTCTTAGCTTGACACCATACGTCAAACCAGAACCACTCCAATTGTCTGCTACAGACATGCTCCTAAAATTGCAGATTTATGCTATTATTAAGGGTGTCGAGCAATGCAAAATACAATCCGATACTATTTTATTGGCCTCTTAATGGCAATTCATGTTGTGGATTTCTCACAGCACTTCTCTCATCATCTAGAATACATGACACGTGCTCTTGAGGTCTCTTCACGTTCAACAATCTTCTACATGCTAGGTTTAACTTTCTCTAATATGCTAAAAAAATAAACTGCCAAATGATCAATCATACGTTGCTAACTCATAATTTTGACAGGTCTCCATGCCAAGATCTTCAGAAACTAGTCGCTTTTCTTAAAGATGCCACATCCACACGTCGAAGGAGATCAAAAAAATGTGCTATGCAATTTTCCAGCATAGGTTTTTAAACTTCACATTGAGAATGCTTTCACGCAGACATCTAAGCAAGTTGATGGGTCAAAGAACCATGTTTTCAATTTTGGTTGTTCCAATTAAAAAATATAGAAAACAGCTCCACGCCTTCGCGGATTGGCTGAGAATACAGGCCGCTTTGAAGAAAAACACTAAACTTACTTGAAATGGTTGTCAAATCTTTCCACAGGTTGGGACAACATTAGGTCTCTCTAATACCACTATTAGACAGGAAGAGTAGAAATATTACTCAATGATTTTTTCAAAATAGCATAAGCATATTATACATGTAAAAGGACGGTTCGATCCCTGCTATCAACTGGAAGAGGAATAGAAAGAGACAGGATATGAATGGACGAGATGTGGATGGTAGAGAAATAGTCAATAATGTATTATTTTTCTAACATCTTCAAGTTGCAAAAAATTGTTCGGGTCTTATTCTCACAAATCCCTGTGGCTTCTCCATGTATATCTCCTCCTATAGCTCACCGTTAAGAAATGCATTATTTAGATCAATTTGATGAACCTGGAATTTAAAGTTAGCAGCCAAAGAAAGAAAAAGCCTTATTGTATTTAGTTTTGCAACAGGAGAAAATGTCTCACTAAAATCAACCCTTTTTTTTAAAGTAATTTTGTAACAAGTCGTGCTTTGAATTTTTCAATACATCCATCAGATCTAAATTTAGTCTTATATACCGAATTAGTACTTAGAATGTTTTTACCTTCTAGAAGTTTTGTCAATTACCATGTATTATTTTCATTAAAGACTCGTATTGTTCTTGCATTGCATGTTCCCACTCTTTCTTTCATTTTACTTCTTCATAAGATTGGGGATCATTTACTTTCTCTATTCTAGTCATCAAGGCGTAGTTAACATGATGATCCTTTTCTTCATAATTCTTACTCTTTTTATAAATTTCTTGAATACTTTTATTTTCATTGGGGGGATTTTCTCATTATCACTATTTTCTTCCTTTTCTACATCTTCAACTTCAGAAACTATCTCAAAAGTAGATGTAGATTCCTTATGAAGACCTTCATCAAACACAACATCCCTACTGATAATTACTTTTTGAGTTTGAGGATCATATAACCTATAGCCTTTAGACTGTTCACTATAACCAATGAAGATACATTTCATGCTTTTCTTATCAAGTTTCTTCCTTAATTCATTAGGCACATGAGCATAGGCATTACATCCAAACACTCTAAAATACTTGACTGATGGCTTACTACCGTAACATGTGTCCCGAGGTGCCATATTTCTAGTGGATTTTTGTGAGATCTATTTAATTTGTAGCAGTAGTAGTAGCTATTGCTTCAGCCCAAAAGGAATCAAGAAAATCCTTAGTCTTGAGCATGCACCTAGCCATTTCTTCTAAAGTTCTATTTTTCCTTTCTACAACCCCATTTTTTTGAGGTGTGTATCTAAATGTTAACTTCCTTTTAATACCTACATTATTAAAAAAATAGAAATTCTTTGGTGATATACTCTCTTCCATTATCTATTTTAAGAACTTTAATTTTTCTCCCACTCTCATTTTCCACTAGAGATTTAAATGTCTTAAAATTTTCAAACACCTCACTTTTGTTCTTGAGACAATAAATCCAAATTTTTCTTGAGAAATCATCAATTAAAGTCAACACATATTTTGATCCTACAAAGGAAGGACCAGAAATGAACAATAATAACATTGCTAACCAAGACTCACAACTCAAGGTAATTTTGATAACATGTATGAAATTCTTCAGTCCCGAGCAAGTACATTGATTCAATGCCCAAAATCATGTTTTGGGGGTCCCTTTGGTTTCTCTCTAACTTCCCCGTCTACGGAAAAAATCCAACAAGTTAGAAAAAATTGGAAAAAATTTGAAAAATGGACTCATTCTAGTGTTTTGCAGAAAAATCAGATATTTTTGTCCGGGAAGTCGCAGTCAATTAGGATGCAGGAACGCGTGGGGACGCGAATCGGCCGATATGGCCACGGGTAGTGAAAATATGTAAAAGTAGAAGTTTTGTTCCGTGCACGGGATGTGAATCGAATGATTTTCTGCAAGTCAAAGGTATGCATTGCGGGTGGCTCAGAGACTTTTTTCGGGACAATCGGGACAAAAGTAGGCACGGAACGCAAGGGACACGTAAAGGCAAAAAGGCCACAAAAGGAACCATGGGATGCGACAAATGCAGAAATCAACGGCCCTCACAACCGGAGTCAATGGTAGGCGCACGAAAAAGGAGGCCTAAATTGGCCGATGCGGAAGAATGTGTCTAGGATAGTCAAGACACGCGAACCCAATTTTTTTCGAAATAGTCGCAGTAAAGAGAAAAGTCAAAGTTTGACCTCGTGAACTTCAAACAGCCATAACTTTTGACTCCGAGCTTCGATTTTCAGAAAATTGGACTTTCTGGAATGAGCATGACATCCTCTGCCTCAAAAAAACATATTCAAATAATGAGGGTAGATATATTTGAATAAAATAAACATATTCGGCTTCAGTCAATTAATGCCCATTCCTATCAAATGACAGAAAATGCCTGCTAGACCCAAAATAGCTGCTCGCACTCAGAAGGTCATAACTTTTGCATTTCTCAACAAAATCACACAAAATTGGTACTGTTGGAATTATGGCTCCAATCCCGATGCAAAAAAATTAAGAAATTCTATATTTTATGAGAAATTGATGGGAATTTTTCATAAAATGTGGCCAGGTTCATGATAGTGCTTTATTTAGTACTTGGGAGTGCAATTAAGAGGCATGGCCATCATTCTTTATTTGCTACAAAGTACATGGGAAAGTATGGGGAGCCTTTTGCAATTAACATAAAATCATTTCACTCCATTTAATGCATCTTACAAGTGGTTTAAGGAAAGATTTCGGGATTTCTATTTTTCCTTCTCTCTCTCTTCTCATTTTTTTATAAATTGTAGTGTTAAGCTCATTGTAAAGGGAAGTAATTTTCTTGTAGCAAAGCTCTGTCAAAATTTCTTTGTGAAGCCAATGTGCTGCAAGCCCTTGTAGTGGACTCCTTGCATGGTGATCCAGGCTCTTATCTTGTAATAGATTGAATTGTGCATATCATGAAGCAATAAAAATACAAGTTTGTGGATGCATCTTCCCCTTTTGTGTGTTTGCACTCTTCTTGCCCTTTCAACCTTCATTACAAGAACATTGTGTCTATCCTTATGCTCTTTCAAGCATTCATTATTATTGTGCATGTATCAAATATTGTTGTGAATGCATTTTCTAGATTGTGGAGAATCTGTTATCACCCCTTCTAGTATGTATTTTACTTCTATTTTTTCACACATTGGAAGACTACTCTCACACCCCTCCTTTTCTGGTGTATCACCGTTTTAGTGTATGCTTTCATTTTCATGCATTCTCTCTCCTTGGTCCCTTGGAAATTTAGATTAGGACAGATAGTTTTGCTTGCATTAGAATAGATTGTGGCAGGTAGTTTAGGAGTAAGAACCAGCTTTCTCTGGAGGTCTATCTCAAGTAGCAAATCCCACAACTTGGATATAGTACCCATGTTATCCAATCACACTGTGAGCTCAAGTACATGCACTTGTGTAAACATAAGGGTGTTTTGATTCATTAATAATGAGACATCATTATGAACTGTCTCAAGTTTTTTTCTTATTCTATATGCTCTATTTTTCTCAAATATATCTCTATGTTGTTTCCCATACAAACAACCTTCACACACATTTGAATCTGAATGAATTTTTGGAAGACCATACACCATGTCTAATTTCTTCATCAAACCCAAACTTTGATAATTAAGGTGCCCAAATCTTAAATGTCATAACACACTAATATTATCATGTGATGTAACAAGAGCATGCATACATGTACTTCTTGCATCAAATTTATATATTCCCCCATCTAAAGTACTTGATGCAATCACTTTGTAACCATGTTTCATATCCTTAATCAAACAATTATCCTTATAAAATTCAACTTTGAAACCTTGCTTTGTGATTTGACTAACTGAAAGAAGATTCTTCTTTAAACTAGGTACATACATCACATTAGTAATACATTTTACTTCACCATTATTCATTTTAATAAGAACATCACCATGGGCCTCAATCCTATAACTGCTATCATTACCAAGGAATATATTTTCACTTTCACATTCTTCATTTTTTTCAATAGATTTGAAACTTTCTTTCTTAAAATCCATATGCTTACTTACTCTTGAATCTATATACCAAACATCATTTGAAGTATCTTGAGCAGATAAGGATGCAATGAAGAGATTACCTTCCCTTTCTACTTGATTTGTCATGTTGTTGGTTTGCTTTCTAGACCAATTGTGCATCTCTCGGATACTTTTCGTAAATTCCCAATGAAAATGTCCTAATGTACCACAATTGAAGCACTTCACCTTATGCTTTTGTTGCCTTCTTTTATCTTCTCCTTGGTTCATCCTTTGCTTGGATTCTATAGCCATCTTGTCTCGACTTTCCATCTTGTTACCTTGGAATTTTCTCTTGAAATTTAGGTTTTCTTAGTAGAGTTAGTTTCATCAAACTTCCTTCTAAATCTTTTTTTCTTTCTCGCAACAAGTAACAACTTGATACTTCAAATGTTAGAATATCTTGATCTTATGAGCAACTTCTAAGGATATTATTGGATATTCATACACTGTGGCGAGACTATTGAGAGTTTTCTCAACTAACATTTTTGTTCAAATTTCTCCCCCCTAGCCTCCAAGTGATTCTTTATATACTTTAATTTTGTGAGATTATCTATCATATCTTGATCATTTGTCTTTCTTAAACTATGTAATTATTAATATTTTTAATTTGTGGGATGATTTTATCAACAAAAACATACCATTAATAACTACAGTTCATTATTATTTCTTTTATATTGGGATAAATCTCTATAATCAGTAGGGGCTTCTTTCTTTTCTTCTAAAAATTCTAACAAGTCATTTACAAGAAATAAGTTCTTCTTATTTCCATACAGATTGATTCTTCCCATCTAATTTGCCATGAGGAACTAGAATGCTTAAAGAGTTCATCACAAAATAATAAATTTTCAAAAAGATTCAATTTCATATTTCATTTCACCCCAAAAAAACTTCAACTTACATAAGAGAAATCTCTAAATAAAATTTTTAATCATATGGTAAGAAAAAAACACTAGATATGCGAGCGTTTTAATTCACAAAAACAA
This sequence comes from Taxus wallichiana var. yunnanensis, assembly GCA_018340775.1. Lineage (NCBI taxonomy): Eukaryota > Viridiplantae > Streptophyta > Pinopsida > Cupressales > Taxaceae > Taxus > Taxus wallichiana. The sequence goes on from CM031236.1 coordinate 162,934,512, forward strand.
ATTAATCTTACACTGTTTTCCTTCTTGTGTTCTTAAATTTATCGTTTGCTTTTCAATGGATTGGCGTGGAGAAGGTATTCTTGGAGTGAAATCTAGGAAGAATGAATTAATATGCGCATTTTTGTTTGAATGGAAATCTGAGATTGTGGAGCCATATGCCTACACTGTCGCAGAACTTACAGACTTTATCTCTATGCTGAGAAACAAGGTTTCACACACTCCAGTGATAGATGAAGGTATTTTTGAAGATAAGCGGTGGGGATTATATTACTTGGTTGAAACACTTTGATCTACGTTTAGGATTCAAAAAAATCCATGAATAATTTACAGCTAAAATCAAATTCTTATATGCAGAGAATAGTGGAGAAGCATATGGAGAATCAATCCGATAAAGAGAAAGATCAGATGGATTTTGTTGATGTGCTCATTTCCGAAGAGAAAGACGAATGCTGATATATATCAACTTCAAGGTTTTTATCTTGTATTCTATGCATATCACATTGATAAATATTTTTTAATTCTCTACCATTTAATTGAGATATTTAAAAATAAAACTTTAATTGATGGACAAATTTAATGTAGAAAATAAAATTTAACAACTCGCATCATTACTCTCACCACCTGTTGCCATTGTAGAATTCCTATTAGCATAATCACACCTAGAGGAATATATATTAACATATACTGAATAAAATTGTCTGATGTTGTGCCTCTGCAATTCATAATTTGTGGCCGTGAAAATAAAAAAAAATTAGGGAAAAAAACAATTAAGGAAGTGTTAGTGAGGATGAGGAAGTGTGATCACTTTAATCGCAACTAAGCATTTCTGGGAAAAATCAAGCATTGGAGTGGTGGAACCTTGATAGATGTTGCATTTTATTTTAGCTCCTTGATAACTGCTTCGTTGTCTTATTTGGTGCATGGATCCACTCTAATGCTCTGAAACGACAAAGAAACCGCAAAGGATTCAGTTGCATTAAACGTGGTCCCTGTGATATTTGTTTTCGATGCAAGATTCTTCTTATGTACCCGTATATAATTTCTGGCATAACCCAAAATATTGTGCCAGAGTGCTTTTCATTTTTATATTCTCATATTAGGGTTTCATAATTTGAAAACTATTGTTATAAATTAGAACTTTGTGTTGATTTTGGAGACTCGGATGCCGAAGTAATCAAACTTTCACTGAAGACATTGATGACCACGAACAAATTCATCTGCGAAATATGAAACAAGGGTTTCCAGAGAGATCAGAATCTGCAGTTGTACAGGCGATGGCATAAAATGCCATGAAAATTGAAGCAACAGAGAAGCAAGGAAATTAGGAAGATATTTTACATGTTTCTATATAATAATAAGAATAGAGACATAATTTTAGAGTAGCGTATACCCGAAGAGTTAAACAAGAAGGTGTTTATTGCAAGCCTTTCATATTCTGTAGAATATGGTTTGTTAGAAATGCTAACGCTTTGAGATATAAAGTTGCGATTTTTAACATAATTTTTTTGGCAATAATAATGATTTGTATAATAACTGGCAGACGATCTGATAGATTTCTTTGAGAGAAAATTTTGACTGGTGGTAAATGCAGTCGTCATCGGTAGTATGATAAAGGGAAATTGCAGTGTGTAAGGAGAGGAAGGCTATTCGGATAGTTGTTCCATGTGCCCACAGAGCTCTATGCAATGAATGCCGTAACAATCTTAGAGTTTCTCAGATGCCCTTGAAATGCTTTATTTGTAGTCACCCGGTCGATAAATTCATTGCCTCATACTAAATACACTGTTAAATAGCCTTACTATTTCTATTGTTTGGAATCCATTGTATATGTGTGTGAACAAGCTTTAAACTCATGTACATAAGACTCGAGCTTTATAAGTCTCTCTCTTTTGATGTTTACCCACTATTGAGGCCATTAAAAAGTGGCTATTTTAGCAAATATTTTGCTGTGGCAATCATGCATGGCGTTGAATCTTAAAAATAAGTATAAAAATGCATTACATCCTACTTTCTATAGTTTGTAATTTGTAAAGATCATCAAATTTGGAATATTCCATTGGATTCTCTCACATGGTTGCCTCGTGTGTTTTTCATTCTTGGGGACTTTTCCATTGTTTTTCACACTTAAGTACGGATTGGTAATATCTTTACAAAGTTGTTCTCAAGTCAAGTACTTGCATTTTTATTATCTTTCTAATCCCCTTAATTTCTTCATAATTCCCTTCATCATCTTCTCAATCTACTATCTTTTAATATTATTATTTTTAAAATTAAAAAAAAAAACAGTTATTAAAATTAAAATCTTAAGAGTCTCTTTTTTTGGTTTTTCTCCCAATATCCATTGCATGGATACATCCCAATATGATTTGTGGAGTAGTCATGATTCCTATGTAATACAAATGCTTATTAATGAATTTAACTCCAAGTAACATCAAGCCTAACACAAGTTTCTAAATTATTGAATGACATGAAGGGTAAGTTTCTTTTTTTGGTATGTAGATACATAATTTTGATACAAGTTTAGTTATGTTTTTACTATGACTATATATAGTCTCTTATTTCAGATTGGACTCTTATTAATGCATTGTTTTGGTTGATATTGAATCTTTAATTCTTTATTTGTAGGTATATTCTTTCTCTTCCTATTTCTATTTTGTTATGTCAAGAGGCATATACATTTACATATATTGAGTGAAAGTGTTTGATGTTGTTCCCGTGAAATTCTTATTTTGTGCCCATGAAATAGAAGCAATAATTACCAAAAAAATGTTAGCGGGAATGTGGGAATGAGGAAGTGTGCATACACACTAACAATAAACATTTTTAATCACATATCGCTTGGGTCCTGAGTGCTGCTCTGAGGAACTCTTCTTCTACTATGAACCGAAATAGAAAGGATATGTTGGTTATGACAACCACTTGAATGCCTCCAAGGGGTGCCCATTTTCTCAATATTGATGCTGATGTTGATCATCATCATGTCGATGATGGTGAGTACTAATGGTCATGATGTTGATTAAAAACTCAATGATGATGACAATCACAAAAAGATAAATATAATGACAATAATGTGGATCACAATGATGATAATGATCGTGAAAATGATGATGATGACAATGATAATCATGATTAGGATAAATACATGTTATTCAATTTTTCCTCTCGGGAAAAATCAACAAAGACGACCTGCATGGGGAAAATGGAGAGGTTGGTTCAGTCATGTGAGCTCACATTTGATCCCAAAAATTAAGTTCAGTAAGTGGGCTCGGGAATGGAGATGCAAAGTTGGTAAATAAAATGGCTAAGGGAATGTCGAATGAGATCGGAGAGCTCAAGCGGAAGGATGGAAGAAAGCTCAAAGTTTCAGACTTCACATTTGGCATTTCGGAGAAAATTCGGGTGAACGGTGCCAAAACCTTGAAGTCAAAATGTCTGAAATTTTGAAATTTTAGACTTTTGGGTTTCATATTTTCAGAGCTTTCAGTTGGAAAAGTGGAAAAAATGGCGAAAAGATTCCGAAACCTAAAACCCTGAAAGTCCAAAATTTTAGAATTTTAGGTTTTAGTGTTTTGGATATCTCGGGAACCATGACGGAAAAGGGAACCGTAATGTCCGAAATCCTAAAGTTCAAAAGTCTGAAATTTCAAAATTTGTGTTTGAACTCAGAGCGTAAAATGGAAAAATGCGCATGTAATGTTGAAACCCGAACACCCAAAATTAGAATATTTTGGACTTCAGACTTTCAAAAGTCTTAAGCCCCGAAACCCAAAAATCCCCCTCAATGTCCGACACACTGCGAACTCGAAAGTATAAAATTGTGTACTTTCAGACTTCAAACTCTCAATTAAATTTGGCAGATGAACAGTAATTCAACTTTTGAAGCAAAAAATATTTGAAAGTATTAATAGTGGGATTTTGGTGGTTACATTCTTTTCTGACTCCAAAGCAGGAAGATCAATAGTTGTAGAATGACACTTCAACCTTCAGATGGCCATAACTTTTGACTGGGAGCTAGTATTTGCACAAAAAGGAATTTTGGTAAGCTCTCGTGTCTACTACATATTTGTAGGTCCCTTTGAGATCTTAGAGCGCATCATTCCCTTAGCCTACCGTCCAGCATTGCCACCTATCTTGTCTCGTGTCCATGATGTGTTTCTTGTTTATGTGCTTAGGAGATATGTTTATGATCCTTCTCACATATTATATTGTACCGCATTATAGGTACAAGATCATGGGAAAGTGATGGTGGAGCCCATCCACATTATAGAATGCAAGGCCCTAGGCCTTCAAGGAAGATATTTTAACCTAGTTCGGGTTTAGTGGGACGGGTATAACGAGACTACTTCTACTTGGGAGAATGCTACCTTACTACGGGATCAATTTTCACACTGTTCAAGTGACTTCGGGAGGAATTTGAGTCTATGGGGAGGGGATGTAGTGCCCACTTCCCTTCTACACCTTTTGATTTTGATTATGATACTATCGACTAAACTTATAGACAATGTTGTTTGCACTTTTGATTTACCATGATACTAGAGGTTAGAGATACTAGAATGTTGTTGATTTTGTTTCATATATGATGCATGTGGATTATTACGACATTTTATATTGATGTTGATATGTTGTGAAAATGGTTATTTATAAATATATTTCTCAAATGTGATATACTTTTTTCGCCATGAGTAGGCTTGGTAATTGAATTAATGTTGTGTTTTATTTCGACATGGATGAAATGTTGGATAGAAATGTTGCTAGAAATCTATAATTGATTCATAACTATCTAGATGATATTAATTCGTATATAGATGATTTTAGAATTATATTGTATATTTTGACATGGATGTTTTAATGTGGCCACGAGGCCAAAGGAGGTATATTGTATTTTTGCAGGTATATTTATATTCACAACAACATCGGGGGGATTAGAGACCAACCACATGAGAATTTTGGATGATTCAACAAGGGTCACCATGGCAACATGTAATTGTGTGTGTTTGAATTTTTGTTAGGGGGAAATTGTGACCAAGGGGCATGTGTTGTCTTTTATTTATAGTTCCTTTATTAATGTTGTATGTGGTTCTTTTTGTGATGTGAATTACTTGTTTTATTTATTTATAATTTTGATGTATTGTTCCCCCTTTATCTTATTGGGTCTAAGTGTATCAATTAGAGTCAAATTAATCTATTCCTAAACTAATTAAAGATGTGACCAAAAGGAGATCATTTATTAGACTTGATGTGCTCTTGGATTTTGTTTTGTGTGTTGAATTCTTGAGATTTTGAGTGAAGTACATTCTACCCTTCATGGAAAACTTTAAAGGCTTGTGGGAGAAGTTAAACTTGTCCTGCACCTCTTAAATTGACATACCAACCCTACCTATGGGTTGGGGGTGAAAATTAGACCACAGTAGGTGTTTTGGGAAGAGAAAAAGGTAAAATGTTTTTTGCATTTTCCTTCAAATATTTAATTTTGTCCTTTGGGGATGTGGGATTTGTTTGAGTGTGTAAGTTTCTTGTCATTCATCTCACCCACCAATTTATGGTGCGTTGGAGTTGAGGTTTGACCAAGTGAGGTGGAGTTGAGGATGAGTGATGTGGAATCCTACATGAAGCAACCTAATCCTCCTCCCTCCCTTTTCTATTTATTGTTGCTCCTTTTATTGTTTAGGGGTTACTTGATTATTTTGGACTTTTTGTATTTTGAGGAGATAGAAGATTTTGGGAGTACTTGTGGATTATTATATATTTTTGGATGCTTGCTTGGTCTTGAGGAGATTGAAATTTCATCCTTGGAACAAGCTCTACTATGGAGAGGTAGGAGCTTCACCTTGTTAAATTATGTTGTTTATATGTTTGTGTTGAATGTTGTTTCCCTTTGGAATGTTTGTTTGGGTATGGGTAGATTGCCTAAGTTTGGAGTAGGAGGAGACTATGGGGATTTATCTTGTAGGGAGGCATAAGAGCTTACTTTTGAGGAGGGAGTTTGGGTTGGGTGCCCCACCTTGTTTGAGGAATGCTTGCATTCTTCTTGTTCTTGTTTTTAGGGAGGCATAAGAGTATATGGAGCTATAAGGGGTACTTGAGGGAGGCATAATATTTTGTAGGGGATTTTATATTTACATTGGAGGCTTTTAGGTGGGCACCCATTCCCATTGGGAGGCATAAGTGGCCTCCCCATAGGTCTTGCTCTTTTGGATTTCTTGATAAGCCTTGTGATATTATTGTTTTGTTGTTCCTTTGCTTGTGTTGTTGTTGTTTTGAATGTGGATGAAATTGATTGTGAGTATATTTTTAAGTATTGTGGAAGCTAGTAGTTGCCATGTGTTGAATCATCTTCCATTGTGATGTGGTTGGGGCTTGGGGGCCAATGAAGAGGATGGATTCTCCTCTTCATTGGATGTCTTGGTTGGGTGGAGAGCATTTCCTCTCCCCCCATTTTGTTGTGAATCAAACAAACTTGAAGGAGCTACTTTGCTTGGAGTTGTGGAGCTTGGAGTGTTGTTGGAGACTTTGAGATTGTTTTTATCCTTGTAAAGAAACTTATTGTATTCCCACTTAAGTGGAAGAATTTGTATTATTATAGTGCCCCTTAACTACATTCTTGTATTATGGTAGTTTTACCTTATTTACATTTTGTTTATTTCCCACCTTGAGTGGATGGCTTGTAATAATTTTGTGGAAAAGAGTTTACATTCAAATATGTCTATATTGAAAATTGAAAGAAGGAATTATGTTGGATGAGCTGTGAAATGGAAATAAAAGTAATTCTTTTGTTTTAAATTTTGGTTGTATTTTAAATTAAGATGAGTCATTTTCAATAGAAATGGAAAGTTGTTGTAGTAATTTTGAATCTACACATTGCATATGAATAGAAAATAAAGTATTGTAGCCATTTGAATATATTTGCATTATAGTGAAATGAAAAAGAGAACAAATTGGAACATGTTGTTATTTAGAAATGTTTTTTTATGGCAAGAAATTAATAATGTATAAGTAGACTTAGATTTATTTTGCTCATGGAAATAGAAGGAAAATTTAGTTGAACAAATGGAATAGATCTAGTAGTTAGTATTAGTTTTCAAATGCTTGTAAATGAGTAATTTTAACTAAGAAATGAATAAAAGAGTAATAAATCTCAAATCTAGAACTCTAAATGAACAAAAACAATCTCAGAATGCATTTTTAAACCTTTTGGGTAACTTTAAATTTCTTGGAAAAATCTATGATTAAGGTTCTATTTTTTCAGAAATAGGACCGCCACCATATGCAGAGTGGCAGTCCCAGAATCATTGCCTGAGTTAAGGCAAAGTGGTCTCAAAACCACCGCTCATTAGAGTGGCAGTCTGTGGTTTGTCACCCATGCGGGGGTAACAGTCCCAGGACCTCCAGTCTGCCCTCGGTGGTGGTTCTGTCACATTATGTGACTCTGCAGATCCGTGCCTATGTGAAAAAATTAACTAGTTTTACAAATTTATAAAATGTAAAATTTATGTGTTGACTTCTGGTAAGCAAAACCATGTAAAATCCCTTGGAATGGAACAATAAAAATTTCAAATGGTGTATTTAAACTATTCTTCTTCATTAATAATGATGGGGTAGGGTTTTTCCCCAACATAAAAACCCAAATACAACTGGTGTAAAATAAAACTAGATTCGGGGAATAAAACCCTCCTAATCCTTGAAAGAAAATGAAAACAACACTAAAACCTACAATATAAACCTTCTAAACCTTTTTCCTTGTGGAAGTCATCCACGAATTCTCCATTCTTGCTTCCTTGGACTTCTTCTCTCCAACCTCCATTTTCACAAAACAAATAGACCAAAAGGGGGAAATGAACAAAGGAAGGCTTTAATAAAACTCATAAGTTAGGGCTTGTTATAACCCTAGGATCTTGTGATTGGGATTATTTGATTTAAGGGTGGAGGATCAACCCTACCTTTGTAGAAGAAAATGAATTTGATTGTTTTTGCCTTTAAAATCTTAAGGGTATTTGTAATTTGGAAATGGGGCCCTTTTATTACCTTAGAGTGTCAAACATCCGTGAGCCATTATTAAATTTTAGTTAATAGTAGAAAATATTCTACGCTATTTAAAATAATAATTTTACATTAATTAATCTAGAAGCTAACCTTATTAGGTTTTAATATTGAACAAGGGAAGAAAATATTTAATTAGGTAGATTGACCCTATGGCACCTTCCTAGTGAATAATTGGTGATTAGACCTTAATGATGTTCTAGAAACTATGTCGTCCTTGTAACTAGACGGGTTCTTAAAACTATAGGGTCAAGTTTAGTGGTTTAAGTTATTTTTGTACCTTAGGGGATGAACCTTGCGTAAACCATTTTTCCTATATCCTTAATCTTCTCCAAAAAAAAAAAAATAGTCGTAATTTTTGGAGTAAGTGTTAGGTGTTAGCGTGTTCCTAGAACGTCATTTTTGTGGGCGTTACATTTGGTATCAGAGCCGTGGGTTCAAATTTTGGACCCTTGGGAACACTAGAAAACATGAGACATGAACTTTTAACCTAGCACAAAAATTTCTTCTAAATCTAGAAAACTACACTATCTGATATTTGTATAATTTTAGAAAACATAGAAAACTAAAATGAAACCTAAAATGATGAACTAACTCACCTTGGTCTGTGTAGGAGGCACAGACTAGACGAGGGTATTTCCATATAGACCTAGGTATACCACCACCAGATCAGGCTGTAGTAGCCATTCTTCCATAGATTTTACAAATGCTTCAGGACATCAATGCCGCTATACGTGGAGGGTCACTAGGAGGACGACCTACTAGGTAGGATATGGAGCCATCAGTTGAGGCTAAGGCATCTCCTCGATACATCGAGGATCATGGGGCAGAGGAATTCCACATGGAGTCGGTCAACGTAGAGTCACCTCAGAGAGGGCATGGGGACAGGATTTCAGGGCATGGGATAGGTCTCAGAGCCCTAGGCTTAGAGATGAGCATGCAGAGAGGCCTAGGGGTCGCCGGACTAAAGCTACAAACCATATCAGGGAGATTTTGAAGCTTCGGCCTTTACATTATTTAGGTACACATGAGGTTTTCATGTAAAGGCACGGTTAGTGCACTTGTGTAGATGCTTCAAGCTCTTCCTTGTTATAGCAACACGAAAGCGTGTGTTGTGATCCATCTACTGAGGGATGGAGCGGAAGTTTGGTGGAGGACTGAGGAGGAGAAGCTCCATGTAGACTTGGAGATAGTGACCTGTGCACTTTTTTAGGAGCGTTTCAAGAGCAGGTACCTACCCATGAGGTTAATTCAGTAGTGGATAGATGAGTTTCATGACCTTCACTAGGTGTCTCTCGATCGTAGTTGAGTACGAGATTCAATTTCTTGATCTACTCTAGTATGTCAACTACATGTAGGATTAGCCAGTATGGATATATAGGTTCATCTGGGGCCTAAATTTTGATTTGGGTGGCGTAGTACGCATTCACCACCAACATACTTTAGTAGAGGTTGTGGAGAAGGCCTATATTGCAAAGGAGACATGGGGTAAGACACAGCAGGTGAGAGACAGAACGGAGCTGCATCCAATCGATGCAGGACAACAAGTCGAGGGGGTCAAGCCCTCCTCCTCATGGTGGATAGGGTTCAATGTAGTCTTCCTTTAAGCCACCTCAGCAGCAGCAATAGTAGCAGTAGTAGACCCATCCACCTTATAGACCTCCTTAGAGATTCGATGCATAAAGGGGACAGAGTATGGGGCCTCCTCCTAGGGTTCCCATCAGAACACAAGGTGCACAGAGAGCTTAGTCAAAGCATAGACCTCAAAGCAGCCCATAGTCATGTTCTCGGGATCCATAGCTTAGATATCTAGAGTACCGGTCGGAGCTACATCCTACTGTAGAGGATCTGGGAAAGCTGTTGCGGTTGTGGCATCGCTGGACACCATTAGAGAGAGTGCCCACAAAACCTTAGCAACAAGGGTAAGAAACAGATATCAGAACCTACTCTTGGAGATATGGGATGGAGCCATCAAATATATGTTGCGGTCGAGAAGCATCGAGTACCATCATAGAGATGACAAGTAGTATTGGTGGTGTTTCCACCTCTATTTTGTTTAATTCTGGATCTTCTGATTCTTTTGTTGCACCATCCCTATTAGAGCATTGCAGGCTGGTGGCAGTTAGGCAGGGTCATAGTTAGGATGTTGAGATGGCTTCGGGAGCCAATATTTTTGTAGAATCCTTAGTTAACGAGTGTGTAGTGGAGTTGGGACCCTTCACCACTACCTCAGATCTTCGAATCCTTCCATTACATTCTTATGGTGTTATCTTGCATATGGATTGGTTGTTTGCACATAAAGCTAGAGTGGACTGTTACCATAAGACCATTGCTTGGATAGATGATTTAGGTGTGGACTTAGTGATAGTTGGGGTTAGGAGGCACGTTTCTATTAACACCATCTCTGCTATGTAGCTTAAGCGATGTGTGCAATGAGGTTGCCATATGTATGTTGTTATAGTACGTGATAGATCTAAGGATGAGTCTAGTGGACCGTCCCTTGATGACTATCCCATATTGAGAGAGTTTGATGATGTTTTTCCTCGGGAGCTATTGGGATTACCTTCCCTGCGTGAGATAGATTTTCACATAGATTTGGTTCCAGGCGCAGAGCCTATGTCCGAACATCTTATTAGATGACTACCCCTAATCTCTGTGAGATCAAGTTGCAGCTTGAGGGCCTTCTAGAGAAAGGACTTATCCATCCTAGTGTATCCCCTTGTGGTGCACCAATGATTTTTGTGAAAAAGAATGATGGATCTCTATGGTTGTGTATTGATTACCAAATTTGAACAAAGTAACGATCATGAATTATTACCCCCTTCTGCACATTGATGATTTATTTGATTAGATGAAGGGGGCTAAATTTTTATCAAGGATAGACCTAAAGTCGGGGTATCACCGGTGAGGATTTTGGAGGCAGATATTCATAAGATCACTTTTCACATGACATATGGCTAGTACGAGTTCACAAAGTGGTAACTTTTGGTATAACGAATGCCCCCGCAGTTGTTCATGAGCTTGATGAATGGGGTGTTCAGAATTTTCTATATTTTTTCATGCTCATCTTCCTCGACAAAGATTATTCGATTTACTCACATACGCGTGAGGAGCATGAGGAGCACCTTCCCCATGTTCTTTAGTGTCTTCGTGAATAGCATATTTATGGGAACTTGGATAATTTTACGTTCTTTCAGTTAGAGTTGGACTATTTAGGACACATCATTTCGGGGAAGGTATTGTAGTAGATCCTTCCAAGATTCAAGATATAATCGATTGGCCAACACCCACCAAAGTGTGACAAAGGTGCACAAATTCATGGGATTGGTAGGATATTATAGGATATTTTTTCAATAATTTTCTTAGATCGCAAGACCCCATCGCTTCCCTTCAGCAGAAAGGGAATAATTTTGTTTGGTCTAATAGATATGAGAACCGCCAGATCCTCGGGGTGAGTTCTACATTTACACGTATGCTTCTTTGGTAGGACTCGGGAGGTGTGTTGATGCATGATGGCGAGTAGATGCATTTGAGTCTCACAAACTCAAGGATTATGAGCTCAATTATCTGACTCATAACCTTGATCTTGTAGTAGTTATGCACACCTTTGTACGATGGAGACACATCCTCCTTGGTTAGAGATTTACACTCGGGAATGATCACTTGATTCTTCGCCACCTCTTAATGCAGCCCAATCTCAATGCTCATCAGCGGTGTTGGATGGATTTGCTTTGTGAGTACAATATGGAGATAGAACATGTGAAGGGGAAGGAAATTGTTGTTGCGAGATGCCCCGAGTAGATGGAGACATATGGATATGGCTACTTCAGTAGGTACAAATTTGCGGAGAAGGATTTTGCAAGTAGCTTCCTCATGACAGCTTCTTCCTTGCAGCCGAGATCGAGATCGAGTCCCGAGACCTCTTGATGGGAGATTTGAAGGATTTTTTTAGAGACAAACGGTCTTCTCGGACATAAAGATCAGACTTATGTTCCTAGAGATGGAGGCTTGAGACAAGACATTTTGGTAGAGGCTAACCGTGTACCTTATTCAGCCCATCCTAGGGTGAATAATATGCACACCACCTTGAGAAAAATTTACCATTAGAGAGGACTTCGAGAGATACGTGGCTCATTTTTTATCACGTTGTTTAGAGTGCTAGAGGGTGAAGGCTGAGAATTAGCATCCACTTGGCCTTCTCTTTCCTCATGTTATAATGGAGTTGAAATGGGATACCATTTTTATGGACTTCATCGTTAGGTTGTTGACGTCGAGATACCACGACAATGCCATCATGGTCATGGTGGATAACTTGACGAAAGTGGGTCATTTTTCTCTGGTGAATACCACCTTCATAGCTAGTGCAGTGACATGCATATATCTTGATGAGATTGTAAGATTACACGGGATTCTGTAGAAGATCATTTGTGACCGTGACCCTTTGTACACTTCCCACTTTTGGACCACCATGCAGCATGCTCTCGGGATGAGGATCAACTTCAGCGCATCATATCACCCTAAGATAAGTGGATAGACGGCGAGCAGAGAATCAAATCCTAGAGCACATGCTTAGGATGTACATTATGGATCACCAGTCTAGATGGGAGGAGTATTTGTACTTGGTGGAGTTTGCCTACAATAATAGTTTCCAAAGTTTGATAGGCATGGCTCCTTTTCAGAACTATATGGCAGATAATGCAGTACACCTCTTAGTTGGGACAGGTTAGAGGATAGGGTTTCTTTTGGGCCATCCTTATAAAAGGACATGGAAAGAGGTTGTTTTGATCAAAAAGATATTTAACGAGGCACGTGACGGGAAAGAAGTATGCGTACCAACATAAGACAAATCATAGTTATGAGGTGTGCACAAAGGTGTTTCTTTTTGTTAGACTAGATAAGAGCCCTATCCGTTATGGAAAATGTTCTAAGCTTGCTCCTAGATTTATTAGTCCCTTGGCCTACCGTCTAGCATTTCCACATAGCTTGTCTCACGCCCATGATGTGTTTCACGTTTCCGTGCTTAGGAGATATATTTCTTATCATTCTCTTGTATTAGATTGGACCGCATTGTAGGTTCGTGGATCGGGCGAGTGATGGTGCGGCTGTTTGCATTATAGAGTGTAGGACCCGGGCCTTAGAGGCGAGAGAGATTGACCAGTGTTCAGGTTCAATGGGATAGGTATGACGAGAATGTTGGTACTTGGGAGGATGCTACCTTACTACGGGATCGGTTTCACACACTGTTCCAATGAATTCTAAGAGGAATTTGAGTCTAAGAGGAGGGGGATGTAGTGCCCACTTCCCCTCAACACCTTTTGATTTTGATTATGATACTATCGACTTCACTTATGGACATTGTTGTTGCCACTTTTGATTTAGCATGATACTAGAGGTTAGAGATGCGGAGGATCGTTGTTGATTTCATTTCATATAAGATACATGTGGATTATTAGAGACATTTGATATTGATGTTGATATGTTGTGGACATGGTTATTTATAAATATATTTCTGACATGGGATATACTTTCATCGCAATGAGTAGGCTTGATAATTAAATTAATGTTATTTTTATTTCGACATGGATGAAACGTTGGATAGAAATGATGCTAGAAATCTGTAATTGATTCATAATTATCTAGATGATATTAATTCGTATATAGATGATTTTAGAATTATATTGTATCTTTTGACATGGATGTTTTAATTCAGCCACGAGGACGAAGGAGGTAGATTGTATTTCCGTAGGTATATTTATATTCACAACAACATCGGGGAATTGGAGACCAACCACATGAGAAGTTTTGATGATTCAATAAGGGTCACCGTGGCAACATGTAATTGTGTGTGTTTGCATTTTTGTTAGGGGGAAATTGTGACCAAGGGGCATGTGTTGAGTTTTATTTATATTTTCTATGATGCCCACTAAAAACAACACACTTGAGACCCAAGAACAACCTAGGATTAGTTAGAAAAATTATGGAATAATTTTTTTAATTTAAAGGAGTCTACAACTAGGTTACAAGACAACAGTTGTCACTAGCAAGTTCCATGGGTAAATTCTAATCCACTAGGATATACCTTTCTTTTATTAACATATATTAGACGTCACAATGTCCAAAATTTACAATTAGAAGGTTAAATTAGGTTCGGAGGGTAATTCCTCGCCATACCCACTCTCGAACAAGCTTAAAGGTTCAACTTAATTTTTCCCAAAATTAACACATTCATTTTTTCCCTAAATCATTCCCATTGGATAGGAAATTTCCTCACATTTCCATTAATATAAAGAAGTCCTAACTCCTCATATTTTTCAAGTTATGGGACGGTGGGCCTGCGGGCTCAGGGGAGAAAATTTTCCCAAAGGGTGGGATTGCGGGGCCACGAGAGACTTTTGGAAAATTTCGCACATGGGGGTGAAAAAACCACCGTTGTGTCCATGCTTCCACGGGTCCGCAAGGGACACATGGCGCCTCCTAAGCCATGCGGGGAAAAGTGGGGTGGCAAGAACATTTAGAAAATTTCCCACGTGGGGCAAGAAGCCCACTTTGCACCCACACTCCCGCGAGTCTGCAAGGGACACGTGGCATCTCCTAAGCCAACGCAATAAAAGTGGGATGATGAGGAGAAAATCGTTTAACGCCCCGAAGGGAAAAAAGGATCACATTCACCCGCACCTCTGCCGATGCCTCGTGATGCTACGTGGAAGCTCCGATTAGACTGCGAGGGTCAATGGGGCGGTGGGGAAAATTTGTAAAAATTCCCAAATTTTGTATGCAAACGCCAAAGGAAAACAGAACCCGCTCCACCACCAAAGCTTCACGACACCACTTGGAAGCTCTTGATTGGCCACAGGTCAATGTGTAAAATTTGAAAAAAATTCCCAAAAATTTTACGTAGTGATAAGTTAAAAAGGATCCCCCCGCCGACACCTTATGGTGCCAAATGGCAACCTACGATTGGGCGTGTCAGGCAAGTGGAGCGGCGAGAAAAGTTTGGAAAATTTTCCCAAATTTTTCTGAAGCGGTAAGTTGAAAAGGGATCCGCCCCCTTACTAACACCTCGTGGTGCCACGTGGTAGCCTCTGATTGGTTGTGAGTCAACAGGGCAGTGTGGAAAATTTGAAAAAAATTCCCAAAATTTTCTGAAACTCAAAGGGAAAAATTCGGGCCTCGGGCCCACCAAGGAAATTTTTCCCAATTTTTATTTTGACGCCAAGTGAAGAAAAAACTTCAGAAGGCCATAACTTTTGATAGAGAGATTGGTTTTGGGAAAACAAGGACTTTATAGAAATATCTCGATGTCCTCTTTGCAGAGGATTCATTATTTTTAAATTTTGATAGATTTTAAGGGGTCAATTTCATAAAAATGATCTGCAGGCTTTTATAGTGCAAACTGGTAAATTTTAACTTATGAGATTTGTTCAATTTGTTCTTTTCCCTCTCTCAACATGTCAAATAGACATGGAGAATTGTTCTTAGGTGGAATTAGGTTAATTTTGTGAGGTAGGTCTATTTGATTGAGTTCTAATTTGAAATTTTACAATTTTGATAGCAAAACGACTGTGAAAGCTTTGAACTCGGTTTTGCTCAGGTTTTGAAATATTTCTTTTAAGTATTTTTTCTAGTTGGATTTGTTTAGGGAAAACTAATTCAATTTAATCATTTATTTTTTTATTTCATTGTTGCAGGTTTGATCTGTGCATTTTGGATTAAATAGTTTCTAGTTTGAAAATACAAGACAGGATCAAATTTATAAAGGGTTTATTTTCCATTTTATTCTTCCAAGTATTATAATATGTTCCAATCCTAATCTAATACATTTAGTTGATTCAATCCAACTATTCAAAAACTAAAATACATATCTGATTTCCAATTTTCACATTTTTCAAAAGACAGAGTATTACACTTCCTTTACACGCATTTCTTCCTTTCAAACAGAGATTACAACTCACAACTAGATGATTAAATTCAATACAATGATACAATTTGAGGAAGGTTATGCAATCCTTTATTTATTCCAAAAGAAAACTTTACAACTTCCTCCTTTATTCTTTCCAAAATCATATATTATATACAGGGAAAAATAATACATTTTCTTCTAACGTGTTTCACTTTTCCACTTTCCAAATAGAGATTTCATAGTGCATGCTAAACACATATTTCCAATGGAATAATATCATATGGACAAGACAAAACCACATCCATTAATTCAAATGAAACTCTTACAACTTCCTTTCCATTCGATTTCAAAATACAACATAAAAATATGTTTCATTCTTTCACATACCAATTTACACGTCCATAACCACTACAACATCTTTCCATTACAAACATATACAAGTTCATGCACTTCAAGTGGGAAAGGTTACAATAAGATTTCATTTCATAAGGGGCTGTCAAACTATATTTTTTCCTTGCTCCAAAACAGCAACATGCAGATTTCTCATTCTTCTAATTTGATCACAACAAGTAGTAGGTGAAAGGTAACACTCTCCTCCTAACCAAGACATCCAATGAAGAGGATAAGCCATCGTTCTTCACTGGCCTTTGAGCCCCAACCACAATGCAAGAAAAGACGTTATCCAACTCATGGAAACAATAGGCTTCCACAAACACACAAATAACATTTCCACAAGAAAACACGGTCCAAAACAGAATGTAGTTTACAACTATATTAAAGCAAGACACACATTAATGAGGCTTCATCAAGCAAGCCAAAGGAGCAAGAAACTATGGGGATGCTGATTATACCTCCCAAAAGGGAAATGGGTATCACCACCGAGAACAAACTTCCTTAATATCTATATGTATATCATTTCGAATCCCGACATGCCCTTATGCCTCCCCAAGTACCCCTTATTCCTCCCATTTTCTTATGCCTCCCCAACCTCTTATGGCATCCCATAATGAGTAAAGAAATGAAATATATTTATTTAAAAGGTGGAACCCAAATTCCAACTCCCTCCGCCCTTATACCTCCCTAAAACACACTTGTGCCTCCCAAAAAATAACCCCATAGTCTTATCCTACACAATTCCTAGGCCATGTACCCAAAAGCCCAAAAACATAACAAAACATTCACACATTAACATTTACATTTATAAAAGAAGAGTATTTCAAGAGCCAAGCTCTTACCTCTCCATGATGGAGTTGTTCCAAGTTCCAAAATCAGCAAGCTTTATCCCAATGCAAGCAATCCAAGAACATCCAAGCACAAGCATGCAACAATCTTCCCAAAACTTATTCAAAACAAGAGCTCCCAAAACAACAAGGAATTCACCCAAGAATCCAATCTCCAAAAATGAAGCAACCCAAAACAAGGCAAGGAATTCAAATTTTATAGAAGAGGGAAGGGAAGAGGATGAGTTTGATCCATGTAGGATGCCACATCACACATCCTTAACCCCAACCCAAAAAGTAAAAGTCATTATCTAGAGCACAATAAATAGGTTGGTGAATAATATGATAGTTTAGTAACATACTCAAATCCAATCCACACCCCAAAGGACTGAAATTAAATCATGTAAGAAAGGTGCAATTAAAACGTACAATTTGCCTTCTCAAAAAGTATTATAAAAGTAAAATTTCAAATCTCTAACAATAGGTATGGTTGGTAAATAAATTTAATAGGTATGGGACAAGTTTAACTTGTCCCTCAAGCCTCCAAAATCAGCCTCCAAGGACAAATTTGAATTTCAAGAAGGTGGAGTGTTTCACACTCAAAAATTAATTCACACATCACTTACATATCTCTTACACATCACTTACACATTACTTATAACACTTTAAATCATGGCCAACAACTCTATTAATTACTTTCTTATGACATATTTTAATTAATTAACTTAACAACATGATTACTCACAATATTACACACCATTTAATGACTAATGAAAGGGGTAAAAGCACCACAAAATAAACACATGCAAACATAAACAAAAGGGACCAAAAATAAAAGGAATACATAAAACCCCTTGGTCACAATTAAAGGTGATCCCCCCATGGGAATCCCTAACACACACAAACATGCACAAGTAAATACTAGTTGCCATGGTGACCTTGTTGAATTCATGTAGAATTCAAATGTGGTTGGTCTCCAATCCCCTGATGTTTTTTGTGATATTTTAACCTGCAAAACAAAAATACCTCCTTCAGCCTCGTGGTCATATCGAACATCCAAATGAATATAATATAATTTTAAAATCATCAATATATATATGAATCACAACAACATCCAAACAATCAACAATATCACTTACAATTTTGTCGGTCTACTAAATATATCCAAATATCACATGTCCTAACAACATCCATAAATATATATATATATATATATATATATAACCATGTCCAACAACATGTCAACATCTATATAAAATGTCTCTAACAATCATCATACATCATATATGAATCAGAGTCAACAATAATCCATGATCTAACATCTAACACCATACTAAATCAAAACTATAATAATGTCCATAATATAGTCAGCAGTATCATGATCAATATCAAAAGTGTCAAAGGGAAGTGGGCACTAAATTTTCCTTATTAATGTTGTATGTGGTTCTTTTTATGATGTGAATTACTTTTTTATTTATTTATAATTTTGATGTATTGTTTTCCCCTTTATCTTATTGGGTCTAAGTGTATCAATTAGAGTCAAATTAATCTATTCCTAAACTAATTAAAGATGTGACCAAAAGGAGATCATTTATTAGACTTGATGTGCTCTTGGATTTTGTTTTGTGTGTTGAATGCTTGAGATTTTGAGTGTAGTACACTCTACCCTTCATGGGAAACTCAAATTTGACCTAGAGGGAAAATTTTAAAGAATTGTAGGACAAGTTAAACTTGTCCCACACCTCTTAAATTTATATACCAACCCTACCTATGGGTTGGGGGGTAAAAATTAGACCCCAATAGGTGTTTTGGGAAGAGAAAAAGTTAAAATGTTTATTGCACTTTCCTTCAAATATTTAATTTTGTCCTTTGGGGGTGTGGGCTTTGTTTGAGTGTGCAAGTATCTTGTCATTCCCCTCACCCACCAATTTAATGTGCATTGGGGTTGAGGTTTGACCAAGTGAGGTGGAGTTGAATATGAGTGATGTGACATCCTACATGGAGCCACCTCATTCTCATCCCTCCATTTTCAATTTATTGTTGCTCCTTTTCTTGTTTAGGGGTTACTTGATTATTTTAGACTATTGTATTTTGAGGAGATAGAAGATTTTGGGAGTTCTTATGGAGTGTTAGAGCTTTGTGGGTGCTTGGTTGGTCTTGAGGAGCTTGAAATTTCATCCTTGGAACAAAATTTAGTATGGAAAGGTAGGAGCTTCACCTTGTTAAATTATTTTGTTTAATTTTGTGTTTATATATTTGTGTTGAATGTTGTTTCCTATGGAATGTTTTTTTGGTATGGGTAGATTCCCTATGTTTTAAGTAGGAGGAGACTATGCGGAGTTATCTTTTAGGAGACATAAGAGATTACTTTTGAGGAAGGAGTTTGGGTTGGGTAGCCCATCTTATTTGAGGAATTCTTGCATTCTTCTTGTTCTTGTTTTTTTAGGGAGGCATAAGAGTATATGGAGGTATAAAGGGTAATTGAGGGAGGCATAAGAGTTTGTAGGGAATTTGATATTTACATTAGAGGATTTTAGGTGGGCACCCATTCCCATTGGGAGGCATAAGTGGTATCCCCATAGGTCTTGCTCTTTTGGCTTTCTTGATAAGCCTTGTGATATTATTGTTTTGTTGTTCCTTTTCTTGTGTTGTTTTTGTTTTGAATGTGGATGGAATTGATTGTGAGACTATTTGTTAAGTATTGTGGAAGCTAGTAGTTTCCATGTGTTGAATAATCTTCCATTGTGATGTGGTTGGGGCTCGGTGGCCAATGAATAGGATGACTTCTCCTCTTCATTTGATGTCTTGGTTGGGTGGAGAGCGTTGCCTCTCCCCCCATTTTTTTTTTAATTGAACAAAATTGAAGGAGCTACTTTTCTTGGAGTTATGGAGCTTGGAGTGTTGTTGTAGACTTTGAGATTTTTTTATCCTTGTAAAAAACTTATTGTATTGCCACTTAAGTGGAAGAATTTGTATTATTATAGTGCCCCTTTACTACATTCTTGTATTATGGTAGTTTTACCTTATTTACATTTTGTTTATTTCCCACCTTGAGTGGATGGCTTGTAATAATTTTGTGGAAAATATTTTACATTCAAATATGTGTATATTGAAAAGAGAAAGAAGGATTTGTGTTGGATGAGTTGTGAAATGGAAATGAAAGTAATTATTTTGTTTGAAATCTTGGTTGTATTTTAAAATAAGATGAGTCATTTTCAATAGAAAAATAAAGTTGTTGTAGTAATTTTGAATCTACACATGGCATATGAATGGAAAATAAAGTATTGTAGCCATTTGAATATATTTGTATTATAGTGAAATGAAAAAGAGAACAAATTGGAACATATTCTTATTTATAAATGTTTTATTATGGAAAGAAATTAATAATGTATAAGTAGATTTAGAATTTTTTTCTCATGAAAATAGAAGGAAAATTTAGTTGAACAAATGGAATAGATCTAGTAGTTAGTATTAGTTTTCAAATACTTTAAAATGAGCAATTTTAACTAAGAAATGAATAAAAGAGTAATAAATCTCAAATCTGGAACTCTAAATGAACAAAAACAAACTTAGAATGTATTTTTAAACCTTTTGGTAACTTTTAGTTTCTTGGAAAAATATCGGATTAAGGTTATATCTTTTCGAAAGCAGGGACTATCGCTCTATACAGAGCGGCGGTCCCGTAACCGCAGCTTAGGCTAAGGTGGTGGTCTCAAAATTACCACTCAGTAGGGTGGCGGTTCGTGGTTTGTCACCCATGTAGGGAGGCATTCCTAGGACCACCGGTATGCTCGGATGGCGATTCTATCACTTAGGACATAATTCCGCAGATATGTGCTTGTGTGAAAATGTTAACTAGTTTTACAAATTTCTAAAATGTAAAATTTACGTCTTGACTTCCGTAAGCAAAACCATGTGAAATCCCCTGGAATGGAATAGTAAAACTTACACAAGGTGGATTTAAACTACTCTTATTAATTAATAACAATGGGGTAGGGTTTGTCCGTGTAATGCCTGCTAAAACAACCCACTTGAGACCCAAGAACAACCTATGATTAGTTAGGAAAATTATGGAATAATTTTTTTTGTTTAAAAGAGTCTACAACTAGGTTACAAGGCAAAACTATCACTAACAAGTTCCAGAACACTTCTAGATTCACTAGAACATAATTTTCTTTCATTAACAATTATTAGGGGTCATAAGGTCCAAAATCTCAGGTTAGAAGGTTCAAAAAGGGTCAGAGGGTAATTCCTCACCATACCCACTCTCTAATAGGATTAAAGATTCAACTAGGTTTTTCCAAAATTTAACACATTCAAAAATTCCCTAAATTATTCCCATTGGATAGGAAATTTCCTCACCTTTCCATTGATATAAGGAAGTCCTCCTAACTCCTCATATTTTTTGAGTTATGGGCCGATGGGCCTTGGGGTGAAAATTTTCCCCAAGAGCGGGCCCAGAGGTGGAAATTTTCCCCAAGGGCAGGTCGGCGGGCCGAAGGGGAATTTTCAAAAAATCCCACGTGGGGTAAACACCAATTTTGTGCCCATGTACCTGCGGGTCCACAAGGGACACGTGATGCCTCCCAAGCTAGCGTGGGCAAAACGGGGTGATGGGAACATTTTAGAAAATTTCTGTGTAGGGAAAGAATTCCACTTTGCGCCTGTGCTCCCACAAGTTTGCAAGGGACACATGATGTCTCCTAAGCCAACGCGGGAAGGTTGGGATGTGGGGAGAAAAATTATGTTAACGCCCCAAAGGGCTTAGAGGGTAGCCCCAACCCACGCCTCTGTCGGTACCTCACAATGACACATGGAATCTCCTTATTAGCTACGAGATGGTGGGGTGGTGGGGAAAAATTGGAAAAGTTTTCCAAAAAAATTTGAATGCAAAAAGGCAAAAGGGACCCGCTCCACCGCCGATGCCTCGTGACGCCACGTGGCATCACCTAATTCGTTGTGGCCAGTGGGGAAAATTTGGAAAGTTTTCCCAAATTTTTCTGAGAGCGCTAAGTCAAAAAGCCCATCCACTAATGCCTCGTGGTGACTGTGGTAGGTCAATGGGGAAAATTAGGAAAAAATTCTTCAAAAATTTTCCTAAGTGCTAAGTCTAAAAGGTGGTCCGCCCTTCCGCCGACACCTCCTAGTGCCACATGGTAGCCTCTGATTGCCTATGGGATGGCAGGGTGGTGGGGAAAATTAGAAAAAATTCCCAAAAAGATTTCCAAGTACTGAAGGGAAAAATTCGGGCCCGTGGGCCCGCCAATGAAAATTTTCCCCAATTTTTACGCCAAGGAAGAAAAACTTCAAGAGGCCATAAATTTTGATAGAGGGCTTAGTTTTGGGAAAACGAGGACTTTCTAGAAATATCTTGACGTCCTCTTTACTCAGAATCATTAATTTTTATTTTTGATAAATTCTAAGGGGTCAATTTTAAGAAAACGATCTGCAGGTTTTACAATACGAACTGGTAAATTTTAACTTATAAGATTTGTTCAATTTGATCTTCTTCCTCTCTCAGCTTGTCAAATAGACATGGGGAATTGTTCTTAGATGGATTTAAGGAGGATTTCAAGAATCAATGTGTCTGATTGATTTACAATTTGAGCATTTCCGTTTCTTGACAGAAAAATGACTGCAAAACGGTTTGAGCCCGATTTTGCTAAGTTTTCTAAGAAATTCCTTAAATTTTTTTGTCCAATTAGATTTGTTTAGGGCTTACTACTTCAATTTAATCGTTTAATTTTTATTTCCTTTTTGCGGGTTTGAACTATGCATTTTAGGTAAAGTATTTGCTAGTTTTGAAAATGTAAAACAAAGATCAACTTTTAAAGGATCTATTTGCCATTTTCTTCTTCCAAGTATTAGAATTCATTCCAATTCAAATCTAATACGTTTATGTGATTCAAATCAAACTATTCAAAACCCAAATGCAACTCTGATTTCCAATTTTACACATTTCCAAAAGATAGAGTTCTGTATTTTCTCACACGCATTTCTTCCTTTCAAACAAAGATTTCAAATACATTTCAAAATAGATTTCAAACAATAGTAACTTCTTTTGTAAAGGCAGAACAACATATATATTCAGTTAGAATGATTTCTTTCACAACTTCTTCATTTACAATGATCAAATACAACTTACAAGGATACGATCTTTCTTTTCTTTCATTCAAAAATAGAGAACAGAGTGCATCACTTTCACACTTCAAATTACAACTTTCATAACCAATACAAACCATCTTTCCATCACGAATATATTACATTATCATCCACTTCAAGTGGGAAAAAGGCTTTACAAAAAGAACTCTCACAAGGGACTGTCAAAACTATCTTTTTCCTTTGCTCCAGAACAAAGCAACATGCAGATCCATCATACTCCAATTTTGATCACAACAAAGGCAGGGGGAAAGGCAACGCTCTCCACCCAACCAAGACATCCAATGAAGAGGAGAAGCCATCCCTCTTCATTGGCCCCCAAGCCCCAACCACAATGCAATAAAAGATGTGATCCAACTCATGGCAACAACAGACTTCCACAAACACACAGGCAACGTAATCACAATAAAACACAGTCCAAACAGAATGTAGTTTACAACTACATTAAAACATGGCACACACATTACTGAGGCTTCATCAAGCAAGCCAAAGGAGCAAGAAACTATGGGGGATGCTACTTATGCCTCCCAAAGGGGAAATGGGTATCACCACCTGAGAAAAAACCACCGAAATATGTATGTATATATCATTTCAAATCCTTTTCATTCCCTTATGCCTCCCCCAAGTATCCCTTATTCCTCACATTTCCTTATGTCTTCCCCAACCTCTTATGGCACTCCATAATGAGTACCAAAATGCAATCTATTTCTTTGTAAGGTGGAACCCAAATCCCAACTCCCTCCACCCTTATACCTCCCTGAACACACTTGTGCCTCCCACAAAATAACCCCATAGTCTTCTCCTACACCATTCCTAGGCCATCTACCCAACAACCCACAAGCATGCCAAAACATTCACACATTAACATTTTCATAAACCAAAAGAGAAGCATTCCAAGAGCCAAGCTCTTACCTCTCCATGATGGAGTTGTTCCAAGTTCTAAAAAAACAGACTTTATCCCAATGCAAGCAATCCAAAATAGCCAAACACAAGCATGCAACAATCTTCCAAGAACTTCTTCAGGCAAGAGCTCCAAAATAGCAAAAGAATTCACCCAAAAATGAAGTCTCCAAAATGAAGCAACCCCAAAACAAGGAAAGCCATAGAAATTTTATAGAAGAGGGAAGAGAAGAGGATGAGGTGGATCCAAGTAGGATGCCACATCACACATCCTCAACCCCAACCCCAAAGTTAAATTCATCCTTCAATGCACAATAAATAGGTGGGTGAATAATATGACAGTTTACTTACACACTCAAATCCAACCCACACCCCAAAGGACTGAAATTAAATCAAGATAGAAAAGTGTAATTAAAACCTACATTTTACTTTCTCAAAAGTATTATAAAATTATAATCTCAACTCGCCAACCGTAGGTATGGTTGATAATTAAATTTACAAGATATGGAACAAGTTTAACTTGTCCCACAAGCCTCTAAAATTAGCCTCCAAGGACAATTTCGAATTTCCAAGAAGGTGGAGTGTATCACACTCAAAAGTTAACTTACGCATCACTTACACATCCCTTACAACACATTAATTCAAGACCAACAACTCTATTAATTACTTTATTATGACATATTTGATTTATTTATTTTAACAATATGATAACTCACAAAATTTACACACCATTTAATAATTAATGAAAGGGGTAAAAGAACAAAAAAATAAACACATGCAAACATAAACAAAGGGACCAAAATAAAAGAAATACATAAAAACCCTTGGTCACATTTAAAGGTGATCATCCCCATCGGAATCCCTAACACACACAAACATGCACAAACAAATACTAGCTGTCATGGTGGCCTTGTTGAATTCATTTAGAAGTCCAATGTGGTTGGTCTCCAATCCTCGATGTTTGTTGTGATATTTTAACCTGCAAAACACAATTACCTCCTTTGGCCTCATGGCCATATCAGAACATCCAAAGTAATATAATATAATTACCAAAATCATCTAGATATATGAATCACAACAACATCAAAGCAATCTAGCAATATCATTTGCAATTTTACTCAACAATTATATCATCATCCAATAATTTCTATTTCTAGGTCTACTCACAATATCCAAATATCACAAGTCCGCACAACATCCATAATATAACCATGTCAAACAAGTATACCATTATCAATATCCAAAATGCCTCTAATAATCATCATGCATCACAACTGAATCAAGTCAACAATAATCCATGATCTACATCTATCATCATACTATAATAAGGTCCATAATCATGTCTATAATATAATCAGTGGTATCATGATTAGTATCAAAAGGTGTCAAAGGGAAGTGGGCACTACAATCCCTAACTTAAAAACCCAAATACAGTTGGTGTAATATAAAACCAAATTGGGGGAATAGAACCCTCCCAATCCTTGAAAGAAAATGAAAACAACACTAAAACCTACAATCTAAACCTTCTAAAGCTTGGTCCTTGTGGAAGTCCTCCATGAATTCTCCATTCTTCCTCCCTTGGACTTCTCCTCTCCAACCTACATTTTCACAAAACAAATAGACCAAATGAGGGAAAAGAACAAAGGAAAGGCTTTAATAAAATTCATAAGGAAAGTTAGGGCTTGTTGTAACCCTAGGATCTTGTGGTTGGGATTGATTTGATCCAAGGGTGGAGTATCAGCCCTACCTTTGTAGAAGAAAATGAATTTGATTATTGTTGCCTTTAAAATCTTAAGGGTATGTGTAATTTGTGAATGGGGTCATTTTATTACCTTAGAATGTCAAACCTTTGTGAGCCATTATTAAATTTTAGTTAATAATAGAAAAGATACTAAGGTATTTAAGATAATGATTTTATATTAATTAAGCTAGAGGCTAACCTTACTAGGTATTAATATTGAGCAAGGGAAGAAAATATTTAATTAAGTAGATTGATCTTATGGCACCTCCCTAGTGAATAATTGGTGATTAGACCTTAATGATGTTTTAGAAACTATGTCGGCCTTGTAACTAGACCGGTTCTTAAAACTCGTAGGGTTGAGTTTAGTGGTGTAAGTTAGTTGTCAGACGTTAGGGGATTAACCTTGCGTAAACCCTTTTTTTGTATCATTAATCTTTTCAAAAAAATATTATTTGTAATTTTTGGGGTAAGTGTTAGGCTTTAGCATGTTCCTAGAACATTGTTTTCGCGGGTGTTACACACAATGATGATGATGATCACAACGATGACAAATATGCTGACGATAATGAGAATCATGAGCATGATGATGATTGTGACAATGATGACAATGACGATGATGATCATGATGAGGATGAATTCCGCAACAATGACAATAATTACAATGGTGATTACGATGATGATGATTATGATGAGGGTGAACACCATCTCACACAATCTTCATCGTCTCTAGTGTTATTATCATCATCATAATCATCATAATCATTTTCATCATTTTAATGATCGATATAATCATTTTCATCATCACTTTCATCATCTTCGTTATCATCATCCTCATCATTATTATCACTAATTACTATTTAATATTCAATTTTTAATACTTAATGTGGAAATAAAAATAATTATGTTTGTAGTTTTTATGGTCATCATCGTCATCATTGATGTCATCATCATCATCCTCATTGTCGTCATCATCATTGTCACCTTCATCGTTGTCATCATAATCATTTACATTATCATCATCAAGATTATCATCATGACAATGACAACGATGATGATGATATAGCATTAATAATTATTGTTATTGAAATAATAATATTAACAACATTAATATTAATAACAATTATAATAATGATAATAATAAGAGTTTTTAATGTTTTATAAACCCTAATAACAATATCAATTTTATTAGTAAGACTAATATTGATAATAATGATGATGACAATGATGGCGACAATGATGGTTGTGGTAGCGATAGTGGTGATAATAATGATGATGATGAAGATGATGATAGTGATGATGAAAATGATTATATCAATCATTAAAATGATGACAATGATTATGATAATGATGAAAACAAAAACAACACCGAAGACGATGACGATTGTGAGGATGATGATCATTAAGATGATGATAACCACGATATTACAAATACTATTAATAAAATTATTATAATATTAATATTTTTAATAATGATGATGGTTTTGGTGATGGTGGTGATAATGATGATGAGGATGATGACGATGATGATTATGACGATGATCAACGATGACAAAGATGGTCTGATCACTATGATGACAAAGATAACGATGACGACGATGAACACCAATGAACTACGTGGGCGGGGATCCTTATTATTAATAATATGAGTCTCAAGTCACCAATTTAATAGGTTCTCATCAAGATCATTCATGCACGAACTAAATTCCATCCTTTTTCCCTTCCTTTTTGGTATCATTTTATGTATAATCCAACTCCGCGGTTATTACTAACATACCTATATTATATAAATATATGTAGAATATGCCAAGATGTATAGGTGCTTATACCTCTCGGGATATTTTACCATGTGTTTATTTTATCTTAAATTCAAAATGTATGATAAAATATGCCAAGAGGTATAAGCGCCTATACCTCTCGGTATATTTTACATATATTTATATAATATAGATATGCTAGTACCATATTAGACACATAAATTGTTGATACATTATACATACAAACACACACGTAAATCTGGAGTGAATTAATTCAACTGGTATTTATAAATTACAATGGAGAAATAAATTACAAAAGAATAGTTCAAAATAACATGTATTTTTAAATAAACTATGCAATAAAATAATATTCACAGATCTTGTGTTTGGTCTGTACAGACCATGACTGTTCAGCTGTCCACATATGCTATTTCATTTTTAATAAATTCATTCCAACAATCGCTAAGCCTAGTTAAGTAAAACTGATTGGTATAGTACCTAAGAAAGGTACCGACTAAAAGTAATTAATTAAACGCTGTCTCGGTGTAGTAACCTGCAGTCGGTCCGGGCTACCAGCGGTCATATTCAATGTTTTCTCAGTGCCATAACTCGGTAAATATTTCCGATTATAGAGCGATTAAAATGTTACAGTCTTTGATCTTTTCATACTACAATGGGACGAAAAGATCATTGATGTCGGTGTAGGTAGAGGGTTATTCAGATCCGGTAGACAAACTTGTCGGCCAACCAGCTGCAAAGCATATCACCGGCCAGACAAACGCTCTCAGGACAAAAACTGCTACAGAAATGAATCCTCCAACTTGAGACAATGCAGTGAACAAATTCCATTCCCATGAATTCATTTTCAAATGCTCGCAGTAACTTGGAGCACATACCGCCATGTATTCTGTCCAGTTGAATTTAATTGCAATACCGAGCTGCATTTTCAGGAGATCTGGATTCACTGCCTTTACTTTCCCAGCGTAGAAACCCTCGGTCGGCGACGGCCAGCTGGTCTGAACTTCGCAGGTCCTCAGTGCAAATTTATAATATGTTGAGGTACAAATTTCAGCTTTTTAATTCCTCAAAATTATTATTGTATATAATTTGTAGTATTGGCTCAATATAATAAACTTACTTCAAATTACAGGGTTCAGACACCATTAAATGAATATCTGATATTCCTTAATGGAAAACATAACGTTTGAAGGCAATAATGCTACTGGAACAACCATACTGAATGCCACCAATAAAGAAAGAATGGAACTTTTTTTAAACTTTCTAAGAAGACAAGGAAGCCCTAATGACATGAGACTGATCTCTGAAGAACCAGGAAAAAGGGATTACTAAAAAGAAATTTGATCTTGGAGGGGTTATCTTTATCAATACCATTTATAACTCAAATGTTTTCGGAAATATCTTTCTTACTTTATATAATAATGGAGTGAACAAGGAAGGAGGTGTCAAAATGGAGGGTATATATGCCAAAATATGCCATGTTTTCCTTCTCAAAATATTAGCTTCCATTTTATATATTTTTGACTAATCAAATAAATGTTTGGTTTATTAAAGTGATTCAAAAATTGTCACCTTTAGTGAAAAAAACTTTGATATTTTAAATTTTATTTGGTTATGGTAAAAACCTCAACAAAGAAGGAAACCTAAAAACCCAAATGAATGGTGAATTAAAATATGAATTCGATTTAACTTAAAATTATACAAGTAAAAAATGTGTTATTTCTCATTAAAGAAAACTAAGCTAAATGTAAAAAAACAATAAAAATAATTAAATTTTTTTACATTCATTTACATTAAGGAATAACATCGAGATTCAAAACTATTTAAGAAGTCTAGCCAAAACCATTGGTGGTAGGATTGTTGTTATAATCGTAAGCTTGGATTGACCATATTAAATAATAACATTAAAAAGTAATAATCCTCGTTGAAAAAGTAGGATATAGAAAATTGTAGATCATTAATCTTATATAGAAATTCCATCCCCATTTATGCTTATATTTTTCCTCTTAAGAACTAAATAATCCCAAGATGCACTCTCAAGAGGCATAACTAACTTGGGGTAGTAAATAATTTATTAGTGGAAATAAAGCAAGGGTTTAAAGTATTATGTAGTTTTTGAAGGATGAGAAGGGAATGTAGAGAAAGCAAACATACACATCATGCAATCATCCAACCTTATTATATTGTTAGTAGGAGGGAAACTTCAAATGTGTGCTCAACTCCATTGACACATAAGGATCACAGAATATTAATGGTTTGAATACATGAAGCTTTTAGATTTATCGAAAAATTCCACAATGTAATGTAGGGATATATCTTACTTGGGGAAGTATGGAATGTTTGTAGAGCTAATTAAATAGGTTTATTTGGATTACAAATCTACGAAAGATGATAAGAGATGGTGGATAAAATATACATACTTTGTTTCGATAAATCTCATTCACTTGAGTTTTACAACACACTTATAAGAAAAGTTGACATGCACTCCAATAAGATGATTAAATTCAAAATTACAAAATATTTTCCACAATGTTGAATATATTATATAAAATTATGTAAGGGTCATTATGGCCATAACCCATCCCTCCTTCTTCATTCTTATGGCCATATTTTTACTTTTATATAGGACCATGAATTCTCACATATATGTGTCATCTCAAAAGGCATGTTATGGGCATTACACTTACAACAATGACTCACTCACTCACTTAACATGTGAAAACAATAATGTTAATGCCACAAAGCATGCCTTAACTTTGTGTGACCACCTACACATAACCAATTGAAAATGTATTCATAGAATTTCTCTCCAATAGGTTTCCTTTTACACTATTAGAATGTGTACATATTGATGTCGACGTGGAGGAAGGGTGCACAATCGAACATAAATCTTGAGAGTTGCATATGGTATATTAATGACCATACTTTTGCTGTCAATAGATAGTTCATTATATGTAATATGACATTTGACATTAGATACATTTAGATGATTGTAATTATTTCTACTACATCAATTAAAGATAATATTACCAAGCGATTAATTATACTTACACCAGATTGAAGTAACCATTATCTTATTAGGATCATCATCTCTATTATAGATTCACCATTAATTATAAACTAACAAGACATATGTGAAAATCTTAAACATGGTACATTAAAAGATGTGAGGTGGGTTATGGCCATAACCCTCTCCCTTACTACCCTTATTGAACTAATGTTCCCTTCTATGTAGGGCCATGAATGCCGAAAAAGGCATATTTCATGTCAAAAAAAAGGTATAATTGTAACAATTACGACCATGAACTCCTCATTGCCAAATATGTAAAATTGGTAGATAAAGATTGTGCAATTTTGGTATGCTATCCAAAGATGAATGACTTTTACATACAAGTTGATTTGTCAAAGATCCAGGGATTTTATCTGTAAGTTGACTATGACCCAAATTGAGTTGATATATTTTCATAAGTAATATTATATCCTTGAGTATTTTTGCTGAGAAAAAATTACGAACGAGATGGAGTAACAATTAAAGTGAACCCCGCGATATTATCTAGAATGAGGCCTGAGCGACCAGTAAATGTTGTTTGCGCAAAAACATAGAAAATTGTTTAGCTGTTTGATTTTTCTTTCTTTTTCTTTATAACTACCCTTTTAAACTTATTCCGATTATTAAAAAAAAAAAAAGCATAGTGAAATGGTTGAGCCGTTTCCTTTTTGGGACATAACAAAGGTTTTTAGGAGGTATAAATTTAATTATTTACTTATTATAGAAGTTTAACATTCCACAATCAATAAAAAAACATGTAAATTTCTACCATCGCATATAGATTTTCGCTGCAAAGATAGACAATTGCTACCGAATCAAAGTCTTTCACAAATAATAGAGGATAATCGTAGCATGTACAAAATGAATTCTCTTATGATTACTTCTTTTGGGATAGTACTCAAATACGGAGAAAGAAAGTGTAAAACTATCCGAAAAAATTAACCATTTTAGAAATCATAATTCACAAAAAGTGCTCTTTAAATATCTTCTGATTGAAAGCAATTGATTTTATTAAAAATGGAATGCAGTTTTGCGTTTAGTGATCTATAGTGTGAGAGAAAATTGTAAGAGTCGCCATAGCTTAAGTATTGATAGCAGGAAAACATTAACATGCGCTATTTTTAAAAACTTAACACAATTTTAAAAAGTACAGTGTAAAGAATAGATGAGAATATAAAACTCAAACGTAACCCTCAAATATTTATAATAGAAATCTTAAATATTCAACTTCTTTAATTTTGGCATTCCTGTTTTCCCCGATAATTTAACTAAAATACAACAACATAATATTCAATCGATAACTAAAGTAACCAAAAATAAATAAAAATCTGTAAATTTATTGGTCAAGACTGGAAGCACTGTTTTGAAATTATTCCTTGCAAACCATACTTTTCTCAATCTACTTGAGAGAAAAGAAAAGAGTAGTGTAGTATTTGAAGAAAAGAAAGATAAAACTTATATGGAATGTCTGAGAATATACCAAACTATGTTCTAGTTAAGGTATACACAGTCTGCCAGATATTACATACATGTAATCTTTGACGTGCCCTTGGTGGCGTTGAGAGTAATAAAATGACTGGTTGTGGAAAATCTCATATAATTATATATGCAGTCAACTTGGACATTACTTTATCTCCTTTCGCATGTTCTGCTTTGAGACTGGCCTCCTAACTTCTCTCAGGTAACACTTAACTTTCGATTTTGCAATGAGGCACGCAAGGAGAGAACAGGGACACTAGTGTTTTGCTCAAGCTTCCGTAGATCTGTGCAGGGATGTGTTTTTAGAATGTATTTGAATGTCAGCTGTTATATAACTGCATAATTTTCCTAGCATTTTTATGCTCTTTTTGTGGCTCTCACGGGACTTAAAAACAGAGGAAAAAGATATAACGGTGAGAAAAAATAAAAAGTCCCCTCTACCAACTGCCAGACCATACAAAACAAGACATCGGACCACACAAAAACCTTGGCCAACAAACCACAACCGATCAAAGAGACTCGATCCACAATTAAGGGTTGGGCTGAGAGCGGCTCTTAGAACATGGTCCCATGCAAAAAAATTTATCGCTGCTGCCAAAACCCAACAAAATCCCTGAAATTTCTCAGCAACTATAACTTAGGGAGAGGATTTCCAGCCCCACAAAGCAGCTAGGGGCACAAAAATAAATCTGCTGCTTAAAATTTTTAGGGAGCTTTTTTGACACTTGGCATTTAGTTTAAGCTTCCCTCTCAATTTTCCATCCAAAAGTTTATTTCGGATTCATGGGACCCTATTTTTGCTAGTGCTAAAGCTTCCTATTTTATCTCTGCACAGAAAAATAAAAAATCATGGGACCCTATTAATGCTAAAATATCCTAATTTTTCTCTCCCTCAGCTGCTCAAAATTTTTAGCTTTCCCCTTGCATGGGACCATGCTCTTAGTGAGCAAACAAGTCCTAACGAGATTTTTGGTTAGGACCATAGTCCATCCATCACCATCCACCGTGGGACCTCCATCAAAACCTTCGTGGGTTACGCCACGCTACCCATCACCGAAAATGCACCTATGCATGGTGAATGGAGAGCTCCCGCATGACCCATCCCCTATGACCCATCCACCATCGCCGTCCACCGGAAAGGTGATGTCATTTTCTAAATGATGATGATGACACAAGTTGTATAGGGGTCCTCCGACCGACGTGGCACGATGATGATGCAAGTGGAGAAATTTGAATTATTGAACAACGTGCCCCCGCCATTCCACTTCCTTCACACACTATTGTATGCACCCGAGGTCTGGTAATCATCAAAAAATGATCTGGTAATCACCCAAATGCATGGTAATCGCACTGTATACATTTGATATCGCACCCTGTCACATTCTTCGCACATTTCGAAAGCAGGAAGGAGGGAGGGAGCCATTTTACACGGGTTTGCAACGTTTTTTCTAGTAAAGGAGAAATTTCAGAGCATCCGTTTGGTGATCCATTTGTTTTGGGTAAGGGTTCGAGCGAGCTTATAGACGAGGAAGGAGGAAGGAGCCATTGTCGGCCGTGACAATAGTAAGAGCCCATACCCTTTATCATGCGGGGCCAAAAAATTTTTTTTTTTTCTTTATACATTAACATTGAATCATTTGCATTTCTTGTTACCAAATCTGGGAAAATACTTTATGTGGTTTTCTTCATACATTACTAGTCACATTTCTTTGTTTTTATTTATACATCCCTTCACTTTGCGTTATTCCTTTGGCATTTCTTCACTAGAAGTGAACTTTGAACTTTGACTATAAGTGAACTTTGAATGCATACCTTTTAACCTATTTGAAATTCTTTGTAATCACTGCTTCCTCGAAAGACTGTGAACTATTTGACAAAATGTCTATCTCGTTGAGAAGATCAGAACTATTTGACAAAATGTCTAAGTGTGAACTATTTGAAAAAATGTCTCAAAGAAATGGTAAGTTAATCATTGGTTACAATACACCCATCACAATGTGAGTAGTTGTTTTAATACACACATCATCTATTTGATGAAATGCCACAAAGAATCTATGTAAAGTGTTTTAAAAATTGTCTGTAAAAATTACATACGAAAGTACAAAGGTTGAGCAATATCTCCTAACACCGTGTCTAGTAGAGTTATTGAAATATGGTTAAAATTTTGGGACATCTCAAGAGTACAGTTTGGAGGAATTTGAACACCAATTTGCAGGTTTGGTTTTATCCATCATACTCAAATAGATGGTCAAACAAAGGTAGTTAAGAAAATCTTAGTGACATGTTGACATGTTGAAGTGAGTATAGTGAACCCCCAATTGATGAGAGGATGTAAACAACCCGAGTGAGCCCGAGTTCCCATCATGTTCATTGTGAGATCTTAGGCAAAGAAATTTTTTTCCCGCATCTCTTTAAATATTGCAAAAACAAGATATAAAATTTAAATATGACCATTGGTGGCACCTGAAATTTAACCCTTGATTATTGGCTATTGAGGCTTTAATCCTACGTTACTTTATCATTTTTAAAAACTTTGCAAAGATTAAAATGCCCACAGAAATAAATTTAACAAATAAGAAGAATTTTATATGGATAATACAATACCTATAATAATGTCAATAGTGCACTTATTGGTATCATTACCTATCTATTATTGGTATCATTCCCTGTCAACAATTTTCTATATGGAGGAAATAATTTTGAAAACACACTATAATTTTCGGTTTAAAAGTAATTACAAGTGTGTTTTTCATCATTGTTGAAAACACACTGTGTTTTTCAACAATGAAATTTTAAACTAATTTCTTACTATAATTACTATAATTGAAAAAATACTTTTAAATTTCATGACATCCCATATTATACCTTTATAAACCATTAGTTATAGTTACTTTTAAACTTTAACATTGAAGAATTGAGTTCTATTTTAATGTCCACAAGTTTTCCTCCTCCCTTAAAACGTATACAATGTAACTCCATGCAGAGTTTTCCTATTTTAATATTTTTGAATAAAGGAAAGAAAAAAACACATGGCTTTGAGATTCGAAAAGTATTATGTTAATTTATGTTTGATAAGATTATGGAACTTATGGATTGTAATATTTAAGGTAATTCTCATAACCAAACAATTCATAAACTCTTTTGTTCAAGCGTACACCTTATTATGGTGTTGATCAAAATTAGTTGTGTGTTGTTGAATCACAATTTAATTATTGGTTTTTGTAAAATCTATTATGTTGTTGTTGATTATAATTTTAAAAATCCACACAAACCTCTGGAAATATACTTTTAAAAATCCTAACTAAGTATGACTAACTAAATATGTGATATTCTAGGATATGTACAAATGGGAATGTGTGCAACATGAACTATTTCAACCTTTAGAGTTGTGAGGAGTGCAATTGGGACTATGTGGAGAAGTTTGAAGAAATTCAACTTTTAGATTTATGTAGGGGCATAAATAAAATTGAATTTGTGTGCCTTAAAACAAGATAGACACCCGGATCCCACATGTAAATAATTTATAATATCGTATCTACATAAACAAAGTACATTTGGCATATTTATAAACTTTAGTAAGTGATTGGGAAAGTTGGCCTTTTTCCTAGCTTGTCAGATTTCGATCTTTAGTAAGTCCAAGTCCTTCTTCCTAGCTTAATAGGGTGTCTAAGTCCAATTTCTATTCATTCATATTTTATTCAAATAGTAGGAATGCATTTGTTAGGTTTCCTAACTCCAAAACATTTTCTATATAACGTTTCTTATTATGATCAATTATTTCATTTCAATATTTATATTTCAACTTTTATACCCTAAACCCCAAACCCTAAACCCCAAACCCTAAACCTTGAACCTTAAATTTTAGAAAATAATTATAGTTTTAGAAAATAATTAATATATTCGAAACTGTAAGAAAAGGAAGCAATTTGATGTCATATCTATTACCTAATACTTTGTAAATAGGAACAAATGTATGTGCTTGATATACACAAGGAAAAATATAACATAAAACTTTTTCATAAGTACAAATATATTTAACAGTTGTTTGGATGCTTGTTTTCAAAACAAATGACGTGTTCAAATATTTTGTTTAGTATATAGGGTAAGTGCACGAAGTTGGTGGACAATTCCATGGACATAAAACCGCGATCGCGGTTCCTGAATTTTAGGTTCGGGAATTACCGAACCTAAAACCGCGATCACGGAACTATGAGATAAAAATTAGCATTCCCGTGAGTCCTTATTTTCCCCATTTTTCATTTCAAACCACGATTTCTCCTAGACATTTTTCACTCGAGCTTTGAATACCACCTCAAAATTTCTCATCAGACTTCTGGATTGTGATAGATTCAACCATGTGGCAAGACGAGGAGGTAAGCCCCCGATTTTAATAATTTTTTTTGCATTTTCATGGGTTTTTTGAAATGTTTGCTTATGTATACAATTTTCTTGTTTTATCAATTGGTCAAGCAAGCTCGAAATCGTGTAAACCATCAAAACATTCCTCAAAACCCTCCAAACATTCCTCAAAACCATCCCAACATTCCTCAAAACCCTCCTCCAAATGTAGATCCACCTCATGTGGCTCCTTCTATCCCCACTGAGCCAAGCAGGAACACAAGATAATATCATTGGAAGAATCTGAGAAAATAAAATTGTCATTGAGAACCTTATTCAAACTAGAAGATAAAATCATGCCACAAATCCATCCCGCATGACTTTAGCCAATACATTGCAAACATTGTTTAGTGAATTCGACTCCGCAACCAACCAAATACATAGATAGAATACCTTTAGAGGTGTTGTAGGTGGTGTTATGCGGATAAACTATCCCATGCGGGTAAAAGACAAAATTTTTGGAAAAGACCTCATTTGTGCATTATTTACCGACCCTTGAACCAATGCCCCCTACGGTTACTTGCAAATGGTTCCCAATCCATTGGTGCAATGATGACCGAATCAAAAACAATTTTTGGGACCAATGGTGGATGGTCTTTGATTATCCACCATGCAACAACAATGAGGTTCCTCTTTATTTTTTGAAGAAATTATATTGCAAGTTCGTGCTTAACGAGGTCCCGAATTATTTTGAATTTTTTTGCTAAGGAGGTGGCTCGGGACAGAGTAGACCTGGTGCACACATAGGTCAACCTAGGATCCCCATGCCCCAAAACCCCCACGCCTTCTGTATCCCTCCTACAAGTGAAGGAGGTTGTGGAGATTGATACATTGTATGCATTGAGGGAGCTCACTGACACTCGACCTAGCATGGTGACCAGATTACATCGGTAATGTTCCGGAGGCACCAATTCTAGCGCACCACACCACTTTGTGGATCATGTGGTGCCATATGCACCTGCAGTGAGACATCATTTGCTAGTTCACAGGATTTCTTTTCTATATATGAGATGTTGGGGAATGTTTTTGGAACTAGTGCCATTGATATTGGTCTTTCACAGGTAAATTTCAAATAAATATAAATTACACACACACACACACACACACACACATACACACACACACACACACAATAGTTTAATTCAAATGTTTGAGATTTTAATATATATGTATTTGATTGTACGTCATGTACATACATGTAAAAACTAATTTTTATTTTATTTGAAATAGCAAGAGATGGTGAAGGAAACATCTAACATTGACATGCTAGCTTTCTGCACTCGGCGTGTTTCGAATGTAAGTTTCAAGCTATACAAACTTACATTTTAAATTTCATTTGATTACATTAGATTATTATTATAATGTTTCACGTGTATGTTGTACATATTAATATGTTTGTCTTTTATACACAGGATCCTGGCGGGTCATCATCTGCTCTGGGAACTGAGGCTACTGGCATGCCTCACATGAGTTTTACGCAGGTTAGTAAATCTCTTTACACTTTGTTTCTAATTACTTGAAGTTCACGTGGATTACATGCTTTGGACCTTTGTTATGTGGTGCACAGTCATGTAGATTTTAATATTGATTTGTACATGTTTTTTGTATAGCTTATGACTGCTAGCGAGACTCCTCCATATATGTAGACTATGGAGGCTATAGTAGATACTGCCATAACATTTGCAGATCCACTAACTGAGGTATAATTTTTCAAATTTATTAAATTTTGGAGGTTCATTATTTCTTATTACTTAAATCTAAAATATGAAATTTTGTATGTATGTTAAATATTTAATTTGAAAATTAATTATTTGTATGTAGCTTACCCCTCGTGAGTCTCTGTTGTCCCTGCGATGCGTCAACAACAAATTGATAGGGATCCTGACATTGTGGTAAGATTTCACATGCATTTTAACTAAATTGTACAAGTTTCTAAATTTTGAATGTATTTTAAAATTTTGGGTGTTAAAAACTTGTTATTTATGAACGTGCAGGTTAGGTTGCGAGCATGCTTAAAGACACCTAGGACCACACAGATGAAATCTGTAGTGGCATCTCCCTCCACTACATCCCCAGGTCGTGGCCGTGCTACTTCTAGCAGGGCGAAGAGAGGGAAGATGTTTCATGAGTAGATTCATAGTCCACCTGGATGTACATAGATATATATATATGGGCCATCTGGTCCTAGTGAACATGTTTCTTCATATAGTCCATTGTATATATATAGCCATTTGCGACCGCATGTGGTCCTATATACATTATAACACACTTAGTTCGAGATGTACACATGTTATGAACTTACATATATTTTGAGAGATGTGTGTCTAGAGCACACTTTGTTTGATACTTATATATCCATGTGTGTTAGTTTTCATAACAATATTACTAAACTATATGTTTGATTTAATTTCATTGCATGTATGATATCCTCCTATGTATGTTTTCATAACCATTTAAATTTGTTATAGATATGTATGTTTGATTTAAAATTAAAAAACCATGTCCCGGAGCACTACATGGTACAATTGTTAATAAAACCTATTCCATTAAGTAAAACCACGCTAGGTGAACTACAAAAGGGCAATACGTACAATTACTTTTTTTTAAAGCTAACACTCAATCTGTTGCATATCAACTAATGTGAACATTGATAGAAATAAGCGAGGTAGAGTTCATCTTGAACTATATGAATATTTAACGTTGCTTATGGTGCAACATTGAATATTTTACAATTTTCTTGATTTCATGTTTTACAATTTTCATATTTCTAGAATTGAAGATTACACAGAGGTTTCAAATTTTTTTCTTTGTTATCAAAACTTATTATTTTTAGTAAGGCTCATATGCGAATTTAATAATAAATATTGAATCATTTCTTCTTGTATTTCGATTGAGATGAAATTTTTTCATTAGATTAGGTATTTTCATATGGTTTCTCGCTTCAAATTTCAATTGTTTTTGATCTCCATAATTGCAAGTATCTAAAAAGGCAAGTTTTTTTATCTAAAATTTTAAATGGGATGCTATAAAAATTTAGGGTACCAATGGAAAATATTTTTAGATCATCGTCAAGGAGTTCATGAGTAGAAATTACGGGAAACATTACAGGGGAAATGGAGCAAAAATGAAGGAGATATGAGCAAAAATGTGATTTTTGCAATAGGGTTTCTAAAAATTTAGTAAAGATAACTAAATACTAGTAGTAATGAAGGAAAAGGAAATACTAAAAAGGGATTAAAAAAATGGCTAGGTGTATTTTTATACTCACCTCTTAACATTAACCTAGCTAACTCACCTTCTAACTTATACTTGACCATTCTGGATTAACCCGGGTTACATGGCATGACAGGATAGGGTTACAAGCCTTAAGTGACAAAGGGACTTAAAGGGGTGATAATGTGTGAAGGGGTTAAGTATTCATGAGAGGAGGAAACATAATCAAGTTGGGGTGCTTTGAGGAATCATGCCTAGTGAGAACGTTACAAGCCTTAAGTGACGAAGGGAGAGATTTCATGTGGTGGTGCATTCGATGTCCCAAGTTGAAAAAGGGTAAAAATTTGACAGTAAGCCCTTATTAGTATTCTTAGGTTCCACCCATCATGAAGAATCCTCCTCTAATGAAGAATCAACTCATGTCTTCCTCCGTGGAAGATCTTGAATGATGAGGCTTTTCCATATACCATCTTGTTGAATCTAGAAACTACAAATGAAACTTTCTCATCTTCCACGATGTTCACATGATCCAATGTGTTGAGTCAATTCTCAGGAATGGCATTGATATTTCCACATTGACTAAAATATTTTTCATAACTCTTCATAGGATTAGAGATATAACCTATGATCTCTACAAGGGCTTCTAAAGTATCACTATTGAAGGAAAGGGTCACAAATATTTTCCTGAACCAATTCTTAAAATTTGAATCCTGAAGATTCTTCATGTGGAATTATTCTCCCTGAGAGGAGTACCAAGCTCCTGCATTCTTGTGCCAAGATCTTCCAAAAAATTTGATACATTCTCCTCGTGGGATTCAAAATAAGAAATGGCTTCTTTTAGAGCATCAAACCTCTAGGTGATGGTATGGGACAAAATGTCATACAAGGTATCTTAGTTAGATGAAAACACACCTCAGCTCACAAAGGAATGAGAATCAAAATTATTCATGTGTCACTCAAAAATGGGAGATTATTTCCCAATGGAATTTCTCTTTTTGATCTCAACTCTATTCCTATTGATTTTCAAATAAATTACCAAGAACAATCTAAACAAAGAGATAATCTCAGGAAATAGATCATTCCCTTTTTCAAGGATCATGCTCACCCAATGGTCACATGTCCTTCTTTGCAGTATGAATGCTTGATCTTGCTTGATGGACTGGGGGGTTGAAGTTTTAGATGGGAGACATTACTTCAATTTGAGGCAAAGCTGATTAATCTCATGCAATCAATGATGGCACTTATGAATAAAAGGTCCTCACACATGTGTTCCCTTAATTGTTTGATGATTTACTTATACTCTTAATTTTGTGTAGTGATCTATGATGAAGAATCCTATTACAATGCAAAAATAATGAGAATGTAAGCACATAGCTGGGGCAGCAGAGGATGTAGAGAGATCACCACAACAACATAGCTCAAGAGAGAAAAGCAAGGAAATTCATGAAGCACCTAAGAAGACAAAGGAAAGTCCAAAGAGAACAAGAGAGATGGCGGGTAAACAAGTGACATTGAATATTTTGAGTCCTAGGAAATGAACGGAGGTGAGGAGTGAGAAGTCATGCCTCAGGACATCGTGACACCAAACCGACTACACCTGAAACATCCGGTGGCCAGGTGAACGCTAGAGAAGGTGGTGTTTCAAAGTGTGTGATAAGTTCGTTCTTCCGGATACTTCGTTGTGCATAGTCCTTTAAGAGCCCTAAGACCAAAATATCGTTCAACTTCGACAGGTGACTACTCAAACTCCATGGCACCTAGAGACACCTCATTTGATCCAACACCTCCATGTAGGGACCCTCTACAATAGCCTCTCAAAGTTTTTTCCTTCTCATATCGGTGCTCTCGCTGCCCTACTATTTGCAAACGCGTGAAATAGTGCAGTTGGAGCCAGTGTAAGGTTATCAAAAGCTATATTTTGTAAATGGTTGGTCATGGAAAGAAACTGACTGCGCTGACACATCTGGTTGGCTAGGTGAACACTAGAGGAGGTGGTGTTTTGGTGCACGACAAGGTTGTTGCTTCCGGGCTACTTCATTCGGGAGTAGTCCCTTAAGAGCCCTGAGACAAAAATATCGTTCAACTTCGACGGGTGACAACTCAAAATCCATGGCACCTAGAGATGCCTCATATAATTAGACACCTCAAGTGTAGGGACCTCTACAATAGCCTCTATAAGTTTTTTAATTTTCATTTCGGTGCTCTCGCTGCCATCTTTTCTACAAACGTGTGAAATAGTGCAGTTTGAGCCAGTGTAAGGTTGTCAAATGCTATATTTTGCAAATGGTGGG
The DNA here is from genome assembly GCA_018340775.1 of Taxus wallichiana var. yunnanensis. NCBI lineage: Eukaryota > Viridiplantae > Streptophyta > Pinopsida > Cupressales > Taxaceae > Taxus > Taxus wallichiana. The sequence goes on from CM031236.1 coordinate 162,976,671, forward strand.
TCATGGCACCAAATTGACTGCACTGAAACATCCAGATGGCTAGGTGAATGCTAGAGGAGGTGGTTTTTGGTGCGACAAGGTTGTTACTTCCGGGCTACTTCGTTCGAGCGTAGTCCCTTTAGAGCCCTGAGACCAAAATATCATTCAACTTTGACGGGTGACTACTCGGACTCCGTGGTACCTAGAGATGCCTCGTCTAATCTAACACCTCAGCATAGGGACCCTCTACAATAGTCTCTATCAGTTTTTTCCTTCCCAGATCTATGCTCTTGCTGCCCTATTGTTTGCAAACGTAGGAAATAGTGCGGTTGGAGCTAGTGTAAGGTTATCAAACGCTATATTTTTCAAATCTTTGGGTCATGGAACAAAACCTGCTATGCCAAAATGTCCAGTGGCTAGGTGAACACTAGAGGAGGTGGTGTTTCAGGGCGCGAAAAGTTCGTTGCTTCCGGGCTACTTCGTTCAGGCGTAGTCCCTTAAGAGAATTGAGACGAAAATATTGTTCAACTTCGACGGGTGACTACTTGTACTCCGTGGCACCTAGAGACACCTCATCTGATCAAAAACCTCGGCTCAGGTACCCTCTACATCAGCCTCTCATAGTTTTCTCCTTCCCAGATTGGTGCTCTCGCTGCCCTATTGTTTGCAAATGCGTGAAATAGTGCAGTTGGAGCCAGTGTAAGGTTATCAAACACTAAATTTTGCAAATGATGGGTCATGGCACTGAACCGACTACACCGACACATCCATGTGGTGAGGTGAACACTAGAGCAGAGTAGTGTTTTGGCGCATGACAAGGTCATTGCTTTGGGGCTACTTCGTTGGTGTAGTTCCTTAAGAGCACGGAGACCAAAATATTGTTCAACTTCGATGGGTGACGACTCGGAGTCCGTGGCACCTAGAGATGCCTCGTCGATCGACACCTCGGCATAGGGACCCTCTACAATATCCTCTCTTATTTTTTTCTTCTCATTTCGGTGCTCTCTTTGCCCTATTGTTTGTAAACGCGTGAAATAGTGCAGTTTGAGCCAATATAAGGTTGTCAAACGCTATATTTTGCAAACGGTGGGTCGTGGAACCGAACCGACTACGCCGACACATCGGGTTGCTAGGTGAATGCTAGAGGAGGTGGTGTTTTGGTGCATGACAAGGTCGTTACTTCCAGGCTACTTCGTTCGAGCGTAGTCCCTTTAGAGCCCTGAGACCAAAATATCATTCAACTTCGACGGGTGACTACTCGGACTCTATGGCACCTAGAGATACCTCGTCTAATCTAACACCTCAACATAGGGACCCTCTACAATAGTCTCTATCATTTTTTCCTTCCCGAGATCTATGCTCTTGCTGCCCTATTGTTTGCAAACGTGTGAAATAGTGCGAATGGAGCTAGTGTAAGGTTATCAAACGCTATATTTTTCAAACGCTGGGTCATGGAACAAAACCTGCTATGCCGAAATGTCCACGTGGCTAGGTGAACACTAGAGGAGGTGGTGTTTCAGTGGCGCGACAAGTTCACTGCTTCCGGCTACTTCGTTCGGGTTTAGTCCCTTAAGAGAATTGAGACGAAAATATTGTTCAACTTCGACGGTGACTACTCGTACTCAGTGGCACATAGAGACACCTCATCGATCAAAACCTCAGCTTAGGTACCCTCTACATCAGCCTCTCATAGTTTTTCGCTTCCCAGATTGGTGCTCTCGCTGCCCTATTGTTTGCAAATGCGTGAAATAGTGCAGTTGGAGCCAGTGTAAGGTTGTCAAACACTATATTTTGTAAATGATGGGTCATGGCACCGAACCAACTACACCGACACATCCATGTGGCGAGGTGAACACTAGAATGGGTAGTGTTTTGGTGCATGACAAGGTCATTTCTTTGGGGCTACTTGCCGTTGTGTAGTCCCTTAAGAGCCCGAGAGACCAAAATATTGTTCAACTTGGATAGGTGACGACTCTGAGTCTGTGGCACCTAGAGATGCCTCATCTAATCGACATCTCGGCATAGGGACCCTCTACAACATCCCTGTCTTAGTTTTTTTTCTTCTCATTTAGGTTCTCTCACCGCCCTATTGTTTGTAAACGCGTGAAATAGTGTAGTTTGAGCCAATATAAGGTTGTCAAATGCTATATTTTGCAAAAGGTGGATCTCGATCGACATCTCGGCATAGGGACCCTCTACAACATCCTGTCTTAGTTTTTTTCTTCTCATTTAGGTTCTCTCACCGCCTGTTGTTTGTAAACGGGTGAAATAGTGCGTTTGAGCCAATATAAGGTTGTCAAATGCTATATTTTGCAAAACGTGGGTCATGGAATCGAACCTACATCGCACTGACACATCCGGGTGGCTAGGTGAATGCTAGAGGAGGTGGTGTTTTGGTGAATGACAAGGTCGTTACTTCCGGCTACTTCGTTCGGCGTAGTCCCTTAAGAGCCCGAGACCAAAATATTTTTCAACTTCTACGGGTGACTACTTGGATTCCGTGGCACCTAGAGATGCCTTGTCTAATTCGGAACCTCTACGTAGGGAATCTCTACAATATCCTCTCTTGGGTTTTTCCTTGTCATTTGGTGCTCACCGCCTCTATTGTTTGCAAACGCAAGAAATAGTGCGAGTTTCAGCCCAAATGTAAGGTTGTCAAACACTATATTTTACAAACGGTGGGTCGTATCACCGAATCGACTAGAATGACACATCCAGTGGCGAGGAGAATGCTGGAGGAGGTAGTATTTTGGTGTGTGAAAATGTCGTTGCTTCCGGGCTACTTCATTCGAGTGTAGTCCCTTAAGAGCCGTGAGACCAAAATATCACTCAACTTCGACGGGTGACTACTCGGATTCCATGAAACCTAGAGATGCCTCGTCGGATCGGACACCTCGGCGTAGGGGCCCTCTACAATAAACTCTCTCATATTTTTCCTTCCTAGATCGGTGTTCTTGCTGCCCTATTGTTGGAAAACGTGCCAAATATTGCAGTTAGAGCCGGTGTAAGGTTGTCAAATGCTATATTTTGCAAACAAGTGGGTCGTGGCACCGAACCGACTGTGGCTTGACACATTCAGGTGTGGCAAGGAGAATGTTAGAGGAAGTGGTGTTTTTGTGCACAACAAGTTTGTTGCTTCCGAGATACTTTGTTCTAGCCTAGTCCCTTAAGAGGCCTAAGACCAAAATATCATTCAACTTTGACAGTGACTACTCGGACTCTGTGTTTAATGTAGGTCTCATTTTAATCAATTTCATCAAACTAACCAACAATTGACATGTTTGGGAATCATTTAAAATTTCAAAATGATTATCCCAAATTTCAGTGGCTTTTATTTTGATTTGTTGTTCAAAAAGTTTGTCAGACATTGGTTTCAAAATGTTTTCATCAATTTCAATAAAAAAATTAGGTTTCTTACGTAAAATCCTAGGAGGTGTTTTTGTCAAAATTTTCCTGTCTACAGTTTCAACATGAATTTTCTTATTCACATTTTCATTGTCTCCTTCAATTTCAACATTTGCTACATCATGAGTATTTAATTCTTCTTCAACATTGACAGTAAAAACATCTTCATCATGAGTCTTTAATTCAACTTCAACATCGATAAAGAGAAAAATTACCGGTTCTTCATTGCTTAGAATAGTTGGGGTTGAAGATGAACCTCTTTTTCATTCACAAAGTTTCCGCATTCGCTCAGCATTTTGAATTTTGTTGGCCTCTAATTCGTTTGGTGTTTTTTTACTTAATGACTTCTTTTTTTGACTTTGTTTCTTGTCTCCCATGATGTTTTGCTTCCGGTGATAAGAAAAACATGTAGAAAAGATAGAATTTCGTAGTAATTCATACGGTAAGGTTAGAGAGTAAAAATCACATGGTAATTCAGACATTGGGATGTGTGTAAATATGATTTATGAACCGTGAGCACACTTTATAAACCGCGATCGTGGTTTATAAAGCGCGCTCGCGGTTTGTGTTAAAAATCATTATGGCAATTTATAAACCGTGATCACGAATCTATTTTCTCGAACGTAATCCTTGGGTAATCTTTGTTTTTCCCCAACCAAAGCTATGGAAGGTCATTATGAAGTGTAAAAGGTCAAAAAACCTCAAATCTGCTCTTCCAAAGACTTGAACCATGCTAAAAAACTAAAAACATTTCACAAAAATGGTGCCATCACATAGGGGAGACTGTTAGCTTCGTAGAAATATTGATTTTAAAGTGAATAGAATAAGATAAATATCATTTTATAATTTTTTACTAACAATAGGTCTTTATGACATTTTTTTCCGTGAATGTTCATGTCTACATTTAAGACTGTAACTTTTGTTTTGCTTATCAAAATGTGATAAAAGTTATACCATCCCAAGCGTGGAAAAATTCTATACATGTTAAAAAAATATATTTTATTTCAATATTTTTTGATATAGTTATGGCGGGCAAACAGAAAGCGCTCCATTTTCTTAATATTTTCAGACCACTTTCATGGAAAAAATCATTAAAAAAGAATATTGCTCAAAAAGATACAAAATAAAATCCATCCCAAGATAGACAACTACATCTAACATTTCACCAAAGGAAAAAAAGAAATAACAATATTTGTTCATCCAAAATGTGGGCAAACGGACTACAATCTTATAAGTTTTTTCAAAAAAAAAAAGTCATATAATTTTAAGTGTTTAATATAGCTATACTTGTCTGTTTTTTAAAAAAAATAGTATTTTAGAAACTAGATTCTAAATGCTAAGATTCATATTTGTATAAATTTTTCTAATTATGAGTGTGCGTATTGCTAATAATCCTTACAAGTTGATATTTCGTTGTTTTTTGCAATATGACGTCCATAGATGTACCCTATATTTGTCAATCAACTTCATACACTTACCCTATAGAGACTAAATAATAGTGTGAACTAGTTTATTATTGTGATATTATTGTATTCAGGTGTTTGTTAATAAATGATAGAGGATTCGGTAATTTCTACAATTTGCATTTATTAATCACAGGTATGAGACTAGTTAATTATGTTGATATCATGTTGGTATTGGTTAAATATGCATGTGATCTTTGAGCTGTTAGTTGTGATTTGATTGCTCTTGATTGTTCTAAAGTAAATACATTAGGAAAAGTTTGATTTCTTGGATGCATTATAGTTGTAAATATTGTGAATGTGGAACTCATTTGTATATATATATTTGTTATTAGTTGTTAAATATTGGTAATTGTAATGTTGTGAATGTTTAATGAAAGTTGAAGCTATAAAAATTATGTGATATCATACTCGACTCAATATGCCATATGAGGGCAAGCACCTCTACAACGATAGGAATCGATGCGTGTTGAAGAGGCTTCCCCTTAGGATGCCACATCGATACGCCCAACTATCATTGCGTGATAAAGCGGCTTGCCCCTTAGGTTTCCACATCGATAGTTGGGCGGTAGACTTTTCCAAAAAGAGGTTTTTAAAGTCGCCGACAACCTTCCACTCATAAATGCACCCTCCGTAATATCACAACCATCCCTTTTGCAATGGATAGTTGTGATATTATGGGAGGGTGCATCTTGGGTGAAGGATAGCCGTTGGCATTTATCGATACTTCAATTTTTCATGGTTATTGTGATTATTTTATCATATTGGATGACATATATTTGATTTGACATGTACCATACTAACGTTAATTATATATTTTTGTTTCTAATAGTTACTCTTTTGTAATTGTTGGTGGACATGATGTTGTAACACATTTGAATATATATATATATATTTGTTATTAGGCTGTTAAATATTGGTAATTGTATTGTTGTGAAAGTTTAATGAAAGTTGAAGCTATAGAAATTATGTGATATCATACTCTGACTCTCAATTTGGCATATGGGAGCAAGTGCCATTGTAAAGATAGGAATCGGTGTGTGCTGAAGGGGTTTGCCCCTTAGAATGACACATCGATATGCCCAACTATCATTGCGTGATGAAGGGGCTTGCCCCTTAGGATTCTCGCATCGATAAATGGGCGGTAGACTGTGGCATCTTGAGCAAAGGTTTTAAAAGTTGGCTGCCAACCTTCCACTTAGAAATGCACCCTCCCGTAGTATCGAACCGTCACTTTTGCAATGGATGGTTATAATATTATGGGAGGGTGCATCTTGGGTGAAGGATAGCTATTGGCGATTATCGATACTTCAATTTTTCATGGTTATTGTGATTATTTTATCATAGTGGATGACATATATTTGATTTCACATGTACCGTACTAATGTTAATTGTATATTTTTGTTTGTACTAGTTACTCTTTTGTAATTTTTGGTGGACATGATCTTATAACTCATTTGTACATATATATATATATATATATATATATATATATATATATATATATATATATATATTTGTCATTATTTTTAAATATTGGTAATTTTAATGTTGTGAATGTTTAATGAAAGTTGAAGCTATAAAAATTATGTGATATCATAATCGACTCTAAATTTGACATATGTGGGCAAGTGCCTCTGCAAGAGACAGGAATCGGTGTGTCTTTGAAGTGGCTTGTGTCTTAGGATGCCACATCCATAAGCCTAATTATCATTGCGTGATGAAGGGGCTTTCCCTTAGGATTTCACATCGATAGATGGGTGGTAGACTATGCTGAGCAGAGGTTTTTAAAGTCGCCAACCTTCCACTCAGAAATGCACCCTCAGTAATATCACAACCGTCACTTTTACAATGGACGGTTCGATATTATGGGAGGGTGCATCTTTAGTGAAGGATAGCCGTTGGCATTTATTGATACTTCAATTTTTCATGGTTATTGTGATTATTTTATTATATTGGATGACATATATTTAATTTGAAATGTACCATACTAACGTTAATTGTATATTTTTGTTTGAACTAGTTACTCTTTTGTAATTGTTGGTGGACATGATGTTGTAACTCATTTGTGTGTGTGTGTGTGTGTGTGTGTGTTTGTTATTAGGTGTTAAATATTGGTAATTGTAATGTTGTGAATGTTCAATTAAAGTTGAAGCTATAAAAATTATGTGATATCATACTCTGACTCTCAATTTGGCATATGGGGACAAGTGCCTCTTTAAAGACAGGAATCGGTGCGTGTTGAAGGGGCTTGCCCTTAGGATGCCACATCGATACACCCAACTATCATTGTGTGATGAAGGGGCTTGCCCCTTAGGATTCTACATTGATAGATGGGCGATGGGCTTGTGAGACCGTGCCGAGCAGAGGTTTTTAAAGTCACCCATCAATCGTGACTCAGAAATGCACCCTCCTATAATATCACAACCATCCCTTTTGCAATGGACGGTTGTGGTATTATGGGAGCGTGCATCTTGGGTGAAGGATAGTTGTTGGCCCATTTATCGATACTTCAATTTTTCATGGTTATTGTGATTATTTTATCATATTGGATGACATATATTTGATTTGACATGTACCATACTAACGTTAATTGTATATTTTTGTTTGTATGTGTGTTGTTGTATTCAGTTTGTATTTTGCATGGGGAAAATGAATACACGAAGTCTAGTTCCTATGAATCCCGTAGGGATAACATTAACAACTCCCAAATTCCAAAGGGAGGAAAGTTTCAGGAGGTCCACATTTGTGGTGTATATAGACCATCATCAACAAGTCAAAGCCGCTGAAACCGGAAATTACAGTGATGGTTAAGGCCCGACTCAATTTGCTAGAAACTTGATCATTTATTTATCTAAGTTCCGCACTATAGGGCCACATTCGCGAGGATACGGTCTAGCGTATGACACAATGGAGGATTCCAGAAGTACGAGCCTCCACATAAGATGAGAAAGATGGGAGTTTTGGTCATAAAATCGGTGATAGATCCAAAAAATTGTGCAAAAAAGATTGCACATGGAAGAAACTCCAAGTTTCTTTGCTAAAATTTTAAAAAAATAGTTACGGTTTTTATGTTTTGTTCTAAAACTTATTATGTGTTCAAGAAAAACCTATATAAATATTTAATTTTTGTCGGATGTCAATTCACACCAACATAAACATATTTTGTTTTTTTGTTCGAATATATTCTTGATTAAATATGTTTTCCTTAGTATTAGTACGTGTTTCTATGGATTATAGTTTTAAAATTACCAATGTTTAGATATTTGTATAGAAAGTTTAGATTAATAAAATTTATTTTTGTGAAACTTATATTTTGGTAGGAAATGTGTAATGGTAATGATTTTCTAATTCACTAAGTATGAGACTATCATCATTTGTCCAAATTTAGGATTGTATTGGTGCAATTATCATTTCCCATCATTTATTTATGAGTAAAGAGTGTTGTTTTATGAGTTCAACTCATATACTGAGATGCACTGTAGCCAACTTAATATACATAATATAGAAAACCAATATTGTTTGAAAAGGAGTTAATTCTAGAGAACTCGAGTACTCATTGAAGAATGTAATTTAAATACTAGATATACATTACAATTGTTATTTAGTGAATAAACTATAACAATTATAAGAATTTCATTCACAATACTATAGGCTATAACAATTATTGGAATGTGGATTCGTAATCTTGTAGTTAATCAAATGTTTATAGATATTGATATTGCAAATAGACTGAACTTTATCTATTCATAATATACTAATCAATTTATTAAGTGATTTATTCAAATTTAATATTTACCCATTACATTTATAAACTCGTAATTATCAGAAAACATATCTTAAAATAATGTAACTTGTGTTTGTATTAATTATATGTTAGCAATATAAAGTTATCTATTCAAGAAATGAGTGGAATGGACTCAAACTCATGATTACGATTCTAATATATTCCAAAATTTATTTGCACTTTAGTCTAACATACGAAATATGAAGTTTTAGTATTGTAAGGAAGTTTTAGTTTTAGTTTTAGTTTTAGTAGACAAAGTACTAACTCCATTGACTCTCTAATAAGAAATCGTTATTAATGAACAAACTCAGGAGCATATGTTATAGAGCCTTGTCATATGTTAAATTGTAGATGTTTGTATTGAAAAGTCAAATTAGAAGTGTTCATTCTATTTTTTAATGTTTGCTTATGATATATTGTTGTCCATTGTAAAGGTAAACATGGTTGAAAATTGAAGATTGCAAATTCATGGAGTTTTGAATACCTATGAAAATATAGCATGTTCATCATTCATATTATACGGCCACAGCGGAAGCAAGATAGTAGAAAGAGGTACAATTGTCGAAATGCTAGTACGACCGTCCACCAGTGGGTATAGGGCATTGATATGGGGTCTTGAGGAAGCGATACGCCATGATGTTTGGAACATTTGTGTGTTTTCTCATTATATGCTTGTTGTGAAACAAATGACTGGTGTATACCAATGTAAAAATGTAAATATTTCAATTCTTCGAGTTCAAGTGCTAGAGATTATATCGGCATTGCAAAATGTTCATATGTGCATGTAAAAGTTAACAGAGGTAGGTTAGATTTATATCAAGTGTCTAGGGACACTATAAACCAAGAAGTGGTATCTTTTCTAGCACTTGCCATGGAAGACATTTCGATATGATATATGTGTATTTCCTTTTGCGTAATGGTAGACATACATTATTTTTTAGATTGTGAATAACTAATATTATGTGAATTGTCTCTCGCGTATATATTATATATTTTGTGGATAATATGATGTTACATCATATAGTGTTGGTTGATAAACTGGGCATTTTGGATACATCATGCTTTATCCTATAATTTATTTTAACACACTTGCAATTCACATTTCATGTTTAGTTCAAAAACATGAAGAGTCAATTATCCAGTTTTGAAAAAAAGAATGTGTGCAGCTAATTTTGTCACAAATCGTTTATTGTGCAGGACTTTCTCAATATGAATAAATAAGTTTGTGCACCATTTGTTTCAGTTTAACTTGTTTTACAATACGTCGCTTCAACGATGGTTATGACAACAAACATGAACAAAACATGCGGAAGCTAGGTGACATGGGCGATCCATGTTCACAATCCATTCTTATGTTTTCGGGGAAGACATAAATAATGAGATGGTAATATATAACTTTGTGAACATTAATTGTTTGTCCTAGTAACAATTATGTCATTTGTTGAGATAACAATTATGAAATTGATGTCTTTTCATATAGGTTTCTTCACATTCCATGATGATAATATATGAATATGTGAACATTACTTTATTTGCAAAATACTTAATATTTTATGTCGGGCTAATAGTTATGCACTTGGACTCCGTAGATACAAGTACCTTCACATAACATGGCACGTACACATTTTTCAAGCGTCACAAAGGAAGCAAAGGGAGATGATCCTCCAATAGTTGATGACGATACGGTAGATGGTCCTTCGGAGCCCATTCGCTCAGATATCCATGAGCCACCCATAGAATATAAAACTAAATATGTTAATGGTCGTATTCATTATCTATGTTAGCATGGATTGGGTGATGATAGTGGGGATGTTAGGTTTTCTGAGTTACATATACGAAATAGACATCACCAAGTAGAACACAATCTTTCCTCCGTTGAACCTCATAAATGTGGTTGTAAGCATATGGGGAAATGAAAACATATCTATCTAGATAGAACAGGCATACATGTAAAAGAGGGAGGAGGATGTGAACTACTTCCTAAGGAAATGATTCTACTTGCAGTGGAGGAGGGTTATTGATTGTGTTTGTAGAAAAGAATGAAAATATCGATTTGAGGAGTTGAGCCAAGAAGGAAAGAGGGAGGTGGATGATGTAATGCATGCCTATGATTCAGCGGAGATGAGAAAGGTGAGAGAGGAGCATTGGTTGAGAGTGAGAGGAAATAAAAACTCAAATATCATAACAGAGGTAAATTTAAGATTGGTATAGAAATTTAAATATAATGTTAGGTTGGAAATCAAAAACTTGATATTCTGTCATGCACAGGAAGCTATATAATAGGGTGGAACAACTAGGAAAAATGTTGACGCCCCTACGAATGATAACGTAAGTAATTATTGGTCTTTCATAAGTAAAGATACAATGTAGTTTTTGTGTATTTTTGTATATACTAACTTGTATGCGTGCATAGGATTATGACATTCCCTTATGTCAACTCTTACGCTGACAGAGACATGCGATTCGTAGTGCGAAATAGAGAGAGGTAAAAAATCACTTAACAAGCTCTTGAAAAATGTTAGTTGCCTTATGTTGTTGATAATTTGATTGTCATGATGGCTCGATTGTTATATGTGGATGTTTGTGATAAGATGCCCCATTCTCAATCAACCTATGGTCTTGATCTTATTGGGGAGATAGCTTTACTTGAGGTAAGAAAGGCAGAGATGAAAAATCCCAGAGTTAAAACTTCTTTTCCAGTCGAGGAGAGAGAGCATTATGACGGGAGGCATGAGGAGAGGGACACAAACACTGTATTCTGGCAAAGAGACAAGCAAGGATGGAACGGGAATGGTAAGTTATTGAATGTTCTCATTTGTTTTTCAATATTATTTTTTGGTGAAATTAAGAAAAATTTATTAATGCAATTGAGATTGTTGTTATTATAGGCTTTTTTCTGGCGGGACCAAAGTCGAGTTAATGTCGATAATATGGTTGTCGCGAGAGGATTGGTTTGTGATAGTACACCACACACGAAGTGTCATGGCATTACACTCCCGAATTTATTGTCAAAGTGATTCTTTTTCAAGCCATTGTTCCCACTACTCCATTTCCCTACCCTAATACCGCGCACACGAAGTGTCAAATGGTTTGCTATTTGGGATCTCAATGATATCAAACTTGACACTCTGAAGAGGCGAGTAATTAGACATTTTGGATGAATGATATAATTTAATTATGTGTTTAACTAAGAGATTCATCTACGTTCACTTATTTACAACATGGTTGGCTCTCAGGATGATGAGGTACATGTTGAGACAACACGCCATACTCGGATAAAGACATCAGATGCACCGCCCATTCTTGGCATCACGCCAAATTCTCGTTCATAGAAATGAGAAGAAACGTATTAGAGTTTATGATGGAATATTTTCTATCGCTAACACTAGGCAATGAAGGAGATGAAAACACCATGTAGAACATTGATTGTGAGGAGTCGATTAGTATATATGTGTATATGTTGATGATGTTACTTTAATGTGTTTGAGGTTTACGACTTAGTCTTGCATTATTGATATATTGAATATGGTTTGTGGTTATGGGTAACATAGAGTTATCCATTTACGATCTATTTATAATGCATTATATTGTTTTTATTCTTGTTATGTGACATTCCATTATTGTATAAATGATGATGTTATCACCGTGTATCTGGTTGACGTATTAATGTGACTATGGATTATGGATTATGTTTTTGGTATGTGGTTACATAGTTGAGTTCTTATTCCTTGTATGCATGTTTGGGTTTGACGTGTTCAGTAATTATCATTACATAGTTGCATTCTACATCCATGTATGCATACTTGGTTTTGATGTGGTTATGAAACTTTCATATGTATTTCATCGATGATAATATTTTGTTACGTATAAGTTAATTGCATTATTTCCTTTCTAATTATGTTTGAATGGTAACAAATAATAATCGATTGTTATAATACTGAGTTTATTTAGGTGGCGGACTAAAGAATTCTGAAAAGTGCAAGATTGCACCGGTGTAAGAACCAATTGACCATGAATCATTCGATAGTGACACTTATCCATACAAAAAGAAAGCAAATAACTCTACAAACAAAGATGTCGGTGTTACACAAGAAGACGTGCCTTCCCCGTTAGTTCATATGGAGTTAGAAATGAAACTTGTAACAAAGAAGACAAAGATATATCTAAACCGGTGTGAAAGCTTTTGCCTTGTAAAATTTCTATTTTATGAAAAAAAAATAGGAAATATTGGATGAAATAGGAGATATTGCCACAAGCGAGATAGAGTTAGAGGTAGAGGTTCAAGAGTTAGAACTGGAAATTAAGAATTGGAAGAAAATGCGTGAAACGGAAAAAAAGTAATCATAAATCATGTATCCAACTTTAATAATATTCTTAAAACACACGAAGATCATAAGGAAGTATGGAAGAAGATGTACATGTAGGCCAAGGTGGCATTTGATGAAAAAACAACACGCACTGGTGGATTAGACAATAATAACAAATGAATATTCCAGTCATAGAACTTTTATATTTCACTTACATATTTGTCAAGTTTTACTTATATATTAGACATATATGTATAGATATTGAGTATGTGGTATGGAACAAATTAGTTATATTTGATGAATCTTGCCTTTGTATCATAATATATGATATGGATAGACATACGTGATTTTACACTAATATGGTTGTTTTTCGGTTGATGTTATGATGTGCACGTTTATTAGTATTTAGATCTTGTATTTCAATTGTTATATCCGGTATGTAATGTGATGAATGAGGAAGAGTAACACACCGTGTGATTGGAAGACAATTGTATATATGTGTGATGAGGTTATTACTTTATTTTGTTTGACGTTTACGATTTAATATTTCATTCTTGTTAAATTGAATATGGTTTGTGATTCTGTTTATAGCACATTAGATGGTTTTTATTCTTGTTGTGGCATTTCATTTATTGCATAAATAATGATGTTATGACTTTGTATATGGTTAATGTATTAATGTGACTATGAATGTGGATTATGATAAATGGTATATGGTTTCTGTTATCACCGAATCACAGCACCCCTGAGCATATACTTGAACTCACAGTGTGATTGGATAACATGGGTACTATCTCCAAGTTGTGGGTCTTGCTACTTGAGATAGACCTCCAGAGAAAGTGGTTCTTGCTCCTAAACTACCGCCACAATCTACTCTAATCCAGGATAAGATAACTGTTCTAATCTAAATTTCCAAGGGACCAGGGAGAGAGAATACATAAAATGAAAGCCTACACTAAAGTGGTGATACACCAGAAAAGGAGGGTGTGAGAGTAATCTCCAAATGTGTGAAATACAGAGGCAAAGTGCACACTAGAAGAGGTGATGACAGTTCACCATAATTTAGCAAAATGCATTCACAACAATATTCCAAGCATACACAATGTTAATGAATCCCTAAAAGAACATAATAAATAGACACAATATTCTTATAGAAAGATTAAAGGGGCAAGAAGAATGCAAGAAAACACAGCATGGGAAGATACATCCAGAAACTGGTATTTTATTGCTTCATGATATGCAGTTGAATCTATTACAAGATAAGGGCCTGGATCACCATGCAAGGAGTCCACTACAAGGGCCTGCAACACACTGGATTCACAAAGCAATTTTGGTAGAGCTTTGCTACCCAAAAACTCTCCCTTTACAATGAGCCCAACACTCCAATTTATAGAAAAAGAGAAGAAAAGAGAAGGAAAATGGAAATCCCGAAATCTGTCCTTCAACCACTGTAAGTGGAATTAAATTAAGTGAAATGGTTACACATTACTTGCAAAAGGCTCCCCATACTATCCCATGTGCTGCAGCAGAGAAAGAATGATGACCATGCCTCTTAATTGCACTCCTAGCTACCAAATAAAACACTGTTCTGAACCCGGCCACGTTTTCTTAAAAATCTCAATCAATTTATGATCAAATCCAGAATTTCTTGATTTCTGTGCATCGGGCTTGGAACCACAATTCCAACAGTACCAATTTTGTGCGATTTCGTTGAGAAATGCAAAAGTTATGGCCTTCTGAGTGTGGGCAGCTATTTTAGGCCTGGCAGGCGTTTTCTGTCTTTTGACGGGAATGAGCATTGACTGACTAGAGCCGAACACATTTCCTTTATTTAAATATATCTACCCTCATTAAAAATAAGAAATATATCACGTGGCGTAGAGGACGTCATGCTCGTTCCAGAAAGTCCAATTTTGTGAAAATCGGAGCTCGGAGTCAAAAGTTATGGCCATTTGAAGTTCCACGGACCAAACGTTGACTTTTCTTCTCTGCCTTGGCCGCTTCAGCTTTTCACGTCCCACGCGTCCCTTTGTCCCATTTGTCCCAAATGCTGCGTGGGACAAATTCTTCCGAACCGCCCGAAATGGGCTTCCATGTCCCTTTTCTGCCGGTGACACGTGGTGTGATCTGATTGGCTTTCGGCTCCTTCGGCTATCCGCGCCCCACGCGTGCACTTTTTGTCTGCTTGCTTCCGGATTGTTTGTTCTCATTTCGGCTGATCCAGCCGGTTCGCATACTTTCGCCCACACGCCCCGGATGTTTCGGGCTGCCTTGACTCATTTCGGCCGATCCGGCCGGTTCGCATGATTTTTCGGCCCCACGTCCGGGATTTGCTTTTGGCAGATTAGTCAATTTTTCAAATTTTTGGCAGCTTTGGATTTCCACATCCCACTCGTCCCTTTGGCCCGGATGTCCCAAATGCTGCACGGACTGCCTGGCGGCCTTTCGGCCGGTTCGCGCCCAGATGTCCCAACTGTCCCAAGGACCGCCTGGACTAGGACTTAGCCATTTTTCGTGATTTTTCCTGGCCCGAGCTTGTTTTTGCAATTTTTACATTTTCTCAGAACTTGCTCTCTTCTTCTTGGACAGGGGAGTTAGAAAAATATGAGGGGACCCTAGAAACATGACTTTTCACCCTGAATCAATATAATTGCTTGGGACTAAAGAATTTGATGCATGTTATCAAAATTACCTTGGGGGTGAATTTTGGATAACAATTACTTTGTTGGGTTCTACTTCCGTATACGGTATATGGTTACAATTACGTTTGTATGTTAAAAAATAATAATTGGTTGTTTAAATACGAGTTTAATTAGATGAAGAGAAAAAGAAGGATGGAAAGCGCAAGGCCTCACTAGTGCTAGAACCAAAAGACTAAGCGAAATTAAATAGTCCTAGTACTAATGTTTTGGGAAAGACTCAAGAGAGCACCTCAAATAAAAATTTTGAAGTTGGACACAAAGATGAGTCATCCCGGTCAGTTCGTATGGAAGTAGAATTAAAAATTACAAAGAGAAGGAAAAGTTTTATAAAACCGAGCGTGAAAGACTTAGATTGCAATGTGTAAAATTGTCAAAGATAAATAAGGAATTATTGGACCAATTACTAGTTGCTTTCTTGAAGAAGATGGATTTGGAGCTTGAGGTTCTAGAGTTGGAATTAGAAATTGAGAATTGGGAGACAACGTGTAAATCCAACAAAAAAAGTGTTCGAAAACCAAGAAGGAAGTTTTAATTCAGTTGTTAAAATTCACAAACATCACAAAGAATCATGGAAGAATATTTACATCCTGGACAAGGCATCTACCGAGGAAAAAGTACCATTCACTCACACGGAAGATTGTCCAAGTGACCTTTGACATAAAATATGACTTTGTAATAAAATGAAACTTTCCATGTGACCTTTGACATTAACGGGGGTTGGTTAAACGTATATTCTAGTTTTTGAAAGAGTTAATAATATTTATACCATCAAATCATAATAAAAATACGAATGTTTTAAAGACTAATAAAAAGATTTAAATTGGAATAAGATTTAAAATGTGCGACTATTGTGAATTTTACTTGTAGTTAATGTACATTTTATAGAGAATTCAAGTTTCAAGTTCTCATCAAGCATGTAATTTTCATACTGCGAATACATTACAATGGATTGATCTTAGTTTAAATGTGTGTTACATTCATTAAGACTACAAAATAGTTTTCATTGGTTTAAGTGTAACTTCTCATCTTCTCATACTTTATTTTCAAGGTTATATAGATTCAATGTAAATGTTATGGTGTAAATGTATAAATGATTTTTCAAACTTCTGAAAAACACCATGCATTTTTCAACGTGGCAGAAATCGCACCCATTTTTCCATCGCATTGGAAAAAACTCAACCCTTCTCCACTTGAAAAGTATTTGATGTGGATTCAATCTTTACAATGAGAAGGAAGAACACCGCGGGATGTACCTTTTGGAGAATGTGGTGGGGGTTTTCGAACTGCTGAAAAACACTGTGCATTTTTCAATGTTGTAGAAAATGCACCCCACTTTCCGTCGTGTTGGAAAAAAATCAAACCTTCTCCACCAGAAAAGTTGTTTATGTGGATTCGATGTTTTCGACAAGGAAAAAGAGCACGGGGTTACGCCTTTTGGAGAACGTGGTCGGGGTTTTCAAACCGTTGAAAACACTTTGTGCATTTTTAACGTGGCGAGAAAATGCACCCCACTTTCCGTTGCATTGAAAAAATTGAACCCTTATCCACCGAAAAATTTGTTGATGTGGATTCGATGTTTACAAAAATAAGGAAGAGCATGGCGGGTTGCACCTTTTTGGCTTAACGGGGTCACATTTTTCAAAGTAACTTGAAAAACACCGTGTGTTTCTCAACATGGCAGAAATCGCACCCCACTTTCTATCGCTTTGAAAAAATTGAACCCTTCTCCACCTGACAAGTAGTTGATGTGGAGTCAATGTTTACAACAAGAAGGAAGAGCACCGTGGGTTGCACCTTTTGGTGAACATGGTGGGGATTTTGAATTCCTGAAAAACATAGTGCATTTTTCAACGTGGCGGAAATCGCACCCATTTTTCCATCGCTTTAGAAAAATTGAACCCTTATGCACACGACAAGTAGTTGGTGTGGAGTCAATGTTTATAACAAGGAGGAAGAGCATAGTGGGTTCGCCTTTTGGAGAACTTGGTCGGGGTTTTGAAGCTGCTGAAAAACACTTGTCCATTTTTCAATGTGGTGGAAAACACACCCCACTTTGTGTCGCAATGAAAAAATTGAACCCTTTTCCACTAGAAAAGTTGCTGATGTGGATTCAATGTTTACAACAAAAAGGAAGAGCACAGCGGGTTGCGCCTTTTGGTGAACGGATTCACATTTTTGAAAGTGCTGAAAAACACCGTGCATTTTTCAATGTGGGGGAAATCACACCCCACTTTCTATCACTTTGAAAAAATTGAACCCTTATTAACCTGACAAGTATTTGATGTGGATTCAATGTTTACAATGAGAAGGAAGAACACCGCGGGCTGCTCCTTTTGGAGAACGTGGTGGGGGTTTTCGAACTGCTAAAAAACACCGTGTATTTTTCAACGTGGCAGAAATCACACCCATTTTTCCATCGCTTTGGAAAAATTGAACCCATATCCACCGATAAGTTGTTAATGTGGAGTTAATTTTTACAACAAGGAAGAGCACCATGGGTTGCGCCTTTTGGTGAACGTGGTCACATTTTTCAAAGTGCTGAAAAATACCATGCATTTTTCAACGTGGCAGAAATTACACCCCACTTTCTATCGCTTTGAAAAAACTGAACCCTTCTCCACCTGATAAGTAGTTGATGTGGAGTCAATGTTTAAAATGAGGAGGAAGAGCATGGTGGGTTGCACGTTTTGGAGAATGTGGTCAGGCTTTTAAACCGCTGAAAAACCTTTGTGTATTTTTCAACGTGGTGGAAAACGCACCACACTCTCCATCGCATTGAAAAATTGAACCCTTCTCCATCGGATAAGTTTTTGATGTGGATTCGATGTTTACAACAAGAAGGAAGAGCACAGCGTGTTGTACCTTTTGGTGAACGAGGTTACATTTTCAAAGTGCTAAAAAACACCGTGCATTTTTCAACATGGCGGAAATCACACCCCACTTTCTATTGCTTTGAAAAAATTGAACCCTTCTCCACCTGACAAGTAGTTGATGTGGATTCAATGTTTACAATGAGAAGGAAGAACACCATGGGTTACTCCTTTTGGAGAATGTGGTGGGGTTTTTGAACATGGCGGAAATCACACCCATTTTTCCATCGCTTTGGAAAAATTGAACCCTTCTCCACCTGACAAGTAGTTTATGTGGATTCAATGTTTACAACAAGAAGGAAGAGCACCACGGGTTGTGCCTTTTGGTGAACCGGGTCACGTTTTTCACAGCTAAAAACATCGTGCGTTTTTCAATGTGGCGGAAATCGCCCCTCTTTCTATCGCTTTGAAAAAATTGAACCCTTCTCCACCTAAAAATTAGTTGATGTGGATTCAATGTTTACAATGAGAAGGAATAACATTGTGGGTTTTCGTTTTGGAGAACGTGGTGGGGGTTTTGAACTATTGAAAAACACTTGTGCATTTTTCAACGAAGTGGAAATCACACACCACTTTCTATCACATTAGAAAAAACTCAACCCTTCTCCACCAGACAAGTTGTTGATGTGGATTCCATGTTTGCGACAAGGTGGAAGAGCACGATGGGTTGCACCTTTTGGAGAACGGTGTCACATTTTTTAAAGTGCTAAAAAAACCGTGCATTTTTCAAGGTGGCGAAATTGCACCCGCTTTCCATCGCTTTGGAAAAATTAAACCCTTCTCCACCTAACAAGTTTTTGATCTAGATTCAATGTTTACAACAATAAGGAAGAGAAACATGGGTTGCGCCTTTTGGTGAACGTGGTTGGTGTTTTCGAACTACTAAAAACACCAAGTGTTTTTCAACGTGGTGGAAAACGCACCCCACTTTCTATCACTTTTAAAAATTTAACCCTTCTCCACCTGAAAAGTAGTTGATGTGGAGTCAATGTTTTAAAAACAAGGAAGAGCACGGTGGGTTGCGCCTTTTGGTGAATGGGGTTACATTTTTCAAAGTGCTAAAAAATACCGTGCATTTTTCAACATGGCGAAATCGCACCCCACTTTCTATTGCTTTTAAAAAATTGAACCCTTCTCCACCTGACAAGTAGTTGATGTGGAGTCAATGTTTACAATGAGGAGGAAGAGCACGACAGGTTGCACCATTTGGAGAATGTGGTGGGGGTTTTCAAACTGCTGAAAAACACTATGCATTTTTTAGCATGGTGGAAATTGCACCCATTTTTCCATCACTTTGGAAAAATTGAACCCTTCTCCACTTGAAAAGTATTTTATGTGGATTGAATGTTTACAATGAGAAGGAATAACACCGCGGGTTACTCCTTTTGGAGAACATGGTGGGGGTTTTGAACTACTAAAAAACATCATGCGTTTTTCAACGTGGCAGAAATCACACCTATTTTTCCATCGCTTTGGAAAAATTGAACCCTTCTCCACTTGAAAATTAGTTGATGTGGATTCAATGTTTACAACAAGAAGGAAGAACATTGTGGGTTACTTCTTTTGGAGAATGTGGTGGGGGTTTTCCAAATGCTGCAAAACACCGTGCATTTTTCAATGTTGCGGAAATCACACCCATTTTTCCATCGCTTTGGAAATATTGAACCCTTCTCCACCTGACAAGCATTGAGTTGATGTGGAGTCGGTGTTTACAACAAGAAGGAAGAGAACCATGGGTTGTGCCTTTTGGTGAATGGGGTCACGATTTTCAAAGTGCTAAAAAGCACCGTGCATTTTTCAACATGGCAGAAATCACACCCCACTTTCTTTCACTTTGAAAAAATTGAACCCTTCTCGACCTAACAAGTGGTTGATGTGGAGTCAATGTTTTCAACGAGGAGAAAGAGCACCATGGGTTGCTCCTTTTGGAGAACGTGGTGGGGGTTTTGAACCGATGAAAGATACCATGTGTTTTTTAACGTGGCGGAAAACGCACCCCACTTTCTATTGCTTTGAAAAAAATTGAACCCTTCTCCACCTAACAAGTAGTGTATGTGGAGTCAATGTTTACAACAAGAAAGAAGAGCACCACAGGTTGTGCCTTTTGGAGAACAGAGTCACGTTTTTTAAAGTGCTTAAAAATACCTGTGCTTTTCAACGTCTTCAAATATTTTATATAGTGTTGAAAAAGGTTTATTTTTCAGCACTTTGATATAGTAAAAATTAAATTTCAACATAATAATTTTGTAATGTTAATTACATATTTTCATCGTAATTACATCAACTTTCTATTTGTTAAAATATCGTATATTATCCATATATTACATGAGCGGTTCTACATTAGCTAACACCACCAAGCACTTTTTTAAAACACTCTAAGAATAATATAAGAGTATGTCACTTGTACATGTTCCATATTTATGTATTTTAAATATACGCAATGTATAATCTCCTAACCATGAATTCGCAATGTTTACAATTATAATTAAGACCCACCGAACATGCCATACATTTACTTTCCAAAGACCAACCTCGCTCATTCGTAAGATACACCATTTGAATATCCATTGCATCTGCAACATAGTGAATTAAATATTAGACAAGGTATCAAAGGATTTTTACCTTACATATATTAAAAAAATGTTATGATATTAAGTACATTCAATACACACCTTGCACAGATGCTAAATTGCTGAAAGATAAGCGGTGGCAAGGAGATGTTTCAGCTGCATTTGAACCACCTGCAAAATAAATGATCAATATGTTAGTCTTCGCCTCCACAGTTAAAATTTGTTGCAAATAGTTCACACTAATAGTTCAATGTTTTAACCTGCATGATCCATTTGTGTGGTTTGTGTCCTCTTTGCATGATTTCGTTGGGAAATTGGAAGCATTCGTAGTCTTTAGCATGATTTTTCAAATCTTTTACAATGACTAGCCTCTTACTCACATTGTGGTGGCATTTTTAACTCACACTAAACCATGGACGCATGCGGGTGGTGGCAAT
This sequence comes from Taxus wallichiana var. yunnanensis, assembly GCA_018340775.1. Classification (NCBI taxonomy): domain Eukaryota; kingdom Viridiplantae; phylum Streptophyta; class Pinopsida; order Cupressales; family Taxaceae; genus Taxus; species Taxus wallichiana. Next base: position 162,998,191 of record CM031236.1, read on the forward strand.
CTCATTGACATCTCCTTTGAAAGAAACATCCAACATAGTTGATGCTTCTAGGTCTCTCCTAAACCTTTGAACACATTCAAAGAATGTTTTTTTGTTCATCTGTACTTAGTCATGTATCAAATATTGACTTCAAGAATTCTTTGTATGTGTGTTTCATAAAATCCGGTTCGCTTTTATCATCGAACCACCAGCCCCAACTTTTTAGTAGTTCCCTGTGACGAATAAGACATTATAGAAAATTATTTATTTATACACAAGTAACAATCGTCGTGTCGGTAAGTGTCAAGGTGGTGAGGAGGGGCCATCCCATAACATGCCATCGTTTACCAGTTCTTGTCTCTGTATAGGTATTGGCTATTGCACGAGAAATGAAAATAAATTCAACACGATGCTTATTTCGTTACAACTTATTCTTAGCAATCTATATGACTACTTGCCACATACGAGGACATTAAATTACCTTCAACTTTTGATGTTGGATACGACAAAGAGGGGCATTTGTGTTGGAACATTTCTTCATTTACCCTGCTTGTCTCCCCATAAGTATTGCCTCCTACACGTGAAATGAGAACAAATTGAACATGATGCTTATTTCATTACGACTTATGCTTAGCAATATACAATGGTAACATATGATGGCATTGAATTACCTGTCACTTCTGGTGCTTGATATGATGACATCGACACATATTGCTTGCGAAAATCCAACACCTTCAACATGTGCTTACATGTGTTTCCTCTGATAGCCCAAGCACATTCGCAAACGTCCAAGGCTCTGCATTTCATTACCAAATACCATGAGCTTCTAGTTGTTTGGCTCCTAACCCACAATTGATTGCAATCAGGCACAATTGTAAGGCAATCAGTATCAGGAATACTCTTTTCTCTCTCAACCACTGTCAATAGATGTCTTTCTTTTTTGAAATTGGTCAAGAAGCCGATTTTTGTAACTTCCTCTTGTGTTTGTAAAATGGCTCCACCTTGTACACAAGTGTGTAGAACAAATAGTCCATCCAGTGAGTACATTTCTTTTGTCTATCACACAAGTATTTAGTCTTCAAAAAACAATGGTAGGACTTGATAGATGTGTTTGTTTCTTGATTCACATGGGAGAAGTTTCTAAAATTTGTCTCCCACATAGCTGTCAAGTGACACAGATTGAAAATCAGTGACATTATAAACCAAGAATTATAATTGATGATAATTAATAAGGAAACACACAAAGGATCACACTCACCAACATGTTCTTTGCTCTCACACCATGTATTCCTGAAGTAATAAAGGAACTTAGTTTCCTCTTTGAATTCATTAAAGAAGTCTTCAATGATTTGAAATGTGTGCTCGTGATGAATTTCTCAACCATACATGATGGTACCTAGTCTCTCAAAAATCTTCCACCTAGTCTCTTTGCTATAACACTACATGATAACCAAAAACACACCCGATGGCTTGGATTTCACCCGACGCATCATTCGTAATGAATGCATTGATCTTCCAATCAGCACGAAGGTTCTTTCCTCGTTTTTAGACTTCTAATAACCACCTGTAAATATCTTCAATTTTATCCCTCAAAGGGATGGCCGTCGTTTATGGGCACCCGCTTCTTGCTCGTAAAAACAAGCAATGTCTATAATATGTACTTCAATAAATATGACATCAAATGGTAAAACGGAGTTTAATATAATAGAAAAATAATAATATTAATGATACCTAAATTACACATCATTTCAAAATTCATTCCAATTACTTAAGCCATATTTGTTGGTAGCAAACATTGAGTCCATGGAGATTATGGAATTGTGCAAATGTTGAACCATTCTCTTGCACATCCATAGTGTTTGAACCCCATGATGAATGGAACGGTGGTTCCATTTGGGCGTTGATAGTAGAAAAATATGTCTCTTTCCTCCGCATGCCATAAGTTCACGCTCATGGCATCATCGGAATGCTTTTGAGACCTTCTACAACGAACTCTTTTCCACGCATTCACCACATCCTTTCTTGTCATGTATTCATCTCTCCTACTCGATATACCCACGTTTGATGGATCCTCTATATATTTATCGTACACCATGTCCACGGTGACTTCCATTAACAAAATACTCTCAATATAAGTTTTGTATTCATCATATAAGTATGGGGCAACATTTAGATGAGGATCATTAATGGTATTTTTGTTCTTCCCATGACAACACTCACCATTTACATCACAATGAAACGAGTTGGTTATATAATATTATCATAGTTATCGGTCTCCCATAAAAACCTTCACATTGAAATGACATTGGAAACCCCTTTTAATTATACACCTACTCACTTTTTCACTTGTTACTAAATTATTTCTATTGTCTCTTGGACCATACGAACACCAATAGCTGCATTAAAATTGGTAACATCAAATGTTATACAATGTTTATTTAAAAGAACGTACAAAAAAATATTTTGTTAGCGAATTTCCAAACCTAGAATATGACTTGGTTCTTTGTGGTTTTGGAATTTCTATATTTTTTGACATGTGATGTGTGCGGGTGAAGGTAGTCTCAAAAATTTTGTTAGAACCTTCCCCCTTTAGAAATGCATGTAATCTTCCGAGTAGTATGGTGGCACAAATGTTGACGCTCGCCTCATCGCATACGGGTGTCCATTCTAGGTCATCATATGAAAACTAACTCTTTTCCTCTGTAATCTCTTGGACAGAAGATCGATCATGTTCGCCATTTGGGCCTCCTTCCCATCCTAAAAATTATTACATGCAGTTTTGCATCATTAATGAAATAATTATTTCATACTTACCAAAATAAATTTTGACTAATGAATCATCATCAACATGAATACCATCTTAAAACATTGGAAGCATTCGAATTTTTGTCTAATTCAAAAGCCACGTGTATAAAATACAGTATTGAAATGCAAGGAAAATAACTATTTATATGGCTTCCTACTACTTCCAGTGCACAACTATATCACAATATGGTCATCTATAATGTGACAAAGAATGTGACATTTAGCTAAAAATATCAAACTTTTATGTGAACACCGTTCATCTTCAATTTACACGGAAACTCATATTTTCGTATCTCTTTGTTTTACAAACATGATCACGAGATATTAGGCTCATGGTATTCATATTCACTACACAAAAGAGTAACTAGTACAAAACAAAAATATACAATTAACGTTAGTATGGTACATGTCAAATCAAATATATGTCATCCAATATGATAAAATAATCACAATAACCATGAAAAATTGAAGTATCGATAAATGCCAATGGCTATCCTTCACCCAAGATGCACCCTCCCATAATATTACAACCTTCCATTGCAAAAGGGATGGTTGTGATATTACGGGAGGGTGCATTTCTGAGTGGAAGGTTAGCGGACAACTTTAAGAACCTCTGCTCAAAGACAATCTACCACCCATCTATTGATGTATAATCCTAAGGGGAAAGCCCTTCATCACACAATGATAGTTGGGTGTATCGATGTGGGATCCTAAGGGGAAATCCCCTTCAACACACACCGATTCTGTCTTTGCAGAGGTACTTGCCCCCATATGACAAATTGAGATTCGAGTAAGATATCACATAATTGTAATAGCTTCAACTTTCATTAAACATTCACAACATTACAAATATTTACAAATATATTAACTATATAATATATATATATATATATATATATATATATATAGATACACACACACACACACACACACAAATGAGTTACAACATCATGTCCACCAAAAATTACAAAAGAGTAACTAGTACAAAAAAATATACAATTAACATTAGTACGGTACATGTCAAATCAAATATATGTCATCCAATATGATAAAATAATCACAATAACCATGAAAATTTGAAGTATCGATAAATGCCAATGGCTATCCTTCACCAAGATGCACCCTTCCATAATATCACAACTGTCCATTGCGAAGGGATGGGTGTGATATTACGGGAGGGTGCATTTCTTAGTGGAAGGTCAGCGGGTGACTTTAAAAACCTCTCGCTTAGCACAATCTACCGCCCAACTATCGATGCGAGAATCCTGGGCAAGCATTTTCATCACGCAATGATAGTTGGGCGTATCGATGTGGCATCCTAAGGGGCAAGACCCTTCATCACGCACCGATCCCCTGTCTTTTCGAGGCACTTTCCCCCATATGCCAAATTGAGAGTCAGAGTATGATGTCACATAATTTTTATAGCTTCAACTTTCATTAAAGATTCACAACATTACAATTACCAATATTTAACAAATAATAAGTATTATGGATGTCAAGACAATACCTATTCTCATTAGATCAATCACTAAGGCTATGATGTATACATTAAAAAATAGGACCCTCTATAAAATTTATATATGTAGCTTACATAGATCATCGAGAATGTGTGAACAAATAATTAGCTCAAACACGAAAGGTTACATTCCCTATAATTCTTAATAAGTGATTTAAAACTCTTGCACTCCTTGATGTCACGTGTGTACATGACACATCTACGAAAGAAGCCAATGGTAAAAGTTTAAAGTTATTTCCTTGTGCCAAATTCCAAATCATCTTTACATATTGGTAGATATATGCACACCACCAATATGAGGTTATGGACATACTGTTATACTCTACGTGGCGCAAAACACACTCTATTTTTCACCACTTTGGAAATATTCAATCCCTCTCCACCTAACAAGTAGTTGATGTGGACACAATATTTACAAGGAGAAGGAAAATCACCATGGGTTACACCTTTTGGATAACGGGATTGCGATTTTCAAAATGCTGAAAAACACCGTGCATTTTTCAACTTGGCGAATAACACACTCTATTTTTCATCACTTTGGAATTATTATACCCCTGTCCACCTAATAAGTAGTTTATGTGGATTCAATTTTTATAAGGAGAAGGAAAATCACTACAGTTACACCTTTTGGAGAATGGGATTACGTTTTTCAAAATGTTGAAAAACACCGTGTGTTTTTCATCGCTTTAGAAATATTCAACCCCTCTCCACCTAATAATTATTTTATGTGGAGTCAATTTTTACAAGGATAAGGAAACACACTACGGGTTACACCTTTTGCGAAACGTAAGTGCGATTTTCAAAATGCTAAAAAACATTGTGCATTTTTCAACGTGGCGAGAATACACGACCTATTTTTCATCGCTTTGGAAAAATTAAAAACCTCTCCACTTTATAAGTATTTTATGTGGATTCAATTTTTACAATGAGAAGGAAAATCACCACGGTTTAAACCTTTTCAAGAACGGGATTGCGATTTTCAAAATGCTAAAAACACCACGTGTTTTTCAACTTGGTGAAAAATAAACTATGTTTTTCATTGCTTTGGAAAAATTCAACCCCTCTCCACCTAATAAGTATTTAATGTGGAGTTGACTAATGTTTAAAAGGAGAAGGAAAAGCACCGTGGGTTACACCTTTTGGAGAACGAGATTGTGATTTTCAAAATGCTGAAAAACACCGTGCACTTTTCAACTTGATGGAATACATGACCTGCTTTTCATCGCTTTCGAAAAATTAAACCTCTCTCCACCTGAAAATTCATGGATGTGCTGTAAATGTTTACAAGGATAAGGAAAATCACCATGGGTTACACTGGTTGGAGAATGGGATTACGGTTTTTAAAATGCTGAAAAATACCGTGCGTTTTTCAACGTGGGGAATAACACACTCTATTTTTCATCACTTTGTAAATATTAAACCCCTCTCCAATTCATAAGTAGTTTATGTGGAGTCAATTTTTACAAGGATATGTAAAATCACCATGGGTTTCCCCTTTTGGAGAACTGGATCACTTTTTTCAAAGTGTTGAAAACACCTTGTGTGTTTTTCAACATGGCGAAATACAAGACTGTTTTTCATCGCTTTGGAAAAAATCAACCCATCTCTACTTGACAAGTAGTTTTTGTGGATTCAATGTTAACAACAAGAAGTAAAAGCACTAGGGATTGCGTCGTTTGGAGAACAAGGTCGGGTTTTCAAAGTGCTGAAAAACACCATGCATTTTTCAATGTGGTGGAAAACACACCCTATTTTTCATCACTTTGGAAAACTTCAACCAACCCTATTTTTCTGAAAATTAGTTGATGTGGATTCAATTTTTAAAAGGAGAAGGAAAATCACCGTGGGTTACACCTTTTGGAGAACGAGATTGCATTTTTTAAAATATTGAAAAACACCGTGTGTTTTTCAACGTGACGGAAAACACACTTTTTTTTCATCTCTTTGGAAATATTCAACCCCTCTCCACCTGATAAGTAGTTTATTTGGATTCAATGTTTACAAGGAGAAGGAAAAGCACCATGGGTTGCACCTTTTGGAGAATGGGATTGTGTTTTTTAAAATGTTGAAAAACACCATGTGTTTTTCAATGTGGCGGAAAACACACTGCTTTTTCATCGCTTTGGAAATATTCAACCCCTCTCCACCTGATAATTAGTTTATATGGAGTCAATGTTTACAACAAGTAGGAAATACACCATGGGTTGCACCTTTTGGAGAACGGGATTGCACTTTTCAAAGTGTTGAAAAACACCGTGCGTTTTTCAACTTGGCGAATAACACACTTCGTTTTTCATCGCTTTGGAAATCTTCAACCCCTCTCCACTTGATAAGTAGTTGATGTGGAGTCAATTTTTACAAGGAGAAGTAAAATCACCGTGGGTTACCTGTTTTGGAGAATGGGATTACGATTTTCAAAATGCTGAAAAACACCATGCGTTTTTCAACATGGCGAAAATCACACTCTATTTTTCATCACTTTGGAAAAATTCAACCCCTTTCCACTTGATAAGTAGTTGATGTGGAGTCAATTTTTACAAGGAGAATGAAAAGCACCGTGGGTTACACCTTTTGGAGAACAAGATTGCGTTTATCAAAATGTTGAAAAAACACAGTGCATTTTTCAACATGGTGGAAAACACACCATGTTTTTCATCACTTTGGAAAAATTCAACTCCTATCCACCTGATAAGTATTTAATGAGGAGTCAATTTTTACAACAAGTAGAACTGAAACTTGTAAAGAGCAAGGCAAAGTTTTATAAAACCGAGCGTGAAAGACTTAGACCGCAATATGTAAAATTGTCAAAGATAAATAAGGAATTATTGGACCAATTACTAGTTTCTTCCTTGAAGAAGATGGAGTTAGAGCTTGAGGTTATAGAGTTGGAATTAGAAATTGAGAATTGGGAGACAACGTGTGAATCCAACAAAAAGTGTTCGAAAACCAAGAAAGAATTTTTAATTCAGTTGTTAAAATTCATGAACATCACAAAGAATCATGGAAGAAGATTTACATCCCTGGACAAGGCATCTACCGAGGAAAAAGTATCAGTCACTTACTTGAAGATTTTCCAAGTGACCTTTGACATAAAATATGACTTTGTAATAAAATTACGCTTTCCATGTGACCTTTGACATCAATAGGTGTTGGTTAAACGCATATTCTAGTTTTTAAAAGAGTTAATAATATTTATACCATCAAAACATAATAAAAAATAAGAAGGTTTAAAAGTCTAATAAAAAGATTTAAATTGGAATAAGATTTAAAATGTGTGAGTATTGTGAATCTTCTTTTAGTTAATGTACATTTTATAGAGAATTCTAATTTCAAGTTCTCATTAAAGCATGTAATTTTCATATTGGGTATATATTACAATTGAATGATCTTAATTTAAATGTGTGTTACCATTCATTAAGACTACAAAATAGTTTTTTTGGTTCAAGTGTAACTTCTCATCTTCTCATACTTTATTTGCAATGTTATATAGATTCAATGTAATTATTATGGTGTAAATGTATAACTAGTTTTTACACTGCTGAAAAACACCATGCATTTTTCAACGTGGTGGAAAACACACCCCACTTTCCATCGCATTAGAAAAAACTCAACCCTTCTCCACCTGAAAAGTAGTCGATGTGGAGTCCATGTTTGCGATAAGGAGGAAGAGCATTGTGGGTTGCACCTTTTGGAGAACGAGGTCGGGGTTTTGCAACTGCTGAAAAACACCGTGTGTTTTTCAATGTGGCAGAAAATGCACCCCACTTTCCATCGCATTGGAAAAATCTCAACCCTTCTCCACCTGACAAGTTGTTGATGTGGATTCCATGTTTGCGATAAGGAGGAAGAGCATGACAGTTGCGCCTTTTGGAGAACATGGTCGGGGTTTTGAAACTGCTGAAAAACACCATGCATTTTTCAACATGGCGGAAAACACACCCTACTTTCCATCGCATTCGAAAAAACTCAACCCTTCTCCACCTGACAAGTTGTTGATGTTGATTCCATCTTTGTGATGAGAGAGAGGAAGAGCACCGCAGTTGCGCCTTTTGTTCTTATATATAGTAGGCATCTTGCATAAAGGTTGGAGTTACTCCCTAGGTGTAGAAGTGTTGAAGCATGGCACAAATGTCAAGATATTGCATCATAATGGGATTATTATGCACTTACAACATCTTATAAAGTGGGGAATGCAATGGGTTAGAAAGGCCTAAGTGTAACTTTCGTTATTTTCTCAAACTTGGGTAGATATGAGATGAAGTGACATGTAAGTGTTTTATTTTTGTTGGTTAAATTTCATATGTCACACAAGGAAGACCATGATAGTTGAGGACAAACAACGATCAAAACGTGATGAGTCACATCCTAAAGATAAGAGAATTAAGAAGGTGACCCACTTCAATTGTTGTAGTTACTTCTTGTGCCTATAAATATGATGGTTGGAGTTACTTCTTGTGCCTATAATACATTTAAAACCATTATCCTCCCACATTCTATTAGAATTCAATATAAGCCACATACTCCATTTCTTACTATCATTTGAAGAAGAAAAGGGGTTTGATACACATATTTTTGAGGTCTTGTACTTTCGAGATATCTCGTAAAAGAAAGTCCTTATTGTTAAATATTCCCAATGTCAATAGTTATTTTTTTCAATGCAATCATAATGTTTTACAAGTGGGAACACAATAATTTTAAGGGATTTCACTTCAAGCGCATGACACTTTAGAGTTCAAGACATGTGGAGCAGAATATATCAACATCACAAGTTGAGTTGATGTAACTTATTTAAATTTGCTAACCATAGAACATGGCCTATTAGGTTGTTTTGTGCCATGTTTTGTGACATCATTGTGCCATATAATTTTGGAAACTTTAAACACTTATACGACACCTTGAACACTAATTAGTCACCCCACATATAATATTTTAGATACACTAAACATTAATTTAACACCTTAAATACTTGTACGATACCCTAAATAATGTCATGATACTCTATGCACAAATGATTCATCCTCTATTTCATAATTAGGATAACCTAAACACTAATGAAACACATGGTCTCATACAAAATGATAATCCTCACTGTAATACCCTATTAACTCATACGACACCCTAAACACTTGTTTGACATCCTAAAAACTCAAAAATTTATGCAAAACCTTGGACACTAATGGGTTACTCTAAATAACATAATTTAGATACAAAAAAAAACACAAATGTTTTACCCTAAAAAAATTATAAGACATAATAAACACTAATATGAAACACTATACACTATTAGAAGACTATAAAAATTAAGGGATCATCGTATATAATATAATTAGGACACCTTACAGAATAATTTGATATCATAAGCACTCATATTAAACATTCGAACATTGTTACAAAAACCTTAACACTAATGGGTAAACCTAAATAACATAAATGACAATCGAGATACTTTGAGCATTAACAAAACAACCGTAAACCTAATACAAAACCCTAAAGAATATAATGAGACCTTAAAACTAATTGGCCACTTTACAAAACACAATTAGAATGCCCTAAATATTAATGTGTCATCCTAAACAATCATACAATACCCTAAACACCCAAACATTGATATCATGCCCTAAACACTAATTTGTCATCTTAAATAACACAATTACAACACCCTAAACTATAATACAACACCTAACATTAATTTAACATGTATTAGGGTTCAATTGGTATAAATGATTCCAAATCTATCCCTAATACATGTTCAATTGTCACATTAGGTGTATTAGGGCTCGATCGATGGAAACAAACACAAACTAATACTTGGCACTCAAATAGGCCACCTTGAACATGTGGAAAACTATCGTGTTTTTTCCATCTTGATGAAAAACACGTGACATTTTCCATCTTAACGAAAAAAATATTATGGAGAGTGGGTTTCGTTTTCCATCTTAAGCTGATGTATTTAATTATTATCATATATAGAAAGTTTATAACGTACATAAAATACAAACGGTAAATAGTGGACAGTAGGTTTAATCCTTTATTTTTCACTAAAATAGAGGGAAAACATTTTCCCCTAAAAATGTAACTATGCATTTAGTATGATATGTGGTCCCCTGACTCATGATTGGTGATAACATTTGTTTAATCCAAATATGAATGTTATAACTATATATCTAGATGTAGATGGAAAAAATAGAGCTTGTCAAACATTGTAGAGAAAATTAAATGTTGAATCAGAATTAGGAGAGAACAATCAAAAGGACTCAAGTCAAAGAATTCAAAATTTTAATAACATTTATACCGAAAAATAATATATTTGCATTGTTATATATGCTTAGTAAACCTAGAAATCACGCGTAAGCTAGTCTAAGGAAAAAATGGGTTAATGTTATGAAAAATGAGATTAATTATAATGAAAAGAGTGATACGTGAACTCCTTTTCATCCTCTAACTTATAAATTGGGTCTAAAAGATCAATTGTTATTGGATTTAACTAATTTCTAAATTTTTGGGCAATCCATTACTTGAAGCATTTATAGGTAGTTTTTTTTCAAATATAGAAAAGATTCTCATAATTTTGGTATTGATTTCATACGATATGTTCATATGTCTAATTGCATACAAAAATCTAAATTTTGAATGTTTTCTTCATGATAGAAAGTTTACTTTAGGTTAATGCTTTGGATTGGGAAGTGAGTTTGTTTCTTTATACTCTACTAACACTTAATATACAACTCTTACATGTTCTTGCATACAAGATATGATTATAAGAACAATGTTAGTGGATTTTAAAGATGTTCAACTTGTGCTTACCCATAAAATTGTCCAATAATCTAATTTTAAATTTTGAACCAAACTTTAAACTCAAACATCATTTAATTAGATTCTTGCTCAATGGTAATCAATTTTTCAATTTATATATGTGACATTGAGATCATTTTGTCAATATTTTTACCACCGAATTTTAAACAAAGATTCATTAGTAATAGTGTTTAAAAACACTAAAATTACTAAATTATATTGTAAACGAAAATTCATTACTAACAGTGTTTACAAACACTAAAATTGTTTATACTGTAATGGTAAAATCCTATTATACTTGGTAAACACATTGAATCCAATAATGCGTGTAAATAATCTTCTCCTCTAGGTGAAATTTTTTTATTTTACCTTGAATCTTATCCTCCAGCGCTGGCTCTGCTCTGCTGCTTCTGCGAATACGACCCAGCGTTAAAATGTTAAACTGTTTGCGGGAAGGGGACGCGGTTTGGTTAAGTCCTTCGGATGGGAAACTAGATGAACCGGTTTAGGTGGGTAGCGGCCTCCCCAAGGTATTAAATGCTAGGATTTGGTGAAGATTTGGGCTCCCACCTCCGACAACATTTCCGGCACTGACAACTCTACGCGGTCGTCCTTCCACTGCCACCTCATCTGCAAAGAATGGTCATGGATGCATGTTTTTATGGGTGGTGCACCATACATAGGTGCATTTTTAGTGATGGGTAGCCCACTCCATTGGTCACACCTTCCCTAATAAAAATGCCAAGTTGACTTCCTATCGCTCTCCATACTGACCTCCACTCCATCTACATCCGTTTGCTATCAATTCACTACTCCACTTTTCAAAATTTGAATCCCACTCGGATAGCTCACCTCATTCCTTCCCCAAAACACCCTTCACCAACCCTATTTCGTAGGCTAGAAATTTTTGAAATAGGGGACTCCCACCTATTTGACCGATCCCGCTATCTATCCGCAAGTGATGACCGCTCCATCATCCCCCATTGACGAAATGCCTCGATCCACCATCGTTCTAGCTCCCAAGGCCGTTGACATGTCTAGAACAAGATTCACAAGAAAAAAATTTGTCCTCAGCATTTCCCTCATCCATGTCCACAACCTCCTTGTCATACTTTTTCTCCATCTCGTCATCCCCGTGGGGAAACTAATTTCCAGTCGGCTCACCTGATACACAATACTCCTCCCTCTCATTCGGACCTTCTCTAATGGTTGCATAAAATCTAATAATTCTCAACTTCAATCTCTCATTCCCATTTACTATCAAGGAGTGCAAAAAGATTCATATTGGAACTTCAAAACCCAGGAATAGTAATGAAAATTCTAGAAAAAACCATCCTAGATTGAATCTTAGTTGTCCAATAAATAACGATAAGTATTCCCATCGATCTAGTGATCCCCAAAAATACTTTTGGTTCCAAGAACTCTAAAGGAAGACACTGGGAGGCACATCTATATAGGAAGGGCATGTTATCCAAATTTTCACCCAGGGCCAAAATTGGACAACAACCACCTAATAGGACATAGGCACCTAAATGGACCTCATAGGATGAAATTTGGTTACAAGCAGTTTCCAGGGTCCCGATGGCACATCCAAAGTGAATTTAGGGAAGAAAATATTAACGAGGAATTTTTTCCTCTTCTAGGTTCTCCCCTTAAGATTATTTTGGAAAATGATGAATTGTGGACCCCGTAGGCCCACATTCGGCCTCAAAACGACCAAAAAAAGGCCTATGGAAGAAAATTATATTTTTTCAAGTTTATAGGTAATCGTTACCCATCCCTCACCAAGGAATTCAAGAAATCCCCTAAAAGATGTAGAAAATACCAAAAAATGTTATATGGGGGCTTATAAGGGAATTAACCTCAAATGAGCTCACCGAGCGGCACGATAAGCTGCTTGACGAGATCACATCTTACAAAATGGTGGTGGTTTGAAATTTGGCTGGGGTTAGCCACCTCCCATGCAAACCAAGTCCTGCAGACATAGCGGTGAGCCAATCGGTGATGTGGTGAAACACGATGAGCTCCTCGGGGTCCGGATTGATGGATAAAGTGACACGAGGAGACCATGGGGGCGGGGCTTAGATCTTGGTGATGGTTTGAATAGTGAATAGGTCCTATATCCTCAAACTTAGCTAAGGAAAATGCATCACGAGGGTGATGCTGGGAGCATAGTGTTGGCTTGATGCATCAAAAGAGACTCTACTCAAGCATTAGACATAGAAGGCAAAAGGAATCAAATTAACTCACAAGGAGCTCGAGAACGAGCTATCCTATGAAGAATACCTCAAGCTTAGGCACGGTGCCAAGGATGCAAGATAGGTTCGAAGGGGGTCATGTTAGCCAACTCGTAATAAATAGAAGTCAAGCCATATTCATGAACTAATGCAAAGTCGCAGCTAGAAAAAAATTCAAATAACCACGACTCGTGTGGCAAAAAGGTTCTAAGAGGCTTGGCATTGTTACTTAGGGGGCATACAATGGAAGCTCACGATCTTTAGATCAAGCCACACCGGTCGAAGGACCAATGTCGGTTGGCATGAAAGGACTATGAGAGACGGAGGAAGCTCGTTTGGCGAGCTATGGAGTCATCAAGTTTACTGAAATGAGAAGGAGACTGGAGTTCACACAAGCTTGGGAGTCAAGTTGGGTGAGAAGAAGGTTCGAAGTCTAAATTTTTAGACTTCGGACATTGGAGCTTTCGAGGATCTCGACTGAATTATTTCATAAATTAGGGTGATTGAATGTCCAGAAATGGTGAACGTGGAATTTCCAAAAGGCTTGAATCTAGAAACGCAAAAACATAGACACATGGCAAGGGGGATTCAATTTTGGGGTCAATGAGCTAAGCCCTTCTGTAATGCTCAAAATTACAAAGAACTAGAAAATGGTGATATTTTTTTAAAACATACATAAAAATAGATTACGTAGCTGCATTCATACAAATTTATTTAATCAAATTCTTTAAATCAAATTTTTTCTTTTGATCTATCTGATAACATCTATGTAAGCCATGTGTGGCTGAGAAGGGTGTATCCAAATCTCCACAATCTCCCTTCACCACTACTTCGAGTGATAATGCTTACTAGCATTTCGGCTCAACCTTTTTTAAGGTCATGGGAACTATGTGAAAGTCCTTGGGTCTACCACGAAGCTAGTTTTCTAACTTCATATTTTGGTATCGACCATTGCCTACCTCATGTTCAGTGTTCAACTTCCCATGATCAGGTTATTGGAAATTTTAATTTAATTGGAGGACTAGGTTATCAGACAATACACACCATCAATGCATTACTTTGGCCAAAGTTTTCTACCATGCAGGTTACACTAAACTCAAGACAACACACTAGTCTTATGAGTTTAAGTCTTCCGCCACCTCACAACTATCCCTTTCATAGTTATCTAGATCTTATAGTTTGTATTTACTTTATTTCCAATTTAGCCTATCTTGCATTATTTTATATCAAGATAAATGCCAAAGGCCTACTAGGATCATGAGATAAGTCTAATGGATCTTTTCATCTATTTACCATCCCATTTAGTGTCTCCTTTCTTGATGCTTTTTTAACCTTAAATTACTTTTTACAACAATACGTTTTCCATTCTCGTACAATAGAATTTACAATCTTATCATATTAATACCAAGTTTACCAAAAGGCTGAATTAAATATATATTAAAACATGTATATTTAATTATTCCTTTGATTAGCTACGCCACTAAATAGCTTATTTAATTTAGAAATTAAAGACAATTGATTGTTACAATAATTACCCAACTATCGGCTTCATACATTGACAAATATCAAATAAATAAATATAACAATTTATGATAAGTAAGATTTCTCACTTCTAATATTTATCATTTACTCATATTAAGATATTCTTTCATACAAGGTAATCATCTCTTTATTAAAATCATAAATTCCATATGTCGTTAAGGAAAATATATAACTATTATGGTAACTCTCACATAGTGAGGTTTGAATATTAACAATTGGTCCAAGATCCCAATAAATTTAGTCAAAATTCTAGGATATCATCCTTTTACAAATTTAAATCCAAGTATCTCATTTAGATCCATGCTACAATAAAACTTCACAAGACATGAGTTTTTGCATATCCGAACGTGATGGCTAATTGTCCTGCAAGACTAGAGTAGTGGTATGTTGTCAGTTCAAAATGAACTAGCATGAATATTAACTCCAATTTCTGATGCAATTATTTAATAAAATATAAAATTATATACATGTTATTTTATCAACAAACGTATGGTAATACAGCGGAGAATTTATTATTACATGTGTTTCATCAAGATACAACTATGAATATACACAAATAGAACAACCAATTTCTATTTGAACAATCATGTTTTACTCTAATCACAAGGATCAAGACATAATCAAACAATAATCCTTTAACATCCAAATTCTTATTAAACCACAAGCAAAACATGCTTCACATGGTACAGATTCAACTATTATTTTTCTTACCTTCCAATCAACAAACATCTTAACAAAACAATCTGAAATCATCATTTCTAAATACCAATTAGAGATATTCCCTCTAGGTAATTAGAAGCTCTATAAAATGCACAATAACTTTATTCCAACAATCAAAATACATTTATATATATTTATAGGATCAATCAAACTAAACAGTGTAAAAACACCTCTATTAAATCATTTTAACATGTTCTTTCAGGTAACCGATAGATCAACAAAACAAATTGACCCACATACCACAAGATGATAAGTTTGAAGTCTATTTGCATAGAATAACAACAATAAGTTTCTAACACTTCCAGTAATGAAATCCTTTGAGAAAAACTAAGTCATCTTACCTAGACTATTAACACTAATTTATTTTTCACTCAGGTAATAAAATTATACCTACAGGCAAATCAACTTGTACATATCCAAATCAGTTCATTCCAGCATTAATTTATTTTCTATTTAGAAATTATTAGAATCAGAAGAAAATATATCAGGCACAATGATGAAATACCGGTAAAAACATTTTTCACACTACCCAGAAATCGCTTTGCTCATACAAATAAATTATTGTTGACTGTAATAAAACCCAGAGGTAGAAATCGATTTGGGTTTCCAGAAATCAAATTTAAATAGAAAATAATATAAAATAAAATTGATTAGGAACACCCATTTGCGGTTTTTTTCTAGGCTTAGCTAAAACCACATAAAGGAAACTTAAGAGAATATAGAATTCATTAATTTCCTTTATAGATTTCATTTCAAGCAAGTAAAATCAGAGGCTTTCCACAAATTCATTTAATTACCATTTAAAATAGAATGTGTATTTCCTCATTATTTACAAATAATGCTACAGAGAAGGGAGAAGATATTCATGCCTGAAGTAAACCCAGAAATCAGCAACCTTCAACTCTTCCCACTTCAACAAGTTGAATCCTTCCTTCCTCCAAAACTCACGCAGGTGTTTCCAGAAGAGAAGAATGAAACCAAACAAAGGATGAATAAAAGAAAATATAATGAAGAAACTATACTATAATGGAGAATTTTCAGGCTTCCAAATGTTGCTTCATGCGTCAATGCATGTTGTGATGCCACATACTTGGTGTCAGATGAAGGCGCGTCCCTTTCAAAACTCTCATATTTAAAATATTAAAATATTATTATTATTATACTTTTTAACTTTTGATTTACATGCCAAATACTTTTAGGATTTAAATATATAATTTCACAAATTAATAATGCATATTTTTTTAATTTTTATTTTAATATATATCTAACTTTAATGGTAAAATTAATCATCATAATATAAGTCCATATATTGCCAACAATATGTTATCGTAATAATTATTCGAATTCCCATGTTCCATATAAAATATTCAAACAAATGAAAAATCACCAAGTCCGTAAATAATAATAATTTGAATATTCTTGTAAAGCTGGTTTGATATAGCATTGTCAGATAAAACAGAGGCAATATTCATCACGGTCACTGCAAAAGTCAAACAAAATATAAGACAACCAAACCTGATTAAAATAAAGTAACCGGAATAAATAACCAAAAGATTCACTATCATTAATGAATCGTTTTACCTATGATTAAGGCCTAATCATGTTTTAGGAAGGATCATCAAGGTGGGTGTGGCCCTGTGGGGTTATTCATTCCACAATGTCATGCCCCACAAAGAAAAGCTATGGGTCATGATACAATGAATCAAATGAATTTTATACCCAAAGATGATGTCGTCTAATCTGTTTAGACTTAACCGTAGTTAATTTAACTTAAAAGAAATTTTGGGATGTTACACCTTCGGACATTAGCGCAGCATGCAACACCGAACCACCAAGTCGGAAAGTATGAAGGAAGGAGACTCCGAAGTCTAAAGTTTCAGAATTCAGATGTAGATGTTTTTCGGGGTGGCGAGGAATGATTTTCGGGGTTTGGAGCTTCACAAGCCTGAAAGGAAGGGCTCAGAACTCCAAAGAAAATGATTCAAAAAAACCAAAATCCATACATTCCCGCCCAAACCAAATAAAAACCCCAAACCCCATCGAGTCATCATTTCAAACATCGGGACGAGTAGAATAACATATCAGGTGGTAGGTGAAGTGGGAGTTGACGCCATGTTTGGGGAATTAGGATGCAAGAGCCACAAAGTTTGCATTGAAATCATGACTCGGTGGGTAGGAAGGAGCTCGAGGGAGCTCAAAAGGGAAAATGGTAGCCCATTTTAAAAATCACATAACTCCTACAATTTTAAACCAAATTTTACAAAATTATATTTGTTGGAAAGGATTTTCGGAGTAAAATCCAATGGCGAATGCCAAATGCAGTGACCAAGTGGGTAGGTGGTGGAAAAAACTAGCCAAGAAACCTAACATAAATGATGATATCTTGTCCCATACTCCACCATTTTTATAAAAAATATAGTCAATGGAAAGCTTATTTCAACTTATACAATATGGAATAATTGGAGAGGAGGAACTAATGGGGTTGGTGGGAAAATTTCAATTATGAATTTGTAGGAAAAAGGCTATACCTAGGTGCCTCATGAAGGTATGTGCTTCATTTCTTCCACAACAGGAATGGGCTTTACTGAGTTTGCCCATCACTCTTGTAGGGGAAATGATGGATTTTGTAGGTGATTAGAGTGCATTCTCAAATTTCTTATCTCTCTCCCCTCAAATTATTCCTATAAATTGTAATGGGGTTACAAAAAATAGTGTTATGAGTCATTTTCTCCTCCAATGCACCCTTATTCTTCTGGGGCTTTAGTCCTTCCTCTAGACATTGTAATGGCTTCATGCCTCTTCCCACATGTAATGTATTGTGTAAAAATTTAAGGAGAAATAAAATTGTGTTTTGTGTTGTTGTTCAAACCTCTACATAATTTTAGTGCTTTGTCTTACCTCTCCTTCCAAATCATGTATTTTGTGCATATTTCATGTTTATTGCAAGATATAGGTGTGATTGTGTTTTTGTAGTAATGGAGAATGTTTGTCTTATGGTCTATGGTGCAGCTATCTGCCCTCTACTTAATGCATTGGTTTAGTTTCGGTCTTTGTTGCATGTTTTCCAAACTCCCTTAACTCACCCTTACTCTTTTTATAGGTAGGAGAAATTTATTAATAGTCCTTTCTTAGTGTATCGCCGCTCATAGTGTAGGTTTATTTCATCTAATACTTCTATCCATGTCCCCTCGCAAGCTTCATATTAGGGTTTGTTAGTAGGTTTTCCGTACTAGGAGTAGTTTGTGGCAGGTAAGTTAGGAACATGAATCAGCCTTCTATGGAGAGATATCCCATTTCATTATGTCCCTGCACTCACGAAATATTAATGTTATACAATCATGTTGAATGCCCCATCAAGAATCGATCATTCAGAGGGTGTTCGATTTCACATTAATGAGCTTTACAATGCCCAAAGGGACAACTTTAAAAGTCGAATTTTTATTTTTAACAATTTTTCTACTCCAGATCTAAGTCATATAGAAGCCAAGTTCAAAAAAAGGTGATTTCAGAGGTTTCCTTGCATTTGAGTTTGAAAGCTACAAATTTCAGATTTAAGAGTTTGTTACTCTGCTCAAAGTCTAAAATAACTTTTAAAGGGCTTAACATGTGTGAAATGAGCTTAAACTTTCAAAAATGATGGATCATGGGATGAAGATAAAAGGGTACTCTCATATTTTAAAAATTCTCATTTTCGTAATTTTTGGATTTTTTTGAATTTTGGGATTTGTGTTTGGAGATTTTGGAAATTTTGAAAATTTAGACCTTTCCAATTTTTGGGTTTTGGGAGTTCGAACTCTTGCAATTTTAGGATTCAAGAGTTTTCAAGGTTTTTCGGACATCGAAGATTTTGCATTTTGGAATTTCAAAGATTTCTTGGCATTTCAGATTTTGAGGTTCTACTACTTTGGATTTTGAAGTTTTAACCTTGTCTTACACTTCAGATTTCAGAAGTTTCAAATGAGAGCTAGGTTCCAAATTTTGAGATTCGTAGATCAATTACAACACTATTAGTCTAACCCCATAACAAATTTTTGAACCCTTCCAGGTGTTTATATAGGTATCCATCTCATTTCATCGAGTTTGTTCCACACTTTGTGGGATCACTCCCTTCGCAGAGGCACGTGTAAGCACAACCGGTGATTCCATCTAGATAAAAACCCATCTCTCAAAGTAGCTTACTTTTTCCCTCTTCTCTCGAATATTTCCATTAATTTTTTATTTCCATTTTATTTAAACTTTCATTCCTTTCCATCCCATTTCTTTTATGAATTTGTGTAGCTATGACTTCATTCTCATAATGGAATACACACTAGTAGTAAGTAACAACGCCATTTAGGCATACCTCCACATTTGCAAGACATGTTCTTAGGCTCGTATCAACCACCTCTAGAATCTGTTCTATGATGAAACTCAGGATGAATATTCCTACAAGAAAGGAGCAGTTAATTTGAATACCCACCAAATTATGGAAATTTTCAAAGTTAGGAGTATGCAGGTTTCGAGAGGATATTCTACACCAAGATCTTAAGTTGTAGCTTAAAGTGAAAAAAATTGAGGTTAAAATGGTGCATCAAAGGGCTATGTCCTAGATAAAAGCATGTAAGATTAGTTTGAGGACCCCCTCCCATGAGAGGGCCCTTTTCCAATACATAATAGCCTATAACAAAAGCTCAACCTAATTATTGGGATGTTTCCAAGACTCACAGAGTAGATGTCATAGTTAGAAGATTTTGTGACCAATGCTAGCCAATCCTTTCAATTGGAGAACCTTGCCTTGTCATTCTCAAACCATCTACCCAGTCCTTAATTTTCACCGTGTAATCCAGAGATTCAATCCCTAAGAGTCACATCTGTTGCACTCATTGTAGAGCTAACTTCTCCATCTTCTATTCTTCCACCTCATCTCAATTTCTCTACCCATTTCCCTTCTAAATTCAAGTCCTCAACACAAGAGTAAGAAGTTAAACCTCCTCTTCCACCACCAACTAAAGATAACATTAGTAGAGCCCCCACCCACCGCTCCTCTTGTAGTACCTAATATATGTTGGAAATTAACTCAACAAGCCAATCCAAAAGAGCAGAAAATAGAAGAACTATTATTCAATGTCGCCTCGGGAAAAATTAGGAAAATGTGACTCCGTACGAAAAATGAGTGATCGATTCAGCCATGGGAGCTTAAATTTTGAGATTGGCCGAATACGTTGAAGATGGTCAAGCACATTAGAGAGGCGTTTAGGAAATGAAGAAGCTCTGTAGTCAAAAATTTGGACTCCGAAGGTGACGTCGTTTAGAGGTAGGCCCAAGAACAAAATGGTGAAACCTAGAGATAGTGAGCGCAAAGCTCTAAAATTTGGAGGTCAACGCATAAAAGGTGGGTCAAATTTAGAGTTTTTGATTCTTGGGAGCTTGCGGTGAACAGTGCCACGTAGGAGGGATAA
This sequence comes from Taxus wallichiana var. yunnanensis, assembly GCA_018340775.1. Classification (NCBI taxonomy): domain Eukaryota; kingdom Viridiplantae; phylum Streptophyta; class Pinopsida; order Cupressales; family Taxaceae; genus Taxus; species Taxus wallichiana. The sequence continues at coordinate 163,019,220 of CM031236.1, forward strand.
AATTCCAAAACCCGGAGTCCTAAATTCAGACTTCGTGCTTTCGAGAGTTTGGAGTTGGCAGTAGGGTTGAGCAGATGATCAAGCCCAAACCCCGAAATGTGAAATCCCTAAATCTCCAAAAAAATGAACCCCCAAAAATGCAAAGGTATGAAACTTGAAGTACGAATTTCAGACTTCGGTGTTTCGACATTTTGAAACGTTGAAGCCCCAATGCAGAAAAATCAAAACTTGAAGTCTAAAACCTAAAAGTTTGAATTTCAAACTATGGGATTTCAGAGTTTTAGAGGTTTCATGAACTCAGGTGGATGACTAGTAACCCAAACTCGAAATCAAAATGCTCAAAGAACCAACCACTCACCTTTATTGCATAATGTCACTCTCATCTTCTAATGGCCATAACTTTTGACTGGGAGCCCTGAATTTGCACAAAATTATACTTTCTGGAAAGCTCTTAGTGTCCCCTTCAAAATAGTAAGTATTTTAAAATGAAGAAATATATTATGAAATTTTAGAGGGTGTTTCTAGGTTTTCCACCTATAAAAATTATGAGGTATGGGTTTCCTTTCTTCTCTAACAAGGAAAAGTACATGGAGGTATGGGTTTTATAGTGGAACCCATCATTGTTGTAGGGATTTCAATGCATTTTTGAGTGGTTGAAGAAATATTTTGAATTTATCTCTCTCTCCCTTCTCTCATTCTTCCTATATATTGTAAGGAGGGGCTCATTTCAAAATGTTGAATAACTTCTATATGCCCCTCCCTTATTATTCTTGTATGTAAGATATTTTTGGAGATTCCAAACCTCCCTACTAGACATTGTAATACAAAAATTGTGCCTTTTGCTATAAATGTGATGTGTTATATCAATTTGAGAGCTGATGGCAGAGACAGAGAATGTTTATTCAATGCGTGTTACAAACAAAAGAGCAAGCCAATATATAGGCTACGTGAGGACGGTGACAGATTATAATCGTCCATTAACAATGTATTAATCTCTAACATTCTTAAACTAATGCTAACATTCCCCCTTAATACATTGCTCTTACAAATGTACCCCCTAAAAACAAACTTCACTTTGCCAAGAGGCTTGGTGAGAATATCTGCAACCTGAAAATTAGTAGGGTGTTCTGGAGCTGAATTTGGTGGTTCAAGACCTGTTCATGAATGTAGTGACATTCAACCTCGGTATGATTTGTTCGTTCATGAAAAAAAGATTCTTCACAAGCTTCAACACACCTTGATTGTCGCAGTGAATGATGGGAGATTTCTCTTCAAGAATCCCTATATCTGCAAGAAAGCGACGTAACCAAATCACTTCACACACAGCTCCTCGTGTCGCACGGTATTTAGCCTCAGTGGATGAGAGAGAAATAATAGTTTGCTTCTTGCTAATCCACGAGATAGGTCCAGATCGAGACGAAAAACATATCCCGAAGTGGATTTCCTGTCATCAACGAATCCGCATAGTCTCGATTCTCAGTATATCCCTATAAGAAGAACTAGTGTGTTCTTCGATAGTCCAAACCAAAGTCAATTGTACCTCAGACGTATCTCAACACATGATTTTCTGCTATCCAATGACATTTCTTCGGATCTTGCATAAATATGGCGAGATAGCTCACTACAAAGCAAATATCTGGTCGGTATAAGTCAAGTAAATGAGACTCCCCACAAGCTACCTATAGTGAGTGCCATCTACCTGTAGTGAATCCTGGAATCTAGATAATTGCAAACCTTTTTCCATAGGTGTGGACATTGGTTTACAATATGACATTCCATACTTCTCTAGGAGTGTCTTGGCATATTTCATCTGGGAGATGAAGATATGATTCTTCTTCTGCCATATCTCTAAGCCAAGACAATAGTGAAGTAGCCCCAAATTGGTCATGTTGAAGGATTTCTTCAGATCATTCTTTACATCATCTACAAGAGTGTCAGAAGTTTCTGTGATCACAAGATCATCTACGTATAAAACTAGAATAATAATCTCTATTCCTACCTTCTTGATATACAAATTTGTATCCGAGGGGATACGGGTGAATCCATGCTACAATAGGTAATCATTAATTTTTATATACCATGCCCAAGGGACTTGAACCACCAAATTTAGCTCTAGTACCACCCTACTAATTTTCAGGTTGCAGATTTTCTCGCCAAGCCTCTCGGTAAAGTGAAGTTTGATTTGTTTAGGGGGTAAATTTGTAAGAGCAATGTATTAAGGGGGAATGTTAGCATTAGTTTAAGAATGTTAGAGTTTAATACATTGTTAATGGATAGTTATAACTGTCACCCTCCTCAAGCAGCCTATATATTTGGCTTGCTCTTTTGTTTGTAACACGCATTGAATAAACATTCTGTCTCTACCATCATGGATATCAAAGCTAATTTACAGGATGCCTCCTCCGACGAAGAGGTTCCGAAACAACTCATTCGGACATTGTCCTAGTCTCACATACTTCGCAACCATCGTAAAAGTGTCCAGTTGATTGATTCGGTGCAAGCAACACACATGACTGGCAATAAGAAGTTGTTCCATACCCTGAGTGACTGCCCAATGGAGATCGGATCACCATCACGGATAATCGGGAGTATATTGCAGCGAGGGATTGGTGATGTCATCATTCCTCTTGAGACACGAAGATGTATAGTCAAGAAGGTACTATATGTTCTATGTTTAACCTCAAATCTCTTGTATGCGTGAGTTAGCTTCTTAATCATTGAATGCGGGTTGAATTCTTTGTTAAGAAAGGGGTCAAGTCCTACATCATTTCCTAGCGAGACTCATTAATTGCTTAAGCATTTATGAAGGGCTGTCTATTTGCACTAGATGCGGTCACTTCATCTAACATTGCTCTCTTTGCTTCAACAGTGGAGTCCACTACACTATAGCACTTTCGATATGGTCATCTTTCTGTGGGGCTCTGCATCAGCTTAGTGCCAAGGAAATGGTAAGAGGGCTTCCTCCACTCTCCCATTCCTTACCTGTTTACTCGGGATGTCTTGCGGGAAAACAACACAGAGGTCAATTCAAACATAGCTCTTATCATTCTACGGAGCATCTTTAGGTTATACACACCAATCTATACGAGACCCTCCCGCTACCTAGCTTCTAAGGTTTTGAATACTTCCATCTCATCATTGATGATTACTCACAAAAATGTGGGTATATTTTCTCTTGAATAAGGGTGAGGCATTTTCCAATTTCCAAACCTTTACCAAAGAAGCCACGGGAAGAAGTCTGGGAAGCCCCTCCTTCTCCTTCGCTCAGATCGAGGGGGAATTTGTATCGAAGAATTTTTTAGCATACCTGAAGCAACATGGCATTCAACAACATCTGAGTGCACCCTACACTCCTCAACAGAATGGGATTTTCAAGTGACACAATAGGACAGTCATGGAGATGGCTCATTGTATGCTCTCCACTGCCAAGTTGGAGGATAAATTTTGGGTAGAAGCAGTCTAGACAACAGTGTATCTACTCAACCAGGCACCCACAAAGATCTTGCAGAATAGGACACCAAAAGAGGTATGGATTGGTCGTAAACCTTCTATCCATCATTTGAGAGTTTTTGGTTGTACTGCATATATGCATGTTCCATATTAGAAAAGGAAGAAGATTGATCCAAAGACACTGCCATGTCTTTTCTTGGGGTATAGTACTACCTCAAAGGCATATCGTCTCATGGATCCTGAGATGAAGAAAATCTATGAGAGTCAAGATGTGGTGTGTGATGAGTCATCCTTTGACTCCCTGTCACACAATGGAGATCCAATATCGACCTTGTCACATAGATTGCTCACACATCCAGATGATGGGCAAGATGATTCTTCTCAAAGAGAAGAAGATCTGAGTGGAGACTTATTTATTGATCTAGGCACATTGGAAAACACATCTTCACATTAGCAGCAGTAGCACCAACGTCCAAAATCAATCCAGAATACTATTAGGCATGCACACCTGCACTCACTTCCAGGAACTTCTACGGAGTCGAACTTGAAGTCAAGCCGGACATGAGGTAAATTTTGCACTCATGAGTTCATTTTCTGATAGCACCAAACCCGACACTATTTGTGAGGCATTAGACTAACCATAGTGGAAACAAAGCTATGAATGCTTGAATATGATTCCCTACTTCAAAATCGACGTGGGAACTTTTCAATCTGCCTCCAGGTAAGAAATCCTTTGGCTGCAAATTGGCTCTAATACCAATGATGGAAGAGACAAAATGTTTATTCAATGCGTGTTACAAATAAAAGAGCAAGCCAAATATATAGGCTGCGTGAGGAGGCTAATAGCTATAACCTGTCCATTAACAATGTATTAAACTCTAACACTCTTAAACTAATGGTAAAAAGAGAAATAAAATCATACCTATAGATGTTTCAAACCCTCTTCTTTGTTCTATTGCATCTTCCCGATCTTTCATTGCATGCAAGGTTATTTTGTATTGTTGTGTTTTCATTGCAAGATTCTAGTTGTGTTATGTTTATTGTGTAGGTTATCTAACACTCCTTGGTGCATCACCTTCCCTTAGAGTGGGATTTAATTTTCATGCATTTTCTCTAACTTTGTCTCCTTGGGAAAACATTAGATTAGTGTTAGATCTATAACTCTCTACACTTTAGGGTAGTTGGAACTCGAGATAGGTTAGTAAGTCAGCCTTCTTCGTAGGGTTATCCAAATTACAATGTCCCGCACTTTGAGATAACTCCATGTTTGGCGAATCAAACTAACTACCCCAACCATTTACTTGCAAGTAATTAGGGGTGCTATGATTTCACCGTAATAAGAAACTAAAAGGGAAGGAATGACTCAATTTTTGAATAATTAGGCTACTAAGGTTGGGATAGAAAATATTCCCTTATTGGTCAAGCCTTCGAGAGGAGGACAAGGTGAAAAAATAGGTGGTAAAAGTCAAGGTTATAAGCGGTGGTAGCAGAACAAAAAAATCAAGAAGATCATAAATCTATTTGTTCTTAATGTAGAGTTCATGAGAGAACCTTATTTCAAGAGATTGTTGATCAATCATCTCGCTACATGCTAGTTGTCAAGGAAGAAGGGGAAGCTCAAAAAAAATAATAGGAGCTTTATACAATAGAGGAGGAGAAAAAACACTTTCGGAATAATCGGGCACAAGGAAAATCATGCAAGAAACTCCAAGCCCTTCTCTCAGTTCATCCTTCCCAGGTTTTGGTTTGGGGGATAAATTTGAAGTCTCAAATTTCTTGTTGGAGGATGAAGATGATCATGGAAAACAAATTTAAAATCCAAAGAATGCCATGGAAGTGACAAAACTAACTCTAGAGATTTTATGTGAGGAAGAGATCATAAACAGTTTTTTGTGTCTTGTGTCAATGAAAGTTTAAATTTCCCTCGTCCTTTATCCTTCGTTGGAGATGAATTGTTTAATGGATCCACAAAAGAACGAGTCTCAAGAGCATGTTATTAATAATAGGCCTAATAAGAAGAAAGAAGAAAAGGAGCCTGAAATTTCAAGCTTCATATTGGATGAGGGAAACAAATGTACAGAACATCCATGCCTTCAAGAGATGAAGGAGGAACTCCATGATGTAAATAATGAGCAGCAGGATACAATCACACGTAGAGAGTTTCAAGTGGTCCCATTGGAGGTTACAAGCCATCTCGAGGGGCCACGAAGTTATGAAAAATTCCTTTTTCTATGGAGGAGGATACACAAAACAACCTATCTCTTGTAAGAGTTATCTTGAACATGGATTGGAGGAATTGAATCTTGCTAATTTCATAGTGGGAAGGGAAGAGAAAGGGAATGAAATAACCATCTATTTCATACCCTCAACTAAGGTGGCACATCAGTTATCTATAAATGTGCAAGAAGAAGAAAATAAAGTTATAAATAACCACCTTTTCCACGAATTTCTACATCAAGACTTCCTTATTCATTTTGAAACTCGAGCAGCTAGAACATTCGACTGACTAGACCATACCCCATCTAGTATCTATCTTCATTGGAGCTGGAAACATAGTTTCCATAACTAGTCATGTTCAATTCTGAAAATGAGGAAAAGTTTCATGGTACTAAGGATCAACCACATCAGCAACAAAACTTCCAAAACTGTCATACAATTCATTTTGAGGAGGTGTTTAGTTTATTCCAGGTTGACTCCTTGATCTTTCGAGTGGAGGATTGGCTTCATTTCGGTCTTTCACTCATTCACATGATCGTGACTTGTATCAAAACAAATTCATGGTCTTGGGTTTTAAGAAGCTTAAAGCTACTTTACACTACCAAGTGTCAAGTTTCATTTGAAGTCTACTCTTTCTCGGTTAATGTACGGTAGGGGTAGGAGTTCTTTTCAAGATTACAAGTGCTCTGGAACACTCTGCATGTCTACTTGGGAATGTATGATCTTCGATTTTGTATATAGTTTTTTGTTTTTGTTTTCTCCAGCACAGTAGATGGTGTTTCAAAAGGCCTCCCACATTTAGAAGGAGTTCATACTTGTTGGAAACATTTGCAACTCTCAAATGAAAACAAATGCAAAGAAACTAAAATCAAGATTGAGGACAAATTTAAATAAGTTCTCATTCTTTGAGTCCTTTAGTATCATTCATGGGTTGAAATTTTAGTACTACCTCCTAATTAGGAAGCAACCTCAAAATCATGCCACAAGTGGAACTTTCGTAAAAAAGAAAAATCAAGTCTTAATAGAGTTCCATGATGTAAAAAAATTTGTGAATGCATTATTTAAAACTTTGCGGCGTGCAATGTATGCTAAACAATATCAGTTGTTATGTGCTTCGTACTTGGTAGAATTAGGTTTGAGACAGATTGGAATTTCATTTGGTTTCAAAGACCGGGGTTGATAAGGAAACATGTGAAATTCCCAAGTTAAGGAATTTTTCCACTCTCACAAATATTAACTCCAATATTTTCTTATAATATTTGAGAGTTTGAGCGGAAGAGTAGGTCCGGATCAACAATTTGAAGCGGTATAGGGATGAATTCAACAGGTAAATTTAGGTCAGCAGATGATCTCGCTATGACTTTGTACCTAATAGACGTATCAATTCTTGGTACAAGAACATCTAGTACTGGCGATTGTCCTCTGCATGAGTCGCCAAATTGTTATCCAATTTTACCCCAGGGCCACAATTCGACAACAAGCACCTAATAGGACCTAGGTACCTAAATGGACCCCACATGATGAAATTTTGTTACAAGTGGTTTTGGGGTCCCAATGACACATCTAGTAAATTTAGTAAAGAAAATCATAATGAGAATTTTTTTCCTCTTTTGGGTTTCGACCCTTAAGATCATTTTTTAAAATAATGAATTGTGGACCTCGTGGGGCCCACATCCAACATCAAAATGACAAAAAAATGGTGCATTGCAAAAAAATATGATGTTTCAAGTTTTGAAAAATCATTGCCCCTCCTTCACCCAGTAATCTGGGAAATCCCCTAAGAGATGCAAAAAAAATATGAAAAATGCACTATGAGGGCTTATAAGGGGATCGAGCTCAAATGAGTTTGCCGAGAAGCTCAACGAGATTGTCGGCAAGATCACATCTTGTAAAAGGGTGGCAAGTTGAAGTTTGTCTCGGGCGAGCCACTTCCCACACAATCCAAGTCCTATAGACATATCGGTGAGCCAATCGTTGATGGGGAGACATATGGCGAGTTCCTCGGGGTTGGGATTGATGGATGAAGTGAAACGAGGAGACCACAGGGGACTGAGGCTTGGATCTCGGTGATGGTTTAAATGGTGATCAATCATAAAGCAAGGGGCCGAGATCCCCGAACTTGGCTAAGGAAAAAGCATCACAAGGGCGATGCCATGAGAAAAGTGTCGGCTCGACACATCAAAAGTGACTAGACTCCAACATTATTCGCGGAAGGCAAAAAGGAGAGAGTCAACTCAACTCACGAGGAGATCGAACGATCTAGCCTACGAAGAAGACCTCGAGCCAAGGCATGGTTCCAAGGATACGAGATAGGAATGAAGGGGGTTATGGCAGGCAACTCGTAAGAAATAGAGGTCGAGCCATATTTAAGAACTCATGCAAAACCGCGGCCACAGGAAAATTCGAATTACCATGACTCGGGAGGAAATATCATTCTGAGAGGCTTGGTTGATATCCAGGGGGTATATAATGGAAGCTCACCTAAGCTTGATACCGAACCGCACTGGTCAGAGGAGCAATGTCAACTGGCGTGAAAGGACTGTGCGAGACAGAGGAAGCTCGATCGGTGAGCTATGGAGTCGTTGAGTTCGCATCGGCCAAATGCAGAGTAGTTCGAGTTTTCGGAAATGCGAAGGAGACTTGGGAGTTCGTGTAAGCTCGGGAGTCGAGTTGGGTCAGAAAGAGGTTCCGAAAGGGGATATCAGGCGAGTTGTTTCGGACATTAGGGCGTCAGAAAGTTCAGAATGATGAACGCAGAACATCCGAAAGACATGAACCCTGAAACCCGAAAACAGATACACATGGTGAGGGGGAGCCCACTTCAGGGTCAAGAACTTTGGACATTTGCAAGCATGCAACTCTGAACCGACGAGTGAAGAAACTCCAAAGGAAGGAGACTCCGAAGTGTGAAGTTTCAGGATTTTAAGGTAGGCATTTTCGGGGTGGTGAGGAATGTTTTTCAGGGCTTGGAGCATCACAAGCCCGAAAGGAAGGGATCGGGATTCGGGAACTCCGAAGAAAATGGGTCCGAAAACCTGAAAGTCATACATTCCCACCCAAACCAAATCAAAATTCCAAATCCCGCCGAATAATCATTTTGAACACTGAGATGGGTTGAATAACATGTGAGGAGGTAGTTGAAGTTGGGAGTTGGGGCCATGATGCGTGGGAGTTGGCGTGCAAAGGCCGCCAAGTCGGCATTGAGTGCATAACTTGGCGGGTAGGAGCTCGAAAGGGAAAATGGTGCACCATATTCAAAATCACACAAATCTTACTTTTGTCAACCAAATTTAACAAAATTATATTCATTTGAAAGTAATTTTGGAAAAAAATCCAATGGGGAAGCTCAAATGCAATGACTAGGTGGAGGAAAAACTCATCAACCACCCTACACATAAATGATGATATCTTGTCCCATACTCCACTATTGTTTACAAAAATATAGTCAATGGAAAGGTTATTTCGGGCTCTACAATACGGAAATATTGGAGAGGATCAATTAATGGGGTTGGTGGAAAAATTTCAATGATGAAGTTGCGGGGAAAAAGACCATATCCATGTGCATCATGAAGGTATGGGCTTCATTTCTTCCACAACTAGGCAAGGTACAACAGAAATGGGATTTGCGGGGTTGTCCATCACTCTTGTAGGGGAAATGATGGATTTTGCAGGTGATTGGAGTGCATTTTTGGATTTCTTATTTCTCCCCTCAAATTCTTCCTATAAATTGTAATTGGTTTACAAAAACAATGTTGTTGGTCATTTCTCTTCCCATGCGCCCATATTCTTATGGGGCTTTAGGCATTCCTTTAGACATCAGAATGGCTTCATGTGTCTACCCACATGAAATGTAATATGTAAAAATTTAAGGAGCAATAAACTTGTGTTTTTTTGTTATTGTTCAAACCTCTACATAATTTTAGTGCTTTGTCATACGTCTCTTTGCAAATAGGGTGTTTTGTGCATATTTTATGGTTATTGCGGGATCTAGGTGTGGTTTTGTTTGTGCAAGAATGGTGAATGCGTGTCTTATGGTATGCGGTACAAATTTCCACCCCTCTTCTTAATGCATTGGTGTAGTTTTGTTCTGTGTTGCACCTTGTCCAACCTACCTTAACTCACCCTTTCTCTATTTTGTAGGTAGGAGAAATTTATTAGGATTCCTTTCTTGGGGTGTCACCGCTCGTAGTGTAGGTTTATTTAATATAATCCTTTTATCCATGTACCCTTAGAAGCTTTTGTTTAGGTTTATTCAGTAGTTTTTCGTACATCGGGAGTATTTTGTAGCGAGGTACATTAGGAGCAAAGAACCTATAGTGCCTAGCGAATAAAAAAATTAAAATAATAATAATAATAAAATGGGGTGATGTGGATTTGGATGATGGAGTGTAAAGGATGAAGTTGGCAGGTGAGTAGGTGAGATGGAGATGTGAGAGTGTCGTGTGGAAGGAGATTTGACATGTATGGGCATTCGTAAAGACCATTCAGACATGTCATTTTTCCCGCATAATAGTACCCACACTTTATTTTGAGATCCAGAACATTTAACCACGTTGAATCCCAGTCAATGTTGTAAATTTAGCATCAATTAGATAGTAGTAGTGAGGGTGGTGTGAATTAGGATCTGTATTGGAGTGGGTGCAAATGTTTGGAGGAAATTCTACAATTCATTCTCAGCACGCCAAGTAAACATGTGGTGGTGGTGTGGAATTAATTGCCTTGTTTGTGGGATGTAGAAGACATGGGGACCTTCACGAGATATTCACAATGTTTCACCTATGCAAAAATGGGTCTCTAATAAGATCACTTACATTTACCCTCGTACTCCCAACCACGTGTAAAAATGTAATCTCTGGAACAGGGTATGGACGTCCATCTAAGCACAAAAGATAGAGGAAATTTTATCATATTTTGTAGTTGTAAATGCTCTCGGTAGATATGTTTGCAAGTGTGGAAGCATGCACTTGGCATGTGAACTATTCAACTGAATGCCTAAAAGAAATGTGGCCTCATGGACTATAATGGCAGCAAGATATTCACAAAATAGGTTTTTGAAAATGCTTAGAAAGTTTCAAGAAAATGCTATTGGCGGGCTTAAATCTAACTTCCATGGCCTTTGCCAAAGATTTTCCCCACCTATGACCAAAGTAATAGATCTGGAATAGATCATGGACATAGATCATGGACATCCAACAAAGCAAAAAGATAGAGAAATTTTGTCTTGCAATAATCTTGGAGATAAAGTTTGTTGCAGTATGGTAGCCAACACATACATGGAGGTTCTTGACAACTCAAATAGTTGTCACAGGGGCACGATTTAATCATCTAAATGCAATTTGCAACTTCTCACTATGGTGGTAGAGGAATATTGTTAGATGTTGTAGTTGATATGGCCATGTGTTCATTTTTTTATAATCACATTCTTTCGGATGCTCGAAAGCAGTTGTACAAACCTTGTTCTTATGTCATCAAAAGTGGATAAACTAAACTAGTGACATGTGGAATACTTCATTGAAAGCATTCACGCCCTCTCCTTGTCTAGTTCACTTCCAAAAGGATGAAACAACTGGCCAAACTATATAAGAGATGTTATTGGGTTCTCATAGAGAATCTCAAGTCTAAATACAGGGAGTTTTATAGGAAAAGTTGGAGAAGTGGATGGAAGGAGGAAGATGAAGAGGAGGACAAGAATTTGTTTGCAACTATGCTTGTATAACTCCTCCTATTTCATCATTGCAAATAAAAGATTCATTAAAATTATGGGAGGCAGAAACTCAAGCATTTCAACAAATCAAATAAAACTTGGCAATGGCTCAAAGCATGACCAAACAATAGGAAAATCCTCCCATAAGTGAAAGGCACTACAAAAGGGGATTGGCTAACCCTACAAGCATGTCACTAAGTAGGAAATACACAAGAAGTTTTCATAACTTTTTTTAAGTACATATAAATTTATCCATCGGATGGGGAGTGTGGCTTTGCGTAAGTCGCAGCCTTTTAGCTTCCTCCTATATTAGTACTATTTTCTATGTCTCCTATTTGAATAATTTCATGGGGAATGAAATTCCAATCCCATCTTAATTGCAATATCCAAAGGAAGAAGAGAAATTATCATGACAAGTAAACATGCACGGATATTAAAGATGGGAGTGAAACACTTAGGCAAGTGTGCTAGTTACGAGTTCTTGGAGTTTCATGGCCATGGGCATAGAAGATTTCAAGAAATTACAAAATTGTGGAGTTGTGGATGCATTTGGACTATTTGTTGGAATGCTAAAAGAGAGATGGAGCCTTGTAGAATGCGAGTGAACCCTCGTGGAGCACGCCCCGCACTATGAACACTAGTACTTCCATGGATGGTCTCCTTACCTTTATCTCTTATAATTTTTATATAATTTGGTTATTCATTTGTAATAAAGTAAAAATATTAAACTATTAGATACTCAAACAATTAGACATTTTAACCAGACATGACTAGTGCAATCAATAAAACAACACCTCGTGATTTTTCTACCGACTTACAATTTGACCCTTAATCATGTCGCGACCACAACCTCATGCATTGTTAAACCTAAGGTGTCAAAACTTGGTACTCGTTTCCATTGGTTTTGGCGAGAGCTAGATGAGTTAACTAAAACAACCATTTTTGTCTACCTTGCAAAGTTAGAAAATGCAATTTCTAGAGACTTGTAAAACAACACTCTAAGCCCCGTAAAGGAGATGTCAAATGTCATATGTGTTCCTTGTTATGTAGAGAGTCACATCAAGCATTAGCTCGACCTTGTTTGATTGTTTGTGCTCTCTTTGCCACTCCTCTAGAGCCATGTTACTCCATTTTGCACTTTTAGGAAGCTGCCAAAACTGGAAAAGTTGGATTTCATTTTGAACCACCATTCGACCTTGAGTAACGAAATGCCTATCTACTTTCACAAACATCTAGTATTTTTCTAGAAAATATCTTGTAACTTTCATTTTGGGGTAAAACACTCTTCTAGATAGTTTTGCGAAGGCATTTTGTAGGCCTCGAGTTGTTGTTTGACTAGGTCAAACTAGATCAACTACGACCGGTGGCTCTAGAAAACTCATCGCCATTTACAACCCATTTTCCAGTTCTCAGTTCGTTGACTCTAGTGAATTTTGCATATATATGAGAGCATGTAGTAAATTTTCCATTGCTTATTAATCTATCGAAGTGAATTTTTGGTTGAGGTTTTCTTAGCCCTCAAGCTAAAATTGTTTGTTAGTTGCAACTTGACCGATTATGATCGGTGGCTCTGGAAAACCATCCGCCAATTGTACACCATTGGCCATTTCTAGATTTCTTTAGTCCCTGTTTTTCTTGGTATATAGGTGGAAACATAGGAATTTTGCCATCATGAATTTTCTTATTGGAAGATAGTTTTTGAATGCACTTTCTTAGCCTCTCGAGTCAAAATTGGACGTTTCACAACTAGGAGGGAAAATGTTAAGGATGACCATAAAACCCTAACCAAGTTAGAAAATAGGCATGAAAACCTCTTGAAACTTATAGATAATTGTATGAAACTCTATCTTGTGGCTTATTGTGTGAAATTTGACTTTTAGAAAAATAATGTTTCTCTCTCTTCCCTATCTCTCTCTCTCCTTAGTTAAGAAATGAAGTGAAATGAAATGAAATGAATATATATGTCTCTAACCCTCTCTTTTCGAGTGAAAACTATTATTATCATGTAAATGGAAAACTAAAAATGTTAATTATGCTAGATCTAGGTGGATGTCATGCCAACGATTTATCGTTGATTTCACACTCACATGGTTTTGTAGGATGCAAGTAAGATGGCGAAACAACGTGGTTGTGATTCATTGTATATTATTGTAATTCATGTATGTTAATGGAAATAAATTTTAATGTATTTCTATGTTATACTAAAAACTTATTATTTAAATTCGATAATATGAATGAGATGCTTGATTTAGGGCTGTTTTGGGAATTGTGCATTTAACTATACATGTTCTTTTGATTTAGATTTACATATAGTAAAAAAATGGGGTTCGATATATATCTTAAGTGATATTGAAAAGGATATTTTAACATTTGCGAAGTATTGAAAAATTTATTAATGAATTTTTGTAATATTTTTAAGATGCTAGTGTTTAAGGGAAACGTTCATCTAAACATGGGTGTTATTTGATTCAAAAATTTGTATTGTAAAAGTTGGATAAATGTGTTAAATGAAATTGAATTTAATATCTTATAGTGTAATTTCAGTGTGAAATTGATGATTAAATAATTGTTGTGTGGTGTTGCTTTCTTTGAAAATGTATTCACTAAATCTAACCAAAACAATTAAGCCTAGTCTAAAATTCGTGCATAACTACTCTTCTTGTGTGTTTCCTTTTAGCATTAAAAACTAATACTTTAGAATGAACTTAATCTTTACACTTGTTGGGTTTCATAATGGAACAAGGCTAGAAACAAAAATAAGGGATAAATGTGCCTCTCATCTTTAAGGGGAGAGGTTCCCTTATTGAAAGCTAGAAAAATAAGTGTACAAATCTACAACTATCAATGTTTAGATCCTGGTATCCGGAGTGTTTTCATACTCAAAAGATTATCAATCAGAAGGAATGGAAGAATAAAGAGATGAGAGAAGGAAAAAAACAACAATGCTTTTGGGAAATATAGATAGAGTATCTCCCTACTCACATTGAACCAAGAAAATATAGAAAAGGATCAATTACTTCACCACCGATGCAAATCTGCAAACACAAAGTTCTAAAGATTACATAGACCAGAACAAAAAGTTTCTATTGAATGCAAAACAAATGATCCATTGAATCAGGAAGAGACAGAGAGAGATAATGGAGGAAAAAGAAAGAAAGAACTTTTGTATTGAATTACTTCCAAATTTACAACGTTTCCTAGAAAACCGAATTCCCTTTCCCATGGCCAAAACATATTTTTATAACAATTTCTATATATCCATATTTTTTCCCCAAGAACATAATACCTGAAAGGAATAATGTTTGTTACAGATCTGGTTTTGGAAAGTGACATGAAATAAACGCACTCATGAAAACTAGAAGTTCAAAACGGAAAATATTTTTTGGTGTTTGAGAATGATTACTTTAGCAGGGGGCATCTCATGATTTTCTTCTTTATGTGGTCCTGCCATTTCCACCTTTTAACCACTTTCATAGAACTCAAGTGCTTACTGGTAAGTTTTCCCCCTTTTTTATGACTTATGCCCAATAAAATCCATTTTCTGATAATCAAACTGTACATCTCTTTAAATTTATCGATTTGGCTCCACAACAAATCAAAAATGCATCTCATGAATAAACGAAAAGGAAACAGAGAGAGAAGAACAAAGAATGGTTCACATTTGCATTCTTTAGAGCTCTGCTTCGTTAATGGCGTCAAAAACTAGATGAGTGCATTTGGCTATCTTTTCCCCTTTTACCTTCAAATTTGGACCTTACATGTGGCAAAATCCAAACAACGATGGCCCATGGGGAGAAATTTGCATTTCCTGACATTTCGGAGAAAAATCGCGATTTCTCATTTTTCTTCACCCCTCGTAACTCCTCCAAAGGCCGGACGTGTCACACCATTGGAGTGGCTAAGGAAATGCAGTTCAAATCTGCCATTTAAACTCTTTTTAACAAAAAGATAAAATTATCAAAAACCTCCGTCGACCTGCTATTCCGATTTCATTCTTCAACACGTGGCATCATGTGACTAGTTGTGGGAATGTACTTCAGTTTTATACTTTATCCACTTTTGAAAAGGGGGAAAAATACCAACTTTTCCCCAAAAGTCCATGTCCATGATGTTGACTTTTCAACGTAGGCCACGTGTCACTTTCTAATTTGTCTGCGGGCCTCAACTTAGAAATTATCCCTTCGCATGAGCGGGTCCACAGTCATTTTAGAACTTCTAGCCCTTTGTGGAAACAAAGCTAAAATTCCTAAAGTCCTTCGCCGGCCCGCCAAAGTGCATATGAACTGAAAAATAGCCATGTGTCCCTATTTCATTCTTCAACACATGGCATCACCTGATTGGTTATGGGGATGTGCTTCGCTTTTATACTTTATCTCTTTTTAAATGGGGAAAAATTATAACCTTTCCCCAGAAAGTCGATGCCCCCTCCATTGAATTTTCAACGTAGGCCACATGTCCCTTTTTGATTCGCTATGGGCTTTAACTCAGAATTTATCCCTTCACATGAGTGGGGCCACGGGTCATTTTAGAACTTTTCACCCTTTTCCGTAATGCCTTAGAGAATAAAATGGATCCATCACCCCAAAATTCTGCCAAAAATACTCCAGTGAATCAGGGATCCATGGGGATGCGGGGCAAATCTTTAGAGAAAGAATTTGATAGGGAAAAGAACGTATAAATTTGCAGAGGACGATAAAAATCCATTTTTGCACCCAATGAAGATTTTGTTTTTGCACAAGGTTAATATGTGAAAGATAAAATTTTCCACATCCTTTAAATGTATAAAAGAAGATCATAAACCCCCTCACATCCATGAGAAATAGATAGAACGTTATAATGGTCGTAGAATGATGAAATGCATAAAACTTTGTGGGGATCAAAACGAGCTCTTGGGGGCTCAAACATGAATTCCTCCATGGCAACACTTCAATTTTCATGAAATTGGATTTTTAAAAATGGGGGAAATTGAGGGGACAATAAATGGCTCCTTCGTGGATGATTTGGCAAAGGAAAGATGTAAAATCAGGAACCATAGAGAATTCTCGGGATGAACATATCATTGCCTTAGCCAATGGGTTATGAAGTCAAAAATCAATATCAACATAGAAGACAACGCACACAAGGAAACAAGCAAAAACAAGAAAAACCAGAAATAAAACGCTATACAAAATGTACAGAGGGACCGCCAAAACTCCTAGGTTTTGAACAACTTCAAAAATTTCCCACTATAAGGAAGTGGGAGAGGAGAACCATCCATGTAATCCAGGTAAAAAGAGTTCTCACTAGCAAAATGTCTAATTTTAAAAGGACCAAGCCAAAGGGAATCAAATTTACCATGGCTGCCTCAAGGTTCATGCCTTTTGTCCCAAAGAAGAACACTGTCTCCCACTTGAAAAGTTTTGGGTTTAGCCTTTTTGTCAAACAGAGCTTTTACCTTGAGTTGATGAGCTGATATTTTGTCAACCACTTGCAATATGTCTTCATTCAACTTCTAGAGGTACATAATTATTTTCTCCAATGAATTCGTGAAAGTGGAATCCTTAATGGCCTTTATCAAATGTAAGGTTGGCAGTTCCAATGTCACTAGCAAAATTGAGCTTCAACTCCATATACCACATGAAAATGAGACATTACAAGGGCTCTCTTAGGTGTAATCCTATTTGCCCATAAAGCATCATATAGTTTCTTATGCCAATTCCTCTAAGAGTCATTAACAAGCTTCCGAACAATGTTCACCCAAGTTCTTATTAGTTGATTCTCGCTTGCCCATTCCTTGGGGATAGTAATATGAAGAGTGGGAAAGGGAAATTCCATAGCCATGGTATAAATCCATCATCTCAGTAGAAGAAAAATTGGAAGCAATGTCAAGTGACAATCTTTTTTGGTATCCCAAACCTTATTAAGATGTGCTCCTTGATGAAGTTGCATACTACTTTAGAAGTAGTATTTTTAACTAGAATGGCTTCCACCCACTTGGTGAAATAATCAGTGGCAGTCAAAACAAGAGTATGCCCTACACTTGAAGGTGGATTGCATTTCCCAATGAAGAATAAACCCCATTGTTGAAAAGGTTCCTCAATCACCACTAGTTTTAGATGTAAAGCAGATAATTTGGGTCTTCCAACAAAGGTTTGACATGCTTCACACTTGCCTACCCACTTTGATGCATATTTGAACAAGGTAGGCCAATAATATCCAGCATGGAGGATTTTTTGGGCTGTGACAGTAGAAGAGAAATGAACTCCATGGGCCTAGTCATGAAATGTTGAGAACAATTTATTTTGCTGCTCTTTGTCGACACATTTCAAAAACCTTCCATCTATGCCTCGTTTAAACAATGTGTTTTTCCACAACACATTGCGTAGACCTTAATTTGATGGCTCTCTTATCCTTGGCACTCAAATGGGATGGACATTCTACATCAGTAAGAAAGAGTGCAATGCTAGCATACCATTCATCGGTTGAGTGAGGAAAAGAACAACAGGGATATCAACTTCCTCGTTGGACAATTTGGCATCAGCCCCTTTAGCAATGAGTTCACATAAGCCCTTTCCTCAAACTATCTTGGTTCGTTTGATGTCAAGATCATACTCCTAAACTTTGGCTATGTAATTGCCTCTCTTGGTTCCATATTCTTGTTGTGTAATAATGGATTTAATAGTTGTATCGTGCACAAGAACAATAGAATGAGAGTTGAGGATGTAAAAACAAAACCGCTTCACTGATTTGACCACTTCAAAAGCATGTTTCTCCATCATGGTGTAATTCAGGTCATGGGATTTCAAAATATAACTCATGAATGTTATGGGGATTTCATGACCTTCAACATTCTCTTGGGTTAACACAAAAGCTAGAGTACTTTCAGTAGCATAGCAATAGATAATGAAGTATTTGCTATAATCAGCGCATGCCAAGATTGGAATCTTTGCTATAGCCCTCTTGATGTCTTCAAATGCAACCTTTCCTTCAAAGTGGACCAACCAAAAGTCTGATTCCCTTTCATCATGTGGGCTATGTTGAAAGTAAGCTCAAAAAAATCAGGTATGAATCTTCTTATGAAGTTGATCTTGCCAAAGAAAGAGTACACACCCTTCTTACTTGTGGGGAGAGGGATCGCTAAATTACTTGGACTCTTTCTCGGATCAATATTGATTCCATCCTTGGAGAAAATGTGTCCCAATAATTTTCCCTCGGTGACACAAAAGACATATTTCTTTGGATTCAAGGAGATGTCATGCTCTCTACACTTTTGGAGGATAGTTTCAAGGTGTTGGAAATGATCACTTTGGTTTTTGAAAACATAGTCAAATCATCAAGGTATACAACTATGCATTTTACCTTGAGATTACCAAAGGAAAGGATAATTTTAGTGGCGAATATTCGTAATATGGTGAAATTTTCATTTTAGGAAAATTTGAAAAGGTGATTTTTTCAGAGTGGTTCGGTGTCCTATTTTCCTAAAATTCATAGTATATATTTTTGGGGTCGGCTTTGCCTTCATTTGAAAAAAATCCTATAAAAACCTAGGTGATTCACCGGGTAGTATACTATGGTACTACCACAAGTAGCTTACCAAATTACCAATACCATGAAGTTTGAACTCACATACTCTTAAGCACCAGAGATTTTTGTTAGCCTGTTAGGGTTAGTTGTTGATGCATGATAGGGATATAGTTGATGCATGACAAAGAGGTATTGTAGATGCGTGATAAGGAGATATTGCAGATGCATGACAAGGGGGTAAGTAGTTGACATGTGAGAGGAATAGAGTTGATGCATGACAGAGACAGTGATGCCTTATTGATGTACGATAGAGAGAGTTGACGCATGACAAGGGCGTAAGAATTTGACATGCGACAGGAAAAATTTGACACGTGATAGAGCCAGTTGACACCTTGGTGATGTGTGACAGAGACAGTTGACACCTTGTTGATGTGCGACAGAATAGTTGATGCAATCGTTGACGCATGATAAAGGGTTAGTTGTTGATGTGTGATAGTAATTTTTACTCGACTACGAGTATCTACTTACTTTTTTGCTAACGCAGAATCTGCATTCGAGAATAATGGAAGGTGCTAGTCCTAAGAATGTGAAGACCCTAAAAGTAACTAAGAAATCTCAGAAATCGTTGTTCAAGTATTTTGGAAAATCTGCTAATACAGATATTGAAAATACCAACAACCATATAGATGCCACCAGAAAGAATCAGAATACTGACTATGTGGAAGGTATTATTGAGGTGGACATGCATTTTACACAAGATCAAGAAAATGACACCTATGATAATATGTCAAATCTTCAAGATATTCTTCCTCTGGGGTGTAACTAGAAGCGCATCAAGATATCACACATAGAAATACTTAGCAAAATGTTACACATAAATCAAATTCAAATTCCGGTTCATGAAAGAGGAAACCAGGTGAGTATGATATTGCTCAAAATTCTACTCAAAAAAGTAAAACATTGAAAACAAACAAGAATATGTGGACCATTGCTAGGTCATACAAGTTTGATTCGGCAGATAAATTTCTATTTATCAAACCTGTACAATCATCTAATTCTAAAGAGATCCCATCTGAATTTACATGTACAATATATATGTGGAAATTGGGAAAGCAACAAAAAATTCAAATGAAGCTGGACACTATAGAAAAACATTGTGGAAAACAATATTTGTCTGTAACGGGGGCGGATGGCCAGAAAATCAAAACACACAGGTGGAAAACTGAAAAAGAATGCATGCATGTTAGATACGTAGTGGATTATGAGGTAGAGTAGAAAAACGTAGACATCTCATGGAAAAGGGAGGAACGATCACATCACAAATTGGTAAGATGAATCAAACAAATCTACATGCAAAACTCATACAATTCTCTACTTTATTTCACATACTAAAGAAAGGAAGACCGATTTTGGATTTCCTCGATTTCAAAGTTTTGTATCAATATAATGGAATTTTGAACGTACCTCAGTCTCATTGGTCTAAAAGTAGTGGATGGGAAATGGAAAAATGCCTTTTGATGATAGAGAAGGAAGATTTGAAAGAGAATGTAAAAAAATCAAAGTTTATCTCTCTTTCAATTGATGAAGTGACAGTAGTTGACAACACTGCATGGGTATGTATCCACATCTATGATTTAGAAAATCATATAAGGACACCTCATCTATTGGGTGTTATGAAAATGGTTCAAAATTGTAATGCCGAAAAACCTACATAAAATAGTTGTTTCTCATTTGAAAGATATTGTTGGAATGAATGATTATGAAATTGCTATGAAGTTGGTATGTGTCAGAGCAGATGGTGCATCTGTCATACAGGGTCAACAAATAGGGTTGTGTGTTAGATTACAAACAACAAGGCCCCATATATGCTACCAATTCACTGTATGGCTCACATAATGAATTTAGCATATAAAATGGTAAGCAACCACGAAAATGTTGCTAAATTAGAAGACCTTATAAGAGAACTTCATGCCTATATGGCAAGCAGCCCAAAGTGATTTCTTGAGTTCCAAAAATTTGTAATTGGAATTACAGATGGCAAAAAAATTCTGAAAGATGTTGAGACTAGATGGATCTCTTTGTATGAACCTGCATGCAAAGTTCATGAGGAGTATCCTTCGTTGGTTGGTTTCATGCACAAATATCGTCATGAAGTTGATAGGGTGAGGGACTTATTGTTCTGTTTAACTGATTTGGAGACATTACTTACATTGGTTGGTATTCTTCCAATGTTGCAGGAGATCAATACACTGATGAAGCATACAAAGGGGAGATTAATCTATATTGTGGATTTTATATGGATGAGAAAAATGGTATGTACAACTCTTGATATCTTGTCTGTTCCCAAGATATTTTTGATACAACTGTTTTTGAGAATTGGAAAGTTTTATTAGATCTTAAAAATCCCAGTAACTATTTGAGATTTAATATCCACGATCACCTCTACATCACTGTTAATTGGAGCGACATACTACTGCACATTTTACAAAAAATGTAAAGATATTACAGGATCGGAATGAGAAGATTTTCCTGTGACACGTAATCTCTTTGAGTCTGTTATAGTTGAAACAACAGTAAAGCTTAAATTTTTTTAAGAATCCTTATCATCATAAATTAGAGAACGTTTCTCGAAAGATAAAATTCTTGAATCCATGGGTGTGATGAATTCTATTTTTTTGAATACTCGAAGGTGGTTATGCTGATTTTGTAAGAAAGCATTTCCATAAATCCATGGGTACAATAATGGAACATTTCACAAAGACTTCAGAGTTCAAGGGTATGGAAATCAAAGGTATACTGAATGCTAATTTATTAAAATTTCAATCAACAAATTTTGCAACAACAATGAGGAACCAATATAAAAATTTAGACGAACCTTCTGAAAGTGGTGCTATTACAAGGTTGTGGTGAGGAATATATCAAATTTCTATCTTACAAGAAGATATCAGTGAATATTTCAGATTATATGAGTTATGCCAAACAATGATTTTGCGGTCTATGGAGGATGAAAGGGTTTTCAGTGCATTATCATTTATAAAATCAAAACTGAGAAATAGGTTGGATAAAAATATGGAAAGTTGCATGAGGTGTTATGTATCTCGATACTCCATGGAAACCTTTCCTTTCGACAGAGCAATTGTGCATTGGAATTCCCTTTGCGAAAGAAGATGTGTGAATAATATAGCTACAAGTACAACTGTTCCCAACGTTGAGAGTGGAATTTACACATCGTCACACTCTACAGAAGAGAACATCGAGTTTGAGGAAGCTATTGATAGTGGATTGTTTCAACTTTAAATAGGTATCTTCTTCACCTTAATCTTATTGTTTGTCACTTTAAATTTTTTTCCGCTCTTGTTATCATTAAAGATGTTACGGTATATACAATTTTTTTATTTTTTTTGAAAACGTGGGTTGACATCCATCCAAGGAAGTTAGTACTCCTCGGGACTAAAAATGTTAGGCAACTCTCCCATTTATCTACTAATCCATTTCTCGTGTTTAGTTTTCTTAAAACAAAGATCTAGCATATTACCAGTGATGATTTCACAACCATCTAAAACACTAGAGGTAAGTTAAACCCTATCATATCATCTTTCTTGATTTCTTACAATTATGTTTGATTTTTTTTATATATTTGCAAAGTGCTTTGATATATTTTTTTAACTTCATGGGATAAAATGACACAATTGAATTTTATAGAGGAAGATATTTCCATATCATACAATTCATAATGCACAATCCATTATACAATTCATCATCCATGATCGTGCTAGAAGCTAAATCTACGTCCACATAAAATTCATCATCATCCATATATATCATATCATTATCATAATCCTGACACTACAATTATTATTAAAACAATTATTTATCTATTTTAAATTTAAAGAAATGTCTCTGTCCTAACACATTCCATTTTTTTAAAACAATTCATGATCATATCATTACAAGTATATCCATTCTAATGTCATCTATATCCATTTTAACACATTCCATTTATTTATCATCTATATCCATTCTAATGTCATCATGATCATATCATTACAAGTATAGAGAAGAAGAATTATCTTAAAACAAGTTTAAATGTCTAGAGAAGAAGAATTATCGTGCTTGAAGCTAAATCTACGTCCACATAAAATTCATCATCATCCATATATATCATATCATCATCATATCATTATCATAATCCTGACACTACAATTATTATTAAAACAATTATTTATCTATTTTAAATTTAAAGAAATGTCTCTATCCTAACACATTCCATTTTTTAAAAACAATTATCCATTATCATCATTCATCATCATCTATATCCATTCTAATGTCATCATGATCATATCATTACAAGTATAGAGAAGAAGAATTATCTTAAAACAAGTTTAAATGTCTAGAGAAGAAGAATTATCATGCTTGAAGCTAAATCTATGTCCACATACAATTCATGATAATCCAAGTAAACAAGAAACATATGTCATCATCCCTATCTAATGCAATCATCATTACAAGTAAACCAAAAAACATAAACTCCATATACAATCTAGAAATTCTATACATAATATATAGGAAGTTATAAAATTAAATATTATATAGTATTTCAAATTTTCAAAGGCTATCAAATCCAGATAATAAAATTGAAATGCCATGACCACAACATTCAATGTTTCAAATTTTTAAATATAGACTCAATATTTCAAGTTTCCACACCGAATAATAAAAAATTTCAACCCTCTTTTTTGTATTCATTTCAACTCATGTGCTCCTTTCCCCAATGGTTTCTTCACCGTGGTTGTACCCCTTTCCCCCAACGAGAAATAATCTGTAGAACTTATGAGATCTTCCACAACACCTGTCCAATTTTTTTTTAATTTTTTTCTTCTTGCTTTGTTGCATCTCCATGGGACAACAAATTTGGATCAGCTGTTGTTGCCTTAGCTTTGAGTAATATTTCGTGGTCGAAGTCCCGCTCTTTAATTATCCGCTTTAAAGCCGAGAAAGTGTAAATGTGAAAATGACCAATGGGAGGGTATTTATAGGACAAATCCAGGGTCAATGACATTTATCGACACGCGTCAATGGTCCTTGTTGATGCTTGTCAAAAACGGCCATTGACATGCATCAACAAGGACCATTGATGCGTGTTAACAAGGGTAGTTTCCGTGTGTCAATGGCCCTTTTTGATGTGTGTCAATGGTCCTTGTTGACATGCATCAATGGCCCTTGTTGACGCCTATCGATGGCCCTTGTTGACACGCGTCAACGAATCCTTTTGACATGCATCAACATGGACCATTGATGATTGTCAACAAGGGCCATTGACGCGTGTCAATTACCCTTGTTGATGTGTGTCAATGGTCCTTTTTGACGCGTGAAAATGGCCCTTGTTGATGTGTGTCAACAAGGACCATTGATGTGCATCAAGAAGGACCATTGACACTATGTTAACGCTCGTCAACAAGGGTGGTTGACACATGCGTCAATGGCCCTTATTGATGCACGTCAACATGATGTCAATGGTATTTTTTTACGTGCATCAATTGGGGCATTAGTGTCTAAAAATTTGTAGTCTCTCTGGCTTGAAAAACCTGGCGAAAATTCGGTTCTAGAAAACTGTCAAATTCACCTTTCACTGAAACTGGTTCTGGGGATATTTGCCAGGTATTTTCAACCTCTAATTTTATAGAGGTTTCTTAAAATGAACCCTAGCCAAAGGCCAAGTCCATTTCCCTCTAAAAGGTGGCACCAACATTGATGAGGCCAAAAGGCATTCTCCTGTAAGCAAAGGTCTCCCAAGGAGTGGTAAAGGTAGTCTTATGCTGATCTGTAGCAATCACTTCTACATGATTATATCCTGAGAATCCATCAAGCATGGGCAGCATTTCCAAACCTGTAATAGCCTGTAAAACTTGATCCATTACGGGGAGAGGATAATTATCCTTCAAAGAGGCTTGATTTAAATTCCTAAACTCAACACAAATCTGAATCTCACCATTCTTCTTCCTGACAGGCACAATATTAGCAATCCATGTTGAATGGTAAATGGGGAAAATTATCTTAGCCTTTAATAACTTTTGGATCTCTTGAAATAGTGTATCAGCAATTTTAGGGTTATACTACCTCTGCTTTTACCGGAAGGGCTTGATCCCAGGTTTTAGAGGAATGAAATGTTGCATCTCTTTTTGGCTAAAAAGACTTAAGATCATCATAAGAATATGTAAGAACATCAACATACATTTTCAATAGATTCACTACTTTCTCCCTCTCCTCTTGTGTGTAGCACTTTCTAATGTTTACGAGCATGGGTTAATTAAGACTCCCAATGTTTATTTTTTCATAGTCAGTAAACTGCTGATGTCCTTTAGAAGTTTTTGGACTTGATGTAACTATCATGTTTATCAAATAACTCTTCCAAACTTACCAACCTCTTAGGTATCTTATTACCTTCAGTTTTATGTAGCCATCATGATCCATTTCTTCTTTGTTATTTTCTTCATTTGGGGGCACACACTCTCTAGGAAGATTTCCACTTCCTTCAAAGTACAGTTGGTCAAAATTATCTCTGATTTCAAGGAAGGAAATAAAGTGTTGATCATCATTAAAGATCTACCAATTGTTTGCATTGTCAGGAACACTAGGCCTATGAATCATCTCAATGGTGGATTTATCTTGGGAGAAATCTAGATGAGGGATCAATAGAGACCCCGAGATAACCAAGGAATCATCCCCTGGTGTTTCTTTCCTTGGCATTGCTTCAATTGAAAATTCATCGAGGAACTGAATGGAATCCCAATACTGATTCCTGTAATGTTTCAACCTTCTATTATTCACTTGAAAGAGATCTCGACTGTTTTACAATCAGCTTTGCATCTCCATAAGCAAGAAGATTCTTGATCCCCATCTCCTTTTCCATACTTAAACCGACGATTAGAGCCTCATACTCAGCTATATTATTTTTGTTTTCGAATTGGAGCTTGAAGGAGAAAGGTTGAATTTTCCCTTCAAGAGAAATAAGCACCACACCAACTCCTGAACCAGTGAGGATCAGCTCCCATTAAATTCCAAAATCCAAATGCCATTATGATCTGAAGCACTTCCTTAGGATGGTTAGCCTCATCTTGTGACATGATCATGTAGTTACCATGACCAATGTCCTCATAAAGTATTTGTGCCTTTGGGTCATCTATTTTTTGCATGATTTATTCAGTTTCTTTCTAAGGCAGTAACTTCTTCATTTTCCCATTCACTGGAATATGAGCATGTGATCAATCCATCATGATTTATCCTCCAACATATTTGCAAAAATTTCTACTCAGCAACATGCCGTAGGAAGGGGGAATATCAACTACCAAAATGGTGGCTAAAAATATCTTCTCTGGCAAAGCAACAAAGGCTACTTGTGCATTCTTGATCCTTCCAACCAATGGCACTTCTCTACTTTCCATTGAGTAACATGAACCAAAAGTGTGGGTTAGGGTCAAGCCTAGGGCATGAGCTACCTTATCAAGAATCATGTTATCTGAAGCACTAGAATCAATAACACAATTGCTGAGTTTGTGGCCAACTATGAGGAGAGTGACATAAAATGGTTTGATCTTCTCATCAGATGAAGTGACTGCTGCCACAAGGCTTGGTTGGGATGAAGGAGAAGGAGTGGGAAAGAGACCTTTAGAACTAGGGGATGAAGGCTTGGATTTGGAGTTTACAAATTCTACCATCTTAGCAAAGGCCTTGGGATGGGTTTTGTACAATACAACTTCGAGATCCGGATCTTAGTTTTCTTGAGATGGTGAATAATGTCAAAAGAACTAGAGGTAGATGGAGCATCATTGATAGGAGTAGATGAAACTTTTGACTTATCAGCTCTATCATTTGAAGGGAAAGAATTTTTAGGAGTAGAAATAGAGGAGGAAGGAACATCAGAACCTACCTTGGGTGTGGAAGAAGTTGGAATAGGAGCTCCTCTCCTCGCAATCACTAGAATGGTTATAGGAGGCTCTTTAGATATTTTAGTAGGCTAAACCAATTTCTCCTTCTTGTTGTCTTGCTCACGAGTCATGCCGACATATGATTCATTGTTCATCTCTCAGTAACTATTTC
This sequence comes from Taxus wallichiana var. yunnanensis, assembly GCA_018340775.1. NCBI lineage: Eukaryota > Viridiplantae > Streptophyta > Pinopsida > Cupressales > Taxaceae > Taxus > Taxus wallichiana. The sequence continues at coordinate 163,046,191 of CM031236.1, forward strand.
TTTATAATCATCATCTTCATCTATAACTTCGGTGGTGATAAAATGGACATGATATCTACTCAACTCTTCTAATTCTTCATCGATTCCTCTTCATGTTCTTCACAGATGTCATTCTCCTCCTTGTCATTAGGCCCCAACACTTCACATGTTGCATTGACTAGAAATTTAATAGGTGGGCCTTCAATTTCCAATCTGGTCTGAGGAGAGGGCAACCGATTCCTGGGATTAAAGTTATTCCTAGGAACATCCTGTTAAGGAGCATCTTTGGGCTAACTACTTCTTAAGAGAAATGAGATCATTAGTAAGTTTCTTTACCAAACTGATCTACATTAGCTCCAAAATAAGATGTGTAAGAAGGAGATGGTTTGGATTTGGATGATTCTCTCCTTAGCTTGCGGACATGATCAAATCATCTTCAACACCGACAAAAATCTCTCGATCAACATCTAAAGTGGTAAGATTATCTCTTCTAAGGTCATAGCTCACTTCAGGTTGTTGGGCATTAAGGAAGAAACATTTATGAATCGATTCATAGGGCGTGTGTTTTGTGGGATCTTGTTTACAAGACTGTTGAATTTGGCCCCAAATTCCCTCATGGGCTCATGTGAATCTTTCTTAATTTGATAAACCGGGCGAAGAGGGCATGTACATCTCTCAATAGGTTTGAAACACCGCTCGACTTGGTCGTCATGGTGTTCCAATTGGTGATTGATCTAGCAAGGAGATGATAAAACCAATCAATAACATCTTTCAATGTCTCTACAAAAAGTATAACATAGATAGCCTCATGTTCAACTCGAGAACACCACAAGCAACAGTGAAGGCCACAATATGTTCATCTAGATGAACCTTCCCATCACCTCTAAATTTAGGGAAATTATTTCTATTTCCTCTAGGTAATTTATGCAATGGCTGGGGAAGAGCAAGAGGCCCAACCCTTTGGCTCCAAGGTAGAGGAGCTGCCATCCTTGGAAATATTGTTTGGAGAGGAACTGAAACATCGATGAGAATCAAAGGATGTAAATTAGGACTGATTTGATCTTAACGGATGTCACTCCCTTAAGTTTTGTCTGTAGCAGGAGGAGTGCTTACAGATCTTGTTACTCTTCTTTTTATTGATGAAGGGAGATAGAAACCTTGATAACCTAGAAGTTGGAAATGAGGGTCTTATTCCCTAAGGGTTCTTCTACCCCGAGTGTATCTTGGAGACGCGAGATCAAAGATGATCAATAAGTTGTTATTCAAAAGCGGAGTCCATTTCGCAATGAACTCATCAGCAAAGTCTCCAAAAACTGTTGGGTTTCAGAATGGAACAAGGCTAGAAATCATAGTCAAGGGACAAACAAGGCCCCCCTCTTTAATGGGAGAGGTTCCCTTATTGAAAGATGGAAAAAAAAATGTACAAATCTACAACTATCAATGTTTGGATCCTGGTATCCTGGAGTGTTTTCATACTCAAAAGATTATCAATCAGAAGGAATGGAAGAATAAAGAGATGGGATAAGGAAGAAAACAACAATGCTTTTAGGAAATATAGATAGCAGAGTATCTCCCTACTCACATTGAACCAAGAAAATATAGAAAAGGATCAATTACTTCACCATCAATGCAAATCTACAAACACAAAGTCCTAAAGATTACACAGACTAGAACAAAAGTTTCTATTGAATGCAAAACAAATGATCCATTGAATCAAGAAGAGACAGAGAGAGAAAATGGAGGAAAAACAAAGAAATAACTTTTGTATTGAATTACTTCTAAATTTACAACATTCCCGGAAACCTAGAATTCCCTCTTCCAGGGCAGAAATGTGTTTTTATAACAATTCGTATACATCCATACTTTGTCCCCAAGAAAAGAATATCAGAAAGGAATATCAGAAAGGAATAATGTTTATTGCAGATCCACTTTTGGAAAGTGACATGAAACAAACACACTCATGAAAACTAGAGGTTCAAAACGGCACATATTTCAGATATTCGAGCATGATTACTTAGCAGGGGGCATCTCATGATTTTCTTCTTTATGTGGTCCTACCATTTCCACCTTTTAACCACTTTCATAGCACTCAAGTGCTTACTGGTAAGTTTTTCCCCTTTTTATCACGTATGCCCAATAAACTTTGTTTTATGATAATCAAACTTTACATCTCTTTAAATTTATCAATTTGGCTCCTGCAACAAAACAAAAATGCATCTCATGAATAAATGACAAGGAAACAGAGAGAGAAGAAAGAATAATGGTTCAAATTTGCATTCTTGAAGCTCTAGTTCGTTAATGGTGTAAAAACCAGATGAATGCATTTGGCTATCTTTTCCCCATTTACCTTTAAATTTTTACCTTAGACGTGGCAAGACCCAAGAAACAATGGCCCTGGGGGAGAAATCTGGATTTCCTGACATTTGGGAGAAAAAGTGCAATTTCTCATTTTTCTCCACCCCTCCGCACCTCCACCAAAGGCCAGATATGTCGCACCTTCTGAGTGGCTGAGGAAATGTGGTTCAAATCTGCCATTTAAACTCTTTTTAACAAAAAGCTCAAATTCTAAAAACATCCGCCACTGTTGTTCCAATTTAATTCTTCAACGCGTGGCATCATGTGACTAGTTGTGGGAATGCGCTTCAGTTTTATACTTTATCCACTTTTGAAAAGGGGGAAAAAATACCAACTTTCCCCAAGAAGTCCATGCCCCTGTCATTGACTTTTCAATGTAGGCCATGTGTCTCTTTGTAGTTTTCATGCGGGCTTCAACTTAGAAAATATCCCTTCACATGAGCGGGGTTGCGGGTCATTTTAGAATTTTTTTCCCTTTGTGGAAACAAATATGAAATTCCTAAAGTCCTCTGCCATCCCGCCAAAGTGCATATGAGCTAAAAAACGACCATGTTTCCCTATTTCATTCTTCAATACATGGCATCACCTGATTGGTTGCAGGGATGTGCATCAATTTTATACTTTATCTATTTTGAAAAGGGGAAAAATTCCAACCTTTCCCCCAAAATTCCATGCCCCTGCCATTGAATTTTCAATGTAGGCCACGTGTCCCTTTCTAATACGCTACGGGCTTCAACTCAGAATTTATCCCTTCGCATGAGTGGGGCCGCAGTCATTTTAGAACTTTTCACCCTTTTTCGTAATGCCTTAGAGAATAAAATGGATCCATCACCCAGAACTTATACAAAAAATTCTCCAACCAATCGGGATCCACGGGGATATGAGGAAAATCTTTCGAGAAAGAATTTGACAGGGGAAAAGAACGTAGAAAATCACAGAGGATGGGAAAACACCATTTTTGCACCCGATGAATATTTTATTTCTACACAAGGTTAATATGCGAAGGATGCAAGTTTCCACGTCCTTCAAATGCATAAAATTAGATCATAAACCCCCTCATATCCATGAGAGATAGATAGAATGTTATAATGGCCGTAGACTGAGAAAATGCATAAAACATCGTGGGGGATAAAAATGAGCACTTGGGGGACTTGAAACATGAATTCCTCCATGGAAAGACTTCAATTTTCATGAAATTGGATTTGAAAAAGGGGGAAAATTGAGGGGACAACAACACTCAATGACAACTTCTAGCTTAGGTAAATAAGAGACCAAGTATGAGGTTTTCGTCATAGCCTATATGCTCAACGATGTCGTTATGAACCTAATTGTTTGGAATGACATTTTTAAACTTTATCTTGAGTATTTGGTCCCCTTCTAGGATTAGTAATTGTGTGTGTAGTAAGGATAATGTGTTCTCTTAAGTAGTACTCCTTGGGAAACCTACATTAAACATAGTGTAAAATCCTCTTGGACCGACATACATGTTGAGTGGTGAATATTTCCAACTAACCTTAAAAGTCACCTTTAAGAGTTGAGATCATAAATGAACTCAATACCCAATCTCATTTATCATTTGGGTTATACGATACAATATTAAGAGTTAATTTTGAAACTTAAAACCTTTTTAATTTATGATTAGTTTGTGGGAATGTAACCATAATACAATGTTCAAACCATCTTGTGGTGAGAAACGAGACCCACATTTTGTAAACTCTAATGTGAAACCTAACCCCTTAAGATGATGAACTACCCCATCTTTCTCTCCCACTAGTTCTATTAGGTAAGGTATGTCTGATGTGAAACTATGTGATCATGTTCTTAGAGACAAATCCCTTAAGACAAGGACTAGCAGTCTGATGAGGATGTAAATTCCATGTTGACAAATAGGCTACAAAATTCATTACAAAATGTATATGAACCTAGTTAGGGAGGAATAAAACCTCTTAAGTCAAACGTAAAATGATATTCAAGAAACCTAAACTAGAAACAAAATAAGGAAGTATGTTTCCATGTTAAGTGCCTTTGAATCCTTAACTAATTGTTGGAGCATAACTATAATACAACTATAATTGACGCTTGTCCTTGGGAAGTGTAATCGTGAGATGTTATTCCATGGTAAAGTGAAACATGATCTTCCTTGTAATGTGATTAAACCCTCTCGCTATGGATAAAGAACCTATTTCCTATAATAATTATTGTATACTAAATACCCTATAAATTTATAAATGAGTAAACGTAACACAACCATAAATCCTCAAAAAAACAAAAAGTGACCTTGTTATGCATTGGGTTTTTTTCATGTTGTCTATGTGGGTTAATGTTTGTGTAAAAATATCGTGGGTTTTGCGTTTTCCTAAGTGATCTCCTATAGTGTCTTGTAAAATTCAATGTAAGTAAAAAAAATTATTCCAAAGTATTTTTTTTGTTGTTTTTGTTTGTGTAAAATGTAGGTGTTACAGAACCAGGATTCTCTCGAAGAGATATCCCATTTCACTATGTCCCACACTCGGGATAGCTCAATTTTATGGAATCATGAAAAATTACCCATCAATAATCGAATCATTCAGGGGTGATGTGATTTCCCATTTATAGGGCATGGAAACTAAATTCATGTGGTATTCCAAACACCTAATGATGGAAGCTAAAAAAAATGTTTCTATAAAACCAAAGCCCCTCATGAAACGCTCTCTACATTTCCAAATCATTTGAGAAGCTAAAGAGAAAACCTTCTCCCGCAAGAGCTCGTACTTCAACTTTGGAGAACCATTTTCTTCTACTCCACGCCCTCAAAAAGTCTATATTCATTCGTAATCATGTAAACCTCCCTACGAATGCATATTAAATATCTCATTAGCTCACAATAATGAATTTTCGAATTTCCGGTTGTGTTTTTGCATCCTTCCATGAAGGGATGAGATAGGAGGCTCTCGATTTTCCTCCCCAAACAACTTTTTCATGCAAGTGTTGCCTCCTTTCATTGCAATCACGATCGCAAATTTTAAATATCCCCAAAAAAATTTATAATATTTAAATATAAGTCATATGCACGTTTTAAAAATCCTTTCTTCATCGCTTAAAAAACGTGTGATGAGAAATTCCATAATATGTGTTTAGATGACAAGACGATTGAAAATCCATTTTCAAGAATTTTCGCTATAGGAAGGCTTAACACCAAATTATATTTTTATCCTAAAATAGACAAATTTTTATTGTAGTTGCATGCTCGCATCGAGATGAATAATGCATTAGATTATAGTATGGTGACAAATTGACCCCAAATTTCTTCTGTCAGAATTTGAAAACATTAAGAAGAATTCTAATGAGTCAATACATGATTTCAACGCAAGGTTTAATAAGACCTTGAGAAGATTTCTGTTAGGATAAGGCCATGTGATGAATCATGTTTGATCAAATATTCAGATGCATTTGATAAAAAAGTTGTTTACTACTTGGGGGAAAAAACCCCTACTAATTTGAGGCAGGCCTTCACCATGGCTCTGCAAATAGAGAACAACATCAAGGTAATTGGAAAACCTCCGAAAAGGGAGGGTGTAAAACTAATTAACCCGCAAAAGCATCAAACAAGTAAGGCTACTGATTTGGAGGAATTTGTGAAAACTTTGTGTGGGTCATCAAAGAAATTTCCTACAAACTAGCCTAGGCTGAGAAAGGAATTTGGAAGAGCTCACAAGGTCAACACAAGCAGCAACGCCAAGATAGGTTCACAAATCACCAAAGATCTGATGATAGAGGCAAGGGACCTGTTGGATTTGGAAATAAATAGTCCCAAGCTAAGGAAAACATAATGGTGCCTAATCCTTTAGATGCCAAATTTTTTATTGTGGAGGAGACAGATGTCATTGATGGTGTGAGAGATGTTTCATGCCCCATGCTACATGTGAGGTAGACCAATAAGAATTTGAGGACGCAACAGATGGTGAAATTGATGATGATGTTTACATGATGGAGATCCCCGCAAGTTCACTAAGGGAAACAAATTCAATTGAGGTAATAATTGCTAGACCTGTTACTAATTTTTTGGATTACATCCACCGGATACCTCTTCTTCCTCCCTCGCATACTTTAGAAGTAGACACTGTACAAGATTTTGAATTGATCACTAATGATTTTGAATACCTGAGGGCATTAATGATTGAAAATTATGATGGAGGATTTCCTTCAGAAGAAGATAGGTAGCTATTAATGAATGTTGTAGTTGCCCAAGAAAAGGAGCACAATACCATAAGTAAAGCTACCAAGGGGCCACAAGCCAAGTCAAAATTTCCATTTCTTACCAAAGAAACCCCAAATAAAAATGCATCGAAGATAGCTTGTTTCCCCAAGAAAAACCTGTGTTCCTCCCCATGCCCAAACTGAAAAGAATCCCATTCCATCTGATGAATTTTCCAATCTTTCTCCTAGTGCTGCTTTACCCAAATTTGTTCCATATGACATTTCCCAAGTTTTGAGTCAAATCAAAATTCCTATCCCAGTTGTTGAGCTGCTTAGGATCCCTGAGCACAAGAAGAGGGCTTTTGAATACTTAGGATTCAAAGAGGAAGAGATCACATAGGACAGAGATGTAAACAAGGTTGGGATTCCCCTTACTGTTGTAGTGTTGGAAAATCCACAAGTGTTGGAAGAGCTGGGGGAACCACCAGAGGTTTATTTAGGAACTTCTTTGGTTAAATCCCAGCTGAATGTGGATCCATTCTTCACTACCCTGGTTATCAAAGACAAGTTGTTACATAACTGTATGTTTGATTCTGGAGCTTCATGTAATGTCATGCCTCTTGAGGTCATGAATGAATTAGGTATCAAAGTAACAACAGCATATGGGAAGTGCACTGCCATGGAATCTAGAGAGGTTCCAATGGTGGGATGTGTCAAAGATCTGGTTGTGCAACTTGCATCTTATCCTGGAAGGAACTTAAAACTTGATGTGGTGATTGTTGACTACCCTGCCAAGTGGGGGATGTTGTTGTCAAGAAAGTGGGCAACAAGTGTTGGTGGTAGTGTGCAAATGGACATGTCTTATGCCACTATCCCCATTGAAGGAAACTTGGTGAAATTATATGGAGAGAAGAAGATGTTGTACTTGATTGAAGACCCAAGCAATGCATCTTATGAAGTTTTGCAAGCAGATGTTGATCTTAACAACTTTGTGAGTTTTGTGGATTTCAAGGAGTATGAAAGTGTTGAAAATAGAACTCCTAAGTATGTTGTTTTTCTGGGAATTTGGTCTACGATTCAGCCTTGAAAAATGTTAAAGAATTTGACTTAAACAAAATGGAGGAGCTTCAAAGAAAATGGATGGTTTACAAACTGAACAAAGAAGAAAAAGAGGTATATTTCAGTTGATGAAAACATATCAGAACCTCTTGGCATGGTCATATCTAGGATGGTAGGCGCTTGAAATTTTTCCTTGATTGTTTTCTCTAAATCAGGGTAAACATATTTTATATAGTGTATAGCTACTTGTTTGTTTCCTATTTTTTGTGTTTTTGCTCGTTCTGGTCCTTGGTGACCTATTTTTGTTGGTTTCTCTTCTTCATTTTTGGGAGATGGCTCTCTTTATTTGTTCGTAAGCTGACTTTGTTTCCAATGGATTATTTGGAAATTGGTCTACCTTTGTTCTTGTGGCACTCGCAGGGAGTGCCCATCCCCGAGTCGGAGCCGATGTTGGTGCTCAGATTTGTCTCACCCCATTTGCCACTATTTTCATCTGATCTGCATGTTCTGAAACATTTTGTCTCTCGATGTGGGTGTTCTGAAACCCTCTACCTCCATTAAAAATGCTTCGAGTTGTTTGCAAAATCCATTGTCATGTCCCTCCTTAAAGAAGTCTCCGAGTCCGCCTAATTTCTTCAAAATCTCTTCAAAACGTGCTCTACCATTTTTCCTATTTTTCCTCAACCATGGAAGCTCAAGAATGGTTGATTTATATTTTTATGCCTTTGAAAATCCAAATCCATGGTTGAAAATATGCTCGGAACCATGATTCACTTGTTTTTGTTTCAAAAGATTTTCATCCTTAGTGAAAAATCGGGTTAAGGTGTGAATGGCAATTTTTGTATTTGACGGTCTAATGGGTGTATTTTTCCTATCAAAGTTATTCCTTAGTGTTCGGAGGTCACGTGGCTTCCTTTGGTTAGTAAGGAAATGGTAGGAAAATGCTTTATCGCTTTTCATTTTTTTGGCAAAAAGGAAAATTTAGTCTCGTAGCCCCACTCAAATCTAATTGGTTCTTTTAGTGTTGATGTGGCTTCTTCTAATGGAATAGGGCATGACAGTTTGTTTTTTCAACTTGTTCTTTTTGGCTACTTTGGCAAAAAGGTTTGAACCCACCCCGTGGCCCTTCTAGGCTTTGATTAAAGAAAATTTTAAAGTGGCAGGGAAAAAGTCTCACTTTGACCCCGTAGGAGGACACGTGGCAAAGCTAATGGTAGAGATGTGGGCCTTTGGAGGTAAGTTGGATGTTTTCCCTTTTGGAAAAATGGAGTAAAATTCTAAATGGAAGCATGCCCCCGCCAAATCATTTTGAAGCCTTAAGGTTTTTGAAGTTGCACCATAATGACACATGGCAAGCCCGCGCTCATCCAAGGTCTCAACTTTTGGGGAACATCTCAAGATGCGCCATTGTGACATGTAGCAGTTTGAAAAGTCAAAGGGGTGGGGAAGTAGACCATTGGAGGTAACTTGGATTTTTTGCCTCTTGTCATCAAAAGGATTAAAATCTCAAAATGGCCTATAAGCCCGATAAGAAGGAGGTCAAAGTTGGCATTGAAAATGTCAAAAGGTGGGGAGGTGGGCCATCGAGGGAAACTTGGATTTTTTCCCTTGATATTCAAATGACTAAAATCATCAAAATGACCCGCATGGGCCGATAGATAAAAGTCAAAACTTTCTCCAGTCAATGACGGAGGTGCAGACCTTCGGAGGAAAATTGGAAAATTTTCCTTTTGTGGAAAAGGAGTTAAAAGTGAAAAGGGAAGTGTGGTTCTAATGGGACCCACATTGGGACATGTGTCAAGCCCATTTTTCAAGGGCAGAGCTGTGGGGAAAACTTGGAAAATTTTCCCTTTTCCAAAAAAAGAGATGAAATACTATAATTTGGCCGTGGTTTGTTTAGGACCCACCTTAGGACACATGTTAGGATCATTTCTCAAGGGTGGAGGTGCGGAGAAAAATGTGAAAAATTTACATTTTTCCAAAAGTTGTAAAAGGAAAAAAGGGAACCCGTAGGCCCGCTCTAAAATTAGATCTCCCATGTGGACAGTCCAAATTCAAAGTAGGAATCAACGGCAGCTATGCATTTGTGTCTAATTTTTCCACCATTTTCACTCTAGAGCTCCTGGGGATGTATTCTTGTGGTTTTTTATCATTTCTTGGAGTCTCCTGCATGCCAAATGAAGAGGAACATTAATCTGGCATCTTGGTTTGGTGGGGAAGGTCTGTAAATGTCTCTCACCATTAATATGCAATCTGACTATCAGATTCGGCCCGATTTTTCTTTCCTTGGCACGCAAACATCCTATTCATAATCCAGGTTTGGTGAGAAAAATCCGGGGACGTCTTTTACCATTAAGATGAGACCTGACCTTTTGGGCTCGATCTGATCTTCCATTTCTTCTCCCCGGGCACACAAAGAACCAGATTGGAGAATAGGGGTGGAAGTGGTTGGCGAATAGAAGGAAGAGTGATTTGCTAGAGGAAGGAGTTGAATGTGGGATATTTTTGAAGAGATCTTCCCCCTTGGGCACTGGCGACTTTTTACAGATTTGATTCTGGGAATCACAATCGTGATCATGGCAAAGAACGGTGGCACTCAATGTCTGGATTTTTGGGGAAAAGGCTCTGTTGTAAATTTTATAAATGACACAAATTTATCATGTAAATGGTTGGAGTGTTAGGGGTCGGGACTGATTTTTCTAATAGAAAAAAGGCTTGATAGAGCCCATCTTTTTTGAGAAGCTTTGTATATCTCTTTTGTATTGAATTTGATCATGTCAAGGTGGTTGCAAGCATACAACCATTGAAAAGCTCTAAGATTGTTCTAGAAACTTTCCCCTGCTGATAAATTTAATCAAACTTGAGTTATTTTGTGTGGATCTTATGCAAAATGTGTTTGTTTTACTTCTGAATGTCTGCAAATAGTTTTTCTTGTTCTGTTGCAATCTTGTATCAAAATATATCTCAATCACATAGGTCTCAATCCTTGTGATAGTTTAGTGGCATTTGCAATTTCATTTCTCAGAATAGCTTTCATCTGGGAGTGAAATAAATGATTTAAAATCACTTTTCTCTCATCTGTTGATAGAGATTGTCTGTAAGCCTTTGGGTGTACCTTAGGTGTGATTGGGCTCAGATCTTGATGTTTTGATGGGATTTCCAACTCGAGCCTTCATGTTAGAACCTCATAGATTGTGTGAAAAAGTGCTAATTTGGGCCTCCATTGAAGCACATATTCTGGTTAAAGAAACATTTTAACTACTCTATGGCATTCTATTGGTTTAGTCTTCCATTTTGCAAAAGCTCTCAAGGATCTGGTGAATCAAGTTCATCCTACCTCACCTCCCACCAAAATCCATCTAAAAAAACTAATCCTACCCATACTACCCCTGTTTGTCATGTGTGTATACAAATGCACAAATTTTACTACCAAAACATGTAGAAACAATCAGGATTCCAAATGTCTTTAGTAGCTTGAACCTTTCCTAGAGAATATCTCCACTATCTAGAGTGACAACTCATGAGAGTTATATTTTGTTGCATTGATCATATTTTCTTCAAGGTCTCCTTAACAACTTCATTAGGAAGGATATCTCCATCTCCTCCATAAACAACAGGCTACAAAAGGGTTCTCTTACCTTGGTTGAAAGGCACAACCTAAAATAGTGAGGATAGATCAAATCCTCTTAAGGTGCTACCCACTCCTTTTCAAATCCTGAGTGCTAAAAGGTTAGATAGACTACTTCCCTAGCTACAAAATGACATACATAATTATCTATCTGCCTCTGAGCATCCTATCAAATCCATGATGTTGCTTGGCCTTTGAAGGAGATTAAATTTGGGTACTAACAGGTTCAAATTAAATATAGTTTTTGTTGTGTGGTAGAAGTAAAGATATTTCAATTGAGGGGAATTTAATGTTGGTCGAGGGATAGTTTGTTAAAATATTTTGAAACATAATCATGAATTGTAATCATGCAATGTGTATTATAAAGTTGTAGTGTAAATGTAACTCGATTACAAATTTTAATGAACGTGTTATATTAAAAATTTAAATAAAGTGTCCTATAGAGGAGGATGTTGGTCCTATTTTTGTTTAGTGGGTGACCCATAAATTCTTTTTAAAAGATATTTAGAATCTTTTCCTTAAAATAAGGAGCAAAATTTTTTGAAGAGGAGAGTTTATGGAAGTGGTTGCTTGGGAGATTAGCTCCTAAATTTTCTTCCTTGAGATGGAGAGTAATTTCAAGAATATTTATACTAAAAATAGTCTCATGATATAAAAAAATTCAGAATATGTTACATTTTTAAGGTTGATATTTCAATATATTATATTTTAGTTTACAATAAAATTTAAAAGCAAATATATTTGTTTATAAATTGATATTCAACATAATATACTTTGACAATATGGAGGTAGGTTGAGAAAAATTCAAACTCACGCCCATCCATATTATCAAAATATATCATACCAAATGAAAATTTATATAATTACACCGATAGGAATTCCATTTTATAGGAAAGTGAATGACTTATGTCACATTCGTAGTCAATTGAATGTTTGAATTCTTTATTTAGTACATGCGATGAAGCACAGATGGAATCGAACTCTATGGTTTCTAACAAATGCATTGGTCTCAATTTAAAATCAATTTGAAGCAACGAAACAAGAATAAAGTACTTGTATTATCATGCAAGGAAAATGATAGGTCAGTAAGGCCATGTGGGATGTGTCCTCTCCATGTTCTGCTTTTGGTTTTTAAAAGTTCTTAACCCGATTGGTGGGTTTTTTTTGAAATGGGTTTATTTTCCCACTTAATTTTTTTTTGTTAAATACTTGGGGCTAAATAAATATAAGGTTTGAAAATTTAGTTAATTTTAGGGCCACACATTTATCTCCATGTGAAAGGCCAATTTAACCCATAATGGCACTAGTTTTGGGACAACTATTAGCAAGATCTCAATTATCATAGTTCCCGTATTGTCTTGTTTATTCACAATCACCCCTTTAGCATGTAGAAGGAAAAATATGTAGACTACCAACCCGGCTTGCATGTATCCATCCCAACTTGTTGTCCCTATTGGACTAGCACTAGAAAATAATTTAATGTGTAAATTTAATGGTAATTGGATAGTTACAACTAGTGCATAGGTCTGCCCTCAAATCGAAATATTTCGCACCGAGTAGACAACAATGTATCGATTGGTATTGTACCTCTCTCCTTTGATTCTCGTGGGTCAAAATCTTTCACACCTACATTTTCTTCATGGCCCTCAGCTCTATTGGATACCATTAATAGCTTCTATACATTCGGTTGTGTCTCAACATCTTTTAGTATCTTTCAATAGATTCACGGGCCAATTATCATCAGTGTAGAGTTGGTTGAATCATTTTTTTTTGGAAAATCAAGAACATACTTGTGCATTTTTAGGAGCTTTTGGAATTCATTGAAGCAACCACACATATTATATCAATGTCAATTTCGATAGCATTAAGAAGAATAATGTTATTGATATGTTGAGGATAACAAATTTCAACAAAAGTCATAAGATTCAAAGCTTCTTAGCAGGATTCGATAGCTTTTACAATCTAATCAACCCCCTATAGAAAGGAAAGAGTATCATGATTGTATTTAGCAAGGAGAGTGTTTTCATCCTCATGTAGTTTTCATCTAGATCTGGGAAATGTTCTACAACATCCTACAACCATTCGAGTTGATCTACAAACTTTCCACCACCATCAAAATCTTGATAATGAGATCTAATCAGTGTGATTAGATCCTTGCAGTTGCAACCTTTCTTTTTATTTTTATTGGAGTGAATCTTTGCTGCTTCATAGATTCCTCATTGGCTACCCACAATTTTTTCAAATTTTCTCGAGGCATACATACTTGCTCCAATATTACTGTATTGTAATGATCCATAAATTCTTTGTCCATGTGAAATGATTTTGTTTGATAGGTGAACAATAATTTCCTGTTCTCTCTAAAAACATATGAAAAATTTTAAACAGAACAACAATTATAAGATAAATAAACATCATTTGCTAAAGTAGAGAATATCAACTAATATGCAAGGAATAGACGGCTTATGTGTATGTAAAAGCCCTATGCTGTTTAGTACTATACTCATGTGACGGAGAAATACATTTCTATTTCTTGGTATGATTTTCCACAAATTGAAGTCGATTATATATTTGGGAAACTAATTCACTCTTATTTACAAATTGTCTTCGAGTTTTATTCTACCGTTGTGTGTTGCAGGAAATGGCCATATCACGTTCTATAACAAGTGAAAAATATAGTTTATGCCAGCAAGAGGAACTTTCAATATGGTATTAGCATTTTCATAAATCGTAATACATTTCATTTTTAATATTTGTTTTATTTTCAAATTGTATTATGCCTTCACGAGTTGAAAATAGGGTTTGTAGGTGAATAAGGTTTGGGAGTTTATAATTGTGAGTTTTTATCGTGTTGCAGGGTGGGTTCTGTCATTAGTTGAATCTTTTTGTTTTGTTCCCACTTGGAAAAGTGGATTTTTAACTGAGCATAACACCTTCTGTAGTTGGGATTTCACTAGTTCTCATTTTGTGCTTGTAGGTGGGCTTGACACTAATTGAAATGCTTCGTTATTTGAGTATGCAGGAAACCTTGGCAAAAGAGTAAAGAACAACCTATCCGACCCCTGCAAATGGTTGGACGTTGATATTTATGAGTCATTTTTTTATAGCTTCTTGGATCTTTTCTAGTCAAAACCTCAACCTAAAATATTCCAAAACAATTGACCAGAAAGTGCATCCACGAGGTTAGGATAAGGTGCTTTCACATTTCATTAGTCTCAGAAGAATCAAGAATACTTTGAGGATCAATGTGCTTGGAAAATGATTTTTAATGGTTTTAGGGTTTAGGGTGGAAGAGACAGACATATCAATGCATGATGTGTTTCAGCAGGAGTTGTACAAATTATTGGGGAATCCTGCAAGGTTCCTAGATAGTTGAATTGGCTAAATTGTTTGGAGGGATTTACTGTAAATACTTACTTTCAACTCTGTTATGGGTGTGGTGAATTAAGGTTTATTCCTTGTATTGATTGTCATGGAAGCCATAAGGTTTCCAAGGAAGATGAGAATTTCATGATGATTATGTGTTTACAATGTAATGAGAAAGGGGTTCATATAGTTCCCTAAATACTGCTCCTGAGAAGGCTTTTGTTAAAACTTCCTTTACTAGTGTAATTATATTAATATTCATTAATGTTAAAGGTACTGGATGTGATGTGCAACTCTGTTTTGTGCTTCAAGACATTGGATTTGTTGTTTCTTCTCATACATCTTTTCCTAAGAAGTCAAAAACACACAATAGATCAGACTTGTTTGTTCTACTTTTTACCCTTTTTAACATTTTAAAGATAAATGAATATAGGATAAGGGAGGAGATACTTAGGTGCCTCCTTTGGGTATCCTATGTATTCTATTTTTTATGGCCATTGACAAGTTTTGGTCTGCAACATTTCCTATTTATCATAGGACTAATATTAATGTATCTGTATATACTAAATACATTTTTGTTCTAATTCATATATCACAAATTTTAAAGGAAAAATCATGGTGTTCTACCCACGTAAATTTTAACTTGTTTGTTATGAGAAACTACAAATTATTTTGTTTTGAAATACATATTTGATAAGGAACAAATGAATTGATTTCTCCATTTCACTTTTAATTGACACTTACCTTATCCTTTCTTTTGATTGTGCACAAAAATATTTATAATATCTTCTTAATTTGGGTAATTTACTCTGCAAAAAACTGCATTTTATGGTTTATCTTTTGTTAATAAAGGTTTGTATGGTGATTTTGTATGTCTTGCTATAACGTAGAGGAATAGTTTATTTGGGGGATATTTATAAGTGAAGATGATCACCAAAACTCCCTAAACTATTAAATTTCTAAATATCATTCTAAGAGTGTTCGTAGATATAAAGAACGTGAAAATAGAGCTCGTATGTGCAAGATATCGTCTGCTGAATTGTTCATCCAACAAGAAAAAATCAAAGACTTGGGCAGGGTCTACAAACTAGAATGCGTGCACATCTACCAAGTAGACGAATCATATTATAACAAGTGGAATAATGGTATGAAGAGTAAAAATTTGGTTTATAATGTTGGTCTTCGACACTCGATTGCAGCAGGTGGGCCTCGCTATTTGTTGGTTGGGGGCCCTCATCTAGGGTCGACACACTTTTTTCATGAGGGGTGCCTTGGTCTCTTATTTATATTACTATTGTAGTGAAATTGTATATATATGTAATGTTATGCCTCTACCTACCGCATGTGGGATTTTCATTGCGGGTAGGTTGAAATTATTTTCATTGTGTCAAGACCGAGTTAACTCAAAGAACTCGATGATTTGGGAATTGATTAGCGTTGCATTGTATATGGATCGAGCTATGGAGCCAACTTGACGAGGTGGTCAAATCTCCACCGTTTGGCATTAAATTCTAACAACTCGACAAAATCAACTCAACTCCCACGCTATATACTTTGTGAGTTAAATGTTTATCATATTAACATAACATAAAGGATTAACCTACATGGCCACTTGATACGTGGCAAGGATAAATCCATAACAAACCGAGTGGATCACTATGTCATAGCCTATATGGTGATTCAACAGCCACAAACCACCTCTATGGCTAACCAACTTAATCCACAATGCGCCATCCACCACCCATGTGGCGCATTGTAATTCCGATCGACCCATGGCAGATTCACATTATACTTCGCCACATACACGTCAAAGTGTGATCGAAGCCATAAGTTAATAGGTCAAAGTGTGATTGAAGCCATAAGTTAATAGGTCAACATACTTATTTTTAAATGTCAAAGAAACCCCCACTGGGTGCATGTGGGATTTTATCACCCAATGTGTAAACCGTCGACACCGAAGGAGGAGGTTTCGGTCGAACTTGTGACCCATGAGTTACAAAATATCCAGCTCGCCAATGAGGCATGGGGATTCAATGTTGTATAAAAATGGCTCGACTATATTTATAAAAGACATTTTCCAAGACTGTGAAAAGGGAATAACAAGAAGTTTACATAAATATTGATTTTATCACCCAATGTGTAAACCGTCGACACCGAAGGAGGAGGTTTGGCCGAACTTGTGACCCATGAGTTACAAAATATCCAAATTTCGCCAATGAGGCATGGGGATTCAATGTTGTATAAAAATGGCTCGACTATATTTATAAAAGACATTTTCCAAGACCTGTGAAAAGGGAATAACAAGAAGTTTACATAAATATTGATTTTAGAGGAACTTAGAGTCATTTTGGGACTTCGGCCGTAATCGTAGAGTTGCTCACAATTCAAAGAGAAAGAAGATATTGTGTCTTTATTTATCCATGAAGCTCTCTAATTTTCTTTCTCGGAAGTGTTTTTGATGCTATTTCATGGAGAACGCACTTTGGAGATATTTCAGAGCCGTCGATTGATTTGGTAATGCATTTTTGACATTTTGAATATTTTTAAAATCTGAATCAGCTCAAAAATGTAGGTGGCAATCATCTATCAGTCATTTTAAAGGTAAAATTATACTTCAATAATTGATAATAAATAGATCAATTCACATTTACATCAATCTAGAGACATAACCCATATGGGTGAACTCCGTCAACAATTTTTTTGGGTTTGAGATGATTATTTTATTATTGTTTATTATCATATTTTAAATTTAAATAAGGGAATGGATAATTGATTAAGCAAGGAAATTAATTGGAAAAACAAATTAACCTCAATTATTTATCCACAACAAACAAATGTATGTACAAGTCAATTATGGATTATCAAAAACAAAGTTGATATCCATAATTAATAAGCTTGTGATTAGATTTGGGGGATGATAAAATAGTGGTTAATGATTTTTAATTTATTTCTCCGAATCATAAAAAGTTCATATTAAAAATAAAATCGATATTAGAAAGGGTTCATCGAGAACAATTGCTTTAAACATATTCAAAATTAAACTCATTTCTATTTAAAAATATATTTTTCAGATTTAAATCAAAATTTTAATGCCTAGTAAAATTTTTTAAAATAGTACCCATGGGGTAAAAACTCTTTAAAAATCATGTTTTGGTATCGAGCGTTTAGCATAGTTTGTTCTTTCAGTTGAATTTGATTTCAGTTTGGTTTTACAATTTTGAACTTGTTGATCTTTTCATTTAAAGTGTGTAGTGTTTTGGGATGTACAGTGTGTAGAAAACCAAGGGAAACATGTGAAACAATGCAAATCTTGATGATATTGAGCCATTCAATCATTTGATTCATGAAGAAACTCCATTCGTGAGATGACAATTGTTCTCCCTCGAGGAACAGATTGCTGACCCGAAAAAATAGCTTGAATCTAGGGATGAAATCTGATCAGACATAAGATGGTGAACCAAATGAAGAGGTATTGTACGATGGAAAAGTGACAAGCGAGCATGGGAATCTACAAGTAACTCTTCCTCGCACCCAACCTCCCGAGGTCGTGTCGAGATAGCCGGTGGGGATGGAATATACGTGGGGTATAGGCAAACTAGTTAGGTAATCTTATATCTTCGACACGCACTAATGGAATCTGTGAATCTAAGGAAAAGAAGGCCCTCCTAACTTGAACTAGTGTGATAGATCAATCGGCAAGGATGACTGCTCGAAGGCTCCAATCAATATCGAGCTCTGGTGTGATCTAATCTATAGGTTGTGGGATATGGGGAAAATGACCTGGAATTGTTTCGTGTATATCTCCAGATAGGGTCATAAGATGGATGATGGGTATAGTGGATTCTATGGTCGATTCTCCGGTCTAGTCCAGAAATCCTTAGCTTCGTTAGTTGTTATATCTAACAAGGATAAATGTGTGATAATGGTTGGTGGAAGTGGTGTGGATCTAAATACTAATGTGCGTAAACCAACATCAATGTGAGCTTGACCTGTGGACTCATTGGGTTGTGGTATTTATGGATCACAATCGTAGATTCATGGTTGTTGTGGACCTCCTATGGTCATATAAGGAATCAATCCCTAATCCCTAATATCCAATAGTCGTATGCCTTTTCGGCCTCTATATTTAGAACTACAAGTTGTGTAATCTTCTCAGAGTACCTTACAGGCGTTCTGACACCCTGAATTCTTAGGCTAGTGTCTATGTCAGTGAGAATGTCTCATGCATCTGGTTGTGGGACCAAAGGGTCACAACCGAGTGTTTTCTCTCTTTCAAGCCCTTCTACAGTCTTCCAGATATTTATCTAGAGTAATCTGTAGTTTGGCTGGTTTAACCAAAACGTGTGTGCTTGGTCGTATTCTATGTTTAACCCTCTGAACTATGAGCTGATCTGTTGTAAGTCTACTATTGTTCATAAGACTTGGATTCTAAGATTCTGATCTATATCAGTTATTGTTGTAACAAGATTAGGTTAAGGCATGATTGGCTCGAATACGTATTCTCTAGGCTCCCTAGGTCCCGTGATTTTCATACAAAAGGAAATGATATAAATCTAACTAATGAAAGGATAAACTAACCATGCAAGATATATCTATTTTATATTTAACTTCTATTTTTTTATTTTCTCAAGAACTATTTGAATGATCCTGCAAGAGCAACTATTTAAGATATCTAGAAATTGACAACTAAACTAATAACAAAATTAAAACAAACAAAGCAACCGAGTATAGCTACTTGCCTGTGCAGTTGTAAATCTATTCTAAATAACCAGATAACTGATCTAATCTATTTGAAAGACTCTCGATCCTACCTCAGAAGTGAGGAGTGAATCATAGTTTCTCAGAAACTATCAATCCCCACAAGCTTCCCCAGCAATATCAAAAGTGATATTAACTGAAATGAAATGATTGACTACTCTATTTGATATGTTTTAACTAGAACTTCAAAGCTTGAACTCGGATTTTGCAGTAGCAGTGGTGAATCCTAGTTGTGTGTGGCTTTGATCCTCAAGCGGTGTGATCTCCTTGTTCCTTCATGCTCACGTGGATCCAAAAAGCATGTGATGTTAGCATCAATAGAAGTTGGTATAAAAATAATGTCACTAGGATGCAAACTGAATACAATGCGAGTAGGAGAGGGATAGTACAAGAGAACAGAGCTTGACTTATGTAATTCCTAGCGGGATTTATTGTGAGTCATACAACATAAAACATCCAGAACCTAAAACTATCCTTTTTGACAAACAAAACCTGCAACTTTAATGGCTTCCTACTGAAAATTAAACTATCCTACTCTAATTGATTGCATGAAACAGTAACAACACTAGCACAAGAAGATTATGTGGCTTCCTAATAGCAAGACAACACTAACTATGCATGTAATAAATAAAACTATGAATTCCTAAGCAAAACTGAAAGACTAAGCTATGAAATGAGAAAATGAGAGGCAAATTTGAGGGGCCATTTGCTTGAGCACAAGCCAGCTATTTATAGAATTCCCATTTACCCAAAGGTGAAAACCAAATTGAACTCTTTAACCATAAACAATGCAAAAACACTATTCTAGGGAACCAGAATCATAAATACAAGCAAAGGCGGTGAAAAAAGCTGGTAAACGTTGAATTTTTACGTGAGTCACATTAAAAAGAACATTCTGGAAAACACATGAAGGACCACCACCCTGAGTAGGGTGGCGAAGCACAGGATCGCCACCTCGCTCGGGTGGCGAGGCCACAAGACCACCGCCAGGGGTGGTGATTTAGAATCGAAGACCAAAATGTAAAGAAAAAGAGGGGAGAAGAGAAAAAAAAAGTACCTAGGGGATAAGTGGGACATGTGGGATGTTAACGCATACTTGGAGAGCTTTTCGGATCCCGAACACCTTGCGAGGAGACTCTGTATCATCATTGGGGCACGTGTTACGTTGTTCCGGCGGTGTAGTACCCTACAATTTTGGGTACGTATAAGTACCTTCCAATATAGATGCATCCACTATGACAGAAGAATGCATTGTAAGTATTGCACCACATAATTCCTCTTCCCATACATAATTGGATTCAGGTAATGTTCTAGGTGATTTTGAAAAGAACACAAAGGGAATAAGATCTAAAATGTTAATTAAAATGGGATTTAATTCAAATGGAATTTGTAAGGATAATCAAGACATATCTAACCCCATACCATTTGAAGAATGACATCATTTTGTAGGTTTGGGTTATGCTAATGAAGGAAAAATGGAAAATGTAGAAGGATCCAAAACCGATGAAAGAAGACAAAATTATAACAAGAATTGAATTTCCCATTAGTATTTGATGAGAAAATACAAAGATGGATCTGGTAATAAATCAAAAAAGGAGGTATTGATATTCCGCCACCTCATGTTTACCATAACCATAAGGGAAATGGTAAGAATATTTATCCATTATCTACATTTGAGAAATTTAGCAATGATTTGTAGAAAGTGTGGTATAGCTATCCATGCAAGTTTTGTGGGATGTCTAACCATTGTGTAGCCAATTACGAGAAAATGAAAATCTTTATTCAAAAATATTAAAAGAAATCACTCTCCTAAATATGGCTATGAGAGAAGCAATTTAGGTAAGTTTCCTAAAAATGTGGATAAGAAATTTTAAGTAATCACTGTAACAAGATAGGTCATGAAATTGATAAATGTTTGCAGCTTCCTCCTACACAAAACTAGAAAATATTTAGCAAGGAAAGCACTATTAAACCAACAACCTTCAAACTCGACCCTCGCAATGGTTTAGGTAAATATCGAAAAAGTTAACCACCCAATAAAGAAAATGTAATTCAAATGGTGGGTAAAACATTTCTCATTTATATGTTTGCATAATCGTGATGGTTGATTGGTGTGTAAATTATCAAAGTATTTTTTGGGACTCTTGTTGATATGATAAAAGGAAATGTTTCCCATATATTTTTAGCTTTGATGTTGATGAAGTAACCTGAAGGGAAAATCTAGGTGATAGGTTTATCATACTTTTTGAAAACTTCATTTTTTTATTTTGACAAAGCAGCATGTACAAATCTTTCTTATGGGCATGGTCAATGATTATTGTATCTATGTTTGGAAAAAATGTATTCAATGTATATTTTTATGCAAATGTATCAAGTGGCACTATTTGTATGTGTAGCAATTATACAAAATATTGGTATCCATGCATGATGTTTGCACATTTTATAAGTCTTAATTTTAGGATTTGATATTTGTAATCACAAACATGATTACTATTAGTGTAAAATCACAGCACCCCCAAATGGCCTCAGATCTGAAATGGGGCATTTGGTGTGATTGTACAACATTGGACCATCTCTAAAGCTGTGGGACTTGCAAAACTTCAGATGGACCTTCAAAGAAGTCTGGTTCCTGCTTCCTAAACTACCTGCCACAAGCTACTCAACCTGCAAGAAAACCTAATCTATTCTAATCTAGCCATTCCAATGAGACAGGAGAGAGAGGGAGAGTGAAAGAGACCCTAAACTAAGTAGTGATACACCAGAAAGGAAGTGGCAAGACACTCTATTGAGGGAGGATGAAATAGGGGGAAAAGGAGATGAGGGAGGTCAGACAGAAGTGACACAGACCAAGATCCCAATTTTCCATCAAAAATCCATGAAACATGACATCTTACACCTATAAACATGAAAATAATGCACATGAAATAAACATGAAATGGAGAGGCACAGAGAAACAAAAACCATGAGAAAGGGTTGAAGAATACCACAAAAACACGGTTTTATTGCTCTATAAGGTGCACGGACCGTTACATGGATGCTTAGAGGCACAAATCCACTTTCTAGGCATAGGAGAAGGCTTACAACTCAAATGGAGTCAGGAATTTTTTTACAGAGTTTCTCCACATCCCATAATGTCTCCCCTTCTCAAATGAGAAGTGTTTACAATATATATACGTCGAGGCGAGATAGAAAGAAGAAAACTCAGACTCTACTCTAAAAGCTCAACCACGAACCATTAATACCCCTGAAAATCCACCTACAATCTATCAATTCTAGTTCCCCATGTCTGTTTGGTGTGTTGAAGAAGGAAGAATGGCGGATCAAATCAAATCTGATTTGGTTGTTGAAGCAATCAGATCATACATTAATGGAATGAAAGATGTTTTCCTATTTTCACCCACCTAACCTTATCAAAATTAAATTTTCAGGCTTCCATGGCATAGAGGATGTCGAGACCTTTCCAAAAGTCTTCTCTTTCTCAAATCCGAGATTCCGGTCAAAAGATATGGTTGTCTGAAGATTCTACATCGAGGTGTGCAAAATGGTGAAAATGTAATCTTTGCAAAGTGGATCCACGGGCCCGAAAATACAAACTACACTTTTTACAAAAAGACACAAAAATCACAAAACCTCCACAGCCTCGCATGCCCGAAAAATCACTTTTCCCCAAAATCCCCCGCAAGCCCGCAACCTTCCCATTTTCCATTTTTTCATCTTTGAGCCCGTTGGCCTACATTTTCCACTTTGGTGAAAAGTCTTGCCTGTGCCTCGCTAACCCACTTTTGGCAAAAATTCATTCCAAAGTCCAAATCCTCTCATGTAATTTAGGCTTGACACTTGGCTTTTCTAGGCATCGACAGAGGTGCGGCTTATTTTTATACTTCACACCTTTTCAACACAAAAGAGCCAAAAACTCAAAGCGCCTCAGGTGACCCGCCTTCCCACTTTGACTTGAAACATGGCCATGTGTCCCTTTCTTTTGGTGGGGCCATATGTCTAACCCTGGACACATGGAGGCTCAGCAAATATTTGGAAACGGCCTCTAGATTTTACTTTTGAATTTACGTCAACGAGGCACGTGGCGCCATCCGCGGTCTTTTCTATACTTAGCTAATTTGAGGCTAGTTTTGTCCCCTTTCCACCCATAGATACGTGGAAGCTTTGCGCTCGATTGGAGACTTGGTTTTGGATTTACTTTTGAAGTTATGTAGATGAGACATGTGGAGAGTTAGTGCTGGTTTAGGGCTGACCTTTCAGTTGCACCTTTTGAATTTTTTCCGATGAGGCATGTGGCACCGTCTGCCAGCCCTTTTATACTTAACCGATTTGGGGCCAGTTCAACTTTTGGGCTCTGACCACATGGTGGGTTGGTGCTAGTTTAAGGTCCTTCTTTGAGCCATGCCTTTTGAATTTGTGCCATTAAGGCACGTGGCACCTTCTATAGGCTCTGCATTATTTAGAATTTTCAACGGCCAATTCTACCTCCTTTTGACTTCTACTTTTCAAGCCTGGAACACGTGGAAGCTTCGCACTTGTTTGGGGAACCGCCTTTGGCTTTGACCCTTGAAGTTGCACTGTTGAGACATGTGAGGTCTTCCACCGATCCTTTCACACTTAGTCAATTTAAACAGAAAGCTTTGTCCCCTTCTTGATTTTTGGACACATGGAGGGCTGGCGCAAGTTTGGGGCCTCCGCTCTTGATCCCTCCTTTGAAGTTACTCCATTTATACACGTGAAATATTTCACTAGCTCTCCTATACTTAGTTGATCCGGGTCCGCTTTCTGTCCCACTTTTAAGCTCTGACCACATGGTGAACCCGCGCTCATTTGGGAATCCGTTCTTTGGACCCAACCCACTTACGCCGATGAGACACGTGGAGGCTTCCGCTTCCCTGAGACTTTTCAACTGCCGACTATCTCCTTTTTAAACTTGGGACACGTGGAAGCTTCGCACTCATTTAGGGAATGTCCCTTGGGTCTCACTTTTGAAGTTGCGTCATTTGGACACATGGAGGCTTAGCATACATTTGGGACCTACCTTTTGATGCGTCTTTTTGGAATTGTGTTGAGATGACACATGGCACCTTCCATGAGTCTGTTGTTTAGCCCCGAGTCGACTCGTATGTGGCTAAGTCCAAAAACATTGATCCTTTCCGCATTTTCCTCCTGTGAGCCTCTGGCCTCCTTTGATGTTGTTCGATTCCATTGTCAAGATTTCTCCTCCATTGTAGAGTCTTGCCTATCCCTCATATTTGGATTTGAATGTGAGCTTGTAGGATAGAGCCAACCCTTAGGTTTTCTTCTGCAAGGGGGTCGTGTTTGATCAATTTTACCTGGGGGAAAAATTGGGATAACAGATTACAATTAGTATGTACAATTATGGAACTAACAAACCGTGATGCAGGTACATTTTACATAGTTCAAAGTGGTGTAGGATCGGTGTATAAAAAATAAGTATGAAATTTTAGTTGTCATATCAATTGCAATATTATCCATGGGTTATGTTACTATTAATGGATTTTTGATATATTACAATTTTTATAGCTTATCATGCTAGAAATTGGGTTCCATGTGTTTTTGATATGCAGAGGATCTATTAGTTTTCAATTGGGTGAGTTTCCTTTTGGAGAAAAAATGGTCTTATTGGGGGAGTACGATCCGGAGGATATTTTAGAGTGCGAGATGATCCCTAAAAATCCCTAAACTATTACGGTATGGAAGATAGTTCCGAGAGAGTTAGGTCGATATAAAGAACTTGAAAAGTGGAGCTCGTATGTGCAAGACATTATCTTCTAAGATTTTTGTCAATAGGAAAAATATAGGCACTTTGCGTAGGTCCGGTGAATAAGAGCCATGACCATCCATCAAGTGGATGTATCATATTGTGAGAAGTGACACAAGGGTATGAAAAGTAATAATTTAGTTTACAACTTCAGTCTTCAACACTTGGGTTGCGAGCATGATGGGCCTTACTATCTATTGGTGGGGGCCCTCAGCCAAGGTCAACACACTCTTTTTGTGAAAGGGTGCCTTGGCCTCTGATTCATATTACTATTGTAGTGTAATTATATATATATATATATATATATATATATATATATATATATATATATATGTCACATTATGCTTATGCCTCCCGCATGTTGGATTTTCATTGAAGGGTTGAAATCATTTACATTGTGTCAAGACCAAGTTAACTCAACAACTTGATGAGTTAGGCATTGATTGATGTTGCATTGTTATATATGGAACGAATGTGGAGCCAACTTGGTGGGGTGGTCAATTCCCAACCTGGTTGGTCGTAACTCCTAACAACTCAAGAAATCAACTCAACTCCAATGCTATATACTTAGTGTGTTAAACGTTTAGTGGACCAACATAGCATAACAAATTAACCTACATGTCCACCTTATTATGTGGCAAGGTTAACTTGACAACAAACTAAGAAGATCACTATGCCACATCCTATGTGGTGATTCAACAACCATAGACCACCTACATGGCTAAACAACTTAAGACACAACACACCGACCACCACCCACATGGTGCATTATAATTCAGTGACCCATGGGTAGTTCACATTATGCTCCGGCCAAATATATGTGGCAGAAAAATAGGGTGAAATCATAGCCAAAGCCACAAGATAATATGTTCACTTGCCTATATTTAAATCCCGAAGCAACCCCCACCGACACATGTGGGATTTTGTCCCCATATGTGTAAACCGCCAATACCAAAGGAGGAGATGTGGGTCGAACTAGTGACCCATGAGTTACAAAATAGTCAGCTCTCTAATGAGCCATGGGGTTTTGACGTTGTATAAAACTGGCTTCATTATATTTATAAAATAGTTTTGCCAGGATTGTGAAAAGGGCATAATAGGAAGTTTATAGAAATCTTGATTTTAGAGACACTTAGGGTCATTTTGGGACTTTGGAAAAAAATGGAGAGTTTCTTAGAATTAAGAGACGAAGAAGATGGTTTCTTTATTTTTCTATGAAGTACTCTAATTTTCCTAGTGGACGTGTTTTTCTGACGCCATTTCACATAAAACACACTGGGGATATCGCGAAACCACAAATTGATTCGAGAACGAGTTTTTGACATTTTACAAAATTTTCAATTCAATCGGTTCAAAAATCCAGTGACTATGATCTATAAGTCATTTTTGAAGGTAAAATTATACTTAAATTGATACTAAATAGATCGATTCACGTTTACAATGAATCCAGAGACGTATCACCTATGGGTGAACTCCATTATCAATTTTGTGGGTTTGAGATGATTATTTCTTATTATAATATTTTCAATTTCAATAAGGGAATGGATAATTAATTAATAAAATTAATTAATTAGAAAAATAGATTAAGTTGATTTCTTGAATCGCTTATCCACAATAGACAAATGTATGCACATGTTAATTATGGATTATCAAAAATAGGTTGATATTCATAATTGATTTGCTTGTGATTATATTTGGAGAGTAATAAAATCAATGGTTAGTGATTTTTAATTGTTTTCTTTGAATAATGAAAAGTTAATATTAAAAATTGTTAGATAACTAATACATGTTTGTGTTAGTATTTGTTAAGGACAGTTGTTTAACTCGTGTCCGTATAATCAAGTTTCCCTCACACGGCTCTCCTTATCAGCCTATATAAAGGCATCTTCTGTATCATTTAAATAATAGCAATATACATTCTCTTCTTGTGCGTCCATCATTGGTATCAGAGCAGGTGCGTGGAAGAGAGGAACAGAGCTGTGCGTGAGGCGTGAGGAGGAGTGCGTGCCCTGGTTGAGGCGTGAGGAGGAGGAACCTGCGTTTTTTTTTTTTTTTTTGCTGTGCGTGCCCTGGTTGAGGTCGTGCGTGGAGAAGTAGACTGGTGCGCGTGAGTTTGAGTTCCCTGTCCCGTGCTTTTGGCATTTCTTGTGCTGTGCGTGCTGTCACGTTTTCGTCTTTGCTGTGCGTGAGACGGCGTGAAGAAGGAGGCGAGGAACCTGCGTGCGTGAAGGAAAAACGTTGCTTGCTGGTGCAAAGTTGCCTGTTCCCGCGTGGAAGTGCCTGGAGAGTTTCTTTGCTGCTGTGCGTGAAGGTGGAGCATTTCTTTGCTGCTGTGCGTGAAGGAAGTGCCTGGAGCGTTTCTTTGCTGCTGTGCGTGAAGGAAGTGCCTGTCCCGCTCACGAAGACTGTCCTGTGCGTGCGTGGAGACTGGAGCAAAGTCTGGTGCGCTGTGTGTGAAGGAAGTTGCCTGTCCCTGCGTGCCTGTCCCTGCGTGAAAGGAAGAATTGCCATTTCTTTTGCCGAGAGGAGACTGAGCCTGTCCCTGCGTGAAGGCCGTGCCTGACGGAGAAGAAGACTGAGCCAGTTGCCAGCCATTTCTTTTGCTGAGAGGAGACTGAGCCTGTCCCTGCGTGAAGGAGGAGTGCGCCTGTCCCGCGTGAAGGAGGAGTGTGCCTGTCCCGCGTTTGCGAGGAGACTGAGACCACCATTTCTTTGTTGTGGAGACTGAGACCACCCAATTGCTGTGCGTGCGAGCTGTGGAGACTGAAACTGTTCCGTTTGTGCTGTACGTGGAGATTCAGAGAAGAGACTCATTGCTGGAGCAACTGTCCGTCCTCTACTCACGAAAGGAGACATTGCTAAGCAAGATCCGTGCTTGTGACTGCTACGTGTAAGCAAAGTCGGCAAATTGCAAAAATGTCTGCTCCAAAAATATTGCTATCAGATGCCCAACTCTTGAAAGGGCCAAATTTCGCCGCATGGAAAACCAAAATGCGGACGATTCTTCAATTCGAAGATCTTTGGGGGATTGTCTCTGGCAAAGACGCCCCTCCTGCAGACGATGATCTGTTGGAAAAATATGAAAAGGCTGATGCGAAAGCACTCATGCTCATCACCCTCAGTCTTTCTGATGAGGTGCAGCCATACATTCGAGAAGCAACTGCTTCTTCTCAGGCTTGGAGCACATTGTGTACCATCTACGAAGCTAAGAAT
Source organism: Taxus wallichiana var. yunnanensis (assembly GCA_018340775.1). Taxonomy (NCBI): domain Eukaryota; kingdom Viridiplantae; phylum Streptophyta; class Pinopsida; order Cupressales; family Taxaceae; genus Taxus; species Taxus wallichiana. Next base: position 163,074,504 of record CM031236.1, read on the forward strand.
CTGACGACAAAGTTGCAACTTCAGACAAAGCTTCATACGATGAGTATGCATGAAGGTGAATCAGTAGAAGCCTTCTTGCGGCGTGTAGCTGAGTTACGTGCAGAACTCTCTGCACTTGGAGAACCAGTGGATGACAAGTTGCTTGTCCCGCTCACCCTGCGAGCTCTTCCGTCACGGTTTCGGACACTGATCACCACGTTGACAATTACTCAACAGGAGGTGAGTTTTGCAACCCTGGTGAATTATCTCCAGCAGGAAGAAGCCATGCAAAATGTACAAGAAGCCTTCGAAGATAAGGCTCTCATCACGAGGCAAAAACATAAGCCTCGGAAAGGGCAATCAGCCCCCCAGAATCAGAAGCAGCATGCTCAGCAGCCATCTTCACAGCGGCCACCACAGCGGCCACCCCAGAAGCAGCATAATCACAAGGCGGATCGATGGTGCCACATTTGCTCCACGGATACGCACACGACTGCGAACTGTTATTACAACGGTCGCAAGTATGGAAATTCTAGCGAAGAGAGCACTTCTGGCGGATATTCCAAGAAATCCCGATGGCATGCTCGTAATCAGAGGCAGAAGGGCCACATTGCTGCTCAGCAGGATGCCACCTCCGATGAAGAGGTACCAGATACGACTCATTCTGACATTGTTCTAGTCTCACAGACTTCGCAGCCATCAGAAGATGTCTGGTTGATTGATTCAGGCACCAACAAACACATGACTGGCAACAAGAAGTTGTTCCATACTCTGAGTGACCGGCCCACTGGAGATCGGATCACCATTGCAGACAATCAAGAGTATATTGCAGCAGGGATTGGTGATGTCATCATTCCTCTTGGAACACGAAGATGTACACTGACAAAGGTGCTCTATGTTCCGGGTTTGACTTCAAATCTTTTTATGCGTAAGTCAACTTCTTAACCATAGAATGCGAGTTGAATTCTTTGTTGAAAAAGGGGTCAAGTCCTGCATCATTTCCCAGGGAGAGTCAGTCATTGCTCAAGCATTTCTGAAGGGCCGTCTATTTGCACTGGATGCGGTCACTTCATCTAGCGTTGCTCTCTCTGCATCAACGGCAGAGTCCACTGCACTTTGGCACTTTCGATATGGTCATCTTTCTGCTAGGGCTCTGCATCAACTCAGTGCGAAGGAAATGGTAAGAGGGCTTCCTCCACTCTCCCATTCCTTACCTGTTTGCTCGGGATGTCTTGCGGGCAAACAACATAGAGGTCCATTCAAACAGAGCTCTTATCATTCTACAGAGCATCTTCAGGTCGTTCACACCGATCTGTGCGGACCCCTGCCAGCTAGCTTTCAAGGTTTTGTGTACTTTCAGCTCATCATTGATGATTACTCACGGAAAATGTGGGTATATTTCCTTCGGAAGAAGAGTGAGGCACTTGCAAATTTCCAAACCTTCTACCAGCAAGCCACCAGGCAATCTGGGAAGCCTCTTCTTCTCCTCCGCTCAGATCGAGGGGGGGAATTTGTGTCAAAGAAGTTCTTAGCATACCTGAAGCAGCATGGCATTCAACAACATCTGACTGCTCCCTATATGCCCCAACAGAACGGGATTTCCGAGCGCCACAACAGGACTATCATGGAGATGGCTCGTTGTATGCTCTCGACCGCCAAGTTGGAGGATTAGTTTTGGGCGCTTGATCAAGCAAGTGTATTTACTCGGGCACCACAAAGATCTTGCGAGAACAAGACACCGGAAGAGGTATGGACTAGTCGTAAACCTTCTATTCATCATTTAAGATTTTTTGGTTGTACTGCATATATGCATGTTCCAGATAAAAGAAGGAAGAAGATCGATCCAAAGACACTGCCATGTCTTTTCTTGGGGTATAGTACTACCTCAAAGGCATATCGTCTCATGGATCCTGAGACGAAGAAGATCTACGAGAGTCGAGATGTGGTATGTGATGAGTCGTCCTTTGACTCCTTGCCACACAATGGAGATCCAGTACCGACCTCGTCACATAGATTGCTCACACATCCAGATGATGAGCAAGATGATTCTTCTCAGAGAGAAGAAGAGCTGAGTGGAGATTTGTTCGTTGATCTTGGCACACTGGAAAACACATCTTCACATCAGCAGCCAACGTCCGAAATGGGTCCAGAGTACTATCAGGGATGCACACCGAACTCACTTCCGGCACTTCTACTGGGAGTTAGAACAAGAAGTCAAGCTAGACATGAGGTAAATTTTGCACTCATGAGTTCGGTTGTTGAGAGCACCCGAACACGACTTGTTCGTGAGGCATTAGACCAACCACGGTGGAAACAAGCTATGGATGCGAATATGATTCCCGATTCAGAATCGGACGTGGGAACTTGTCGATCTGCCTCAGGTAAGAAATCCATTGGCTACAAATGGATTTTCAAAACAAAATATAAGGTAGATGGTTCAATCGACAAACACAAAGCACGACTTGTTGCAAAGGGTTATGCTCAAAGAAGAAGAATTGACTATGACGAGACCTTTGCACCCACTGCGAAGATCAAAACCATCAGAGTTGTATGTGCACTGGCAGCACAAAATGGATGGAAACTTCAGCAGATGGATGTCAAGAGTGCTTTTCTAAATGGTGATCTGCAAGAAGAAGTGTACATGGCCCAACCTGAAGGGTTTGTAGACGAGCATCAACCACACAAGGTATGTCGTCTGATAAAGTCTCTTTATGGACTTAAACAAGCACCTAGGGCATGGTATATAAAAATTGATGATCACCTATTGCAGCATGGATTCACTCGTAGCCCCTCAGATACAAATTTGTATATCAAGAAGGTAGGAACAGAGATTGTCATTCTGGTTTTGTATGTAGATGATCTTGTGATCACAGGAAGTTCTGACAATCTTGTTGATGATGTAAAGAATGATCTGAAGAAATCCTTCGACATGACTGATTTGGGGCTACTTCACTATTGTCTTGGCTTAGAGATATGGCAGAAGAAGAATCATATCTTCGTCTCCCAGATGAAATATGCCAAGACACTCCTGGAAAAGTATGGGATGTCAGATTGTAAACCAATGTCCACACCTATGGAAAAAGGTTTGCAATTATCTAGATTCCAGGATTCACCACAGGTAGATGGCACTCACTACAGGCAGCTTGTGGGGAGTCTCATTTACTTGACTTATACCAGACCAGATCTTTGCTTTGCGGTGAGCTATCTCTCCAGATTTATGCAGGAGCCGAAGAAATGTCATTGGATAGCAGCAAAGCATGTGTTGAGATATGTCCGAGGTACAGTTGACTTTGGTCTGGAGTATCAGAAGAACACTCAGTTCTTCTTACAGGGATATACAGACTCGGACTATGCAGGATCCGTTGATGACAGGAAATCCACTTCAGGATATGTTTTTCATCTCGGGTCTGGACCTATCTCGTGGATCAGCAAGAAGCAAACTGTTGTTGCTCTCTCATCCACTGAGGCTGAATACCATGCTGCACGAGGAGCTGTGTGTGAAGCAATTTGGTTACGTCGCATTCTTGCAGATATAGGGATTCCTGAAGAGAAACCTCCCATCATTCACTGCGACAATCAAGGTGTGTTGAAGCTTGTAAAGAATCCTGTTTTCCATGAACGAACAAAGCATATTGAGGTCGAATGTCACTACATTCGTGAACAGGTATTAAACCACCAAATTCAGCTCCAGTACTGCCCTACTGATTCTCAGGTTGCAGATATTCTCACCAAGCCTCTCGGCAAGGTGAAGTTTGATTTGTTTAGGGGGTACATTTGTAAGAGCAATGTATTAAGGGGGGGAATGTTAGATAACTAATACATGTTTGTGTTAGTATTTGTTAAGGACAGTTGTTTAACTGTCCCGTATAACTGTTTCCCTCACACGGCTCTCCTTATCAGCCTATATAAAGGCATCTTCTGTATCATTTAAATAATAGCAATATACATTCTCTTCTTGTGCGTCCATCAAAAATAAAATTGATATTGGGTAAGTGTAGGAAGTCGATGGACAAATATAGAGTCATATGTGGACATCATATTGTAAAAACAATGAAATCTCAACATTAATGGATTATTAGCTATATGCACACTCTAAACTAGAAAAATTATATACATATTAATTGTAGCATTTGGAATCTAGTTTCTAAAATACTATTTTTTTAAAAACAGACAAGTTTAGCTATATTAAACACTTAAAATTATATGACTTAGTTTTTTTTATAAAAACTTATAAGATTGTAGTCCGTTTGCCCACATTTTGGATGACCAAATCTTGTTTATTTTTTTTTCCTTTGGTGAAATGTTAGATGTAGTTGTCTATCTTGGGATGGATTTTATTTTGTATTTTTTTAGCAATATTTGTTTTTTTATGATTTTTTCCGTGAAAGTGGTCTGAAAATATTTAGAAAAACGGAGCGCTTTCTATTTACCCACCATAACTACATCAAAAACTATCGAAATCAAATATTTTTTTTTAATGTGTATAGAATTTTTCCATGCTTGGGATGGTATAAGTTTTATCATATTTTGATAAGCGAAACAAAAGTTATAGTCTTAAACGTAGACATGAACATTCACGGGAAAAAATGTCTTAAAGACATATTGTTAGTAAAAAATTATAAAATGATATTTATCTTATTCTATTCACTTTAAAATCAATATTTCTATGAAGCTAAGAGTCTCCCCTATGCGATGGCACCATTTTTGTGAAATGTTTTCAGTTTTTTAGCATGGTTCAAGTCTTTGGAAGAGCAGATTTGAGGTTTTTTGACCTTTTACACTTCATAATGACCTTCCATAGCTTTGGTGGGGAAACAAAAAGATTTTATGAGGCTTAGGTTGGCGAGATAGATCCGTGATCGTGGTTTTTTAACACAAACCGCATAGTGCACTTTATAAACCATGATCATGGTTTATAAAGCGCACTCAGATTCATAAATCATATTTACACACATGCCAATATCTAAATTACCATGTGATTTTTACTCTCGACCTTACCGTATGAATTCACTGTGAAATTCTGTATTTTTTTGCACGTTTTTCTTATCACTAGAAGCAAAACATCATGGGAGACAAAAAACAAAGTCAAAAAAGGAAGTCATTAAGTAAAAAACACCAAACGAATTAGAGGCCAGCAAAATTCAAAATGTTGAGCGAATGCGGAAACTTCGTGAATCAAGAAGAGGTTCATCTTCAACCCCAACTATTGTAAGCAATGAAGAACCAGGTAATGTTTCTACTGTCAATGTTGAAGTTGAATTAAATACTTGTGATGAAGATGTTTTTACTGTCAATGTTGAAGAAGAATTAAATACTCATGATGTAGCAAATGTTGAAATTGAAGGAGACAATGAAAATGTGAATAAGGAAATTCATGTTGAAACTATAGACAAGAAAATTTGATAAAAACACCTCCTAGGATTTTACGTAAGAAACCTAATTTTTTTATTGAAATTGATGAAAACATTTTGAAACCAATGTCTGACAAACTTTTTGAACAACAAATCAGAAGAAAAGCCACTGAAATTTGGGATAATCATTTTGAAATTTTAAATGATTCCTAAAGATGTCAGTTGTTGGTTAGTTTGATGAAATTGATTAAAATGAGACCTACATTAAACACCTTAGGATTGAAAACATCTAATATACGTGGTCAAACCTCTACAATTGTTTAAAACCTTCATGATGCATATCACATTGTTGGTGTCAAGAGACACACTAGGGATAGTAATATTGTGCATCGTGTACTTGCTACTAGTGTTGTAAGTGAATCAATAAAAAAAAATGTTTGATTACGCAAACAATTCGAATGTTGCAAGTTAATCGAAAAACTCTAATGAAAGCAATTGAAAGATGTAATATCATTCAATCACTCAATAATGCCGATTTTGGGCATTTTTGCTAGAGCACCGCGTAAGGACAAAAATAATTCGATGCTATAAGAGAAGTTGTTATTAAATTTTGGCATGATAACACTAGAGTTTCACCTAATACAAGAGATGTTATAAAATGGAGAGTTGGTTCTACTAATCGTGAACCACATCCAAAGCATTTCTTAGATATGACTCAAACTCAATTTTTTCGTAAGTTTGAACAAGAGAATTTAGAAATTAAAATTAGTCAACATTTTTTGAAATGTTGAAACCGTTCTATGTGAAAATCAACCACGCTCGCACCACTTGTTGTTTTAGGAAACATGTTGAATTTGCGATGCATTGTGATAAATTTTTACGTATTCATTCTAATTTTAATTCTGAAACTATGTTATCGGAATGTGGTGTTCAAGTTCCACCAATATCTTCCAAAGTGATTTGATTCCTACTATATTTTGTGAAAAGAAGTTAGACAATTTTTTTATAGTCAGGATTGTTTAGATGGAAGTTGTAGTACATGCGGCGGATTACCTAAATTGGAAAGTTGCATCCATGAGTAAATTGAAGGTACAATAGGACATAATTTAGTTGAGTTTGATAAATATAAATCAGTTGCATACCAGTTGAAAGATGGAAAAGAGTCTAAACGGTGTGAGCTAGTTACAGAACAAATGCCCGTTTTCCAATTTTTGAGAAAATTTAAGGATGAAATTGTTTATGAGTATGCGAGGCATACACATAGAGCTCGATGGTTGGATGAACAGTTCAAGCTATGCAAAGACACATTTCCTATTAGTACTATTTCTTTAGTGGTCGATTTTTGAGAGATTTACATTGCGACCACAAATGGAGGTTCAATCGCAATATTACAAATTAGTACAAGTTGCCATTTTTGTGCCTATAGCATTTCTACATTCTCCTGACAGTACAAAGAATGATCTAAAAAACTTAAGAGAGTAGCACTTTTATATCAGTGATGATCGTACTCATTCTACTGAATTTTTGCAAGGGTGTTTCCAGTTATTTTATGGAAACTTGTCTGATAGGGATATCCACTTCAAACAACATTATATATGGTCAGATAATTGCATGTATTAGTTTAAGAATGCATGAATGTTTTATTGGATGAGAAGAATGCACGTCAAGATGGGTGTGCAACATATTTGGAGTTTCAATGAGGTTGGACATGGAAAAGGAGAGCATGACGGTGTAGGGGCATGTGTGAAAAGAGATCTTACAAGAGAAGAGTTGAAGTACAAAGATGGTGCTAAATTAAAAGATGCAAAGAGAATAGTGGAATGGTGTACTGACAACATGGCCCGAGGTTCTCAAGAAAATTTCACAGTTCGTAGATATTTTTGGTTTATAGACGAACAACATATTGCTAACTACGATAATTGTATGACACTCACTAGGTCCAGTGATATGCACTCATTTTGTAGCTCAAACGTTACTTCGTGGGCCGTATGGACAAGAAAGTTGACATGTTTTTGTGCATCTTGTATCGAATTTGTCACTGCTGAGTGTGATTCACAAGAATGGGTGGAAGGATGGATTTGTAGGCCTCTAACTCCGCTTCCTAGTTATCAACCTCCACAAGCATTACGACTTGTTTCTGCAGATGAAGTTACAACATCCAAGGACTTTGACGAAATTTTGATTTTGGTGTGACAAGGTATTTATGGTTATTTATTTAATTTTTGTATTGAGTTATGTCCATTGAAATTTTAATATGTAATTTAAATTTGAGTTGTTCAACCAAGTTGTTTTTGTAGGACATGTGTTTGCAGTAATTGCAACATAAGACAATGAAGAAGGAACATACTATTTCTTATGTTGTTGCATCGAGGAAAGAAATAAGTTGACTTCTCCTATTATAAATGGTGAAGATATTGAGTATCCTACAGGGTCAGTGGTAGTTATTAGAACTTGGCTTGACGGTATCCATTAAAAAAATCCTATGTTTGGGTGTTTGAAAACTTTGAGACACACAGGAAAATACTCTTATATTTGCATCTAGTTCTAGCGACAAATATTCAATTGTATAGATATAAAGAAGGGCCAAATAACAAGATTCTTTGGAAGGTTCGAGAGTCAAATCATGAAGCAATTTTGTCTTATTCGAGTAGATCCGATCTTGATGGTTCATTGGAATGAATTTACAATGCTCATGTCTAGTACATATAATTTCTTTTCAATATATAAATTTGTTAGTTTAAAGATCTAGATTTAAGTTTGAATATATTTTATTTTAAATTTGTGTATTTTGTATATATAGATAGTATATGGTTTTGATTTGAAACTTAAATTTCTTTTACTAACACTTTTATGTTTAGGTTAGTGGTGCCAGAAAAGCTTCCACCTTCACGTGGTTGGCATTGTTAGTAGAGAATTTTAAATTCTCGAAGCTAAGAGAAGCTTTCATTATTTGAAAAAGTTGTAAATTTTGAAAAAGTTGTAAATTTTGAAAATGTTGTAAATTTTGAAAAAGTTGTAAATTTTGAAAAAGTTGTAAATTTTGAAAAAGTTGAAAATTTTGAAAATTTTGTAAATTTTGAAAATGTTGTAAATTTTGAAAAAGTTGTAAATTTTGAAAAAGTTGTAAATTTTAAGAAGTTGTAAATTTTGAAAAAGTTGTAAATTTTGAAAAAGTTGTAAATTTTGAAAAAGTTGTAAATTTTGAAAATGTTGTAAATTTTGAAAATGTTGTAAATTTTAAAAAAGTTGTAAATTTTGAAAATGTTGTAAATTTTGAAAATGTTGTAAATTTTGAAAATGACTCCTCCCCAAGTGTTTACAAGACCATACCTATGCGTGTGCACCGATCGGGTTGAAAAATATGAGAGAGGATATTGTAGAGGGTCCCTACACCGAGGGTGTCGAGATCGGACGAGAATTCTCTAGGTGCCATGGAGTCGAGTTGTCACCGTCAAAGTTGAATGATATTTTGGTCTTAGGGCTTTTAAGGGACTACGCCCAAACGAAGTAGCCTGGAAGAAACGACCTTATTGCGCACCAAAAAACTACCTCCTCTAGAATTCACTGGCCACCCAGTACGTGTCGGTGTAGTTGGTTGGTGCCACAACCCACCATTTGAAAAATATAGCGTTTGACAACCTTACACTAGCTCAAACTGCACTATTTTGCACGTTTGCAAACAATAGGGCAATGAGAGCACCGAAATGAGAAGGAAAAAATTGAGAGAGGCTATTGTAGAGGGTCCCTACACCAAGATGTTGGATTAGATGAGGCATCTCTAGGTGCCATGGAGTCGAATAGTCACCCGTCAAAGTTGAATGATATTTTGGTCGCGAGTGCTCTTAAGGGACTACGCCGACGAAGTAGCACTGGAAGCAATGACCTTGTCGCGCACCAAAACACCACCTCCTCTAGTATTCACACTGGCCACCTGAATATGCTTGACACATTCGGTTGGTGCCATGACCCACCGTTTGAAAAATATAGCATTTGACAACCTTCTGTTTGGCTTAAGCGCACTATTTTGCACATTTGTAAACAATAGGGAAGTGAGAGCACCGAAATAACAAGGAAAAACGAGAGAGGCTTTTGTAGAGGGTCCCTATATCGAGGTGTCGATTAAGCGAGCCATCTCTAGGTGCCATGGAGTCAGAGTAGTCAACCGTTGAAGTTGAATGATATTTTGTTCTTAGTGCTCTTAAGGGACTACGCCCGAACGAAGTAGCCTAAAAGCAACGACCTTGTCACGCAATGAAAAAATACCTCCTCTAGCGTTCACCTAGCCACCTAGATGTCCTAGCATAGTTGGTTCGGTGCCATGACCCACCGTTTGCAAAATATAGCGTTTGACAACCAATCATTGGCTCAACTGCACTATTTCACACGTTTCTAAACAATAGGGAAGCGAGAGCACCAAAATGAGAAGGAAAAAATTGAGAGAGGATTTTGTAGAGGGTCCCTACACTAAGGTGTCGGATCAGATGAGCCATCTCTAGGTGCCACGGAGTCTGAGTAGTCACCCGTCGAAGTTGAACAATATTTTGGTCTCAGGACTCTTAAGGGACTACGCCGAATGAAGTAGCCCAGGAAGCAACGACCTTGTCACGCACCAAAACACCAAATCCTCTAGTGTTCCTGGCCACCCAGACGTCTTTGATGTGCGGTTGGTGCAGTGCCATGACCCACATGTTTGCAAAATATAGCATTTGACAACCGATCACTAGATCCATTGCACTATTTTGTGTGTTTGCAAACAATAGAGGCGGTGAGAGCACCTAAATGAGAAGGGAAAAACTATGAGAGGATTTTGTAGAAGGTCCCTATCTTGAGGTGTTAGATCGGATGAGCCATCTCTAGGTGCTACTGAGTCCAGAGTAGTCACCGTTGAAGTTGAGCGATATTTTTTCGAGGGCTCTTAAAGGACTATGCCCAAACGAAGTAGCCCAGAAGCAACGACCTTGTCTTGCACCAAAACACCACCTCCTCTAGTGTTAACCTAGCCACTTAGACATGTCGGTGTAGTCATTTCCGTGCCACGACACACACCTTGTTTTCAAAACATAGAGCTTGACATGACCAATCAATGGCTCCAATTGCACTATTTCGCGCGTTTGCAAAACGGGCGGTGAGAGCAATGAAATGAGAAGGAAAAAAGCGAGAGATGATTTTGTAGAGGGTCCCTATGCTGAGGTTTTGGATTAGATGAGTCATCTCTAGGTGCCACAGAGTCTGAGTAGTCACCCGTCGAAGTTGAACGATATTTTGGTCTCAGGGCTCTTAAGGGACTATACCCAAACAAAGTATCCCAGAACCAAGGACCTTGTCACGAACCGAAACACCAAATCCTCTTGTGTTCACCTGGCCACCCGGATGTGCCGGCATAGTTGGTTTGGTGCCATGAACCACCGTTTGCAAAATATAGTGTTTGACAAACAATCGCATGCTCGAAGCGCACTATTTCGCGCATTTGCAAACAATAGGGCAGCGGGAGCACCGAAATGAGAAGGAAAAAATCGAGAGAGGATTTTGTAGAGGGTCCCTACTGCCGAGGTCACTGATTAGATGAGCCGTCTCTAGGTGCGACGAGTTTGATTTGTCACCCGTTGAAGTTGAGCGATATTTTGGTCTCGGGGCTCTTAAGGGACTATGCTGAGCGAAGTAGCCCGAAAGCAATAAAATTTTCAGGCCTCTGAAACACCACCTCCTCTTGCATTCACCTTGCCATGAAAATGTGCCAGCATAGTCGTTTCGAGTGTGATGACCCACCTTGTTTGCAAAATATAGCATTTGACATGACCAATCGCTGGCTCCAACTGCACTATTTCACACGTTTGCAAACAATAGGGCAGCGAGAGCACCGAAATGAGAAGGAAAAAACTAAGAGAGGATTTTTAGAGGGTACCTACGCCAAGGTGTGGTATCGGGCAGCCATCTCTAGGTGCCACAGTCTGAGTAGTCACTCGTCGAAGTTGAACGATATTTTGGTCTCAAGGCTCTTAAGGGACTACGCTCGAACGAAGTAGCTCGGAAGTAACGACCTTGTCGCACACCAAAACACCACCTCCTCTAGCATTCACCTCACCACCTGAACATCTTTGGCACATTCGATTGATTTCATGACCCACCGTTTGTAAAATATAGCTTTTTTGACAAGCAATCATTGGCTCTAAGCGCACACTATTTCACTCGTTTGCAAACAATAAGGCATGAGAGCACCGAAAAAAAACCGAGGAGGCTTTTGTAGAGGGTCCCTACACCAAGGTTTTGGATCATATGAAAAGTCTCTAGGTGCCATGGAGTCCGAGTAGTCACCCGCTAAATTTGAACGATAATTTGGTCTCATGGCTCTTAAGGGACTATGCCCGAACGAAGTAGCCCGGAAGCAACAAACTTGTTGCACACCAAAACACCCCTCCTCTAGCATTCACCTTGCCACCCAGGATGTGCCAGCATAGTCGGTTTGGTGCCACGACCCACCTTTGTTTGCAAAATATAGCGTTTGACAACCATTCGGTGGCTCCATTTGCATTATTTCTGCGTTTGCTAACAATATGGCAGCGAGAGCATCGAAATGAGAAGGAAAAAAGCGAGAGAGGATTTTTTAGAGGATCCCTATGCCGAGCGTTTGAGATAAGATGAGCCATCTCTAGGTGCCGCGGAGTCTGAGTAGTCACCCGTTGATGTTGAACAATATTTTGGTCTCAGGGCTCTTAAGGGACTATGCCCGACGAAGTAGCCCAAAAAGCAATGATATTGTTGCACACCAAAACAACACCTCCTCTAGCATTCACCTAGCCACCCGGACATTTTTGGCATTTGATCGGTTCGGTGCCACGAACAACCCCCTTTGCAAAATATAATGTTTTACAACTAATCACTAGCTCCACCTGCACTATTTCACGTGTTTGCAAACAATAGGGCAGCAAGAAAAACACTTGAAATGAGAAGAAAAAAACTAAGAGAGGATTTTGTAAAGATTCCCTACACCGAGGTGTTGGATTAGAAAATCCATCTCTAGGTGCCACGAAGTCGAGTAGTCATCCATCGAAGTTGAATGATATTTTGGTCGCGGGGCTCTTAAGGGACTACGACTGAGCGAAGTAGCCCGAAGCAATGACCTTGTCATGCATCGAAACACTACCTCCTCTAGCATTCACTTGGACACCCAGATGTGCCGGCGCAGTCGGTTTGGTGCCATGACGTCCTGAGGCATGACTTCTCACTCCTCACCTTCATTCATTTCCTAGGACTCAAAACATTCAATTTGTCACTTGTTTACCTTCCATCTCTCTTGTTCTCTTTGGACTTTCCTCTGTCCTCTTATACCTACTTCATCACATTCCTTGCTTTCCTCTCTTGAGCTATGTTGTTGTGGTGATCTCTCTCCATCCTCTGCTCCCCCAGCTACGTGCTTACATGCTCATTATTTTTGCATTGTAATAGGATTCTTCATCACATATCACTAGACACAGAATTAGGAGTATAAGTAAATCATCAAAAAATTAAGGGAACACATGTGTGAGGACCTTTTATTCATAAGTTCCATCATTGATTGCATGAGATTAATCATCTCTGCCTCAAATCTCCCATTTGTGAGTGAGATGAATAATTTTGATTCTCATTCCTTGGTGAGCTTAGGTGTGTTTTCATCGGTGAGAGCACTTGTCTGAAATTTTGTCCCATACCATCACCTAGAGGTTTGAAGCTCTGAAAAGAAGCCATTTATGATTTTTAATCCCATGAGGAGAATGTATCAAAAATTTTGGAAGATCTTGGCACAAGCATGCATGATCTTGGTACTCCTCTCGGGAGAATAATTCCACACGAAGAATCTTTAGGATTCAAATTTTAAGAATTGGTTCAGGAAAATATTTGTGACCCTTTCCTTCAATAGTGATACTTTAGAAGCCCTTGTAGAGATCATAGGTTATATTTCTAGAATCCTATGAAGAGTTATGAAAAATATTTTAGTCAATGTGGAAATATTAATGCCATTCCTGAGAATTGACTCAACACATTGGATCATTTGAACATCGTGGAAGATGAGAAAGTTTCATTTGTAGTTTCTAGATTCAACAAGATGGTCTATGGAAAAGCCTCATCATTCAAGATCTTCCGCAGAGGAAGACATGAGTTGATTCTTCATTAGAGGAGGATTCTTCATGTGATGGGTGGAACCTAAGAATACTAATAAGGGCTTATTGTCAAATTTTTACCCTTTTCAACTTGGGACATCAGAATGCACCACCACATGAAATCTCTCCCTTTCGTCACTTAAGGCTTGTAACATTCTGACTAGGTATGATTCCTCAGCACCCCAACTTGATTATGCTTCCCCCTCTCATGAATACTTAACCCCTTCACACATTATCACCCCTTTAAGTCCCTTTTTCACTTAAGGCTTGTAACCCTATCCTGTCATGCCATGTAACCCGGGTTAATCCAGAATGGTCAAGTATAAGTTAGAAGTTGAGTTAGCTAGGTTAGTCAATAAGTTTTAGTTCAGCCCTTGTAGAGATCATAGGTTATATCTCTAGAATCCTATAAAGAGTTAAATGAAAAATATTTAAGTCAATGTGGAAATATCAATTCCATTCTTGAGAATTTACTCAACACATTGGACCATGTAAACATCTTGGAAGATGAGAAAGTTTCATTTGTAGTTTCAGATTCAACAAGATGGTCTATGGGAAAAGCCTCATCATTTAAGATCTTACGTGGAGGAAGACATGAGTTAATTATTCATTAGAGGAGGATTCTTCATGCAATGGGCGGAACCTAAGAATACTAATAAGGGCTTCTTGTCAAATGTTTACCCTTTACAACTTGGGACATCAGAATGCACCACCACATGAAATCTCTCCCTTTCATCACTTAAGGCTTGTAACATTCTCACTAGGTATTCAATTCCTCAACACCCCAACTTGATTATTTTGCTCCCTCTCATGAATACTTAACCCCTTCACACATTATCACCCCTTTAAGTCCCTTTGTCACTTAAAAAAAAAACCCTACCCTCTCATGCCATGTAACCTGGGTTAATCCAGAATGGTCAAGGATGAGTTAGAAGGTGAGTTAGCTAGGTTAATGTTAAGAGGTGAGTATAAACATACACTTAGCCATTTTTTTAATCCCTTTCTAAAATATTTCCTTTTCCTTCATTGCTGCTAGTATTTACTTATGCTACTAAATTTTTAAGAAACCCTAGTTTGCAAAAATCACATTTTAGCTCATATCTCCTTCATTTTTGCTCCATTTCCCCTACAATTTTTCCCGTAACTTCTACTCATGAAATTCTTGAAGATGATCTAAAAATATTTTCCATTTCTACCCTAATTTTTATAGCATCCCATTTAAAATTTCAGAGAAAAAACTTTCTGTTTAGATCCTTGCAATTCTAGAGATCGAAAACACTTGAAATTTGAAGCGAAAACCATATGAAAATACCTAATCTAATGAAAAAATTTCATCTCAATCCAAATACAAGAAGACATGATTAAATATTTAAATCAAACATGTACATATTAGAGAACTAATTTAAATGGTTATGAAATCATACATAGAAGGATATCATACATGTGATGAAATCAAATCAAACATATATAGTTCAGATTTATCGTTATGAAAACCAACAGACATGGATATATAAGAATCAAAAAAAGTGTGCTCCAGACGCACGTCTCTAAAAATATATACATAAGTTCATAATGTATGTGTACATCTCGAACTAAGTGTGTCATAATGTACATATGGGACCACATGCGGTCGCAAAAGGCTATATATATACAATGGACTATATGAAGAAACATGTTCACTAGGACTAGATGGCCCATATATATATCTATGTACATCCAGGTGGACTATGAATCTACTCATGAAACATCTTCCCTCTCTTCGCCCTGCTAGAAGTAGCACGTCCACGACCTAGGGATGTAGTGGAGGGAGATGCCACTACAGATTTCATCCGTGTGGTCCTAGGTGTCTCTAAGCATGCCTACAACCTAACCTACACATTCATAAACAACAAGTTTTTAACACCCAAAATTTTAAAATACATTCAAAATTTAGAAACTTGTACAATTTAGTTAAAATGCATGTGAAATCTTACCACAATTTCATGATCCCTATCAATTTGTTGTTGACGCATCGCAGGGACAACAATAGACTCATGAGGGGTAAGCTACATACAACTAATTAATTTTCAAATTAAATATTTTATATATACATACAAAATTTGATATTGTAGATTTAAGTAATAAGAAATAATGAACCTCCAAAATTTAACAAATTTGAAAAATTGTGCCTCGGTTAGTGGATCTGCGAGATCTTATGGCAAGATGCTCTACTGATGGCATCCATAGTCTACATATATGGAGGAGTCTCTCTAGCAATCATAAGCTATACAAAAATATGTACAAATCAATATTAAAATCTACATTTGTGCACCACATAACGAGAGGTCCAAAGCATTTAATCCACGTGAACTTCCAATAATTAGAAACAAAGTGTAAAGAGATTTACTAACCTCGGTTCCCGAGTAAATGATGACCCGTCATGATGCTCCTTTGTATAAAAGAGAAACATATTAATATGTATAACATACATGTGAAACATTATAATAATAATCTAGTGCAATAAAATGAAATTAAAAATGTAATTTTGTACAACTTGAAACTTACATTTGAAACACGCTCACGGCAGATTAACTAGCATGTCGGCTTTAGATGTTTCCTTCACCGGCTCTTGCTATTTAAAATAAAATAAAAAATTAGTTTTTTACATGTATGTACATAACGTACAATCAAACATATATATGTATATATCTCAAACATGTGAATTAAACTATTGTATATATATATTATTTAAATTTATTTGAAATTTACCTATGAAAGACCAATATCAGTGGCACCAGTTCCAAAAACATTCCCTAGCATCTCATCTATAGAAAAGAAATCCTATGAACCAGCAAATGATGTCTCACCCGCAGTGCATACGGCACCACATGATCCACAATGGTGTGGTGCGCTAGAACTAACACCTCCACCAACATCACTAGATGCAATCTGGTCACTATGTTGGGTCAAAGTGTCAGTGAGCTCCCTCAATGCATGTAATGTATCAATCTCCACAACCTCCTTCACTGTAGGAGGGATAACTAAAGGCAATGGGGGTTTTGGGGCATGGGGGATCCTAGGTTGACCTATGCGTGCACCAAGTCTACTTTGTGTAGAGCCACCTCCTCAACTAAAAAAGTCAGAAAAGTCAAAATAATTCGGGACCTCATTGAGCGCAAACTGCAATATAATTTCTTCAAAAAATAAAGAGGAACCTCATTATTGTTGCATGGTGGATAATCAAAAACCATCCACCATCAGTCCCAAAAATTGTTTTTGATTCGGTCATCGTGGCACCAATGGATTGGGAACCGTTTGTAAGTAGCTGCAGGGGGCATTGGTTCTTGGGTCGGTAAATAATTCACAAATGAGGTTTTTCCCAAAAATTTTATCTTTTACGGTCGCATGGGATAGTTTATCCACATACCACCACCTACTAGTCACCTCTAAAGGTATTCCATCTATGTATTTGGTTGGTTGCGGACTCGACTTCGCCAATCAATGTTTGCAATGTATTGGCTAAAGTCATGCGGGATGGCTTTGTAGCATAATTTTGTCTTATAGTCTGAATTTAGTTCTCAATGACAATTTTATTTTCTCGGATTCTTCTAATGATATTATCTTGTGTTCATGTTGGGTAATGGGGACAAAAGGAGCCACAGGAGGTAGATCTATGTTTGGAGGAGGGTTTTGAGGAATGTTCGGTGGATTTTGAGGAATGTTTTGATGGTTTGCACGATTTGAGCTTGCCGACCAACTGATAAAACAAGAAAATTGTATACATAAACAAACATTTCAAAAAACCCATGAAAATGCAAAAAAAAACCTAAAATGCAAAAAAATGATTAAAATCGGGGGCTTACCTCCTCATCTTGGCGGCATGGTTGAATCTATCGCTATCCAGAAGTCCGATGAGCAATTTTGAGGTGGTATTCAAAGCTCGAGTGAAAAATGTTTAGGAAAAATCACGGTTTGAAATGAAAAATGGGGAAAATAAGGAGTCGCGGGACTGCTAATTTTTGTCTCAGAGTTCCACGATCACGGTTTTAGGTTCGGTAATTGCCAAACCTAGAATTTAGGAACCGCATGATCGCGGTTCCTGAATTTTGGGTTTTTATGTCCACGGAATTGTCCACCAACTTCGTGCACTTACCTATTACAAGGGGTTAACTGAGAACAATGGTTTAAATATATTCAAAATTGAACTCATTTAAGTTTAAAGAATATCTTGGTCATATTTAAATAATATTTTTAAGTAGCCAGGAAAATTTTAAAAGAGTACCCAAGTGGTAATTTTTTTTAATGGATCAACAATTCTTGCTCCTCTGGCCTCCAACATCCCAAAGTCCTTACGATGTTCATTTATTTACCAAAAGATTTTATTTGTTTCTTTGATTCTAAGTTTTGATATTGTTTTAAAAATAGAGAGGATTGGAATAAATCATATTGTTTAGGGTGTAATCAACCATCACAACAAATTAATGTTACGCTCTAGGGCTGCCCCCATCACACATTGCAATGCACAATGTAAAAGACAATCACATTCATGTGACCCTGATGATGACCAATTGTTGCGTAAACTTCTACTTTATATTGGGAAAAAGGTTATGCTGACATCTAACCTCTGGGTTGGGGCAAGCCTTGTTGATGGTTCCATTTGGATTTTGGTATTCATCATCTACAATGCAGGTTCAAGTCCACCAAATCTACCTTCTTCTATTGTTGTTCAGTTCGAAAGATACATCCAACCTGCATGGGACCCTCAAAATACTTTGCACATTCCTATCACACCCATTTCTCATGGGTCTCGAAGGAAACTCCCACTAAAGATGGCTTGGGCCCTCGTAGTATATAAATCTCAAGGCCTAACTTTAGACAAAGTGTGATAATTGACATTGGAGATATTGAACGCCAAGACCTTACATTCATAGTTATTTCAAAACTGCGATATCTACAGAACCTTCGTATCTATCCAACATTTTCTTTTACATGTGCTCCATGATAGCACTTGCCACATATGTGTTGAGGCACAAATTAGAAGAACAAAGACTCCTTCAACTGCAAAGCTCCTTATAAATTTAATGCCATATCTTCTCCCTCCACACGTATTCTTCCTCCCTCCTATTCTCTTGTTAAGTTCTTCCACTATTCAATTCGTCATCTTCTTCTACATACATCCATTTCCTTCTCTCAACAAATGTTACTGTTTCAAAACAACCATTACCTTTCCTATCAATGTCTCCATTACACCTTTGAGGTGCCATTAGTAGTATACCTATTATACCAAATATCATTTTATATATTTAGGGAAAATGCCACTGCCCGCGGACTACGGAGTCCCAGTACTTACAACGAATTCAATGTCAACGCTCCGCTTTTGCGAAAACTTAACGAAAGAATTTTGTTGAGGGGACGTACAGTTCTTGATGCGCTGGGCACACTAATTTCGTCGCAAAAAATTTGGCCAAGAATATTTTAAATATATATCCTTTTTTTGGGACCTGAGATATTGTCGGGAAGCATTTTGCCTCCAACAACACGGCTCCCAGAGTGAGAGTCACGTGTTTTTATACTAATAATTAAACACGTTTGGAATTTCTTGGAGTTGAAATTTCACCTCGCCTCTCAATTCAAAATTATTCGAAACTAGATGACAGCTACCTCATTGAAGTGGCTGTAAACTGTAATTATTTATATAATTTTGTAAGTGTTATTCCGTTCTTTAAAATAAATAGTGACTTGCTTTATATTTCTTAAATCACACGTTTAGGAAGCAATATTTAAATAAGGTCATGAAATGGTCATTCAATGGTAAATTCGTATTGTAGTAACAGAAATGAGTTAATGGCGAGTCACTTTTTTAACCCAAGTGGGTTGCAGGTTTTGAAAACAATCTAACCATTTATATTATAAATGCTCAACTGATTTTGTTTTTCTATCATGCATCTGAGAAACATTGTCAATAAAGAAAGCTTGTATAATATATAAAATTTCAACAGATAGTTTGATGAGTGTTGGATTTTGACATTCAATATTGTATGTTATAATAAAATTATTTGACAGTCTAGAAAATTATAAGGATGTCATTCGCCATTCAAAATTTAATATATACTTCAAAAATGACTAAAAATGCCTGAAGGCCTTGCAAAATCCATCACAGAATTCAATATATACCCAAGAGTTGCAACAATATTTCCAATGATAATTACTTTTAGAAGTAGGATTGATAGGGTCATTATATTAAACATTGTTCATATTAAAAGAAGAGGAAGCATCCTATGGGGTGAATGGATTTTTCTTATATCATTGTTAAGAAAATGGCAAGATGGGGAGTGTAGAGCCACTGCCTTTTCACATCCATCTTATTGCCTCAACAATAGCTGAAATGTGTTCATCATATTTTTCATAGGATTAAAATAAAACTCATATTATTACTACATATGTTTTAAAATTTCAGCAAGAGTGTTTTAAAATACGTATTTTTTTGTCAGCCATGAGATATTGTCGGGAAGAATTTTGCCACGAACAACCCAGTTCACAGAGCGAGAGACAGAGTCAGAACTTTGTATCCTAATAATTAAACACATTTGGAATTTCATGGTATTTATTGGAATTTGACAGTGCCTCTCAATTCAAAACCATTCAAAACTAGATAACAGCTACCTAATTCAGGTGGTTGTAAACTGTATTTATTTATATAATTTTGTAGGTGTTATTCCGTTCTTTAAAAGAAATGGCAACTTGCTTTATATTTCTTAAATCGCACATGTTTTTACGAAGCAATATTTAATTAAGGTCATGAAATGGTCATGCAATGGTAAATTCGCATTGTATTAACAGAAATGAATTAATGGTGACTCACCTTTTTTCACAAGTGGCTTGCAGTTTTTGAAAACAATATTCTAACCATTTATATTATAACTGCTCAACTGATTTTGTTTCATCGTGCATCCGAGCAACATTGTACATAAATAAATCTTGTATAAGTATTAAAAATACAACGGATAGTTCTATCACAGCTGGATTTTGACGTTAAATGTTGCATGCCATAATAAAATTACTCGAATTATATTGCATGTCATACTAAAATTACTCGATGGTATAGAAAATTGTATTGATGTCATTTGGTGTTTAATATTTAATCGTATGTTAAATTTATTTTTATAATAATAATTATAAAATATTTAAATTGAATTAAATTTTATGTTTACAAGATTGAAAATTAATTTATGTCTAACATTTTTCACATTTGTATTTTATTTGGATTTCTATTGATATAACTACTGTTGAGTTAATATATTAAATTTTGGGTTGTTTATCATTATTTATGTGATCAAACTGTAACATGTTAACCTTTGTTGCATGTATCAAATAACTTTTCTTTTTTCATTTCATCACAAAGATCTGCCACTATTCCATATTGCGTCTAATATGAAGAAGAACGTTATTTTTCCATATTGCCTCTCTATGAATTTTTTCTCCAAATTTTCTACTGAGAGGAACTCTATTGAGTTTTAATATCATTATTTGCATATTTATTTGTTTATGATAAAATTGAAATGGTGTTATTAGTTTGGAGGGGAAAATGGTTAACCATAGGCACAAGAATTTTCTTTTTCTTTTTTCTAAATTTTTGGCACAAGATAATGTCTAGTGACGAGATACAAATATTTAGATTATTAATAAATTTTAAATGGATCTCATTTGTGAGATAGCACATTGAAATAGGGGTAAGCTCATTGCGATTAAAATAGAGAATTATAACGTGTATTAGTTTAGTAAATTAAATTTTACAATTTTTTTTTTTTTTTGAAGAAAATGAGTCGTATTGACTCACTTACTGATTACTAGTGTAAATTTGCAATTATGGAGAAAATTAGTTCCAAATTCTAACATCCAACTTTCGGGATTACAAGTTCAATCCTCAAATTTCACGTTTCATGCAAAATTCTATATCCAATGCACTAGTTCACTATCCAATCGTTATTTGTAAGAAATCAAACAAATAAAAATAAAAAACGTAAAACTAAACATCAAATCAAATAAAGATAAACAACAAATCAAACAAAACTAATTAAAAACCAAAATTAATAGATGTTTATTTTTTATCGATGAAATATGAAAATGTTTATATTTCATTAATAAGATATTATACTAATTCTATTATTTTGATTTTATTTACATTCAAAGTTCCAATATTCATGTATGTTGTATTTGTCAAGAATCTCACAATTTTTTAATCTACATAGTTTAATATTTAATTTATTAACTCTTTTAATTATATATATATATATATCATTTTAAATGTTAAATTTTAAATATACATGTCATTTTGACATTTAAATTATATATTTATCTCATCAATCACGATGGACATATTCTAAAAGTGATTTGTATTTTGACATCTAAAGTGACTTAAAACCTCTAAACACCCTGCAAAATTCAGCACTAAGTTCAATATACATTAAAGAGAACAATATTTCTAGTGATCATTACTTTTAGAAGTAGGTTTGACAGAGTTCTTTATCTTAAACATTGTTCATATTAAAAAAGAGGAAACATAATATGAGGTAAAAATATTTTCTTAGGCAATATGGGATGCGTAAAACAACCTGTCTTGTCACATCCATTTTATTTCCTAAACAATAGCTTTGAAATGTGTTCATCTTATTTTTCATAAGATAAAAAATGAAACTCATATTATTGTTGTATATGTTTGAACAAAAGTCATCTCAAATAAAACTCATCTTTCTTAAAAGATATATTAAAGTAAAAAGAAATGATAAGGAAAATGTTCTTTTTAGTAGAAAATAAGTTTCTTGAATATTTGAATTGATAAAAGCGAATATTTTTCTAACATTAAAAATAAAATATTTGAAAAATAATAAAGACTAACTCAAAATGACATAAATGTAGTAATGTTTAGAGTTACAAAATAAGCTCCCCACATAATTACGCCGGAGGCGTGGCTCTACCCCGCACTAGATTTCGAGGGACGACGGTGTCTTTGCTCAATTTGCTTGTCATCATGCCTTCTTTGGTCTCTCTACACCTGTCATGGCATGCACTCTTTGCGGCGTGGCTACTCTACAACTGTCCCTGTTGGTGCGGTTACCCGTTAAATATGGTTCGTATTCTGGTTTTTTGGTTTTTCTGTTCTTATCTGTTTGGAAATTGCTTGTGTGGCCCCTGCTTCGACCCTTCTGGACAGCGTCCCCACTACTGCCTAGGTTTGTCTTGTTCTCTGTAGTATTTTTGGTTTGATTCTTACTATCAGTTTTTTATATTTTATGCAATGTATTCGCAGTGGTGGTTTTGAAAATGTAGGCCCTAAAAAACAAATACAGGAATTTAAGGTCTTTCTCCAACAAAGCCCTTCTTAAAAAAATCACGCTGTAATTTAAGGTCTTATTCCTTCTGTTCTTATCTTGCTTTGTTCATGATTAAAGCAATATATTACAAGTTTAAAGCAATAGCTGACTGAGTGAACAAATATTGTCTGTGTTGAATCCAATGTCTTTAAATAAATATGAAAGTAAGCATCAACAAAAATGAAAGCCCTAAAATCCTTAACCACCGCATGCTGGATAATTTATCTGATCAATATTGAGGCTTGGAGGAGATTCAAAGGCAGCAGTCAAATTTGTTTCCATTCATTAATGGTGGTCACTGTTCAGACCCTAAACCGCAATTTTCTCCTCCACTACACAAATCCAACTGATGTTTCAGTTGGCCATGTTCAATGCATCAAATGGATGCAATTTGCAAGGGATCGGCATCCATGCGGACACTGGTTTAGACCATTATTTGGTAGGGACATTAAGAGATTTTGGTGTGGTTGGAAGGGCAGCGGCGCGGCGATGGAGTCTAGGGTTTTTGGGATGATTTTTCAACTTCTTCATTCACATTTCAGCAGGTGTAATCCCTGGGTCATCAGGATTGCATGCCTCCAACAGCGGGTGCATATTCCCTACCGGAGCATTTCTCCATGACTGAACTCTGAATAAGTACATCCTCAAGCCTCCCCAACTTAAAGTCAAAATCAGAATTGAACTCATTGCCTTCATGCATTAGATTGTATGCTTTTTATTGCCAGCATAAGATTTGGGGTCTTCCCAAACTGGAATAGGGTTTGGATTAGCATTTGGGAACCCTTACCGAGGGATATGGATATGATACAGTTCAAACCATTTGGGTAAAGTTGTGAACATAGAAAAATTTGAGCTCTGCACTAGAAAATATCACAATAACCATTAAAGCAAGAAAATCTGATAAAACTTGGCCCATGCAACTGAAAATGATTTAATATACTTATGTAGAAAGGTATGAGCAGATTGTAGAACTATTTTAATTTGAATTTGGCCCTTAAGAAGTTCAGCAAACATTTTTCAATACCAAAAGAGGAAGCTCACTAAAATGTGTCATAGTGTTCAACAAATACAAATAGGAAAAATTTATAACTTAATATTTTCCACACAAATACAGAAATAATTTCAAATAAACAATAATATGGCATTGTAGGTTCTCTTCCAACAGTCAATGGTGCAGTTCTTGTGCAAGGCTTTGAGCCTCTGGCTGTGGTTCTATTGTCCTCTTCTAAGCTCCAACAATTAATCAACAATGACATTTGGACTGGTGCAGTCACAATGCACAAGGCTTCATTCATCGTTTTAGCAGATATCAATGACCTTTTCAGGCATCAGGGCAACAGAGAAGGGAATGTGACTGCCTAAGACTGTATTCATCAATTTAGCAGATATCAATGACCTTATCAGGCATCAGGGCAGCAGAAAAGGGAAAAGTATATTATGTTTATATACCTCTTCGACGTAATTAACTTCCCTTTTTTTTTCAAATTATTTTGGCTTTGGTGCTGGTGATTAAGATTGTCTCAGTTCATGTGCATTAGGTATGCTTCCACATTTTGTATAGATGTCTACTAGGGTACTTGCAACTACATCTAACAAATCATTATGCTTTGATGGCTGTAAATGCACATTCTGCTTACTACACACAACCCCTCTGAAGATTACATATCTTCAATTATTGCAGGCCTGTATTTTCATGAGCATGGTTTCACAAGGAAAGACAGTCCACTCTTTCATTGCTCACAGGTCATTAAATGGCATTTGCTACACACAACGTTTCATAAAAAACATATTTAAATGTATGTCAACATTTGCCAACATACTCCCAGCCTGTGCCAAAATGGGAGCTTTGGAACAAGGTATGGACATCCATCAAAGCATAAAGGATAGAGGAATTTTGTCAGATGTGGTTGCAAATGTCCTGGTAGACATGTATGCAAAATGTGGAACCATAGACAAGGCACGTGAATTGTTTGACAGAATGCCTCAAAAAATGTGGTATCGTGCCAAATCATATAAAGCTTCAGCATATATTGGGTAATGGTGCATGGGTTATCCTTGAAGCCCCAATTCTGAAAGAATACAACCAAATCATGTAAAGCTTACAATAGTCTTTGCCCTTACTATCCAGCCCCCCATCTACATAGAATGTAGGGAATCTGATCTTCCAGTCATAGCAATAGACCTTGCCATATTACCTTTATTGCAATCATCCTATCTGCCAGAAAATGCAACCTTTTCAAATTACTGTTGTTGCAGAATTTATTGTTTACTGTAAACTATTCTACCGTGTATGTATGCAAAAAGTACTTCCCTCATCAAGATAACTTTTCAAGTGACCATTTTCCAAAACATCTTGCTGCTCCCAAAGGAAGAAACAAGTATGGAAGGTCTTCGATCATGTAACAATTTGAAAAAAACAGTTTCTTTGAATAACCTTCACTCATCTGCATTTGCCAGCATCGTCATCCTCAAATTCAATAATATCATCTGTACCATTTTGAAACATATACCTACAAAGGAAAAGTGGATAGAGCACAGTTGTTGTTAGACATGTTTTAAAATTAGACTCATATACCAAACTGGTGTCTTGGCTGTGACCTAAAAAATAACCAATACTTCATAATTATCATAGACATCAATTAGAAGGAAATTTGAATTTCTTTCCAAGCCTAGAAGCCAAAGCTCTTTGGAAATTAAGCTAGACCCATGGAACGAGGAGGCTATATAAGCTCTTTTGCTGATTAACTGGTAAAATGGAATATTTACTTAGAATTTCTTCTCCAGCCTAGGACCCAAAACTATGTGGACTTATTTTAGACCCCGTGGGACAAGGAGAGTGTATAAGCTCTTGCTGCTGTGTGACTTGGTATGCCTGCAAATAGAATTTACCCCAGACAACCACAATTTAAATATTATTTAATTAATTGCTGTAAGGAGCTGCCCTCACTTACATTTAGCACAGACCTATTATAGAAACTGGACCTTCTTGTAGCAGGCGCCCCTGTATAGTACTCACGTATTAAATTTCAAGATGGAAGTGTCGAATTGATGCATTGTCTAACTTCAGAGTAACCGAATGATATCCTGGAAAAAGCGCTTGGAAGAGAGAAATTTGAAAAATTCAGAGGCAAGCTTGGTTGCACTATAACTCCTGCAGTTTGAAGGGGGGATGTAATATTGTACATAATCCCAAGCTATAATAATATTTGTCTTGTAGAACCTTAATAGTCATCTTGAAGATGAACTGACAATTTTGTGTTAGCATCAATACAATTTCTGCATTCATTTTTGAGACCGAATTCCTGGCCTGACATGGGAGAAAAATTGACCTTTAGGCCAAGGAGGGAGAGGGGGAGACTCAATATATTTATATGATAAGAAATATATTAATATGGCAACCAATATGGCATTTGATATGGTAATGAATATAACAAACATTATTATCAATATACTAGACACAAACCAAAAGGAGGTTTTAATATGATCATTAGCAATTTTTACTTTATTTTTACTCTGCTATTGTCATGGGAATTCATTATTCCCACTCCCTTTGAAGTAGAATGCGGAGGAGGCTGAGGGTCTCTCCCTCGTACCCCAATGTAGGAGGGGAAGGAGAAGGAGGGCCTTGTGCCAACGACATCCATGCTTGGGAGGCTAGTTCACACTTTCAGCGAACAAGAAAGGCACACAATGCCTGACACCTTATGCATCCAACTGTACTTGAACTTTAGGGTAACTCGCAGCGTATGAGACCATCCTCTGCACCTGATAGTGCTTAGACTATAGCCTGCACATACCATTAGATATTAAAAAAACATCATTGAATTCCTCATCAAATTGGCAGTAATAGCTTGAAGTTATAGATTGTTGAGGTTTACCAATGTTGACAACAATACAAGTAATGGTCGTTTATTTTTAATGAAATTTGTCAATCCCTCCTATGGTTGGACTTGGTAAGTTTCCCCGTGTTGAGGAAAATTAAGCCACAGGGTCCACTCCTGGTGGTACCCTTCCGTCAATTCCCTTAAGTTTCAGCCTTGCGACCATACTCGCAGAATTGTGTCGATCCGCCTGGTATACATGAATATCTACTTCGTTTTACTTTTTTAGCTTCCTTGTTTTTAATAGACTCTTTTCAATTTTGGACATTCGACCAAATTTCAGTTTTTCTTGGAAAGCACTTCGTTAAGTTACTCACCGTTCTGATGGTCATACTTTGCATGATAGGGAGGGTTAGCTTTATTGTGACCTTCGACCCCAAGAGGTTACCCAAATCACTGTTTATTCATATTGTAGAACCAATAGGTATCCCATCTCATTACCCCTTATTGTTTCCAACTCCATATATTTTGTTAGGGAAAATTGATCATGGGCACCCAAAATAACCTAAGTCCTATTTATGACATTTAAGATCATAATAGAATTTACACTTATGTTTCTTATGCCAAGAGGTTTTCCTAGACTCTGCACTGGCATTTCTAGGTTCCAAAATAATAATATATTGAGGTTAAAAGCTCCAAGATAAAAAATTTAGTCGAGGTATTATTACTGAGATAGGCCATTATAAAAGTTCAGAACAGCCCAATAGTGGTTTAACTGAAGCAAGGAATATATTGCTTCAGTTTAACTGAAGCAAGGAATAGGGTACTCAGGGGATTCGATCCCTAGTTGGCATTTTATGTATATCTGATGCTCTGTCTGTTGAAATAAGTTTTAAGAGAATCGTCTCTGTCAGCAGATTGATAATAGTTATTTGTGAAGAAAAATGGTTTTATGTATTGAGAACCGTAGTAGATTTTTGTTGTTCTCTGTTTTTAACTTGTGATAATTGGGCTTTGCTACACTTGGGTTTTTCATCAGATACAACTTTTTTTTTGTGAATAACGGTCTGCCTCTTAATGCGTTAGCTTATTTTCCATCAGACAATTGTTTCTATGAAAACAAACATTTCCCTATTTTTCATTCCATTGTATTGTTGATTCCATTGGGGGTATTAGGATGTGCCAATGTGAGTATCCTCTCTGACATGAATCAAGCCTGTGTTGATAGCTCTTTAAGCATGATTGGATTTATTCCCTGAATGCCCGTCTCTCGGATGATGCTTTTCACACTCTACTGTAATGTAATTGGGTTTGTGGGTTTTTGTAATTGTTTGATGCTGCTTCCAGCATGGTAAATGTTAATCCTCTCTATCAAATCCTAAAGTCAATGCATCGTTTTTCCTGTAGTTTTGTATTTGTTTCCCTCAATCTATGCTAATGTTTTTGCATATTCCTAAACTGATTCCTTGACTATTTTAGTTCAATTTTAGCCCTCTTTAGTTGCTTCCATCTTAGAGATGAGTTTCTTGTTGATTAAGTTCACCTTTGTTATTTGAACTGGTAATATGTTCATTTTAAATGTTGTACGGTTTTGGGTCCTTGTTTTTTTCTGATATTCAAATTTTCCTCCATACGATATATAATGAGGAGGATTCTGTGACTCTGTATAAAACAAAAACAATCTACTAAGGACAACGTTATATGTCCCCTAGCTACAATTTTCACTCATGGTGCAACTCCTCAGGTTGACTGCTCAGTTGGCAGTTCAGTTTATCACAGTTTATACTTCGAAAACAATGTTGTACAAGCTAAAATTTGTTGTACACAGAAGATTTTTGTACGGAACCTCCAAATTTTTTGTTCTGCTTCAGTTTTCCATTTTTATTGTTTGAAAATGAATGCAGGGGTTCTGTATACCAAAAATAAAAACCAAGTATCTTTGACTATATCTGTAACTAACGAAGATAAGAATTATTCGCTATACGCTGGACCAAAACTAAAGTGGCTTGTAATAAGAATTATATTTGGTTTCTGTGCTTTATGGACATTGTATGCAAAAAAACCCTCGGTGGCTTGTAATAAGTATTACATTTGGTTTCTGTGCTTTATGGACATCGTATGCCAAAATCCATTCGAGGCTATACCTGTTTGATTATGTTTTCTACAAAGGGTTCACTATGAGTTATAGGGGAGCTGGATACCATCCCATGTCTGGGTGTGGTTAGTATGAATGCCCATTTATCCATATCATGCCCTCCCTCCATCCATATGTGGGATCTGGATTAGCGCGCAATTTGGCACCGTAACTCGACTTTCGGTTCATCCCGCATCGCCAGTTCTGCTTACCAAAATTGTGTATGAGAGTTGCACTAGGATTACTAGCATAAAATAAATGTGATTTGAGGATATTGCTGAAGCACTAAAGCATTGCATTATACACATGGAAGATCTTAGGATTAAGTTACAGTTTTTGATAAATTTAGTTCTTCAACTTCAAAAAAATTCGAAACGGTGTTTGAGATAAGCACATCAACTACTGTGTGGAAAGTTCCTACAAACTTCTGCTACACATGATCTGATCTTGCAATGGTGTGCAAGGATCCCTCTGTGCAATCTGAAGAATTTAAGAATCGATCCATTCGATTTGTATAAGTAATCTGTATCCACCCCTCTTGAACAACTACTTATGTTAAAACCATAACTCTAATGTCCACAGTAAAACATCCAATAGCTCTTTATCAACAATTAAATTCAGGTTCACTCCTCTAAAAAACTGAACTTGTTTGCCCTTAATTGTCATGACAAATAACCAAATTTAGACTTGTATAATGAAAAAAAAGGTGCTACTAATGAAGTGGACGAATAAATCCACTCTCTGACAGCTTACTTCTTGTGGTGTTACATTTGCAAATTTCGTCAAACGCTTTTTTCAACCCAAGAAAGAATCCAACTTTGTATATACTATATAAATGTCAGAAGTTGATGAATTTTTTGAAATTTATGTTTTAACCAAATAAAAACTACATAACTTTTTATATGAGCAGGAGAAAAACAAATGTGGGATTTCAACCCAATCATCTTGCAAAATGAAAAGGAGCCCAAATACTTACCAAGAATCTTGATTGTATGGCATTTTAACCTTGTATCAAAATACCTTTCTAACATATTGTGTACCCTCCTACTTTAAACATGGCAACCACATTCGACACCGTAGCAACACGAATTACAACAAATTGTAATCGCATACAACAATTGCTATCTAAATGTGTCGAACAACAATGCATGGAAGCCACAACTGTAGACAACACCGCAATCTCTGCAATGTTGCATACCCAACAAGAACTACAACAAGCACAGATTGCACTGCAGCAATCATCCATAGCCAGCGAAGACACCATCCACATTCTAAGAGAAAATTTTTACATACAGTTCTATAAATCCACCCCCTCCCCATGATAAAAAAAAAAAACCCCGAGAAAAGACTTAAGCACCCCTACTGTACATACCCCAAACTATGTGGTTTCTTGTTTAACTGTATATTTTGTGTGAGTCAGCACAGTGGAAAGGTTCCCTTTTTGTACGAAGCTGGGCATTGTCGGCTATGTCCAACCCAGTACTATGTAAATACCAATTGGGCTTGTGAAGCCTTTTGTAGATCAGCTCATGGAGCATTTTCAAGTAATATAGAGCTCTTATTTTCCCAATTCTGGTTAGCATTTATTTTGTAGTTCATGTATTGTTTTAGTATGCAACCGTACTAACTCGTCACGGAGCTTCACAGCGCCGCACGGATTATAAAGTTCCTTGGCATCATTAACAAACGTCAAATAAAGTTTTGTTGTTGCTGAACACCATCGCTCTCAAAACCTGCGCACCCAGGCAAGTGAATTGATTCTGCTCAGTTTTACTCTTATTTTGCTTCTTCAAGTTGTTTTAACTTTCCTAACAAAGATAAAAAATTACTTGGATGTAACCATACACAACTCTCATATTGTATAAACATTTACTAAAACTCTACAAGTGCATACATTTTTGTAAAGTGGTTTCAATGGAAAAGAGTTGTGAGTAAACAAAGCCAATGAAATCTTCACCTTCCCAAAATTGGGGTAACATGTAGCCGCATATAACAGGCCACCATCATACTTGCAAAAAAGGTTTCAGCACTTTTTTATACACAGTAATATAAGATCAATTCCTTTTAGGTTGTTCTAAAATATAGGTGGTTTTACCATCTTCTGTCAAAAACCCTTTCTTTACATCTGATGTTCTAGGTTATGGTATTCTTTTTTAAAAAAATTGTTTTCTTACATAGCGAACTAAAAATACATTAATACTTGGTTTTTAGCGTTATTTATCCTACTTAGTACGACAAGTGCTCAGATGAATTCAAATGTTCACGGGAAAAAAAAGTCTGCATTCTTTGTTTTAGTTAAAGTTTTGGTGTAATTGGTTGTAATTCTAAGTAGTTTATGTAATGACTGGTACCAAAGTGTGCAACAATCATTTTTCATTAAATGAATGAAAAGGTAAAAGTTTCATGCTTTGAATTTAAGACCTAATGTGCAATGAATTCACCCTTAATTATTTTTTATTTACTTTTTCCATTTCCTTATGTGATGTAAATGTGATACAATATTTTTAAGATTAAACTCTTACATAGTAATCACAGATAGTCTATCATTATATTTCTTTGATACATGCACTGATGCATTAGCTAACATAAGATGAGTGTGTAGCAATCATTTCGATTATTGAATGCACACGTAAAAGTTTCATGCTTTAAATTCAATCTTTTTTTAATTTCCACAAAACAAAATTTCTTGAACGTTTTCTTTTAATGTTCTGTGTTTCTCCTCCTAAATTTCTCCTCCTAAGACTTCATGAATGCATAATGATTATTACAGACATTCGTGAAAATATTTCCAGTCCAACTGTGGGCAAGCTCATGTGCTACAACCTGCCCCCCGCTCAAATCTCCTACAATAACAGTGGGAGTTAAGAATGACAATCTGAGATTCTCCATCCCTCCATTAGTGGCGCATATTTCCCTTGATCTTAAGCTGAAGGAGTAGCCTGTAGAAAGTGATCCTTGTGTACCCTAAACCCCAAGGTCATTCCCATCTTCCATGCATGTTCTCCATCTATAAATGTTTATGCACAGATAGTCTTTGAAAACAGATGTCGGGAAGTTGCCTAGACGTGATTGAAGTTATCTATTAGTTATTAAAATTTTCTTTATTCTCAAGTAGAGTAATTGAATGTAAGTGGATTTCAGTGCATCTACAGAACATCTCTTTTGTTCTGTGAGTTGGTTATAAAACTGTTCTGATTCTGAATTAAAAACAATGACTGAAAGACAAAAATCAGTACATTATCTTTGAAAATAAGTTGTTCCTAAAGCTACTTCCTATTCCTTTGAACTTATGACTGGTAAATCAAGTTTTGCCAATCCATTTACAAAGGAGTACACATGTGGGATTTGAATCCACACCGTCTTGGAAGAGAACCTTAATCTGGTCTGTTAGCCCAGCTCAACCATCTTGACAGCTATATATATGTTGTCCTTGGTTTTGTAACAATAGTATTGGATACAGATAATAATATTGGCCCTACGAAAGTTATTGATAGACTGAAAGTGGTAGTTGAGAGTAACTTTGCAAGTGGAAACTGTTTGAAGAACCCATACGCACTTTTTTGTGAATATTCAGGAAATGGGGTTTGATGGAGAGAGAGGGATTTGAACAGATCCTATATCCCTGGTTTTTAGATAGTGTTGGCAAAAGGCACAATCCAAGCAGCTACAGATAATTCCAAATCGGGAATCGGCAACTGACACAATAGTCTGTGACTCATTTTTTTGCTTCAAACTGAAACTTCTGAAAAGTTTATATGATAAAAACGAAATAAATCAAACTTTGCCAATAAAGATGGCTGCTTTCAAATACATCAGAACTTTCCTGCTTGAGTCTTACAAAGACTGAAATGACAACATCCACACCGAAACTGAAAAAAATCAAACTGCACCAAAACATGTCGGGCTCCCCACGGCGTAAATTTGCTCCCCTCGGAGCGACCACTAGTTTTAGCTTAATATAATCACATCGAGAGTGAGAGGTTTTCTTATAGTGGTGGGAAAAGAGTTTAATGGTGTTGGTTTACTAGTTAAAATAATATATTTTAAATTTTAATTCAATGTTTAATACATTTTCCCATGACCACATTGAGAATCTTCTTCATCTCTTTTGGTTTTTCCCTCATGCTCAGTCTACCTGGCGCTGGATTCATACCCTTTTTCAACCTTCTTAACGTGGAAAATGGTTCTTACGGGGATCCGGTCTTTATTGCCCACCTTCTTAACGTGGAAAATGGTTCTTCTGGGGGATCCGGCCTTTATTCCTGCAAAATTTTACAACATTTGGCATTCTTTCAGAGTGGCTATTTTATATCACATTTGGAAATCTAGAAATGCTATTATTTTTAATAAGGAGACAGTGGATAGAATTTTTGCTATTTCTAACAAGCTTGTTGTCATCTCCAATGTTTCGCTTCAGATCCGATTCTGTGCAGAGAAAGTCCGCATTGAATTTGAGCACTTGCAAACTCTTCTGGACCATTGGGGATTGCCCCTTATGCAATTAGTCACGTTCCACAAGATTCCCCTTGCCGCGCTCCCACTCGCAAGGTCACTGCTCACTTTCCCATGGGTGGCACAATTTCGATCGGGGTCCGGCTCGTGGGTGGCGTAGCACCTCTCCTCATCGGCTTCTCTGCCTCCGTCTTGGACTCACTTTCGCTACCAGGGTGTTTGGGCATTTGGGCTTTGGCAGTGGTCATTTCGTGTGGCGGGCGCCCACCAATCAAAGTTTTCACTGACTCTCTTTGGCTATCTCGCCCTCCCGGTGGGGAAACGAGGAGGAGCAAAGCAATAGGCAGATGGTTGGGAGCCACTTGATGACACCCCCGACACTACTTTTGGTGGTTGGGGTGGTGACCGTCCAAAGAGCCCACCGCCACCGCCACCATCTTCCATGTTTGCTGCTACTACCTAGCTCCATGTTTGGAGTTTTCTCTGGTTCTCTGCACTTTTGTTTTAAACTTTTTGATTGATAATGCTATTGTCGATATGACACTTTGCTACTCGTAGCCTCTTTATGGCTACTTTGATCCTGCTTATGGGGTGTGATCTTTTCCACCCGATTTTGTATGATTAACATTGTACTTCTTATGTCATCTTTAATATATGGTTATGCTTTTCAATATAAAAAAATTAATACATAAAATTAAATAAATAATTATATTTAATATACTAAATATAATTTAGTGTAAAAGTGTGAATGATAATTAATGTGGGATAAATATTTCACCTAAGAAAATTCAAGATGGATAAGTAATTATACTTAAGTTAGTTTTTAATTTTATATGTATATTTACTTTTAAATGCATTTTTACTTTTACATGCATTTTATAAAATATAAAATATATGTAAATACATAGGTTGGTTTTTACTTTTAGATATATTTTTATTTTTAGGTTAGTTTTAGTTTAGTTTTTATTTTTACAAATATTTTATAAATAAAACATATAAATATTAGAATTCTAACATATATATATATATATATGTTAGAATTCTAATATTGATCCTCAATATTGATATCTAGCGGTGTCTTTTAAATGGAAGGAATGAAAAATTCAACTTCAAGGATAAACAAGGGATTAAAAAAAAGAAACATCTGTTAAATCTCGTCCAGGGATAGTAAAAAACAAGAATAAAACCAGGACTAGAACAGAAGATAAAAGACCTATATTTTAGGATTAGTGCCACCAATCCTAATCACTCTCAGCGGGTGATAAAAGAGAGGGCAATGTTTTCTTTTTAAAGCTCGTCCAACCTTGTTCCATTCCTTTGCTAGCCAAATTTGCTACTTTACTACCCGGCTTAACAAGGGCATCCAATTCTATCACCGTTCCAACTAAATTATTTTGGGGATTCTCACTATCCACAAAATATACTTCGTGAATGTAATTCCCATCTCATTCGGTTTCTGTGCCCATCCGTTTACCATCGTTGTAGACTTGTAGTTATTGTTGTTAGCATTCATTAGGGAATCCTTTCCCACCTAACCAACAGCCAATACATCACCTCATGCTTTGCAAAGTGGTGAGTTTAAAAATTCTTTGGGGTTGGTTTCCTTCCCATCCTCCAACTTCCTTTGACTAAGCGCCAAATTTTCCGCATGCTCCCATTTTGAATGCAGAGTCCAGAGTGTCACCCCCAATCGTATCCAGGGACATACCAATTACATTTTGCTCCAATGCTGCCTCTCCAGCATCTACGAACAGATCCACGAACAGATGCTTAGTGCCACGAGCTTCATTATCCTCCACATAGGGACATTTCAATGCCAAAGCACTAGTCGGCTTCAGTCCAGTTTGTTGTGTTTCCATTTGAGGATTTATTTTTTTCCTTACGTCGATACAAACTGTGGCCTGCTCTCCTGTATTTTCCACAAAACAATAGGGAACTATGAAACACTAGCTTTTGTTTCCATATACCGTCCCTTGACACAAAACTTATCGTCTCCGATGGAGTAGAGTCTGCAAGAACATTAACACATATTCTAGTTGAAATGAGACGAGATCTGGCAACTGTAGTCGGCTCAAGGGCTATCAGAGCTCCAAAGGACTTAGGGATTCCTGCCAGTACATCCACTTCCCATAACTCTAAAGGTAGGCTAGGAATCGTAACACAGATAGGGTATACAGATAGAACATGTTTCCTGGAGCTTGGTTTCCATCTGACAATGGAAAGAGTAGTTCTACTATAGAACCACGAGCCACCTTGCAGAACCAGAATGAGGTCTTATTAGAGGGAGAAACTAAACCAAAAACTCTTATCAATAGGGAAAATGTTTATAATTTCCCCAGAATCCCCCATTTCCTCTTAATCCAGCATCTAACTTGGTTAATATTTGGCCTGATCCGTTCAAAACAACCTATTAAGGAAAACCTGAACCTGTCATAGGCTCTGTGCACCACGGTGTCTGAGATCTTCAACTTAGGGTGTCATTTTCCCATCCAGGTTCAATATCTTCCAAAACTTCCTGGGACTTCCTCTTGAAAAGCTTTGAAGCACGATGGATTCTGCTTTACCTTGCTGCCTTTCTCTGCTCCTTCACATCCAACTCCTCTGTGTTCGCATCAGCAGGCTCTCGCTCCTCCGCTTCCGCAGCCATACATTGCATCATCGTCATCATCATTATATTATTATTGAAATTATTAATACTACTACTAATATTAATATTAATACTATTTCTCATATTAATATAATAATAATAAGAATATAATCATTCTTATTATTTATATAATACTAATATTATTTCTATTTCTATAATAATTATATTATTAATTTTATTATTACTATATCATCATCATCATCATCATCATAATCATAAAATAATTAAAAATCTTAAATTTCACAACTAACATATTGAATTTCAATTTAAGCAATCATTTATTTAAAAGTTTTACGTAAAATTTACCAAAGGAACAAATAATTTGTTATAAATTTCTATATAATGAAATATTCAAATTTATTAAAATAACTTTTATACTATCATCTAATGATCATGTTTATTTAAAAAAATCTTAAAACAATATATATTTCATAAAGCGAATTTATCAACTTTTATAATCAACACATCTATGTACATATAGGATTGATGTTATCATTCAAAACACATGAATGTCATCATTCAAAACACATGAATGTCATCAGTCAAGATGAATGCAAATATTGAGTAAGATAATGATGAATTTAAAAGCAAATTAGTATTACTAAGATTGTAAAAATAATGGAGATTTTGAATCTTAGTTGTTGCAAATATGTGCATATGACAATGAAATGTAGAGCTACCTACTTAAAAGCTTATTGACTATTAAAATAAAAGGGTTGAACGATGTATTACAATTGTTAACTATGAATTTAAAGACTAGAATTAATATGGAAATGTTATTGAATTTGAATTTGCAAAATTTACATGCTTAAGCATGTACGTGTCATAAATGACAAGAAAAAATTTGATTTTCCTTGAAAAAAATGTCATTAAATGCCAATTTTAGATGTTGTTATGATATTAACATGAGTTTGTCGGACATCATGAACTGTTGAAGAGTTAATTGTTTATTAATAATTTTAATTGTATAAAAAGACTAGTTATTAATGTGCGTATATAAACAAGCGATAATTTAGAAAATGAGAAATTATGTAACACATACATGATAAATGTTATTGTATAGTCGTTGAATCATGTTAGAAATTTTTAGTCACTACGCCCTATTCAAAATAACAATAAATATAAAAGCTTCAAAATAGTTGAATAAATACATATTTCAACAATCAAGTACAAGTGAATAATATAGTAACCCCCGATTTTTGTTCACATTTTACTAAAAAGGATTCCTCCCTCTTCGTAAGAGATACATATGCATTGTTCTTCATATTACAATAATGTTCAAATAAGAATGGAACACATCTATGTAATTCGTCAAGATATTTGATTCTTGATATTAATGTGAATGTCAACCTTTGTCATTCCATGCTAATAACTATGTCGGTTGTTGCTCAAGTATAGAGTGAGTCCTTGCGACATGTGAATTGTTAAAGCTCGTGACATATTAAAAGGTAGTTGTCGATATGTCACCTTAACACAAGAGGAAAAATTACATGCTTTGAGTGATTCATATCCCATGGGATGCCTTTGTAATTATGAAACTCTACTACTAAAAATATTGGTAGATCATGATGCCTTGTTTCTAGAGAATACACTATGTTCATCACATAGGGGTTCATAGTGAATGTATGGTATATAAATTTCTTTGAAGGGTATTAAAGAATACTTGTAATGTTAGTTTTTACCTCCAATCATGTTAATGATAATACACTCTCTTTTATATTATTAGAATGATAATAACCCCTTATTTTTCCATTTACCTTATTTACCCTTTTTCCATCACAATTTTGGTTACCCTTTTTATTTCTACCCTAATATATCCAACAAAAAATATATCATTCTTTCCACTTAATTATTATTTTCATAATATGATTTTCTCTAAAAATAGATTTGAATGCATTCAACATATTTACTCAATTACCTTAATGTTAATTTAACCAAAATCTAATTTATGCTAAACCCTAACTATAGAGTCTAGTATGATAAATAAACAATAAAGAAAAAATTTGACACAAGTAAGTAAGCTAATTAATTTGAAAACCTAAGTGCAAGAGAGGGAAGGAGTGACTTAGCTTATTTACAAGTGATGTCAAGATTGTGTAGACTAGGGAAACTATGAAACATGAAGAGTATATTGTCGCGAATTCACTAAATAAATTCTTGATTTTCTTGATGAGCCTAGACCAAGGAGCCTGGAATGGGTCGGGGGTTCCTATTGAAGCATAATCACGGCGCCCCTGGGTGTCTGTGACTTGATGGGTTGAGACTCTCAATGCGATTGCATAACATGGATATTTTCCCAAGTGTGGGACCTTGCGAAATCAGAAAAGCTCTCCGGATGAAGGATGGTTCTTATTCCTCTGTTCGGATACACACGTAAAAATGTAGAGGGTTTACACAAAAAAACTAATCTAACTTGCCAAGGAGACGGGGTAAGAAGATGTATAAAACTAAACCTAAACTAACAAAGGTGATGCGTTGAGGAATGAAGAACACTGTCTTGCCAATAAACACAAAACATTAAAATGCAATGCAATATCATGCCTGAGATAACCAAATTTGTAGTGAAAGATCGGAGGATGCAAATGAACACGAGAGAGGGTTGAGAATCATCCAAATACATGCATTATTTTCTCCAAAGATTGATACTGATACACTACAAAACACCAAGAGGCAAAGTTGCATTACAGTTTTAGATGGGAGGTTTGAACTCCACAAATTCACTGCGAAAGAGAAGAAGGGAGGGTGAAACGAGAATGTCCAACCTTTAGAAAGAAGCCCCTCCTTACAATTTATAGGAAGAATGAGAGAGAGAAGAGAGAGGAAATCCAAATCTACCCCAACCACCTCCAGATTGCAGTTAATTCATCTCATTATGGAGGTAGGTGAGAACCGCAAACTCAAAAAAATGGTGAAGCTGTATTTTTCATTTTTAAGAACTGGTTCTCACCCAATTAAAGATATCCATTGTAGTTGGGAAGAGGACCTTGTAATATTTCCGAAAATGCCAACCTTGCGTGAATCAAGCTCCTTGTGAAAAGTTATGGACATTTGAATATCCGGGTGGGGTTTGCTTTCTTGTTGGGTTTGAGGTGTCAACGCTCAAAATGTTGCGCCTCATGAAGGTGTGCCTCCTGAAGATGCGCCTCGGCGCATCCATCCTCATGTCAACATAATCTAACCCGCACAAGGGCACATCCATTTACATGTCGACATTTTTTAACTTGCGCCAGGGCGCATCCATTTACATGTCGACATTTTTTAACCTGCGTTAGGGTGCATCCATTTACATGTCGACATATTTTAACCTACGCGGCGCATCCATTTACATGTCGAAATATTTTAACTTGTGCGGGCGCATCCATTTACATGTCGACATCTTTTAACTTTGTCTTAAGGCGCATTCATTTACATGTCGACATCTTTTAACTGCGCAGAGCACATCCATTTACATGTCGACATATTTTAACCTGCACCAGGGCGCATCCATTTACATGTTGACATCTTTTAACCTACGCTGAGGCGCATCCATTTACATGTCGACATCTTTTAACTGGCAGGTGGTTCATCCATTTACATGTCGACATATTTTAACCTACTCAAGGTGCTTGGTGACGTAATAAATGTCGGGGTTTGAGTTTCTTTTATTTCCATATCCTTCTATTTGTCTATATTTACCCAGGAGGGAGATATATACAATAGTTCTGGCAATAGAAACCTTTGTTGGGCACCCGTGACTATGTAGGAGCTTGTTGTGGTCACAAAAATCATGCGATTCTACTATTATTATACCATCAACTATGTTGTTTCATATATGGATCTTATGTAAGAAAAGTATTCACCTTGATGACCCATTGTATAGTCTAGTCATATGTCTTATTGGTCTTCATTATTGTCTATCTTACACGGTTGTCACTCACTCGCTTGCGGTTTTAGTCTAGAGTCGAGATTCCTACCTCTTAGTGCTCACTCAAATGCCATCACTAGTCTCCAACAAGGTGCCTAGATAGGCATTAGGGCACTGAGGTGCCCTGATCTTAATTTCCATGTGCCTTGGTCCCCATCACACTTGGTGTTGTTTTAGATATTCAAGGTCGGTATTTTTAGTTTTCCCTGCCATCTCCCTAGGTCCTAACCAAAATGTCAAGTCATTAGTGTCAGAATTTGAACAAAATATCCCTATATAAACACAACATACATACTACATTATGGGTGAACTATTTCTACGAAGGGATATCTATCTATATAAAGAAAGGGATTGCATTTGGGAACTATTCTCCATCACACACTGTATAGGAAGGGGGATTTCATTCTATTCCATCAAAATTTTGCATTTTATCTAGTTATTGCACTGTTATCTCTAGTATATCATTGGTCTTAGGGTGACTAGGCACATTATTCCACACATAAGCACACAAAACTACATTGGAGTCGAGATTTAGTGCAACGTCACTCACCGATAAATCCATACATTTGGTAGTTGAGGAAAGTTCAATCTCCCATACGCACATTTATATTTGAGGGTTTGATGCTTCATGTGGGGTTTAATAGTTGATTATTTATTACGGGTTTACGTTGACATTAATGAACTAAGTGTGACATCAACACACTTAAAGGTGAAGTAGTGAGAATACCTAGTGACCATATCAAGATCAGATTCCGAGTTGTTCAACAAAATAGGGTGTCAGATTTTAGACCGGGTGTCCCATGTACCCTCCTCTCGTTCCACGCACCCAAGTCAGCCAAATCTGCTCAACTAAAATTTTCAAGGTTCATTGCAATGATTTGTTAGGCCATATCATGATTTTGTTTAGTCATAGATCACTCCAAGATAAGTCCAATTAAAGTAATTACCTTTCCCCTTTCATTTTATTTCATTTAAATATCAAACAAATTACTTAGCATTTATATTTCAAGGTATATTTCATTTATCTCATTGCTATACTCTTAGATTTATTATAAAATTCTTATTTTATAGAATCATTTTGCTTCAAATTAGCTTCCAAATCCTCGGTATTTCGCAAACCCCACTTCTCCTTAATTTGACATTCAATTTGGTTCATACACTCATGTTGTTTTCATTCCACGTGCTTCCACTACTTGGCGTCGGCTCGGTCTTTGGTAGGTGATCTCTATCACCATATCCCCCACTCATGTTCTTATGGTTATTAGATGACTATTGTGGGAACTATTAGAATAAGAAATTCTCTTCACGTGCTTCACCAATTCATCTAGTGCACTCAATCAAATCATTTCTTGATACACACTCTTGTTTTATGTGGTTCCTTCTTG
The DNA here is from genome assembly GCA_018340775.1 of Taxus wallichiana var. yunnanensis. Taxonomy (NCBI): domain Eukaryota; kingdom Viridiplantae; phylum Streptophyta; class Pinopsida; order Cupressales; family Taxaceae; genus Taxus; species Taxus wallichiana. The sequence continues at coordinate 163,115,662 of CM031236.1, forward strand.
ATTCTTTGAGGGTGTTATCTAAATGAACCTCATCATCCACACATTCGGGGCATCATTAATCTTCTCCCTCTATCCTCATCAGACAAGTATATTACGACCACACCCCAATTTTTACACATTACCAAGATTTTATCACAAAATGTCGTTTTCCAATCATACATTATTCTATCATCATCACATTAACTATGCATTAAAACTTAACTCAACAAACATGAAAAATAATCAACACCTCCAAACATCTTACATGAAAATCAAATAAATCATAAATCATCATCACATTATAACATCAATAAAATGAAATATAATCATCATATCATATGCTATATATATAATATAATATATATATATATATATATATATATATATATATATATATCGGTTACAATCATAGTTAAAAAAATATCATCACCTGGGGGGTAACTCCCCTACATCGAATCCATCAATGCAAATCATATCTCATCAAATCCTCCAATCACATCATCTTTCATATGCATCATATCTCTATCGCATCCTCTATCCATCCCCCATAGCCTCGGTATGGCCTCTAGCCCCATCCGATCTATCAGTTCTCTATAGGAGATAGTATCCATCTTCCTCTCACTCACACAAATTCATATCCTATAAAATATGTCTAGCTTAGCCCATTCTTCTCATGGACCCCCAACTAGCCTCAAAGTACTTATTATATGCTCATAGGCCCATATATGAAATAAAGTAATCACTCGAATCCCATCTCCATGCTCCTATGTAAATATGTATATATCTCTATAGAGGTGGGACAAAACACATCATGCTAAATTATACCTAGTACTCTTCTCCTATATCTAATGGGAAATATCGTTCACCTTATGTAATATTGCCACACCACCTCCCTCCTTTACAATCAATGATGCAATAACCATAGTTATAAACTTCCACAAATGCGTAACCACTAATCTTAAAAATCGCATCCAAAATAATATGCGCCTTGGAAAACACTCGAGTCCCCACAAAATAATGCCTAGTCACCCTCATTTGTCTCTTCATATTATCCATAGCCATGAAAATCACCCTTTCTATGAAAAAGGTCATCTTAGTATTCGATATACGTCCTTTAATGTGACTATAATTTCACCTGCAAGTAGCCAAAATGTGCAAGTGTCTTCACACCATCACTCGAGAAAAATATGTTAACATAGGCATATTATAGGGCACACTCGCCATCCTCACTATGTGCCATAGGTCGACATGGTCCATAACCTCCCAATCATCATCTGATAAACCTAACCCCACCAATGTACTCAAGTGACAACCACCACAGAACTCCCTTGAATGGATATCCCTCTACATAACAAAAATAGTAGACACAATGTTAGAACACCATACAAATACACGTATGATTTTTCACGACATCATTACACATCAACAATCACATTTACACCACTCTAGACTGAAATCACACTTTGTAGACATGGGCACCCAGAAGTAGGACTGGGGTACCTAGGATCAAGGCACTAGTTTCTATGTTTGGGTGCAAATATCTCGAAGGCCACTAGCGCCTTTTTATTATTGTCCAGTTTAAAATGCCATAAAAATAAAATAAATTTTTAATAAAGATTCACTAAAAAGACTACTACAACACATTTTTCATAAAAACGTCATACTTACCAGCTCCTCCAACGTACGCGACACCACTATGCTCACCACCATCTCAAAATGGATAGGTCACACCGCTCTAACTTCACGACATCCTTACATTCTACAAGATCACTATCACACTCGCATAAAATACAAATGAGATGACTAATCACTCTATCACATTACTATTTATAGTTACTTTTCATTTCCCACTCCACAATGGTCATTATTTGAAGATCACTTTCTCAATTAATACATATATCATGATTTTAATCATATCTTGAGAATTTTTACTCGAATTTATACCTCATATTTAGCCTACTATTATATCATACACATAACACATGCACTATTTCTCCTCGATGTTGTCTTTCACTCAATCCAATTTTTTTTAGAAATATCTATCATAGACTGAATATTATTGGGCTTACTTTTGGCTCGAAGCATTCATTCTCTTTAAAACTTCCCCTTTCACTTATAATTCATTTTATTTGAACATTTACTAATACAACATGGGTAATTTCATCACTTTCTATTGATTTCACCTAATGACCTAACCTATAGACAAAAAACATTAAAAATCTCTATGAGTAAAACAATCAATCAATAAAATCAATATGTTAAATTCTCTACAAATCAAAATCATATCATTCAATCAACACAATACATAACACTCACCTCCCGAGATGACCTAACTTGGGAGTTATATTTGGCCTCCTAGATGACCTTACTTTGGAGTTATACGTGGCTTGCTAGATGACCTAACTTAGGGTATAGCGTCGTTAGTTTTTCTGATGACCTAACATGGGAATTTATTTTACATCTTTCGTTTTATTCCAGATAAAAGAGTGTGGAATTCATCAAATATATTGCAGAGACACCCTTGCAGTGGGGGCAATGAGACATCATTTCCTTTCTTATCTTTGCTCCTATATGGGTCAACTTGTCTTAATCGAAATCTTTGGATCCAAAATCACTTAAAATTTTATTTGAGTTCATCTGCAGTAGCTAGATTTTGAGGATGTAGTTAAATGTTGGATAATAACACACGTTTCTACATACACTCTTCCTTTGGTGGCAGGACACCCAAATCCCATGGTTTTTCATACACACACTATCACATCACATCATCATCATACAAAATTTGAAATCATCAATCATCCAAAATCACAATCAAGACAATCATTTATTGCACTTCATCATGGTGTCACATATCGCTCTACATTTTATGGATCAACATGTTGATCTATAGTTTGTCATAATATATGTTTCATTCAAACAAGCTCTTCTACCACATATGCACATATTTTAACAACATGGGATTTATGGACTTCTCTCGGGTACACATATCTAACTACTTTATGTTACTAAGATTTCTCTCACCAACATAAAGTGGTGGGAAATGTATTCACAAAATCATGCAATTACTACTATTATTATACAACAAAATATGTTGTTTCATATATGGATCTTGTGTAAGAAAAGTATTCACTTTGATGACCCATTACATAGTTTAGTCATATGTTTTGTTTTTCTTCATTATTATCTATCTTGAAAATTGTCACTCACTCACACGGTGTCATTCGAGTCTCGGGTATTCATATCTATCAGTACACACTCGAGTTATCCTCACTAGTATCTCGATTAGGGCATGTATAAAGAGATTAGGGCACTGAGATGCCCTACTCTTAATTTTTAGGCACCCTCCTCCCCGTCACATGTGGTATTTTTAGACATTAGAGGTTGGTATTTTCGGTTTTCCCTCTCATATTCCTAGGTACTAGTCAACATGTCATGTCATTAGTGTCAAAATTTGAGAAATAAATCCCTATATAAACACAACATACATACTACATTATGGGCATACTATTTTTACTAAGGGATAGCTATCTATATAGAGCAAGAATCGTATTTGGATGCTATTATGCATCACACACTTTATAAGAAGCATAATTTAATTCTTTTCCATCTAACTTTTTAAATTTTATCTAGCTATTTCTTGTTGTCTCTTCGTCATTGGCACTAGGGCGACCTAGGTACATTATTACACACATAAGCATATAGAACTACATTGCATCTAAGATGTAGTGCAATGATCGATGATAAGACCATCCATTTGGAAGTTGAAGACACAATCCTCATATGCATCTTGATTTTTAGAGTTACACGAGTTGTGTGGGATTTTACTGGGTGATTCTTCATTGCGGGTTTATGGTGATATCATTGAACTAAGTGCGACATCCATGCGATCAAAGGTTAAGTATGCTGCGAAGACCAAACAACCATATCCGGATATTATTTTGAGCTATTTGAATACTAGGGCACCCAAATTTTATAATTTGATGACCTAGGTTCCCTTGTGATTCCCAAGAACTCCAGTCTAGCGAGATCTTCCTCTGTTGAAATTTTCTAAGGTTTGTTGTGATGCTTTGTTACACCATTTTAACATTATGTTTAGTCTAGAACACTTGTGAGGGAAGTATAAGTCGATATCTTTATTTTAGTGAGGTAAGTAGAACTTTGTGAGGTTTTTCTTTTAGATATATTTTTAGTTTTTAGGTTAGTTTTACATGTATTTTATAAATAAAACATATAAATAATTTTTTAGAATATTTATGTTAGTTTTTACTTTATATTTATTTTATAAAACATAGAATTTTTTTTTGAAATTAAAATTTAAGTAATATAATTCTATATTTAACAATTTTATATTTAGAAATAGATATAAAATATATTTAGTTCATAACTAATATAGATATCTTAAATACATCTATCCAAAAGACATCAAAATGGTATCTCAAGGTGCCTACCTAAGTTATGTGAGAATTCCAATATAGAAACATCAATATTTATATCTGTTGGTGTCTTTTAGATAGATGTATTTAAGATATCTATTCGGAAAAATCACAACACCCCCGATTACTTGTAAGTGAATGATTGAGGTAGTTAATGTGATTTTCTAAACATGGAGTTATCCCAAAGTGTGGGACTTTGAAATAGGGATAACCCTCCAGAGAAGGACGACTTCCTATCCTATCCTAGTGGCAACAACTCCAAAGTGCAGAGAGTTACAAATTTTACCCTAATATAATATATCCAAGGAGATAGAGATATAGAAAATGCATGAAAATTAAAACCTAATCTAAGGGAAGGTGATCGATACACCAAGATGGAGTGTTAAACAACCTGCACAATAAACACAACACAACAGTGCACAATAATTTACATGTGATGAAATACAATAAGAGTTGCAATAAAACACAAAAGGGTGTTTGCATTTATTGCAACTTCCACAAATCTGTTTATATTTCTCTCGAAATTGATAAAATAAAAAAACCACAAGCTCAAAGGCACATATTTTTTATTACAATGTCTAGTAGGGAGGTTTAGAATATCCAAAAAATATCTTACAGACAATAAGGGAATGGCATATACAAGGTGTCCAACCTTTTGAAATGAGCCCCTTCTTACAATATATAGGAAGAATGACAGAAAGAGAGGGAGAAGGCATTAAAAAAATATTTTACCACCCTAAAATGCATTAAAATCACATGCAACAATGATATGTTCCACTACAAAACCCATCCTCCATGTACCTTCCTTGTTGGAGAAGAGAAGAGGGCCATACTTAATCTATTTTGGTAGTTGAACCTCTTGAAACTATTCCTCTAAATGAATGATTGTATTTCCCCATTTTGAAATACTAAAATTTATCAAAATTAAGAAATCCAAAAAGTCCTACTTTGGTTTCTATTGTGTGGAGGACACAGAGATTTCCGAAATTCCTATTTTGTGCAAATCCAAGCTCCTAGTCAAAAGTTATGGCCATATGAAGATGAAGGCGCCATATCCAATAAATATGAGTGGTTGATCTACCTCTTTGAGACCTTGACCTTGCAATGCATCCTTTGAAATCTAAAATTTCAGACTTTGGGAATTAAGAAGTTTGGGTTTCAGGGTTCAATTTTTTATTTTCATGCACTAGAGTTATAATGTTCTGAAACTCCAAAACTTTGAAATCTAAAAACACCGTAGATTATCGGGATATTGGGGGTTCGAGATTTTAGGATTTTAGGATTCGGGGTTTCGGGAGTTTTAGAAATTCAAGTTTCGGGGTTTTAGGGTTTTGAGAGTTTTAGATTTGGGGTTTTGGGAGTTTTGGGACTTTGGGTTTGTGTACATCCATCCAAGTGACACATTTCTCCAAAATCTTGAAATCCTCGAAGTTCATATTTTGGACTTCAATTTTTGGGATTTTCTCTTCCTCGTGTGGCACTATTCATTGCTCAACCTTGCTACTAATCCCAAACTCCTGAATGTCTAAAGTCCTAATTTTTTACTTTTGAATTTAATGTCCTTTGGACCGTTTGAGCTCGCTTATTAGGAATTTTTACCCACCGAGTCCGAATGCTTCCATGTCTCGAAGTCCGAGATCTTCGTAAACGAAGTGTCTTTTCTAAGGTGCATCATTTCGGATCCCAATGCCTCGCCACTTCAACTCACTCGAGATCAAGCCCGAAATGCAAGCTTGTGTAAAAGAATTGATCCCACTATTTTTCATGCGAGGTCATGTTTGTCCAATTTTGCTTGAGGAGCAAAATCGATAACAATATTTATGTTAGTAACTATTTGTTTACAAAACAAATCAATAGGTTACACAAAATCCACGAGAATGATGAATTGATACATAATTAAAACTATGAATGTGGACGTAATATTAGTTTAATGTATTGAAAGAGTAATTCGTATATTAGAAACCAATGACCTCACACTAATTTGTTTCAAAAAATCATCAATATTTATGGCTTCCTTCATTGCAAAGAAAATTTGAACATAAGTCAACACCTCAAATTGGTCTAGGTCTTATTATCATGAATGAAGGTTAAAGAATGTATGAGAAAAAATACAAAATGCTATAAGAAATAGGCCAAAGGCATGGAAGAGATTATGAACATAATATAAGTTCAAAGCAAGAAGATTTCCAATAAAAATACTAGCCAAAAAGATTAAGAAAAAATGACTGGTATTATTTAGTCAAGATAAGTGTAGACTCAATTTTACATTTTAAAAATTAATTAAAATTCTATGTTTTAACATAATGAATTATAAAGATAACACATTCAATGGATATTAACGCCAACTAAATTGAAATAATATTGACTCAAAATATAGGCCTATAATTGTCCTATATTTGAAATTGAAACCTATTGGATACATATTTTGTAAATTTTTAAAGAACACATTCCCAATATATTTGAAATTGAAACCTATTGTATACATATATTTTTGTAAATATTTAAAAACACATTCCCAATATTATGCCAATCCAAAATCCATTGCTTTAATTTTTTTATTAAACCGTAAATTGAATGCCATTTTCACTAAAATAATAGAACAAGAAGGATTGTTCAACAATGTCATACAATGGAAACTCAAAAGATCATTTTTAGGACCCGTTATGGAACACTAAGTTGTAACACCATAAAAACATTCCTGCTTGAGACATTCTCTCACAGAGGAAATCATTCTCTACATCTGAAATGAAATAGAAACAATAGAACATATGCAGGGCATTTATACTAATTTTTCTTTCCACTCATGATAGATACAAAAGATGGGAAAATTATATAGAAATATGGCATAATTTTGCATTGGTATTTGCACTTTTGAGTTTTCATGTTGTACTTTAACTTTAACAATCAAACAATTTAGCCCCTTATTTTCTCTTATTTTTTCTTTCTCTTGGATTAGGTAAAGCATAGTCATTCACTTCCCCAAATTTTAATGCCCAAATTTTCAACACCAAAATATAACAGTAAAATTATCAGAATAATTTTTTTTGACTTTAATTGCATGCTACACAACACCACATGGGATCTAAATAAAGAAACTCAACATCACGTAGGACACTTACATAAACATGAACCCACTCATAAAATAGGATAACATAGGCTACACATCAATGTCTTACTCAAATGACTTAAACTTGGACAATGACCCAATAATAGTAAGAAACACAAGATAGGCATACTCTAGAACATGTCTTTTTCATGGTTAACATATTCATTACACTTTGGTTTCCATTAAATGAGCTAATAGTTTTCAATAGAATTAAACACAAGGTTTAAAATTTCTTATTTTTCAAACTTTGATTATTTATTTTTTAGTGCATTAGTCTTTAACGGAGAATGTGTAGTTGGTTACTCACTACTACATGGAGGGGTGTTTAGAGACATTAATTAGAGACAAAAATATATTTTTGTCTCTAATTAATACACCCTCCTAATTTTGTCTCTAGTTAATACCTTTAATATAACATGTCTTTTGCTAATATCTTTAATATAACAAATTTTAATTAAAAATACTCTTTTTTGCAGCGGCTTGTAAAGCGGGGAAACTGCGGGAAAAATGAATGCCGCGAGCAAAATGGAAAATTGCATTGGGCGGGAGGGGATTTCATTCTCGCATGCGGATCTTAGGCAAGGAGGAGGACCGCGAGCAGGTATCCGCATCCATTTCTTTTGCCCTGTTTTTGTTTTACCTGTTCCTCATGGTTCAATCCTGGTAATGTTTTATTGGTTACATTTATGCAAGAATCGACACTGCTTTTCAAAGAAATATACAAGGATATCAATAAAAATGTTGTTATAAAAAATCAGATTTCACTTTGGTTTGTGAGGGCACGTTTATCTCTGGTTCGTGGCTCTGGTTCATAAGGGCTCGTTCCTCTGGATTTTTGCTACTCGTGGCTTGTATCTATGCACGAGGCCACGTTTCTTCTTGTCGCAACTCATGTGACAGTTCTACTGGGTGTTCTTTATGCCCTCGACTGTGTTGCTTCCATCAGTCACATTTCTTACTCCACGATTGTGTTTCATGCCCCCGACTGTGTTGCTTCCATCATTGGCTTTGTCTTGCTTCCATGACTATTCTGCTTCATGGGTAAGTTCGACTCTCTCGCCTACGCCTCGTACTCCCCGCTCGAGGGGATTCCATAAGGCGTCAAATGGTTATGAGCTATGTGCGGGATTTTTGATTAAGGGGTCGAGAGCTGGTTGAATCCCACTCAATCTTGCCACTGTGCCATTCGGATAGCTCGGTTCTAGGTTTTTTGGTTTGCCATTTTTTTCTTTTCCCAATCTGTATGCTTCTTTTGCACTTGTCTCAGCTCGTCATGGTTGTATGTAATTTGAGCCCTTACTTCTTGCTACGGGAGTATTAGACAGGAAGATCAGGAAGGCAAAGAGACAATAAACAATGAATGATTTTTCTAACAGGGAGACCTTAGTTTCAGTATAGACAAGCTCTGTGTTTTATTTAATAGCTCAGCCCAATATCTGGAGTCTGATTTCTCATAAATTAAATTCATAGTAGGACTATCTTGAGAAATGTGACCACAAATAGTATCAACATGTCTTGTTCTGAATGAAATTCCAGATGGGTCACCACCAATTTCTTCAAGCAGTACTAAGGCATTGTTTGTGGGGTGTAGCCATGAGCGAGGAAGATGGTTGTTAAATTCATCAAAATGCTATTAGAAACCATTCAATAGCATAGAAAGTAAATATTCTCTAGTGGTTTCCAAGGTGCAAAGGCAGCTTCAATAATACATGTAAATCCTATTACCATTCTTGAGACGGTTTTCCACAATTAGTGGCACAGTTGGCTGGGGAATAGGTTCCTCTATAGTCGCATGAATCAGAGCACCCATCTGTAGGAGCCTTGAATGAAGGAAAATAGTGCCCAATATGGTTGCCATTTACCCATGCTTGTCCTTTACTCATGGTGCTCAAGTCCAAAGCCACTGCATTGTCTCCTTTTGGTGCAGTGAACTCCGTCTACAGAATCCAATGAAATATATGTTTCAGTATTGTAAATGAGAGTGCTCGAAGAAAAAGAAGAATGAGAATCATATTTATTATTTCCAATTGAAAATTTACCTTGTACCACATTAGGGCAGTTTGATTGGGAGGATTTATTCCTGAATTTCATTGAACAACATTCGTCCCTGCATCTGAATATAGACTTTGTTGTTCGCCCTTTAAACCTATCTGTGTGAATGAAACAGAAAACAGTAAAATAGAAAAGTATGTTGAGATATGTTCAGTTCATACTATTAACCAGTCTCTGATCATCAATCCTAACAATAATAGAGCAATAGATATAATTCTGTGAATGCAAGGTTAAGAAAGTGGCTGGGAAGCAACTCAATTCCAGGAGCAAGGCTACAAGAAAACCACCTGGTAATACCACTTCTGGAAAGTCAACTCTTTTGTGCCATTTTTAAGACCTAGTATCATGACAGGACCATTGATTCCAGCTTCCCACGTGTCAAAAAATGGTCCATAATTCTGTTTATTGAAGTTGACATTAAAGATGATTAGTTTTCTATGCAAACATGCATTGATATCTATTTCCTCAGGAAGCCAAAACATAAATGATTCTAGAATTTTTGGATTGCAGATATATTAGCAAGCAAAAAAACTTCCTTCCTATATTTATACTTGTCACTGTGGAGTGCAGGTTTAAGCTAACCTGCCATCCTACTGTCACGCTGAGTAGGGCTATCTCATTTGTACCAACTTTCAAGGTAATTGGAAGATGCATTGTGAATGAAGTATTGTTATAACTTCCTGTTTGAGTTCCTGTAGAACATACTACATCAGTTGTTTGCAAATCCCACCCCACTTAAGAGAGAATATAGTACATAATAACCCAAAAATGTGTAATAACAGTGGAGCTGTTGCCTACCTGCAAACTTCCCATTGACAAACACATGGAGTGCATGCCCTCGTGTTTCAACATGCAAGTATACTTGCGTCTTGTTCTTTGACAAGGGTTCATCTTCATCAATATGTACACTGTATTTATACAATAGTAAATCAAGCATCATAAATCATCCCTTTGTGACTTTTATGCCTTGAAGCACATATTTTAGAAGATGTTTAAAAGTTTTAGTAAGGTCTGCTCTTAAGGTTTCAATACAAGAACAGATTTCCAAATTCCAAAAAAATCAGCAAAATCAGACAACCAAAATCAATATCTCCAATGAAGGATTCTTAACAAAATTTAGTTGTAATCAGTTGATATTTCCAATGAGATTATAGGCATGGCCCATAGGTTCATATTGAAATTTTCTAAAATGTAAGTACATCATATAAGTCTTATAGCTAATAAGGGCAGATACATACCTGTTTGTATACCACAGAAAATCACTTTTATCTTTAGCTGTGTACAACTGCTCTAACAAGCCGTTGCCAGAGAAATGTTCACCACCCCAAATTCCAATAAGTTCTTTGTGCCACAACCATTTTACGAATGGTTTTGTATTTTTGGTTGATGTTTCAACGGGAAGAAGGGATTCCAGGCTAACCTTCTCCATTCCCATTGAAGAAGTCTGTGTACTTACCTGTATTTCATAGACAGAGACATCCTTATACAGCTCCATATGATCTGCAACTTTAATCATATTGTGATTACACAAATTCTAAAGTGAAAATATGACTAACCCTTGCTGTGTTGAAGACAGCATTCTCACAATCAGGAAATATACTTGACTGACCAAGCAGGTAGGTAATATGACTTTCCATTGAATTGTACAGTTGCATCCTTCCTAGGGTGTGCATTGCTGAGAAAAGCAGCACACGTGCCAGAAGTGTTCACAGAATATATTGTTGCCTGAATATCAGATACAACATTTTGTATTAAATGCCAGATTTTTGAACACCATAATATTTATAGTGCTAGTTCTAGAAGCATTAGCTTTAAGTAAAATCAGATATTATTCTCAAAATAATTCTAAGAGATTTGTTTCCTATAATCAATCTTTAAGAGCAGAGCAGAATTAGATCACTTGTAAAAGATTGACGAACTCTAAAGATGAGATAGCACGAGATTAACTCGGCCTTGTTTATGTGCATGTAGTTCCAAACACCAAAGACCCAAAGCCGGTCTTAGTGATGGCACGCACCCTAGATCTATTTATTCCTATATGGGCGTTGAAACGCCACCAATGTGGGATAGATGAGATAGCACGAGATTAACTTGGCCTTGTTTATGTGCATGTAGCTCCAAACACCAAAGAGCAAATTACTTAATACAACATTCAAATAGTCTTACGCTCTTAATGAAAATACAAACCTCAAGGTCATGCCCGAGTGAAATGCTATTGATGTCTCCATTGGTTAGAGCAACTTCATTTTTCTTTAAAGCCTGGTGCAGTTCTTTTAGATGCCCCCTTTTTGGCTGCCTTATATACCCTATAATAGAAGTTGAGGTGGGCGTTGAATTTAAGATATGCACTGTTGTATGAACCGAAGGAAATAATAACAGTAATTGAAAGAAAAGCATATTGACAAAGATTTTCATACCATATTCATCAAGAGGTGCATCATAGTCATAGCTAGTGGAAATGAATGGGCCTCCTGCTGTCCTGCCAAAGTTTGTTCCTCCATGGTACTGCAATATAAAGATTTAATGTAAGCCTAATAAACTACTCTTAGGAAAAAACTCAATCAAATATTTAACCCCAAAGTGTATGAGTTCAAGAGAATTCAAGTATATAAAACTCACCATATAATAGTTCTGGAATGTTCCCCCCTTCTGAAAAAACCGTGCTATGGCAAATGCAACATCCTCTGTAGCCCTACGAGGGACCCTCCCTCCAAATGTTAGAAACCTATCAAAATATAACACATGAGGAGATGAACACTGAGTCAACACAGAATTGGCTATATGGATTCTATAATTAAGCAATGTAAACGGATATATGAAATTTGAATTCTATAACTGTGCAATATAGATGAAAATTACTTTTATGACTCTAAATTTCAATTATGATTTTAGGGTTATTTAATAAAATTATCTCATTGAAAGTTTTATGACATTACCAGCCAGACTAGTTCTCGGTCCACATTTTTGGCTTTTTAATGGAATTGGGTTCGAAACTATCACAATAGAAACCATTGCATGTATTAATCTGTAAAAATAATTTAGAAATGCATGAGTTTGAGCATGCAGAAGAAATGGAGCATATTGACTTCAACAAAAATGCATCATTTTGAGCACACAGAAGAAATGGACCTGCCTCCATTTGGGAGTTTTTGTTGTTTATCTCGTTGTTCTCATTGAAATCATGTGATTCATTGTGTGGTTGAGGGTCGAGTTGGATCGTTGTGTCAAAATTTGGGTGAGCTCTGTTTATTTCTATTAGCTTCTATTACTCGGGTGTTATTCAGGTCGTGGGGATTCTTTTGACATTGCATTCCTTAGTGGGTAGATGTGCTTTCCCAATACGGTTAAACCATGGCTATGTCTGAGAGTGTGTTTAATGTATCTCACCAAGTCATGCTATGCTTGGGATCAAGCTCATCGCTGATTGGAATGGCTTGTTTCTGAGTCTTTGTAAAACTCGACCCTGTCCATTGCACAACTCGGCCGTGCTTATGATTCAACTTGCCACTTTTTTTCGTTGTTGGCTCGCTATGAGTTTTTCTCAGAGTTATCTCTGCATTAGATGTATTATCTCTACGAGCTCACTGTTGGTCTCTATATATACTGACTTGGAGGGCTCTATATTGGTCTTGATTACACCGAAAGGAGTTTCCCCTATGGGAAAGAGCCAACCCCCGCCACTTGTACGCGGTGGATAGGCTGCTGCAAAGGTCGTTCACGTTGCAGCTCTGAGCCGTCGATCTTAATCGGCCAAACACCAGAGGGATTGCACATAATTGACATAGAAAAAGGTTTTTATTTCATGCTTAGTACTTCATGTTGTAATTGATTCACGATGCCTGTGCTTGGTGAGAGCCCTATATAGTATGGATCTGAAGCAGGTCTCTGTTGTGGCCTCTAATGTTAATATATAAGGAGGTTAACAGTAAGGGCTTGGGATTGAGTACTTTTGCAATGAGAAGATGAACCACACATGCAATTTCCAGCACCAGGATTAACAGTAAGGGCCTGGGAATTGAGTACTTTTGCACTAGTATCTCTGAGATGGACCCTGATCCCACTCACCCTAAAAAGTTCCAGATGCTGAAAAGGGACACAAAAGTGCTGATGCTTTCTTTTGGGTATTGCAGGGATTTTCCAATCTGACCCATGTTGTCTATTGCAGTAATTGTAGAGCCCAAGCCACATGTTGTTGCCAAGAACAATATCCAGAAGTCTAAGCTCAACAGTGCCTGAACAACTGTATGATCTTGCCCTCTCACAGGCCATTTCTTTTCAGATTTGATCTTATAGTCTTCACTGTTAGTAGCATCTGAAACATCCACTTACACCCCATTCCCTCACTGTCTATGTCTATTTGTGAGAGATTGGAATTGGCATTGACCACCACCTGCAGTGCTTGGCCAAGCCAATCTGCCCCAAAACATGAAGAAGAAGAACACTCCGCCTGTTGTTCCAATCTTTGCACCTCACCTACAAGATGGTCTTGAAAAGAAGTAAGGATTGGACACTCCTATAGTCTTGAGGGCATGCTCTTTGACCACTTATGTTTATGCTTCCGAGGAGAGTGCAGGTTCACAAGAGATGAGAGAAGAGACATAGAGGGTACTGCAATGCTCATGCTCATTGTATTGATTCCTCTGATGCCGATGCTTGTTGCTTCAAGGATCTCATATGATGACTTCCTGCCTGCCTATTAATATGATTTATACAACTCAACATGATCATGATGGGGCACCCCAAGCAGACAGAAAGCATCTAATTCTGCAAAATCTGTATCATTATATCAATCATGCATTTTTCTCTTGTCCCCTGCTTTCCAATGTGAGATGGGCCACATGGTTTCCACCCCCTACCGGGAACAACTCTCAAACACCATGGCTAAGCATCATGTGGCCAACAAAATTTACATTACAAATAATCAGAATTAAAAATCTGTAATGTGAATCACCCACAATTTTCCGTTTCTCATCATTAACAATTTCTCCATGTAAATGTGCAACTGAAACACATTTGTATGGCTTGTCATGCCCACCTTCAAAAACATTTATATTTACCATACTCTGTCCCTTCTGTTAACAACAATTAATCTTTTTCTAAAGCTCTCTCCTCTACACGTGTGGATGAGCTGTTCATAATTAATTATATTGCAATTGAAATTTCTGTCCATGTTTTGGGATGCAACAGCAATATATCTACTTTTCTCGTCATCAGCCGGAGGAGAATCTTGAAAAAACAATGGCTCGAGTCTTGATCTTTGTTTATACCCCAATTCTATTAGCCTTCCAAATAGGCACTTAACTCACTGGTTGCTTCTCACTCTCAAGTAACCCCATAGTGACTTTCACAACTTAGTACACTATATATATATGCTTGACTTCTTGCACAAATGCATGAAAGTAGACTAGCATCAATGCAAACATACAATATAGAATGTCATGCAATTGAGGTGGATCTACCAACTCTAGTATATTCTCCAGACACTATATATCTGAACACCTGCTTTATACTTGTGTGCCTTGTGTGGAGGCCACTAAAAGGGACCATGAACTTCTGTTTTGGTTGTCAAATCACCACCATTACAACTCTCCTACCCCAAAAGACAACGACTGGGTCGCTGCATTTTTGGCTGGAACATTAAATATATTATTTTATCTGCTAATTATTTCAGTTCATTCATAATCCCTCTATTTGCAGAGTTCCAGCTGGAGTTTTACACAAACAACAAACCTGGGTTCAGCACCAGTCCAGATTTAAGGTGATAGACTCATTTTTAAGTGGAAATGGAATCTGTTTAACGACCTAATTCTCTCAAACACTTTTTCACCAATGGTCTTAGAGTAGTAGATATTCCAGACCTACCCAAAGTGTCATTATATATTTTATATGGTGACCAAGTTAAAAAATCAGAATGTTATATCCTCCATTGCAGTTTAAGTTGCACTCTCAGATATCATATTTTCTTATTTTAGTTTATTAGGTGGTTTTCTCTTTTTTTTTTGTTTCAGGAATGGAAAATATTAATAATTGTTGCAATTGGTGGATTGTTTGGGTTGAATAATAATGTGAGAGTTGTTTGAAATTATTGCAGGACTGTTGAGGTGTGGGAAGAGTTGCAGGCTGAGATGGACTAATTACCTTAGACCTGATATAAAACGAGGGAAGTTTTCCTTTGAAGAAGAGCAGACGATAATTTAGCTTCATGGAGTTATGGGAAACAAGTACGTCAAATTAGTCTGTATGCTTGTATACATGGGTGTCTAGTTCTAACATTAAGGCCATCAAAATTTTGTTGGATTATCTATTATTATTAGATTTCATTAACTGGGTTGCAGGTTGTACGTACGAATATGATTGATTGTTTAGGAATTGTGTGTAAAAAATTTCAATCAATTTTAGATAGTTTGATTGATGGTGGTGGTGCCCTGTGCAGATGGTCTGCCATTGCTGGACATCTCCCGGGGAGAACTAATAATGAAATAAAGAATTACTGGAACACCCACCTGAAAAAACGTCTCCTTCAGATGGGAATAGACCCAGTGACTCACAGACCAAGAATGGATCTGTTTGATTTCTCCAGCATGAGTCCTTTTTTGGGTCCGGCTTCTCTGACCCACATGACAGCTCGGTGGGAGAATGCAAGTCTACAGGAAGCCATGACCAGAGAATATATGAGGATGTATGCAGCTATGATCCAGCAGCATAGTGCAGGAGGAGGCAGAATGGGTGCAGACCTTCTCATGAGATCCCACCTTGAAAATTCCCTATCTAGGCCAGATGTTAATGCTCTCAACAATTCAATCATGTCTCTAGATTTGGGCCCAAAATCCAGAGAATCAGGTGGGCTCATTAGAATACAATACACTGCTCTCCCAGGCTCTAGAATAGTTTCAAACCCAAGCCCAAGTCATGAAAAATTTGCAGCATTCTTCACCCACATCCACCCTACATGGCCTTGACACGTCATCTAGCATAAAACTAGAAAACCAAGACATTACTAATAATGTACCCCATGATTAGGCTAGTCTTCTCCAAGACCACAACACAAATGAGGTCTATAATAATATACTGAATGCTTCTTCCTTGATGTTGCAGCATCAAATTTCCATGAAGAGCCATGACCTCAACTCACTACTGTGGCCTGAAGAAAATCCATTTGAAATGTGTAAGAATGATTCAGAGTCTATACCAGCCTCATATCCTCCACATCCTCTCCAAATATATCCAGTGACTCTGATTTGGCTCCTGACTCCTCTTCATCTATGCTAAACATTAACATGAGCAGTAACACTACTAGCTCTCCTACTGCTACCACCAACAATGACTCATATGCATTCCCACCTGATTTTCTCTTGGATTTCCCAGATAATCCCAAACAAAAAGAAGCTACATTAATGTCAAAACCAACATCAGCAACAACATCAGGATCTTCATCTCCATGGCCGGATATGCAGAATTCTTTTGAAGATGGCAGAGATTACTGGAGTAATATGCTCAAATTTGCTGCACAAAGTATAATTAACAACAATTCAGGATTTGGGAGTATCAGTGGGCACTAGTGAAATCAAGACCAATAAGATTTTTTATGATCTGTAGAGTATTTAATTCATGTACATGGCATTGTGTACAAGCCTGACAGTTTAATTCATTTATATATTTTTTAGAATGCAGTATTGTGTGTACAGAAACAGTTTTATTTTTGTACCCATAGCCACTGGATTTGATATTAACATAAAAGCCTGCCTTCATTGGTCTTAAATGTTTTGTATACTATTCTGCTCAGTTTACGAATGGATACATGTAATCATATTTGATTGCAGGAATTTTGGATGAATTCTACATTTTTGAAATTTTGGATGAGCTTAATACTATTCTGGTAGTTCGTCTTGGTTTTCTTCTTACACAAACTTTGGCAAGAATTTAGTGGAAGAGGTGTTGAAGCGTGCAGAGAGAAATCGTTGCACGGTATTGAAGTTCATCACTTTGTATTATAAATGAATCCTACTTGTTCTTTTTGCTGATTAATATTTCTCTGTTTTTGTAACAGGCGTGCTTTAAGTCTAGTTTTAATCGTGAAACCCGAAAAGTTGTTATTGATTTTTTCAAAGAAGCATCTCAGATTCACTCCCTCGCAGCAGGGTTGTGTGTTGTCGGATATTTGTTGGACCAAATAGATCAAATTTCCAAAAACAGGGCTCAATGTGTACAACTCCTGAGATACTTGTGTGCGATGGACAGGCACGTGAAACAATTAGATGACCAACAACAGCTCAGTCAAGCTGTGCATTTCATTTTCGAAGGATGCCTTCTATGTCTCAGACTAATGAAATCTCAGAGACTATCCAGGTAATACTTGGCTAATTTTCCACTGTATAAACTATCAAAAGACTATATTTATAATTGTTTATAATTAGTCTTTTCCACTGTATAAACTATCAAAAGACACATCGAGTTGAGTGGTCCTAATGAAACTTTTGTTCCTGACAGTCTTACACTGGTCGAATTATTCAAAAGAAATTCTACAATGATCAAATTCGCATGGCATCCGAACGCTTCCAATCCAGAGATATCGTTGGACTTACTGTTTTCAATGTATAAGTCTCTTGGAGCTCGAAATATATCACAAGCAGCACAGAAACATGAGGTCTCTATTTCAAATGAAATGTCTTTGCACAAGCTTGAAGCAGGGAAGGGGTTGTTTAAAAAGGGACTCTACAGAATTGTTCTTGGATATCTTGCATACCCATCCTTCAAATTACCAGTTAATAAAAGGCATCAAATAGTCGGAACTCTTTGGAGGTCTGCTGCATACGAAACCTCCGAGCCCTTGATAGTTTCATACACTCTGGACAACATTGTAGCAATTGCAGGGAGCGTTTGTTGGTACCCATAAGGGGAAGTGCCTCTCCTATAATGCATCAGGTATGTTACTAATGTGAACATTCATATTCAGAAAGAGCTTATATCACTTTGCTACAAGCATTGAACATTAGTGGTTCAAACTAGCTGTGCAGAATATGTATTGTTATTACTTATTAGTTCATCGATTTCTAATCATTTTCACCATTGAGCCATATCACAATCATTCATTATTTTTCTTGACTGAAATAAAAATGATGATGTATATTGTCTGAAAAATGTGTTCCTCTCAAAAGTTTGGTTAAAAACAGGATAGCTGACTGAGACTTTCATGGTTTACCCCTCTAAACACCTTACCAAGCCTCAAAATATTAATTGATATCATTCATGTTATGCATTATTTTTTTCTCATGTTATGTTGTTGGTAATGATTAATGCAGGAGCATGCCAACATCGGCTGCACTTGATGTGGTTGCCAAAAACTTGAATCTTAAGTTTTTTGAGGTATCAAATTACTCCTACTTATATGCATATTTGCCTATTCCTACTGTTTTATGAGTCTTGTAAAAATAGGTTTATTGTTTTTTACTCATCTATTAGGTGCCCACTGGTTGGAAGTTTTTTGGAAATTTAATGGATGTTGGATTGTGCTCTGTTTTTGGTGAAGAAAGCTTTGGCACTGGTGAGTTCTATTTTTTTTTAATCCTTGTGTAAAACCATTCTTTGCGTAGCTTTCTTGGTGAGTATTTAGTTTCTACTCTTAATAGTAGCTCGGTTTGTTAAAAATAAAAAATGATATGCATAGCTCCTTATGTCAGGATCAAAGTCCCCTTGCTCATTTTCATAGATCTCATTGTTGTGCTTGAATTCGGTGTGCAGCTGGGGATCTATCACACGACATATGATTCTGTCTAAATAATCACAGGCCTGCACAGCTAAATCTCTGCTCCTCTCAGCAAATGAATAAACATGAGTTTGAAGAAGGTTTAGGAAAACAGAAAGAGGTAAGAAGTTGGGAAGACTAACTCCCTACGCCTCTTCCAACAAACTTATTTCTTCAACAAGAAACTTATCCATGGAGAGTACATCTGTTGCAGCAAGGAGGTCATGCAAGTAAGCCTTGAACATTCTAGTGAGACAAGCAATACAATGCATGTCGGGCTCATCAGGAAACAACTCGATGTCTCCCTATATAATGAGCTTGTGTAGCATTCCCTTTTGTATATATTGTATATATTGTATATCAAGGGTTAACGGAATTCAGACACCCTTTTGTATCTTATCTTATTTGATATTAATAAAATATTTGTGGACCCATTTATTGGGCACAATATTTAAATCAAATTGTTGTTAATTTATAAAATTAATTACCAGACCACTCCGACATCATAGATGATATGTAACTTCGTTGATTGCACTATATGATATTTGGTTATTGTGTAGTTTTAAAATTCATATTTTTCATTCTTTAAATTCGTATCGTCTCTAGAGAGACAATAAAAATTGAAATTAGTATTGTCTCTAGAGAGACAAAATGTTAGTATTTGGTATTGTCTCTAAGGAGACAATAATGATATTGTCTCTAGAGAGACGAAAATGATATTGTCTCTAGAGAGACAAAAATTATATTGTCTCTCAAGAGACAAAATATGTATCAATCATTATTGTCTCTTGAGAGACAATAATTAGAGACAATATTAGAGACACCCGCTTTGAGACAATAATAGAGATGATATACAACTTTTTATTGTCTCTATTTGAGACAATTTAGTCAAATTTTGTCTCTATTAATGTCTCAAATCACCCCCTTGCAGTAGTGACTTCATCCAATTTCATTAGTTATTCATAGCTCATTTATTAAATAAATTCATTTTACACAAATATGAGTCTCCCAATATTCAATTCTTATGTTAAAGGTTTGTTTCTTGAAAATTGTTTAGTCGACTATAATTGTCTGAAGAACACATAACATCAAACCCTTCGTTCCTTTACAACTAGGCTACATGTTTTTGTTTAACATTTCACCTAGAAAGGTTCCTTTAGAATTTGCTTGTTTCTCTTATGGAAATAACTTATATAAATTGATTGTGGTTGGGAACGTATATACACACATGGACATTCTAATATTTGAATTAAGGATTTAAGAAAGATCAATGTTTACTTGGTTTGGAAAAAATGCTCCTGATATAAGGAGGAAAATTCAAAAGAAGACAAAGGAAGGTTACTAGATCAATAGAAAACCTATCGCTAGTTCATTTCATAACATTGTTAAATACTAACAATAGACTCTTTTCATCTTCAAGTTATTACAACCAACTATGAAGGTTAACTGATTAAGTTGTATCATTCTTGATTCACAATCTATTGCTCCAATTAGGAATTCATATGTTCACATTCTATTATGCATGGAAGGTTACATTACACCTATGTTTCTCATTATAGATATTTTTCTTTGAATTTAAGTGACAAATTTCACATTTCAAACTACTTATATTTCATCATCTTAAGGATTTACTCTTAATAGCAATGGGTTAATTACATGTTTCAACCATAAATTCAACTTCTTGAGTGATCCTAGGTTTATTATATTTCTATCTATGCCAAGGGTTCTACTAACTTTTACAAGTCCAACTAGAGTGCAATTTCCTTAACTCACAAGACATTGGCTATAGCTGAAGTTATCCCATTCTCAAGGCTACATTTTATTATTTCATTAGCATCGTTGTTTAATCCACATTTATGCAAACAAAGCATGTGATCATGCATCATATTTCATTTTTTCAATTTATTAGGTTGTTGTATTAGTAATGTCGACCTCTACCTTATCACATTCATTTTATGATCACTTATGACATTTTAGTTGGTTTTGACATCACTCAATGGTGCACCAAATTTGTATTTGTCATTCCTTACTTTAATCTTATTTAACCTTTTTACTAACTACATATTACACAGTTACTTTGGTCCCGTATTAACATCATTTTGGAACAAGGGTAAGTGCAGGAAGTTGATGGACAAATATAGGGTCATCCGTGGACGTCATATTGTAAAAACAACGAAATCTCAACTTGTAGGGATTATTAGCTATACACGCACTCTAAATTAGAAAAAATTATATAAATATGAATCGTAGCATTCAGAATCTAGTTTCTAAAATACTAATTTTTTTAAAAATAGACAAGTTTAGCTATATTAAACACTTAAAATTATATGACTTAGTTTTTTTTTTTGAAAAAACTTATAAGATTGTAGTCCGTTTGCCCGCATTTTGGATGACCAAATCTTTTTTTTTTTTTTCCTTTGGTGAAACATTAGATGTAGTTGTCTATCTTGGGATGGATTTTATTTTGTATTTTTTTTAGCAATATTTTTTTTTTATGATTTTTTCCGTGAAAGTGGTTTGAAAATATTTAGAAAACAGAGTGCTTTCTGTTTGCCCGCCATAACTATATCAAAAAATATCGAAATCAAATATATATATATTTTTAACGTGTATAGAATTTGTCCACGCTTGGGATGGTATAAGTTTTATCATATTTTGATAAGTGAAACAAAAGTTATAGTCTTAAACGTAGACATGAACATTCACGGAAAAAATGTCTTAAAGACCTATTGTTAGTAAAAAATTATAAAATGATATTTATCT
Source organism: Taxus wallichiana var. yunnanensis (assembly GCA_018340775.1). Lineage (NCBI taxonomy): Eukaryota > Viridiplantae > Streptophyta > Pinopsida > Cupressales > Taxaceae > Taxus > Taxus wallichiana. The sequence continues at coordinate 163,137,737 of CM031236.1, forward strand.
TACTCTATTCACTTTAAAAATATATATTTCTATGAAGCTAAGAGTCTCCCCTACGCGATGGCACCATTTTTGTGAAATGTTTTCAATTTTTTAGCATGGTTCAAGTCTTTGGAAGAGCAGATTTGAAGTTTTTTGACCTTTTACACTTCATAATGACCTTCCATAACTTTGGTTGGGGAAAAACAAAGATTTTTCGAGGCTTAGGTTCGGTAGATAGATCCATGATCGCGGTGTATAAAGCATGATCATGGTTTTTAACATAAACCACGAGCATGCTTTATAAACCGTGATCGTGGTTTATAAAGTGCACTTGTGGTTTATAAAGCGTGCTCGCGGTTCATAAATCATATTTACACACATCCCAATGCCTGAATTACCATGTGATTTTTACTCTCTGACCTTACTGTATGAATTACTATGAAATTTTGTCTTTTTCTGCATGTTTTTCTTATCATCAGAAGTAAAACATCGTGGAAGACAAAAACAAAGTCAAAAAAGGAAGTCATTAAGTAAAAAAACACCAAATGAATTAGAGGCCAAAAAATTCAAAATGCTGAGCGAATGCGGAAACTTCGTGAATCTAGAAGAGGTTCATCTTCAATCCCAACTATTGTAAGCAATGAAGAACTAGGTAATGTTTCTCTTCATCAATGTTGAAGTTGAATTAAATAATCGTGATGAAGAAGTTTTTCTTATCAATGTTGAAGAAGAATTAAATACTCATGATGTAGCAAATGTTGAAATTGAAGGAGATAATGAAAATGTGAATAAGGAAATTCATGTTGAAACTATAGACAATCAAAATTTGAAAAAAACACCTCCTAGGATTTTACGTAAGAAACCTAATTTTTTAATTGAAATTGATGAAAACATTTTGAAACCAATGTTTGACAAACTTTCTGAGTGACAAATCAGAAGAAAAGCCACTAAAATTTGGGACAATCATTTTGAAATTTTAAATGATTCCCAAAGATGTCAGTTGTTGGTTAGTTTGATGAAATTGATTAAAATGAGACCTACATTAAACACCTTAGGATTGACAACATTTAATTTACGTGGTCAAACCTCTATAATTATTGAAAACCTTCATGATGCATATCACATTGTTGGTGTCAAGAGACGCACTAGGGATAGTAATATTGTGCGTTGTGTACTTACTACTAGTGTTGTAAGTGAATCAATAAAAAACAACATTTGATTACGCAAACAAGTTGAATGTTGCAAGTTAATCAAAAAACTCTAATGAAAGCAATTGAAAGACGTAATATCCTTCAATCACTCAATAATACCGATTTTTGGGAATTTTTACGCTAGAGCACCGCGTAAGGAAAAAAATAATTATGATGCTATAAGAAAATTTGTTGTTAAATTTTGGCATGATAACACTAGAGTTTCACCTAATATAAGAGATGTTATAAAACGAAGAGTTGGTTCTACTAATCGTGAACCACATCCAAAGCATTTCTTAGATATGACTCAAACTCACTTTTTTCGTAAGTTTGAACAAGAGAATCTGGAAATTAAAATTAGTCAACATTTTTTTGAAATGTTGAAACCATTCTATGTGAAAATCAACCATGCTCACACCACTTGTTGTAGGAAACATGTTGAATTTGCGATGCATTATGCTAATTTTTACGTATTCATTCTAATTTTATTCTGAAACTATGTTATCTGAATGTGGTGTTCAAGTTCCACCAATATCTTCCAAGGATTTCATTCCTACTATATTTTGTGAAAAATAAGTTGGACAATTTTTTATAGTTAGGATTGTTTAGATGGAAGTTGTAGTACATGCGATGGATTACCTAAATTGGAAAGTTGCATCCATGAGAAAATTGAAGTTACAATAGGACATAATTTAGTTGAGTTTGATAAATATAAATCAGTTACATACCATTTGAAAGATAGAAAAGATTCAAAAGTGGTGAGCTAGTTACAAAACAAATGCCCATTTTTCAATTTATGAGAAAATTTAAGGATGAAATTGTTTATGAGTATGCAAGGCATACACATAGAGCTCGATGGTTGGATGAACAATTCAAGCTATGCAAAGACACATTTCCTATTGGTACTATTGTTTCAGTGGTCGATTTTGCAGAGAATTACACATTGCAACCACAAATGGAGGTTTAATCGCAATATTACAACTTAGTGCAAGTTTCCATTTTTGTGCATATAGCATTTCTACATTCTCTGACAGTACAAAGAATGATAATTTTTTAAGAGAGTACCACTTTTATATCAGTGATGATCGTACTCATTCTACTGAATTTGTGCAAGGGTGTTTCCAGTTATTTTATGGAAACTTGTTTGATAGGGACATCCACTTCAAACAACATTATATATGGTCAGATAATTACATGTCTCAGTTTAATAATGCACGAATGTTTTATTGGATGAGCAGAATGCATGTCAAGATGGGTGTGCAACATATTTGGAGTTTCACTGAGGCTGGAAAGGAGAGCATGATGGTGCAGGGGCATGTGTGAAAAGATCTCTTACAAGAGAAGAGTTGAAGTACAAAGATGATACTAAATTAAAATATGCAAAGAGCATAGTGGAATGGTGTACTGACAACATGGCCCAAGGTTCTCAAGAAAATTCCATAGTTCACAGATATTTTTGGTTGATAGAGGTACAACATATTGCCAACTACATGGATTGTATGACACTCACTGGGTCCAGTGATATGTAATCATTTTGTAGCTCGACGCTACTTCCTGGTCCATATGGACAAGAAAGTTGACATGTTTTTATGCATCTTGTATCGAATTTGTCACTACCGAGTGTGATTCACAAGAATGGGTGGAAGGATGGATTTGTAGGCCTCTAACTCGCTTCGTCATTATCAAACTCCACTAGCATTATGACTTGTTTCTACAGATGAAGTTACAACATCCAAGGAACTTGATGAAATTTCAATTTTGGTGCGACAAGGTATTTATGGTTATTTATTTAATTATTGTATTGAGTTATATCCATTGAAATTTTAATATGTAATTTAAATTTGAATTGTTCAACCTTGGTTATTTATTTGTAGGACATGTGTTTTGCAGTAATTATTGAAGAAAACAATGAAGAAGGAACAAAATATTTCTTATGTCGTTACATCGAGGAAAGAAAGAATTTGAATTCTCCTATTATAGATGGTAAAGATATTGAGTATCCTACGAGGTCGGTGGTAGTTCTTTGGAACTTGGCTTCGATGGTATCCATTAAAAAACTCCTCTGTTTGGGTGTTTAAAGACTTGGAGACACACAGGAAAATACTCTTATATTCACATCTAGTTCTAGTGACAAATATTCAGCTGCATAGATATCGAGGAAGGCCTAATAACAAGATTCTTTGGAAGGTTCGAGAGTCAAATCATGAAGCAATCTTATGCCTGCTACTTAGAGTAGATCCGATCCTGATGGTTCATTGAAATGAATTTACAATGCTCTTGTCTAGTATATATAATTTCTTTTCAATATATATATATAAATTTTTTAGTTTAAAGATCTAGATTTAAGTTTGAATATATTTTATTTTAAATTTGTGTATTTTGTACATATATAGATAGTATATGGTTTTGATTTGAAACTTAAATTTCTTTGACTAACACTTTTATGTTTAGGTTAGTGGTGCCAGAAAAGCTTCCACCTTCACGTGGTTGGCATTGTTAGTAGAGAATTTTAAATTCTCGAAGCTAAGAGAAGCTTTCATTGTTTGAAAAAGTTGTAAATTTTGAAAAAGTTGTAAATTTTGAAAATGTTGTAAATTTTGAAAAAGTTGTAAATTTTGAAAAAGTTGTAAATTTTGAAAATGTTGTAAATTTTGAAAACGACTCCTCCCCAAGTGTTTACAAGACCATACCTACGCGTGTGCACCGAAATGAGAAGAAAAAAACCGAGAGAGGCTATTGTAGAGGGTCTCTATGCTAAGGTTCCGGATCACACAAGGCCTCTCTAGGTGCCACGGAGTCCCAGTAGTCACCCATAGAAGTTGAACGATATTTTGGTCTCAGGGCTCTTAAGGGACTATGCCTGAATGAAGTAGCCCAGAAGTAACAACCCTTTCGCGCACCAAAACACCACCTCCTCTAGCGTTCAGCTGACCACTCAGAAGTGCCGACGTAGTCGGTTCAGTACCACGACCCACCATTTGCAAAATATAGCATTTGACAACCTTATACCGGCTCCAACTACACTATTTCGTATGCGTTTACAAATAATAGGACGGTGAGAGCACCAAAATGAGAAGGAAAAAAACTAAGAGAGGCTATTATAGAGGGTCCATATATTTGAGGTTTTGGATTAGATGAGGCCTCTCTAGGTCACACGGAGTTCGAGTAGTCACCGTCGAAGTTGAGCGATATTTTGGTCTCGGGGCTCTTAAGGGACTACGCCAACGAAGTAACCCGGAAGCAACGCCCCTTTCACACACCAAAACACCACCTCCTCTAGTGTTACAATAGCCACTTGGATGTGTCGGCGCAAGTCAGTTTGGTGCCACGATCCACCATTTGCAAAATATAGCGTTTGACAACCTTAAACTCGCTCCAACTTCACTATTTCCTGTGTTTGAAACAGTAGGAAAGTGATAGCACCGAAATGAGAAGGAAAAAACTAAGAGAGGCTATTGTAAAGGGTCCCTACGTAAAGGTTTTGGATTAGATGAGGCCTCTGTAGGTGCGATGGAGTCTGAGTAGTCACCCATCGAAGTTGAATGATATTTTGGTCTCAGGGCTCTTAAGGAACTACGCCCGAATGAAGTAGCTCGGAAGCAACGACCCTTTCGTGCACCAAAAAACCACCTCCTATAGTGTTCACCTAGCAACCTGAATGTCTTTGATGCAATCGGTTAGGTGCCACGACCCACCATTTGCAAAATATAGCGTTTTGTCAACAATACAATGGCTCTAATTGCACTATTTCGCGAGTTTGCAAATAGTAGGACAGTGAGAGCACCGAAATGAGAAGGAAAAAACTGAAGAGGATATTGTAGAGGGTACCTATTCTGAGGTGTTAGATTAGACGAGGCCTCTCTAGGTGCCATGGAGTCAAAGTAGTCACCCGTCGAAGTTGAACGATATTTTGGTCTCAAGGCTCTTAAGGGACTACGCCTGAACGAAGTAGCCCAGAAACAACAACCCTTTCATGCACAAAAATTCTACATCTCCTAGTGTTAACCTGACCACCCGGATGTTCCAACATAGTCAGTTTGGTTCCATGACCCACCGTTTACAAAATATAGCGTTTGACAACCTTACATTGGCTCCAACTGCACTATTTCCCATGTTTGCAAACACTAGGACAACGAGAGCACTGAAATGAGAAGGAAAAATCCAGGGAGGCTATTGTAGAGGGTCCCCACATTGAGGTGTCGATCAGATGAGGCCTCTCTAGGTGCCATGAGTCCAAGTAGTCACCCATCAAAGTTGAACGATATTTTGGTCTTAGGGCTCTTAAGGGATTACGCCCGAATGAAGTAGCCGAAGCAATGACCCTTTCGCGCTCCAAAACACCACCTCCTCTAGTGTTCACCTAGCCAAAAAAATATGCTAGCACATTTGGTTCAAGTGCCATGACCCACTTTTTGCAAAATATAATGTTTGACAACCTTACACTGGCTCCAACTGCACTATTTTACACGTTTGCAAAACAAGTAGGACAACAAGAGCACCAAAATGAGAAGGAAAAAACCGAGAGAGGATATTTTATAGGGTCCCTAAAATGAGGTGTCGGATCATAAGAGGCCTCTCTAGGTTACACGGAGTCCGAGTAGTCACTCGTCGAAGTTGAACGATATTTTGGTCTTAGGGCTCTTAAGCGACTACGCCCGAACGAAGTAGCCGGAAGCAACGACCCTTTTGTGCAACGAAACATGACCTCATCTAGCATTCACTGGCGACCCATATGTGCCAGCGTAGTTGGTTTGGTGCCACGACTCACCATTTGAAAAATATAGCATTTGAAAACCTTACACTCGGCTCCATGCACTATTTCTGCGTTTGCAAAAAGTAGGACACGAGAGCACCAAAATGAGAAGGAAAAAAATAAGAAAGGCTATTGTAGAGGGTCCCTACACTTTGAGATTTTGGATTAAACGAGGCCTCTCTAGGTGCGGAGTCACGAGTAGTCACCGTCGAAGTTGAATGATATTTTGATCTCGGGGCTCTTAAGGGACTACGCCCAAACGAAATAGCCGAAGCAACGACCCTTTCGCGCACTAAAAAACAACCTCCTCTAGCATTCATTTGGCCACCAGGATGTTTTATCATAGTCGGTTTGGTGCCACGACCCACCATTTGCAAAATAAAGCGTTTGACAACCTTACGGCTGGCTCCACCGCACTATTTCGTGCATTTACAAACAGTATGACACCAAGAGCACCGAAATGAGAAGAAAAAAACCAAGATATATTATTGTAGAGGGTCCCTGCTTTCGGAGGTTCTAGATCATACGAGGCCTCTCTAGGTGCCACGAAGTACGAATAGTCACCCGTCGAAGTTGAGCGATATTTTGGTCTCGGGCGCTCTAAAGGGATTACGCCGAACGAAGTAGCCCGGAAGCAACGACCCTTTCGTGCAACAAAACACCACCTCCTCTAGTGTTCACTGGCCACCTAGATGTCTTTGGCGTATTATTTTGGTGCCACGACCCACCGTTTGCAAAATATAGCATTTGACAACCTTAGATGGTTCCAATGCACTATTTCGCGCGTTGCAAACATGAGGATAGAGAGATCACCGAAATGAGAAGGAAAAAACTTAGAGAGGATATTGTAGAGGGTCCATATGCCGAGGTTCCAGATTAGACGAGGCTTCTCTATGTTCCACGGAGTTTGAGTAGTCACCCGTCGAAGTTGAACAATATTTTGGTCTCAGGGCTCTTAATGGACTACGCTAGCGAAGTAGCTGAAAGAAACGACCCTTTCACGCACCTAAAACCACCTCCTCTAGCATTCACCTAGCCACCCGGATGTTCCAGCGTAGTCAGTTTGGTGCCACGACCCACCATTTACAAAATATAGCGTTTGACAACCTTATATTGGCTCCAACTACACTATTTCACGCGTTTGTAAATAGTAGGACAACGAGAGCACCAAAATGAGAAGGAAAAAACTGAGAGAGGATATTGTATAGGGTCCCTACACCGAGGTACCGGATCATACGAGGCCTCTCTAGGTGCCACGGAGTCCGAGTGATGCCAAAAATCAGAAAAATGATGTCTAAATGAGATGAACCCAACTTAAAGGTAAATCCTTTTAATTCAACATACCCATTCAGTCGAAAATATTTAGAAACCATCTTCTCACAATTTAAAGACACAAAATCTTTGGTTTTTCATAGTGGAGAAGAATCTAATTCATACGAAGACCAAAAGAAATTAGATCTATCTTTCTTTCATGATCTCCTTTACTACAATAGAGATGAAGTACTTGTAAGATTCCTTGAATTAGGAGGTAGACTATTACAAGAGTACGAAGTGGTGATTAATACCATGAATCAAAAATTAGAAGATCCAAAATTACCATCCCTCATAGAAATGGACATCCATTTTAATACTGATTATTCTTCCACTTCAATAAAACGTAAAAAAATGTTGAGGATCACCCACCAAAACCAACAAGTGATGAACATGAAAACCTTACTTTAAGGCTTCATGTAGATTCAAGATTGAACATAGTCACAAAGACTCACCTCCTCCTATATTTCATTATGAAGATGATCCCTTATTCGAAGAGGAGATCATTCAAAGAAAAATACTTTAAAACTTGGTCAAAATTTAGTGACCTTAGGTTACTTGAATAAGAGTACATGTGCAAGGATAGACTCAAGATAAAGTTAGGTGAATTTCACATTTATCCATCTAATGAAGAACCCTCATGATTACTTCAAATAATTTTACATGGGTCTCCAAGAAGTCACTTACAGTGATAACTATTTGATACATATATTTCCCCAAAATCACCGTTGCTCATAAGAAAATATTATATATAAAACACTTATGAGTTAAGGGGTGTCGACAAAAATAGATCTCACACACCTTCAAGAAATTAGTACACACCTTGACTCCAACGATCATATCTCTTTTCATCAAAATGCAATCCCACGCAATAACTAAGAGAAAAAGTTACCCTTATACATAGAGCTCATTGTAACTAATCGTCATATCAAAATAGTGCTTGTGGTTTACGGGTCCTATCTAAACATCTGCATATTGAAACTGGTGAAACAACTAGGCCATTTAGAAACTGATTTGGGTACAAAAACTATTATAATCACATCTTATTATAATGAAGAGTGAGAATCAATAGGTACTATAGTGGTTCCAATATAAGTAGGGCCAACATATCATGATAAAAATTCCTGTCCTTGAATTGGATATTCTTTACAACATGCTCTTAGGGTGCCCATGGATCCATGTCATGAAGGCCATTTTCTCCACCTTCCATCAGTGTATGAATTTATGGCATGAAGGTTAGATAATCACCATCCCAAGTGATCCAGAACCATTCACACATTGTAGAGAATTGCACATTTTTTTCGTGAAACTTTTGAATGTCCTTCTATGGATATTGTTGTCCCATTATAAAAAAAAAGTTATCAAAGAACATTTGGTTCCAAATGTACTCACTCCTTGTAATAAGAAATTTCCATCATTGGTCAATCCCTTAACATTGTTGGAGGCAACATATCAAAAGAATGGTCTAGATGATAAATTAAGTCCTCAACATGCCTTATTAATATAAGATCTCTCAGTGTCTCTCATAACACGTGGAAAACCATGCTTCCAATTCAAAATCACTAGAGATAGATGCCCTAAACCATTGGAGAAGTTTATTTCCAGTGGTCTCCTATCTGAGGAGAATATGATAGAAGATCCCACTAGGAGGGTACCTTAGGGTACCATGGCATGATGTCATCATGTCATCAAGATCCACAAGTATATTAAAGTCCACTGCATGGTATATGTCATGGGTTATAATGGATTTGGATGCAAAATCAACGCACAAAGAAGGTTGGAACCTATTCCCATTCCTTATTTTAAATTGAACAAACATGGCCTTAGAATCAGGCCCCATAATGATCCACCTTATGAGATAGACACAACCTATTCAAAAAATGAGGATGGCTCATCTCATTTTGACAACGATGCATATTCCCAATGGAGACTATACGAGGATCTTTACTCAAGTAACATATTTCCTAATTGAGTTCTTTTTACCTTGTCATAATTAGATACTCCATCCAATTGAAAATTTACCCTACTATATCCTGAACCGATAGATTGGAATAAAAAATTTCACATGCCAATTTATTTCTTTGATAATGATGAGACATTTGCAGAATTCATGGGAATCAGGGATTCTATTTTGAAGGGGGATCATAAGAAATATTTTCCCATCAACCTAGATGATTGTGCATACTTTGGATAAAAAGTACAGATGTGTGAACACTTGAATAAAAAGAGTATAAGAAAAATCAAGACTACTTCTGAAAATCCTTGCAAGAAAAACAAACATAAGTCTCATAGTGAAATCCTCTTTGAGTCATTAGTAAACAAACAAGACAAAGAACATATAGAAAAATTGGTATACCCATTCAAAGATGATGATTAACCACCTATGGAGGTTGATCTTACTCTTCCCCTTGATCCTAAATGTATGGAAGATGTTTCTAAGATGCTTGTTAAAGAAATGATTAGTGTTAATATTTGTACAAAAGAGGAGCCTCAAATGATAAATCTTGGAGCTTCACTTTCAACAAAAGAAAAAAATGTTTTCATAGCATTATTATGAGAATATGAATATATATTTTCATGGTCATACATAGATATGACTTTTTTAGACCCATAATTGGTCATGCACAACCTTGTTGTGCACTTAGATGCTAAACCCATAAAGAAGAAGTTAAGAAATATGCATCCCAACATTACACTGCTTGTTAAAGAAGAACTGAAAAAGTCATAAATATGAAAACCAACACACATGGATATATATATATATATATAAGAATCAAACAAAGTGTGCTCCAGACGCACGTCTCTGAAAATATATATGTATAAGTTCATAATGTATGTGTACATCTCAAACTAAGCACGTGTTATAATGTACATATGGGACCACATGCTTCGCAAAAGGCTAATATATAATGGACTATGAATCTACTCATGACCACATATGTACATCCAGGTGGACTATAAATCTACTCATGAAACATCTTCCCTCTCTTCGCCCTGCTAGAAGTAGCACGTCCACGACCTGGGGATGTAGTGGAGGGAGATGGCACTACGGATTTCATTCATGTGGTCCTAGGTGTCTCTAAGCATGCTTGCAACCTAACCTGCACATTCATAAACAACAAGTTTTTAACACCCAAAATTTTAAAATACATTCAAAATTTAGAAACTTGTACAATTTAGTTAAAATGCATGTGAAATCTTACCACAATGTCATGATCCCTATCAATTTGTTGTTGATGCATCACAAGGACAACAATAGACTCACGAGGGGTAAGCTACATACAAATAATTAATTTTCAAATTAAATATTTCACATATACCTACAAAATTTGATATTGTAGATTTAAGTTTAATAAGAAATAATGAACCTCCAAAATTTAACAAATTTAAAAAATTGTACCTCAGTTAGTGGATCTGCAGATGCTATGGCAGTATCTACAGTAGCCTCCATAGTCTGCATATATGGAGGAGTCTCTCTAGCAGTCATAAGCTATACAAAAAACATGTACAAATCAATATTAAAATCTACATGACAGAGGTCCAAAGCATGTAATCCACGTGAACTTCCAGTAATTAGAAACAAAGTGTAAAGAGATTTACTAACCTGCGTAAAACTCATGTGAGGCATGCCAGTAGCCTCAGTTCCCTGAGCAGATGATGACCCACCAGGCTCCTGTGTATAAAAGAGAAAAATATTAATACATGTACAACATACACGTGAAACATTATAATAATAATCTAGTGCAATCAAATGAAATTAAAAATGTAAGTTTGTACAACTTGAAACTTACGTTTGAAACACGCCCAGCCGCAGTAGCTAGCATGTCGACGCTGGATGTTTCCTTCACCGGCTCTTGCTATTTAAAATAAAATAAAAAATAGTTTTTACATGTATGTACATGACGTACAATCAAATATATATATATATTAATATCTCAAACATGTGAATTAAACTATTGTATATATATATTATTTAAATTTATTTGAAATTTACCTGTGAAAGACCAATATCAGTGGCACCAGTTCCAAAAACATTCCCCAACATCTCATCTATAGAAAAGAAATCCTGTGAACTAGCAAATGATGTCTCACCTGTAGTGCATACGGCACCACATGATCCACAATGGTGTGGTGCACTAGAACTGGCACCTCCACCAACATCACCAGATGCAATCTGGTCACTATGTTGGGTGAGAGTGTCAGTGAGCTCCTTCAATGCATGTAATGTATCAATCTCCACAACCTCCTTCACTTTGTAAGAGGGATAAATCAAGGCGAGTGGGGTTTTGGGGCATGGGGATCCTAGGCTAACCTACGCGTGCACCAAGTCTCCTTTGTGCGAGAGCCACCTCCTTGACCAAAAAGTTCAAAAATTCAAAATAATTCGGGACCTCATTGAGCACGAACTCGCAATATAATTTCTTCAAAAAATAAAGAGGAACCTCATTGTTGTTGGATGGTGGATAATCAAAAACCATCCACCATCGGTCCCAATTTTTTTTTTTATTCTATCACCATGACACTAATGGATTGGGAATTGTTTGCAAGTAAGTAATGCAGGGGGCATTGGTTCTAGGGTCGATAAATAATGCACAAGTGAGGTCTTTTCCAATTTTTTTGTCTTTGATGGCTGCATGGGATAGTTTATCCGCATACCACCACCTACAGTCACTTCTAAAGGTGTTCCATCTATGTATTTGGTTGGTTGCGGACTCGACTTCGCCAATCAATGTTTGCAATGTATTGGCTAAAGTCATGCGGGATGGATTTGTAGCATGATTTTGTCTTATAGTTTGAATTAGGTTCTCAATGAAAATTTTATTTTCTCAGATTCTTCCAATGATATTATCTTGCATTCCTGTTGGCTCAGTGGGGACAGAAGGAGCCATAGGAGGCGAGATCTATGTTTGGAGGAGGGTTTTGAGGAATGTTTGGAGGGTTTTGAGGAATGTTCGATGGGTTTTGAGGAATGTTTTGATGGTTTGCATGATTTCAAGCTTGCCAACCAACTGATAAAATAAGAAAATTGTATACATAAACAAACATTTCAAAAAACCCATGAAAATGTAAAAAAAAAACCTAAAATGAAAAAAAAAACCTAAAATGCAAAAAAATGATTACAATCGGGGACTTACCTCCTCATCTTGGTGGCATGGTTGAATCTATCGCTATCCAGAAGTTCGATGAGCAATTTTGAGGTGGTATTGAAAGCGCAAGTGAAAAATGTTTAGGAAAAATCACGGTTTGAAATGAAAAATGAGGAAAATAAGGAGTCGCGGGACTGCTAAATTTTGTCTCAGAGTTCTGCGATCGCGGTTTATAACCGCACTCGTGGTTCTAAACCGTGATCACGGTTTTAGGTTCAGTAATTACCGAACCTAGAATTCAGGAACCGTGATCGTGGTTCCTTTATTTCAGGTTTTTATGTCCACGAAATTGTCCACCAACTTCGTGCCCTTACCCACAAATGTAATCCCTATAATACTTATGAAACACCTATGTATTAAATACTACAAGGATTAAAACCTCACACAAGAAGACTCATTTAAATGATTTTGAACATGGAAATACAAGTGTATATTAAAAGAGAGATATCGTAAACAACCTTATGTATTACCAAAAGTCTCCTATGGACCTATTCCAATTGTTGGGTCAATAAACAAGTCATTTGAAATGTAGCCTCCACTCACAAAATTTAGATCTCACAAGAGATCAATCGTAGGTATAACCATGAACTATCTTGCAAGGCTTTGGACACCCACTAGGGTACCAAGGGACAATACACATGAGGGGGTTAAACTTATTCATGATATGGTCATACCTATAACAACAAGACATGATCACCTCACTCATCCCAATATGATAGGTTTCACAACATATATGCACCACCTCATAAAATATCAAGGAAAAAGTCATTAATACGATGTCTTAGGTGTGAAACATGAAGAGAATTAATGAGGTTCTAGTATTTTATCAACACAATCAATGTTTTATACCATAGGAAAGACTCTAATGGGAGGAGGAAGTACATTAGGCATTATAACTAGCTCTTTTTTTCTCGTTAGTTTTGATGTGAGGAGATTCTACCTAGCATTGTGGTTGTTAAGGAAATAAACCAATAATTAACATAGCAAAAGATTAGTTTGATATCTTTATAACATAGGTACAACATTGAGTAAAACTTCACATCTAATTTGACACTATAAAATATAGCCACATTGGTATTCTCTTTTCAAAATATATAAAGAAAAATTCTTCGAACAATAATACATATCATTATTCTATGGTAATACATGTATTGTAAGATGAATATAACTTTACAATGACAACTCATTAATTACAACATATCACATCCAGAAAATTCCTCTTGTTCAGAGTACCTGCAACCAACGTTGCGTCAGTCCTAGGACTGAGTATGGAAATCCCCTACACTCAAGCATAAATTCCACACATCCATCATTTCAAACAATTGAAACAAAAAATAGAGAGAGATAGAGATAGGTAGAGAGAGAGAGGTCGTTTCTTTACACATTCACACTTCCATATTCTATTATTTTTTGTTTCTTTCTAGATATAAGAGTAAGGAAAGGAGGAAGAAAGTCTAGGATTCATTTTATTTTCAAATCACCATAACATCTCATATCCAACTTTCATTTCTTTTCAAACTCATGTACATTTGACCTATTTACATTTTCAAAACCAATCAATATTTTCATAATTATCTCTAGAGAGAGAAAGGGGAAGAGAGAGAAAGTCTGAAATTCATTTTATTTTCTATTCATCATATCATAACCACATACATTATCAAAATTTCACTTCGTTTCTAACCCATAAACATTTATAACTCATTTACATTTTTATAACCAGTCAAAATATCATAGTTACTTCTAGAAAGAGAAAAAGGGAAGAGAGAGAACCATCAAAATTTCCCAAAAAATAGTCACACAATACTTTGATCTATTCATACTGTAAAAAGTGTGGGAATGATATTCATGAGGTTCCATGTTTAGTTTTGAGTCAACAAAACCCTTAGAATATGTGCTCAGCCAATTTTGGTGCAAGCTGGCCGAAACATCTCAAGTACTCACAATTTGGGCATTGAAAACACTCGTTCTAGGATAGAACAAGATTTTTGATTATTCCTATGTCCTCTCACATATACATTAAATACATTGTGTCTGATAGTAGTTTATTATGAAGAGTGAAGCTTAAGTTATCAGAGTAGCTTTGGGTCCAGCTATCGTAATTATGACAACTCCTCTTGTCACTCAATGATCAGTGGGCCCCAAAACCAACTCACAAAATAAGTCTCTGAATGTGTTGAAATGTAGGTGGTTTAATATTCTCTTGTTGGTAGTCTAGGCGTAGGCGGAAGTGTTTTTTTTTCATTTTTCTCAAACTAAGTGGTAACCGGAGGCCGAAACAAATTTTGTTTTACTAAAAAGAACATGTCACTACAAGTGACTTGGTAACCTAAGTGGGCTTAGAAATTCAACATGCAAGGGAGTTAATTAAGTTTAAACTACTTAGTTAAGTTTCCCATAGTGTACCACGTTACCAAGGATCATGCAAGGAGTTTTCAGGTTTGCGGTATATTTGGGTGTGGCACTCTATGCACATAACTTTCGTGGTTATTATTTTTTGATGTTTTATAGTAATAAATGAAGTAATGTTTTATCAATGGTTAGAGATACATTTCCAAAAAAAGTTAACATTTAATTTCCAAATGCAAGAAATGATAAAAGTGAAATTTAGTACAAGAGAAAAAGGGAAAATCCATACTGGTTAACGGATGAAGCAAAGTGCAAGCAAAGAGCTCCATGGGTTCATCTATTTCTTCATTGTGCCTTACCTTGTAGTGCCCACTTCCCTTCGACACCTTGTGATATTGATCCTGATACTGCTGACTATATTATGGACATTGTTATAGTTTAATTTAGTATGATGTTAGATGTTAGATCATGGTTTATTGTGGAATTTGATTCAAATATGGTGCATGATGATTATTAGAGACATTTTAGATATTGATGTTGATATATTGTTTGACATGGTTATATTATAGATGTTGTTCAAACTTGTGATATTTGGATATTTTGAGTAGACCTAGAAAATGAGAATTGAATTAAAATTGATGATGATATAGTTGTGGATGAAATTGTAAGTGATATTGCTGATTGTCTTGATGATTGTTATGATTCACATATATGTCGATGATCTTGAAATTATATTTATATTCATTTGGATGTTCTAATATGGCCACGAGGCCAAAGGAGGTATTTGTATTTTACAGGTTTAAAATATCACAACAAACATTAGGGGATTGGAGACCAACCACTTTGGAATTCTAGATGAATTCAACAAGGTCACCATGACAATTGTATTGTTTGTGTGTGTTTGATTGTGTTAGGGATTCCCATGGGGGATCACCTTTAAATGTGACCAAGGGGTTTTATGTATTTTCTTTTATTTGGTTCCTTTGTTAATTTATGCATGTGTTTATTTTGTGTTGTTTTGAACCCTTTCACTATTTATTAAATGGTGTGTAATATTGTGAGTAATCTTGTTGTTAAGTTAATTAATTAAAATATGTCATAAGAAAGTAATTAATAGAGTTGTTGGCCTTGAATTAAAGTGTTGTAAGAAATGTGTAAGGGATATGTAAGTTGATTTTAGAGTATGAAACACTCCACCTTCTTGGAAATTCAAATTTGTCCTTGGAGGCTGATTTTGGAGGCTTGTGGGACAAGTTAAACTTGTCCCATACCTCTTAAATTTATTTACCAACCTTGCCTATGGTTGGAGGGTTAAATTTAGACCTTCTTTGTGCATTTTTGTAAGTCAAGCTGAATGTTTTAATTGCACTTTCTTACATATTTTTAATTTCAGTCCTTATGGGGTGTGGGCTTGTCTTGGAGTGTGTAAGTAAGTTGTCATATTATTCACCCACCTATTTATTGTGCCTTGGAGATTGAAGTTGACTTATGAGTTGGAGTTGAGGATGTGTGATGTGGCATCCCACTTGGATCCACCTCATCCTCTTCTCTTCCCTCTCTATATATTCGAATTCCTTATCTTTTTTGGGGGTTGCTTCACTTTTGCATACTTCATTTGGGGTGAATTATTTTGTTGTTTGAGCTCTTGCTTTTGGAGAAAGTTTGTAGAATTTTTACAGGCCTGTGTTTCATTGATCTTGGGTTGTTTTGCATTGGAAAGCTCGATGTTTTGATCTTGAAACAAACTCCATTATGGAGAGGTAAGAACTTGGCTCTTTAAATGATATTATTTTATGTATGCAAATGTTATTTTTGTGAATGTTTGGGCTTGTGCGTGGGTTGTTTGGGTAGATGGCCTACGGATGGTGTAGGAGAATACTATGGAGTATTTCTATGGGAGACATAAATTTTTTGGAGAGGTATAAGTGTGGAGGAGTTGGTATTTGGGTTCCACCTTAAAAAGAAATAGATTGCATTTCTTTACTTGTTATGGGGTTCCATAATAGTTTGGGGAGGTATAAGGAAATGTGAGGAATAAGGAGTACTTGGGGAGGCATAAGGGCATGTCAGGGGATATGAAACGATATATATGTTTTAGAGGTTGTTCTTAGGTGGTGATACCCATTTCCCCTTGGGAGGCATAAGCAACATCCCCCATAGTTTCTTGCTCCTTTGGCTTGCATGAGGAATCCGAGTGTTGTTTTTTGTATTTTATATGTGGTTGCAAACTACAGTTTTATTTTGGATTGTGTCTTAAATGTGAAATTTCATGTGTGTTGTCAAAGCCTATTGTTTCCACGAGTTGAAACACATTTCTTATTACATTGTGGTTGGGGCTCGGGAGAAAATGAAGAAGGATGGCTTCTCCTTTTCATTGGATGTATTGGTTGGGTGGAAAGAGTTGCATTTCCCCTACTTTTGTTGTGATCAAACCGGAGAATGGTGGGAGTGCATGTTGTTGTTCTGGAGCAAGGAAAAAAGACAAGTTTGACAGTCCTTGTTGAGATTATTCTTATTATAACCCCTTTTCCACTTGAAGTGGATGACCTTGTACATTATTGGTGATGGAAATATGTTTTGTATTGGCTATGAAAGTTGCAATTCAAAATGTGAAAGAGATATACTCTATTTTCTGGTTTTGAATAAATGTGGAAGAAATTGTATTCTGTACATTGTAATTGAGGAGGAAGATAGAGTTCGACTAGTCCCTTGTGAAAATTCTTTTGTAACCTTTCCCACTTGAAGTGGATGATCTTGTATATTATTGTGTTGGAAAGACTACTTTGTTTTAGCTATGAAATTTGTAATTGAATATGGAAGAATATATCTAGTATTCAAGATCTTTGTGAATAAGAGAAAGATATGCATTTGGTATGTTGTATTTCAAAAATAAATGGGAAAGAAGTTGTAAGAGATTCCTTTGAATTAATAGAAGTGTTTTTCCTTGTTCATATGATATTATTTCCATTGGAAATCTATGTTTGATATATAGTAGGAAATCTCTATTGTAAAAGTAAAAAGGAAGCATGCACTACTCTGTCTCATTTGAAATGTTTAAAAAAATTTAAAAATAAAAATAATAGAAGTTGCATTCTTGTCTCTATCATTTGATTGAAGGAAAGAAAAATATTTAAAACTAGCATGGAATAAATTCAATGTTTTTATTGCATGACAAAAGAGATAGTTTAATCTCTGTTCTTGAAGTGTACAAACCTCATTTCTACTTCACTGTATACTTCGCAAATTTCTTTTTATCAAATGTCCAAAACAACCCTGCAAATTTATAAGAGACAAATGAAATATTCATTTGGACTTAATGAGATCAGAATGATCCCCAAACTAAACTAAAACACTGAAGAAATTTTTAAAGAACCTTTCAAATCAAGTAAAGGTGAAATTGCAGGTTTTTTGTTATGTAAACATTGGTAATTTTTGAATGCAAACCAATCAAGAAAATTTTAACCTTGCAATCTATCCTAAAATTTTCCAAGTAAAATCCTTCATGCCTGTTTGGCAAGATGAAAAATAATTAATGGAAAATTTGAACAAAATTGATAAGTTAAAAATACCAGTTCACTTCTAAGTGACAGAAAGACGTTTTCTCAAAATTGACCCTTTAAACTTTATCAAAATCAAATTATTAAGGTTTCTATGCAAAGAGGACATTGAGAGCTTTCTAGAAAGTCCTCATTTGCCAAAACCGAGTTCCCTATCAAAAGTTATGGCCTTCTGAAGTTTTTACTTCATTTGGCTTCAAAAATAATCTAACTGTCAAATTTAAATGAATAAAATATTCTTGGGTGGACCCGCGGGCTAAAACTTTCTTTTTTTACTTTTTGCCAAAAAGTGCAAATTCATGAAGTTTCCCATTGTTCCGTTGACCTCGCAAGCCTTCATTTTGTCTAAACAATGATTTAAATCCCAAAAATTATTTGGTAATTTTTCCTTTGTGGCCCCGCCACCCCGTAACCAATCCTTGATTGACACATGGCTTCGTTGGGTGCCGACGGACACTCGGATCGATTTTAACCTTTAGCGCTTTCAAAAATAAATTTGAAAAAATTTGTAAGTTTCCTCTCTGACCTTGCCGGCGTGGCAGCCAATCAAAGTGCTACCATGTGGCTTCACAAGGCGTCAATGGAGGAGTGGATCCTTTTTAACCCTTAACGCTTCAGAAAAATTTTGGGCAAAATTTCCAAGATATCTCTCTAGCCCGCTGACCCGCAACCAATGGTTGGATGGCACGTTGCATCTTCTCGCATTAGTGGAGGAAAAGGTGAATTTTACCATGTTTTTCATTTTGGGTGATAAAATTATTTTATCCCCGCCACCCCACTTTCTTCACGTTGACTTAGGAGGCGCCATGTGTCCCTTGCGAACTTGTGGACTTGCGGGCGTGTGGGTGCAAAGGTGGCTTTCTGCCCCAAGAGGGAAAATTATCAAAATATCCCCGCATGCCCACCAACCCGACTCCTCCTCCGGGAAAAATTTCTCCCCATGGCCCGCAGACCCACCCTTGGGGAAAATTTTCTCCCCTAGGCCCGCTGGCCCGCCTTGGGAAAATTTTCCTCCCAAGGTCCACCGACCCATAACTTTGGAAATACAGGGAGTTAGGAGGACTTCTTTATATCACTGGAAAGGTGAGAAAATTTCCTATCTAATGGAAATATTTTCATAAGGTTTCAAGTGTGTTAATTTTGAGTAAAATTAGGTTGAATCTCTTAATCCTATAAAGGGTGGAAGAGTGAGAGATTGCCCTCTTAATCCTAAGGTTCATTCTAATCCTAAGTTTTGACCCTGTAAATTTAAAAATTGTTGTAATGGGAAAACTATGAGCTAAGATTTTTATTTGGCCTCTAAACCTTACTTTTGGCAACTGTTGTTTTGTAACCTTGTAGTAGACACTTTTAAACAAAAAAAAATTATCCCATAATTTTTCTGACTAATCCTAGGTTGTTCTTGGGTCTCAAGTGGGTTGTTTTATCTAGCGTTACACTTACCGACCATCGATCTCTCAAAAGTAATAGGCGGGTTCACTTTGATAAAAAATAGAGAGCTGGGTCAAACCATTAACAAAGCACATATCTGAGCAGAATCCTCGCACAAAGAAAACTCCTTACAACCAAGCTATGTAATGCCATCAACATAGTGAGCTAGTAGAAGCACTACGTTGAGCTAGCCCAACATCTCATAGCAACAAAGTTAAGTGAGCTCAAGGAAATGTAAAGAATCATTCAGAGCCCACTAAAACAACCCATACTGAGTTATGAAAGAAGATGTTGATTTGTGAATGGATGAAGAATTGCACCGAGCCACAATAGAGCTTGACCCACTTGGTGAGTTGCAGAGAACATACAAAGCAAGAAACAAACTAACAAGGGTAAGCCACAGTTTAATGATGTAACATAATCCATTTAGATCACATCCTGGTATGGTTAAACCTAGATATAAAACCCATATCTATAACAATAATAACCTGAGATCCACGTCAGTTGTGTGTAGGAGAAAATGGTGTAGTGCCTCCAATCGACCCTCTCTACAAACTTGTAATGGAAACCAAAGGGTTTCACGTAGAGGAGTGCAAGAGGCAAATCTGTAGAGACACCACAGGATAACAACAACGGGCACTTCCAATGTCTGAAACAATACAACTACTCAATTTAAAAGATAAAGAGAAGGAAAACCAAAAGCATTGCCATGGTTATAATACACGTAGAAGAGGTTCTTAGAAGAAGAAGAAGCTAAATCCATACAACTACACATGAAGCACTTCCTTATCCTCAACCTTCTTCCTCTCTTCTACATACAAGAGCAAAACAATGGCAAGAAGTGTTTTTTTTTCCTTTGAGATAGATTGAACCCTCCTCGCCATGATACTAGTCTAGATCAATCAATTCATCCATAGTAAAGTGACGGGGGGATATGTGGGTTCATATTTATCCTAGTGTGTCGACTAATCAAACCCATAGCAAAACTGATTTTAGACGGCTATTAGAAGGACTTCCGTGTAGCACCTTGGTTCCTGTCACGTTCTGTTTATTTCATTATGAGAGTCTAAAGCTTTGTTTTACCACTGTTAGAAAAGCATAAGTTTTACTTTCGCACTCGCAACGACTACCCAATTATTGGTAAATTTTCAAAGGTAACTTGGGCTTCACGTGATTTCTCCTCTGGATTCAAAATAAAGTGCTTGGATTATGATGCAAGGAAAATGACAGGTCTAAAAAGGTGCTTAGGAGGTGTCGCTTCCTTTCTCGGAACCGATAGATTATCCTAGAAAGACGGCTTAGGTAATTAATGAAGGAGCATTACACAAAGAACTAGTAAAATTGCATACTAGGGAGAGACACCAATAGTTGAGTGGGGTCCAATTGTGGATATAGTGTCTTGAATACAAAACACCCAATAGTTGTCATAAAGGTACTTGGTGATTAGTCATTTTTGACATGACAACACTTAATCATATCATGACATGTAGGATTTTCCTTTTGAAAGTTTAAATGTTTAGCCATTTTCACCTATGATCAAGTATGGGTCCCAACCAAAATGCAGTGTAACTAAAATTTACAATTTTAAATAAATTCAAAATATATTTTCCCCTCCAATTCAACATTCAAAAAAATATATGTAATTTCAAAAAATCTTAAACTACGTGCTGGTGAAAAATCAGGTTCCCACATTTTATAGAATTTATTTTGTGGGCCCCCTATCATAGGGTGCACCTTTATTGGTGTCTCTCCCCTATCAACTTCCGGCAACTAAATATGGTAAATTCTAAAGATTTATTATTTTTCACGTTTTTTCTTTCAACCCTAAAAGATATCGAATTTTCTGTGGTAAAATCTCAAAATAGAGGATCTAAAAATGTATTTTATTTTTTAATTATTTTAAACCACAAATTTTTAAATCATTGAATCTTCCAATATTTTATATTCAGGGATTAAAAGGAATTTCATTTTCGAGTGTTTTATAAAGGTTTTCAAGATAACCAATGGAAGTTAGTGACATTATTTGTTTCAATAATTACCATTTTTATTAGATCGATAATCTTTTTCTATATTTTAAGACCATTTCTTAATCATTTTGTAAGAAAATTGCCACCTTGATAACACCTATAAACCATAGAAATAAATTTATGGCATGTATAATTGGTACGTTGTGGGTCAAATCTATTTAAGGAGAAAGATAAAATTATGAATAAGATATGTGAGAAACTCATTCAAATATAGACACAATTACCTATAGTACAAAACTTTGTTATCTTTTTCTTAGTGCACGATTGATAAGGCTGAACTAAATGTAACTAGTCTTAGTAGATCTCGCTAAATGAGATCATCTATCGAAAAGAGTGTTCCTTGTATACTTGTTCAAGTGTGTGAATTCGCAAAAACATGATTTGCACCGGTCACTTTGCTCTCTATTTCTAATATTTTGTAGCTTCACATGTGCGTTTATCCTTTATACGTGTGTATCTTAATCACATGAAGAATACCCTTTAGAGAAAACAAAGGCTTAGAAAACTCAAGAAAATGGCTTGAATGCATTAAATAAACTAGTTAACCAAGTCTAACTTTTATTTTCATATGGACTAAATTGTAACATGTATATACAAAAGAAAAAACTCCAAAAATGTGTAGTCATTTAATGTTGGTGGAGGAGTACAACAAATTTTAGGGAGAGGAAGTGCAAGTTGTATGACGGGTAAAAAGAGGTTCCCATTTGATTTACCAATTAAAAGGATTCAATCTAAGACCATCCAAACTATGTATGTGCAATGGTGCTCAAGGAGAGCTAAAGTCATAAATATTGGTGATAATAGCCCTAGGCTTAAGATAACACTATTGGTTTCCAATACCTAAAACAAAGATAAAGACATGTATCATACTAGGATTCTTATCAAGAAAAAGATGAAAAATGAGGTGGATAAATCCAAGAGGCATATTTTAACAATAAGACAAAGAAATACATAAAATAAAACCAAAATTTACTTTAATATATAGTAAATACTTGCCAATAACCACTAGCACATAAAAATGAAAGACTAAAGAGAGTTAGAAACACCTACCTAAAGTGTGTGTAATCGATAATGTATGATCTTCCATAGAGACAACAACAAAGATAGATAATCATTATGTGCGAAGAGGCGTAAAGCTCAACAAGAATAACTTTAGTCCTAACTCACTATGGTGACCCAAATGTAAAGTAGGTAAGATCAATGACTCTAAAATCAATCAATAAGTGTGATGTAGTATGAAATAGTGCAAGAAAAAGAAAGCATACATGTGATGAAATAATTGTTATGATTTTTCGTCACACCAAAATCTTAAACTGATGGTGGAGTGCGATCTCATTGTATTAACCAACTGCTACGCCAACACACCCCCGCATGATAGAGATGGATGCAACCATGTGAGCTCTTGGCCCACAATGTATTTACCAAATTAGACCCAACGACATCAGGAGGCAACGATACCGAGACTTCCTAGGAGGTCACCCATCCTAGTACTACTCTAGGTCGGGTGCGCTTAACTACCTGACTCTAATACCATGTTATGATTTTCCGTCACACCAAAAGCTCAAACTGATGGTGGAGAGGGATCTCATCGTGTTAACTAGCTGCTACGACAACAATGATTGCGATAAAGGTATTGTTAATTGGCCGTACTACTAAGACAACATGGGAACGTATATATCGATGCCTTTTCTTATGGTGGATGGCATCGGCTATGGAAAAAAAAGAAAATTTCATCTACTATGTGTGATGATATCGTCCATGTGGGAAACCAAAGGTCATAACATAAAAACATGGGGAGAGGAGTCCAAAATGTGAATGGGAGTTAGTGGTCGAGTTCTAGGATGACTTAAATTAGATGTAATAAGGTGTCATAAGAGGAAGTAAGTGGATATAGTGGAGCAAGTAGACATAATTGGTGGAATATGTGAACAAAGGGGAGAAAAGAGATATGTTTGGGATGGTTAAGGCTAATAGAAACATGTCTCAAATGTTGTAGTCTAAGCCACATGATGAGGTACGATCATAACCCAATCATGATAGAACCCTTTAGGAAACCACTTAGGAGAATAATTCATCAATAACAACTATAAAAAGTCTTGGTTAGTAGGGATATAAAATTTGGTGTATACATATGCCCTAACTAAAGATCATCACATATATCAATAGTGAAACATAAGATGATCTTCAGAAAAATATCTATAGAATAAGAAATATAAAAGAAATGTTGAAATTAAAGGAAAAAAAAAAAAACTTTACTAAAGAAATAGTGAATGCTAAATGAAACATACCTACCTCATACTTAGCTTTTAATATCACTCAACTTGCCTATAATGGGAATAGTGGATGCATGGAACCCTATATAAGAAACACTAAAAATAAACACTAGAATATAATAATTAAAATAAGATAAATTGCCTAGGTAATAGGTCCTATATGGATAGCCGAGAGGTGGATAGAAATGTGAAGAGGGAGAAAACCAATAAGTAAATGTTATAAGGATGGTAAACTATGATAAAATGAGATAACCAAGAAATAATGTCATATACTTAGAGGGCCTAAAGAGTTATATATATAAATAAATGACCATGGTATCCAAACAAGGAAACAATTCAGGTATAAACCTAATCTGGGAAAGATAAACAAAAGTGGAATAAAAATATAATCTAGTAGTATTTTGTTGAATTAGTGGATTTGAGGTTATATGGGATGTGTAATTGAGTGATTAAAACATATAATTTCTTGAGGAAGTGAGTATTCACCAGTTCTTTGAAGATATGGCCCTCATTTGTTTACATATGATAAGTAATGGGACCCATAATGTCTTTAATGAGATAATTTTCCTACAATTTTGAGCATATTTAGCTTCTTTGTCATCGGTGTAATGTACGTTCAAGACTAAGTCACCAAGTTCTAATGTGTAGGGTTTAAAAAGTTTTTTGTGTTGCTTAGAGACATACCATTTGGTTTTATAGTTATGATATACATTTTTATCACATTTTCACTATAGAGATTGAGATCGTGACAATGGCCTTCATGAGATATCCTCATCAAGGATGATTCCATGTAGTGAGATACAAATGGAAGGTTATTGCACCTTTATTGAATGGAGTGCTTTGGAACTGAATAATAGTGTATCCATTGCATTCAGGATGATAAGGGCTTGAGAATTTGTACTTGATTTTTATTATTTTGTAGAGTTGTTTCATTTATTTGCATTTGAAATTTCAAACATTATTATAAACAATCATGTGAGAAATCCCAAATTGAAATATGATTTGGATAATAATAAATTTGGAAGTGTTAAGGCCTACCCTATTTTAAGGCACATGTCTTCAATCCAATAGGTGAATTAATCGGTGGCTATAATGATGAAAATGTATGCATTTTGAGAACAATGGATTTTATCGATGTTATCAAATCCCCACATACTTAGCGGATAAGGATATTTAAGGAATTGAAGCTCATCTAATGGAGATTGCATATGATCATCATGGTATTGAATAGGTTTACATTTCTTATCAAAGGCGTAGGCATCACCCTCTAGATTAGACCAATAGTATCCCATAATTTTTTTTTGTGAGTTGTGGCATGGTTTCGACAATGAAAACCACAAGTGGCCCCATACACTTATTCAAGGAGATAATGGACTTCATCTTTAAAAACATATCTAAATAAAGCACCATCAAAGATGGAATAATATAGGATATTTTCTATGAGAATGTGTTTATGGATTTCTTACATATTTTAGTACATTTACGAAAATTAGAGTTGAGAAAGAAATTTTGACATTGGATGAATTGGATGATTTCATAATACTATGAAATGTTAGGAGTAGACATGCCATCCATGTGACACATGAGAAAAGATTTCATAGAGGGTTGGTTAGAAGGTTCTTTGCAGATATGAAACATGTAATGATGTTGTGGTATATCCATGTGAGGTTGAAATTGGGTAGTAGATGAGACCAAAGAATGAGCAAGGAATGTTTTTCTAAGGAAAAAAAAATGTGGTGAAATAAATGAATTATGGTGTTGAGATTAGACGTTTTCATGATAGGATTTGAGATTGTTACTTTGGATTTGATAAAACCACTAACTTTTCAACAAATAAGTTGGTAGTCACCCATAGTGTGGAGACATGAATAAGTTGGTAATGACACTTTGCTTGTTATATGTCACAACTGATGATGACCTCAAGATTTTCTCATTGACCTTCTCAACCACCTACAATTTCATGAAAAATTTAAATTTGTATTCACTCTACACACGAACTTTGGTCTTATAGAATTCTTACTCCATTTTATCTAGTAAACTCAATGTTTTGTATCTTCTTTACAATGAATATTTCAAAACTATAGATTCAAGCTACAAAACGTTCAAAAATTATCATTTTTTCAAAGCTGTATTGTTCATCCTTTAACATGTCATTTTCCTTCACAAGTGTGTGTAAAATTCCAATGCTAATGTCCTTACATATTACCTCAAATATCACCCTATTATTTATGTTGCTTCTTACCTTGTTCTATCCCTTCCTTCACCGCCTATATCTCGGATATCACTCCTTTCTCTTTCTATGTTATCACAATTCTATGTCTCGGTCATCATTGACTATACCTATTTTTCTACTGTACTTTTATACCACAATTATCACTATAAATCTTCCTTTGTTTTGAATGTCTCATAGTTTTATTTCATTAATTACTATACCTAGTTGGTCTTCAAAAGTTATTAAAAAAATATTCAAACTCTTGAGTTGTAAACATCCTATATCTTCCCATTGCTTGTTCAACTTCCACTCACTCTTATTCAAGATCTACTCAAAAGAATCATCTCTTCAAATTATGATTCGACCTTATAGGAACAAAAAATATTTTGTAATGGCTAAGAGTCTTTTAATCTCCAAGAAATCCTACGGTTTGAGTAAGAATACCTTGTGACCCTTCATCTTCACTATAATCCCAAACACTTAGCATTTCAAATCGATTATGTGATTGTGTGACATGCCCTGAACATCAAAGGTCATTGAAAGGGTTTTACTCACTTTGAACACACTTTCAAATTTATTTTAAAGAGGTGTTGAATCCCTTTGATTTGTCATAAAATGTTTTTATGGTCTTTTTGCTTGATTATTTTCTATGAAACAAGTCATGCGGTGCAAGACCTCATCATTGTCTTAGCTTTCAAATAAATCATCATTATCTAAGATTTCAATGAGGAAAAACCACCCCTGAAAAATCCTTTATCAATTCCTCAGCTCTTGAAAATTTTCTAGAGGATTTGAGTAAAATTTCAACAAGAAAATAGTATTGTGAAAGTTTACCGTATTGTACAATTTTTAAAAAATAATGTCAAGCCATTGTCATCAATCTTGGAGCATTCAACACACAACCACAACATTCATTGAAGGATTAAGCTATGAAAAGTATTTCAGAAGGTTTTGAGTAGGTTCTATAATGATCTAACAAAAAAAAATCATTAAAAGCCACAAAACTGACCTTCCACATTGTTCACATGAAATTCTTCACATACCATAGGAGAAATCTCAAACGTCCTTTGATGAAATAAAAATTTATTTTTACAATAGAATTATATACCCTAGATAGATATTTATTTAAATTTTGAGAAATTATGGCTAGATAAACTTGAGATTTGATCAACTTTGTCTTACAAACCCTAGACCCAAAGGTTTTGTGAATTTTGCAGTCCGAGATCCTTCAAAAAAACAATTATTCCTCAAATTATAATGAAAATAAACAATATCAAGTGTTGTGTATTTTGCATAAAAACTTCCATCATTTCAAGTTGATTTTCAAGAGTGAAACATAAAAATAACACACCTAGTCACCAAGAAGCAACATACTGATTGTTTACAATGGAGACATAACAAGACATATTGAGTTAAAATTTTATGAAAAAGGTACGTGATAAGTTGTTTATATTCATGGATGATGAATGAGATCTCATTCACATTCTTAGAGAACCCAAACCCACAATTATTAACTCCTTAAGAACCTTTGAATGATTTTTAAATTGATGCAATGGAGTTTCGTTTTCTTTATCTCTGTTAATAGGTGTATATACAAATTTATTCATATTTTGCTTTAGTTTTCATCTTGGAGGCACTTAATATCTTCAACTACATGTCAAGAGGAATCAGATGGATCTATTTAAGGACTTTACATAGAGGCTTCAAGGATAAAATTCACTAAACATGCTCCTGTGCACAATTTTATGAGAAAAGTAATCCAGGATAGGGTAAAAGAAAATGTTTTTTTTTCTTTGCAACTTCCTACAAGGATCAAGAATGATTTGAATCAACCTTAAAAATTTCCATGAATATATTAATACATATTTCAATCATAAAAACCATTTTGAGGACTGAACCCTAATGTACCTTTAGCTCATATGATTGAATGAGACTTTCCTTACAAAATTTAGATTTTTCTTCTAGAATGACTGTCCTTGAATTTCATGCTAGTAACCCTATGGGATGTTGATGAACTCATTGAACTCGAACATATGAACCAATTCACAAAATTTTCATTAAAACCACAAATGACTCATTTCAACTCAATACTTCAAGAAATAGACCTGAGAAGAGAAATAACATCCGTCAGTAAAATGCTCATATCTTCTCCGACGCTTTTCAATTTTACCTAAAAACAAATTATACACTTCAGTCTTGGAGTTATATAGAAAAATTAATTTTATGATTTATCCAAATAATGATACATATTGTTTCTAATGCGCTAAGAAGATAGGAAGCACCTTTTACACTTCTTAAATAACTAGATTTAGAAAACCTTACACAACTTTCACATCCTTCTTCGAATTTGATGAAATTTTACATGAAGCACTATAAGAAACCCATATATATATGAAACATTATTTATTTATTCGTAATTATTCTAGTAATATTAAAATATATCTCATTTACCTCAGCCTACACTACAAGTTCTCAAGACCAAATTTGGTGAATGTTTGAAATATACCTCCAGGAGCGAAACCAAGCCTTTTTGTTACTAAAAATTCATTAAAAAAACATTATTAGGATCTTCACATGACCAAACTATATTTCCATGACCTATATCAACCTTCCATACCTCATCAGGATCGATAAACAAGTTTGACTTCCACAAAATGACCTGAAACTCATTGTAAGAGATCTTTCCCATGCATTCATCACCATATCTTACCTATGCAATATCTAATAAAAGTATCAAAAACATGTCCATGCTTACATTGTAATTCTTACTCACTAACCAAACCTACAAAATGATGCAACCATCCCGAATTCCCATTAAACCAATGAGAAGCCACTACTACCGGTCATCCTTTATACCTCTTACACAACCTCACTTCACCACTCACTTCTTTTTTATAAATTCCACTTGACATAAATGACAACACCAATGACCAAGGTTCAACAAGGTGCCCCTGTCCATCTCCGAGTGCCCTAGTCTATCCAATCTCCTTGGATCTACATTTTCCTATGCTCGGTGTGACGGTCTCACGCTTCATATCTTCCGTCTTTCCAACTCGTGCACTTTCTAGAACTCGTGAATTAGCTAAAGGAGTTTTACCCTCTATTTGTAGTTAAGGTTTCATTATTTATTACTTTTTTATTATTAATTTATATCTTTAATTTTTATTCGTTTAATACTACTATAACATTTAGATTAGGCATATAAATTATCATTTAAGATTATTCATTTACTTTTTATATAGTATTTAGATTTGCACCTTTTCTTTTCTTATCTATACAAAACATCTTACTCACCGGTATGCACATGGATGCCCATTCCCTCCTTTCAATGATGAGGAATATGATATGGGAATGTACAACTTATTCCTCAATGGCTACTCACTTGATCAACCGACACTTTCACTTATTAGGTTTCGGATGCTTCACCATTTGGTTTTGATCGTGACAATGACGACCTCTTAGATTACATCACTTGAGAACAATCATCACCACATACTTGGAAGGCATTACACTTATTATCCCCCCTTAGCATTGACATGAATTCTTCTATTAACATAATTTCAAACCTAGACTGTAACATATACATCTTCATCCACATGATAACAATATTGACTTCCTAATGATAGAATCTTGTGCTTTGGTTCATACTTGACTATTGATGACATCCTATACACATGAAATTCACACACCACATTACACATTTCATACTTCACACTTGCAAGACATTCTTCCACACATTACACATCTTCACACATCATGCACATTTTTACATATACAATCTTCCATCTACCTCGTATAATCCACACTTTGAGGTTTATACACCTATACATTGTACACATCCTAAATAGTATGCTATAATAATTTTGCATACTCTACATATTTTACGTCACCCGTAATTTTCACTTCCACACTTATTTAATCTACACATCTTGTATTATACACTATGACATTTTGTCGTCACTACACCTTCTACACATATTACACATATTTACTTCTACGTGATGAAGCACTTTATTCCAATGGTTCATACTGATCTGCTGAGGGTCCTAATCAAAAGAGAACCTCACTCCATCACACCTACATGATTTTACACTTATATCTTCACAATCAATTAATATACATTTTTGCTAGCACTTTCTTCACACATATCTTGATATACCCTTTGTGCTACATCATCATGATTTCTAACATCTTATCCATCTATTTCGTGATATACGCCTTGTGCTACATCATAATGTTATCTATCATATTACTCACCATTTAGTGATATAATTTTTAGGCTAAATCATCACACACTCTAGTACACAATCCCTATGTTGCATTCAATATCATCAATTAATTCATTCACTCTTTCTACATACAACCCATTGCTCAAACCATTTCCCAATGACACACTCCCATTTATGGTTTATTCTTGACTAATGATGGGTTATAAATAAATGAACCTCATTACATTAAAAATATCCAGTTGGGGGCACGCTGCCCCTATCGTACACACCGCATCCCATTTCACCTCATCCACCTGAATATTGAATATCTTGGTTACATTTACTCTTTCTTACATTTACTTGTTACATGTTCATCTTATTACACATGCTAGATAGATATCTTGTATGCCATTATATTTATCATACACACATGCACATTCATATTCCCTTCTAGTTCCAACTACAAGTTAGACACATCCATCACATGAAACATGGATGCTTAGCATAGTACGTATTACTAGTCCCTGTGGTGGCTCCTACAGCATCCAATTTTGTACACTATAGGTTCTATTAATTCATTTTGTTTCATAGCACAAAAATTTCTCATATTATACATGCATTTTAAACATTTTTTTTTCTTTCTAACATTATAATGGGTGCTTCATATGCAATGTTTTTTACAGGATGGTTTATTTCCATGGTTGTTTGCTACACTATTTTCTTTTTCTTTCTATTGTTTGTAGGATTTTCCATATATCCTTATTATTCTCTGATTTCTTATGGCCACTATGGCCTTGATTGTCTTTCGAAATCGTGAGAGATGTGCTATGTTTAAAACCCACTTTTGCGGTCTACATTGTCTTCTTCTTGTGTCCTAGTTTATGCATTGTTGGTGTAGCTTACATTTTGTATTTTACATGATTTTTGTCTTTGCATGTACTAACAACCAATTTTTTGTGTGTCCCTTTGTTTCTACAAAGAAAATTCCATTCCCCCGCAAGGCATAACTTCATCACAAAATTTGGTCCTCCTTTGGGCTGCATACTCCATCAACAATGTTGCTTACACCCC
This sequence comes from Taxus wallichiana var. yunnanensis, assembly GCA_018340775.1. Taxonomy (NCBI): domain Eukaryota; kingdom Viridiplantae; phylum Streptophyta; class Pinopsida; order Cupressales; family Taxaceae; genus Taxus; species Taxus wallichiana. Next base: position 163,169,242 of record CM031236.1, read on the forward strand.
AAACAAGTTGGGGTATCTTTTGGGTGAATCATTTATCTTATATAATGGCATACAAAACATAGTGCTAGTATAGAAAAATTTTGAATTTTAGAAAGGGCTCATAATAATACTTGGGTCCTTAGCATAGTGGCCATTCATAGATAGGTAAAACTAGGGGGAAATACAACAAAATTTCTTAGATACCGACACCGAGAGGTAATTACATAGTGATTGGTAGTTCAAAAAAATCTAAAGAACTCCATACGCAATGGATTTTACAAGGAAAAAAGTCCTTAACACATGTTTTAATACATACCATCTATAGTGGTGTTCTACATAACAGGGATGAGTTAAAGGTTCGAGGATGACACAAGAATATTCTCCCTACAATTCTTCTATTTCATTGGCATGAGATCATCCAAAAAATCACACGTCGACATCATTTATAGGATCATACAACTCTTTCCTCATCATGGATCAGGTGCACGTGTTCCTTTTTCACATTTTAGGATTTTTACATACTTACCATATACACTTTCTAAATATTTTGATCATATACATGTGTATTTGACTACTTATAGGTTTTTCTTTTACAGGTCTTTTACAGGGTATGGAAAGCGGTAGTCAACATTAACAAAACACTAATAAAAGCAAAGAAATCACACACATCGACATCAAAAATAGGCACATTGCAACATATACATGTGTGCTTCCACCATAGATTCATTTTCATCACTCTTTGCACTTTCTCAACCTTAATATCCATGCTTCACATTTTTATCATTCCATGCTTTGTCTAGTCCTTGGTATGCCATTCACCATCAATCTACATGGTTATCGTGTACGCATCTCTATCTACTTTATGTTCCTGAGCTTTCCACTTTTCAACATAAAATGGGGCTAAATATAGACACACAATCATACACTTTGGGTAATTATCTAGTCCCAATTACATACTACCATTCATGTGATTCCTAACTAAGAAAAGTACTAATTAACGGATTTCTTTTGCCACCTTGCTTTACTTTTTGTTGCTAGTTTCTGTCTCACACCGTTACTTTCTCAATCTTACTTTCTAATCTTTTAATTTCTCATCCTAGAAAATAACACCCACATAGAGTACCAGCGCCATGCGCCCTTGTCCCCCTGTTGGCGCTCCTATCCACTTTATACTTTAGTCACACTTTTTGGGACCTTTCTATCAATTTGAGAATTTGATATTTTTTGCACTAGACCTTTTTAGAGTTAATTACAAAATTCAAGAAATTTATTCATATAAATACAAATCTATTCAATCACAATAAAGGACCAAAGCACTAAGAACTATTTATCACCACCTAAGGTTGCATCCATCAAGGCATCTAAGAACTCCATTACATTCATCTAGCTCCATCACCAGGGGAAAAAGGGATATTTTCTTGGATCACACTTCATATGAGGGAATTTCATTCTATTCTATGCACACATTTACTAAATTCTACAACTAACTACTTGCTCACTATCTAAGTGCGACATGATAAGAGAAACCTACGACACAATTTTGAAAACACACTAAACTACATTGGGTCTAAGATGTATTGTAGCGCTTAGTCATAAGATCACCACCGTGTGATGGTTAAGAACGATTTGGCCCCTCATTTTACATATATTTTTTAGGATTTGTTGTCTTTTTGAGGGTTTTATAGTAATATATTTCATTACAAGCCTACGACCTCGGTGATCTTGGTGCGACCTTAGAGTGACCAAAGATGACTAAAGATGATCATCTTAAAAAATATCAAAGGATTTTTTCTGATAATTTCCACAAACCTTAGTGCCTAGAAACGGGTCTAGGGTGCCCACAAGTGCCTCTATCCATCTCTAAGCACCCCCGTCAATCCTATCTCCTATGATCTACATTTTTCTGTGCTCTAGTGTGATTGTACGTGCTTCATGTCTTTTAAATTTGTAACTCTGTGGAATTTCTAAAAATCTTCAAATCAATCAAGGTTTTTACCTTCTCTTTACAATTAGGTCTAATTCTTTATTGCTTAGTTTCTTGGGTATTCATTGCTATATTTCATTATTATTCATTTATCGTCACTTTAGCTTTTAGATTAGGCCGCAACCTACACTATTTGGCCCAACCAATTTCTATTTTTTTGTTTAATAATTTTCGGTTATTTAAAATACATTTGACATAAATACACACACACACATTATAAATATATAAAATATAACAATATTAATTTTAACATTAGAATTAATCGTATTTTAATATTAACACTATTATCAATAAGTAATAATATTAACATTCTTAATAGTATTAAATAATTTATTTTTTGTTTTATCTTATACTTAGAATTTCACTTGTGACTTGCTAATAAAAATATAGAATTAAAAAAAGGACTATTTCTATTTCCCTTATAAATTTATAACAAATTTACAATGAAATTATACAACCTAATGAGACTAAGGTTAAATAGTAATCATACATTTTTCTTTGCTCAACCTGATTTCAAATAAGAAGATCCATTTGTTGGAAAAATAACTAAGCAATGAAATTTTCATTTTAAAACTTTTCCATAACACATATGAAGTTTAAAATTTCTTCAATCAATACAAAGGAATGAACACATATAGTTTATCTTGTTATTATATGTCTCTCAATTAATACAACAAGAATTAATATTTCTTTCTTTTACAAAATGCAAGTTTGTGACCATTCACCCAAGCAATTAATAACAAGATTTCCCATAGTTTTAAAATAGGAACAACACACCTAAAGAATACTACAAATCAACTAAAATGAGAGCAAGTTGTTTTATTTTCAATCACATTTCCATTATATCAAAACTTGTTTCACTAAAATTGTTTCTCTTTCCAACAATGCATTATAACTTAATAAAAATATTCAATACAACATTTCTTTCAAAAGAAATACTATATGTCTTCCACCTTAAGTGGGAATTTACAAGAAAGGTAACACAATGAGTGATTTCATAGTCTTCTACAAATGCTCCAAGTCCCAAATTTCCAACATGAGTTCCACAATTTCTTCACTCGATTACAAACAAAAATGGGGGAGAGGAAACACTATCAACCCAACCAAAACTCCAAAAACAAAAATAAGCAATCCCCCTCATTACACCCAAAGCCCCAACCATAATGCAACAAGGGATGGATCCAACACTTGACAACATTACAATGTTTCCACAACACAACAAAAATTTTCAAAACCATTTCAATCACATTCAACACAATAAAAAGAACATAATAATACAAATTTACGAAATACACAAGGCTTGAAATGTAAGCTTATGGAGCAAGGATCTATGGGGAGATCACTTATTCCTCCGAATGGGATTAGGTGCCCACCTTAAAACCCTCCAATATACATCTAAAAACCCCTACACAACTCTTATGCCTCCCTTAAGATCCTCTTATGCCTTTGATATTCTCTTATGTCTCCCTCATAAAAAAAATAAGTAAGAAATGCAAGCATTTTCTTGTCCAAGGTGGGGCACTTAACCCAACTTCATCCAAATCATGAAATAAAATTATATGCCTCCCTGCATATAAGATCCCCATAGCCTTCTCCTACACCATACTTAGGCAATCTACCCAAGAACCCCAACAAGCATGCCAAAACACTCAATAACATACACATATACACAAGTAAAATAAAACAATTAAACAAGGGTGTAGATCCTACCTTTCCATGGCAGAGCTTGATCCAAGAGTCACACACCAAGGTCCTTCAAGCCAAATCCAACACCAAGAACCTCCAAAAAATCTACAAGCACTCCAAAATCCTCCAACTCCAAAAATATGAGAGCACCAAAATGAAATGAAGTAACCCCAAACAAACAAATGAACTTTCATAAATAGAAAAGGGAGAGAGGACAATGAGGTGGATCCATGTAGGATTGCACAATACTTATCCTCAACTCCACCTCACAAGTCAAATTTCAACCCCAATTTACAATAAATTGGTGGTCGAGAGGAATGAAAAATCTCTTACACACACAATCTCAACCAACACCCCCTAAGGAAAAACTTTAAAACCCATGTAAGAAAAGTGCAATGAATGCCACTTTTTGTCTTACAAAACACTTAATGGGGTTTATTTTTGACCCCCAATCCATAGGTAGGTTTGGTATAAGAAATTAAGAGGCGTGGGAAAAGCTTAGCTTATCCCACAAGCCTACAAAAATGGCATATAAGCCCAAATCCGAAATTCCAAGGTAAGGTAGAGTGTACAACACTCAAAGTTACTTACACTCAACTTAAAAACACATAGAGAAAAGAACAAACTACTCTGATAAATGAATCCTTTTTTTCACATCCATAATTAGCTTAATAACATGATTAATTCACTAATTAAGACACATAAATTAATTAATAATAAAAGGGAATTACATCACAAATTTAATCACATACACCAAAATTAAATAAAAGACAAGAAAAGAATAACACACAAAAACCTTTGGTCACAATTGGAGGTCATCCCGCCATGGGAACCTCCTAACAACAAATAATAAAATAACAACATTACACAAGTTTCCATGGTGACCATTGTCATATCCATCCAGTATTCTCCTATGGTTGGTCTCCAATCCCCCTTTGATTGTTGTGATATAATTACTTGAAAAATCACACAATACCTCCTTCATCCTCGTGGTCGTATCAAAACATTTAAGATAAAATATACTCATACAAATAAATAACCATCCATATATAAATTAAATCATCATCTATCCTAACAATACTTTCATTTTAAAATTCCACCAACATCTCAATTCTATATTTCATCAATACCAATAAGATCACAAAAAAATTTCTAACTACTAAGTCCTATTCAACATGAAGAGAATGTCGAATGTCAATAATATATATATATATATATATATATATATATATATATATATATATATGTCAACAACAAATCATAAAAACACATCATTCATTCATAATGGTTTCTCCGAGCTTATCTCGCAAAAACCCTATATGTCAAAAATTGCCCTAACCAGGGCAGCCATGGTAGAATCTCCAAGGGCGGAGGCACTAGAAGGAAGCCACCCCTTAAGGTTGCGAATGGAATCCAAAAGGAAGGCTCTGCGATTGGTTCAGAACATTTACAAAAATAGAAATTTCATGGATTGATCTTGCCTTTCCCAAGCACACGTCCCTCTCTCCTTTGAGCCCGCACAGATCCATTACTCCTCCGAGCCTTACACCAAGCCCTAGCCACCACCATGGCAGAAACATGAATCTGAATTTGAGTTAGGGTACCGGTGGTAGAGGAGTGGAAGAAAATATGGGGTTTGGATTTAAAGGTGCTGACATTTGTGATGGCCCCATTCTCTCTTCCCCTGCTGTTGGAAATGGAGTTTTACACCAGATATTTGGGGAAGATATTGAGAGCAGCTCGTAGCCTGTTGGCAAGGTGCCTAATACTCAAGGGAACTCTAGCATTTCCTTCAAAGATGCCATGTAGGGATGCAAATCCATGACCCCTATAGACTCTACCCCGAGCATCACATTTGGGGAGAAAGTTCTAGAGTCCAAATGATTCTACCAAGAACATGATCTGATATGCCACTTCAGTGGGTTATGGCCCAACTTATCATATCTACATGAATGGATCTCTAAAAACTGGATTCCGCTTCTTATGGGTAAGGTTGATTTGTATCCATGTGCTAAAGGGATTTTCATTGTTGTTTTTTCTTCAAAAACTGATAAAGATGTTATTATGAGGAAATTATGGGTATGCAAATCACACTACCTCATTTTAAAGCCCTAGTTTCCCTCTTTTAACCCACTCACAAAATCATTTTCCTGTAAACCAGTTTGGATCAGACTACCTCATCTACCCATTCAATTTTGGAGCAGTGACTACTTGACCTCCATAGGCAATGTTTTAGGTGCTACTCTTTTCATTGACTCTCAAACAATATATTACACCCACACAACATTTTCCAGGATCCTTTTTGAACTTGACACTTCCAAAAACCTTCCTGCAAACATTGAGCTTAAAGTACAAAACCGAACATGGATGCAACCACTTGATTATGAAGGTTTTCCCTTCAGAGTCAAAGATGTTTCGCTCTTGGTCACACAGCCTCAGATTGTGGGCTGGAAAAGTGTAATACTGATAGAAACAATTGGTGTAAAAATGCCCTTACTAAGAATTTGGTTTTTGATACTAAGGTTTATTTGGTTTCAAATGCTGATTCGAATGTTGGGGTCGAATCAGTCTTAGAAACTCCTACTAAATAATTTCTGTTGGTGGGAGTATTGAGAATACAAAAACGCATTATCAGAGGGTAAAGTGGAAAAGAAAATATTCCTCCTCCTCCTACAGTGGAAAATAAAAATACCTGCCGATTGAAGCTCTTGAGGTTATTCTCCCTTTCAAGGAGGTCTCTGACGGGTGGAATATGACAAATAAAAAGAAAAAATATAATGGCAAGAACACTATCTTTCCCAGCTAACTTGGATGTGTAGCTGTTTTACTGTGGACTGGCTATTTAGTCGTTGTTGTATGCTGGTTCAGATGTTTCTTTGGTACTTTTTGGGTAGTAGCTTAACTGTTGTTGTGTTTTCTTGTTGCATTTGATATTGATCTCTTTTTGGGCTGTTTCACTGTAATATTTGGCTTTTGAGCCTTTTCTATATGAGGGTATAGTCCCGTCTAATTTTTTTTACCAATAATAATAAAAACAACACATCATCATCAATATAAAATGTCACTCTAATAATCCACAAAAATCACACTATGAATCAAAATCCATCAATAGTTAAGGTATCTCTATCGTGTAACATCATGCTAAGCCAAAATGATTCAATAATATCCATGTCTAAAGTCATCATTTATCGAAATCAAAATATAATAAGTATCGAAGAGAAGTGCACACTGTTGACATTTCTTGCACTTGTGTAAAAATCGAAACTCAAAAATTTGTTAAGATGAATGGCATTGTTGAAGTGAACCTAAGCTAAGGGATTTTTCTTCAATTCAATATTGTTTCTATTGGATTAATTAATGATTACATGAAATCTGCAACTATGTTTTCTATTACAAAATGTAACAGATCACATAGTCTACAATTTCATGATTATCTTTAGTAGAGAACACAAAGCCCCGAAGGATAGATGTGTTATCTTGATGAAGACATGAAGTGCATAATAGATGAAGTGTTAAGTTTTGGAACAACAATCATAATTGCATATTGTAGCAGTCAAAGTTCATTGCTAAAATTTATAGGTATTTTAAGGATTCTTTCCTTCATGATTAATACATTCAATTGTGTTATTGAGTTGTTTAATTCATTATACAATCCATATACAAAAGCTGAAATGCAAAAAGAAATACACAACTCAGTTTCAGAATTCAATGTTTTATTCATAAGGAATTTCAAATGTTCCCACACAAGTCGTGGGATGTAACTCAAAAGTAAATTACAACTATTGAAGTAAGATGTACATATGCATGAAAAAGAAAGTAAAGGAGTATGAAAGAACCCATCATTTCCTTGGGTTTCTTTTGTTTTAGTTGATGCATCTCTAGCTCCAACTTTGCTCCATCTTCATCCTCGCTCCTTAGAAAATGGCACTATACCTGAAAAATAGAAAAGGAAAGACTATCAATATTGAGCTCAAGGTTGATCCATATTCCTATACTATCCAAATTCATGTAGGTGGATCTCTTAACAACATGAGGTATAAATTACATGAAGATCAAAGGCACAAATGATAAAAGTACTATTCTACAACAACATACATGACTCATTCACTCAGAGAGAAGAAAGAGGAAAATTATGGAATAAGAAAGAGGTCAAAAAGCCTAATGTTTTCTAACCAGTTTATCTAAATGTGTAGATACAAGTAAGAAGAAAGAAGTGATACATTCTTTAACTTGAATCAGAAAGTACATTTATTTCAGTTCAAATTAAAGGCTGAAGTTAACTGGAATGAGACAAGATTACAGCTAAAATAGAATGGAAAAGGAAATTTGAGAAAATTTTGATAGGGCTTCGCCATGTAAAATGGATATTTTACATATTTCCATCATGTTATTTGAAACTAATACATGCTTGAAAGATTTATATAAATAAAATAGTAATGCAGAAAGAAGATAATGCATGGCATGGTCAAAGATATCAGTTATTAGATTTCATCTCCCAACAACAAGCCATGAAGCATCTAAATGAACTGTTATAGTGCCTATTTAAGTTACAAGTGCACACTTTTAGATTACATCAATGCTATAGAGATGCTACAATATCAATGGAGTACAACTATGACAAGCAAAGTAGAGTCAATTTTATGAATATAAAGTCATAACAGCCATGAAATCAAAGGAAAATTCAAGATACAAAGTTGATACAAGGTCTACATGGTTGTAGAACAAGTAAAGCACCTATTAGTGTAGAATTCGCAACACACCCGAATGGCCTAAGTTTGAGTGGGGAATTCGGTGTGATTTCACAAAGATGGGACCATCTCTTAATCTCTCGAGACTTGCAAAAATTGAGATGGACCTCTAGAGAAACCCGATTTTGCTTCCGATCTACCTACCACAAGATACTCTAGTGCAGATAGAATCTAACTATCCTAATCTAACAATTCCAAGGGGATAGGGAGAAAGAGAGAGATCCTGAAAGAGCCTACACTAAGTGGTGATACACCAGAAAAGGAAGTGGAAAGATACTCTATTGAGGGAGAATGAAACAGGGAAAAGGAGACTGAGGGAGGTTAGGCGAAGTGACATGCACCCGCATCCAAATCTGCCATCAAAACTACATGAAGCACAATATCTTACACCTGAAAATGTGAAATACATACATAGGGATCAAACACGAGATAGAGAGGCATAGAGAAACAACAAAATGATGCCAAGGGTTGAAAGACACCACGAAACAAGATTTTATTTCTCTATAAGGTGCACAAACTATTACATGTGGTGCTCAGAGGCACAAATACACTCTCCAGGCATAGGAGAAGGCTTGTAACTCAAATGGAGTTAGGAAATGACTTTGACAGAGTTTCCCCACACCTAGAATGTCTCTCCCTTCTCAAATGAGAAGTGTTACAATATATAGGCGATGAAAACTAGAAAGAGAGAGGAGAAACTTGACTCTGCTTTTAAAATTTAACCACCAACCATCAATTCCCACCATGAATCCACCCACAATATGGAAAGTCTTGTTCCCTATGTCTGTTCGATGTGTTGAAGAAGGAAGAACAATGGATCAAATCAAATTTGATATGGTAGTTGAAGCAATTAGATTCTGCATTAATGTCCTGAAATACATTTTCTCATTTTTCACCTACCTGACCTCATCGAAATTAAATTTTTAGGCTCCATGGTGTAGACGAGCTTGAGACCTTTCCAACGATGCCAAATTTGTTGAATTTTTGGAACTGGATCGAAAGATATATTCATTTGAATGTTTGAGTCGGGTCCATACAAAAATGACAAAAAATAGTTAGCAGAATGAGTCTATGGGCCCAAAACTCACCTTTTTCCTTTTGGCACCATAAAATACAAAACATAAAAATGTCCTACATTCCCGTAATTCACTTTTGACAAAAATCATCTTCGGCCTCGACTATCTACATTTTCATTTGGGTGAAAAGTCTCTCCTAGGCCCACCGACTCCGCATGTAATTGAAGCTTGAAATGTGGCTCCTTGGGCATTAGCGAAGGTGTGGTTCATTTTTATAATTTATGTCTTTCAAGCAAAAAGTTCCAATTTCATCCAACGACCCGCCTTCCCGCTTTGACTTTTCAACATGACCACGTGGCGAGTCGGCGCGTGTTTGGGGACTGTTTCTAGACTTACCTTTTGAAGATGCACCGAAGAAACATGTGGCGCCTTCCTTGGCTTGGTTTATTCCTTTATATTTTGGCTAAGTCTCTTTTGCTTGGCGGGGCCATATATCGGACCCAGGACACGTGGAGGCTTGGCGTACGTTTGGAAACCTACTCCAAATTTTACTTTTGAAGAAGCATCGTGCTAACACTTGGCTCCTTCTACTGGCTTGCCTCTACTTTGACAATTCAACCTCGAATCTGTCCCTTTTGAACGTGGGACACGCGGAAGGCTCGCACTCATCTGAGTCTCTGATTTGGGTCATGCCTTTGAATTTACGCTGATACAACATGTGTCGTCATCCGCTAGCTCTGTATACTTAGTTGTTTTGGGCCCGCTCCCTTTTTGTTCCCTGGACACGTGGATGCCTAGTGCTTTTTTGGGTCTCTAGATTTGGCTTTAGTTTTTGGAGATGCATCATTGAGACACTTGACAACTTCCACTAGCTCTTTCATACTTAGCCAATTTAAGCCCGCTCTGAATCATTTGTGAATCCCGAAGACTTTGAACCTTTTCTCCGCTTCTCTCCTGAGAACCTCTAGTTTCTTTAACACTGTTTGCCTCCTTATCGACCCTCCTCCTCCATTTTCAATCCCACCTACAACCTGATCATTAGATTTGAAATGTGGGCTCATGCGACGGAAGTGACCCTTAGATTTCTTCTGTGTGGGGTCATTTGATCCTTTGCAGACCCTTCTTCTCCATTGTAGATTCCCACTATTGCACGATTGTTAGATTTTAATGTGAGTTCTCAAGAAAGATCCGCCCTCATATTTTATTTTTTCGTGGGGTCATGTTTGACCAATTTTATCCGGGGCAAAATTGGGATAACAACACCCAAGTAACATATTTCATAAGGAACCATTATTCAGTAAATAAAGGCATGATATATAAATCGGGATAGGGTTTTGCATCAATATGGTTGAATGATCCCAAAATTTACAAACTCGCTACACAATGAACATCTTCAATACATATTGTCCTTTTGAGTCAAATAAACAAAATAATTCAAAGCATGTATCTTGACTAAAAGGCACAATTATAACAAATACAAAGTTTGAAGCAAGAAATGGAGGCAACCAACCTTATTGAGCAAGTGAAAGGTCCATTTCAATGCCAAAATATTAGAGAGTACAATGTGGAGTCACAATTCTTAAGGAAAGATCTATCAAAAGGAAAGATTTGGGCTCAATTTAATTCACACAAAACCATTCAACCAACATGAGTTGAACTAGAAAAGAGAGTTCAAGAGTATGGATCAATCAAATATGGATGAAGTTGTCTTTGAAATTGGCATATAAACACAAATTCTATCATTAGCACATATTTGCAAGTAATTCAAGGAGTGGAAACAACAAGCTCATAGAAAAAAGAATGTGAATTTACAAGCTAGTTGTGATAAGGCTTCATGTACAGTTTGCTTTTGCAACTAAGCAACAAACTTATTCATTTTTCAAAGTATGGGAATCATGGATCAGTGAGCAAAATCAAGATTTTTCAAGATCAGAGAACCAATGAACCAAATATACATATCAAAGTGCTACTTTCGGAAGCATATCATCATAAGGAAATCATTGAAAGATAAAAGGAGAGGCTTATTGCATTTTAATTTTCTAACTTTGTTTTCTTGAGATGAAGTTCTACAATATTATGCATTTGAAGATCGGTCAAGATTGAGCATGTAAATTTATAGTACAACTGAAAAACATATTCCTTGGAATTTAGTGTAAGATTTCAGATTGTGAAAAGAGAAAACAACCTTACAATAGAAAAAATAATACAAGTATTTCAGATTCCTCTTGTACAACTTATAATTTTGGGGCTCCATATTTTTGTACATGAACACAATATTTTCCAGTATTCAAAGCTACATGAGATCTAAGATATTTTCATTAAAAAATTTAAGTAGAGTGGTTCCCTGGACATCAAAGATAGAGAAAATGATATGCATTTACAACTATGAGCATTGAAGAAAATAAGTAAAAGAATTACTCAGACGACGTCATCAAACTGCATAGAAAAGGTAATACAAGAGTACCAAGTTTTAACTAAACATCGATAGTTATAGCTCAAATAGACATGTCCATGGATATAAGGCTACAAAAATAAAGTGAAATCTTGAGAACCCACCAAATGGCTGAGAAATTTGCAATAAAACAAGCTTCAGGGAATCAAAACTTTAAACCCAGAATTGTATAGTTCTCCTTGAAAGAAGAAGATTCAAATGAAAAACAACAATGAAGTAGACAAAGCTCAAATGAAAACCTTACCTAGAGCATACCAAGTGCAAATATGTTACTATCGAGAGAATTTTCAATTATAAGATTAACAAAGAAGGGTTAAATAAAAACCCAAAATCTCAAACAAGCTCAAAGCATCGGAATGGAATCCAGAACGTAGAATAAAAGCCTACACCTAAGCTACAATGTCAGGGTTTTCAAGCTAAGAAACTATGAAATGACGACCATTTCAGAAGTAATCAAAACATACAACAACGGCCATGTCCAAACAGAATGTTTTAAACTTTAGTATCTTATCAGAATACAAGCTTTAGATCAAAGAACCAGAAGGGAGAAAAATTGACAACCCAGAACACAATAGTGGTCATGTATAGGTTTGCATAGAATCTCAATATCTCAAATCATAACAATAAAACTAGAGCATAGAGGAAAATATAGTTGAGACTCCCATAGTTTCAGTCTATCACCATTCAACAGAGAAAACAATACAAAAGATCCAAATTTGATTCAGAGACAAAACTTTAATGGGTATTAGTAGATCTAAGTGTTTCAACCACTTACCCGAAACAAAAGGTAAATGACTTCGCAGATACGATCCATCTCGAAACCCTCTCCTCAGAGAAAGAAACACAGAACAAGTGAAAATAGAACCCTCGGTCTCGAGCTCGAAACCCAGAGTGGCGGAGCATAATAACTCAAAGAAACCAGAGTTCAAAATTCCCAGTAGCGTCCTCCACCATTAAAATAATATTGTACAGAACTCAGAGGGAACGAAAATAGAGATATATGCAAGTATTCGACCCCACAAAGATTCAAAAGACCAATTCATAGAGGAAATGAAACAAATAATCGAGCTCCTAGATCAACAATGGCAGCCTCATAACCACACAGAGCTCAGAGCAGATTGAAATCCATGCAAATACGTGCATTTAGATGGTAGAACTAGGCTCAAGAAATCTTCAACAATGGTTGTGAATGAATTTTTTCTAGGGCTTCACCCAGAAAATGGAAATTCAAATGAATCAATTGATCATGGTCAATTGTATTGTACTCACCGAACTAAACACCACAAAAACATAACTCAACTTGAGTTAACAAATCAACTTTCAAGGATCAACCAAGACACAAGATCGACATCTGCTGAATGATCATCAAGACCAATACAAACCCATGTGGATCAACATCCTAGATTGATTAGGGTAAAAGATCGACAATGAGGAGTAATCCATAGTCCAACTACCCTCTACCAAAAAAATATATCTATCGGTAAAGGAATAGAAGTACTAGATCAATGGTCAGACATGCCCACCAAGATTAAACCAGAGTCAACATAATGCCCACATGTCCTCTCCATGTAAAACCCCAACCACAACCAAGTTATCTCGAAGTGAGAACCACCGACAAAGCTAAGGGGTGAGTCATCATGGCAAAGGTAATCAACCCCATTAAATATCATTGCAATTGACCTTATAAGGTCTATGTTCAAACAAATATTCCAATATGCCAATCAAATCAAATGAGGCCTATGACTATGGTGAAAAGACTATAGTCTAATCAAAATAATCAAGGTGGTCACCTTTTCAAACAATGATGGCACCAAAAGGTGAGTTAATATATACATTTATGCCAAGGTTAAAGGGATCACACTACCTTAAACAAATCAAACTACCTCAACTTCCTCGAATGATAAAATCAAGTACAGGTGGCATAGCCAATGGAAGGAAAGTGCCTTTACATCATGAGCCATGTGGTCCCCACTTTCTTAAGGGGTATGTTGCAAGGTTTATCTTACATATTATCACAAGAGATAAGGAAAATTATGCATGGAGATGTTAACATCAGATCCTGTAGGTGGTTCCCACACTTTGGGTGAGTTTGTAAAGTGTTAAGCAAAATAATTATCTTGCTCTCACTCAGGACCATATTATTTTGCATGTGCATCCAAGGGGGCAAGTGGATCAAAATTGCAGAGGTCACATCAAGCACTAGAAGATAGATATTTAATGCACATGGAAGAAAACTTGCTCACCAAGCAAGGTTTATTATTAGCAAAAAATTTCACCCAACTTTATTAAAAATAGAACAAGTCAACTAAGGTTTGATTGAGTGGTATTTTTGTAACCAAATCAATGTATTAGCATGCTTATTTTTATTCCTTTATTGATTAATAAATAAAGGGTAAAAATAAGAGGCATGGGAAAGTACAATTTTAGTCTATTTTTAGGAATGGTGGGATAAACAGTTTTTGTTATATATTGTATGCATTCAAAAGCACAAGAGGATTTTTTTTTCGACAAGAGCACCGAATCATTTTTGCCGTTTTTGCTCTTGAATGAGAAGTATATTTTGTCTTTCCAATTATTTGTAGTCTTGTGTATGTCTTATTAATCCTTATGAATACCTCAAACAAGTTTGGTGTATCACCCTAGTTTTCTAATTTATTTACAGTCACCTGTTTACTCTCAAAACCCCAAAAAGTTAGTTTAGGATACATCAAGAAGGAACCGACCTTGATCATGGAGACTCACCTCAACAATAGGTAACCCAAAACCTGAGGTGTTTCCATTGTATCTACAAAAGAGATAGATCTATTTGCAAGCTTAGAACACGTACAACCATCTCTCTGTGGGTGCACTTTCAAAAGATAACAGCACTACATCCCCCTCCCCATAGACTCAACTTCCTCCTTTAAGTCACTGAAATAAGTGTGGAAACTAGACTTATAGCAATGTAGCATCCTCCCATGTAGCAACAGTCTCATCATACATGTCCCACTGGACTCATACCTAGTCAATTTATCTTCCTCAAAGGCCCGGTGGTCCTAAGGTCTAAAATACGAACGGGCTCCACCATCACCATCACCCGCCTCTAATCCTACACTTGTAATGAGGTCCAATCTAATACATGAGAAGGATCTACAATGTACCTCTAAGTACAGAAACATGAAATACATCGTGGGCACGAGAAAAGCTAGGTGACAATTCTAGATGATAGGATAAAAGGCATATATGCTCCAAGATCTCAAAGGGACCCACAAACTTAGGAGAAAACTTAGAGCCTTTTCCATAATGGATAGGGCTCTTATGAGTCCTAACATGAAGAAACACCTTCATTCCCACCTCAAAACTACAATTTATCCTATGCTGATAAACATACTTCTTTTGCATGTCCCGAGATTCTTGTAGTATCTACATAATCATAACAACCTCGCTACTCAGATCGTGACAAAGAATCCAACCCAAGAGAAACAATTTCTTCCAACATATCCCAATTCGGTAGTGTCCTGCACCTGCTCACCATACAGTTCCTAAAAAGGAGCCATGCCTATCAAACTCGAAAAATATTATTGTAGGAAAACTCCACCAAATACAAGTACTCCTCCCACCTTGACTGATGGTCCATGACGTACATCCTAAGCATTTCCTTGAAGATCCGATTCACCCGCCTGCGTCTCGTCCATCTGTCTCAAAGTGCTAAATTGTACTGAAGTTGATCTTCATCCCAAGAGCATACTGCATGGTAGTCTAGAAGTGAGAAGTGTACAAGGGATCACGGTCACAAATGATCTTCCATAGAATCCTCGTGCAATCTAACAATCTCATCAAGGTATACTTGTGCCACTGCACTAGCTATGTAGGTGGTATTCACCGAAGAAAAGTGAGCCAATTTCGTCAATTTATCCATCGTGACCATGATGGTTTCATTGTGGTATCTCAACATAGGTAACCCAACTATTAAATTCATGGAAATGTTGTCCCATTTCAAGTTTGGTATGGCATGAGGGAAGAGAAGGCCAGCTGGGTGTTGATGCTCGACCTTCACCTTCAGACACTCTAAAAAGTGTGAAACAAAATGAGATACATCTTTCCGTAGTCCCCTCTAATGGCACAACTTTCTCAACATGGCATACATCTTCTTCACCCCGGGATGGGTTGAATAAGGTGCAAGATGAACCTTAGCCAAAATGTCTTGTCTAAAGCCTCTATCTCTAGGAACATATATCTAATCAGATGCTTGAGAAGATCATTTTCCTCTAAAGAAAATTCATCAAATCTCCACTAAAAGGGCCTCTCGAGACTCAATTTATAATCTAGCTACAAGGAGAATCTGTGGTGAGAAAGTTGCTACAAAATCCTACTCTGCAAATATGTACCCACTGAAGTAGCCATAACCACATGTCTTCGCATACTAAGGGAATATTCAACCATGTTCTCCTTCCCTTCATATGCTCTATCTCCATTTTTTACCGACAAAGTAAATCCATCCAATTCCGTTGACAAGCGTTGAGATAGGGTTACATGAAGAGGTGGTGAAGACTCAAGTGATTAGAATTGAGTGTAAATCTTTGGCCAAGAAGGAAATGTATCCACCACACCAAGGTGTTCACAACTCGCTGCAAGGTCAAGATCATGAGTCAAGTAATTAAGTTATAATCCTTGACTTTGCAAGACTCAAAAGCAACCACTCGGCCCTCCTACATCAATACACCTCCTAGTCCTTCCAATGAAGCATTTGTGTAAACGAAGAACTCACCCTTAGGGTCTGGCACTACAAGAATAGGTGTTGTCGTGAGGCATTACTTCAGATTCCTTAAGGCCTTCTCACATCTATCTGACCATAATAACTTATTCCCTTTCTGTTAAAGGGAAGTGATGGGATGTGTAACCCGAGAAAATTCCTTAACAAATCTCCTATAGTATCCTTCCAAACCCATGAAACTGCGCACCTCGGTCACACTAGTGGGTGCCGCCAATACATAATGCCTATAATATTTGAAGGATTGACTGCGATGATACCTTTCACAGAAATGATGTGACCCACACATTGCACCTATGACTTTAGAAAATGCATAGTTCTCTAGGTTCTCGTAAATTTGCTACTCCCGAAGACACTGTAGGACCTAACGAAGGTGATCCTCATGCTCCTCATGTGTACATGAGTAAATCGAATGTCATCGGGAAAACAAGCATAAAGTAATCCAAATTTTTTTAACACCCTATTCATCAAGCTCATGAACATTGTGGGGAATTTTTCAAACCAAAGGGCACAACTATGAACTCATAGTGCCCATATCTCATGCGGAAAGCTGACTTGTGGATATCTTCCTCTGTAATCCTCAGCTAATGGTATCCAGACTTAAGATCAATCTTAGAAAATATCTGTGGCCCCCTTCATCTGATCAAATAAATCATCAATGTGAGGAAGGGGGTAACAATTCTTAATCATTACTTTGTTCAGCTTCTTGTAGTTCACACATAACCGCAAGGATCCATCCTTATTATTAAAAAAATCATTGGTGCACCCCAAGGGGATACACTAAGATGGATTAGGAATTTCTCAAGAAGGCCCTCAAGCTACAACTTGAGCTCACAAAGCTCAGGTGTGGTCATCCTATAAGGAGTGTGTGAGATAGGTTCTGCTCTTGGAACCAAGTCAATGTGGAATTCTATCTCATGTGGGGGAGGCATCCCTAACAACTCACTAGGAAACACATCAGAAAACTCTTGAAAGATGGGGTGATCATCAAGTGAAGTTCCACTAGCCCCATCCCGACCTTCACTAATAGTAATAGTGTACAACTGACACCCACGTCATGCACACCACTTAAGCTACATAGCGGAAATAGTGCGGATAGAAATGGGTCTCCTAACTCTAGCTATCACTGACTCAACTCCCAAATCATCTATACATGATATAATCTTATGGTAAAAATCCAATTTGGCTCTATGTGAAGATAACCAATCCATGGTCAAGATGACCCCATACGAACCCAAAAAAAGGATATGAAGATCTGAGGTAGTGGTGAAGGGTCCTGAATCCACTACACACTCCCTAACTAACGAGTATACAAAGGTTTTTTCTCTAGAATCCATCTCGACGTCCTAAATAAGGCCATTTCTAACTACTTCTAGTCTACAATGCTCTACTAAAGATGGTGCAATAAAATAATCAGACAAACCAAAATCAAATAGAATGGAGGTAGGAATACCACCAATGTTACTTGTTGATAATTTTTGCACCTAGTGTAAAGGTCAACTCGAAACTTTTAAAGTTTCTCAAATTGGTCAGTTACGAGTTTGGTTATGTTTGGGACAACCACCTCGGATTAAGATAAATTTTTTTATTGTTTGGTTCTGGACAAACTTGGAAGTCATTTGGAATCAAAACTATAACTTGAGTACAGTTTAAGAATGCCATGCCTCATAGATGCAGCCATTCCATTTGAAACCCTCGTCAGAACTATGCAACAATTGTAAACAACCATTACAGGGCCCTGAGGAAGGTAGGAAGGGTAGCATGTATCAAACATGATGATCTGAAGTCAGACAGTGGTTGTTTTGAGGGGCGCTTGCACTTTTACTGGGTAGTTTGCATTTTTAGGGAGCAAATAAGGTACACTTGATTGTTTATTTATTTTTATGATTACGTGGTTTATTTAAGTGTTTTGAGTTGTATAAATTCATTCATTATCCATACAAATGAAATAAAGTACATAAACGAAGGACATACATCTCATAACATGAAAATATTATCATTTACTCATGAGGAATAATAGTACATATTTTTCTCACACAAGCCATGAGAAATAATTGAAAGGAAAAACAATGCATATATTTATGAAGTTGAAAATGTAAAGAGGTAAAAGAAACCCATCATTGCCTCGAGGGAGTGTTCTTCTCCTTCTGGTACTATTGTTCCAGTTGTCCACTACAACTACATCATGGTACCTGAAAAGGGAGAAGCAAACGATCATCAATACTGAGCTCAGGGTTTAATTTAACTCCTTATACTTCCAACTTTAGAAATTCATGCATTCAAAAGTGTATTATCAGGTGAAGCAAAAGAATAAGATTTTAGAGGCTGAATTCAATGAAATGAGATAAAATTGCAGCTGAAACAAAATGAAAAGAGAATTCTGGGAAAATTTTGACAGGGCTTCACCATGTAAAATGGACATTTACGACTTTTTCAGCATGCATATCAGAGCTGTAATAAAAGGAAATACAGTATACAATGCAAAAAATAAAATGGAATGCACTCTCAATCATCATATTGAAGTACTTGGAGCATTCATTATAACTTAACAGCTGAATAACATGAAATTTGAAGTAATTTTACAAAGTACATCCTTTCTATGAATTCTAGTTTTCAAATAAAGGAAGTATGAATTACAGATATGTTGTCATATCAAAGAAGTACAACTATTTATGCAAGGAAATGAATCACAAAAATAAATGTAGAACATCAAGTTCAAAAGTATGACAGAAAGAGAATTGTATCCCATTCAGATGATACAAAAACAGGAGCAACCAGAGGTCTACATATTTAGATAAAAAAATTCCAGCTATGATCAAATTCAAAGTATAGATCCTAACAGGCTGAAGGCTCCAAGATCTACCATCAGTGATCACGAAATAGTTCAAAATTATGAACTGAGAAGAAGTCTAGCTCCAGAGTCAAAATCACAAAACCGAAAGAAGGAGGCCATTTCCAGAGGATTCAACAAACAATTATTTCTCAAAAAATCTCTCAATAAATTTGAGAATGCTAAAAATGCAACAATTACTTTTTCATAGAGTTTTAGAACAATGACCTGAGATGCAATATTTATCCACATCTAAGCTCAAGAATTTTACAAAAACTCATAGATCTAAGAAAGAAAACATCAGAAAATATCCATAAGGGAACAAGGATAATGCAGACTACTTTAACCTAGAATGTTCTCAGTTCGAGCAATAAATCACATTGGTTAATGATTGGGTCCACCACAGTGAAACGCTTGAGCTCTTTTTGTTAAGGGACAACCAAGATAGATGACACAAACCCACGAAGCCATCTGTAATATGTCCGAGTCATGAATAAATAAGCAATACAATAGGGTTGAATCATCAGAGCTCAAAATAACAGGGAGATGGAGAAAACCCAGTTTTAGAGGTCTGAGTGTATAGCAATGGCCACTCAAGAAAATGCACATCAAAGCAAAAATTTGAAACATCACTGTATCGAATTAGTTTCATCATATAGAAAATAATCAAATCACGGTCATAAGATAGAGCTCCATAATCAGAAAATAATGACGACTTGAGAAAATCAGAACCCAAATATGGGTAATCTATAAAATCTGAGCTTGAAAATAAATAGAAAAAAATACAGAAACCCAATGAGCATTAAACAATGGTGACCCTTCTCAGGAACAATACCCATAAAATAATGTCGAACCCAGATTTGGGGAAAAGCGGAATAGAAACAGAGAACAACAATAGCCATATTTGTAATTGAATGGTGATTTTGATGCAAAAGAATACCTAAACAAGGGAAAATAAAACGCAAATAAGCTTACCATTTTTTTGGGAGCTCCAAATGCGCCCTTAAAGTCAAACTTCTTGCATAAACAATGGTGACCCAATTTTCTTTACCAAGGAAAAATAAGAGTATTTCAAACCAGGAAGAGCCAGAGTTTTCATCGTAGAAGCACATTCAGAGGTAAAATCGAACAAAGATACAAGCCCGAGGGCTTAGTAGAAGAAATCATGGTGGCCATATATTTTTTATCTCTCCAACAGGGAGGATCTCAAATGAACAAGGTCTCAAGGATATCGAGCAGAGGTAGAAAATCGAAGCTCACAGAGGCCCAAAGAAATATCAATGGCGACCTTTTTCCCTAAATAATTCAGAGAAAAATAATGGCCGAAATACACCCTCTAAAGGAGTTACAGAGCGAGCTCGAGATATAGATCATGGCCGCTAAAAATTTGACATAGCTCCACTAGCTCGCAGAGAGCTCGAAATGATTATGCGAAATGACTAGGTTTCCAATGTTTTACCAATCTAACTCTCCAAGTTAATCAAACCCAACCAGGGTCATATCAGGTACCAACGTGGCAGCATCAGAAAAACCCTAATTAGGGCTGAGTTAAAAGGAAGCCACCGACATAACAAAGGGGTGAGTCATCATGGCAGAGGGGGACCTTGTCCCATTAAAAGAAAATCATTGTCATTGACCTATTTAAGGTCTAGAAACATATCAGTGCCGATAAGATAGTGATAAAAACATTATGTTATGCATGATTTTTCAAACACCGACAATACTATAACATGTGCATCAATAATCGAATAATGATCAATATATGCCAAGGTCAATACAACAAAATTAGACCTATAGTCATCATGTGTTATTCGAAACCCAAACTGACAAGAAAATTACAATGCAATGTAATCAAAAGGTGGCAGAGACTAAAGTATGATGGCATGTATATTTGCTAAGTCCACAAAGGTGGCCAAACCAAGCAAGTTGGAGGTGGTCCCCACAAGGAGGTTGGAGTGGAGTTGCAGAGTGTCACTCATGTGACCACTTAGAAAGAGATGTCAATGTCAGAGCATGTACACATGGACAATGGTCCCCACATGGGATTTTTTTTTTTGCAAATATCACAAATGTTTGAATTTTTATTCACTCATAGGAGTTTATTTTTTCATGCCTTCACAACAAAACAAAATAGAGAAGAAGACAGAGTTGTATGTTCGTGGAGATAGACTTGCCTAGGAAGCAATCTTATTTTTAGCTAAATATTCACTCTTCTTTATTAAAAATAGATCATCAACTTAAGTTAATCAATTGTAATCAAGGCTATTAATGCCTATTTGTAATTGCATGCTCTATTTTTATTCCTTGTCTATTATTAAATAAAGGATAAAAATAAGATGCAAGGCGAGTACAAGCCTTAGTGGAAGAGGGTGAATTTTATTTTTGCTATATATTGTGTGCCTTTGCAAAGCACAATGGATTCTAGCTAGAGGAATTTTGGATATATGAGTACTGAAGCAATTTTTGCTAGTTTTTCCCTCTGAGTGTGAAGTATTTTCTACCTTTCCAAGTTATTTTGTAGTCTTGTGTATGTTTTATTAATCTTGTGAATGTAAATTCCCTGATCAACCACCTTACCCTGCTACAATTTCAGTCTTTCTACTTAATTTTAATGTGCATGTTAACTTATTAGTATTGTTGTGATTCTCCCTCAGTACAATCAAGTGTTTTTCCCTTAGATATTCTATAGAAAATTATTGGTTCGTGCATCAAGAATCCTTATGATCAGTTGTGCATATACTCAGTCAAAGCCCTCATACAAATTTGGTGTATCACCTTAGTTTTAATCATTTTTACAATCATATTTTACTCTCAAACTCCCGTAAAGTAGATTCAGATACACCAATAAGGAACCCTTGATACCGAGACTCACCTAAAAATACGTATACCCCTGCACTCGAGGTGTTTCCATCAGATATCTATGAAAGAGAGAGATCAATTATGCAAGCTTAGAAAACCCTGCACCATCTCTTTTATAGGGTGCACTTTCTAGAGATAAATGATTTTGGCATGCTTGGTGGGACAGTCACACAAGTAAAAGTTTCACTTTCGGAGGCTTTTCATCATTCAAGCCGATCGACACCATTACGCATGCATAGCTTTGGAAAGAACTATTATTGATGCATTCTCAAGATTCAAGATCCGGCGAACTCATCCGGTGACTTCGTAAATCTGATTCCGATCGTATAGCACTTTTCAACAAGTATTAAAATTTTCATTTGTAGTTTTGAGGTATTTTTAAGAAAATTAGATCTATTCTCAACCACTGCATAGATATGATGGCTACATCCCATGTTGCCAATTGTAGGCTTTTAAATCGGTGCCTTACCCTTATTACTAGGGTTGTGTGGGTATTATCTCCAATTATTTCAAGAACACCACATCATCGTAATAACCGCTTCATCCTCTCCAATAAGACGCAACTCCGGCCCAGACTCTAGTGGTTTGTGGTGTGGATCCTGATGATCTAGCTATGGACTATTAAGGTCATTGCGAATGAGATCTTGTTCACCGAGCTCTCGATGTACCTTTTTCCTAATGGGACTTTGAGGGGAGGCTCCATACTCTGTCCCCTCCGAGTGTCGAATCTCTACAGAGGTAAGAATGGTGGATGAGTTTACTTCTGCTGAATTGGTTGTTGTGGTGGCTTGAATGAATACTGTGTAGAACCATGCCACCATGAGGAGGAGTAGCTAATCCCCTCCACTTGTTATCCCGCATCTACCGGATTCGAATCCGCATTCTATCCCTTTCTGTTGAGTCTTTCCCCGAGTCTCCTCTCGTAATATAGGCCTTCTCAAAGACCTCTCGCTAAGGTCCGTAGGCAATGAATACACACTACACCTCCCAAATCCAAATTAGGTCCCTTATGAAATGTGAATCCTGACCTGCTCATCCTGCATATAGTCGACATATTGAAGTAAATCCATAAATTGACTCTCGTACTCAGCTACTGTCATGAATCCCTAACATAGGACATGGAAATCATCTATCCTTTCTTTGAATAAACCTCCTAGATAAGTATCTACTCCTTATCCTCTCTTCGAAGAGCTCCTAGGTAACTGTCTCGTGAGTCTACATGGAGCTTCTTCTCCTTAGTCCTCAACCAGAAAGCTACTCCATCCCTAAAAAAATGTATCACAACACGAGCCTTCGTGTTGTTAGTACATGGGAAAATATTGAGAATCTTCTTGAAAACCACTGTATCTCAAGAATAATGAGACGATTGTAGCTTGAGAATCTCCCCGATATGATTTTCAATCGATGATCACAACCCCTAGGTGTCTCTCGCATGCACCTCCCTCAACCTAGGGCTCGATATCTATCTCTCGTGTCCTAAAATCCCATCTCTCGTGTCCCTGTCAGTTACTCGCTCTAACCGATTCCAAACGGAGTTCTCTACCATGTGCTCATCACTGTGTCGAGGAGATGCACAAGCCTCAACTGATGGCTCTCTATCATGTCTGGTAGGTTTTCCTCCCAAGGATCCTCTGCGTATAATGAAATTAACATCCTGAAGCGTCTATAATATTTGAGGTAAAATGGCCACTACATCCTGATCTGGAGGTGGAAAGTCTAGATCTATGTGTAATAACCCTCGTTTGGTCCATGCCTCTTATATAGACCAAGGCGAGAGTTAGTTCATCATTCTAGGTTTTATTTTAGTTTTCTAAGTTTTCTATATTATACAAATATCATACAATGTTGTTTTCTAAGTTTTAGAGTTGTGTTAGGTTTAATGTTCATGTCTCATGTTTTCAAGTGTGCCCAAGGGTCCAAGCTTTGAACAAATTTCTCTAATACAAAGTGTAACACCCAAAAGGTTTCCCACACAAAACCCAAGAACAAACCTAGGTCAACTAGAAAAATATGGAATAATTTTACTTATTTTTGTTAAAAACACTTGTAAAAAAGGTGTGAATTTACAGTCGTCACACATTCGAGTATAAAATTACATTAAATTAACATTATTAATTTTCCTTTAGATCCCCCTTTTAAAATAAAATAATAAAATCTCTCAATAACTTATAATAAAATTAGTTAGTCTAAATCAAGACTTAGGCTTCCCTATAATTTACTTTAATACAATTTAATTTCACCTTAATTAAATTTAGTTAGTTAATCTCAAGGGTATTGTGGTCTATTTAATTAAATAATAAATTTCTATAAAAATCACAAATGTGTCAAAGTATCATTAAGTGAAAGAGGTCTCTAATGAGACACTTGGGTTAGGAAATAATAGAACCCCTACACATACTAGAGTGGCCCAAAAATATGTCTACCCATAGAAATTAAATTTGAACTTCTCTCATCCACTCCTCACCAACTTTATGTAGGGATGAATCTCATCCATAGGATGTATTCATTTGGGGCCCTTGGATTTGGAAATGCATCTAACCCTAAGTTTTCTTATGAGAAGATTCTTTCTCTTTTATTTGACTTATTGTTTCTTCGTTTTGTTCTCGTAGATTGATGGAGAGGGAGGTGGAACCATGATAGGCAATCTCAAGCTCTTGGGAGGATACACATTGTTCCATTCCTTCCTTGTTCTATTCTCACCCTCTTCTAGGGTTCCAATGCATTTTTTCTCATTATTTAGCATTTTCCCAAATGGGCATATGGGTTTTACCCCATTTTAGTGAAATGGTTAAAATGTTATATTTATTTACTTGGGTAGAATAATACATACATACATACATACATACATACATATGTATGTATGTATATCTATATATGTATGTATATATATGTACACACATTTTTATATATACATATACATGTTGTGTGTGTGTGTGTGTGTTTTATTAAAATTATATTTCGATGAAAACACGAAATAATAATAAAAATACGATGATTTTTTTATACACACACACACACACACACATACATACATACATACATACATACATACATACATACGTACCTACACACACAAACACACACACACACACACAAACTAATTTTAAATAGGAGTCTTGTCACATATTAAGGGTTTATACAATCGAGAGAGCGGATTGTGCAAAGAATATAAAGTTCCCTGAGGGGAGGGTTGCATTTGGTGAAGGTTTATTTGGGTTGGGGGGAGGGTTGCCAACCCCACCCCCCATCCCATTTGTTAATGGGGTGGGGGTGGAGTCGGTGACCCTCCCCCAACCCTTTCCTTTATTAAAACTAGAGGCCGCGGCCTACACTATTTGGCCCAACCAATTTATTTTTGTTTTTTTTTGTTTAATAATTTTCGGTTATTTAAAATACATTTAACATAAAATTATATCTATATATATATATATATACACATTAAATATAAATATAAATATATGTATATATATATATTATATAATATAAAAATATTACTTTTAACATTAGAATTAATAGTATTTTAATATTAACACTATTATTAAAAAGTAATACTATTCACATTCTTAATAGTATTAAGTAATTTTTTTGTTTTATCTTATACATAGAATATCTCTTCTAATTTGATAATAACAAAATATAGAATAAAATAAGGCCTATTTCCATTTCCCTTATAAATTTATAACAAATTTACAATGAATTTATAAAACCTAATGATTCTAAGGTTAAATAGTAATCATACATTTTTCTTTACACAACTTGATTTTAAAAAAGGAGAAGATCCATTTGATTGAAAAATAACTAAGAAATGAAATTTTATTTTAAAATTTTTTCCAACACATATGAATTTTAAACTTTCTTCAATCAATACAAAGGAATGGACACATCTAGTTTATCTTGTTATTATATGCCTCTCAAGTAATACAACAAGAATGAATATTTCTTTGTTTTACAAAATGCAAGTTTGCAACCCTTCACCCAAGTAATTAATAACAAGATTTCTCATAGTTTTATAATAGTAACAACACACCTAAAGAAGACTAAAAATCAGCTAAAATGAGATAAAGTTGATTTCTTTTCAACCAAATTTCCATTATATCAAAACTTGTTTCACTAAAATTGTTTCTCTTTCCAACAATGCATTACAACTTACTAACAAAATATTCAATACAAAATTTATTTCAAATACAATGCTATATGTCTTCCATCTTAAGTGAGAATTTACACTTGAAAGGTAACCACAATGAAGGATTTTTACTCTTCTACAAATTCCAATTCCCAAATCTCCAACGGAGTTCCACCATTTCTTCACTTGATCATAACAACAAAATCGGGAGAGAGGCAACATTCTCCACCAAACAAAATTTCAATGAGGAGAAGCAATCCCGCATGTTGCCCCCCAAGCCCAAACAACAATATAATAAGGGATGGATCAAGCACCTGACAACAATATAATGCTTCCACAACACAAAAATAATTTTCACAACCATTTCAAGCACATTCAACATAAAAAAAAACACAATAATACAACTTTACAAAATACACAAGGCTTTAAATGCAATCCTATAGACCAAGGATCTATGGGGAGAACTTATGCCTCCCAATGGGATTAGGTTCCAACCTTAAAACCCTCCAATATACATCTCAAAACACCGATAGAACTCTTATGCCTCCCTCAAGATCCTCTTGTTCCTCCCACATTCTCTTATTCCTCCCTACAATCTCTTATGTCTCCCTCATAAAATAAACAAGTAAGAAATGCAAGCATTTTCTTGTCCAAGGTGGGGAACCCAACCCAACTCCTTCTAAAGAATGAAATAACCTATTATGCCTCCCTACATATAAGATCCTGATAGCCTTCTCCTACACTATACTTAGGCAATCTACCCAATAACCTCAATAAGCATGTCAAAACAATCAATATCATTCACATATACACCAATAAAAGAAAATAATAAAACAAGGGTGTAGCTCCTACCTTTCCATGGTAGAGATTGATCCAAGAGTCACACACCAAGCTCCTTCAAGCCTAATACAACACCAACAAGCTCAAAAAAATCCACAAGCACTCCAAAATCCTCTAACTCCAAAAATACAAGAGCGCCAAAATGAAATGAAGTAACCCCAGACAAACAAATGAACTTGCATAAATAGAAAAGGGAGAGATGACGGTGAGGTGGGTCTCGTGTAGGATGCCACATCACTTATCCTCAACTCCATCTCAAAGTCAAAACTCAACCCCAATGCACAATAAATTGGTGGTTGAGAGGAATGACAAACCTCTTACACACACAATCCCAACCCACACACCCTAAGGACAAACTTTAAAACCCATGTAAGTAAATTTTAGTGAATGCTACTTTTTGTGTTACAAAACACTTAATGGGTTCTATTTTTGACCCCCAATCCATAGGTAGGGTTGGTATAATAAATTAAGAGGTGTGGGACAAACTTATCTTGTCCCACAAGCCTCCGAAAATGGCCCTTAAGCCCAATTCTGAAATTCCAAGGTAAGGTAGAGTGTACACACTCAAAGTTACTTACACATAACTTAAAAGTGCATAGACCAAAGAACCAACTACTCAAATAAATGAAGTCTTTTGGCCACATCCATAATTATCTTAATAACATGATTAATTCACTAATTAAGACACATAAATCAATTAATGATAAAAGGGAATTACATCACAAATTAAATCAAATACACTAACACTAAATAAAATAAAGGGCAAGAATAACACACAAAACCCTTGGTTAAAATTGAATTTCATCCCCCCATAGGAACCTCCTAAAAACAAATAACAAAACAACAACATTACACAAGTTTCCATGGTGACCATTGTCGTATCCATCCAGTATTCCACTGTGGTTGGTCTCAATCCTCCTTTGATTGTTGTGATATAATTACCTGCAAAATCACACAATACCTCCTTCAGCCTCGTGGCCATATCAAAACATCCAAGATAAAATATACACATACAAATCAGCAATCATCCATATATAAATTAAATTATGATCCAGCCTAACAATGCTATCATTTTAAAATTCCAACATCTCAATTATATATTTCATCAATACCAATAAGATCACAAAATTTTATCCAACTACTAAGTCCTACTCAATATGAAGAGAATGCCAAATGTTATTAATATGTGTGTGTGTGTGTGTGAACAACATGTTATCATCAATATTAAATGTGTCTCTAAGAATTAACAAAACTCACACTATGAATCTAAATCCATCAATATTCAATTGATTTCTATCATCTAACATCATGCTAAGCCAAAATTATTCAATAATATCCATGTCTATAGTCATCAGTTATCAAAATCAAAATATAATAAGTATCGAAGAGAAGTGGGCACTACACTTTTCTTATTGATGCCACCTCCAACACATCCAAGCCAATGAAAATAATGTGCTACACACTTTTCTAGTATCGGTTTCTAAACTTCACATTGAGAATGCTTTCACATAGTCCTCTAAGTAAGTCGATGGGTCAAAGAACCATGTTTTCAATTTTGGTCACTCCAATTTTAAAAAAATAAAACCACTCCATTCCTTCACGCATTGGATGAGAATACATGATGCTTTGCCAAAAAAACACTAAACTTATTTCAAATGGATTTCAGATCTTTCCATAAGTTGGGAGCACATTAATTCGCTCCGATACCACTATTAGAGAGGAAGAGCAGAAATATTATTCAATGATTTACTCAAAATAGCATAAGCATATTTATACATGTAAAATAATGGTTCGATCGCTACTATCAATAGGAAGAGGAATAGAAAGAGATGGGAGATGAATGGATGAGATGTGGAAGGTAGAGAGATAGTTAATAATGTATTATTTTTCTAACATCTTCAACTTGCGAGAAAGACGCTCTTGTCTTATTCTCACAAATACACGTGGCTTCTCTTTGTATATCTATTCATATATCTCATCATTAAGAAATACATTATTGAGATCGATTTGATGAACCTACCATTTAAAGTTAGCAGCCAAAGCAAAAACAAGCCTTATTGTATTCATTTTTGCAACTGGAGAAAATGTCTCACTAAAATCAACCCCTTCTTTTTGAGAAAATCCTTTTGCAACAAGACGTGCTTTGAATTTTTCAATGCATCCATCAGATCTAAACTTAGTCTTATAGACCCATTTAGTACCAACAATATTTTTACCTTCAAGAAGTTCTGTCAATTCCCATGTATTATTTTTCATTAAAGAGTCATACTCTTCTTGCATTGCATGTTCCCACTCTTTCTTTCCTTTTACTTCTTCATAAGATTGGGGATCATTTACTTTCTCTATTCTAGTCATCAAGGCATAGTTAACATGATGATCCTTTTCTTCAATTTTCTTACTCTTTTGATAAATTTCTTGAATACTTTTTATTTTCATTATATGGATTTGCTCATTATCATTATTTTCCTCCTTTTGTACATCTTCAACTTCAAACATTATCTCAAAGTATATGTATATTCCTTATAAACACCTTCATCATATAAAACATCCATAGTCATAATTTTGTTTTGAGTTTGAGGATCATATAACCTATAGCATTTAGAATTTTCATTATAACCCATGAAGATACATGTCATTCTTTTGTTATGAGGTTTCTTTGTAACTCATCGAAACATGTGCATAGGAATTACATCCAAACACTCTAAAATACTTGACTGATGGCTTACTACCATACCATGCCTCATGAGGTGTCATATTTCTTATAGATTTTGTGGGAGATCTATTTAATATGTAGGTAGTAGTAACTATTGCTTCAACCCAAAAGGAATCAAGAAAATCCTTAGTCTTGAGCATGCACCTAGCCATTTCTTCTAAGGTTCTATTTTTCCTTTCTACAACCCCATTTTTTTGAGGTGTGTATCTAACTGTTAACTACCTTTTAATACCTACATCATAAAAAAAATGAAACTCTTTTGTGATATACTCTCTTCCATTATCTATTCTAAGAACTTTAATTTTTCTCCCACTCTCATTTTCCACTAGATATTTAAATGTCTTAAACTTTTCAAACACCTCACTTTTGTTCTTGAGACAATAAATCCAAAATTTTCTTGAGAAATCATCAATTAAATTCAACACATATTTTGATCCTACAAAGGAAGGAGTAGGAAATGGACCAATAACATCACTATGCACTATCTCAAGTTTTTCTCTTGCTCTATATGCTCCATTCTTCTCAAAGCTATCTCTATGTTGTTTCCCATACAAACAACCTTCACACACATTTGAATCTAAATGAATTTTTGGAAGACCATACACCATGTCTAATTTCTTCATCAAACCCAAACTTTGATAATTAAGATGTCCAAACTTTAATGTCATAACACACTAATATTATCATGTGATGCAACAAGAGCATGCATACATGTACTTCCTACATAAAATTTATTTATTACCCCATCTAAAGTACGTGATGAAACAACGTTGTAACCATGTTTCATATCCTTAATCAAACAATTATCCTTATAAAATTCAACTTTGAAAGCTTGCTTTGTGATTTGACTAACTAAAATAAGATTCTTCTTTAAACTAGGTACATACATCACATTGGTAATACATTTTACTTGACCATTATTCATTGTAATAGGAACATCACCATGGCCATGTATACTATAAGCACTATCATTACCAAGGAATATATTTTCCATTTCACTTTCATATTAATCATCATTTTCAATAGATTTGAAACACTCTTTCTTAAAATTTATATGCTTACCTACACTGGATCTATATACAAAACATAATTTGAAGTATTTTGAGTAGATAAGGATGTAATGAAGAGATTACCTTCCCTTTCTACTTGATTTGTCATGTTGTTGGTTTGATTTCTAGACCAATTGTGCATCTCTGGATTCCTTTTTGTACATTCCCATTGAAAATGGCCCAATTTACCACAATTGAAGCACTTCACCTTATGCTTTTTTGCCTTCTTTTATCTTCTCCTTGGTTCATTGTATGCTTCGATTCTATAGGAATATTATCTTGAATTTTTATCTTGTTACGTTGGAATTTTCTCTTGAAATGTAGGCTTTCTTAGTAGAGTTAGTTTCATCAAACTTCCTTCTAACTCTTTTTCTTTCTGCAACAAGTAACCACTTAATTCTTCAAATGTTAGAATATCTTGATCTTATCAAAGCAACTCCTAATGATATAATTGGATATTCATACACCGTGGGGAGACTATTAATAGTTGTCTCAACTACCAATTCATGTTCAAATTTCTCCCCGTAGCCTCTAAGTGATTCTTTATATCTCGTTAATTTTGTGAGATGATCTGTCACATCTTGATCATTTGTCATTCTTAAATTATGTAATTTCCTTTTTAGATGCAAAATCCTAGTCTTTGTAGGCTTCTCAAATATTTCCTTAAGTGTTTTCCAAGCATCATTTGCATTATTAATATCTTGAATTTGTGGGATGATTTCATCAACAAAAGCATGACCATTAATAGCTCATTGTTTCGTTATTATTTGTGGATTAGCTTGGAGAAGATATTTTTGGAGTGGAATCGGGAAGGATGCATTGATACGCACATTTTTGTTAGAAAGGAAATTTTATAACATGGAACCATGTCCCTACACTATCACAGAATTTATAGAATTTATCTCTATGCGCCGAGAAACAAGTATGGACACACTCAGGTGATAGATTAAGGTATTTTTGTAGATAAGTGGTGGGGATTATATTCCTTGGTTGAAGCACTTTGATATGAATTTAGGAATCCTGAAATCCATTAATAATTTATAGCTAAAATTATATTATTATATGTAAAGAATAATGGAGAAGCATAGGGAGAATCAATCCGACAAGGAGAAATATCAAATGGATTTTGTTTATGTGCTCATTTTTGAAGAGAAAGACGAAGTGATTTCTGATAAAGATGCTTTTTTAACGCCATTGCTATGGTAATTTATTTTACCACTAGATTGAATTTTATTTAATCTTTTGTGTGTCATATTTCCATTACAAATATTTCTTAATTCTTTGATTTCTTTTTGCATCCATTTGTTTCAAATATCCACCATGATTATTCGAAATAGTGAGTAAATGTTTTCACATAATTTATTTAAAAATCATATCTTAATAAAATTATATTTATTTATTTATTTTGATAACATATTTTGATTTGTGTTAAAAAGAAATGAGATGAGGATAAGAACCCAACATAAGTAAAGATATAACCAACATAAATATTTTAAACACATTTATGTGAAAATGTTTATATATATATAAATTTCAAGGTTTAATTTTGTATTCTATGCATATCAAATTGATAAATATTTTTAGTTCTCTATCATTTAGTTGAGATATTGAAAAATAAAATTTCAATTGATGGAAAAAGTTAATGTAGAAAATAAAAGTTAACACCTCACATCATTAATCTCACCACCTATTGCTATTATATAATTCCTATTGGCATAATTATGCTAAGAGGAATATATATTTACATATACTGAATAAAATTATTTGATGTTGTGCTTTTGAAATTCATAATTTGTGGCCGTGAAAAGAATTTTTTTTTTTTTCGAAAAAAACAATT
Organism: Taxus wallichiana var. yunnanensis; assembly: GCA_018340775.1. Lineage (NCBI taxonomy): Eukaryota > Viridiplantae > Streptophyta > Pinopsida > Cupressales > Taxaceae > Taxus > Taxus wallichiana. The sequence goes on from CM031236.1 coordinate 163,202,108, forward strand.
AAGGAAGTCTCAGCGAGGATGAGGAAGTGCGATCGCTATAACAGTCATTGGAGTGGTGACACCTTGATAGCTGTTGGATTGTCTTTTGTCTCCTTGATAACTTCTTTGTTGTCTTATTTGGTGCACGGCTCCACTCTAATGCACTGAAATGACAAAGGATTCGGTGGCATTAGATGTGGTACCTGTGATATTTATTTTTGATGCAAGATTCAACTTATGTACCTATCTATATTTTATGACATAACCTGCAAGATTGTGCCAGAGTGATTTTCCTTTTTATATTCTCATATTAGGGTTTTGTAATTTGAAATTTTTTGTTACAAATGAGAACTTTGTGTTGATTTTGTAGACCCAGATGCAGAAGTAATAACACTTTCATTGAAGACACTGATTACCACAAATAGATTCATCTGCAAAATATGTAACAAGGGTTTCCACAGAGATCAAAATCTGTAGTTGTATAGGCGATGGCATAACATGCCATGGAAATTGAAGCAATGGGGAATCAAGGAAATTAGGAAGATATTTTACATGTTTCTATATAATAATAATAATAGAGACATACTTTTATAGCAGTGTATACCCAAGGAGTTAAATAAGAATTTTTTATTGCAGTCCTTTCATATTCTCAGTAGAATATGGTTTGTCAGAAATGCTAACACTTTGAAATATAAAGTTATGATTTTTAACATAATTTTTTTGGAAAGAATAAAAATTTGTATACTAACTAGCATAGGATCGATAGATTTCTTTGAGAGAAAATTTTGATTGGCGGTAGATGCGATCAATCATCGGTAGTATGAGAAAGGGAAATTGCAATGTGTAAGGAGAGGAAGGCTATTCAAATAGTTGTTTTATGTGCCCACAGAGCTCTATGAATGTTATAACTATCTTAGAGTTTCTCGGATGCCTGTTAGTGCAAAATCACATCACCCCTGAATGACTGCAACTCGATGGGTTGAGACTCTCAGTGTGATAGCATAACATGGAACATCTCTCAAAGTGTGGGGATTTGAAATTGAGAGAGCTCTTCGGATGAATGCTAGTTCTTATTCCTCTGTTCAGGTGAACATAAATAAATTTTAGAGGATCTAATCTAAAAACTACTATATCTTACCAAGGAGATAGGGTTGAGAAGATACGAGAAAATAAACCTAAGCTAACAAGGTGATGCACCAAAGGAATGTTAAACACTTGTTTTGCAATTTAACACAGACCATAGAAATGCAATACAACCACCATGCACAAATAACCAAACTACAATGAGAGATCAAAAGAAAACAATGAACACATGAGAGGGTTAAGAATCATCCACAGACATATATTATTTCTCCAGAATTGATACAATACATTACAGTAGCCAAGAGGTAAAATTTATATTACAACTTGAATGGGAGGTTTAGAAAACTCCACAACTTCTCTTATAGACAAAGGATGAAGGGAGGGTGCGAAAAGAAATGTCTAACCCTTTACAAGGAGCTAAGTTTCTTCTTCTATAGATGTAGCGAAGAGAGAGGAAGAAAAGAGGTGGGAAAATTTACTTGGAGCTAAGCTACCAGCCATCAATGCTCTTGTAAATACTCCAACAATCTGTTGAGTCTTCTCCTCTATGTCTAGTTGGTGTGTGAAGAAAGAAGAACGAAGAATCAAATCAAATCTGATTTGGTTGTTGGAGCAATCGGATCACATATTAAGGGCATGCAGATGCCTTTCTAATTTTCACCCACCTAATATTGCAAAAATTAAATTTTCAAGTTTCCATGGTGTAGACGAGGTCGATACCTTTCCAATGGTGCCAAATTTGTTGAATTTTGGGCACTGGATTGAAAGATATGTCCATTTGAATGTTTGAGTCGGGTCCATACAAAAATGGCAAAAACTAGTTTGCAGAATGGGTCTATGGGCCCGAAATTCACTTTGTGCCTTTTGGCACCAAAAATACAAAATGTAAAAATTCCCGTAGCCCCGCAATTCATTTTTGTCAAAAAAACATCTTCAGGCCCGTTGGTCCGCATTTTCCATTTGGGTAAAAAGTCCTCCTCGGCCTGCCTTCCCGCACGCAATTTAGGCTTGACACATGGTTCCTTGGGCATCAGTGGAGGTGCGGCTCACTTTTATAATTTACACCTTTTCAAGCCAAAAAGTTTGAATTGCCCCTAATGACCCACCTTCCCGCCTTGACTTGAAGCATGGCCACGTGTAGAGATGGCACATGTTTGGGGACCACTTTTGTATTTTGCTTTTGAAGTTACGCCGAGAAGACACATGGCTCCTTCCATGGATTTTCTCTATTTCCTTATGTTTTGGCTAAGTCCTTTTGTTTGGTGGGGCCATATGTCTGACCCGAGACACATGGAGACTTGGCACTTGTCTGAGTCTGGCCCTTGGGCTGCCCCTTTTGAAGTTACGCGGAGATGACACATGGTAATCTCCACTAACTCTACCCCATCTTGAATTTTCAATTGTCGACTCTGTCCCTTTTCGAACCTAGGACTCATGGAAGTTTCACGCTTGTCTAGGAGACCCACTTTTAGATTTACCTTTGAAGATGCACCAAGCTAACATGTGGTGCCTTCCACTTCCACCGATTCTTTATACTTAACCGATTTGGGCCCGCTGCCATTTGACTTCTATTGGACCTTGACCACGTGGAGCACTAGCGTTAATTTTAGTCTACCTTTTTGTTGAACCTTTGAATGTGCATAATTGAGAAACTTGGTAGCTTCCACCGTCTCTTCCATACTTAGCCAATTTAAGCCCGCTCTGAATCGTTTGTGAAGCCCAAAGACTTTGAGTCTTTCCACGTTTCTCTCTTGAGAGTCTTCGGTCTCTTTTGATATTGTTTTGCCCTTCCCGACCCTGATACTCCATTATAGAGCCCACCTATAACCTGTTTGTTTGATTTGAAATGTGGGCTCATACGAGAACCATCCCTTGGATTTCTTCTACATAGACTCGTGTTTGATCAATTCTACGGGGTGAAAATTTGAGATAACAATTTGGCGACTCACGGGGACATATTCTTGTTATATGAAGAGATCAGTTACATTGTTGTATGCATTAGGCATGGAGTCATGGGTGGTGGCCATATACTAGTCCCATTCTTCTAGAAATGGACCCTTCGAGACCTGATTTTGGTTGCTCTGTATTTTTCCTATTTTAAAATGAGCAATTGTTACAAAAACTATGGGAATCCTGTTACAAATGCTAAGGGGCCTAGAGCATTCACCTAGAGGCACATCAAACTGTATAACGATGCAAACACAGTGCAAAGCAAAAACTTGTGCCACATCGCTTAGGAAAATAAATCCTATGCCACAACAAGACAATGTACATACACACTTAGGGAAATGAAAATCCTATGCTAATATTTACAAGGGTGGAACCTTCCTATTCAGTAGCAATGTTTGAGATGGATCCCATTGACTGGAATCTATAATTCTTCGCCATCCAATTTAGCCAGCTGGAAGGCATTGCTACTTTTTCACCTTGTGATCATGTAGGGGCCACTCTAAATGGCATCAAACTTGGAATGCCTTCCTGGTTTTACTCAATCTGCATCCCACTTTAGAACCAAGTCCCCCTCTTGAAAAGTCCTTGCTCTTGCTTTCTTATCAAAAATTTCTTGATCAATGCTTGATCTTTCTCCATGATCTACATTACATGCTCTCTTGCCTCTCCTACTTCCATTAGCTCTGCATACCTGATTGCCATAGGTTCAAACTTGGCCATTTCTAACTATTTCATGAGCTCCAAAGTGGGAAAATCTAATGATATGGGCATATTGCCTCTTTTCCATATACAAGCTTGTATGGGGAGCTTCCTGTAGACCTTTTGGATGTGATCCTATCAGCCCATAGAGCTGATTTGAGCTTTGTATGCCAAGTTCTCTGATTTTCATCAAGAGTCCTTTTGATAATCCTTAGTAGGTTCTTATTTATGGACTCTACATTGCCATTACCTTTAGGGTAATATTTTGATGAAGTGCTGAGGTATACACCATATTTGATAGCCCATTCAATGATCCTTGTACCAAGGAATGCCAATGCATTATCTGATATAATAGTGGAAGGGACTCCAAACCTGGTGGCTATTCCTTCATAGAAATACAAGATGTTGGATTCTCTTGCTTCCTTAAGTGCCACCGCCTTAGTCCACTTGGTGAAATAGTATGTTGCTATAAATATCCACTTATGGCCTTGGCTTGACTTTGGGTTAATCACTTCAATGAAATATAATCCCCATTGCATGAATGGTTGATCCACTGAAATGGGATGAAGGGGTAGGGCTGCTAACTTTTCCTTCCCTGTGAAGAATGCACACTTCTTGCACTTCTTGATCCATGAGTAGCAATCCCTAAACACTGTAGGCCAATAATAACCAGCTTTCATGATTTTGAGAGTTGTTACTCGAGGAGAAAAGTGGCCTCCTACTTCTCCATCATGGAACTCATGCAATACCCTCTTAATTTGGCCTGTCCCAATGCACCTCAATAGGACACTATTGATATCCTTCTTAAACAAGACACCACCAACAAGCACATATGGGATGGCTAGTAACCTAAAGTATCTCGTCTTTGCTTTGTTCCATTCTGGAGGGCACAAAATTGTTCGGAGATAGCGCACCAAGGCTTGAGTCCAACATGGAATAGGTGCATCATTAGCTGGCTGTTCTTGATCATTCTACAATAGTAGGAATACCTTTTCTTCATCCACTTTGAATTAGCTTGTTGCTTGAATCGAGCTACTCAAATAGACCCTTGCCACAAACCAGTTTGGTCACTTTGATTTCGTTGTCATATTCCATTACCTGAGTGATCCAACCTGCTCTCTTCTCATTCAAGTTCTTGTTTAGGAGAAAATCCTTGACACCAGCATGAGACACTAGCAGTTGAATCTTATTGTTTGAGACCAAGTGTCTAAACTTCTTCAAACTCCTAATGACAAGCAAGGACATGTTTTTCAATGAAATAATACTTTACCTCGTAATCCTCCAAGCTTTGACTGAAGAAGGCTATGGAATGTTCTGAACCTTCCTTGTTGGGCTGAACCAAGATAGCTGAGATTGTGTTTGATCCTCCAAAAGCATACAACATGAAGTATTTTGAAAAGTCTAGGTTAATAAGAGTTAGGGCTTGTGATATTGTGAGCTTGATGGCCTCAAAACTCTCTTTGCCTTTTGCTGTCCATTTGAATGCAAGACTCTTCTTCAACATCATTGTTAAAGGCTTCACAAGAGTGGAAAAATCAAGCACAAACCTACAAACAAAGTTTATTCTCCCCAAGAATATTTGGAGAGAATTTTTGTGTTGTGGCAATGGGAGCATTTAGATGGCTCCAACCCTTTCAGGATCAATTGTTAACCATTATCTTGACACAATGTGGGAAAAAAATTTCCCCTCATGTACCAATAATACACACTTCTTTGGGTTTATTGAAACTCCAAACCTTCTACACCTCTAAAATACCTATCTAAGGTGGAAGAGATGGTCTACAAAATTCTTTGAGAATACGGTGATATCATTTAGATACACCAAAACTTTATTGTTTATTAATCCTTTGAATTCCATGTCCATAGCTCACTAAAATGTTGCTCGGCATTTGATAGTCCAAATGGCATCTTCTTATAAGCATATGTACCCCATTTGGTGGTGAATGTTGTCTTGAATTGATCCTCTTCTTTCACCATTATCTAATTATAGCCTGAGTATCCATCTAGAAATGAAAACCTCTCAGAGCCAGCTACAACTTGTAAGATCTATTCCATTGATGGAAGTGGATAATGATCCTTGAGTGATGCTCTGTTCAGATCATGAAAGTCCACACACAGTCTGATTTCTCCATTTATTTTCCTCACATGCACCAATTTTGCAACCCAACTTGAATTTTTGATAGGGAAGATGATGCTAGCCTCAATTAGCTTGTTCAACTCTTTTCTCATAAGAGGATCAATGTGAGGGTTTACTAGCCTTTGCTTCTATTTTAAAGACTTAGATTCTGGATCCAACTTGATAGTATGATGTACTAGCTTTGGGTTGAAACCTCTTAAATATTTGTAAGTCTAGGAAAAGACATCTAGAAATTCTTGACAAAGTTTAATGAATTCAAATTTTTCTTGTTGAGTACTTACCTTGCTGATTCACAATGTTTTTCCTTCTCATATGGAAATGGGCTCTGAATCTTTACCCTTTACATGCATATTTTCTTTCTCCTTTCGGAATTGATCATTTGGGTTAAAGATTGAATCCAAAGTCAAAAGACCCTTTAGTAATTTTTGGTTCTCAGCTACACCACTTGGTCATTGTAACCTTTTTCCAATTTGTCTTGGTTTTTAGAGGAAAAATTAGCCTCTTATTGTAGAAAGTTGACAATTTGTTGATCATTCTTGAATACTTGCCAACTTGTGTTATTATATGGGAAATCTGTTCTTACAACGACTTTGATATGGGGCTCAGACTTATCACTCTTGATACTCTCCACAACATCAAATGTTGCCCCAATTGCTGTCAATCTGTCTACTGCTTCATTCTTCTTTCTTGGGATGGAATTGATGTCGAATGCTTTGAAATCCTCAATGAGTTCACATACCTAGTTCTTATAGTTCTTTAACAGATCGTTCTTGGAAGGATTTTATCCTTGGAATTGATTCGCAACTAGCTCATTTTCGCTAAACAATTACAATTTTTTTATCCCTCTTTTCCTTTCCCAATGCAGTCCATGGATCAAGGCTTCATATTCTGCTATGTTGTTCGAGAAAGCAAATTAGAAATGGAAGGTTAACTAATATTTCATACCTTGAGGTGAAACAAGCACAACTCTTCCTCTGGCTCCTTGTCTACTTCTTGAGCCATCAAAGAACAAATGCCATAGCACATTACCATCTTTGTGTTCTGGCTTAATGATGTCAAGAAGAAGATGATTCTACTCATGCAAACAGTAGTCTCCTAGCTCATATTCCTCCATCTCCTTATAGGGGTCAAAAGCATGCCTCTTGTTTGCCCAATCATCGAGGGTAAAATATGGAATACATCCAATGTTGGTATTTGCCTCGTAAGTGCTTGGGAGGTCTTCATGATCGAAGGCTGAATAATTTGTATTGATGGGGATGGCTACATAAGGATCAATATGGAAATATGAAATGGGCTCAGATCTGATCATAGCCTTGGCTCCATACCTTGTTCTAAAAATCATGTGTGACCAATCAACAAACAAATAGCCTCCAATTTTAGTGGTGAAATCCCTTGAAAAACACAATGCAAAATGTTGTGGCAAGTCTATGACTAATACGTTCTACAATATGGTCACATTGGGGGCATACGTGAAGTCTAAGGCTCAAATCCTTGATGAATCCAACCGTTATTACTGTTGTCCCATCCAATTGTACTATGCCCTTGGAGATGACTTTGTATTGGAGACCTAGCCAATCAACTATTTGTTTTGGCATTACAAAGCTACTTGCCCCCAAATCAATCATGCAATTATGTACCAATTTGTCCCTAATGATCAATGAAACATAGAATGGAGGGGGCTTCAGATTCTTACCTTGTTTTCCTTCATGGTTTCCTTCGGGCTGAGCCGCATTGGTAAGCACTTTCTCTTGTTGGTTGGGGGATGATTTGAGGTTGACCAATTGGCCATAGTAGCCTGCAACAAATCTCTCTATCTTGGGATAGCCAATGACTCCCACATTGAAATATTCACATTTGTTTTCTTCATTTTTTCAATGATGTTAAATGGGGATGAGCTATCCTTTTGCTTCCCCTTTCCCTAAGACATTTTTATCTTGCACATGGTTCATTACAACGGTGTCTGAGTGGGTCTGGAAGGTGGCTTGGGTTGACTCTGCATATTGGGAGTTACACTTTGAGTGAAAATACCTTGTGGAGTAATAGAGGGTTGAGGATTACCTGATTTTGATGGCCGTCTCTATCCAATACTCTTTTCTTGGACCATGTATGGCAACCACACTTTGAGAAGGGGCTTGGCTAACTCCATAGAAATATTTAGCCTGCCAATTGATAAGCATAGACTCACTTGGAGGTGCCTCTTTCTCGATTTATTGTTGCTGATTTTCTTCTTGACTAGACTCTTGGGACACACCAATGGTCTATACCATCAAGGCCTAGTTCAAAGTGCACCATTGAAACACATTGACTGGTTGTGGGGTGATTGCATGGGAAACACCAATCATATTCTTGTGCCATTTTTTTGTTGGAACCAATGCCCTAGATGTTCAAGCTATGTTTGGATCACAATGTCGAAAGGCCTAGCATCTTGAGGTTGTCCTTGGTTTTGAATTTGATTTGCAGCCTGAGCTGGTGGTCTATTTTGATGGTATGGGGTCTAGCTTGAGCATCGAGTTTCAAGATAGTATGGCCTAAAAATCTGAGCTTGCTACCTTTTGATAGTCACTAGCTCATTCCCTAGGTTCTAACTATTTCATAACCTCTTGTAGCTTTTTTGAAGTGCTAGAGGATGAGGTGGTGGCTTCAATCGAACTCGATTCCTTGGAGTAGGTGTGAGAGCTAATGTGGGTGTCGACTAGTGTTTGGAGCTCCTAGTTCCGGATACATAGGCATAGGAGGCCTAGGTGCATGTTTACCGGTCTAAATTAAACAATTTTCAGCTCGAATGGAAATGTTATAGGCTGCAGTAAGGTTTTTCCTCCCATTGATTGAATCATTAAGGCAATATCATAATTTAAAGCTTTAAGAAAGTATAAGAAAAAAACTTCATTTATGGGCCTCACTACCAATGGAATCCTATCCCATGTCCTTTGAAATCTAAAATTGAAATCTGTCAGCTACTCATTACAAGCCCTCTTGATGGTTGTCAAATTCTCCAACAAGGATAGATTATCACCCTTATCTCCAAATTGATTGTGAAGATCTCTCGCACATATGGTCCCACTCGAATAGAGTCTGTTGTTAGACTCCTAAACCATTTCAAACATTTACTCTTGAGTGAAGAGGCTAACGATTTGAATGCAATGTTCATCTCAGTGATCTCATGAATTGCACAGACATTTGTAATGTCTTGAATGTGGTCACTAGGATAAGTCTGGTTCTCTCAGTGAAATATGGGATTCTCTTTAATGTTGCAACTGGGATTGGATTTTGTGCATTGAGAGTAAGTGGGCTGCTACCAGTGAAGTTGACATAGGGATTGGGTGGTTGTGCCATTATGATTGGCCGAGAACCCTTGTTGATTGAATGAATGGCCTACCAGGAGGAGGTGTTGACAAGGTTCTATTTGGTGGAGATGGATACCTCTGGGATCTTCTCCCTCTTCTCCCTCTATCTAGGGACAAGTGTAGATAGAAAAAAATCCTTCTTCTCTAGTTCTTGATCTAGTATGAATCCTTCTCATGAATCTACCGAGCCTGGGCTGCTGAAACTAGTGGACTCTACCTCTTTTGGAGTTGCTAGATGTGCAACTTCAGAGCTTCTTAAAATCTAAAAACTTACAACAAGTGCACATCAATCTTGTTGTAACAAAATGAAGACCTCTTGGTCCCATAATGATGAATATAATTAAAATGACGACGAAGATGACAATGACTATGAGGAGGATGAACACCATATGAAATAATCATTATAATTTTTCAGTGTTATTGTCATTTTCATCATCATCATAATGATGATGACGTCAATCATCATGAGGAGGATGAACATTATCATCATTTTAGTGATCGATATAATCACTTTCATCATCACTCGCATCATTGTTTTCCTCATCATCATCCTCATTGTTATTAGCACCAGATTACTATTTTATATTCAATTTATAATACTTCATGTGGAAATAACAATAATTATGTTTGTAGTGGTTGTGGTCAACATCATCATTAATGTCATCGCTTCTTCATTGTCATCGTCATCATTGATGATGATCGTGTCAATGATGGTGAGTATTGATGATCATGATGATGATGACAAACACAATGATGATGATGATCACAACAATGATAAAGATGATGACGATAATGAAAATCATGATGATGACGATGATCATGACAATGATAATGATGAAGACAATGATCGTGATGAGGATGAAGAATGCAACGATGAAAATAATTAAAATGATGATTACGAGGGTGATGATTGTGAGGAGGGTGCTCACCGACATCTTCATCGTCTCAAAGTGTCGTTGTCATTTTCATCATCATCATAATCATTTCCATCATTTTAATGATCAATAGAATCATTTTCATCATCACTTTCATCATCTTCGTCATCATCGTCCTCATCATTATTATCACTATTTACTATTTAATATTCAATTTTTAATACTTAATGTGGAAATAACAATAATTATGTTTGTAGTTTTTTGGTCATCGTCATCATCATTCATGTCATCATCACCATCCTCATTGTCATCATCATCATTGTCTCCTTCATCGTTGTCATCATAATCATTTTCATTATCATCGTCAACATTATCATCATCGTCATCATCATGACAATGAAAACGATGATGATGATGATTGTGTCAACGATGGTGAGTACTTCGATGATCATGATGATGATGAAAAACACAACGATGATGATGATATAACATCACTATGATGCCGAAGATAACCATGATGGCGATGAACACCAATGAACTACATGGGCGGGGGTCGACGATGAACACCAATGAACTACGTGGGCGGGGTTCCTTATTATTAATAATATATATGAGTCTCAAGTCACCATTTTAATAGGTTCTTATCAAATTCATTCATGCACGAACTAATTTTTAGTCCTTTTTTCTCGCCTTTTTTATTGCATTTTATGTATAACGCAACTCCCACGACTACTACTAGCATACCTATATTATATAAATATATGTAAAATATGCCGAGAGGTATAGGTGCTTATACCTCTGGGCATATTTTACCATGTTTTGATTTTACCTTAAATTCAATACATGGTAAAATATGTCAAGACTCGTATAAGTGCCTACACCTCTCGCTAAGATATTTTAAATATATTTATATAATATAAATATACTAGTACCATATTAGACACATAAATTGCTAATATATTATACATACAAACACACAAGTAAATCTAGAGTGAATTAATTCAACTCTTATAGATTACAATGAAGAAAGAAATTACAAAAGAATAGTTCTAAATGGCATGCATATTTAAATGAACTATGCAATAAAATAATATTCACAGATCTTGTGTTTGGTCCTCAGACTTGACCATGACTGCTCATTGTCCACATATGCTATTTTATTTTTAATAAATTCATTCCAACAATCGCTAAGCCTAGTTAAGCAAAACTGATTGGTATAGTACACTGAGTTGGCCTAATGGTGAAGAACATGTGCTCTTGAAATAGAGGTCACAAGTTCAAATCCTGCAGGGGGTAGGGTATGTACACCTCGTTTGTAGCAAAGTTAGTTACCTCCCGCATGTGAGTACGAGGTAGTCCCATATGCTATAAGCCGCTTGTAGACCCAAAAACAAGCCGCCCCACGGCATCATGGACTGTAAAAACCTATTATTATTAAAATATTTCAGTAAATATTTCCGATCATAGAGCGATTAAAATGTTACAGTCTTTGATCTTTTCATACCACAATGGGAGGAAAACATCATTGATGTCGGTGTAGGTAGAGGGCTATTCAGATCCGATAGACAAACTTGTCGGCCAACCAGCTGCAAGGCATATCACCGGCCAGACACACGCTCGCAGGACAAAAACTGCTACAGAAATGAATCCTCCAACTTGAGCCAATGCAGTGAACAAACTCCATTCCCATGAATTCTTTTTCAAATGCTCGCAGTAACTTGGAGCACATACCGTCATGTATTCTGTCCAGTTGAATTTAATTGCAATACCGAGCTGCATTTTCAGGAAATCTGGATTCACTGCCTTTACTTTACCAGCGTAGAAACCCTCGGTCGGCGGGGGCCAGCGGGTCTGAACTGCACAGGTCCTCAGTGCAGTTTCTATTCCCTTCCCGAATTTCTCGAGTTGGGAGACTTCCTTTTCACTCATGTTGAAATGGGAGATCAGAAAAGAGAAGCTCGCCTGCGACATACCTCCTGCACCGTAAAACAAAACATATTTGACAATGAGCCCTCCTAATTCAGCCTTTCAGAAGCTGAATCGATTCATAAACAATGAAGTAATAATTACCTGCCCAGGACATGCAGACATCGTACATGAATGCAACGAGATCGAGATTGCTAGTCCTCATGGAGTTCATGTACAGCGTATGGCTCGAGTATGTTGTACCCCACCCGCTCCACTGGAAACCTCCCTCCAAAATGTGGCTGCACGAGTTATAAAATCCATGGAAATAGGAGGAATCGTTTAGAATGTTACAGAAATGGTGGATGGTTTCGAGGTGAAGGGCTTCCCCTCGCTCTCTGAGAAGATAGAAATCCACAATGTGAGCATCCGTTTTGCGCATGGAAACAGTGTTTGTTTTTTTGCAGGGGCAATTCCATTCAGCGGAATTCAATGGGAGCGCCATTTTGTCCAGAAATTCTTGTACGTTGTCATAATCATGAGGTGTAATCCAGAACCTGTTAGAGCGTTTGGGAGGCTGATTCAGCAACGATATCATCACCACCACAGCGAAGCTAATAATGGCACCACTTGTCAGGATCGCTCGGCACACATGTCTCGAGGAAGGACCTTTGATTTCCTTGGGCCTAATATAAACACAAGCACAGCATAAACGCGCAAACACAAATCACAATTTATTACAGCGCCATATCATAATAATACATACCTCTCGCGATCTTCCAATAGAAAAGCAGTGCAGAAGTTTGCGCCTATCACAGCTCGTCTAATCATTTTGCGAGGCATGATTCGGTTTACTTCTCGGCCTGCAAACAATGCCTTTGCGATGCACTATATTTATTCTTCACAAGAGGAGATCGAAGTCGCCGCAGATGTGACAGTAGCAGCCCTGAGCCCATTAGGAAGATTACAAGAAGAGAATGTCAAGGTCTGTGGCGCCAACCTTTGAATTCCGGAAACATCAATCTTCTAGAACAAAATTATACGCCATCATTTTGTTTGACCTGCAAAAGCGTGCCCTAATTATAAATCATACGTTTGCCAATAGAGTGACATTCCCTTGGTTATCGGATAACAAATTTCCTTCGGGAGGAGCAGAAATGTCCTCAATTATTACTTAGGTAGTCAAATATCATAGAAAAAATTACGCTGGGATTTTGTTTGACAATTTTCGGGGGCACTTTGAATGTTGTTACGAACAATTAGCCAAAATGCCCTTGCCACGACCCACACCTCCTTCGCCAACTATTTTAGATCAAAATTTATAATTACAATCTTAATTTATGCTCAACACTTTTAATAATATATTAAAATTATTAATTATTTTATTTATTTTTTATAATTTTTTTAATCCAATAATGATAATTGGTGTCAATTTAGTTAGATTGTTGTACAAAGGTTGTAAAAGAAAAAGAAAAAAATAGATGTAATTTTAAATTTCATTCTTTGATAAATATATTAGGATTTTTCAACAAAATTTTAGTGACAGCTTAAATTAATATCAAATTTCACATTGGAATTAATGTGAAGAGAGTCGGGAACATTATATCACACCATCACTCCTCGACGTCCATTATTAAATGGGACACACTACTAATTAATTAAGGTAGAGGGGAATTAAGGACTAGGCAAGTGCTTAGGTGCCAACATTTAGGAAGAAGTAATTTATTTTATTTCACTATGGCAAAAATGCCATGAAGAGTAAATCAATTTATTAACCATATACTCAAATAATAGTTGGTGGCTAACATTACATATCAGTTCTATTCATTTCATTCAAAATAAAATAAAATTTATATAATTTTATTAAGATTATGATATTTAGGAGGCCTCAAATATTTATGCAAGTTCCTTTGTTGCAGGGTTCTTAAATTTAATTCATACTCGTGTATCTTTCATATTTAATAGTTTTTGAAGTCTTGGAAGTTTTTTTGGAGGAGAGATTAAGAAAGATGAATATATAAAAACTCAAAGGAAAAAATCGTTGGGAAATATATCACAAAAGGAGTATTATGATAAACTCTATGTTAGAGATGTAATTCGGATTTTATGGACTAGTAAAGAACACACAAACATATTATCATGTTTTTTTATGATAGAGACAACATATAAAATTTAATATAATATTTGGTTATGATAACTTATATTTTTTGGATGACACGACAGAATGGGGCATCATTCTTGCATAAATTGGACAATGACACATCCTCAAGCCTTTTAGATCTTTCATTTTCCTTGCAAAATAATACTACCACTTTATTTTGAATCCAAAGGCATTAATCACGTGAAGCGAGAGTTAATGTTGTAAACTTAGTTGTAATTTGATAGTTGTAGCAAGTGCAAAAAACTCATAGGTAAATAAACAAAATGTTATGTGGAACTGTGCTAAATGAATATACAACTAATAGTCATCCCTCAATGAGTACCATTATGGATTAAAACAACACCCATATTTTATAGGCTCAAGTGTTGCGTAGTAATGGAGAAGGGTATTCAAATTTTACACATGAGCTTCATAAAATGTGTATGGTTATGTGGATTAATGGGAATAGACATAACTCATCAAATGGTCATTCACATAAAAAAGGTTATCCTCTTCATTTACTTTTTGGATGTAAGCATAGTCCATGTTCTTCCATATAGAGCACAGGATGGAGAATGTCATAGTTTAAATGTGACAGTAAAAGTGTCTGGTGTATAACTAGGTGGTGGAATGGATTACAATGAAGCCTTCTACACCATTTTGGTATTTTAGGACTAGATGGTGGACCGGTAGAGGGATAAAAAATGAACTCAAAATCCTTTCAAGAGGTCCACTAGGTAAATTGTTGAGATCATCACCTCAAGTCGGAGTTGTCGAACTTAAGATAACAATATATCTTTTGAGCTTAGAATTCGAGATGACATTGAGAATGATATCAAGTTAGAAGATTTTCTCTTTTCTATGAAGGTGCAGATGGTGGATCGGAAGGTCCATAGTCGAGTCTCTTAAAATTTTGTGTTTCATGAGATAATGATGTTGGCACATGGCATTCCAACCTATGTGGGCATTAGTCTTTAGAGAATTCAAAAATATTCGTGCAATTAACTATCACAAAAAGAAAACCCAGCAAGAAGCATCCAAAACGCCCAAATGGATGTCTAACCTATTTTCACGATCCCATTTAGCACAATGTCGGGAGGATGCTGGAAAAGGTTGTGGAATTTAGATTTGCACTTGTTAATCGCATTTTCTTGAATGTTTCTAAGCCTTTTCAACAAACCCATCTTGTGCATATCCTGCAGTCAAAACATTCCAGGAAACCATGTTTCTATTTTTATTTTTTTAATACATTATGTTAAATAGTTCATGTGCCTATCTATGCTTTCGCATTTTGCATACATGTCTACCAGGGCCATTGCAACTACAACATTTGACAATATTCCTCTACCACCATAGTGAGAAGTTGGAAATTATATTTGAATTGTAAAATTATGCCCCTCTAACAACTGTTTGAGCTATCAAGGACCTCCATCTATGTGTTAGCTACCACACTCCAACCAAGTTTATCTCTAATATTACTGTAACAAAAATTTTTGTGGGAGAAGAAAATCAGTTCCATCAATTCCAAAAAAAAGGTAATGTTCTTATAGATATTATTGATAATGCCATGTAAAGAAATATGTGAATATAGCTTGGCACTACAATGGGGTGCACCATGTCAGACCAATAACAATCAATTACTTGTGCATAGGATCCAGATGTAACTTGTGTTTAAAATGGGTTAAGCAATAATATTTCCTTATAACCTATATTTTTATAAGGCTCCATTTCAACAACATTGCTGCACTTTCTTGAGACATTTTTTCAAGTAGATCACATACCTTTCATATAATCCTAGATTTTCATACGTAGCTACAAGTGCAACTGCCAGTACAACATCTTGACAAAATACCTCTATCTTTTATGTTTGATAGACATCCATACCCTGTTCATGAGCTTGCACTTTGGCATAGGCCAGGAGATGTTGACAGTGGTGGTGGAAATCCAACTTTAAACGTGTAAAAGCATTTTCTTAAAGTCCCCAACAAATTTTAGACATGTCCATTCTATGCATACCTAAAATTGCGGCATCCTGTCAGAAGGCCTTAGCTAAGGTTTTTATTTTAGGAGCTCAAAACCCCTTTAAGCACACCAATATGTGAACAAAATACAAATTGATGCATTCCATGAAGAAAACCATGCATTTTGAGGTATCTTTGTGAAATAAGGAGTTTCACGCAGAGGAAGAGTGAAAGAGACAAATCTTGCAAAATCATAAGTACGATAGCATGGAAGGAAACTTCCAACCCCACTTCACATGTCGTGTATGTCAGCACCTGCAGCTACAAGACCTGACACTTTTTGCCTTCTTCAAAATGCCTCCACTCTCCTTCATTCCACTTCCACCAACTCCTAATTAATCACCCTCAATATTTCTCTCTCTCTCTTTATTAACTAATTTTCTTTAATAGATGGCACTGCAACATGCATAAAAATTGCCACTTGTTGTGTGGACTCATTTTTTTATATCATTAAATGTTGGAAAATTAATCTTGCGACGTGTCATTGAAAATGACGTTGATGTTTAAGAAACAACTACTTTCTTGGATGTATGTAAATTTCTCCTGCAATCATGGAACACTTACCACTTATTTAGGTTTCTCGATATTGGAGCTATAATAAGAACCGTATAAGTGATAAATGGAAACTATGTTTGACTCAAGCAATTTTTCAGTTCCACCCAATATTTGTGGATAGCCTAGCTCAAGATTCAACGTCCTATGACCTTTTCTATTGGTTAGAGCTTCTTTTATACAAGCATTTCGAAATATTACCTATGAATTTGGATCAACTCCACATGACATCAATGGCACTTGGGACCTATACAAGAACAAATACATATCGTGGCATGTTATACACACTACCACGACACATTACATGCTATAGATATGACTTTGAGGTCGAATGAAATATTCAACACGAATCATGCAAGAATGGAAGGTCTTCATACAACTTTGTCTCGGGAAACAATAGGGGTCTTGACGATTTTTAAATATTGGGAAATGATATTTTGACATACACAATAATTGGAACATACATGACGTTCCACATGATTTGCAGATAATCTGGATCATCTTTCATCGAGTGAGAAAAGGAAGACACCATTAACAACAAAGATGTCACCCACACAACCATCTTCCACACTTCCTTTGTCTTTAGAATAACAACTAGCTCTTGATACCATACTATACCATTCAACAAACAAAACCCTTCTGTCTCCATTAAGATTGATAATTCAAGGAACAAATGGCATCGAAAATCATTTATGATAAATGAAATCTAGAGCACATTCACAACATCATCAACCACATCTCACGGGCCTCTCCTTTTGCGTGCCCCTACCAAAGTGTTTCAACATTCAACATCTCTGCACCCACAATCCATGTAGCCCTCCATATTCTAATAAAATAACTGAAACCCCCTTGAATGTCATGCATTATCGTCTTTTCAAGAGTCACTAAAACATATAGAATATGTTCTTATTGATGAATGAGTTTCATCAGCCCAAAGCTGCTAAGAAAATGTACAAGAGGCTACGTAAGGATTTCCTACACTCCAAATAACATCTTAATTTCAGAACATATCGGTCATCCTCCTCGCCGACCTTGGCCAATTACCATAGATTTTTGACAATCCTTTTTAAGTAAGTAAATCCCATAGAGTCAGCCTTCGGAAAGGATTCCATTCTTCTATTACATTGCAAATATTATTTCGACAAAGAAGGAACAACCAATACAAAAGCTTCATTCTGAAATTTATTGCTCCATATACGAGATTCAACCCCTCTTATTGATGACTGGGAACTCCTAATGTCTCCAATAGAAACACACCTACCTCAAAGCAAGAGCTCAACATTTTTAGGAGTAACCACATTTGTTTGTAAAAATCAATCTCGTGGACTCCCACAACCTTCAAATCCTAAAGGAATTGAAAGTTCGATCGCCTAATCCATTGCTGAAAATAATGACATAAACTAGACTAAGACATCTCAAGATGATCGGTTGGAAAAAAATTGCTATGTAAACAAAAAAATCACACTTATTCCAAATTTATGTCTTGATGCAAGCGTCGTAAATGGTGCGACAGAACAATCATTGACATTTTCTAGGATGCATCAATGCCACCACTAGCATTACCTTTATTTGTTGTTGTCAAATTTGATAGATACAATGGCCCATGTTTGGATCCCTCCAACTCGTTACATATTCGATACCCCCTATTTCGAGAGGGAAATAAAGAGAATTTCCGATTAAAATGGACTGTTGATTATCTATCCACAATTCTAAGAGAATTACTTTACATAGAGAAACTTTTTTCATTGGAACCAATGAATGGTAGGGTGTTATAGTCATAGCTTTCTCCATAGTTCCCTTGCTTGCAAATCCATGCATTTCACCTCCTTTTTCATCGAAAGGTACTCAAAAAAGGCGCACATAACAACACTGGAGCAAGACAAAAGGATGAAGAAAGATTACTATCACTCAACCTGTCATAAATACTACCTCTACTTTGATAGTACCTCCACTACTATTTTACTCAACACTTCTTGTATCCAAAGTGGTATTTCCATTCAAAGGCTATAAAATGTATTCATGTTTATCTGAAAAAGAACTCGCCCACAAAAGGCTAGCATTCATGATATAAATTCTACAAATGTACAGAGGTCTTCATGTATACATGTTTAGTTCTGGGATGTCGTGATATAAGAATCGCAACTCCATATGTACGAATCTATAACAAATTTAAATGTAAATGTACAACATTTCAATGTAATATCGCATCTATATTTCTACACTACAACTATCAATCACACGGCTTATTGAGTGTACAAAAGACTTCATGTATTCATGTTTAGTTCAAATAAACTACTCTCCATAACACTAACACTCATGATATAAGATTTGTAAATGTATATGTACCAATTTGTAACAAGTTTGAAATGTACATATAGAACCTTTACAAGAAGTGATATCTACACAACCAAAATCAATCACACCCTTATCAACATCAACTACAAAAATAATAACTATCGCTCTAAATCAAATAACATAAACCGTTCGGCATTCACATTACATTGTACAAATGTGATTGCTAATATTTTGATTTACAATAAGAATTTAAAAGAAATATATTTGTTTATAAATTGATATTTGACATAATATATTTTGACAATATAAAAGTAGATGCCGGAACTTCTAACCCAAACTCGCTATTACCAAAATATATTATATATTTGCAGGAGTTGCCACTGCCCGAGGACTCCGGAGTGGGATTACTTGCAACGAATTAAATGCCAACGTTATGCTTTTGCCAAAATTAGCGAAAGTATTTCGTTGAGGGGACGTACAATTGTTGAGGCAAACTAATTTTGTGGCAAAATTTTCGGACAAGAATGTTTTGAAATATATATCTTTTTGTCGGCCATGAGATATTGTCGGGAAGCATTTTTTCACGAACAACCCGGCTCGCAGAGTGAGAGAAAGAGTCACAACTTTGTATCCACGTTAAACACGTTTGGAATTTCATGGTATTTATTGGAATTTGACTGTTCCTCTCAACTCAAAACCATTCAAAACTAGATAACAGCTACCTAATTCAAGTGGCTATAAACTGTAATTATCTATATAATTTTCTAGGTGTTATTCCGTTCGTTAAAATAAATGGTAACTTGATTTATATTTCTTAAATCACACGTTTAGGAAGCAATGTTTAAACAAGGTCACGAAATGGTCATGCAATGGTAAATTCCTATTGTACTAAGAGAAATGAATTAATGGCGAGTCACTTTTGTTTCCCCAAGTGGGTTGCAGTTTCTGAAAACAATATAACCATTTATATTATAAATGCTCAACTGATCTTTGTTTCTATCATGCATCCGAGCAACACTGTGCATAAAGAAAGCTTGTATAATATACCAAATTTCAACGGATTGTTCGATCAGTGCTGGATTTTGACATTCAATGTTGCATTTTATATAAAATTATTTAGCAGTCGCGAAAATTAGAAGGATGTCATTTGCCATTCAAAATTTAATATGTACTTTAAATTTATTTTTATAATAATTACATCTACAAGATTGAAAATAAATTTATGTCTAAAATTCTTTCAAGTACAGTAATTTCTATTTCGATTTTTATTGGTACAACTAAGCCTGAGTTAGTTAAAATTTGGGTTGTTTAGCATAATTTATGTGATCTAATTGTAACAGGTTAACCTTGGTTGCATAAATCAGAACAACTTTATTTTTCTTTCATTTCCTTCATTGCATAAATGAAACAAATTTATTTTTTCGCTTCATTTCATCACAACATTGCCTCTATTTCATGTTGCTTCCAATATGACGAAGTATCTTATTTTTCCATGTTGCCTCTCTATGAATTTTTTCTCCCAATTTTTCTACAGAGGAATTATATTAAGTTTTTATATCATTATATGCATATTTATATGATTATGATAAAATTGAAACAATATTATTATTTTGAATGGGAAGATGGTTAACCATAGGCATAACAAAAAATGCGATTATTATTTTAAAAAAATTGGCAAAATAATGTCTAGTGATAGATAAAAAAATTTAGATTACTAATAGATTCAAAATGGATCTCATTTTTGACATAGCACATTGAAATAGGGGAAAATGTTGTGATTAGCAATGGAGAGTAGCATGTTTTACTTTATTAAGTGCAACTTTCCAGTTTGATTTTTTTTTGAAGAAAATGATAGAAATGACTCACTTAGAATCACTTGTGCAAATTTCCAATCATGGAGAAAATCAGTTCCAACTTCTAACTTCCAACTTCCGAATTACTAGTTCAATCTTCAAATTTCACATTTTTTCAAGTATCCCAAATCCAATGTAGTAGTCCACTATATAAGTTTTATTTGTAACAAATAAACCAAATCAAAAGTAAATTACAAATCAAAATCATTAAAATAAAAGTAAAAACAAATCAAATAAAGCTTTAAACAATCATACAAAACAAATTAAAACGCATAATTAATAGTTAATTTTTATAATTAACATATGAAAATACTTATATTTCATTAATAAGATATTAAGCTAATTCTATTATTTTTATTTTTATTACATTCCAAAGTTTCCATTTTCATTTATGTTGTATTTATCAAGAGTCTCACAAATTCTAATGTCTACATAGTGTAATATCTTTTTTTACTTTCTTATATATTATATATATATATATATATATATATATATATATATATATATATATATATATATATATATATATATATATAATGGTTAAATTTTAAATATATATGTCATTTGGAAAATTTAATTTATATATTTAAATGTCAATCATGACTATAACACCCAAAATTTTCTACTCTCAAAACAAAGAGAACTAATAAATTAATAGTCAAGTTTACGGTAATATTTTTTTGTTTAAAAGTGTTTGCAAGGTTAGGCATTTTCTCAATTAATAAATTTCTCAGTTAGAGACTTTCTACACAAGCTTGTGAACAATGGAATTAAATTAATAATTAAATATTATAATTTACTTCCTAAGCTATATTTACATTTTAAAGCATCTACTAAGTTCCATTAGTTAAATTAGTTATCAAGCACCAAGGTTATATTATTTTCTAACTCAAAGGTTTAATTGTTTTACCTAGCCACTAAGTGGCCCCATTCACCCCATTACCCATGTTCTTTCTTTTTATTTACAAGTTACATTCCCACAAAATAATTTTCCCTTAAGTGAGGTAGGGTTTAATTTGGGCCATAGGATTGAATCAATCCTAGCCCTTAGATTTAGGTTGCCCTAAATTTCCTTATGGTTCTTTTTAATTCCTATTTTCCCCAAACAACCTCATTTGCTCTTTTCTTATTTGTAGGTTTTCAAAGAGGAGGAGGAGGAGGAGGAGGAGGATCCATGAGAGCAAGGGGAGAAACCATGGAAAAATTTCTCTTGATATTAGTTGTAAATATTTTCCATTGTAATGTTTCCCATTGTTAAATGTAGAGATCCTACCATGGATCTATTTTGTTATTTAATAAAATCATTTACTTGTTTTTTTTTTTAGTTCAACTATTGGGGAAACCTCATTTCTTTTAAATCCATGATTTTTACACATTTTGGTGTCGAAAGGAGATTGGAAGGCTAGAACTTTTTAATTTAATGGACTCTAGATTCTTTGGAAGGTTCCTTGTATTTTTAAGCTTATATTTTTTTAAATTTAAAACTGGTCTTTTCATGGATGGAAATTTATTTTTCCGTCAAAAGTAACAACACCGCCACCCTACGCAAGTTGATAATACTGAGTGACCACCGCCCGCCCGGGGTGATTCATTGACCGCCGCTCCGTGGCGGAAAATAGTTCGAAACCCCGCTCCGCACTGTGCAAGGGTTCTGGGTCCCCAAAAATAAAACCTTCAATAGAACATTATTTTCATGGTTCTTTTCCTACATTGATTTCTAATGCAATATTAATTTTAATGAGGATGTTTTCCATTCATTGGTTACTAGATTGATAGTATAACTAGTTTCTAATTCCAATTACATAACATCAACTCAATCTCTATTCTTCCTTTGCAATAAAATGTAAAATTGAGTATAACATTACTTCAATTCATTCTCTTTCATAATTTCTATTTTGTCAAAAAACAACAAGAATTCAACACATTTCCTTTCAATACTTTTTTTTTTTTCCAAATTAAATGTATATACATAACAACTTTAAAAGATTACAACTTTAGGAGAGTTTCATTTCAAGACAAATAAAAACTTAAGCTTTCCTTTCACTATAACATTAAAATAAACCTATGGAAACTACCAATTTGCCAAATCATTCTTTTACAATGCAAGGACTTCAAATCCTTTTCTTTCACTAAGTCTAATCCTTTCCAACAAGGTGAGCAACCAAGAGATCTTTCTACATTCACTAACTCATTTCAATTTGGAATAAATGAAATATTACAACTTTCCTTCAATCATAAAAATGATACAAAATTCCACTCAAAGTGGGAATAATAATATGATCAAATAAAACATAGAGGTTCTTCAACAAGGACAAACACAAGTCTTATTTTCATGTCTTCTCCCCAACTTTGTAGCTTCAAACTTGCACTCTTCAATCTTTCAAAAACTAGGATCAGAATACAAAGGAAGGGGGAATAGGTGATGCTCTCCACCCAACCTTTAATCCAATAAGAGGAGAAACCATCCCCTTATTGGCCCCTTAGAGCCCAAAACAAAGAACAATGAGGGATCTTGAGAAACATTTGAAAACTTTTTACAAGCATGGCTTCCACAAAAACATACAATCAAAAACATTCAACACATCTAAATGGACATATTCAACAAAATTTACAACTTTCTCAAACAACAAATAGGTTTGATATCAAACCAAAAACAACAAGGAATATGGGAACGACCTCCTTTTCCCTACCAAGTGAAGTAGGAGTTTCACCCAAAGCCTCCATGTGTACATTGTAATGCCAACTAATACACATAAATACAACACTAAAATACTTGGATAAATTTGTTGTTTTTATTGAGTTTACAAATCAACATAGGTGACTAGAAGGGGCTATAACCAAATCTCAATAAGCTTGACACAACGTTGACCACATAGGCAACAAGGAAACACAACACCCAACATGAACAATTCAATTTTCTCTTCGACAAGGCACAACGTAAAATTCCAACCACAATACACAATTACAGTTAAGGACATCCCACGGTGTAAAATATTTTAAGGTTATGTATTTACTAGAAACATCTTTCAAGACCTGACTTTACGATCTAGGAGATTCATGTTTTGATTTAAGCAATTCTTCTTACAAAGGTGAACTTATTTCTTTTATACTATTTACTAATTATCTTAAGACCAAGCTTACTAAGATACAATCATCAATTATGTGTCAATAAATTTCTTAATTCATTTGATTTAAAAGAGAAATTTTCATTTCTCACAAGGTTATGTATTCATACTCAAACTATTGAATCTTGTTTCCTATCTCTATTGCACAAGGTGGTGAGCACAAGCTCCAGTTGAGGGAAAAATACCATTTAGTTTCAAAACTACCACCTCCTTGTGCAAGGATCAAACATTTAACAACAATAAAGAGAAGATTACAAAGCACTTTGGAAGAAGTTAGAGGAAGAAGATCGAATTGGATTCATCTTTAAGATCTCATTAGTTATTAACCAGGATTTTATTGGGGCTAAGAATCTATCCAGAATGATTAAAGGTTTCACTTAGGCTTCACTTGATGAGATTGACATAAGTATACAAATTATGTTTTCAATGGGTGAGATAGATTGAATGGTTTCTAATCATTCTCCTCCTACTTATTATGACCTTATTATCTTCCAAAATCTAATCATTGATTTCACCTTAAGATCATTTAAGAATTCACCATAAAAGGATAATGTTCATTAGTTTAGCTAGGGGTAGCAAGG
Source organism: Taxus wallichiana var. yunnanensis (assembly GCA_018340775.1). Lineage (NCBI taxonomy): Eukaryota > Viridiplantae > Streptophyta > Pinopsida > Cupressales > Taxaceae > Taxus > Taxus wallichiana. The sequence goes on from CM031236.1 coordinate 163,226,647, forward strand.
TATAAATATTTTCTTTACAAAATATAGTTTCTTCTTTGATCACTTAAGGACTCAAATGTGATCAAGTAGATCACAGATACATTAATTTATTCATATATATATATTAATATTATATATATATATATATATATATATATATATATATATATTAAAAAAATTATAAGGATTACCCAACCATTTTATTATGCTTAAAATTTCATTATTACTATGTCCAAGAAGGGTTTACAACACAACATGTTATCTCAAGAGAAAAGTTTACCATTACTCCTTTGTGAAAACTATATATGGTTACATCAACTCTTTTAAACACGACGCACAACCCGAAGGGAAAACAATTCTAAGGAAATAAGACTAGGGTACAAGAAGGTAACAACATTAAACAAGCAACGTTATACTATTCTTAAAATTTCTATAATAAATTAATATCACTCAAAATCAATATAGTAATCATTTTTATTTTCCAAGCTAGCAAAACTATGCCAAGGTTTCATTAATAATTACGACAAAAATACTCCACAATACATTATACTAAGGCATTGTCCCTCTTCTAAAATTTCCACGGGACCCCTTTTCAACGCTTTTTTACAACAGTAAAAACATTCGTACAAAATAACTTCACAACCAAGATTGATGCAATATTCTACAAGTCTTTCCCTCATCTACTTGCATAAGCCATTTGAAAAATTAATAAGTTGAGTCAGTTCATGAGAACTGAGCAAGATAAGACTACACATAACAACAATAAGCTACTATCTAACAATAACAGAAAGGAAACATTCTATTCCAAGAATTGGATCAAAGCTCTAAATACTAACAACTCCTTAAGTTATAATAAAATTTCCACCATGCCAATCTAAGAAGAAAGTCTTATACTTCAGTTATGAACATTGTCTCAAAAACAATGAAAGTTTAACAATCATTTGAGAAGGGACCATTGGCTGATTAGTTAGAAACAAATAGTCTAGTGTAACGTCGTTTCCATCAAATAAAAAAATAGGTTATAAGATTGAAAACTGATATTCAAACCAACAATCTAAAATCATCAAAAGGTACCAAAAGCACAAGCTATGATACTAAATTTCTATAATGACAAAATTGAACAATCAATACAGGAGGAACCACAGGATTTAAAGGTTATACGTGACATGTTGAGTGTATTAAAATTTCAATCATGTAATCATATAGATTATATGATTGAAATATAATACACGACCACCACTCAACATTTTTTAAAAGGGGAAGCAAATAAATACTAGTTTTGACCATTGACTCCAAGGAATTTCATAATCATTCAAGAAGAGGCCACTACCCTTATAGGCTAGTAACAACAAGCGAGAGTAAAAGATATTTTCATCATACAAGTTAACATTTTAAACATCAATCCAAGTTTTATAAAATTATGGATTTCAAAACCTCCTTAATAAGTCTATAGTTTTGGTTTAAACCAAATCTGGGTTACCCATTTCCATCACAATTTATTTTAAAGTACCAATTTGTTAACATATTTAAACCATTCTAAAAATAAAATTGCATTCATATGTATCACCATATGTAATTATTTTAACAACAAATTCAGTCATAATTCAACAACGTATTTATAAAATAAAAATACCTCCGAATGTCCCTAATGATCTTCAAAGTTCTATCATAAGTCAACAAGATATCACATACATACATAATCTAAATGTCAATTAAGCCAAGGTAGTTCTGACAATAAAATAGTACTATCCATAAACACACACATGTAACTTCAAATATCGGTGAAAAATATTCTTTGCGGTTCCAATTTTCATAAGGAATGGTCAAAGTTCCCTTATGTAAAACCTTAAGCATCTTTGACTTGTACCAAATATCGTGAAACAATTGGATAAATTTCTAGTAACATAAACAATTATGTAGGAATAATCAAGGTGAAAAAAAACTAATAATTTGGGTACCTTAGCAAAGATACTCCCTCCAAGTATAAATCTAACCACTGAATTCAACCACACATAAATTTTTGTAAACTTGGGGGATGGATGCATATCGAAGGGACCACTTAGTCCAAGAAGGGAGAAAATGGAGGTCCAATGGGCATCGAAAAACTTACCCCTCAAGATTGGGCTACATCAAGGAATCAACTTAAATTACGTGATTTTTGCCATAACCTAAAGGATGATTAAATGTCATTAAAACTATAGTCTCTCCCAACCCGGATAGGGTTCAATCTAGATATTTTTAAATTTTAGCAATCAGTAAAGTGGTAGGATTATCTTGCATCTTTCTCCAGCTTCAACAAGTCGCTAAAACACCTCTCAGGATGTAGCATCACTCCTCGGGTCAAATATCCATCGAAAAACATGTTGGCACTGAAACACTACCCACTCCCATGTTGGCACAAGTAGGGAGCTTTAAAAGCATGAGTTATGTCAAACAGAAAGAAATGTGGCTTAAGGAATTTCATGACCGCAATGTATACACAAATTGGGTTTATAGGAAGGATGAGGAACCATGTCAAAGACATGAGTAAAGAAAAAATCCACAACCTTGCAAATATCCTCCTATTTCGCATCAAAATAGACGTGGAAGCAACATAGTGGCATCCATCAAAGTAAAAATAAAGGGAATTTTGACATAAGGACTCGCAGTGCCTTAGAAGCCGTGAAGAAAAAAGCTGGAGTAATACACAAGGTCTAAAAGGATGCTATAAAATTACCTCAAAACACACGTATGTAAAGTGTGGGAGCATCCACGACGCGTGTAAACCATTGAAAAAAATCCTCAAGTGATGTGGTCTTAAGGAAAACCCACGATTCGGGCAGGGGTATGCCTACGAGGGACAAGTAATAAAAATGGCGTTCATACACCGCCCTTGCTAGCATATGTGTGCAAAGTCTAAAATTGGAATAGCAATCCACCAATCTCAAAACTAGGTAGAAAAAAAAAAAGGGAACAACCAAAGGTTTCCAATCGTAACACTCACAAACCTAACATTCTAGGAACACGCTTCAACCTAACACTTAACCCGAAAATTGTGACTTTTTTTTTTAAGTTATAAGAATGTTACAAGGGTGCTTGACCCCTTAGGGTTCATTAAATTAACTTACACCACTAAACTCAGCTTTATGATTGAAGAACTAGGTCTAGTTAAAAGGTTAACATATTTTCAAATTTATCTCTAAGGTCCATTAATCAATTATTCATTAGGAAGGTACCAAAGATTAATTTACTTAATTAAATATTTTCTTCTCTTTAGATAATGTTCAATCCTAACAAGGTTAACCTTATGTTAATTTATTTAAATTTATTATTCTATTACTTAGAGCCCTTTCCATTGACTTCTTAAGGCTTGCTAAGAACTAACAAAGGTTAACATTCTAAGGCAATTAGATGGCCCCATTCCCCAATTACACATACCCTTAAGGATTTAATTTAAACATTAAAATACATTTCTACCTAACAAAAGTAGGGTGAATCCTCACCCTTAGATCAAATCAATCTTGGCCACTAGATCCTAGGGCTCCAAACTAGCCCTAAATTTCCTTATGAATTTTATTAAATCCTTTCCTTATTCTATTCTTCTCATTTGGTCTATTTCCTTTTGTTAAATTTATGACCTTGGAGAGGAGGAAGCCATGGGAGCAAAAGAGGAAGAGCCATGGAGGATTCTACAAGAAGATCTAGTTTAGATTAGTTTAGATTAGTTTTATTGTTGTTATTACTTCCATTCAAGGATTGGGAGGGGTTTCCTCTACCAATCTGGTTTTCATTTCAAGCTATTTGTATATTGGGTTTTTTATTTTGGGGCAAACCCTACCCCCATTGTTGTAAATGAAAGGAATGTTTTTAATATTTCATTTTTTGGTTTAAAATCTATATTCAACATGATTAGAGAATTGTTTGATTGTTGGTAGTTTCATAGATCATTTTACAAACTTAAAATTTAGTGTATATAATTAAAAAAATTATACGGGGTAGATCGAGGAGTTTTGTTTGCAAGAGACAGAACCGCGCCTAGAGTAGTAACGGCAATCTCGGGACCGCCACCCTACCTGGGTGACAAACCACGGAGCACCACCCTATTGAGCGGTGTTTTTAGAGCACCTCCCAGCTGTGAGTGATGTTTATGGGACCTCCACTCTGCAAAGGGCGAGGTCTTGTTTCTAAAAAATAGAACCTAAAATCTGGAATTTTCACAAAAACTAAAAGTTACTATAAGATACCAGATTGCATTGCATTCGAGCTTAATTTTGAACATAAAGAGTTTCCAGCTTTTTTGATTTCATATTATTTTTTCATTCTTATTTTTATCTTCTTAGTTAAAATTTATTCATTTAAGCATTTTCCATTCCAAAAATAATAATATAACTACAAGGTCTATTCTATCTTGTTCAACTAAATTTTCTCCATTATCAAGAGTTAAAAGAAATTTACATCTACTTCTAACATTGTTATCACCATTTCTAAATAGCAAATACTTTCAATTTATTGTCTCTTCCATTCAATACAAATCAAATATCTAAAACAACTACAACAACTTTCTTTTACATTCAAATTTACTATGCATATTTTTAACATATTATCACTTTTCGATTTCTACTTTCTCATTTGCAAAAAACACAATCTCACAAAAAATTAAAATTTATTTTCCCATTCAAGTATAACTCATTTCTTTTAACACAAAGAACTATTTTTCTCACAATACAACCAAGATTTCAAATAAAGAGAATTACTTTCTTTTCTTTTTGCAAAACTAACTCTACAATACAATTCTTTCTTCTTTCTTTTCTTATTTGTTTCTTTCCACATACAATACAATATCAATAAAAACTATTTGAATACAAATTTCCTTTACAAGATCAATACAATTTCCTCCACTTGAAGTGGGAAAGATCATACAATAATACAAGCTAAAATAGAATATCATATTACAAGTTTCCTCCACTCTAAGTGGGAATAATACTAAGGAAGTTTCACAAGGTCTCCAACAAGACTCCAAGCTTCACAACTCCAACAAGATAGCTCCTCCAAGATTTGTTTGATTCAAAAAAATGGGGGAGAGGAAATGCTCTACACCCAACCAAGATACCCAATGAAGAGGAGAAGCCATCCTCTCCATTGGCCCCCAAGCCCCAACCACATTATAATGGGAGATGATTCCAACACATGGCAAAAACAAGATTCCACAACAAAAAATTGTTTCACAACCATTCCAACCACATTTCAATCATCTACAACACAAGAATGAAAGGAAAACAATAAAACAACAAGTAAACAAGGCTTAAAATGAAATCCAAAAGAGAAATACCTATGGGGAGGGCACTTATGCCTCCCAATGGGAATGTATGCCCACCTTAAAACCTCCAATGCATATCTCAAATCCTCTACACACTCTTATGCCTCCCCCAATCTCTTATGCCTCCCTAATAAAATAAACAAGAAAGGAATGCAATAATTCCTTGTAAAATGTGGGGCATCCATCCCAAACTCCCTCATAAAAAGGGGTAAACTGTTATGCCTCCCTACATGAAATATCGCCATAGTCTCCTCCTACTCCAAAACTTAGGAAATCTACCCACACCCAACAAGCATTCCAAGCAAAACAATATTCTACACAAGCATATAAACATAAAATAAAGCATAACATAAAAAAGGTAAAGCTCCTACCTTTCCATAAGTACGGATGGTTCCAAGAGTAAGTCTCCAAGCTCCTAAAACCAAGAAAGCATCCACAAGATTGAACAATCTACAAGGTCTCACAAAAATCCTCGACTCTCCAAAAATACAAGAGCCGAAAATAATGAAGTAATCCCCAAGAAAGCAAAATGATTTAATAAATAGAAAAAGGAGAGAGGAGGATGATGTGGCTCGAGAGTAGGTTGCCACCTCATTTCCTCTCCACTCCACATCACAATATTCAACCTCATATTCAAATAAACAATTAATAAGTTCTTGAAGGAATGAAAAGATACACACACCATCTAAGCCCACACCCCCTAAGGACAAAATTAATTACTTGAAAGAAACTGCAATAAAAGTTTCACCTTTCTATCTTCCCAAAACACCTAATGGGGTCTAATTTTTACCCCCCAACCCATAGGTAGGATTGGTATAGTAATTTAAGAGGTGTGGGACAAGTGTTACTTGTCCCACACGTTTCAAAATTTTGTCTCTAAGGCCAAATTAGAGTTTCCAACGAAGGGTAGATTGTACAACACTCAAGATCTCAAGCATTCAACACACAACATAAAATCCAAGAGCAAATCAAGTATAATAAATGAACTCATTTTTGGTCACATCCTTAATTAGTTTAGGAGAAGGTTAGATTAGCTTAAATAAGACACTATACCCCACTATTAATAAAGGGGTAAACATACATGAAATCTAAATAATAAAAACAAGTAAATTACATTACTAAAAGAAACACATACTAACATTAATAAAAGAGAACTAATAATAAAAGACAACATATGACCCCTTGGTCACAATTTTCCCCTAACCAAATTCAAGCACGTAAACAATTACATGTTGCCATGGTGAACCTAGTTGAATTCATCTAGAATTCTAATGTCGTTGGTCTCCAATCCCCGATGTTTATGTGAATATATATAACTACAAAACACAAAATACCTCCTTCAAAAGATATGGCCGCATTAAAACATCCATGCCAAAATATGCAATATAAATCTAAAATCATCTATATATGAAAATATCATCTAGGTAATTATGAATCATTTACAAATTTCTAGCAACATTTCTATCCAACATTTCATCCATGTCAAAAATGATCACAACATTAATTCAATTATCAAAGCCTACTCATGGCAATGAAAGTATATCACATGTCAGAAATATATATAAATAACCATGTCCATAGTATATCAACATTCAAAAATGTCTCTAATAATCCACATGCATCATATATGAATCAAAATCAACTATAGTCCAATATCTCTAACATCTAGTATCATGCTAAATCAAAAGCTACAACAATGTCCATAAGTGTACAATGATAGTATCAAAATCAAAGTAAAAGGTGTCAAAGGGAAGTGGGCACTACATCCCCCTCCCCTTAGACTCGACTTCCTCCTTAAAGTCACTAGAACAGGTGTGGGAACTATACTCGTAGAAATGTAGCATCCTCCCATGTAGCCGTAGTCTCATCATATCTATCCCAATGGACCCGAACTTGGTTAATCGCTCGCTACGAAGGCCCGTGGTCCTGCGCTCTATAGTGTAGAGAGGATCCACCATCACGTGCCCTTTATCCTACACCCGTAATGCGAGTCTAATCTAATAAGTAGGAAGAAACATAAATATATCTCCTAAGCACGTAAATGTGAAACAAATCATGGTTGCGAGACAAGCTAGGTGGCAACCCTAGACAATAGACCAAAGGACCAATGCGCTCCAAGATCTCAAAGGGACCCACAAATATAGGAGTAACCTTAGAACCTTTTCTGTAATGGATAGGGCTCTTATATGGTATGACACAAAAACACGTTCATGCCCACCTCAAAACTACGATATGTCCTATGCTGGTTTGTATACTTATTTTTCCTGTCCTGTGCCTCTTGCAATATTCGTATGATCAAAACAACCTGTTGCTCCATGTCCTAATATAAGGCTAGCCCAAGAGAAACCATGTCCTCTAACCTATCCCAACTAAGAGGTGTCTTGCACTCCCTGCCATATAATGCCTGAAAGGAGCCATGCCGATCGAACTCTGGAAACTATTGTTGTAGGAAAACTCCACCAAGTATAGATAATCCTTTCATCTTGAGTGATTAAGCATCATGTACATCCTAAGCATGTCCTCTAGGATCAGACTCACTCGCTCAGTATATCCATATTTCTTAGGGTGGTATGTTGTACTGAAATTGATTCTCATCTCGAGAGCATGTTACATTGTGGTCCAGAAATGGGAAGTGTATAAAGGGTCGCGGTCGTAAATGATCTTCCATGGAATCCCATGTAATCTAACAATCTCATCAAGATATACCTATCCCATTGTACTTGATGTATAGGTGCTCTTTATCGAGAAAAATGATCCACTTTCGTCAATTTATCCATCATGACCATGATGGCATCATGGTGGTATCTCGACGTCAGTAACCCAACTATGAAGTCCATGGAAATGGTGTCCCATTTCCACTCCAGTATAGCATGAGGAAAGAGAAGGCCAGCTGGATGCTGATGCTTGGACTTCACCCTCTAATACTCTAAACATCGTGACACAAATAGAGCCACGTCTCTCTAAAGTTCTCTCTAATGATACAACTTTCTCAAGGTGGCGTGCATCTTCTTCACCTCGGGATGGGCTAAATAAGGTACATGATGAGCCTCTGTCAAGATGTCTGTCTCAAGCCTCCATCTCTAGGAACATATATCCGACCTCTGTGTCTAAGAAGGACATCTGTCTCTAATGAAAATCCATCAAACCTCCCCTCAAGGGGTCTCTGGGACTCAATATCTACTCTGGCTGCAAGGTGGAAACTGTCTTCAAGAAGCTGTTACAAAATCCTGCCCCATAAATTTGTAACTACTGAAGTATCCATAGCCACATGTCTTCATCTACTCAAAGCATATGCAACCACATTCTAATTCCCCTTCACATGTTTTATTTCCATGTCATACTCATAAAGAAACTCCATCCAACATCGTTGATGAGTGTTGAGATTGGGTTGTGTGAAGAGGTGGCAAAGACTCAAGAGATCACCCAGTGTAAATATCGGCTAAGAAGAAAATGTCTCCACCGCACTAAGGCATGCACAAAAATTGTAAGCTCAAGATCATGTGTCAGATAATTGAGATCATAATATTTGAGTTTGCGAGACTCAAAAGCAACTACTCTGTCCTCCTGCATCAACACACCTCCAAGTCCTGCTAAAGAAGCATCTGTGTAAATGTAGAACTCACCCTGAGGATCCAACACTATTAGAATATCTGTTGTTGTGAGGCATTCCTTGATTGTCATGAAGGCCTCGATCACATCTATCTGACAAAACAAACTTCTTCTCTTTCCACCGAAGGAAGTGATGGGGGCGCATGTAATAGAAAAGTCCTTAACAAATATCCTGTAATAGCCTGCTAAACCCATGAAGCTGCACACCTCGGTCACACTAGCGGGTGTTGGTCAATCCATGATGGCTAGAATATTATAAGGATCGATTGTGATACCTTCCCATAAATTATGTAGCCTAAATACTGTACCTCTATCTAAAAGAACACACACTTCTCAAAGTTCCCGTAAAGATGCTACTCACAAAGACACTGAAGAACCTGGTGAAGGTGCTCCTCATGCTCCTCACGCGTATGTGAGTAAATCAGAATGTAATCAAGGAATATGATCATGAATCAATCTAGAAAGTTCTATATACCCCATTCATCAAGCTCATAAACACTTTGCGGGGAATTTGTCGGACAAAAGGTACCACTTTGTGAGCTCATAGTGGCTATATCTGCATGAAGACATTCTTATGAATATCTACCTCCGGAATCCCGAGCTGATGATACCCTAACTTAAGATCTATCTTAGAGAAAACCCGCCCCAATCATTTGATCAAACAAGTCATCAATGCGCATAAAGGTGTTATGATTCTTGATCGTTACTTTGTTCGATTAGTGGTAGTGGTAACCAATACACAACCACATAGATCTATTCTTCTTAAAAAACATCACAGGTGCACCCCAAGGGGATACACTAGGAATTATTAGGCCTTTCTCTAGAATCCCCTCAAGCCGTAACTTGAGCTCACATAGCTCAGGAGTAGTCATTTGATAGGGTTCTCATGAGATAGGCTCTGCACTGGAACCAAATTTACATGGAAATCCATCTCACATGCGGTTGGTAACCTCGGTAGCTCCCCTTGAAAAAAATTAACAAACTCTCTCAAGATTCGATGGTCATCAAGGGATGCTCAACTAAACTCATCCTCGGATATGTCACTAATCGTAAAAGCATACATCCGATAACCCCATCACACACACCGCTTATGCCTGCATAGCAAAGATGGTGGGAATGAAACTAGCCTCCTAACTCCTCATATAACCGACTCCACTCCTAGATCATCTATACAAGTAATGGTATTATGGTAACAATCCACTCTAGTTCTATGCGAACAACCAAGACATGCCTAAGATGATAGCATAAGAACCAAACGGAAGGATTCAAAGATCTGAGGTAGTGATGAAGGATCCAAAATCCACTACACACTCCTTAACTAAGGAGTCTACAGAAATTTTGGCTCCAGAAGCCATCTCAACATCCCAACTAGAACCCTGCCTAACCGCCACTAGCCTACAATGCTCTATGAAGGATTGTGCAATAAAAGAATCAGATGAACCAAAATCAAATAATATAGATGTGGAAATATCACCAATACTACATGTCATCTCTATCACAATACTGGTGCTAAGCACTGGTGGTTCTTGACCATCGTATAGATTTGATGGCTCCATGCCATATCTCCAATAGTAGGCTCTGTGTCATATCTCTAATAGTAGGATCTCACCCTTGTTGCTAGGATTATGTGGGAAATATCTCTAATGATTTCCAGGAACACCACAACCATAAAAACTTCCTGGTCCTCTTCAGTGGGATTCATCTCTAGCCGGTACTCAAGAGGTTTCTTCTGACGAGTTCCTACTGACTGAGCTCTCGGCGCTGCTTGTGTCCTGATGGGACCCCTAGGAGGAGGCCCCATACTCCGCCCCCTCTGTACATCAAATATTTGAGGAGGTGCCGTAAGGTGGGTGGTTCTGGCGATGCCGCTACTAAGGTGGCTATTATGGTGGTCCAAAACAAAGCCTATCACGAACTTTGTCCACCACATGAAGGAGGAATAGACCCCCTCCATATGCCATCCTCCATTTACCTGGATATGGCTCGAACTCTATCTCTATCCTGTTGCATCTTCCCCCGTGTCTCCTCTGTAATATAGGCCTTCTCCATGGCCTTAGCTTAGTGTCTCGTGGGTAGTGAATGCGCACCGCGCCACCCAAATCCAAGTTTAGGCTCCGGATGAACATTTGAATCCATACCTGCTCATCCTGCATATAGTCGACATATTGGAGTAGGTCAAGAAATTGAATCTCATACTCGAATATGGTCATCAATGCCTAACGGAGGTCATGAAACTCATCTATCCCCTAATGAATAAACCTTCTAGACAACTACCTACTCCTGAAACACTCCTCAAATAGCTCCTAGGTAACTATCTCTGAGTCAACATGGAGCTTCTTCTCCTCGGTCCTACACCAGACTCATACTCCATCCCTCAGAAGATGGATCACAACATGAGCTTTCGTGTTGCTTTTACAAGGGTAGAGCTTAAAACATACACTCAAGCTCACTAACCAGGCTCTGCCCTGAAAACCTCTTGTATCTCAAGAATAATTAGATGATCATATCTTCAAGATCTCCCTAATATGGCTCGTAGCTGACCTATGGCAAGCCCTAGGTCTCTTTTCATGCTCCTCCCTCTGCCAGGGCTCCGCAATCTGTCCCTATGTCCTGAGATCCTATCCCCATGTCCTCTCTATTGCTGAATTCACATGGAATTTCTATGCCCCATGATCCTTGATGTATCAAGGAGATTCCCTAGCATCAACTAATGGCTCCATATAATGTCTAGAAGGTCGTCCCCTAGGGACCCTTCGCGTATAGCAGCATTGACATCCTGAAGTGTCTGTAAAATTTGAGGTAGAATGGCCACTACAACCTGGTCTGGTGGTGGTATATCTAGGTCTATGTGAAAAGACACCTCATCTGGTCTGCTCCTCTTACACAAACTAAGGTGAGAATTAGTTCATCATTTTGGTTTTGTTTTAGTTTTCTATGTTTTCTAAAATTTTACAATTTATTAGATAATGTGGTTTTCTAGATTTAAAAGAACAATTTTGCACTAGGTTAAAAGTTCATGTTCCATGTTTTCTAGGTGTGCCCAGGGTCCAAGCTTTTGAACCCATGGCTCGATAAAAGTGTAACGCCTGTAAACCTAACATTCTAGGAACATGCTTCAACCTAACACTTAACCCAAAAATTGCAACCAATTTTTTTTTGTTTAAGTTATAAGAATGTTACAAGGGTGCTTGACCCCTTAGGGTTCATTAAATTAACTTACACCACTAAACTCAGCTTTATGATTGAAGAACCAAGTCTAGTAAAGAGGTTAACTGATTTTCAATTTTATCTCTAAGGTCCATTAATCAATAATTCATTAGGAAGGTACTAAATATTAATTTACTTAATTAAATATTTTCTTCTTTTTAGATAATGTTCAATCCTAACAAGGTTAACCTTATGTTAATTTATTTAAATTTATTATTCTATTACTTAGAATCCTTTCCATTGAATTCTTAAGGCTTGCTAAGAACTAACAAAGGTTAGCATTCTAAGGAAATTAGATGGCCCCATTCCCCAATTACACATACCCTTAAGGATTTAATTTAAACATTTAAAATACATTTCTACCTAATAAAAGTAGGGTGAATCCTCAACCCTTAGATCGAATCCATCTTGGACACTAGATCCTAGGACTCCAAACTAGCATTAAATTTCCTTATGAATTCTATTAAAGCCTTTCCTTATTCTATTCTTCTCATTTGGTCTATTTCCTTTTGTTAAATTTGCAAGTTGGAGAGGAGGAAGCCATGGGAGCAAAAGAGGAAAAGCCATGGAGGATTATACATGAAGATCTAGTTTAGATTAGCTTAGATTATTTTTATTGTTGTTATTACTTCCATTCAAGGATTGGGATGGGTTTCCTCTAGCAATATGGTTATCATTTCAAACTATTTGTATATTGGATTATTTATTTTGGGGCAAACTATACCCCCATTGTTGTAAATGAAAGGAATGTTTTTAATCTTCCATTTATAGGTTTCAAAGCTATATTAAAAATGATTAGAGCATTGCTTGATTGTTGGTAGTTGCATAGATCAATTTACAAACTTAATATTTATTATATACCATTAACAAAATTATACAGGAGCGAATCCGAGGAGTTATGTCGCAAGTGATAGAACCACCGCCCAGAAGCGGACCGGTGGTCCGGGACCACCCATGCCTAGGTGAAAACCGAAGAACACCTCCCTATTGAGCAGAGGTTACTTGGACCTTTGCTCTACATAGGGTGCATGTCCTGTTTACGAAAAATAAAACCTAAAATACGGAATTTTCAAAATAACTAAAAGTTACTATAAGTTACTAGATTGCATTGTAAGCTTATTTTAGAGCATTTAGAGTTTCCAATTTTGTGATTTCATATTACTTGTTCATTGCTATTGTTCTCTTCTTAGTTAAAATTTATTCGTTTAAGTATTTTCGATTCTAAAAATAGTAATACAATTAGAGGGTCTATTCTATCTTGTTCAAATAATTTTTCTTCAATAACAAGAGTTATAAGAAATTTCCATCTACTTCTAACATTGTTATCACCATTTCTAAATAGAAAATAATTTTAATTTTTCTCTTCCATTTTCACTACAACTCAAATATCTAAAACAACTACAACAACTTTCTTTTACATTCAAATTTACTATGCATACTTTTAACATATTATCACTTTTCTATTTCTACTTTCTCATTTGCAACAACACAATCTCACAAAGAAATTAGACTTTCTTTTCCCATTGATTATAACTCATTTCTTTTAACAAAAAGAACTACTTTTCTCACAATACAACCAAGATTTCAAATAAAGAGAATTACTTTCTTTGTAAAACTAACTCTACAATACAATTCTTTCTTCTTTATTTTCTTATTTGTTTCTTTCCACATACAATACAATATCAATAACAACTATTTGAATACAACTTTCCTTTACAATATCAATACAATGTCCTCCACTTGAAGTGGGAAAGATCATACAATAATACAAGCTAAAATAGAATATAATATTACAAGTTTCTTCCACTCTAAGTGGGAATAATACTAAGGAATTTTAACAAGGTCTTCAACAAGACTCCAAGCTTCACAACTCCAACAAGATAGATCCTCCAAGATTTGTTTGATTCACAAAAAAATGGGGGGAGAGGTAACACTCTCCACCCAACCAAGATATCCAATGAAGAGGAGAAGCCATCCTCTCCATTGGCCCCGAGCCCCAACCACATTACAATGGGAGATGATTCCAACACATGGCAACAACAATCTTCCACAACACAACAATTGTTTCACAACCATTCCAACCACATTTCAATCATCTACAATCCAAGAATGAAAGGAAAAAAATAAAACAAGTAAACATGGCTTAAAATGAAATCCAACGGAGCAAGACCTATGGGAAGGCCACTTATACCTCCCAATGGGAATGGATTCCCACCTTAAAGCCTCCAATGCATATCTCAAATCCCCTACATACTCTTATGCCTCCCTCAAGTACCCCTTATACCTCCCACATACTCTTATGCCTCCTTAATTAACATTTATATCTCCCACATACTCTTATGCCTCCCTCATAAAAGAAACAAGAAAGGAATGCAAGCATTCCTTGTACAAGGTGGGGCATCCAACCCAAACTCCCTCCAACAAAAGGGTAAAATCTTATGCCTCCATACATGAAATATCCCCATAGTCTCCTCCTACTTAAAAACTTAGGCAATCTACCCACACCCAACAAGAATTCTAAAGAAAAAATATTCAACACAAGCATATAAACACAAAATAAAGCATAACATAAACAAGGGAAAGATCCTACCTTTCCATAGTAGAGCTTGTTCCAAGAGTAAGTCTCCAAGCTCCTAAAAAAAAACAAGCATCCACAAGCTCCAACAATCCACAAGCTCTCCCAAAATCCTCTAACTCTCAAAAATACAAGAGCCCAAAATAATGAAGTAACCCCCAAACAAGCAAAATGATTTCAATAAATAGAAAAAGGAGAGAGGAGGATGATGTGGCTCTAAGTAGGATATCGCCTCATTTCTTCTACACTCCACATCACCTTATTCCAATGCACAATTAATAAGTGGTTGAAGGAATGACAAGTTACTTACACACACCATCTAAGCCCACACCCCCTAAGGACAAAATTAATTACTTGAAAGAAAGTGCAATAAACATTTCACCTTTTTATCTTCCCAAAACACCTAATGGGGTCTAATTTTGACCCCCAACCCATAGGTAGGGTTGGCATAGTAATTTAAGAGGTGTGGGACAAGTTTGACTTGTCCCACAAGCTTCCAAATTTGGCCTCTAAGGCCAAATTCGAGTTTCCCATGAAGGGTAGAGTGTACAACACTCAAGATCTCAAGCATTCAACACACAACACAAAATCCAAGAGAAAATCAAGTCTAATAAATGAACTCCTTTTGGTCACATCTTTAATTAGTTTAGGACAAGGTTAAATTAGCTTAAATAAGACACTACAACCCATTAATAATAAAGGGGTAAAACATACATCAAAATCTAAATAATTAAAACAAGTAAATTACATTACTAAAAGAAACACATACTAACATTAATAAAAGAGAACTAAAATAAAAGACAACACATGACCCCTTGGTCACAATTTTCCCCTAACCAAATTCAAACACACACACACAATTACATGTTGCCATGGTGACCCTAGTTGAATTCATCTAGAATTCCAATGTGGTTGGTCTCCAATCCCCCGATGTTGTTGTGAATATATATATACCTGTAAAACATATAATACCTCCTTCACCTTGTGGCTGCATTAAAACATCCATGCCAAAATATGCAATATAAATATAAAATCATCTATATATGAATTAATATCATCTAGGAAATTATGAATCATTTAAATATTTCTAGCAAAATTTCTATCCAACGTTTCATCCATGTCAAAAATGATCACAACATTAATTCAATTATCAAAGCCTACTCCTGGCGATGAAAGTATATTGCATGTCAGAAATATATATAACTAACCTTGTCCACAACATATCAACATCCAAAAGTGTCTCTAACAATCCACATGCATCATATATGAATCAAAATCAACTACAGTCCGTATCTCTAACATCTCGTATCATGCTAAATAAAAAAGCTACAATAATGTCCATAAGTGTAGTTAAACAATATTGATATCAAAGTAAAAGGTTTCAAAGGGAAGTGAGCACTACACCAACCTCAGAAAAACATCTCTTTTTCCCCCAAATCAATGGCCAAGTAAGGCATAAAAGAAAACAAGGAAAAAAAAACAAAGCAGACAACAAATAAAAGATGTTTTAGCCTACACAAACAAGGTCCCAACAAAACAATAATGTCTACCACCAATCCACTCCAAGCATGTGAAATAAATGGCCTTAAAGAAAAATAACAGGAGGTAGGCACCCCACTTTAAAGGCATCACCACGCATCCACCTACCAAAAAAACAAGGAGATACAAAATACAATAATTCTTTACCAAATGAGAAGAAATGCCATAAATAATTGCGGTTTGGTGGTTGGATCACTCAACAAAAATTTTACTAATACATTTTCCATTAATTTCAAAGTATGCATGGTGCCAAGGGGGTAACATCATTGGTTATTGAAGCTTTGAATGCAATAAGAGGAATATGACCAACCATGGCCCCAATAACATGAAATTCTCTTCATTTGCGTGAACCGAGGCTCGGTCTGAGGACAAACCAATGAGAATAATATAATCGATAAAAATTGACGATAAAATAATAATAAAATATAATCGTCGATCAACAATTAAAATAATAAAATTATTATTATTATAAAGCTTAAAATAATTATTAATCATAATCATAATGGTTGGCAGTCAAGCTCGAAAAATAAAAATAATAATAGCCAAAGATCAACAATTCAAAATAATTATTATTATATGGATACTCTTTTTAACCGAACACGCCCTAAGAGCACCAAACCGCTGATCAAACCACATCCTTGGATTTGAGAACATGATTTACCTTTAATAGGGTAATCGTAAAGGATGCTACGGAGGCCCTCCACTAGAAGCATCGACAAAGACATGGTGAGACAAGATGGGGAGGAAGGATACTAATCATTCTCTCTGCGATAAGGTCGAAGCCAACTAACAAACAACGAGAGCACTCACAACATTCAACATTTAGCAACAAGGTCACCGAAGCAAGAACTAGGGTAGATGTAGAATGGGGCATTACATTTTCCTCCCCATAATAAATCATCATCCTTGACATGACATAATAGTAAAGTAAGGAAACACGGTAAGCATCAAGGAATAGATAAAGATGAAAGTACACCCTATGGTTAACATTTTAATCGTTAAAGCACGACCATGGGGTAGCCTTAGAAGCATTTTGACAGAATGTTTAACTTTCAAAGTTCTATGAAGATTGGAAATTCCCTCTTATTCATTATTTCATTAGTCTTTTTCCATTTATATTATTCCTAATTCAAGATCTTTAAATTTCATTATTGAGGAGTTTTAATTTATTCATTATTTTGGGTGCCCAACATGAACTGTTATCATAACACCCTACCAGGGTCGTACACAACAATAATGATTCAGTAGCATAATTTTACATACTTTTGTGACGGTGCCACACCACAAGAGGTTAACCAAATTATGGAATAGAACATGCACTATCCACATAACATAGTAATTTTCACACATCTATGACTGACGCATAAAATATTCGAACAAAAGTGTACTACAACAACTAGACATTTCCACAATTCCACAAATGAAGATTTCACATAACTCGAACAATAGCTATAGGTACATAGTGTCAACAAGGGCATCAGCGCATAGTCTTCACTCTTGTTTAGGTATAAAATCATATTCATTCACTTCATCCAAATAACTAAGGAAAATTGCTTACTATCAATCGTTGTGACTAAATATGGTAAATTATAAAGATTTTCTATATTTTCCATTTTTCCTTAAATCCTATAAAAGTTTAAATTTTCTATGCTAAAATTTTAAAATAGAGGATCTAAAAAAATGTATTTATTTATTATGATTTTTAGCACAAATTCTTAAATCATGAATATTTACAAAATTTACTATTTAGGAGATAAAGGGATTTTTTTGTTAATATCATTAAAAAGGTTTTCAAAAATTTGTGAAAATTGGTGATACTATATTTATTATTTTATTATTGAATATTTGTTTGATTTACCATGTTTTTTCCATATTTAAAGACCTATAAACCTCGGGAAAAATTTACGGTGTGCATAATTGGTACGTCACGTAAGTAACAAGAAAGAGAATTATGAATCACATATGTGAGAAACTCATGAAAAAATAGACATGAATACCTATAGTACAAAACTCTGTTATATTTCTTTATGTGTAATTTATAAGGATGAATTTAATGGCACTAGTCTTACTATTTTCGCTAAATGACATCATCTATCCAAAATTCTTCCTTGTATATATGTTGAAGTATGTAAATTCGATTAAAACATGACTTGCACCTATGAATTCCCTCTATAAATCTAAGAATGACATCATCTATCCAAAAGAGTCTTCCTTATATACTTGTTGAAGTGTACAATTAGTAGAAAACATGACTTGCACCTATCACTACCCTCTATAAATCTAATAATTTGTAGCTTCACGTGTGTTTATCCTCAAAATATGTGTATCCCAATGACATGAAGAATACCCATTCGATGAAAACAAATAGACATATTAGTGTTCTTGAGGACTACAAAGCTCGAGAAAATGGCTTCAAAGTTTAAATTAGGTAAGAAAGTGTAACCTTTATTTTCATCCTCGACTAAATTGTAACATATATATAATATATACAAACCCAAATAAAAGTGTATTCATTTAATGTGGATGGAGGAGTGTAAACATTATTAGGGAGAGGAAGTGCAAATTGTATGATGGGTCAAAAAGAGGTTCTCATTGGTTACTCAAATGTAATGATCTAATCTAAGACCGGCCACACTAAGCATGCACAATGGTGCTCAAGAAGCACTAAAGTCATAAATATAGAAAATAATAGTCCTATATGTAAGGTACTTATAGGTTTCAAGACCTATTAAAAGAAAGATAAAGATAGGTATCCTACTAAGATTCTTAAGTAGAAAAAAATATAAAAACGAGTTTGACAAATCAAAGGGGCATAATAACAATAAGAAAAAGAAATACATCAATCAAAACTGACATCTACTCTAATATATAGTAATGAATGGCCAATAATAAAGCACATACAAAATTAAATACTAAAGAGATTTAGAAACACTTACATATAGTTTTTTTGTTATCGTTAATGCATAATCCTCCATAAAGACAACACCAATGAGGGAGAATCGTTATGGCAAGAGAAGGGAAGGCTAGAAAAGAATAACTTCAGTCCTAACTTCTTGTGCTGACCCTAGTGTAAAATAGGAAAGCTTTAAGGATCCAAAGTCAATCAATAAGTTTTAAGTAGTTTGAAATAGAGCAAGAAATTACAATCATACATGAGATCAAATGATTGTTAATTGGTCGTTGTACTAAGAAAAATGGGGGCATATATACCTTATGAAATTGCCTATGGGCAGTGGCGTCGACATGGAAAAACTAAAATAAATGCCATCCCCTATGAGTGAAGGAATTGATGTTATGGGAAACGAAAGGAAATAAGGTGAAAAAATGAGGAGCGTAGTAAAAATCCAAAAAAAAATTTATTGGTGAATCTTCTTTAATTCATGAATATTCTACTTTTTAAATTTAAACTTGGTGAATTTTTAGAGTAGGAATTAGGACCGGATCACCAAAAATTTATAGGTACAAGATAATTTTAATGGCCAATTCACCATTCTCGTGAAATAGAAATTCATAATATTCGCCTTAATGTTGTTGGTCGATAAGATATTTTATGCCATCTTGGCTAGTAGCATAAAAAAATGCTACCAAAGCTACCATCTAGTAGCAATAAAGTAATTAAACAAAAAAGAGTATGGGATTTTTATTTTTCTTGCAACATATTTTGGGAGGAAATATTAATCCTGGAGATGATCATTTAAACAAAACTAACATCAAAAATAAAAATCCCATACAAAATTTGTGTAATTTGTATTTTTTTCACCAAAAAATCACTTTTTTCTTTTTTTGGTTTACGTCATATTTTGTGAGGACATATTTCTTGTCAAGCTGGTCATTTTAACTGCTATTGTCAAAACTAATTTTTCAAAAAATTACATATACTTTTGGCTAACATCATATACTATATTCCGACAACATAATATATGTTTTCAAATGGTAGTATCTAAAATGCTAATAGTTGACAACATATTTACATTTTCTTCATATTCTCCATTAGCGTGAAATTCAATTTTCCCAGATTTTCCAGCGAATTTCTATGATTGTTTGAGGATTCATAAAATTTTCACCTCGGAATGTGAAATAGGGCAAGTGGAGAAGGTCTAAGGTGAGTAAAAGCAGGTATAATAACATTCCAAAAAAGGAAGCAAGTGGATATAGTGGAAAAAGTACATGTAATGGGTGGAATGTGTGAACAAAAGTGAGAAATGATTTAAGTATGGGCTTACTAAAGATATTATCTACATCTCTCACATGTTGTATTCTAGGGTACATTACCAAGTCTGATCAAACCACAATCTCTACATAACCTTTAAGGAATCCACTTAAGAGAAAAATTCATTAGTAACCCGTTTAAAATTGTAGTTATTAGCAAGCAAAAAAATAAGTTGCATATATATATTGCCCCAATTGAAGATCATAGCATGTAAAAATAGTGAAACATGAGATTGTCTTCAAAAAAAGATTCTATGGAACATGAAATCAGAAGCAAATGTTAAAAATAAAGTGAAAAATTTTATGTAAAGAAATAACGAATGTTAAAAAATACCTACCTCATACTTATCTTTTAGTATCCGTCCGCTACCTATTGCGGGAAAAGTAGATGCATGAAACCCTATAGATGAAATACTAAAAAGAAACATCAGAGTGTAAGGTTTAAATTAGGAAAAATTACCTATCTAGGAGGTTCTAAGAGGATAGCCAAGAAGAAGATGGTCTTGTTAATTTTTGAATTGCTAACAATATGATGGTATTAGGGATTGGTAATATGTTGTTGAGTGTATCTAGTAGTTAGGAGTTACAGTAGATATAGGAAATTTCATGATTATTGTAGAATGTGAATTGGAGTAGAATTGAAATGTTAAGTGATTTCAAATAATTGATAAATCAATTTGTAAATGTGATATATATATATATATATATATATATATATATATATATATATATATATATATATATATATATATATATCTTTGTGTGGATGTGTGTTGTATTGCTTGATGTATGCTGAGGTTTGTATGATGGATGTTTTATATGCATTGATTCCCATGACATATTGATACAACCTTGAGGCTAGAAAGGTATTATTGTTTGTGGTTGCAAGAAAATTATATCATTATACACCAAAAGGGGATAAGGGACCAACCACAGAAGAATGTTGGGTGTTTTGTAACATGGCCAAATTTGACAACTTGTGTCTAATGTATATGTTGTGTTATTGCATGCTTAGTTAGGAGGTTTCCATGGGGTGTTACCTCACATGTGTGGCAATAGGGTGTAATATTTTCCTTTCTTTTAATTTTTTGTCTTATTTTTTTATGCATGTATTTAATTTATTCGAAAATCTAGTTACTTTATTAGCACTTGTTTATGTGTTTTAATTAGCTAATTTAATTTAAATTGTAAATTAAAAGGACGACATGACATTGGGTAATTAAGAGGGTAGATGGTTCTTGAAATGTGCTTGGTGTGGAATGAATTAAATTGCATCTTTTTTAGTGTACTCTTCTTCCCTTTCCAAACTCGAATTTTGCCTTGTAGGCCACTTTTTGAGACTTGTGGGACAAGTTAACCTTGTCCCTTACATCTCAAACTCTTCTACCAATCATACTTGTGAAGTATGTAACTTATTTTGACCCTTTTAATGCATTTGTTGAGTGTAAAAGAGAAGATAAAGTCACCTTTCTACTCACCACATTTAATTTGTCCTTGAAAGGTATGGAGAGCATGTTGGAGTGTAATGTGTGCATGTCATAAGACTTACATGTTCATTTAATTGCATTGGGTTTTGTGTGTTGACTTATTTAGTTGGAATGGAGGGATGATGAAGTGGTATCCTACATGGATCCACCTCATCGTCATCATATCCTCTTCCATTTATTGGATGAATTTGAAATATTTTCAGTTACTTGTCTTATTTTCTTCTCTTGCACTTTTGGAATAGGGAGATATTTCGAGTTGCATTTTGGATTGTTCTTGGTTTGAAGGTGTTGAAAGCTTGTTGGAGTGAATATTTTTGGAATATTAATGGAGAGGTAGGATCTCCACTTTTTTATTTCTTTATTTAGGAGAATGGATTTAAAAATTGGGTTTTTATGAGTAATTGCATGAGTGTTGTGAGTGTGATGTATTGGGGTTAGGTAACTTCCCTTATGGAGGGTGTGGGAGATGGAAGTATGGGAAAATTAGGGAGAGAAAAAGGAGTTGTGAGGCATGAAGTTTGGAGGGAGTGTTATTAGGAGTTCCACCTATGGGGAGTAAAAAGGAAAACATGGACATATTTTTGCATATTTGCAAGGGGAGAGATAAGGATGTATTTGAATGTTTGGTACTATGCACATGGAGGATTTTGGGTGGAACTCCTACTTCAATTCGGAGGAAAAAGGAGGTTATTCCCATATTCCTTTCTCATTTTGGCTTTATTTCAAGCCTATGTGTTGTTGAGTAAAGTTGAAAATATTGTTGAGTTTGTTTATTTGAATGTGTTATATATTATGGAATGCACGTTTTGTGGAAGCCATTTTTGAAAGTTGTTAAAGTTGAGTTACACATATAATTTGTCTTTAGTTGGAGCCCTGGTACCAATAAGGAGGATTTCTTATCCTTTTATTGGATTATATGTTGGGTGCAAAGTGTGTCTTATACCCCTTTCTTTGCGATGTGATGTCCAAAATTGAAGAGATGAAGGAATGCAATATTGAAGCTATGAAGTTGGGTGATGTTGTTGAAATGAAGAATTATTTATTGAACCCTTGGAAGAACCTCTATGTTATAAATTTGGTCATATTGTTCCCACTTAGAGTGGAAGGTTGTAATTATTGTATTTTAAAATCATGTTATTGTAAATTTCATTTATCAAGTTGGAAATGTTGTAGAGGAAGGAAGGAAGCTTAAGTTGTATATTTGTTAGAAATGAAACTCTCATTGTAAGGGAATGAACTAAGATTCTTGTATTATAAAATAATGTTCTTGAAATTTCCATTTATCAATTTTGTATGGTATAGTTGGAAAGGGAAATCTTAAAGTTGTATTTGTTGAAAAGGGACTTACATTTTACCTTCTTATAAGTTGTGTGATTAAATGGGAAGTTAGAAATGTTTGAAATTATGTATGAATTATATATATATATATATATATATATATATATATATATATATATATATATATATAATGAATGCTTTCTTGTATTCACTTGTGTAGAAACATACTTAAAATATTTATAAACAAAAGTTTCTAGTTTCAATTATACTCTCAAAGATGAATAGATTTAGATTTAAAACTACCTTGCGCTTTTATCTTATTATACAAACAAACTTGAATGGATTATTTAAAATAAGGCAAAACAAGACATACCATCATAATTATATATATCTATATAAATTTATATGTTTATATATATTATAATCATATTTATATTTTAAATAAAATCATTATGTGATATTGATATATATATATATATATACTATACGATATAATATATATATATATATTAACAAATAAACTTTAGTATTTATAAATCCCATACTTAGCCAAAGGATTTTTATCAATTAAAAGTTTGCGTATATATAAAAAAAGAGAATTTCATATATAGCCAAATGGCTATATTATACCAAAGTTTAAATATATATTTTTAAAAAAGTAAATAAAATTACATGTCTACTTAAAAGGGGTGGGCGGTGGATATTGTTTGAGCCTTATGGCCTTTGTAAATTATATTAAACAAAATATAAGTGGGGTGGGAGGCAAGTGGCCCCACACCAAACATTATAATAAATAACGGATGGGTTGGAGGCGGTGTCCCCACTCCACATAATTAATAAAAACATTCATTTAAAAACTTGTGGCCATTATAATACCTATAACAACGGCCAATATTGTGAAGCACAACCATATTCAGATACTTCGAACCTTATTTCCGGGGATATATATATTTTCATGCAAATGTGCAGCAAGGAAATTGGAAGTTTCCAAGCATGAAAAATATACCCCTGTGCTGAAATTTTCATGTTTTATCATTCCTAGACACCCCCAGTTAAATCCACAGTCTATATGACCTCCAAGATAATCTTATATCATCCCCATATGTGATTTATAAAATTCAATTCATTCCCCCTAGGTGATTTTAGGAATCCATCGAAATATGCTATCTTTTGGTAGTATTGGGAAGGGATATCACTAGCCTTCCCAGGACTTGATCAACGCTCCTAGAGTGGAATTGGAGGAAAAATTCAACTTGAGGTGAATTTAAGACCCTATAACATCATGGAAATCATTTTGGAAGGTTTAGGGAAGTTTTGAAATACTTGGAACAGTCTGACTAAAAATCGGGGTTCACAAGCATAGGTAGTACACATGCCTAAAATAGTTGTTGGGATTCGGATGAAGATTCTGTGAGCTCTAGATGGATTTAGAAGTAAAAAAATCTTCGAAAAGAGGATTAAAATACCTACATTATGGAGAAATAATTTTTTTCACAACATCTTGGCCCATAGGATTTTCAATAAGTTTATTTCAAGCAAAATTGGAAACTCAAATCACGAATCTAATTTTTAAGAGATCGATGGATGAATAAATACATCTCCCCACCATGGGATTCAATATTTTTTATAGTCAAGATAATATAAAATTTCATAAATAAATTCAAACAAGAGATCAAGTTATAATCATTCCAAATTACCCTCTCAAAGGTAGGTAAGGTGAGTCATTTTTCGGGAGGACAGTGTCGGCACCTGGGAGGTTGACGGGATTTCATGTCCCTAACATCCCCGAGGTATGGTACACTAACCATTGAAAATTTCACCCAGCCCCCATGTGACCTTTGGGACCCTCATGTGAGCTCCGGACTTGACTTTCAACACCCAAGTACATTTTGGAGCATCCATTCCTGTCGTAAGATCAAATGCCACGTGTCACCTCCGGGACCACCATGGAAACTGATGTCCCTAACGTCCCTAAGGTTAGGGACATCAGACATGGAAAAATGTGCTCAATCCCTGTGGAGATTCTTTTGGTCACTCACGTGACCGACTTTCATCCCCAATGCTTTAAAGTAACTTTTTTCACCTTCATTCCCTGTCGTCGGATCACCGCCACGTGTCACCATATTGCTCACCATGGAATTTGATGTCCCTCACATCCCTAAGGTCAAGGAAATCAAGAAAAAAAATGTGCACCCAACCTTAACTAAATTAAAAAAATAAATTTGATATTAGTTATTCTCGTTGCTTCTTGTTGTTTCTTGTTCCTTCTCACTGCGAGAAGAAAAGTTACAGAGAACACCTCACTCCACAATTTCCAAAACTTGAACTAGATCCATTACAACACATTATCCTTCACTCCATGGTGGAACATAGGTAAAAAAAGTAATATTTATCAAATCATGAAGAAATAACAAATAACAGAGGAAAAGAAGTCTGAAAAATCCATTGCCATAAAACTAAGAATCGAACATATCTTGCAAACCATTGCATGATTGACAAACCATTTTTGATGAGTTATTCTCACTTGAAGGCCCTTAAAAAATCTTATTAAAACCTTTAATTTGTAGAAAGGAACATTCACAATGAAGAAATCTCATTTTGGCTCAATGAAGGAAAATTTTTAATTTCCTATTAAACCGTTTGTCGGATTGAAGAGAAATTTCTCTTGAAGCATAAGAACCAAAAACCTATCACAATGGAATCAATCTTTTCATGAACAGAGAAAAAAATAAGACCTGAAATTTTCAAGCTCCATTAATGGCCGCCATGACATAGTAATGGAAAAAGCCAGTGAGCTACCTCTCCACTTCTTAGGGTTCTAGTGGGTGAAATCATACAAAAATTGGAGGGCAGTCGCTGAAAAAAATAGTTTCACGTGAACTATTTTTGGGTCATGAAGTCCCCTGTTTTTAGGGATATGGAGGGATGTGTTATTTATCAGCATTCTATCCTCTTAAAAGAAATTCTCAAATTCCAAAATATCCGGTAGGCAAAATCATCGAAATTAAGAGGGAAGGATCTCAAAAAAATCTAGTACTTTCTCTCAAACTAGTTTTTACACGGTGAAGTCCCTAATTTATAGGGATACGAGAGGGATATGTTTTTTGTCGAGTATTCTACCCCCGCTGATGAAAATATCATTTTACCACATTTTTAAATGAAGGAATTACTCAAAATTTGGAGCGTGGAACCCTTGAATAAAACCTAGAATTTCAATACCCATTTTGTCACAATTTGACATTCGTGGCGCACTTAATAAAAATAGCATGTATCCCTACATAGGGTATGTTACTTAGGTAAGACACCATTTGAATAGGATATGAAGAAGGAGGTAAACATATAGGGAGAAGCGCAGTAAGGTCATCAAAAATGTCATCTCCATCTGCAATTCACACTTACTAAAAATAGTAAGTTACACTCAAAGACTAGTTTTGGCACAATGGGTTGTCTGAGGATAATCATTCATGGGGAAATAATTGTTTAGAATCATTCTAATCATCTTTCACAGGGCATTTGAGATCCATCATAGTTCATTCTACTAGGTGAGCACTCATAAGCTAATTGGAAGGAGTTTCACAAGTTGTGCAAGGAATTCGAAGATTTAGAGTTTGAATGTATTTGGTGCTTTCCATCAACGAGGATTAATGGACCACATAAGGAGTGACATCTCATCTTCTTATTCTATCTCTCTTTCTCTCTCTTCTCAAATGTTTTAATTTTGTGTTGGGGTTGCATTTTTTCATGTCTTAATGTTCATAATGTTATAAGTCACCTTTATGTTATAAAAAGGGACTTAAAAGTTTCATAGGAAGTTGAAAATTTTTAAGTTGCGGGAGGAAATATGAAAAGTGATTGGGGGGTAGATGATAAGTCACATCTCATTCTGTAAATTGTAACGCCATTCCCATTTTAAGGGTTTGGTAATTGATCTTGTAAACTCAAGAGTGCGTTGTACCTAGAGCAAGCAAAGGAGATAGCCATTTTTCTTCTACTTTCCTCCACTCTCAAATTTCTTCCATTCTCACACTATGTACAACTTCTATTTAAGAATCAATACAAGAAGGAGTTTCTATCTTTCTTTGACCGAGTTATTTCATGATACTTTGTGTTCACCAAACACTATTTGGTCTTATTGACATTCGTAGGGTTGTTTCCTTTTAATTCAATGAATGTGGTGAAGTTTCTAACTAGTGTGTGTTCATGGATTTGATTTCTACTTGCAACATTAGTTCTCCTACCTCAATTATCACTCCCTTTCCCAATTTCAGACAAATTCTTCCCTAACAAGAGATTTCTAGCTTTTACGCAGGGGTAACTAGAGTGCCCCTATTAGATCCCCTGGTCAAATAGCCACCACAAAAATCCATGTTTTCTCATGCATGCATATACGGCGGTTTCACCGGTTAAGTAGAGGGACTTATATTCCTATAGCATTAGAAAGAAATCCTCAAGTTTGTCCACCCAACAAATTTTCTTGTCAATAGTTTTTTTGCCTACTGTGGGGCAGACTTAGCAGCATCTGCACTCAAAATATGACTACAAGGTCTCAAAATTTAAAAAAAAACAAATATTGAATAGAGGAATAGGAACTGGCCTTCATCCGGAGAGCTTTTCTGATTTCGCAAGGTCCCACACTTAGGAAAAGCTCCATGTTATGCAATCACACTGAGAGTCTCAACCCATCGAGCTGTAGACACTCAGGGGTGCTGTGATTCACCATGAACACTTACTCCCAATCCCAAGATATTCTCATACATTCCTATATCTATGAGTTGTGCATGACAACTAAATGAGCACACTCACATATTAGTTAAATATTAAATAGTACTAATATTTAAACCATATGTTCACACTATGAACACTAATTTCCTAACATTCAACCCCTTAGTGTGAAAATTGGTGATTTCTATCTAGTACTGCTCATGTTCTATAATACGATGGTTTTCAAAGAGTACCATCAACTCCAATAAGTTTTCTAGCAAAACCATTAACCACTCTGTATGTGATTTTCTAAGAGATTCACAAACTCTTAGATTGGTTTTCTAGTGGAACACCAACTACTTTCATAGTTGCGTACACATTTCCTCATTCACAATTTACAAAAGAGAACAAAATATAGGAAAATATGTTCCTAACTATGAATAGGAATTATCCATCTATTCTTTATTTACTACCACACATGTTGAAATTAAATACACCGAACACAACTAAAAAAACATGGCCACCGAAGAAATATTGTGGCCTCATCGATGGTGTCTAACAAGAGGTCACTAAAACAACCCCTTTCTCTATTGCCTCCAGCCTCTAAGGTAATGCTACTTAGTTAGCAAATGTAGCTTTTAGGCTCATTACACATTTTTTTTGGGTGTCGGATTCAACCGATAATGCACCCCCTAACTATGGACGTCACGTGCAAGTGAAAATGCATCCAAATAAAAAATTACATAAATGTATTATGCACCACTTTTGTTTTTTACGTCTATGTTTTTATTTCAAATTTTCTTTTAAAATAGAAACTGTGTTTTTGTAAAATTTCTACAGAAGTTTTCCAGATATAAACTAAACAAACTCAATAAATTTCAGAATATTTTGAATCTGGGTTTTTTAGACACATTCAATCTACCAAAGAATTTTTTTAAATACAAAATTATGTTACTCAACTTACACAAAATTGCACGCATAGATACAAGACAAATCTGAAGCTGATGTAAATTGAAATATTGTTCGTCTTGTTCTTATCTTTCTAGAAAAAAATGAGACATCAATCGGATGTCATATGAGTAAACTACATTCTTTTTACTATGATGTTTCTACTGGAAATTTCATTATAGGATTCCTTCAACCATCTTCTTCTTCTTCTTCTACACTTGCAACAAGAAACCCGCTCGATATAAGATGATATTAAATCTCTAGATTTGCATAAAAAAATTAAACAATTATTAATTGAAATCAAGACATGAAATGAAAACCACATAAGATAGAGACCAAATATAAATAGAATGGAGCAATTTCTATTGAATTTTAGAGGGCATTTTATACAATTGCTTGCTCCTAAAATCATGGAGTCAAGTTTTATCTTTTTATCCCCAAATCTCTCCTTTATTCCCTATTCTTACTCCTAATCCCAAGATATTCTCATACATTCCTATATCTATGAGTTGTGCATAACAACTAATTGTGCACACTCACATATCATTTAAATATTAGATAATACTAATATTTAAGCCATATCTTCACACTATGAACACTAATTTCCTAACATGAAGTCACTAATTTTTAAGGATATAGAGGGTTGTGTTCTTTTTAGTATTCTACCCCCCGCTGATGAAAATATCATTTTCCCACATGTTCAAATGAAGGAATTACTCAAAATTCAGAGCATGGAACACTGGAATAAAACCCATAATTTGAAGACCCATTTTGTTGCAATTTTACATTCATGGTGCACTTATTAAAGATAACATGTCTCCCGCATAAGATTCTCACACTTTAGGTATGACACCATTTGAATAGGATATGAAGAAGGCAGCAAAAAAAAAGGGAGAATCACAGAAAGGTCATCTCGACTCGTAAGTCACACTTACTAACAATAGCAAGTTACACTCAAAGAGTAGCTTTGGCACAAGTGGGTCGTACAAGGATAATCAATTAGGGGAACATTATTGTTAAGGATAATTCTAATCATCTTTCACAGAGAATTCAAGATCCATCTTAGTTCATTCAACTTGGTGAGTTTTTGTGAGCTTATTGGAAGGAGTTTCACAGTGTGCAAGGAGTTTTAAGATTCATGGTTTCACTATATTTGGTGTTGTCCATCAACAAGGATCAAAATAATTCATCAGGAATGATTTCTCCTCTTCTTCTTTTCTCTCTCTCTTTCTCTCTTCTCTTTCCCCCAAATTTCTCTCTCTTCTTAAATGTTCTAATTTTGCGTTGGGGTTGCACTTTTTCATATGTTTTAATGTTCATAATGTAATAAGTCACCTTTATGTTATAAAAATGGACTTAAAAGTTTCCTCATAAGTTGAAAAGTTTTAAGTTGTGTGAGGACATATGAAAATCCATTGGGGGGTAGACGATAAGTCACCTCTCATTCTATAAATTGTAACACCATTCCCATTTCAAGGGGTTTGTGACTGATTTTGTAAACTCAAGAGTTCATTGTACCTAGAGAAAGAAAAGGAGAACCATTTTTCTTCTAATTTCCTCCACTCTCAAATTTCTTCCCTTATCATACTATGTACAACTTTTGTTTAAGCATTAATACAAGAAGAAGGAGTTTCTAGCTTTCTTTTACCAAGGGATTTCATGATACTTTGTGTGCATCAAATTCTATTTGGTCTTGTTGACATTGTAAGGTTGTTTCCTCTTCATTTAATGCATGTGGTGAAGTTTCTAACTAGTGTGTGTGCAGGAATCTAATTTTTACTTGCAACATTAGTTCTCCTACCTCAATTATCACTCCCTTTCCCACTTTCAGACAAATTCTTCCCTAAAAATAGATTGCTAGATTTTCCACAGGTTCAATGGAGTGCCCTGTTGGATCCTTGGTCAAAAGGCCCATAAAAATCCATGTTTCTTGTGCATGCATATACAAAAGCTTCACCGGTTAAGTAGAGTGACTTAGATTCTCGAGCATTGGCAAGAAATCCGCAAGTTTGTCCACCCGACAAATTTTCTCACAAACAATATATACACATATATTTAAAATATAAATATAACCTTTATATCCATCCCTAACGGAGTATAGACAAGGTTTATTTGTTCAAACCTACAAATATTTTTCATATAAAATAAAATAAACAAAAATTAATTGGGAAAAATAATATCCGTAAAGAGAAACGGGAGATCTCTCATTGTAACACAAAAATAATAGAAGATATGTTTAAGTTGAGAAAACCTCCATAGCTCTTCAATGGCTTCCATGGCTCCTTGCAAAACTTCATAGTTTTCTTCCTAATGTGCAATGTGGTAATGAAAATGAAGTTAGGGAAAATGAGAATAAAAAAAACTCATAAGGAAATTTAGGGCAATCTAGATCCAATGGCTCAAATAGATCAAATCTGATGGTTGAAAATAAACCCTACATCTCTCAAATAAAAATAGTAAGGGTAATTTTTGTAATGGGGCCACTTAGTGGCTAGGAAAAGTTGTTAAACTTAGTTGGTAGGAAATAAATTAAACATTTTTCTTGGAAATTATGTAATGAATTAAAGAGGTTTTTAAATAAACATTGTTAAGGGTATAATTTTATAACCTAATGGGATATGACTATTAAATATTTGTAAAATACCCTAATTAAGTAAATGATCTTAATGGGATACTTTTAACCCGTAAATTATTTCCAGGAAATTCATTAACAATATTTTATTATTAATTTAATTCGACTTCGCAAGATTATATAAAAATATTTAATCTAGAAAATTAAATAAATTGTGAATGTGTGTGTGTTTGTTGTGTTTCTTAATGTATGCTTAGGTTTGTATGGAAAATGTTTTATATGCATCGATTCCCATGACTTATTGATATGGCCTTGAAGGAAAAATGATGTTATTATTTGTGGTTAAGAAAATTATATCATTTTACACCAAAAGGGGATAGGGGACCAACCTCGGAAGAATGTTGGGTGTTTTTGTAGCGCGTTAAAATTTGGAAACTTGTGTCTAATGTATATGTTTTGGTTAGTGCATGCTTATTTAAGAGGTTTCCCATGGGGGGTGACCTTACATGTGTGGCCATGGGGTGTAATGTTTTCCTTTCTTTTATTTTTTGTATCTTATTTTTTTGTGCATGTATTTAATCGATTGGAAAATCTAGTTACTTTATTAGCACTTGTTAATGTTTTTTAATTAGCTAGTTTAATAAAAATTATAAATTAAAAGGAAGATGTGACATTGGGTAACTAAGAGGGTAGATGGTCCTTGAATTTTTCTTGATGTGGAACGGATTAAATTACATTTTTGTTGAGTGTACTCTTCTTTTATTCCCAAACATGAATTTTTCCTTGTAGGCCAAGTTTTGAGACTTGTGGGACAAGTTAACCTTGTCCCTTACATATCAAAATATTCTACCAACCATACATATTAATGGAGAGGTAGGATGAATTTGAAGGATTTTGGGTTACTTGTATTATTTTCATCTCTTGCAGCTTTTGAATTGTGAGATTTTGGAGTTATATTTTGGATTGTGCTTGGTTTGAAGGTTTTGAAATCTTGTTGGATTTAATTTTTTTAATATTAATGGAGAGGTAGGATCTCCACTTTTTTATTTCTTTATTTATGAGGATGGATGTTATTTCATTTTTGTTGCGGTGTGATGTATTGGGGTTAGGTAATTTTCCTTAAAAAGGGTGTCAGAGATAAAATTATGGGACCATTAGGGAGGGAAAAGGGAGTTGTGAGGAATGCATTTTGGAGGGAGTGTGATTAGTAGTTCCACGTCTGGGGAGTGAAAATGAAAACATGGACATATTTTTGCATATTTGCAAGGGGAGAGATAAGGATGTATTTGAATTTTTGTCTTTGTGTACATGTAGAATTTTGGGTGGAACTATTATCGAATTTTTCCCCAAGAAAAATTGATCAAACATGTACTCACACAAGAGAAAATTGAAGGGTCCATTGAGTCATGCAAGACAACATTTCAAAGATAAAAACCAGGTTACGGGTAGGCTCGGAAATGACAATGAAAGGTGGGAAATGAATGGCCAACATAAATGTTGTAGAAGACCAAAAGCAAGTGCAAAAATGAGAACGTTAACTCGGTAAGTCAAATTCAATCCTAGAATGATTCAACTCGAAGCAAAGCAACG
Organism: Taxus wallichiana var. yunnanensis; assembly: GCA_018340775.1. Lineage (NCBI taxonomy): Eukaryota > Viridiplantae > Streptophyta > Pinopsida > Cupressales > Taxaceae > Taxus > Taxus wallichiana. The sequence goes on from CM031236.1 coordinate 163,259,637, forward strand.
GACTCGTAGAAGGTGCCACGTGTTAGCTCGGCACAATTCCAAAAGGTGAAACAGAAAGAAAAAAGAACTGCATAAGGTGCCATGTGTTAGCTCATCACACCTTCAAAAGGCGTGACAAAAGTAGAGACCCTAGGGATGTGCTTTCCCCATGTGGATCTCAATACATATAGTGGATAGTTTACGGACTCCAAACCCAAGGCACTATTCACTTGAGGTCCGAATCAGATAAGTATAAAAAAGGTCGGTAGAAGCCTCCATGTGTTACTTTGGCACACTTTTGGTATGACGCTTAAAATAAAGATCCTCAAACAAGCACAGCTCACCACGTGGTCGAGCCCAATAAAGTTGCACCAACCTGTCGAAATGTGTATAAGAGCTAGATGAAGCCTCCATGTGCCTCATCGGCATAACTCCAAAGGTAAAATCCAAAGGCATTCCCAAATGAGTGCAGGCCCTCCATGTGGTCAAAGCCCAATAAAGTTACATAGGCCGTTGAATAGTCTAAGAGCTAGTGGAATCCTCCATGTATCCTCCATGTGCCTCATCACCGAAACTCCAAAGGTAAAATCTAAAGGTAGTACCCAAATGAGTGCAGGCCCTCCATATGGCTAGGGTCCAACATAGTTTCTCCTAAATAGAAGGGACTTAGCCAAAACACAAAGAAAGCATAAAAGGCTCACAGATGGTTCCAAGTGTTGGCACATCACATTCCAAGGACCCTAAAAGGTAGAAAAATCTTAAGAATGCACGAGAATTTCACGAGAATTTTTTCACGGATAGACTCTAAACCCAAAGCAGCTTTTGCAAAAGATTTGTTGGAGGTCAATTCAATGAAAGATGAATCATGAAGCCCAAAAAGAAATGTAAATACAGTCTACCATTTTTGAGGCTATCATGCTTCTATCCTGCCACCATAATGAGATATTGGCTTCCTTTCTTGCCTAAGAAGGAAAATTAATGGAGGTGAATCGTTGGTGAATCTCATAATTTTGTTTAAGAAGACCCCTATGAAAAATTACTTTCGAATCGTTGGTGAATCTCATAAATCGAATTTCGAATCGTTGGTGAATTTTTGAAAAAATGTTTCGTGGCAAAGGTGATTTCACAAAGCATTGTTCCCTCATTTTTTCACAATTTTGGCCGAGTAGGTTGGATAAGGGTTGGATGGGTAGATTGGATGGGTGGGTTAGATGGGTGGATTGGACGGGTGGGTTGGATGGGTGGGTGGGTTGGACGAGTGGGGTTGGACGGGTGGGTTGGACGAGTGGGGGTTGGACGGGAAGGGGTTGGACAGAAGGGGTAAAGTGGACAATGGTTGGATGGGTGGGTTGGATGGATAGGAGTTGGATGGGGTGGGGGTTGGACGGGAAGGGGATAGATGGGCAATGGTTGGCCAGGTGGGTTAGATGTGTGAGGAGTTAGACGGACAAGGGTTGGATGTGGTGGGTTAGACAAATGAGGGTTGGCAAATGGCTAAGGGTTAGGCGAGTGAGTTAGATGAACGAGGGGTTAGATGACGTGGGTTAAGAGTTATTACCAATGTATTTAATGTTCATTAATGATACCCCTAAGCCCTATAAATACCATTTCAAGGTTCATTTTTTCACTTTTATCTCAGTAAATTTCTAGTGCTCTAAGCTCTCTAATTTTAAAGAAAATTTTACTTCTCCCTAATTTCAGCAATGACCATTACCACATCTATTCCTACACCCAAATTTCAATACAAAAACATAATGTTCCCATATATTTTATCTCTACTAAAAACAAAAGATGCTCCAAAGGATTGGCTGGAAAATCAATTTTTTTGGGATTACGAACATGCCCCAATTCGACACTCATACACTCAGTCCTTGATTACCTACTTGCCTCTTACAACAAAAATTATGGAAAATTTTCCATTCTTGTCATGCATCTGAAACGTCATCAAATTTCTTTTTCTATTGAACCCAAGGACGTGCATCAGTTAACAAGTTTACCTTTCAAAAATAAGCCGCATGTTACTACAAAGGTTGTCCTTACAGATGAAGACAAAAAGTTTTTGGAGTCTCATTACAATGTACAGGTTGATGGTAAGTTTATTATTTTCAAATGATTTTTTTCTTAACATTACTCGACCACACAAAGGATGTAACATTTCCTTTTTGTAATTGCAGCTCTTCTTAATCGTTCATCAAGAGGCCTTATTCTACAAGGTATAACAAACAAATTACTTATTAGCGGTTCCTTCACTTTTTAGGCCGAGGATTGTATTACGGGGCATATGTGTAGACATTCCCTATTAGGCGTTTAGTATTTATTACGAGACACTAAGGAGTCAATGATTCGATTAGTGTAGTTTTTTTTTCCAACGAGAATAAAATAAGATATCTCCCATGCCCGCAAAGCCAATCAAACTGATAAATCAAGGATTGTATTTTCTTGTTGTAATTTTATTCTTGCTTTCTATAATGAATTGTAATACAAATTGATGCAAAGATATCGGTTCCTATAGAAATCAATGATAAGATGATTGGTCTTAGTCTCGAAGAACAATAGGTAACAATTACTTTTACTGTTTACTTGTTATAACGATTTCAATTTGAATATTTTAAATAAAATAATAATTGTATGATTTTATTTTGCAGAGAAAAATTATAGCTGCAGCATCTCATAAGGAGGAAATTGCTAGAGGTAAAGCCCCTCCAGAGGTCTCTGCTGATTCTGACATGGATTCAAGCAGAATCAACACCAATAAGACCTCGTCAAAAGTGACCTAGGGGTCGATATGCACAACATGTTTACCATCACATTTAACTATAGGTATGAATAATGAAGTTATCTTTATATATAAATTACAAATTCAAACAATTACTATAGATTATGTATTCTAATATTTCTACTGATCTTTTCTACATGTATTGTATTCAGAAACTACTGAGATGGATGATGAAGATCAAACTCATTTTGGCTCTGGAGATCAAAATGTCATGATTGTGTCTCCTTCTATGTGAGGTATATTGTATGGTAGTTTGATTTGCATGTTTTGTTTCCTTACAATTTTTTAGCATTTACAAACCCCAACCATTATATTCTAACAATTTGTTGTTTGCTTGCTTCATGCAAGTAATATGGATTTAGGTCATTTTTGCTTGCAAGGAGGCCACCAATTCCTCCAACACGTTAAGTCCAAACACAAAGGAGGACTTGAGGAAAGAATATTAGGATTCCTGTTGAGTTAGTAGGAACAGGTCATCCTACTACAACCAAATTTCTTGGGCTATCACTAGGTGGTATTTTAAGTGTAACAACCACACAGATTGTCAGCAACATCACCCTTGATGAGGAGTATTTAGGCTTTGATAGTGGGGATGCAGCCAAGAGTAACTATTTTGACACCCATGACATGATTCAATCTACTCTGCCTCAACAACAAAATGTGCATGGAATACAGGGAAGTGACTCTCCTCCTCCCCCAAGGGTTGCTCCACAAATAGATGATGAAAAAACACATTTTATATTATAAAATATGATATCAAATAGCATGGGGGAAAAAAATCAAGAGGTTGTAATGTATGATGTGGATTTGGTGCGGTCTTGGGAAAGGAGAGAAAAAAATTGATAAAAGAAATAAATACTAGATACCATAATCATGCTCAAAGGCATTCATTGTTCACTTCCGTAAAGAGCCAACCAACATGGTAGGATGTTTTGCTAAACAAATCTCAATCAGGGACAATTTCATATAGTAATGATTACAATGATGAAATTATAGACATAATGCTAAACAGGTTGGAAAATCTCAATGTTGAAGCACAGGCTTACTACAACAAATGGTCTAAAGACAAGACTAATGTTTTAATAGCAAATGCATAAAAAGAGAAAGCTGTTGTGAGTGGGCATTTAATTTTACATGAAAAACTAAAAATTATCTGATATTATAACCACTACAATATATTTTTTCATATTATCTGATAGAATAAAAATTTAATATTTCTATTTTGCAGGAAAAATATGAAAATTTAAAGAAAGAAGCAGCTATTTTTGAAGCACATTTGAAGAATGCCCACAAAATCCTGAATTATTTTATACAGTTGAAGGAAAAACTCATTGTTATTAATAAACAAAATAATACATTGAGAAGGATAATAAAGGAGCATAATATGGATCTAGAAGTCTTACTGAAGGAAAAGAAAAATGTAGATGCAACCCTTTTGTCTGTAGGAGATGTACTGAGGGAGGAGTTGAATATATTGGAAAATATTAACACTGCGTAGTAGGAGATCTAAGGCATCAAGATTTATTCCTCCATCTCTTACACAGGAAAAAGAAAAGCCTTCACCTGCATCATAAAATTTGATAAGTTAGTAAAGTTCACCATGTGATAGGTGTGTTGTCACAATTCCGACACTGGCGTAAGAATTAAAAGATAGTGGCCAACCCTTTTTAGTTTTTATTATGTATGGAAGACGTAAGGAAAACTATGCTTTTGAATTATAGACGAAATGAGGATGACCTTGTAATGTGTCCCATTATGAAAGAACTTGTCCAAAAGCTTTGAGATTAACAACCCCTTTTTGAATTGTATTGGCCAACAATGCTTTATGAATTTTTAATTTTTCATAAAGTAATCCGCCACATGAGAAATCAATTTCATATGAACTTTGGAAGTTAGAATTGTATAATGTAACTATATATAAATACAAACTATGTTTCTTTTCTATTGTTTATGTAAATGTTGCTTAAATTTACACTATTTTGTTTCATTATGTTTCGAATTGTTACAGATGTAAAATAAATAAATTAACAGATATAAAAGATGAATGTGTTCTTATTTCAGTCTGAATTTGAAAACCAAACATAAAAAAACAAATGGCATAATTGAAACAAATAATGACATTGTTGCAATGACGAAGGATCAAATAATGACAAATATAATATTGCATTTATTGAAAGTTGTAATCACTGAATGAAGTACATAAGTAGTCTCAATAATGTATAGAAGAAATGAAATCTATGTGAATTTGAACAGTCTTGGAGAAACACTTTCATTTGTGTCTTGGAAATCAACTGCAACATGATTTGTGGATGTGTCTCGATCCCCTGGTCAAGAAGATTATTAATTGCTCCTCTTCTATCTACTAATGAATTCAACAATGTCATTTCTCTATCATAAGGAAAAGACTCAACTGAGTAACTTGATACATACAATCTGAGACAACTTTCTAGATTCCTATCCAATCTGTTTCAAACTTTTGACTTTAAAAAGGATAGTGCACTGAAAACCCTCTCATCTTCCACATAACCTAGAATCATTGTTTGATAGATCTCATACAACTTAATATACTCGCTCAAATATTCACTTAGAATACTACTAGAATAGATATCCTTCCAAATCCTTTTCATGGCACTATAATCCTGTGGTTTTTTAGAACTGAACTTGTCATATCATTGTATTAGAAAATTCTATTGACTATGAACTAAGTAGTTTTCTTTCCAAAATTCCTTCTACAGAAACTCCATTTATCTCTACAGTCTTACAGAAATGATCAGTAAGATCACCCATGTTTTTGAAAAATAAAGGACTGATAGATGTATAAGGTTTTTAGAAGAAAAATTCCAGAATCTAGCGAATTTACAACTCCCATTACTTCAGGTATTTTATCATTTTTGAATCTTTCCCGGATATATTTAGCTAACGTTTAAGAGATACTTCTCAATTTATTCCTAGTTTCGATTAATACTGCATCTTATAAATTTCGTGTCACTTTTACTTCTTCTATTTCTGAGTTAGCCATATCAATTATTTTTTGGTACATATGAAGTGGAATCTCTTTTCCATGTGCTATTATACACAGATGATCATTTATATTGTACTTTAAGAAGCACCTAGACTTTTTCAAATCTATCAATGCATTCCACTTTTCAAAAGCAACGCGCTGAAAACTCCCATCGAAATATATAAACTCTAGCAAATACGTCTTCGAGTCTTATAAAGTATGTAATGTAGAAAGGCCAATCTTCAGCATGCTTCATTAAAATATTAAGCTCCCTCAACATGGGAAAAATACCACAAAGTGTGAGTAAAGTTTCTATGTCAATTAGATGACACAATCTATCTTTAGCTTTATCTACATCCCTGCGGTATTTAAACATAAACCCTGTCTGTGAAGTATATTCATCATATATTCTACAAGCAAGTTTGTACATAGATATCCATCTAGTATCTACATATTTGAGATTGTTTTCCTCTATTAGTCCAATAGATTTTTTTTGAAATTCTAAAAATCTCTTAGATGCAATAATAATAGGCATGTAGATCACGTATAAATTCCTACACTTTAGCTACATTTTCAAATTTGATCATAATTTTTTTGGCGAGATTCATTCTGTGAGTCATGCAGTGGACAACAACCATATATAGAGAAATAGTTATCTGAAGTCTAACACACAGACCATTTCTAGCTCCCTGCATTACAGTTGCACCATCGGTTCCGACACAAACTAATTTTTTTGCAATGGAAAAGTCATCCATTCCGGTGATATCCTTCAGATTTGATACCACCAATTTATAAATATTCTCAGAATTGTAATTCTCTGTCATTTTATGAATTTCCAAGAGGTGTGGAGTCCTTGTTTCATTAGTAAATGTGTAAACATGAATACATATCCATGAAGTATTATCGACTGTGGTAACCTCATCTAAAGAAAGGGAAATATACTTTTCCTTTTGAACACATAGTTTCAGATCCTCCTTCTCTACCAGAGATAGACATTTTACAATCTCCAGCTGCTGGTATCTGACCAATGAGATTGAGGAACATTCTTTAAACCAATAACTTGATACAACATTCTATTTTCTCTAAAATCTGACATCGGTCTTCCCCTTTTCATTATATGAAATATAGTTACAAATTGAATACCCTTTGCTTGCATTTTGCCTCCATAGCTTTACTCAATTTTTCTACTATGGTCCCACCTTTTTCATTTACATATTTGATACATTTTTGTTCCTTTTCGTACTCTTCTACGTATTTGACATGTAGACAATCTTTTGCATCTTTCCATTTATGTGTTCTGACTATGCTGCCATCCTTGAGCTTTTGGGAAATGTATATTTTCCCATAGTGTTTTTCAATTGTGTCTAGTTTGAGTTACATCATGTGATCCTTCCCCTATTTCCAACCACATATTTTACATCGACATTGTGTTGGAACATCATTACAATTTTCAGTGTGCACAGGTTCAATAAAAGGATATTTTGCAGCCCATTCAAACTAGAATTTCCTTCCAATTGTCCAGTTTTCCATCTTTCTTCTAACATATTTTCTTTTTTTTCCTTGGGATTCAACTTCTGCATCTAGGCTATCACAGAGAAATATTTTGAATCTCATGTCTCCTCTTTCTGGAAATAGACCTTGGAGTAGAAGCTTCCTCTACTGGTGTATCCTAGGAGTTCGATGAATTTTCTTGTACTTCTATTTCATCAAGGGATGAAATGTTTTCCTCAACATATATTAGATCATCAATATCTATAAATTGATTATTCTGTGAAGGAATTTCTGAAAAGTCTACAATTTTTTTATAAAATTGTTACTTATATAGTATTAATTTTACCTATAGTTTAATTTTTATAGATGTCAAAGAGTTCCAAGAAAAAGTATCGTAAACATAATTATTAAATTATATAAGATAAAATAACCAATATTTTTAGCGAAGCGTAAACCGACTTCATTTTTGTGATTTTCCAAAATAGCCAATTAAAGTATTGGCATCTTGTTTTGAACTTCTGAATTTGTAATGTTCTAGCCATGATTTCTAGTATCCATGACTGTTTACTACATAGGGCCTTACGAGTGGCTCTTATGTTCCAAGGCTATGAGAATGGACGATAAAGGGTTGGATGGCTAAGGGTTGGATAGCTATAGGTTGGACGGTTTAGAGGTTGGACGTATAGGGGTTGAATGACTAGGGGTTGGACGGCTAGGGTTGGATAGCTAGGGGTTGGATGAAACAGGTTGGACGGAATAGAGTTGGATGTTTCAGATTGTAGAGTATGTCAGATCAAGGCTAGATGGCTCAGATTTGGATGCCTTACGGTTGGATGGCTCAGATTTTAGACTTCAGTGTTGGCAGCTCAAGATTTTCTTATGTTTACTTCAGTGATTATGTGCACGATATGATTCGATATGGTGGAAAATTACATTCATAACCTCTTATATATTCGTAAAATCTAGGTGAAAGGAATAGTATAAGGGACATGTTGGCCAATTTTTTTGGTGAATAAATCAGCTCTAAACAACATAATATTTGCCATTTCAAATTTCCATAATCCTCGATTTTCATGAGTTTACAAAAATTCAGCTCTAAAATTTTCCCTAGACCGTTTTACAGTAAAACCCATCATTGTTGCAGGTGAATTCAATGCTCTTTTTGGGTGGTTGAAGCATGACTCGAAATCTTCTCTCCTTTCTCTCTCATTCTTCCTATATATTGTAAGGATGGGAATTTTTCTAAAGTTTAGACATTTTTGTTTTGCACCCTCCCTTCTTCTCTTTTTGTAAGTGGATTTGTGGATCTCGAACCTCCCATTCAAACTGTAAATGCAATCTTGCCTCTTGGCCATTGTAATGGATTGTATCAAATATTTGGAGTAATAATATAAGTCTGTGGATGATTTCAACCCTCTCTTATGTTCATTGTATCTTCTTGATCTCTCATTGCAATCTTGGTTATTTGTGCATGATGGTTGTATTACATTTTGATGGTTTGTGTTTAATGGCAAAGCAAGTGTTCAACATTCCTTTGGTGCATCACCCTTGTTATTTTAGGTTTTATTTCTTACATCTCCTTAACCCTGTCTCCTTGGCAAGTTAGAGTAGGTTTTAGAGTAGATCCTCTATAATATGAATGTGTGTACCTGAACAGAGGAATAGGAACCGACCTTCATCTAGAGAGCTCTCCTGATTCACAAAGTCCCATAGTTTGGGAGAAGCTCCATGTTATGTAATCACATTAAGAGTCACAACCTAACAAGTTGCATACATTTAGAGGTGCTATGATTATGCATAAAAAGTTTTGGCACACCTGGTGGGACCAAGAGGTCATTCTACGAGCTTTGAAGGCATTTTCCAGAAGTTAAGACTTAGAAATTACAAGTTCTCCAATTTCAGACTTTTCACCCTCAAGCTGAACTTTGAAAGGGATTTTTACGTACTTAAAGTGCTCAAAATAGGTCCAAATTTCATCAGTAAATACATCGGGGATAATATTATAAAGGGTATTTTTAGTTTTGTGAAATTTTGATTTTCAAAATTTCATATTTTTTGAAATTTAGGTTTTGGGATTGTCATTCCAAAATCAATTTTCAACCTCCGAATATCAAATACATAGGTCCTTCAAGATTTTCATTTTTATTCTGTCAAGTTTGGTGTGTAACTTGTCAAAATATAGCCTTTAGAGGATATTTTCTCAACACATATGGCAACTCCAAAGGGATATAATTTAGCAAAGTGTAGAAGGTTGACCCAAGTACATGAGAAAATTTTTAACTAGGTCTGATACTTGAGAAGAGGGATTATTTTTCTAATTGCATTTGTCTCCCAAAAGAGCAAGAAGAGGAAGAAGAGCTCAAAGGTCTCCATCTCCACCAAACATAACTTTTTCAACACCTCCACTGGTAGGCCTTTCATTCAATCAACGAGAGTTCTCTCGACCAATCAAGATGGCACAACCCAATCCCTATGTCAACTTCACGGGAAGTAGCCCACTTGCCCTAAATGCTCAAAATCCAGTTCCAATTGTGGCATTGAAGAACATCCCATATTTCACTAGAGAGAACCAAACAACTCCGATTGACCACATCTAGGACATTGCAAATGTCTATGTAATTCATGAAATCAATGAAATGGATATTGCGGTCAAATTGTTGGCTTCATCTTTTAAAGGAAAATATTTGCAATGGTTTAGGATCCTAACAGTGGTCTATCCAAAATTGGGACCATTTGTGCATAGCCCTCCATAGTCAATTTGGGGAAAAGGGGATAATATGTCTTTATTGGAACAATTGACAACAATCAAGAGGGCTCCTAATGAACAGTTGACCAATTTCAACTTTAGATTCTAATGAACATGGGACATGATTCGATAGTTGTTAGACCAACTGCCGAAGGATCATTCCTTTACTTCTTGAAGGCTATAAAGTCAAATATTACAATGATGATCGAGTCAAAGGAGGCATAACTTTTTCTGTAGCATATGACATTGTTATCGAGCTGAAAAATACTTGATTCAAGTTGGTAAGCTAGCACCAAGGCCACCAATGCCTCTCTATCTAGACATGGGAGCTCCTACAACTAGTCAAATGCTAGAGTTAAATCCCATTCTAGCCCCTAGAAATCAAAGAAATAGTGAGGCTTCTACTTCTTCAAGCACTTCAAAAGAATTGCAGGAGGTTCTGAAATAGCTACAAAACCTAAGAAATGAGCTAGTGACTATCAAGAGACAGTAACGCTAAGAGTTCTAGGCCATATCAACCTCCAAATCAATATCAAGTTAGGCCCTCATATCAACAGAATAGACCACCAAATCAGGCCAGAAATCAAAAGCAGAACCAGGGACAACCTCAAGCTTCTAGGCCATTCGACTATATTATCCAAATGTGGCTTCAACATCAAGAGCCTTGGTTCCAACATAGAACAACATGGAACATGAGTATGACTGGTGTTACCCCTGAAATATACCTCACAATCAATCAACATGTTTTAATGGTGCACTAAACTAGGCCTTGATGGTATAGACCATTGGTGTGTCCCAAGAACCAAGTCAAGAAGGAAATCGATAGCACGAAAACTCCATAAGAGGCACCTCCAATAGAAACCACATTGGTCAATTGGCACACAAAATAATTTTGTGGAGTTAATCAACCTCCTTTTCGGGTGTAGCTGCTAACACACGATCAAAGAAGAAGAACATAGAGGAGGGAAAACTATCTAATCCAGGTTGTTTATTAGCCACTCCTACACAACAAGGAGTTAGTAGACCAAATGTAGCCCCGAATGTGCAAAATTAGCCTAAGGCACCCTTTACAACAACACATGTGCATGTTCAAGCACCAGAAAAGGTCACACCAAGTAAGGGGAAACAAAAGGATAATTCATTCCCTTCAACATTATTGATCAGATGAAGAAAACACATGTGAAAATTTCCATGTGGGAGTCACTGGAAATCCTAGGACAATGAGATTTGTTGCAAGCTGCAATGGCTAATTGGTCTACCTCAAATGGATCAAACCAAGGTCAGGAGAAATTTCTCACTAATGCAGTGCAACAGGGTGGTGGTCAACCAAGAAAAAATTTGAAGCCTCCACCATTCTATGTGTCATTGATTGTCTGGGAACCACTTGGTACATAACTACATGATCAATTCAGTGCAAGTAGCTCAATAATGCCTAAACAAATAGCAGATCAATTGGGTCTAAAGTATGAGCCAAAGTGCTAAAAGGAGTAGTGCAGTAGATGGAACAATAGTAGGAATTGTTGGGGTCATCAAGGGTTTAATCCTAACAGTATATGCCTATCCAAATGTCACAATCTTGTGAGATGTGTCTATAATTGACCTCCTACCACTCTTTACACTTGTGTTTGTTAAGATACTTCATTTCCAAACTTGGTGGATATCTATCAATAGATTGGTCACATATACTCTTCGGGACAAGGTATGGAGCCAAGGCAACCATCGGTCAGACCCAATTTCTAATTTCCACATTAAACCCCATGTGCTAAGTCCTATCAATGAAAATTGCTCAGCCTTTGACAAAGAGGAGTGTTCAAATAATCTAGAAAGCAGTATTAGGGTTGAGGGTATTCCAGATTTGAATCGGATGAATGGGAAAACAAAAGGCATGCATTTAACCCATTTAAGGAAATGGAAGAATTTAAACAGTGCATATTGTGTACACGAAGATAATTCACCCATTCCTAACATCATCAAGCTGGAAAATAAGGACGAGAATGAAGTATGGAAATTATATTTTGATGGTTCAAGAAGAAAACAAGGTTGGAGGAAATGCATTGTTATTTTCACCATAGAACATCAAGTATTATTCAGCATTTTGTTTCCAGTTTCCTAGTTCAAATAACACAGCTGAATATGAGGCCTTGATTCATGGACTTCATTGGGCTAGGAAAAGAGGCATAAAGTATTCGCAAGTATTTGGTGATAGCTAGATAATCATCAATTAAGTTAGAAGGCAACATAATGCAAAGAATGACCTAATCAAGAGCTACAAAAATAGGGTATGGGACCTAATTGAATACTTTGAAGCTTTCAACATTATGTCCATACCCAGGAAGAAGAATGAATCTGCAGATAGGCTTGTAGTAGTTGGAGCAACTTTTGATGTGGTGGATAGCATCAAAAAAGAAAAAATACAACCACATATCCATGTGATTGTAAGGCCATCACTTCCAAATAATAACACAAGCTCATAAATGTTTGAGAACGATCAATAGATTGTCAATTTCTTACAAGAAGAGGTTGAATTCTCAGCTACGAACCATGAAAACTTAGAGTAGTAGTACGGGGATCAAGTTGTGCATCTGCAGACCAACAAGCTTCCTAGGGGTTTAGTAACATTGGATTCTATCTTCAATCCTAATGACCATTTTCCTAAGGAGAAAGTTAACATACGAGTCAAGGAATAGGATTAAGAACCTATCTTAGTTGGGGAAGGAGAAGCAATCCAAATTGGTAAGGTGGCCATTAAGCAAGAGAGATATGAGCTCATACGACTTTTCCAAAAGTTTCTAGATGTCTTCCCTTGGAGTTATGAGGACCTGTGAGGGTTCAATCAGAAAGCTGGAACTACATACCATAGAACTTGATCCGGATGCTAAGCCCATCACTTAGAAGCAAATACTAGTCAACCCACACATTGAGCCTCTTATGAAGAAAGAGCTAAACAAGATGATAGAGGAAAGCATTATATTTCCAATCAAGAACTCGAGGTGGGTTGTGAAATTCATCCCAGTTATGATGAAGAATGGTGAAATAAGGTTGTGCGTGGACTTTTGAGACTTGAATAGGGCATCTCTCAAAGACCACTATCCACTTCCTTCAATGGAACAAATATTACAGGTAGTAGCTGGATTAGAAAGGTTCTCTCTCCTAGATGGATATTCAGGGTATAATCAGATAATGGTGAAAGAAGATGATCAGTTCAAAATGGATTTCACCACCAAGTGGGGCACCTATGCCTACAAAAAGATGTCATTTGGATTATCTAATGCTAAAGCCACTTTTCAAAGGATGATGGACATGGAATTCAGGGGGTTGATAAACAAAATAGTACTGATATATCTTGACGATATAATTGTGTTCTCTTAAAACGCGATAGATCACCTCTTTCATCTAAGATAGGTATTTTAAAGATGTAGGAGATTTGGGGTATTGTTGAATCCTAAAAATGTGTATTCTTGGCTCATGAAGTCAAGATCCTAGGCCATATTGTGTCAAGGGAAGGATTGACGATTGACCCGAAAGAGTTGAAGTAATCTGAGCATTACCATTGCCAAGTCATAAAAAGGATCTTCAAAGCTTTCTGAGAAGGGTCAATTTTGTTCGTAGGTTTGTGCCAAAATTTTCTACTCTTGTGAAACCAATAACAATAATGTTAAAGAAGAGTGTGGAATTTAGGTGGTAAGCCGAAGGAAAAGTGAGATTTGAAGCAATCAAAGAGGCTATATATCAAGCTCCAACTCTCTTCAATCCATACTTCTCCAAGGACTTCATGCTCTATGCCTTTGGTGGTGGAGAAATAATTTCTACAATCCTAGTGCAGTGAAACAAAGAAGGTTCGGAGCATCCAGTTGCCTTCTTCATTCAAGTTTTGGAGGAATATGAAACTAGGTACTCTTTCATCGAAAAACATGTTCTTGCAGTAATCAAAAGTTTGAATAAGGTCAAGACCTAGTTTCAAATAATAAGATCCGGCTTCGAGTTTCTCATGTGGGAGTCAAGAACTTATTTTTGAACAAATTTGTGAATGATAAACGTGTAGGATGGATCACTCGTGTCATAAAATATGACATTGAAATTAAGGTAACTAAGTTGGTCTGTGGAAAGGGACTATGTGAATAGTTAGCCTCGAGTAGATAGGTTGATACAAGTAATGAAAATTGGGTTGTTTTGGTACTAGAAGATAGTCAACAAGCGAGATGAATGATGATGTGCCCACTCCTTATTGGACTCAAACTATGATACCCTTCCTACAAATAGGCCTATGCCCTCCAGAAATGAGCAAAGCAAAGAGGAGATACTTCAGATTGCAAGTCATTCCATGTCTTTGTTGATTGTGTTTTGTTAAAAAGGAAAATCAATGGTGTTCTATTGAGATGCATTGGAACAAATCAAATTGAGAGATAGTTACAACAATTTCATGATAGAGAATTCGGAGGTCATTTTTCTCTGTGGGTAAGAGCTCTCAAGATAATGAAGGCGGATTATTATTGGCCCACAAGGTTTAGTGACTACTACACATGGATAAAAAGGTGCAAAAAATGTGCGTTCTTCACAGGTAAAGAAAAGTTAGCAGCACTTCCGTTGCACTCACTTTCAATTGACCAACCATTCATGTAATGGGGATTGGACTTAATTGGGGTCATCAATCCAAACTCAAGCCACTAAACCGACTATTTAACCAAATCGACTGAGGCGGTAGCACTCAAGGAGGCCAATGAGTCTAACATACTAGAATTCTATGAAGGAATATTGAATAGGTTTGGTGTACCGACCACTATCATATCAGATAATGCATTTGTGTTCCTAGGTTCCAAGATCACAGAATGGGTTGTCAAGAATGGAATCTACTTGAGAACCTCTTCAAACTATTGTCCAAAGGGTAATGGGTAGGTAGATTCCATGAACAAGAATTTGCTAAGAATCATCAGAAGGACTCTAGATCAAAATTAAAGGACATGGCATACAAAGCTAAAATCAGCATTATGCACTGATAGGATCACACCAAAGATGTCCATAGGTGATTCTCCCTACAAGTTATTCTATGGAAAAGAGGCAGTGTTTCCTAGATCATTAGAGCTACCCACATTGGAGCTCATGAAGCAATTGGAGTTATTTGATTTGGAACCAATGAAGGCTAGGTATGCCAAAATGATGGAATTATAATTAGCAGAGAACATGCACTTCAAACGATGGAGAAGGATCAAGGAGAAAGCAAGAGCAAGGACCTTTCGGGAAGGGGATCTAGTTCTAAAGTGTGATGCGATCGGGTAAAACCGGGGAAGGTACTCTAAGTTTGATGACATTTGGAGTGGCCCCTACATCGTCATAGGATGTAAAAGTATAAATTCCTTCTAATTGTCTACATCGGATGGATAAGAGATTTCAATTCTGTTTAACAGGATCTACCTTAAACATTGCTCATCGAAAGGGAAAGGTTTTACCCTTGTAAATATTAGCCTAGGATTTCAATTCCCTAAGTACGTATGCACATTGTCTTACTATAGTGTACGTTTCAATTTCCCTAAGTACTTCAGCATAGGTTTTGTTTCTCCAAGGTTGTATCATTTTACATTCAGTGTGCCTCCAAGTGAATGTGTGCCTACAGTCCATTTCCAGAAGTAGGTGAATGCTCTAGGTCAAGACAATTATTTACTCTCAGAAATTTCACCTTATAGATTTTCTTATGAAAATTGAGAGTGCAACCAATGGAGAAGGTTAAGGGCCAATAGGATGCAAGCAGTCAGAATCGAGGTTTTAGGAACAATATGATCCATAGGGATCTAGAAAAACACACCACTTCATCAGTTTCATCAGCACCAAGAAGAAGAAGAAGGAAAAATAAATAAATTGAGGAATACAGAGGTTCTGGAAGGAATTGCTGCTCTATATAGAGTAGTGGTTTTAGAACTGCCACCCTATAGGGCGGCGGTCCTGAAACCGCCGCCAAACCAGGTGGTGGTCTGTGACCGCCTTGATCACGCCGAGCTGGTGGCGGTCCTAGCACTTTTGAATAGAAAAGAAGAACAAAGCACGAATGGACATGAATTTGAAGTGCCCAGCCATGTCTCTTCACTTCCATGCCCCTTCACATCCTCCAGTGCATGGGAGGACATGGGAAGGCCTATAAATACATGGAAGGAGCAAGAGAATAGACATTTGAAGGAGAATCAAAATTTAATGAGAGCAGTGAGCAAGATCTTCAATGCTGGAATGGAATTGTAGGAGAAAGGTGTAGAAACAAAGCAAGCAAGTAATTGGAGAAAAGGTTTACACTATTGCTTCTTTTCATACTTTTTGTAATCTGTAATTGTGTATGTTAGACCAATAAAAGTGGGAAGAAAGAGTAGTTTCCCTTCCCGACTGGTTTTCCTCCTTGGAGGTTTCCAGGATAAAATTGTTGGTGTTAAAGTTTGAATTATTTCCTTCTCTACAATTTCCTTTCTATAGCACTAGATAATCAATCACGAATCTCTAAATTTAAATAAATTATGTCATTTTCCAAATTTGAAAGTAGAACAACATAGTTGTTTGATTCGTAGAGTTCCAAAGTAGAAGTTTATGGATCATTTTGGTTTTAGAGCTGATTATATATTTAGGGTTGTGGTGTTCAAATCTTTCCTATGATTTTTTATGATAGTGACAAGGTACAAAGGTGAAGAATTTTTACCTTGTGAGCCAGATATTTCTATGAAGAAGTGGAAACATAGAATTCGAGCTCAAACAGAGGAAGAGAACTTGGTCCGTAGAGTCAAGATGCTAGAGACCATGATGGATAGATTGCATAGAAAACAAGAAGAGATTTTAGATCTACAAAAGATGACTTTGGTTAAGCAAGATTCCATGGACTCGGTGGTTCGAGCACTATCCAAAAAAATTCGGTATCGGAAAGATCCACGAAGAGGAAGAATGGGAAGAGCATGAAGAGATGCCAATTGTAAGTGAGAAGGTAAAATCTACATATACACCATTTAAAGTTGAAACAAAAGTGGAAATAAAGAATTTTGAAGGACAAGTAGATGCATAATTACTGGATAAATGGATAAAATAGTCGAAGTCTATTTTAGTGTGCATAATGTCACTGAGGCACAAATTTTCACCTTTGCATGTCTCAAAATGGAAGGTCATGCTCTGGTTTGGTGGGAAACCCATCTAACCACTTGTGAGAAGAAGAAATGTCCTATTGTTAATACTTGGAAGGGTTTTAAAGAGTTTATTAGAGCTAAATTCTATCCTATTGGCCATAAGACTGACATGATGATTAAGTGGTAGTACTTTAGATAGGGTAGTGGTCAAAGCATGCAAGATTACACTACGGAATTTTGGAGACAAGCCATGTTGCTTAATATGGACTTGGAGGATGAGGACATTTTGACCAAGTATTTGGGAGGACTTCACACTCACCTTTAGAGGAAGGTAATCTCCACGAAGCCCAAGGATCTCAATGAAGCTTATGTACAAGCATACTACATTGATGACGAGAAGAAGCAAGGAGAAATAGAGCCAAAGGGAGACCAGTCAATAGAACAATAGGACAAAGAACATGGGAAGACAAGTAGCATAGGTAAATGGAAAGGTAAACATACCGCTACTGCTTTACATACTTGTAAATATCCTAAGAATTTCTGTAAATTTTTGATCTAAATGGACATACTGATGCCACATGTTGGAAGTTGCATCCAGAATCGTACCCAAAGCACCGAACCAAGGATTCCAAGAAATCCATGGAAACTGTGAAGATAGAAAGAGAGGTGGAGATTGAGGATGATTCCGATGTAGATGAAAGGCTAGGATGCATAGCCACTAACATGTACGTTGTAGAAGAAGAAGAAGAGACGAGTAAGCTATTTCAAATCAAAATCCAAATCAAGAAGACTAAGGTAAACACTTTAGTAGATTCGGTTCTCGGTCAAATTTGATTTCTGATGCAGTTGTAAAACAACTTTTTCTATAGACTTACACGCATCCACATCCATACCCACTAGGATGGGTGAAGAAGGGTGTAGAAATACAAATTACAAGAAAGTCTAAGTTTTAGTTTGGGATAAACACCCAATACATAGATGTATTAGAGGCTGATATTATTCCACTTGATGCATTTGAAGTTTTTTCTTGAAGTCCTTAATTGTATATCGGGGATGTTGTGTTCATAAGAGAGGAGAACAGTTCGGATGGGTCAAGGATGGAGTCGGTTTTAACATCCTGGGCACACCAAATAAAATCAAAGAAGGCTATGGTAAATTCCAACCAAGCACCAATACATATTCGAGACAAATCATCAGTTTTGTTAATTTCATTATAAGCAAAAAAATGGATGTGAGAGTGGATATTTCTGACCAAAGGATGGAGAATTTGGATAGCACTTGTTAGTTTTTGTAGAAGAAGATACCACAAGAACTACTCACTCAAGGAGCAGAACAAACTTCTCCTATGCACTCACCATATTTACTGTGAATTCTTGGACTTGACCATGGGGCAGCAAGAAGAAGAGGAGATACAAGGAATGGTGGTGACTATAGTAGAAATGTACTTAGAGAGGATTCAGCCAATCCATCTCAAGAGGAAGAGACAAGAAAGGACTAAACCACTACAGTATGGGACCTTCACCATACTTGAGCAGGTTGGAGAAGAAACCTTTGGGCCATACCTCATGTAGATGCACGCTATAGTGAGTTGTAAGAGCTCACATCCACTAATGCCAACTATGCATGAAAAATAAGGAAATATACAGGAGTTACCTTCCAAAGACGATTATACTAGAGGCATCTCAGAAGAGGATGTAGCATTGGAAACCAGATATTAACAGGAGTCTTGATAGGTTAGATGAGAGAAGACTCCAAGGAAGACCCAGTGGTACTTGAATGAGAACGAGAGGAAGTTGACTCCTCTACCACTCCACCACTAAGTTTTTGTGGGACGAAAATCCTCCTAAATATGGGAGGTACGATCTATAGGGATCAAGAAAACCACACCAATTCATCGGTTTCATCAGCACAAAGAATAAGAAGGAAGAATAAATAAATGGAGGAATATAGAGGTTTGGAAGGAACCGTCACTCTATGTAGAGCGGTGGTCCCGAAACTAACACCCAACTAGGGTGGTGGTCATCCACCGATCTACTCGGGCGGCGGTCTTGGCACTTTTGAATAGAAAAGAAGAAAAAATCATGAATGGACGCGAATTTGAAGCGCCTAGCCATGTCTCTTCACTTCCATGCTCCTTCACATCCTCCAATGCATGGGAGGACATGGGAAGGCCTATAAATACATGGAAGGAGTAAGAGAATAGAAATTCAAAGGCAAATCAAAATTTAATGAGAGAAGTGACCAAGATCTTCAGCGCTGGAATGGAATTATAGGAGCAAGGTGTAGAAATAAAGCAATAAAGTAATTGGAGAGAAGGTTTACATTGTTGCTTCTTTCAGTAATTATGTAATCTGTAATTATTTATGTTAGACCAATAAAAGTGGGAAGAAAGAGTAGTTGCCCTTCCCGATTTGGTTTTCCTCGTTGGATGTTTCCAGGATAAAATTATCTGTGTTAAAGTTTGAATTATTTCCTTCTCTACAATTTCCTTTTTCTATAGCACTATATAATCAATCACGAATCTCTAAATTTCAAGCAAATCTGTCATTTTCCAAAGTGAAAGTAGAACAACATAGTTGTGTGATTCATAGAATTCCAATAGAAGTAGAAGTTTACGGATCACATGATTAGTATCGGGCTATCATTCATGACTCGTGCCCAATGGATACTTCAAGGATACTGATCTTTTCATCTAGTAGAAATGTGATCCCACGAGTTGCCAAATTGTTATCTAGTTTTTCCCCTCAGAAAAGTTGATCAAACACGACCTTGCATGGGAGAAAATTGAAGGGAGGGTTTAATCATGCGAGACCACATTTCAAAGCTAACAATCAAGTTACTGTTATCCAAAATTCACCCCCAAGGTAAATTTTGATAACATGCATCAAATTCTTTAGTCCCAAGGAATTATATTAATTCAAGGCAAAGCATCATGTTGCTGGGGTCCCCTCAGATTTTTCTAACTCCCCTGGCCAAAGAAGGAAGGAGCAAGCTCTGAGAAAATGCAAAAAGGTTGCAGAAAGGCAAGTAGATTGATCCAGAAAAATCGTGAAAATTGGCTAAGTCCTGCTCAAGGGAGCAATTGGGACATTTGGGACAAAAACGTGGATCGGCCGAAAAGCCTCCAGGCGGCCCACTAAGCATTTGGGACAATCGGGCCAGAAGTACGCGGCGGGCGCGAAAGGCCGATCCGGCCAAAAAAGGAAGAAAAATTGGCTAACTTCCGAGAGAGACAGCCGGGACAAAAGTACGCGAGGGACGCGTGGGACGCGAAAGCGAAATGGGCGAAGGTTCGTCCGGGACAGCCGGGACAAAAGTACGCGAGGGATGCGTGGGACGCGAAAGCGCGGATCACCCGAAGGAAGAGTTTTTGTCAGGACAGCCGGGAAAAAAGTACGCGAGGGACGCGTGGGACGCGAAAGCATGAAATAGGCGAAGACAGAAGAGGAAAAGTCAACGTTTGACCTGCGAAACTTCAAACGGCCATAACTTTTGACTCGAGCTCCGATTTTCACAAAATTGGACTTTTTGGAACGCAAGCACGACGTCCTCTATACCACAGAAAAATTGGATTTCTTATTTTTAATGAGGGGAGATATATTTAATTAAGAGAAACATATTCGGCTCCAGTCAGTTAATGTTCATTCCCGTCAAATGACAGAAAACGCCTGCTAGACCCAAAATAGCTGCCCTTTCAGGAAGACCATAACTTTTGCATTTCTCAACGAAATCGCACAAAATTGGTACCATTGGAATCGTGGTTCCGAACCCAATGCAAAAAAATCAAAAATTCCAGATTTGATCAGAAATTGATTGAGTTTTTTAAGAAAATGTGGCCGGGTTCAGAACAGTGTTTTATTTGGTAGTTGGGAGTGCAATTAAGAGGCATGGTCATCATTCTTTCTCTGCTGCAGCACATGGGACAGTATGGGGAGCCTTTTGCAAGTAATGGATAACCATTTCACTCAATTTAATGCCTCTTACAGGTGGTTGAAGGATAGATTTCGGGATTTTCCATTTTCCCTTGTCTTTTCCTTCTCATTTTTCTATAAATTGGAGTGTTGGGCTCATTGTAGAGGGGAGAGTTTTTGGGTAGTAAAGTTCTACCAAAATTGCTTTGTGAAGCCAATGTGTTGCAGGCCCTTGTAGTGGACTCCTTGCATGGTGATCCAGGCCCTTATCTTGTAATAGACTGAACTGTGCATACCAGGAAGCAATAAAATACAAGTTTGTGGATGTATCTTCCCCTCGCTTTGTGTTTTCTTGCATTCTTCTTTCCCTTTTATCTTTCTACAAGAATATTGTGTCTATTATTATGTTCTTACAGAATTCATTATCATTGTGTGTGCTTGGAATCTGCTTTGTGAATGCATTTTTCTAGATTATGGTGAACTATCATCACCTCTTCTAGTGTGCACTTTGCCTCGTATTTCACACATTTGGAGACTACTCTCCCACCCTCCTTTTCGGTGTATCACCGCTTTAGTGTAGGCTTTCATTTTGTGCATTCTCTTTCCCTGGTCCCTTGGAAATTTAGATTAGAATAGTGAGCTTATCCTGCATTAGAGTAGATTGTGGCGGAGTAGTTTAGGAGCAAGAACAGCTTTCTCTCGGAGGTCTGTCTCAAGTAGCAAGTCCCACAACTTGGAGATAGTACCCATGTTATCCAATCACACCGTGAGTTCAAATACATGCATAGGGGTGCTTTGTGATTCGGTGATAATGATTCACAAGAAGGCTCGGCAATGGAAATGAAAGGTGGGGAAATGAATGGCCAACGGAAATGTTGAAGAAGACCAAAGCTCAAGTAAAAAAATGTGAAAGATAACTTGATAATTCTAAATTGAGCCTTAAAGATTAACCTTGAAGCAAAGCAACGGACTTGTGGAAGGTGCCATGTGTCACTCGACACAATTCCAAAAGGTGAAAGGGAAAGAAAAAGAACCATGAAAGGTGCCATGTGTCATCTCAGCGCACCTTCAAAAGGCGGAACAAAGCAAAGATCATAGGGATGTGCTTACCCCCATGTGGATCTCAACACATATAGTGGATAATTTACAGACTCCAAACCCAAGGAAGTGTTTGCTTGATCCCAAATCAGATAAATATAAAAACACCAAGGAAATCCTCCACGTGTCTCTTCGGTACACTTTTGGTATGATGCTTAAAAGAAAGATCCTCAAAGAGAGTAGGCTCTCCACGTGGTGAGCTCAATAAATTTACACCAGCCATTGAAAAGTCTAAGAGCGGTGGAAGCCTCCATGTGCCTCATCGGCACAACTTCAAAGGTAAAATCTAAAGGCATTCACCAACCTAGCACAGTCCTCCACATGGTCGAGATCGATAAAGTTTCACCCGGCATTGAAAAGTCTAAGAGCTAGCGAAAGCCTCCACATGCCTCATCGGCGTAACTCCAAAGGTAAAATCAAAAGGTAGTCTGCAAACGAGCGCAGGCCCTACACATGGTCGAGAGCGATAAAGTCTCCTTTGGCCGTTGAAAATTCTAAAAGCCAGCAGAGGCCTCCACGTGCCTCATCATGGTAAATCCAAAGGTAAATTCCAAAGGTAGTCCTAAAATTAGCGTAGGTCCTCCACATGGCCAAGGTTGAACATAGTTGCTCCTAAACAGAAGGGACTTAGCCAAAACATAAAGAAATTAGAGAAAGCTTGAGGATGGTGCCAAGTGTCGACACGTCGCATTCCCAGGACCCTAAAAAGAAGCAAAAATATTTAGAATGTGTGGGGATTCCATGAGGATCTTACATGAATAGACTCCAAACCATAAGAAGTTTGCAAAATATTAGTGGTAGGTCAATTCAATGAAAGGCGAATCTCGAATCCCATAAAGAATTTTAAATACAAATCAGTCAATTTTGAGGTTGTCAAGCTTCTCACCTACCACCATAATGAGGTATGGGCTTCCTTTATTTCCCAACAAGGAACATTAATGGAGGCATGGGTTTTGCAATAAAACCCATCATTATTTCAAGTGAATTCAATGCTCTTTTGGGGTGGTTGAAGCATGATTCAAATTCTTCTCTCCTTTCTCTCTCATTCTTCCTATATATTGTAAGGAGGGGCATTTTCTAAAGGTTGGACATTTTTGTTTTGCACCCTCCCTTCTTCTCTTTCTAAAAGTGAATTTGTGGAGCTCAAACCTCCCATTCAAACTGTAAATGCAATCTTGCCTCTTGGCAGTGTAATGGACTGTATCAAATATTTGGAGCAATAGTATAAGTTTATGGATGATTTCAACCCTCTCTTATGTTCATTGTATCTTCCTGATCTCTCATTGCAATCTTGGTTATTTTTGCATGATGGTTGTATTACATTTTTGATGGTTTGTGTTTAATGGAAAAGCAGGTGTTCAACATTCCTTTGGTGCATCACCCTTGTTAGTTTAGGTTTTATTTCTTGCATCTCCTTAACCATGTCTCCTTGGCGAGTTAGTTAGAATAGGTTTTATTTTAGATCCTCTGCAATATGAATGTGTGCACTGAACAAAGGAATATGAATTGACCTTCATCCGGAGATCTCTCCCAATTCACAAAGTCTAACACTTTTGGAGAAGCTCCATGTTATGCAATCACACTGAGAGTCTCAACCCATCGAGTTACAGACATTTAGGGGTGTTGTGATTACCCATTGATATGAACTCCTACTTCACTTGGGAGGAAAAATGTGGTGGTTCCCATATTCATTTCTCCTTTAGGCTTGATTTCAATCCTATGTGTTGTTGGAAAAGTTCAACATATTGTTGAGTCTATTTATTTAAATGTGTTGTGTATTGGGGAATGGATGTTTCGTGGAAGCCATTTTGTGAAAGTTGTCAAAGTTGCATTAGACACCTCATTGTTCTTTGTTTGGGGATCAAGGGCTAATAATAAGGATTACTTCACCTCTTATTGGATTAAATGTTGGGTGGAAAGCATCACCTACTCCCCTTTCTTTGTCTTTGTGATATCTAAAATTGAAGAGTTAAAGAAGTGTAAAATTGAATTTATGAAGTTGGGTGATGTTGTTGAAATGAAGAATTATGTATTGAACCCTTCGAAGGACCTCTATATTATAAATTTTGTCATATATTTCCCACTTAGAGTGGAAGGTTGTAATAATTGTATTTTAAAATAATGTTATCGTAAAATTTATTTATCAAGTTGGAAATGTTGTAGTGGAAGGAAGGAATCTTAAGTTTTATATTTATTAGAAATGAAAGTCTAAAAATTTAAAATTATTTTCAAAGCTTGCAATACATATTGTGGACATAACTATTTCATTGTAAGATAATGAACAAAGATTCGTGTATTAGAAAAGAATTTTCTTGCAATTTGCATTTATCAATTTTATATGGTATAGTTTTAAAGGGAAATCTCAAAGTCGTATTTGTTGAAAAGGGACTTACATTTTACCTTGTTGTAAGATGTATGATTAAATGGGAAATTAGAAATGTTTGAAATTATATATCAAGATATATATAATGAATGTTTCCTTGTAGTCACTTGTGTAGAAACTTGCTTAAAATATTTAAAAACAAAAGTTACTAGTTTCAACTATATTCTCAAAGATGAATAAATATAGATTGAAAACTACCTTGCCCTTCTATCTTATTATCAAAAAAACTTGAATGGATTACTTAAAATAGGTCAAAACAAGACCTACCATCATAATTATATAAATTTATAAATTTATATACATTATAATCATATTTATATTGTAAATACAACAATTTTATATATATATATATAGACTTTAGATTTCAAAATCCCATACTTAGCCAAATGGGTTTTAGAAATTAAAAGTTTTAGTATAAAAAAAGAGAATTTTATAAATAGCCGAATGGCTATACTATCCCAAAGTTTAAATTTAAAAAGGGGTGGGCGGTGGATATTGTTTGGGCCTTATGACCATTGTAAATTATATTAAACAAAATATAAATGGGGTGGGCGTGGCGTCCCCACCCACATACATTCATTCATTCAAAACCCCGCGGCCACTGTAATACATATAACAACAGCCAATATTGTGCAGCACGGCCATATTCAGGTGTGCCGAACCTTATTTCTGGAAATATAAAATAGTAAATATTTCTTATTATTATATATAATAATATATGTATATATTATTATTATGTATATAATAAAACATATATATATTGTTAAATTAAATTTTTAGAATAAAATTATATATATATATATATAGTATTAATATCCTTCCCAAATGGAATATACACAAGTTATATTTATTGAAACCTACAAAGATTTTTCATAGAAAAGAAAAGAAAAATAAGTAAATGGGGAAACATAATACCCACAAAGAGAAAGGGGAGATCTAGAACTTCATATCCTCCTTCTCTACCCTACAATGTGCAAATGAAAATGAAGTTAGGGAAAATCGCAATAAAAGAAACTGGTAAGGAAATTTAGGGCAATCTAAATCTAATGGCCCAAATAGATCAAATCTGATGGTTAAAAATAAACCCTACATCACTTAAGTGATGAGAATTTTTGGGAATGAGATTAAATTAAAATGGTAAGGGTAATTGGTTGAATGGGGTGACTTAGTGGCTAGGCTAAGTGTGAAACTTTGTGGTAGGAAATAAATTAAACATTGTGCTTGGCAATTAAGTAATGAATTAAAGAGGTTTTTAAATAAATATTGGTAAGGGTATAATTTTATAACCTAATGGGACATGACTATTAAATATTTGAAAATACCTAATTAAGTAAATGAACTTAATGGGAGAATTTTAAACCATAAATTATTTTGGGGAAATAAATTAATAATATTTCATTATTAATTTAATTCGACTTCCACAAGATTGTCTAGAAATATTTAATCAAGAAAATTAATTAAATTGTGAATAACGTTTACCCTTACAACCCTTTAAAACAAAAATAAAAAAATTCCACAAATTTCTCCCAGGTAAACTATCGGACCTTGGTGTGGTTTTAACGTAAAATTTGTGAGTGTTACAAGTGAAGAGCATGATAAATTGCCTCATAACACAGAACTAGTCCTTTACATAGATTTCACGCATTCAATATTGCATTAAGATTACCCATAGTTATAGTAGCATTACATTTCACACCTTTGTACTCACTAAACCTCTTATTTAGAAATAATACCTCTGAGAGGTTGACTGCCAAAACCTATATCTTCAACACAAATTTCTCAAGCATTGTAAAGTCTTAATTTTATTGAGTAGCTTGATTATTGCCACTCTGCTAACCTTGAGAAACCTCATAGAGTCATTAAATACTACTTTAACTATCTCTTCGGAATCTTATCAAAGAAAATAGAGACTTCGCAATAGTTCCAATTTCTTAATCTATCATGAAAAGGCTTAGAGATATTGATTTAAATGTTTTTTTCAGACTTCTACAACTCGACCTCTAAATCTCATGATGTTTACATTTTCACATCCCACCATCAACCAACCCTTGTCACTAGTTCTTAATAGCTCCTTCTATCTTTGAGGAATCACCTTTATAAAAAAACCTTAGAATGGTTAACTATGCCTCCACACAACCCGATAAGTTTAAAATACTAATTTTAAAACCTATAGGTCATCAAGAAAAATGACTATATACATAATTTTACCTTTCTCATGAAACTTTTCAAGTTTGACACCTTTAATGAATTACTATGAATTATAAGATCTCCATTCAATGCTTTAAGAAGCAAACCACCTTCTTCAAGACACCACATTTCAAGACATGATATTTTTACCTCTAAGATAGTCCTTAATATACCTAGACCAAGAAAACCACACTTTTATTCTTATGACAAGGACTTCATTTTCAACCCATGACCTTTAGATACTCTTCTAAGAGTGTTTTAACCCTTGTCAACTGCAACCTTCCTACAAGATTTGAAACAACTCAATTAATGACATCTTATGAATCTGTGCAAAAATTTAGTTTCAATATCCTCATTACTTTGTTAGTGTTTGATATCTAATTCCTTAGATAATTATTGAAGTATTCTATCATACTAATCTAAAAGCTTTGATATTTTAGAACCACATTCAAGTATCATGTAATTTTTAGATGTCATCACTAAACTCGGTACCAATGAAAAATTCATCTTGATGCATTGAGTATGAACTTTGATCACATTTTATATTCAGAACCTTTATATACAAGTCTCTTAAGCTGTACCAATCCTCTAGAAAATACAAATTGTATACTGATGTAGAACTCAAGTGCAAGCCCTAATCCTAGTTTCTGCACCTATAGACTTCCAATTTGTATCATGAATCAACTTGACATACTATACCCCATCTTAAAATTTCAGTGTAAGCCTTAACTCATTCAATGTTAACTCGGGAACTACCTTTGGAGTACATAGATGTGAAGATACTCACTCCTTGATTAATTAATTCAACCTCATGATAACACCCTTACCCGTAACATGAGTACACAACCATCTATAAAATATCTTCACGAGTTCACCATCCCTTGTTTACAATGTTAGGAATGGAAACATAAAATCCTTATGCATTGTTTGAAAAAATTTAGGGACAATTATGAGAAATTAAACCTTTTTGAGAGAAATACCTTCTTAAATGCATGAACATACTTCTTCACATCCCTCAACACCCCCTAGTACTATTAGTCACCTTTTTCATACAACTAAATTTGATTGTAGAACAAGTCACAGATTTGCAGTATCCATTCATACTAGTATAATTACTAATATGAATTGAACTAAAATCAAGACATATGATACATACTTGATTTGATCAACATAACCTCCTTTATTGGACACAAATGAATATGACACACATTATTCTTTCTTTTCAACTACATGACACACTAAAATTGAGATACATCACGATATTGAGAGACACACAATCCTTGAACCTTTTAAGCACAAAACAAGCTCATCTACAGAGATGAATATGAAAATTTTATCCTACGTTTGATCTTATTAGATCGAAAAACCTCATTATTATTTTTTATTATATGCACTAATACAAATCCGTTCTACCTTCTCATAAGGAACCTTCATCCATGAATATTAAGATGCCTTCAAATACTTTATAATGTTTTCACACATTTGATATTGCACTTTCAACCTTCTTGATGCTCCAAGACTGTCATAACCTCTTATGAGGTCAAATACTCTACTCATCTTGATACTAACTTATATTCAAGAACTACTATAAGGACTAAGACATATACTAGATCGTGAGAGTAGTAAATTGATGTAGGTGCACAACACTTGATGAAAACATGATAAAATTTGACTCAAACACCTATCAAACTTTATTTTCATATTTGAGACTTCCCATACAAGTTATGAGAGACATTCATGTTTTGACAATCACCCATATTTGAATTACAACAAAACTATTATGACTAGGAAAAGAGATAGACTTACCTAAAATTAAGACACAAACTATATTAAGATGATATAAGAGACCTCAAATTAGTTAAATTAAGTAACATTGATGCATTCATAGATAGAATAAATTCATATACATTAGAATGCTTGACACCAGATCACATACTAGGAAAACAAACTTCACATAATAATTGACATAGACCACTCCTTGCATGGCATACACAATCTTATTACAAAACTTAAACTCAGAGGTACATCAAAATACTAATCCTACTCACACTCATGTACTAATGAATATGAAGATACTAAAAAGAGACCACATAGACTAAGACACCTAGAAAGTGTAAGAACTTAAAAATATAAGAGAAGAGTCACTTTCCATACGTTATCACTTTAGAGCTATCCCTGGACTCCCAATCTCTTCGAATTGTCTTGCACTGGGTCTTGAAATCCATTGAAGCACATGTTCTCTTCTTCAACAAGTTTAAACATACTGTCTTTACTTGATTTGGGCTTATTGATCATGTTTCCAATCTTGATGACACTAGAATCCTCCTTCAAAACCTTATTGTGTTGCATAATAGGATGATAATTAGTTTTCATGACATTCTTTACTTGAGCAACCTCCATCTTGTTCTTTGAATCAGATCTTGGAATAAACGTCTTCTTGATTTGAAAAATCTTGCAATATGACCTGATTATTAGAAACTGAATAAAATAACATTCTTCTTTCTTCTAGGCTTAAACACACTCAAGTTCAAACAAAATCCTTGGCATTATTAACATTTTCACAACATGAAAAGAAATAAAATTTGAAGACACGTACCTCGTTTCTTTGAGACCTATTTTTACAATCTCTATCTCTATGAACAAACTCATGACAAATGAAATAAAATCCATTGAAGGAAGAGCCATACATCGTAGCATTATGTTTTATAATTAAGTTATACCTTCTCAAATCAATCCTCTTAGTCAGCTTCACATCTAGTTTTGAACTTGGACCAACTTCACGATCATTCTTACCTTATAACCCTAGGCTTGTTTTGTTGTGTGTGCCTTTTTGACTCTCCAACATGACATCTAGAACTTCTTAACTATTCTATAGATTTTCATAGCTCTATAAATTAACTATAGATTTTCCTACACCCTTCAACACCCCGGAAACTTAATTTGATCACAAAATCACTTCAACAAGATAAAACCATTCCATGTAGACACTTTATGGAAATCTAAGAACATGTATAACACGTCTAAAAATGTTTGAATCCTAGAATCAACCTCCTTCTCAAACTACATATACTTTGTCCTTCACATAAATAACTGCCAAAACAATTATTTCAGATGTTATATCATAATAAAATTATATATAAAATAAATACATCCAAATAGATTAATTGGATGAAAAATTCATCCTTTTCACATTACATGTTATATAAATTATAAACCAATCCATCTCATGTTCAAACACATTCAAACTTTCACCGAACACATCTTGTCTTTCTTTCATCAAACATATTTATGTCTTAAAAATGACCTAAAAACTATGTCAAATTACCTCATCATGATAAAAACCTCATATTAATGGAATTATCTCTAAATCCTCTTTAAAAATAAACTTTAATGATCTTTAAATTACACATGTAGCTCACGTTATGCCAAGTTTGTTAAACCATGCTATTTGAGATCCCAAAGCGCCCTTTGACCAATCAACATGTATCAACCTCAACACACCATGTATTTGTATAAAAATATATTGAAACATCCATTGAAAAAAATATAGACTCCCATACATCACGCAATATCAATTTTTCATGCTACTCCTTTGGACCACCTTCTCCGAAAAAACCTTCTTCTTTATATACTTCCATTTTTATGTGGGGCCCACTCATCATCATGACCTCAACCAAAAATTTATGGAATTATAAAAATTTCTATACAAAATCCAGTCATAATTTTTTATGAACCAAAGAAAATTGGGTCACTAAAAATCTCTTTCTGCAAACTACTCCTAGTAAGGGTTTAACTAGGATTTTGTACCACTTTATCTTTTTAACTTTTGTTAATAAACTCATTTCACTAAAATGACTTGATTATTTTTTTGAAACATTATTAAATTTCCATAGAGGCATCCTTGAAATCTAAAAGGTCCCATGTAAATCACACAATTCACAACAAGCATTTGAAGTTCAACTTTGAGATGGAATTTTACTTGATTTTCACATTGTCTCACATAAAATGACATATCATGCAAAATTCACATCATGGAAACCTGAAATTTTTCTCAAGGTACTATGAAACATCCCTCAAATATATCTTTAATACTTACCTATGTTTGCATGTTTGTTCCTCAATGTAGAAGCTAGGGTGAATTGAGCGAAAAAAATAACTCATCATGAAACCTCAAAAAATGACCTAAACATACTTTATATTTGATTATATACTTGAATTTAATATTCCATGAGCTCATATAGCTCCAAACCACACTTTCACACCTCCAAACAACCATACCTGCTCCCAATGAGCACCTGTAACATAGTGAACCACCTGTATGTACACCATGCCACTCCTGTGAGTGCATAAAATAATTGTTTCCATCATGTTAATATTCTTCTAAAGCATCCAATTATATCCTACCTCCATGCAACATCACCTAAGCAAACACACCTCACTAAATCTCACTGTACCAACACAAAAACATTTGAACAGTATGTAAAAATCATGTGCATCATCATATGACCCTAATACATCATTCAATTTTTCATCAATTGTGTTTTTCACTAATGAAAACACCTAATATGACCACATGTTAACAAAACAATGAAGAGGAAAAAAACTAATACGTAGATGTTATAAGGATGGTAAAGTTGTATAAAAGGAGCTAACGAAGACATAATACCATAGAGTTAGAAGTCCTAAAGATATATATATATATATATAAAATTAAATGACCATGGTATCCAAGGTAGGAAATACTATATATATAATCCTATGTGGCAAGAATAAACACAAGCGTGATGAAACTAGAATGCGATGTATCGATTGATAAAGTAGTGGATTTGAGGTTTTGTAGGATGTGTAATTGAGTGAGTCAAGCATAGAATTTTTTTAAAAGTTATTATTGGTTGGTTCTTTAAAGACATCACCTTCATTTTTTTGAGATGATAGGTACTAGGACCTATAATTTCTTTAATCTAATAAGGATCCTACCAATTTTTAGTGTATTTTCCTTCTTTTCATGGGTGTAATCTAACTTCAAGACTAGACGCTATGTTTTAATTTTGTGGGTTTAAAAAGTCTTTTGTGTTTCATAATGGCATACTCTTTGTATTGATAGAACTATGATAGAAATGTTTATGACATTTTTATCAAGTAGATCGAGATCGTTACAACGGGCTTTACATATATCTTCATCAATGATGGTTCCATGTAGAGAAGATACAAAGGCAGGTAGTTCCACCTTGAGTGGATAGACTACTTCAGAAATGAATAATAGCCTATCCATTTCATTAAGGATGATAAGGTGGTTGATAAATTGTATTTGATTTTTAATTTTTACGTAGTTGTTTCATTTATTTATTATTATTGTTAATACATTGAAAGAATCCAAGGACCATTACAAAAAACATATTACAATAAATCTCCCAAAGCATTCTAAAACATGGAATAAAAAAGTGCCAAAGAAACTTGACTGAAATAATAAACAAAAAGAATATAACAATCCACCATACAAGAAAAAAATCAGCCCACATAAAATTATTGAGATCTTAATGTCATACATGTTGGAGCTAAGCTCTACTTTGAATAAAATATTTTCTTATTCTTGACCAAATTACATTCACCCTTATTTGAATCTTCACCGTCTTGGTCACATAAGATGATAATAACAATCAAATAATAAGGTTGATACATAGATTTGGGAGGGAGACAAGGATCCAACTTCTTAACCATTCGATGTAAAGTTTGCTAAATTTCCTTCATAGAATTGTGTTAAGGTTCAGAGAAGATTTCTCAACTAGAGGAGTAGACTCGACCCTCGAAACACTCTTCTTAAAAGATTACTCATCCTCATAATCTAAAGGGGTTTTAATGATCCTTTGAGAAGGAAGGGAATCATTCCACCAAGATAAGTTTTCTCTATTTTTCTGTTTGGGTTGCCCACAGTCATCAATCAAGTGTCCTATTTGAAAACATCTATGGCAGTGAAAGGACAATCTTTCATAATCCATTCGTTGAGACAAAAACCTTTCTCCTATTTGCAGCTTAATATTATCATGTAGATCTAGGGAAAACCCATATATACCAAAATACATGCATAAGAGGAATGCACCAATTGAGTGGACATATCATCAATGGCTACATGGGAACCCAACACATTACGAATAGCTTCTAGACATGATTCACACCATATTTGTAAGCACATAACTAACAACCTAACCCAAACAAGCATCCAATTGAATGAATCTCTAAACAGACCAAATTTTAGGTAACATGGTGTAGTTATAAAACTATAATGACCACATGCCCATTACGTCTTATTGATAGCATCCATATCTTTTCCAGATTCAAAAACGTCAATAGAAAAATATTTCGAAGAGGGAAAAAGTTCAACTTTACCCATAATCTTGGGACTGTAATTTTTAAATCCACTCATGCATCGACAATACTTCATCCATAGATTATGGAAATGAAAATGAGAGCACGATTGCAAACATCATCCTTCCATACAAGACCATGAAGAAGAATGTCCTCTCAATATTAAGAATAGGGTTTGTTATTGAGGGTTATATGGGTTTCCTCTCTCCCTACCTCCTTTCTCAAACCTTATAATAGTACCTACAAAATATTTTCCATTCCTAGCACCGATTTTTCGTTCTCACGACCGCCACCATTCACTAGACCCTTCTTATAGACTTTTTTTTTTTTGTAACAAGCTATGACTTTCCTAGCTGAAAACCACCTCTTGGAGAAGGATCACCATTACCACCACCCTTGGGTCTATTCCCGTGAGACTACTCACTACCTCAAACACTAGGTTGCATCATTTTATGCCCTCCATCACCATATCGATTTTGTGAGGATCCACCTATAGGCATATACGAACCAGCTCCACCTATTTTACCTATATGAGGGTTAAGGAATGGTTGTGTCACCTCAAGATCTCCCATCACAATTGTTGTTTCATTTATTTTCATTTTAAATATTCAACATTATTATAAATTAACATGTGATTAATCCCAAATTGAAAAATAATTTTATTAAGAGTGAATTAGGAAGTGGTAAGGCCTACAATATTAGTAAGTGACATGGATTCAACCCAATGGGTGAGTTATTCAAACATTCTAATGGTAAAAATATGTCCATCTTGAGAAAAAGGAAGTTTATCGATGTAATCCAATCCCTACATATTGAAGGTGTAGGGATATTCAATAACTTAGAGTTCATCTAGTAAAGAGTGCGTAAGATCATCATAGTATTGAAAATGTTTACATTTCTTAGAGAAGTCATGGGCATCACCCATAAGCATAGGCCAATAGGAACCCATACACAAGAATCTATGAGTTGTGACATAGCTGTCATAATGTATACCACAGGTGGCCCCATGCACTTCTTTAAGGAGATAAGGGAATTCATCTTCAAAAACATAGTTGAATATAGAACCATTAAATTTGCACTAATAAATGATATTTTATTTGAGAATGTATTTAGGGATTTCTTATAGATTTTAGTGGATTGACGAAACTTTGAGTTGGGAAGGTAACTTTAACATTGGATGATTTTGATAATCCCATAACACCTTAAAATATTTAGAAGTATGCATGTCATCTATGTACTAAATGAGAGAAGATTCCATACAAATTTGCATAAAAGGTGGTTTGCACATCTTAACTATGTAATGATATTGTGGAAGATCTAAATAATGTTGAAATTGGGTAGAAGATGAGGCAAAAGAATCAACTAAGGCATTTTTTACTTAAGGTAGATATTGTTTGGGTTAATAAGTGAATTTTTGTGTTCAGTTTGGATGGTTTCATGGTATTGTTGATGCGAGAATCTTTGCACCCCCTGAATGGCATGAGATTGATATGGGGAATTTGGAACAATTTCATAAGATTGAGCTATCCTATGTGTGGGACATTGAAAAATGGGATAGATCTCCAGAGAAAGGTTGGTTCATGTTCCTATCCTACCTGCCACAAACTACTCCTAATGTAGGAAAATCTATTGAATAATCCTAATCTAAATCTTTGAAGGGGAAAAGGATAGAAATATTTCATGAAAGAAACATATCTTGTGAGAAGTGATACACTATAAAATGAGTGCTAATAACTCTTCCCAAGCCCAATGAAATGGAAAAATGGTTTAATCTTGGGGAGGTTGGACAAATACAACATAAACCAAAGTTACACCAATGCATTAAGAGGAGGTTGGGCAGCTACAACACAAACCCAAAATGTGAATAATCTCCATTCTTGATAAGCACAAAACACCCATATCATACAATAATTATAAAATGTGCATAGAACACCTTGTTGCAATGAGAGGTAAGAGAGACAAAATTCAAGAAAAGGTTAAAAAACTAACACATAACACAATTTTATTTCTCATGAAGTATACAAAGTGCATTGGATATGTTAGAGAGGCATAAAGCCATTACAGATCTTGAGAGGAAGGCTTGAATCCCAAAAAGGAAATGGAGTGTATGGAAGAAGAAGGTGATTAACCTCTTTCTTTTGTAAGCCCTTAAAATATTTATAGAATAATTTTCGGGAGAGGAGAGAAAGAAAGAAACCCGCAAAATTTCCCCAAAACCAATAAAAAACAATTTTTTTCTCTGTAATTTGTACTTGAAGATCTCCAAAATATCTTCTCCATTAATGGTATTGCCTTATGGTTGAAATCCCTTACATCAGGTCATTTGTATCATCTAGTTTTCTCACAACCCACTTGGCTCCCTATTGGAATGGCTCGATGAACTAGCCATTCTTCTCCCACTACCAACCCGAGTTGATCTTCCTTGCAACTTCAATGACTCAATCTTTGAGCATCACCCACACGATGAACTCTCATAGCCAAGCTTAGGGAGCTCGCCCCCTTTGTCTTTTCCTATGAATTATCAATTCAACCTAAACCCTCCTTTCCAAAAACCTCGAAGTTAATACCGGATGAATCGAATCTCCACGGAACCCCGATCGCTACCCTTCTTGAGGTACACATACATTATCTTGTATGGCTCTTGTTTGATTATGTGACATTTCCATTTTAACTATTCAACAACTCCCCAAGTTGGGCCATCTAAGCACTTTACACACTATAAAATTTGTTCAATGGTCGAGTTGGCCCCGTCATGTTTGTGTTTTGTTGTGCCCACCCCATAGCTCATGGGAACAAGCTATCTCCTTTGTATGATGATCTTGATTTCCTGTAATTTCCCTTGTGGTGCATTTAGTTAGATAGGCTTGGGGATCTTAGCCTCTTCCCTCTTGTTTTGTCTTCCTTACAAGCTCGCGACCCTCATGGTCGAGTCAACCCTCTTCAATGCACTCACCCCAACTTTCCCAAGTTATTTCAACTGTCTTGGCCATCCTTTGAAAATCTGATGAGACCTCCCTGTATGTCGGCTTGCCGAGTAGCTCACCAAGCTACTCAATGAGTGCATTTTTTCTCGTTGGCCTAGAAGGCCCAAAATATTAGTTTTACCTCTCGGGATCAATATTTTGAATTTTCTCAATTTGAGAGATTGATAGGTCTTGAGTATGGGAAACATTTAGGATCAACATAATTTTTCCATTTCCACTCTTTTCGACTGATGTTGGCCCGGAGTTGGCCAATTATGCCCATAGTGAAAAAATTGTCAACAACTTGGTGACATGATGGGGCATTTTCCTAGTTGTTTAGAATCGTAGCCTTAGCATGTCCATTTGGCACGGAGGTCTTTGTATACTGTAAACTAAATTGATCCTATTAAATTTGAATCCCGAGAGGTTGTGTGCACACCGCTGAACCTAAACATGTTCCATTACCAACACTTTAAATTTTCAAAATAAATTCCTAAAAATAAAATTTGTGAGAGTAGAAAATTGTCTTCACTTGATACCTTAACTTATTCCTCTCTACAACCTTATTCTACAAGTGAAATGGACTATCCCATAACAACAATTTTTGAAGTATGAATCTCACAAGATTGATGATTGCTTGGCATGTCTTGCATGCTACAAAGTTTTAAATAAGACAATTTTCATGTTTTTTACATCTTGGAACTTTATTAAAATTCAAATTTTCTATTTCTTATAAAGTTCCATTTGGGGCATACTACTAAGGCTACTTTCTTTATGATCCGGTGGGGATGTTTAAAAATTCACCCTTGATTGATCTCAAAGGACTTCAAGATGGAAATTAGTAAAACCTGTCCTTAATGTTTTTTTTAGTTTCTCTGCATTTGTTTTATCTTCAAATTTACAATCTGTTTCATACTAGTATGAACTTATTCTGCATGTAGGAGACCTATTGAAACATGGTACTGTTCTGGAGAAATACGTATAAAACATACTATGTACATAAATGGAAAATCATACATGCCTAAGTATACATGCAAAGTTTTCCTAAGCAATTGTGATGCTAAAAACAAATCGTACACCTGCCTTACACTAACCGGGGGTAGAAAATATGTCAAAAAAATCCTACCACTGGTAGTGTAAAGTAGTTTACTTTTTATTAATGCATAGCCGTGGAGATGATTTGACACTAGATATGGTTGTGCTTATGAATGAGAAAATGTCATAGTAAAATATCTCACCCATATCATTGAGGTATCAAGGAAACCAAAAAATATTGTTCAAAATGATTCATCTGGGTATCTTGGAGGTGTTATAGCTGATGTGGCTAATCCTTGGCACTATGAAACTCACCCTCATGTCCGGAGATGAACATGACTAATAGTGGAAAATCTTGTTTTAGCCTCAAAAATATAAACATTTGATGGGGCATGGCACTGGATCACCGAATGTTCTGTTTCTCTAAGTTCCAATATCTATAAGAAAGTCTTGACGCAAACCCTATTAGAAAAAGTGATTTGTATGTATCTTTGCTTTCTTATTCTTGCACATTTATAAAAACATGTTGTGACACCTTGGCATATGGTATGAAATTTATGGTGTCCTTTCTCCCTTTCTCTTCCTTTCTCATTGTGAATTTGGGAGGATTCAATTCCTCCAATCTAGATTCAAGAGAATATTTGTCAAACACGGGTTCCTATTCTTGGAAACTCTTATCCATGAAAGCAGTTGTTATGCTTGGAAGGTGGATGATGGAGGAGAAAATGTTGTGATTTCCATGAGCTCCTCTTCTTTGAAGCAATATTCTAAGTCTAATATATAATCTTCCCCCTCATTGTATTATTGTGTCGGCTCAACCATTTCCAAGCTATTCTCCAAATATTAAACATGCTCTTTGTGGTTTTCTTATTCATTAGGAGAACTTTGAGGAGGCAAAGTTAGAAGAATACTTGTGGTGTCTTACGTAATCTTCACTATTCTTGAATCCTTCAAATTTATTTGATCTTCCTTCAAGGCATGGAGATTATTTCTATTAGATTTGGAGTTGTTATTCCCTCCTCCCCGATGATTTTACAACTTGTTTTAGGTCAACATTCTCTACAAAAAAAGTGCCTTCTGAACACTAGATTCCAAACACTCTAGTTGTTGATCATCCTCAATTTTTTCTTGCTCTACAACTATTGCAACCAAATTTTCCTTCACCACCAATTCTTCTCCAACCTTAGCCTCCTCCGAAGGCTTGACTAGTAGATGGATTTTTTCAATTCAAAATTTTAGAGAAAATCTCACAAAAATTTTTATCATTTGTTTTTATTTGTCTCTTCTCCTTATTTCTCCACTTGACTAATTCCTTGAATTTTATCCCCACATGGAACCGAGGAAGTCGGGAGGAGTGGTTAGTGGGGCCTCAATCAATCCTTGTAATGTTGGTGGTGGAGATAGTGGGAGGGATTTGCGAATTTTCTCAAGTGGAGGGAATTGGATCTAGAAGGAGAGAGAGTAGATAAAATAATATGGGATGGAAGAGTGGAAGACATAGACGTGGGTCTCATAATGGGGGTAGTAAGCGTGAGGCTTGGGAATTGGTGCTTAGGTTCAAATGGAAGTATCTATAGAATTTGTGGAGGGATGTATGATGAAAATGCATGTGTCTCCCCTTGACATGATGAACAAACAATGGATTCATAATAGTTTATCACCATTATCCAATGCTTGAGTTTTAGTAGCATCCGTACAATGAAACCAAACTTCTCTTATGGGCTATAATGATATGGAAAAGGGGCCTTCCACTAAACAAGAGGTATTGAATCCTATTTTGAATTCCTTCATTTGGGCTGAAGCCCTAGACTACACCATACTTTCCATCATCCTTATGGTCTTCATTTGTAATTCAGCATCTCTGGGTGAAGAATGTTCTCCGAAATATGCATAAACCTACTATCCAAGTGGCTGGATAGTTTTACATATAACCAAAATGCTTTGAGTGTTATGTGTTCGATATGCCTAATATTGATATTCATCATAGCATGGATCTAGATATGGTTGATAGCACCACGAGAATAAGTTTTACAAATCTCCTTTTCAAGCTGAGCAACAAAAAATATTTGATAGGGAGCTTAGAGGAAGATAGATCATAGTGTGTGTCATTTTGTAGTTGGGGATGAGATCTAACTTGCCCTTTCTTACTAAAATTTGTGGATATATGGATAACACCTTTAAGAGGATTTGACCTGTCCTCACTACTTTAGGCCGTGCCTCTTTGACCAGGGTGAGAGGACCCTTAGTGTAACCTCTTTTTGGTGAAGGAGATGGAGATATCCTTTTTTTACACAAATTATATGAAGATAACCTTGGGAAATACGGTCAATACTCCATGATTTAACTCTTAAGATTTGTCACTTCTAAATGATGGAGATACTTTCAACACAAGGCTAAGGTTACTAAAGACATTAAGAAATCCTGATTGTTCTGCATATTTTTGCAACTAGATTTTGTTCCTTTGTTGATACACAAGGAAAACAAGGGTATTTCCGGGTGGATCAATGGTTTTTAAATTATTTTGGTGGGAGATGAAGTAGGATAAATTTGATTATACCAGATCTTGAGAGGACTTCACAACAATGAACAACTTCAACAATAGAAAGCTTCATAACAGTTAAGATGTTCCTTTAACCAGAAGGTGTGCTTTAATGGAGGCCTAGATCAGCATGTTTTCACATAATCTTTAAGACTCCAACATGAAGGATCAAATTGAAAGACTCAATTAAATACTAAAGTTTATGATTAATCATGCCTTAGGTACACCCAAATACTTACAAACAATCTTTATCAACAAA
Source organism: Taxus wallichiana var. yunnanensis (assembly GCA_018340775.1). Classification (NCBI taxonomy): domain Eukaryota; kingdom Viridiplantae; phylum Streptophyta; class Pinopsida; order Cupressales; family Taxaceae; genus Taxus; species Taxus wallichiana. Next base: position 163,299,453 of record CM031236.1, read on the forward strand.
TGACAGTGAATTAATTTTAAATTTGTTTATCTCATCCAAGATGAAGGCTCTTTTTGAAATGAAATTGAAAATACCATTAGACTGTCATAGGGATAATATCTGTGCAATTTCACAAAACTTTCAATGTAAGATTACAATATGAATGAGAGAAACTATTTACAGACATTCTAAAACAAAGCAGACACAAATTTCTAGAGATTGGACACAAATTAATATCAAAATTACTTAGATTCATCAGCATGGGAAATATTCTAGAGCAATCTCAAGTGCTCTTTAATGGCTATACATATGCAACCAACTTGACACGATAGAAAATCTAACATAGAAGAAAATAACAAGTTATCTCGGCTTTGGTCTCTCACGAAGATGGCTTTCTCAAATTTTCTCTTAGAGATTCAAACTCGACCTTTTACAAGATATTCTCATTACAGTTATACATTTTTCTCACTCAATTTCCCTCCCAAAAGAGAATAATATTGTTTTAGACAACGACGTTTAACAAATTCAAATCTGAAATGTGCCAGGTGGACCAATTATGAACTGATCACATTTCTTGGGCTCTCGACTAATGACTAGGATGCCATACCACAACTTTTCAAGAGTCATTTTAATCATTTTGATTTCTGTCATGCAAGAAATCCCCTTTTTAATCATTTTTCAGAGCCTCTACATAGCTGGAATTTATAGGTCATCCCTTTTTTCTCTCGAGGTAACACCTTTTTCACCTTTTGCACTGCACTTTCATCATTTTACTCGTTTTCCATCTCTTTCATCTACAATTCTACCCCGCATCCATCTCCTTTTGTAATTCCCCTTTTTGCAAGTTCTGAGCAACTCCAACTTCAAAATATCGACCTTAACAATCCTTGGGCTCACAATTTAAGTTTCAAATCCATTCAAAGGCACCTTATAGATAGAGACAAAAAATAATTTTTCAAAGAACGATGAAAAAAATGCGTATTCGTGTCTCCAAGAGTCTTGGAGAAAAAATGGTGGAAAAAACAAGTGAAATGCATAGCAGCCATTGATTATGCCCCTTTTCCACTTTATATCACATTTTTCCATGTGTTTCCTTGGCGCAACTGCAAAGGATAAGCACAGAGAAAAGTCCCAAACAAGTGCAAGCCTTCGCATACCACTGGGCCCAATAAAACCACCTTTTTGCCTTTAAAATGTCTCAGTGAAAAAGGAGCCAGCGGAAGCCTCCACATGTCTTAATGGCACATTTTGAGATGTTCCCCAAAAGTAGAGACCCCAAACAAGTGCGGACTCAACACGTGTCTCAGTATAGCAGAGTCTATTAAAAAGTTGAAGGTTCAGTGGAAGGCGCCATGTGTCTAGGGTCCGAGACATTTTTCTTTAGTTGTTAAAAGTCCAAGCAAAAGGGCAGTGTGAGTGGAAGCCTCCAAGTGTCCTTCTGGCACTTCTTCAAAATAAAACTTAGGGGCCGGTCACCAAATAGGCATGGTTCCTCCACGTGTCCTAGGCCTTTAGAAAGTTGTTTAAAAATTCTAAGTATGGGAAGACCCGGTGGAAGCCTCCACATGTCTTCCCAGAGAAACTTCGAGATGGTGCCTAAGAGCAGAGACCTTGAACAAGAACAGGCTCACCATGAGTCCCAGGCCTTAGAAAATTGCTTTGAAAATTTTAAGTACAAAGAGGAGCCAGTGGAAGCCTCCACATGTCTCCCTATCACAATTTTTAAGGTGGAACCCTAAGGCAGATTCTCAAATGAGCACCACCCCACCACATGTCCATGGCCCACCAAAAGTTTATCAGTTGCATGAAATTTTTTTCTAAGTCTGGGAAAAGCAATGAGAATCCTCCACGTGTCCCCCCGACACAACTCTAAGGCCAAAGCAAAAGGTGAATTTTCAAACGAGGGTTGTTCCTCCATGTGGAAAATTTTTGGGTTGAAGTGAGCCATAGAGTTCTTAGAGTGCCCCGTTGAGTTGCATCCAACCAAAAAGGTCCACATTTCCATTGATGTAGAGATGTAAATTTGACAGGAAAAACACACCTGTCAAACTGTAAAAATGCATGAAAACCACCATTTGAGCCCAGAAATGAATCTTTCTTCAAGGATAATGAATTTGGAAATGTTACAAGGCTCAAATATGATCTTCCGAGTTACATCCAATCACATTTCCATAGGTATTTGGGACAAAAATGATAGGGACAACAAAATGTGACTATAGAAAATAGAAGGAAAGGAACAACCCGAGTTTTATGCCCAATTTACAGAATCCTTCAGATGGAAAGAGAAATGAAAAAAATTGAACCTTTAAGTGATTCTCAACCAAGGAAGGGACTTGTTGGTACCCAAATTGATTCTCCTCGAAGCTAAGTAGCATCATAAGTTTGGCAGGAAGCTTAAAGAAAGGTAGAGCATATAGTGTGTCATTTAGTAGCCAAGGATGAAATGCAGCTTGTTCTTTTTCACTTAGATGTGGAGAAACGTGTAGCACCCTCAAGAGGATTTGACCTATCGTCACTACTTTATGGTTGTGCCTTTCAACTAGGGTGAGATGACCCTTTTTATAGCCTGTTGTTTGTGGATGAGATGGAGATATCCTTCCTTGTGAAATTATTAAGAAGACCTTGAAGAAAATATGATGAATGTAACAAAACCTAACTCTCATGAGTTGTCAGTCTAGATAATGGATATATTTTCTAAGTAAGGTTTACGATACTAAGGAAAATGAAAATTTGATTGTTTCGCATTTTTATGGTAAATATTATGCATTTGTTTACATACATGATAAACAGGGGTAGTATGGGTATGATTAATTATTTTTAAGTGAATTTTTGGTGGGAGGTGAAGCAGGATAAAGTTGATTATACTAGATCTTTGGAGGGACTTTACAATAATGAGAAACTTCACAACAAAAAGCTTCAGAACAGTCAAGACGTTCCTTCAACCAAAAGGTGTGCTTCAATGGAGGCCCAGATCAGCACGTTTTCACATAATCTTTAAGACTCCAATACGAAGGCTTGAATTTAGAAGACTCAATTAAACACTATAGTTTCTGATTAACCACACCTAAGGTACACCCAAAGACTTACAGACAATCTTTATCAACAAATGACAGTGAATTGATTTTAGATTCGTTTATCTCATCCAAGATGAAGGCTCTTCTTGAGATGAAATTACAAATACCATTAAACTGTCACAAGGATGAGATCCTATGTGATTTCACAAAAAAATTAGTATAAGATTGCAATAGGAATGAATAAAACTATTTGTATACATTCTGAAAAAATCAGACACTAATTTCTTAGAGTCAACATAGAATAACTCAAATTTGATTAAACTTATCAACAAGGGAAAGTTCCTAGAATAGTCTCAGAGCTTGTCAATGGTTGTACACTTGCAACCACCTTGACACGATCAATTTTAACACAAAAGAGACCTACAGGTTTCTCAAATATTCCCTCAAAAGGATGGGCTCTATCAAGCTTTTTAGAAAATCAGTTCTGACCTCTAACACTCCAACATTCAACCTCTAACCCCTTACCAAGAGTAGAGCTCTTGTATTTATATTAGAAGCGACCAATAAAAAGGAAAAAGGAAAATATGATGACATCTTGACCACCAGTCATTAATGCTCTTGTAAATCTATCCACAATCTAAAAAATTTCTTTTTATATCCTCCATGCTTGTTTTGGCATATTAGAGGAGGAAGAATGGCAAATAATATCAAAAAATGGGTAGTGGAAGCAACCAAATCCACTTTAATGGCGTGAAATATATTTTTAGTTTTTTTCCCATCAAGGCCTGTTGAAAGTAATATTTTATGCTTCCATGGTGTAGTGGAGGTCTAGAGCTTTCCAACGGTGTCAAATTTGCAATATTTTGAGCCCTGAGTGAAAGATATGCCCCTTCGCAGTTTTTATCGAATTCATACAAATGGGCGGGAAAATAATTTGAGAAATGGGTCCCTTTTTCTAAGATCTTGAATGAACGCGGGATCACCACGTGCCCTTATTGATGAAAAGATGTAAATTTGACCGGGAAAATGCCCGTCAAACTGTAAAATGCAGAAAAATGACCATTTGAGCCCGGAGATGAAATTTTCTCTAAGGATAGAGAATTTAGAAATGTTACAAGGCTCAAACACATTCCTCTCGAGCTACATCCATTCATTTTTCTTCAAGTATTTAGGGAAAAAAATGACAAGGACAACAAATCCCAACTGTGGAAAATGGAAAGAATGGGAGAGCCCAAGTTTTTAGATGAACAAAGAACGGGGGACCCAAATTATAGACCCTTTCCAGATAAACAGAGAAACAAGGAAACAACTATGGATCCATATGTGATCCTCGGCCCAGGAAGGACTGGTTATGGCAACAAAAGGAAGGCAGAGACTTCTCAGGCACAACACGGGGATAAAAAATGGTAGAGGCCGTAAATTGATAGATTTTAATGGAAAAATGGGGCGAGAATATTTTGAGCACCAACATTGGCTCCGACTTGGGGATGGGAACTCCTACGAGTGCCACAAGAACAAGGTATACCAAGTGCCAAAATATCCATTGGGCAAAGGAGTCAGCTTGTAGAGCACAAAACCAGGACCATCCCCCCAAAATGAATAGAGAAACCAACAAAAACAAGCCACCCGGGGCTAGAACAAACAAAAAAATGAAAAATAGAAAACAAACCAACAAACTATACACTGTATAGATGATGTTCACCTTGGTTCTGGGGAATCAATCCAAGAAATGCTTCAAATGCCTACCATTAACAGGTAATTTGAGCAATTATCCATCCAAATCCTTCAAGAAAAAGGTATGCTCACCAATCCAAATGTCTATGGAGTAAGGGCCCATCCATAAAGCATCAAATTTTCCATGCTTTCCCTTATCTTCATGCCTGCTATCCCATAGTAGCATGAGATCTCCAACATTGAAAGCTCTTGGGGTGGCCTTCTTGTCGAACAACTTCAGCTTCTCTCTGAACTTTACATGCCTTTGGTGGGATACCCTCCTTTCTTCATCAAGTTCAACAATCTGGTTAACATGGGCATCATATGGACTTACTTCTTGATCTTCCAGTTGTTGCATGAATTGATATGAGGATAATTTCATATCTTTGGGAAGTAGGGCCTGCATTTCATACACCAGCTCAAATGGAATCTTTCCAGCTTTTTTCTTAACGTAATTCAGTCTACCCGGATAGCAAACTTCAACTACTCACCCCATTTTCTCTTGTTCAGCTCCAAGGTTCTTTTGATAATCTTCAACAAATTTTTATTACTAGACTCAGCTTTTCCATTTCCTTGGGGATTGTAATTAGAAGCATATGTCAAATTGATCCCATATTATTTGCACATCACCACCAAGGGTTTAGCTCTTAAGCTCATGGCATCATCAATAACAATTTTGATTGGCACCCCAAACCTACGAGATGATATGGTTCGAGAATGAAGTCCATGACAATTTGGTGTGTTTCCCTTTTAGTGGGGATTGCCTCCACCCACTTGGTTAAGTAATTTTTGCTACAAGAATCCAATTATGGAAAGCACTTGAAGGATATGAAATCTCACCAATAAATCCATTCGCCATTGCTTGAATGGAGCTTTAATTGATACAGGCTGCAAAGGAAGGGAGCCCGAAGCTTTAAATCTTCCAGGAAGAAGCGACAACTCTCACATCTTCTAACCAAAAGAGTTGACCACCAATAACCAGCCCTTAGGATCTTGTGTGATGTGACCCTTCCAAAAAAATTCCTCCAACAAAATCCTCCATGGAGATCAACAATTATCTTGGGGACTTCAACTTTAGTAATGCACCTTAAGGGGACTCCTTGGGGATCTTCCAAGATAATCCAAAATCAGTAATGACATATTTATGGGAAGCCAACTTAAGGGATCTTTTCGGTTCTTACTCAAATACTCAAGGCAATATAAATGTCCGAGATAAAAATCATATCCTTGTACCACTCATAACTCGTCAATTTTTCAATAACATCTACCCTACTTTCTGCTACTTCATTTACCTCAACGGTTCACAAGTTGCTTGTTGACAATTTTTGCACTTGTGCAAAAATGGGCAACTCAAAATGTGTCATTACAATGAAATTCATGGTTGAAGTATACCTAAAATAAATAAGTTGTTATGTTATTAGTTACTACTGAATTAATTAATGATTAAGTGAAATCTGTAGCTATGTGTGTTGTTACAAAACATAATCAAATAGTCTGCAATTTCATGATACCTTCAGAAAAAGAACACAAATCCCCAAAGGACGGTTGTGTTGTCTTGATGAAGACAATGAATTACAGAGTAGGTGAAGTGTTGAGTTTTGGGACAGCAAACATAAGTGTAGATTACAGAAATTAGAGTTCATTATTGAATGTTACAAGTTCTCATCAATGTTCTTTCCTTTATGTTTAAGACATTCAATTATATGACTGAGTTGTTTAGTTCATCATACACTCCATTCAGAAGCTTGAAATGCATAAGGAAATACACAACTCAATTTCAAAATTCAATGTTTTATTCACAAGGAAGGTCAAATGTTTCCCACACAAGCCATGGGATGTGACTAAAAAGTAAAGTACATCTACTGAAGAAAGAGGTACACATGCATGAAATAGAAAGAAAAGGAATATGAGTGAACCCATCATTACCTTTGTATATTCTTCATTGTGCAGATTGTCCCCCTTCTAGCTTGTTCCATCTTTGTCTTCACAATTCAAAGCATGGTACCTGAAAAGTAAAAGAAAGGAATCATCAATAAAGAGCTCAAGGTTAATCCATATTCCTACACTATCCTAATTCATGCATATGAATCTCTAAACAATAGGAGATATAGAGTACTTGAAGATCAAACTACATAGCTCACTCAGAAAGAAGAGAAAGAAAAGAGGAATAAGAAACATGGACACAAGAGAGGCCAAAAAGCCTAATTATTTCTAACTATTTTCTTAAAAGTGTGCAAATATAGGTTGTAGACAAGAGAAAAGGACCATGTACATGCTGGAAAGAAGGGTTAATGTAACTCAAAACTCATATATCTTCTGTAAAAGGAAAAGGTTACAGTACAGAACAAAGAAGATGCATACAGACAATGTACAATTTCAGATTTCAGTCAAGTAAGAGAGAATTCTGGAAAAAACTTTCCAGGGCTTCACCATGAATAATCAACATTTCATATTTTCCAACATGCCAGAAATGTTACTATAAAGGAAATAAAACATCTATCTAAAAGAAACAAGCTACAAAGATCTTAACAAGCATCTGAATCAAGTCTTATGCCTAAGATAGTATCAAAGAACAAGTGAACTGCTTGCAATTTTTTAAAAAATGATACAAGGTACAAAGATCTCATGAAATCAAGAACAATCAAATTGCTATTACTGCCAGTTCCAGAATCAAATGAACAAGCCTACCAATGTCAAAAGATATAGAATTCTCAAAGAGCTAAATTTCAGAACTAGGAAGGATAGAAGAGAAAAGTAATGACAGAGTAGATATTGTGACAGAAAAGCATATGTGCAACCCAAACAACTTCAAATTTACATAAAGACCTCAAGCCCCAAATCTGGGACAGATCAAAGTACGCATCATGCTACATTATACTTCAGAGCTAAATTCAAATGCAAGATTCAGGGTTAAATAGAACTAGAAAACACACGAAGGATCAAAGGTATCTCCTTGACTATGGCTCAATACAACAAAGTTGAAACTAATAGACAGAGTTGACTGAGTTTGGATTAGAACAGAAAAGGCTCAAAGATTGACTAAGAACAATATTAAAATTAGAAGCACATTCATACACAGTTCCAAGTAGCAAGTAAAAAGAGCTTGACATATTATTCATGACACAAACTCAGGTGGAAGAACTTTGAATCAGAAAACTCACACATATCCAAGTCAAAGAAATGTTACAGTATTTCAGAGATTGTCATTTCCATTAAAATCATATTCAAGTTACATTATCAGAGTGTGTACAGATCCATACCATTGATAAAACATTAATAGGAACCATCAAGTTAAAAAAATAAGAGCAAGCTCGAAACGAGGTTAAATTTGAAATAGCCAAGGCCGAATCTAGGGATATTCAAAAAACCTTCAAGGAAAATTCTATACTCAGGTCGTAATGAAATAATGGAGACCCAGATTAATGTCAGGCTCAAAAATGCAAAGCTTCTAGAGGCAAAGAAATTCAGACATCATTAATGGTGAAAGGGTCAAATGACACCACAAAGTTGAAGAAACCATCACAAAGTACAATTGTAAAGAAAATGTACCCATTGTTTGAACTCTCATGGCCACACAGAAACTATAGAACTAGTTAAAATTTGGATAACCAGAAAGTGTTGACCATCAAAACTCATATAGAAATGACGGCCATTATTTTGCGATAGGAGCCATCACGTTTTTACCTCAAAAGAAATAAGCTATAGATCTAGTTCAGTAAAAGGATTTCTCTTCATTTTACCAAATACCCATGAAGGAAAATAGACTTACCGGTAATAAATGTCAGGTTAAGCCGAAGGAAAATCACTCATAGCATGATCACAGGAAGAGGAAGCATGAACAATATATCAGAGCCAAGGAGCTTCACTTTCACCTTCCATGACTGTAGTTGAAGCCCTCAGAATGAACTCGGATAGAGAAGAACAATGAGAATGGAGATATTTCAGAACCCGCAAGGTATATTTGTAGAAGAAAGCCGAGCTCAAAGAAATCACTAATAGTGGCAGCCATCTAACGAAGTAAAACTAGAGACCAAAAAATAACACAATGTCGAGCTCACAGAATCCAAGATGATGGTAAATAAAGAAACCAAAGACTTCAAATATACAAAGCCAAACAAGAAAGATACATATCCAATCAAGCTCGAAGAAAAGAATATAGAGGGGTCATGTTTCAAAGCTACCCATAATGGAAAAGTTGAGATTTTCACAAAGCAACGAACAATGGCATCAAATTTTTTTTTCCAGGGCTTTGCCCACATCACCCAAAACCAAATGAAGTGATCATACTAGTTCGAGATCCCTTTCTTGCCTAAACCCAAGCAAAGGTTAACTCTAACTCAACCATGGTCAAGGATCAATGATCAAGATTGAGCGAGTACAAAGATCAAAGGTCAAGGATTGATATTTACAAAAATACAAACCATGGGCCACACTTTAAAACACATTTATCACATGTCAGAAACCCTAAAATCATGCTTTATGGATCAACGATAAAAAATTGACAAGTACAAAGATCAAGGCTCTCAAACAGTTCATCAAGATCGATGCAAAAGTAGTCCAAGTGAATGGCACGGTCATTTGACCAACTTATAATTTTCAAATTTTATAAAGTGTCCAAATTTCCTCCAGATCCCAAAAGACCACAGAGTACATCTAGCACCATCACAAAAAGCGAGAAAAATGGAGGTCAGGAGTCACTTAGGTTTTAAAACCTTAAAAATGCAAAAATTTCCAAACATTTCCCATAAGCCCAAGCCTCCGTGATGAGAAAGTCAAAGCAACGGGGAAAATTCAAAATCAATTTTATAGAACATTGGCGAGTGGTCATGTTTCGTTAGAATTTGAGAATTATTTGCAAAAACGGTTAAAGCTTCAAGTTACCCCATAGGCCCACAATTCCCCTGAGTGGGAGATCGGAGTAAATGTTGCCTTTAAGGCCCAAAGCGAAAAGAGTTTAAAATGCCAAATTTTCCTGAATGCCCAAAGATCCGCCAAAGGACATAAAGTCTCAGAAGTTACTGCAAGCCTAAAAATCCAAAAGGGGAAAAAAAGCCACAAAAGATCCGTAGGTCCGCAAAGGGCTTAAAACTTCAAAAAATCCCGAAAGTCCGCAAAAGACTTAAAATTTCTAGAATTTTGCCCGAAGGTCCGTAAAAGGAAAGGGAGAAGATTTTTGTGCCATCTAAGCTATTATTTCGAGATTTGAATTTCAAAATTCGAATTATAGTATATGTTTCAAGAAAATACAAAGTTTTGACCAATGAAACATACATATATTAATCAAAAGTTGGCCGAAATAAGGTGAAGTGTAAAGTGGTCCCCGCAGCTGATGTTTTGTGGGTATTATAATTATTTCTTTTACCGACGAAAAAAGAGTTAAATTTTTGCATGCTCCACAAGAAGATGGAACAAACAAGAAGACAAATTTGCATGCCTCCGTAAAATTCAAAAAAAGGACAGATCAGCAAAAAGATAGATTCTGCATGCACAGGAAGAAGACTTTCTCAAAGCAAGCAAAGCTTATTTTTAACAAATCATCCACTCATGATTTTTCTTAAAAATAGACATGCTTTTCTTAAAATAGATCAGTCAACTGCAGTTGACTAGTTGTAACCGAAGGCTATTAATGCCTATTTGTAATTGCATGCTCTATTTTTATTCCTTATCTATTATTAAATAAAGGATAAAAATAGGATGCATGGGCGAGTACAAGCCTTAGGCTATTTTTAGGAAGAGGGTGAACTTTATTTTTGCTATATATTGTGTGCCTTTGCAAAGCACAAGGGGAACTTCTAGAGGAATTTTTGGATATAGGAGTACTGAAGCAATTTTTGCCAATTTTTCCTTTTGAGTGTGAATAATTTATTCCTTTCCAATTATTTGCAGTCTTGTGTATGTTTCTATTAGTCTTGTGAATGCAAATTCCTTGATCAATCATCTTACCCTGCTGCAAATTTAGTATTTTCTGCATAATTTTAATGTGCATGTTAACTTATCAGTGTTGTTGTGATATTCTTCCCTCAGTACAACCAAGTGTTTTCCCTTAAATTCTATAGAAGATCTGTTGGCTCGTGCATCAAAAATATTTCACATATCAATTGTGCATATACTCAATCAAAGCCCTCATACAAATTTGGTGTATCACCTTAGTTTTAATTACTTTACAATCATCTTTTACCTTTAAAACCCCAGAATCAATTTAGGATACATCAATAAGGAACCAGACTTTTAATCCTGGAGACTCATCTCAAAATAGCTAGCATACGGATCTAGTACAGGAGAAGTGAGCACAAAGAAATAACTCAGGAAAATATATTAGGAACAAATATAAAGGAACAGAGAAAATAATGATTTAACTCTGATGATTCTCAATTCGGAGAACCATTTAAATAGTTTTAACAAGTAGTTTGATACTCCTAGATACAAGGGATGCCAATCTAAAGTAGAGATAACAAACCCTCTAAACTAGAGATACCAATCTAAACTAGTTACGGGAGTTTAAACAAACTCCTAATAAAATAAAACTAATAACAATTATTAGCTCACATGAGCTTATTAGGTGTAAATGATTATTTACACCAACACCCTCCCATAAGCGAATGCTAGGGAGAAAAGAGAAAGAAGGGTCCTGGCTACTAGGCCTGATAAGGTACCTGATACAATACTAGAAAAGAAGGAAGGAAGGACTATACAAGCTCCCCCCAAGGACAACTTCCTTCACCCCAAGCTTGTCTCTGCAACTCCAAATAGCAAGGGGAAGCCAAGGGTTTAGTGAAGATATCTGCGAGCTGATCAACCGTAGGAACAAACTCCATCTAAATGACCCCATCCTAAATCAATTGTTGAATGAAGTGCATGTGGATCTCTATATGCTTTGTGCACTGATGCTCAATAGGATTACGTGTAATGTGAATAGCACTTTGGTTATCACACCAAAGAATGGAAGGAGACTCTGTGAATAATCAAACTGACCAAGAATGTAACGAATCCAGAGGACCTCCTACCTTGTTGTCACAACACCTCGATACTTGGCCTCAGTGGATGATAATGCAATGGTATTCTGATTTTTACAAGACCAAGCAACTGGACTAGAACCAAGATGAAAAAAAAGCCAGATGTGGATTTGCGAGTATCGCGACATCCACCCCAATCAGAATCTGTAAAGCCCTCAATACTGGGAACAGTCTGAGGTGTGTAATGAATACCAAAACTCAAAGTCCCCGAAGATATCTCAAAATCCGCTTGGCTGCTTCCCAATGACTCTCATGAGGCTCATGTGAAAAATGAGAGACAAGATTAACAACAAAGGTGATATCGGGACGAGTATGAGTAAGATACAAAAGGCTCCCAACCAACTATCTATACAAAGTGGGATCAACTAGTTTAGACTTACATGTAGCAGTCAATTCAATACCTGACTGGTAAGGTGTGGGAGATGGCTTGCAATCAGCCATATGAAATCTCTGAAGTAGATCTGTAGCATACTTCTTCTAACAAATAGAGATTCCCTCAGCAGACTGGTGAACATGTAGGCCAAGAAAGTAGTGAAATAATCCCATATCTATCATATCAAATTATTCTTTCGATTTCCATTTAATGTCTTGTGTTAGAGAATTTGAACTACTAGTAATGAGGAGATCATCAACATATAATACCAATAGAAGCAAGTCATCATTAGTCTTTAGGACATAAATTGTATGATCGGTCTTACAATGATGAAATCCAATAGACAACAAGAAAGAATCCATCTTTTCATACCAAGCCCGAGGGGCTAGTTTGAGACCATAGAGTGAACACCGAAGTCTACAAACTAGTGACGAGTCATGTGCGAATCCCTCAAAGGTTGCTCCATATAAATCTCATCATGGAGATCTCCATGAAAAAATTCACTCTTCACATCCATCTGATGTATTGACCATCAATGAGAAGCAATAAGAGAGAGAACAAGGTGAACATAATCCATCTTTGCGATAAGAGAAATTTTTTCAAAGTAATCTACTCCTTCAACTTGAGAATACCCCTTGGTGATAAGACTACCTTGTATTTTTCAATTGATCCATCAACTACATATTTTGTCTTATAGACCCATTTACATCGTATAACCTTTCTTCCCTTAGGAAGAGGAACCAAATCCCAAGTATTATTCTTCATATGCAAAGAATATTCATCCTGCATTGTTGAATCCCATTCTGTGTTTTCAGATGCCTGTGAAAAAAGAACAGGATCATTAGGCATATCTTGGCTCATAAGAGCCATACCAGAATAGGGCCGATGATCGACAACACCAGAAGTCTCAGCTCTAGTACATCGTAGATCTCGTGAATCACCCGCCAAATCACCTACTGCAGCCAATGTAGATCTCAGACATTTTGGAGCAGGAGCAACATGAGCAGGAGCAACATCAATAATAGTAGTAGGAGGTAATAATTGAGATGGAATAACTATTGTATGATCTAAAGGAGCCTTGGTCTCATTAACTCAAACATCCCACTGAAACACAACATCTTTGGTAGCGGGATCGAAGAGGTGATATGCCTTCACATGCTCATAATGACCAACAAAATGAGTTCTTTGCTTTTCTTCTCCATGGTTTTTCAAGTGTCGTCAAGAACAAAGGCCCAAGCATTACAACCAAAGACACAGAATTTTGATACGTCAGGTTTTTCAACTGACCATGCCTCCTCAGGAGTAACCCCTTGCACTGCTTTATATGGCATTATGTTTTGAATATGATTTGCACAGTTGACTGCTTCCACCCAGAACTGAGGTGCCATGTTCTTGGACTGAACCATGCAATTTTCCATTTCCTTGAGTTTTTGGTTCTTTTGTTCAGAAATCCATTTTGTTGAGGGGTGTGATGAATAGTATACTAGTGCAAAATTCCATGATTAGCACCAAAATTAGTAAATGCATTACTCTCATATTCCCCCATTATCCGTGAAGATTATTTTAATAAAATGTCCATATTGTTTCTCCACAATAGCCTTAAAATATTTGAAATTTTCTAGGACATCACTTTTTTATTTTAGAAAGTACACCCAAGTTTTCCTAGTAAAATAATCTATGAATGTGAGTACATACTTAGCACCAGAAAATGATCTATGAGGAAAAGAAGTTAGATCACTATGTACCAACTCAAGACGAGCCGTAGCTCATTTTTCTTGACCTTTTGGAAAAGGATGCAAGTGTTTCTTACCCAACATACAACCGGGGTAGACACCATCATGTGATTTTACCTTCGGAAGTCTTGTGACCATATTCTGTGAAGAGAGCTGCTACAGATATCTGTAATTGAGGTGACCAAACCTCTCATGCCACAGTTTTCTCAAAGAATCAGCATGAGCAATGAGTGAATATCCTGTAGAGTTATCAAATCTCTCAAATACATACAAATGTGAACATGAATCCATAGTTCCTGTAGCTACAATATCATCATGATCATGAAGTTCCCTGATGACAACCTTATCTGGTGAGAATTCAACAATTCTACCATCACCAAAGTTACATATTTGATATATGGAAAGCAAATTGTTAGACATATGGGGAACATAAAGAACATTATTTAGATGCCCATTTGGCATTTTTATAGTACCAGAACCCAATACATCTACAGAAGTAGAATTGCCCACCAAAATCTGTGAAGTGCTGCAAGCAAAAATAGAAGTCAACAAATCCCTGCAATGTGTAATATGATGAGAAGCCCCTGAGTCAAGAATCCACCTATCTTGCAAAGGAGAAGAAGCTCTAGCAGAAAGAGTGTTACCCTTGCCAGCATTGGAAGCAGATGAATGTGATGGAACATTGATCTTGTGTTGTTTTAAAGCCTTTTCTAATGCTTCCAACTTCAAAAAATATGGATTTAGGATGATTTTCCCCCCACAAAAGGAACAAGGATCAAGCACCCATTTTTGAAATGGTCTCTTATTTTTACCATTATTCTGTGGTTTAGAAGTGTCAACTGAAGGATTAGAAACCCTACCGTGAGATGGTACAGCTTATCATAGCTTTGCTTGGGGTTTTTTTCAAAATTTTCTTAGGAGAACTGGCCACAAGAGCATGATTTGATGTAGGCATAGCATCTAGAGAGATTAATTTTGCTTAATCTCATGAGAGATGTTCACAAAACTGTTCAAATGAAGGCATTTTAAACTGAGTGTCTAGGGCATCCATAGTAGAAAAGAAGGTTGACGTAAATACAGAAAATGAACCCTTTAGTTTAGTTAGGATCGTATATATGGATTCATCATCCTTTTTAGTTCTACCACCTGGTTTCAACTGATTGTGAATCTCTTTAAATTTTTACTGAAGTTCTTCTATGGATGGAAAATCTGAAGGTGATAAAGAGTTTAATTCATGATCCAGTTGAATTAATTTGAACTTGTTTATCTTGCCAAACAAAGATTCAAATTTTTCCCATACCTCTTTCTGAGCTTTAGCCACGAAAATATGAAATTGAAGGTTATCTGCTACATTCAACGCGATCAATTCGAGAGCTTCATCTTTCTTGCATGCATACAGGTACTTGTCCTTCTCTGTGGTGAAAGTGGGAACAATATCATCGAACACACACCATAATCCACAAGACTATAAGAGTTGTTGCATCTTCAATTTCCAGGAATGGTAATTCGTCAAGTTTAGAGGCTTGAACAACTGTAGATCCCCGGTATGGCCAAAAGACGAGGATGATAAAAAGGCTCTTGACATGGTTTTAATGAGGTTATTTTCCAAATTTTCCCTTTTTTAATGAAATTTTATTTAATGAAATGGGAATGAAAAATAATCAGCTTTTGCAAAAATGACACTCAATTTCGAGTTACCATGCAAAAGTTATTAAACTTTCAATTTCCCATAAAATAAGTCAATTTTTAATAAAAATTGCTCACTGATTATAATATTGACCAAATAGAAGACAAATATGGTCGTGTGACCACTCGTTGGACTCGAGAGGAAACAAGGAATACAAATTTGTCCTTGGTTTACAAACAACCCACCAAAAAAGTATTAATTGGCCTCAAAAGCATTAATTTCCCCCATAATGCAATTTTTAATAACAAACTATAGAAAAATTTAAAAATTTAATACTATAGTTTTTTTTAAAATGCTTTTATCTCGGCCAATCAGATAAGGTTGTGCATGAACTTACAGATTAATCGCCATGGAAGCAAATATGAATACTAGTTGTTGCATGTTAGTGAGCAAGCATATGGCAGGCAGGTACGACCACCACTACGTGGGCCGAGGCCACAATGAACTCCGAACTGCTGTCCAGGGAGGCAGACAATATTTCTCTTTTATTGAGTTTTCTGACAGAGGAAACCAGAAAGTGCAGAGGTGAAGAATAAGCAGAGAAGCCCAAAAGGTAGTGAAAAACTTCAGCAAGGTATAGAATGGGCGAAGAAGGCAATAACAGGATGCCAAGGTAGCCACAAAGAGCCAAATCAAAGCGTGACCATGCCAAAAGGTACCAAAACCATACATAGGCCGTAAGGAAAATCTCCACCAGTCAATGAAAGAGCCCCAAAACTAGCACGAGCTAGAAGAGATGACTACCATGAAAAAATGGAGCAACTAGATGGATCAAGAAAGTCCATGTAGTCACAGAATAACACTCCACACGTCCAAAAAAAATTCTCAATGAGCGAACAACCTTCCACTGCTAACCGGCTCAACTCTCTTGCTACAACAAGCTCGATACTAAGGCGGTTAAGTG
Organism: Taxus wallichiana var. yunnanensis; assembly: GCA_018340775.1. Taxonomy (NCBI): domain Eukaryota; kingdom Viridiplantae; phylum Streptophyta; class Pinopsida; order Cupressales; family Taxaceae; genus Taxus; species Taxus wallichiana. Next base: position 163,315,869 of record CM031236.1, read on the forward strand.
CGCCACCCCCAGAGTAGTCTGGGATGGGTGACCTCACGGGAAATTCCTACCGCCACCGCCTCTTAATGTTGTTGGGCCTGATTGGGTGTATACCCCGCTCCATCGTGGGGAGGGTATTGGTGTAGCAGCTACGTAACATGCTTTGAGATCCCTCTCCATAATTAGTTCAATATTTTGGTGTGACAAAGTAAGTTGTGCAACTATGATACCATGAGAAAACTAGCATACGAGATCTAGTATAGGAGAATTGAGCACAAAGAAATAACTCAGGAAAATATAAAGGAATAGAGAAAATAATGATTTAACTCTGATGATTCTCAATTTGGGAGAACCATTTAAATAGTTTTAACAAGTAGTTTGATACTCCTAGATACAAGGGATGCCAATCTAAAGTAGAGATAACAAACCCTCTAAACTAGAGATACCAATCTAAACTAGTTACGGGAGTTTAAAAAAACTCCTAGTAAAATAAAACTAATAACAATTATTAGCTCACATGAGCTTATTAGGTGTAAATGATTATTTACACCAACATACCCACACACACCGAGGTGTTTCCATTATATCTACGAAAGAGATAGATCAATCGTGCAAGCTTGGAAAACCTACAGCCATCTCTCTACATGGTGTACTTTCAAGAGATAATAGTTTTTGGTACATTCGGTGGGACAACGAATTAGATCTACGTACAAGTTACGACAGATCCATAACATATTTATAGCATTTACAAAGTCACTTTCGGGAGCAAGTTGCGAGATATTTGTTTTTCTGATTTGAAGATCTTTTGGTGACTCCACAGAGGTGATTTCAGACCATTATTGCAACATGTTCCATGCCTAAAGTGACTACAAGATCATTGGTAAGAGGAATTCCTTCTGAGTTTGTTTCTTTACCCTTGAATTCCCTAGAAGGAGAAGAGTTGGTAATACTTTACCTTATAATGGACCTAGTTTTGATAACCCTCCTCTTGATATTCCTTCACCGCGTATCAATTTCTCTATTAAAAATGGCTATTCAACCACGAAGGAAGTTTTTCACCTTTACTAATGGCAATCCATTAGTAATCCCAATCTACCATGACATTCCTAATGCTGCCATGAAAAGTTTGTCATCATTCACGGGTGAAAATTAGGTTACACTTGTTGAACATATCAAATATGTTGTAGCCCTATGTGTAGTCCATAATATCACTCATGAAGATGTAGCTTTAAGACTTTTAGCTACATCTTTTAAAGGGCAGGCCTTGCAATGGTATAGAAACCTAGAAATTGGAAGCATAAGAACTTGGGATAACTTAGGTGAAAAATTGCTGAAACAGTTCTAGGATAATTCAGATCATCTATCTCTCATTGAACATTTTTCTACAATTAAAAGAGATCCCAATAAGTTTATGTCCAGTTTTAATATCCATTTCCCCGGAACCTGGGAAATAATTCTAGCAAGTGTGAAGCCTCAAGTTGATCATGCTTTCCTTTATTATCTTAGGGCATTGAATAGTGATATCTCAACTATGATTTAGTCAACGGGGCAGAGACACTACTAGCAGCCTATGATATCACTATCTCGAGCTAAACATAGTCATATTCAAGATGGACAATTAGCACCAAGGCCTTCAATTCCATTTTTAGCAGATTTAACACCTATTTGTCAGCCTATTACAATCATAGAACCTACTGTTGTAGCTTTTCCAGATGATGTATTTAAAGCTTTGCAAACTATGGGAAATAAATTGACTTCGATTGAGAATAGAATTGCATTACCTAGCAGACCCTATTAGGCTCCTTATCAGCAAAATCAACAGAATCAAAAAAACAAACAACCCTATCAATATAATCAAAATTATAGGCAGCCTTACCAATAAATCCTGTTTGACCCAAAGGCTCCTAGTTCCTCTAACACTTTAGTCCCAATTAATATGGCTACAAAAGATTGGTGTCAACCTTACAATCAACCTCATGCAGCTATAAGTTTCCCAAATGATTTTCTGAATCTAAATCTTGTTGCACAACCTCAATTTGAAACATTGTTCATGCCTCAAATGGAGGGTGGGCAGCAAGAAACTCATGTTCAGAAAGCACCTGAATAGAATTTAGTCAGTTTTAATGAGGAGGATTTCATTGCAGTCACTACTAGGGCTCAAGGAAAAGCTGTTGAAAGTCAAAAACAACAAAATAGGCATATCCTGCCTACTATCACTGATAAGACAACATCTACAGTTCCAAAGTCAACCAACAACCCTGTTGTTCCTAAAAAAACAACAAGTGTTCTAGTTGATAAAGGCCATCAAAAATAGCTATAGCTTGATCCAAGAAGATTGTTTATACCTCAGATATCTAAGGTAGCTGAAGCAGAATCAATTTTCACTAAGGCCTACTCTAAGACAGTTGAATCCATCTCTAAAAATGTTACTTCTTTTAACATTGTTGATGTAATGAAAAATCATAATATTAATATCTCAATGTGGGATACCGTAAGTATTCCTGGAAAGTAATATTTACTCTCTCATGAACTAGATAAGCTCCATATTTCTTCAAAAATAGAAAAGGAAGTTCATAAAGTCAGACATGGTCCTTAGAACATTTGAACAAGACCACATTAAAGAAGTTAAGTGGATGGTTCAGAAGGTTTTGAATGCTCATGACATCAAGAAACCACCACCATTTTATTTATCACTGATTATTGGGGAACATCTAGTTCATAATTGCATGGTGGATAGTGGCACAAGTAACACAATTATGCCAAAAGTGATTGCAGAAAAATTAGGTTTACAATATGAGCCTACAAAAAGGAGTGTCTTACAACTTGATGGAACTGCAACTAATACAGTTGGTATAATAAAAAATTTAGAAGTGATGTTACATGCTTGCCCAAATGTTTCTATTCTACAAGATGTTACTATTGTGGATTTACCTCCATACTTTGCCTTATGCTTATCTAGAGACTTCACGGAAAAAATAGGAGGTTATCTCTCTTTAGATTGGTCCTTATTTTTCACTACTCGTTATGGTACCAAAGTTACTATCAATTCAGAGCCATTGGCCATATTTCACATTGAGCCTCACTCTTCAAATGCAGTGGCTAATTATTCAGCCCTAGATCAGTCTAATTTTGATGAGGTAGCTCAGGTTTCAGCATTAGATGGTGTTTCTAACATGTTCATGGATGAAAAAATAGTGGAAGAACATGCTCATGTTCAGTTTAAGGAAGTTGAAGAACACTTGTTTGGTGTGTATTGTGGGTAAGTGCACCAAGTTGGGGGACAATTAAGTGGACATCAAATCCTGAATTTTACATTAAAAACAGCAAAACATCAAATTTAGTCTTTCGCGGACTTGAACCATGCCGAAAAGTAAAAACTATGTCATAAAAATTGTACCATTGCATAGGGGAGACTATTAGCTTTGTAGAAATACTAATTTTAAAGTGAATATAAGAGGATAAATATCATTTTATAATTTTTTACTAATAGTAGGTCTTTAAGACACTTTTTCCTATGAATGTTTATGTCTACATTTAAGACTGCAAAATTTGTTTCACTTATTAGAATGTGATAAAACTTATACCATCCCAACCATGGTGAAATTATATACATGTTCAAAAAAAAAATTATTTGATTTCAATATTTTTTGATGAAGTTATGGTGGGCAAACGGAAAGTGCTTTGTTTTCTTTATGTTTTCATACCACTTTCACGGAAAAAATCATAAAAATAAAATATTAGTCAAAAAAATACAAAATAAAATCCATCCCAAGATAGATAGTGGCATATAACTTCTCACCAAAGGAAAAATATATATATAAATTTTTAGTCATCCAAATTGTGGGCAAACGAACTATAATCTTATCGGTGTTTTTTAAAAAAAATACCAAGTCATTGAATTTTGAGTGTTTAATATAGCTAATCTTGTCCATTTTTTACAAAAATTAGTATTTTAGAAACTAGATTCTAGATTCTACAATTCATATTAATATAATTTTGTCTAATTTTGAGTGTATGTATTGCTAATAATCCCTACAAGTTGATATTATGTTGTTATTTGCAATATGATGTCCACGGATGACCCTATATTTGTCCATCAACTTCCTGCACTTACCCTTGTATGCATGAAGAAAATACACCACTTCCCTTACTATCCAAAATAGAAGATTCAATAGAAGGGATTTGGAAGCTTCATTTTGATGGAGCTAAGAACAAGAAAGGATAGGGAGCAGGTTTGATGCTCACTTCCCCAACGAATGAAAGGTATTTCTCAGCTTTGAGTCTCCAATTTTCATGTACTTATAATGTAGCTGAGTATGAAGAATTAATTCATGGCCTACTTTGGGCTAGAAAGAGAGGTATCAACATGCTATAGATTTTTGGTGATTTTGAGTTGGTTATCAATCAAGTAAGAAATTTCAATGTTTGTAAGAATCCATTAATGAAGTCTTACAAACATAGAGTTTTAGACTTAATGGAAGATTTCGATGCTATTAACATTCAGTCTATTCCTAGAGCTGAAAAAAGCATGCAAACAGACTTGCAGCAGTTAGGGCTAGTTTTGAAGTGCTGGAACAGATTGAAAATAGCAAAATCTAGCCTCATATAAAGCTAATTGTCAAGCCCTCAATACCTGATAATGATTCAAATTGGCAAGTTTTTTAAAGTGATGATCAAATATGCAGGTTTTGCAGCAAGAAGTTGAGTTTTCTACAGTTAATCAGGATAAATTACAATATGTATACGGTGATCATATTGTTCACCTAAAGACAAATAAATTGCCTCGAGGTCTGGTCACATTAGAAGACATCTTCAAAACCGATGATCAGTTAAGAAAGGTCAATACTAAAATGTCAATCCACACTGATAATTATGAAGAGATCTCGGTTGATGAAGGGAAAAGATTTTTCTTGAATGCTATGTTCCTTGACTGAAAAACAGTCATTTATTAATCTTTGGAAAGATTTTAAGGATTTTTTTCTTGGAAATACCAAGACCTGAAAGGATTTGATCCCATTTTAGCACAACATACAATTGAGTTACAGCCAAATTCTAAACCTGTTAGGCAGAAACAGAGGCCTGTGAATCCCAAAATAGAACCTCTGATGAGGAAATAATTATCTAAGTTGATTGAATCATGTATTATCTTTCCAGTTAATCATTCAAGTTGGGTAGCCAATCTTGTTCCTATTAGGAAGAAGAACGGTGAAATCAGACTATGTGTAGATTTCAGAGATCTTAATAAGGCTTCATTAAAAGACCATTACCCACTCCCAAACATGGATCAGATTCTAAGAACAGTCTCAGGTTCAGATAGACTATCTCTTCTAGATGGTTATAGTGGATATAATTAGATTTTAGTTCGGGAAGAAGATAGATATAAAACAGCCTTTACCACTAAGTGGGGTACTTATGCTTACAAAAGGATGCCTTTTGGTCTTTCAAATGCCAGTGTAATGTTTCAACGTGCAATGGACATGGCTTTTCACAGCTTGTTAAATAAATGCATCCTTGTTTATTTAGATGATGTTACTATATTTTCAAAATATTCTGAAGAACATCTAATGCATTTAAGGTAGACTTTTTAGTTGTGCAGGAAATTTGGAATATATTTGAATCCACTAAAGTCTATCTTTTCAGTACATCAAGGTAAACTACTTGGTCATATTGTTTCTAAACAAGGTTTAGCAATTGATCCTTTTAGGATCGAAGCCATATCACAGCTATCATTGCCCCATCATAAGAAGGCATTACAGAGTTTTCTTGGAAAAATAAACTTTGTTAGAAGATTTGTTCCAGATTTTGTAGCATTGGTTAAACCACTCACAGCTATGCTAAAGAAAGAGAAAAATTTCTCTTGGACCAGTGAAGGGAGAGAAGGATTTGAATCAATCAAAGTAGCTATCTCTCAAGCTCCTACTCTTGCAAATCCAAATTTTGATAAATATTTTACAATGTATGCACTTGCAGGAGCTGAAACAATCTCAGCTATATTAACTCAAGTCAATGATGAAAATATTGAGCAACCTATTGCTTTCTTTGGATAGAGTTTGCATGATTACAAAATAAGGTACACATTTCTTAAAAAATAGGTACTTTCAGTAGTCAGAGGACTAAAGAATTTCAAGTATATGCTTTCGAACAATAAAATCCATGTTCTTGTTTCTCATCCAAGTGTGAAAGCATTCTTACTAAATAAAGAGTTGAATGAGAAAAGAGCAAACTGGATACCAAAGGTCATGGAGTAGGATGTTGATATTCGGGTTGCTAAGATGGTTCGAGGGGAAGGTTTGTGTGAACATCTAATTGATGATATGGAAAAACAACAACTTGTAGAACCAGGTGATTCAATATAGCATGTTGAAATTGCATATCAATAATTAGCAATTATTGTTCAACCAGAAATCAACAACCTGAGCTCACTCGCGATATTGAAGAATCAAAATGGATTACTGATTTGGTTAATTATCTACAACATATCACCTATCTAGAAGGTATGGAAAATAATAAATAAAGGTATTTTAGATTACAAGTTGTACCTTATATCTTCATTGATAATGTGTTGTTAAAAAGAGATATAAATGAAATTTTTCTACGATGTGTTGATTATGATAAAGTTTAGAAAATATTGTCAGAATTCCATGAAGGACCTATAGGAGGTCATTTCTTAGCATGTACCACAACCTTAAAAATTATGAAATCTGGTTACTATTGGCCTAGCATATTCAAAGACTATTTTGAATGGATTAGAAAGTGTAAAAATGTGTTTTCTTTGTCGGTAAAGAATGTCTAGCTTCGCTACCTTTACAGACCTATTTCAGTTGATCACCTTTTATGTAGTGGGGTCTTGACTTTATCAGCATGATAAACCCACCCTCATCACAAGGACACAAGTGGATCTTAACTGCTACATATTACTTCACAAGATGGACTGAAGCAATAGCCTTGAAGGATGCTAATGAAACTTCAATACTATCCTTTTATGAAGGTATAGTTTGTAGATTTGGTGTTCCAACAACTATCATATCAGATAATGCTTTATCTTTTCTTGGTGCTAAGATAATGATTGGGCTGTCAAACATGGAATTTATTTGAGTGCTTCATCTAATTATTACCCACAAGGTAATGGCTTAGCTGAGAGTACTAACAAGAATCTATTAAGGATCATCAGAAGAACACTTAAGGATAATCAAAGAGCTTGGCATCTAATGTTGAATTTAGCACTTTGGGCTGACAGAGTGACTCCTAAAAGATCAATTAGCAATTCACCATAAAAACTTGTTTATGGAAAGGAAGCAAGAATGCCTATTTCAGTTGAGTTACATGCATTATATTTATCTGCATCAAATGGAGCTACTTGAGAATGAACCATTACAGGTTCATTATGCAGAGTTAATGGAATTACAAGAGCTAAGAGATCAAGCTCATTTAAATATTGAGAAAAATCATAAACAAATGAAGAAGACTTTTGACAAGAAAGTAAAATTTAGAGTCTTCAATGAAGGAGATATTGTGTTAAAATGGGATGTTGATCGTGCAAATCTAGGAAGAAACTCAAAGTTTGATACACACTATGGAGTGGTCCTTACATGATTTCAACTAGCAAGGAACACAATGATTTTCAGATTTCGAAGATGAATGGAGAGGAACTTCCCATTCCTGTGAATGATATGTTTCTCGTACGCTATTATTGAATATATTACGGTGATTGTTAGAGTGGATTTCCTTCAATAAGTGTAGTTTCGCACATTGCATTGTTTTTCAATTCAATAAGTGTATTCATGCACATGATCTGATTTACCAGATCCTTTCCCAATTTTAGTTCCATTTTGGAAGGGTTGGAACTTTCGGAAAAGGTATATTTTTGTTATACACTTTGGAATCCATGCCCAATGGACAAGAGCAAGGCACTAGGATTTAAGCTAGTAGGTAGCTTTCCCTGTAGGATTGCCAGAAATGTTGACAATTTTTACACTTGTGCAAAAATGGGCAACTCAAAAATTTGTCGTTACGATGAAAGTCATGGGTGAAATATACCTAAGATAAAGAAGTTCTGATGTTATTAGTTACTGCTGAATTAATTAATGATTAAGTGAAATCTACAGCTATGTGTGTTGTTACAAAATGTAACAGATCACATAGTCTGCAATTTCATGATACCTTCAAGCAAAAGAACACAAAGCCCCAAAGGACAGTTGTGTTGTCTTGATGAAGACACCAAATTATAGAGTAGGTGAAGTGTTGAGTTTTGGGACAACAAACATAAGTGTAGATTATAGAAATTAGAGTTCATTATTGAATGTTATAGGTTCTCATCAATGTTCATTCCTTTATGTTTAATACATTCAATTATATGACTGAGTTGTTTAGTTCATCATACACTCCATTTAGAAGCTTGAAATGCAGAAGGAAATACACAACTCAATTTCAAAATTCAATGTTTTATTCACAAGGAAGGTCAAATGTTTCCCACACAAGCTGTGGGATGTGATTAAAAAGAAAAGTGCATCTATTGAAGAAATAGGTACACATCCATGAAATAGAAAACAAAGGAATATGAGTGAACCCATCATTTCCTTTGTATATTATTTCTTATTCGATTGTCCCCCTTCCAGCTTGTTCCATCTTTGTCTTCACAATTCAAAGCATGGTACCTGAAAAGTAAAATAAAGGAATCATCAATAAAGATCTCAGGGTTAATCCATATTCCTACACTATCTTAATTCGTGCATATGAATCTCTAAACATCATGAGATATATAGTATTTTAAGATAAAATTGGATAGCTCACTCGGAAGGAAGACAAACAAAAGAGGAATAAGAAACATGGACACAAGAGAGGCAAAAATCCTAATTATTTCTAACTATTATCTTAAAGTGTGATACGAGGTTGCGCAGCCAAGAGAAAAGGACCATGTACATGCTGGAAAGAAGGGTTAATGTAACTCAAAACTCAGATATCTTATGTAAAAGGAAAAGGTTATAGTACAGAACAAAGAAGATGCATACAAACAATGTACACTTTCCAGATTTCAGTCAAGGAAGAGAGAATTCTAGAAAAAAATTTCAGGATTTGCCATGAAAAATCAACATTTCAGATTTTCCAACATGCCAAAAATGTTACTATAAAGGAAATAAAGCATCTATCTAAAAGAAACAAGCTACAGAGATCTTAACAAGCATCTGAATCAAGTCTTATGCCTAAGATAGTATCAAAGAACAAGTGAACTGCTTGTAATTTCCAAAAGAATGATACAAGGTACAAAGATCTCATGAAATCAAGAACAGTCAAAGTGTTATTACTGCTAGTTCCAGAATCAAATGAACAAGCCTACCGGTCTGTCAAAAGATACAAAATTCTCAAAGAGCTAAATTTCAAAACCAGGAAGGATAGAAGAGAAAATTAATGACAGAGTAGATATTGTGACAGGAAAGCATATGTGCAACCCAAGAAAATTCAAATTTACATAAAGACCTAAAGCCCCAAATTTGGGACAGATCAAAGTACACATCATGATACATTATACTTCAGAGCTAAATTCAAATGCAAGATTCAGGATTAAATAAAGCTGGAAAACACATGAAGGATCAAAGGTATCTCCTTGACTATGGCTCAATACAACAAATCTTAATCTAATGATGAGTTGGTGAGTTTGGATTAGAACAGAAAAGGCTCAAATATTGACCGAGAACAATATTAAAATCAGAAGCACATTCATACACAGTTCCAAGTAGCAAGTAAAAAGAGCTTGACATATTATTCATGACACAAACTCAGGTGGAAGAACTTTGAATCAAAAACTCATACATGTCCATGTAAAAGAAATTTTACAAGACTTCGAGAGATTGTCATTTCCATTAAAATCATATTCAAGTTACATTATCAGAGTGTGTACAGATCTAGACCATTGATAAAACATTAATAGGAATCATCAAGTTTAGAGAAAGAAGAGCAAGCTCAGAATGAGGTTCAATTTGAAATAACCAAGGCCGAGCCCACAGATATTCAAGAAAACCTTCAAGGAAAAGTCCAGACTCAGGCCGTAATGAAATAATGGAGACCCAGATTAATGTCAGGCTCAAAATGCAAAGCTTCTAGAGGTAAAGAAATTCAAACATCATTAATGGTGGCAAGAGGTCAAATGACACCAAAAAGTTGAAGAAACTGTCATAAGTACAATTGTAAAGAAAATGTACCCATTGTTTGAACTCTCATGGCCACACAAAAACTATAGAACCAGTTAAAATTTGGATAACCAGAAAGTGTCGACCATCAAAACTCATATAGAAATGATGGCCATTATTTTACGATAGGAGCCATCACGTTTCTACCTCAAAAGAAATAAGCTACAGATCCAGTTCAGTAAAAGTATTTCTCTTCATTTTACCAAATACCCATGAAGGAAAATAGACTTACCGGTAATAAACGTCAGGTTAAGCTGAAGGAAAATAACTCATAGCATGATCACAAGAAGAGGAAGCATGAACATCATATCATAGCAAAGGAGCTTTAGTTTCACCTCCCATGAATACGAGTTAAAGCCCTCAAAATGAACTCAAACAAAGTAGAACAATGAGAATGGAGATATTTTAGAACCCACAAGGTATATTTCGAAAGAAATCCAAGCTCAAAGAAAGCACTAACAGTGGCAGCCATCTAACGAAGTAAAACAGAGACCAAAAAATAACACAATGTTGTGCACATAGACTCCAAGACGGTGTTAAATAAAGAAACTATAAACTTCAAATATATAGAGCCGAACAACAAAGATACATATCCAATCAAGCTTGAAGAACATAATGCAGAGGGGTTGGGTTTCAAAGCTACCCATAATGGAAAATTTTATATTTTCACAAAGCAACCAACAATGGTGTCAAAAAAAAAAATTTCCAGGGCTTTGCCCACATCACCAAAAACCAAATGAAGTGATCATACTAGGTCGAGTTCCCTTTACCGCCTGAACCCAAGCAGTGGGTTAACTCTAACTCAACCACGGTCTAAGATCAACGATCAAGATTCAATGAGTACAAAGATCAAAGGTCAAGGATTGATCTCTATAAACAATGTGAACCATGGGTCAGGCTTTAAAATGCATTTATCACATGTCGAAACCCTAAAATCATGCTTTATGGATCAACAATAAAAAATCGACAAGTATAGAGATCAACACTCACAAATAGATCATCAAGATCGATGCAAAAGTAGTCCAAGTGAAATGGTGGTCATTTGACCAACTTATAATTTTCAAATTTTATAAAGTGTCAAAATTTCCTCTGCGCAGCCTGAAAGTCCACAGAGTACACGTGGCACCATCACAATGAAGTGGAGAAACAGAGGTCGGGAGTCACTTAGGTTTTCAAACTTTAAAAATGCAAAAAGTTCCAAACATTTCCTGCAAGCCTGAGCCTCCACGATGAGAAAGTCAAAGCCGTGGGGAAAAGTCAAAATCAATTCTATAGAACATTGGCGAGTGGCGGGGTTTCGTTAAAATTTGAGACTTATTCGCAAAAAGGGTTAAAGCTTCAAGTTACCCCATAGGCCCGTAATTCCCCTGAGTGGGAGATCAGAGTAAATGTTTCCTTTAAGGCCCAAAGTAGAAGAGTTTAAAACGCCAAATTTTCCTGAAGGCCCGAAGACCCGCCAAAGGACATAAAGTCTCAGAAGTTACCCGTAGGCCCAAAAATCTAAAAGGGGCTAAAAAGCCAAAAAAGGTCCGCAGGTCTGCAAAGGGCTTAAAACTTAAAAAAATCCTGAAAGTCCACAAAAGACTTAAAATTCCAGAATTTTTCCCGAAGGCCCGTAAAAGAAAAGGGAGAAGATTTTTCGTGCCATCCAAGCTATCATTTCGAGTTTTGACTTTCAAAATTTGAATTATAGTATATGTTTCAAGAAAATACAAAGTGCCGACCAATGAAACATGCATGTATTAATCAAAAGATGGCGAAATAAGGTGAAGTGCAAAGTGGTCCCCGCAACTGATGTTTTTGTGGGTATTATAATTATTTCTTTTACCCATGAATAGAGAGTTAAATTTCTACATGCTCCATGAGAAGAGAAAACAAACAAGAAGACAAAGTTGCATGCATTCGCAAAATTCAGAAAAAGGACACATAAGAAAAAGATAGAGTCTGCATGCATAGGAAGAAGACTTACTCAACAAGCAAAGCTTATTTTTAGCAAATCATCCACTCATTCTTTTCTTAAAAATAAAAATGCTTTTCTTAAAATATATCGGTCATTTGTAGTTGAATAGTTGTAACCGAAGGCTACTAATGCCTATTTGTAATTGCATGCTCTATTTTTATTCCTTTATCTATTATTAAATAAAGGATAAAAATAGGATGCATGGGTGAGTACAAGCCTTAGGCTATTTTTAGGAAGAGGGTGAACTTTATTTTTGCTATATATTGTGTGCCTTTGTAAAGCACAGGGAACTTTTGGAGGAATTTTTGGATATAGGAGTATTGAAGAAATTTTTTCTAGTTTTGCCTTCTGAGTGTGAAGAATTTCTGCCTTTCCAATTATTTGCAATCTTGTGTATGTTTCTATTAGTCTTGTGAATGCAAATTCCCTAATCAATCATCTTACCCTGCTGCAAATTCAGTATTTTTGCATAATTTTAATGTGCATGTTAACTTATCAGTGTTGTTGTGATATTCTTTCCCTCAATACAACCAAGTGTTTGCCCTTAAATTTTGTAGAAGACTGTTGGCTCGTGCATCAAAAATATTTCACATATCAATTGTGCATATACTCAGTCAAATCCCTCATACAAATTTGGTGTATCACCTTAGTTTTAATTACTTTATAGTCCTCTTTTACCCCATAATCAATTTAGGATACATCAATAAGGAACTAGCCTTTTAATCCCAGGAGACTCACCTCAAAATAGGTATACCCACATACCTGAGGTGTTTCCATTGTATCTACAAAAGAGAGAGATCAATTGTGCAAGCTTTGAAAACCTGTAGCCATCTCTCTACAGGGTGCACTTTCGAGAGATAACATTACTCTCATCCATAAGCTTGGCCAAGCCCAAACCTCTAGCCAATTTTTTTGTTTGGATATCCATGTCTTATTCTTGCAAGTTGTTCACCCATCGCATCTTCTTGTTGAGACTTCCATCTCTGATAAGATATCTTTGACCATAGTGTTGGGAACATAAGCAACAATTTTAGATCTCAAAATGTAAGGCCTGAAAACCTTTGTTGCTTTTACCAAGGAAAATGCTTGTTTCTCCATAATAGTATATTTCATCTCAACCCCCTGCAATGCCTTACTGAAAAAGGAAATTGGCCTCTTAGCCCCTTCATCATCTTTCTGCAACAAGACATATGCAATAGTGTTCTTTGAAGCAAAAGAGAATAGTTAAAAGGGCTTCTTATAATCTGGAGCTTCTAGAACAGGTGCATGCTTTAATGCCTCTTTAATCCCATTGAAAGCTTGAATGGTATCCTCCTCCCACTTGATGACCTAGTCCTTCTTTAACATGGAAGTGATTGGAATGGTCAACTCAAAAAAGTTTGATATAAATCTTCTGATGAAGTTTATCTGCCCAAAGAAGGACTAAATTCCTTTCTTGGTTCTTGGGATTGGAACCTTGCTGATGGCCTCTACCCTTTCTAGATCAATCATCACCCCCTCTCATGACATAATGTGACCAAGAAACTTTGCCTTCTGCACTCCAAAATGGCACTTCTTTGGATTGAGTGAAATGCCATATTCTCTACATCTTATCAGCATTTTTTCCAAGTGTAGCAAGTGATCACTTCTCTTTCTGGAGAACACAGTTACATCATCTTGGTAGACAACAATAAAATCATTGATGTAACCAACAAAAGCAACATCCATTACTCTCTGAAAGGTTTCTCCAACATTCATCAGCCCAAAGGGCATCCTGACATATACATATGTCCCCAAGGAGTGGTAAAGGTTGTTTTAATTCTTTCTTATTCCTTCACCACAACTTGGTTATAACCAGAGAAACCATCCAAAGTAGAAAGTAACTCGAACCTAGTCACTAGCTGCAACATGTTTTCCATGTTTGGTAAAGGATAATTATCCTTCATGGATGCTCTATTCAGATTTTTGAAGTCCACACACAGCCTGATGTCACCATTCTTCTTTCTAACTAGTACTAGGTTTGCAACCCAAGAAGAATACCTTGTGGGCTGAATAATCCCTCCATCCCTTAGTTTCTTTAGTTCTTCTTGCATTTTAAGAGATAGGAGTGGATTGATTGGCCTTTGTTTCTACCTGAATGGTTTTTCATTAGATTCCAAAGGAATCTCATGTTGAAACAAATCCTCTCTGTATGCCTTTAGTTTAGAATAAGTCCAAGCCATGCAATCTTGATATTTTTTAGCAATTGGACATAAGATTGTTTTTCCTCCTTGCTGAGATTGCTTCCCAACTAGATCTTCCTTGGTTTTTCCTTTGTGCCAAGGTCATGCTCCTCAATATCCCTTGGGGCTGCCATGCATCTGTTAATAATGTGATCAGCATTATCAAAGTTGGATTCAAGAGCAACCAGCCCTCTAGGAATGGTATTAGTCTTTAGTTGGATGATGCCTTTGCCAAACAAGGTTTCTTTACCCTCTACTACACACACCATTGGCTCCCAATAAATATTTTGATCAGAAAAATCTCCTTTATTCTGTAGAAATATTCTGACCTGAGCATCATCATCAAAACTTGTCAATGTTTAATGTTGTCAGGTACAGATGGCCTAGTTAACACCTCAACATCATATTCACAATATGGGGATATTGCACAATCATCAAACCGAGATCCCAATACTGTAAACTTGTCTTCCAAATCATTGAACTTCCTATCATGATGCACAATATTGAATGAAATAAACATCTCAATGAAATCCCAAACTACATGTTTGTATTGTCTCATTTGCTGATTTTTTTAGGCATACTAGTTTTCGACTTACTTTATAATTAATTCCGAATATCCCTTGACAATGATTTCTTTAACACCATATTTCCAAGCAATCCTCAGAACTAACAACAAGGCCTCATACTTAGAAATGTTATTAGTGCACTCAAAGTTGAGTTTGAAGGAAAAGAAAACTCTTCTGTCTGGAGAGATCAGAACAACACCAACACCATTTCTGAACTTGGAGAAAGCTCCATCAAAAAATAAATTCCACGAAGATCCTTCCTATTCAAGACACTTGCATTCTTCAATCTTGTGCTCTTTTCCATCAGTGAATCCTACAAAGTTATCAGCATCAACACTTGTGTACAAAACTTCATAAGATGCATTGTTGGGATCTTCAATAAGATGTAACATCTTCTTTTCCCCATACAACTTGACAAGGTTTCCCTCAATTGGGATGGTGGCATAGGACATATCCATTTGAACACTCCCACCAACACTTGTAGCCCATTTTCTAGATAACAACATACCCCACTTGGCTGGATAGTCAACAATAACTACATCAAGCTTCAAGTTTCTACCCGAGATAGGCTGCAAGTTGTACCATCAGACCTTTCACACATCCTACCACTGGAACCTCTCTAGAATCCATGGCAAGTGCACTTCCCATATGTTGTTGTTACCTTGATGTTCAGTTCATTCATAACTTCCAAAGGCATAACATTGCATGATGCCCCCAAATCAAACATACAGTTGTGCAGCAGTCTATCCTTAATGATCAGAGTGGTGAAGAATGGATCCACATTTAGCTAGGAATCTACCAAGGATGTCCCCAAATAAACCTCAGGTGGTTCATCTAGCTCTTTTGATGTTGGTGGTGCTTCTAGTTCTTCGATGATTGGAGGAGTCTCCATAATATTTACATTTCTGCCTGGGGCACTCTTCTCTTCTTTCAATCCAAAATACTCCAATGCCCTCCTCTTGTGCTCAGGAATCCTAAGCAACTCAAAAATTGGAACTGAGATCTTGATCTAACTCAAGACTTGGGCAATATCATAAGGGACAAACTTTGGCAAGGCAACATTGGAAGGAAAGCTAACACACTCATTAGATGGCACAGGATTTTTGATAGCTTGGGCATGAGGAGGGGTATGGGTTTTTTTTGGGACAGCAAGGCCCTTGGTAGATGCATCTTTCTTAGGGGCCTCTTTAGGAATATTTGAAAGCAATGGAGTTTTTGGCTTGGCCTGAGGCCCTATACCTTTGACAACCCTACTTCTTGTGTTGTACTCCTTCTCTTGGGCAACAACAACGTTCATCAACAATTACATGTCCTCCTCAGATGGGATTCCTCCATCATACTTCTTTATCATCAGTGCTCTTAAATATTCAAATTCATTATTAGGTATTTCAAAATCTTGCACTACATCTATTTCAAAAGTATGAGAAGGAGGAAGAAGTGGTACCTAGTGAATGCAATCCCAAAAATTTGCAGCAGTTCGAGCACTTATCACTTTGGTTGAAGTTGCTCCTTGTTATGAGCTTGAAGAGAAACCCATCATGAAAACATCATCATCAGCTTCCTCTTCTTGCTGATTTATTTCACATGGAGGATGGGGAAAAAAATCTATCACACCAATCAATCTCATTTGCTTCATTAACAACAACAACCCGGGCAGTCAGAGGATTAGGCACCATTCTACTTTCACATGCTTAGGGATGTCTATTTGCAGATCCCATGGGTCCTTTACCTCTGTCATCTGACCTCTGATCACCCCTAGGATGATTTCCAAATCTATCATGATTTTGTGCCTTTTCTTTGACCTTGTGAATTTTGCCCAATTCCTTTCTCTTCTTGGGCTAGTTTGTAAGATATTTCTTTGACAACCCTAGCCAAATTCCTAACAACCTCCTCAAGATCCACACTCTTTCTTGCTTGAGGATTTTCTAGGTTTATCAGTTTGACACCCTCCCTCTTAGGAGGTTTTCCAACTTTGATGTTGTTCTCAATTTGTAGAGCCATGTTAAAGGCCTGCCTCAAAGTGCCATGGTTTTTATCCCTCAAATAGTAGGCAACCTTCTTGTCAAATGCATCAAAGCATACTTTATAAGACAAGATTCATCACATGGCCTCAAATTCACAGGAAATATTCTCAATGTCTTATTGAATCTTGTATTAAAATCATGCACTGATTCATTAGGATTCTTTTTAATATTCTCAAATTTTGACAAAAGAAACCTAGGGTCTATTTTATCACCATACTACAATCTAAATGCATTCTTCATTTCAGTCCAAGAATCAATAGAGTTATCAGGAAGAGCTTTATACCAGTCCCTTGCATCCTCCTCTAATGTATGAATAAACAATTTAATGTACACATCTTCAAACTCTATTTCAAAATCCTCCATCATATTGACAAAGAGTTTCAAGTGCTGATCACCAGTTATTACATTATTTCCTTGAAAATTTGGTAATCTATTTCTTACATCCTGTGGCACAACATTTGGATAGCCAGCCATACCTCTAAAATTGATGGGACCAAAAGTATTAATGACAAATGGAGGTCTAGGTGGAGGCTGAGCCATATTATTCTAAGGAGGTGATCTTATAGGAGAAACAAAGTGATGAGGAGTGAGGGGTCTATGTGGTACAGGGATACAATTTTCAGAATGACTATCCCCTAATGGCTCTTTTTCACGGCAAGAACTATCAAATTTGGAAAATACAGGGGTAGAATGAGATGAAAATATTTCAAATACAGGGGTGGAATGAGAAGGCCCCTCTCTAGATGGAGAATTCATATTTACAAAGAGACTACCTGATTTAGAAGTAGTTGAGGAAGCATTGCAATCTTTAATCACATGCCGATCATTTTCACCAATGGAGACCTCTTTTCTTGAGGTTTGATCTCCAACAACCTTCCAAATTCTTCCTCCTTCTAAATTAGACTTTCCAAACTCTGGAAACAACCTTCTACTAGGGTCCGCGGTGAAGAAAGATCTTCTTCCTTCCAGCTTTGCAAAGATTAGTAACAAATTTTCAATTGACAGAGGTTAAGACACTGGAATTTATCAAAATCAAATCAACTCGGAGTTGCCACTAAGGATTTTCACCCTAGTTGTGCAAATGCACTAAAATAATCTATCAAATATCTGTCAAGCACTAAAAATCATGCAAATCTTTACAAATCAGACCTTCCTTCACCCAAATTTATCAATGGTGAGGCAAACCTAGTACAATAACTGCTGGAAAAATTGGATAGATGGCACAAAAACCTATAACTTTGTTCAATCCTTATAGATCTAATCAAAGAATGATGTTTTCAAAATGTATTTGCACACAGAACTACAAGAAACATTACCAGGGTCTGGAAAATTTAAATTCTTCAAAGCATCCCCGGAAGGGGCGCAATAAAGTGTTGGTACCCAAATTGATTCTCCCTCAGAAGCTAAGCAGCATCATAGGTCGACAAGAAGCTTAAAGACAAGAAGAACATATAGTGTGTCATTTAGTAGCCGGGGATGAAATGCATCTTTCTCTTTATCACTCAAATGTGGAGAAACGGGTAGCACCCTCAAGAGGATTTGACCTATCCTCACTACTTTATGGTTGTGCCTTTTAACTAGGGTGAGAGGATCCTTTTTGTAGCTTGTTGTTTATGGAGGAGATGGAGATATCCTTACTTGTGAGATTATTAAGAATACCTTGAAGGAAATATGATCAATGAAACAAAACCTAACACTCACAAGTTGTCACTCTAGATAATGGAGATATTTTCTAAGCAAGGTTCAAGCCACTAAAGAAAATAAAAACTTGATTGTTTCTGCATGTTTTGATGGTGAAAATTATGCATTTGTTTACATACATGAAAAATAGGGGTAGTATGGGTATGATTAATTGTTTTTAAGTGATTTTTTGGTGGGAGGTGAAGCAGGATAAAGTTGATTATACCATATCTTTGGAGGGACTTTACAATAATGAGAAACTTCACAATAGAAAGCTTCAGAATAGTCAAGACGTTCCTTCAACCAGAAGGTGTGCTTCAATGGAGGCCCAGATCAACACGTTTTCACATAATCTTTAAGAATCCAATACAAAGGCTCGAATTTAGAAGACTCAATTAAACACTATAGTTTCGATTAACCACGCCTAAGGTACACCCAAAGACTTACAGACAATCTTTATCAACAAATGAGCCGGTGAATTTATTTTAGATTCATTTATGTCATCCAAGATGAAGGCTCTTCTTGAGAATAAATTGAAAATACCATTAAACTATCACAACGATGATATCATGTGTGATTTCACAAAAAAATTAGTATAAGATTGCAATAGGAACGAATAAAACTATTTGCATACATTCTGAACAAAGAAAACACTAATTGCTCAGAGTCAACACAAAATAACTCAAATTTGATTAAACTTATCAGCAGGGGAAAGTTCCTAGAATAGTCTTAGAGCTTGTCAATGGTTGTACACTCGCAACCACCTTGACATGATCAAGTTTAACACAAAAGAGACCTACAGGTTTCTCAAACAGTCCCTCAAAAGGATGGGCTCTGTCAAGATTTTTAGAAAATCAGTTTTGACCTCTAACACTCCAACATTCAACCTCCAACCCCTTACCAAGAGTAGAGCTCTTGTATTTATATCAAAAGTGACCAAAACAGAGGAAAAAGGAAAATCTGATGACAACTCAACCACCAATCGTTAATGCTCCTGCAAATTTGTCCACAATCTGAAAATTTTCTTTTTTATATCCTCCATGCTTGCTTTGGCATATTAGAGGAGGAAGAATGACAAATAATATCAAAAAATGGGTAGTGGAAGCAACCAAATCCACTTTAATGGCATGAAAGCCATTTTTTAGTTTTTCACCCATCAAGGCCTATTGAAAGTAATATTTTATGCTTCCATGGTGTAGTGGAGGTCCAGATCTTTCCAACGGTGTCAGATTTGTAATATTTTGAGCCCTGAGTCAAAATATATGCCCCTTCATAGTTTGTATTGAATCCGTACAAATGGGTGGGAAAACAGTTTGAGAAATGGGTCCCCTTTTCTGAGATCTTGAATGAGCGTGGGCTCACCACGTGTCCCTGTTGATGAAAAGATGTAAATTTGACTAGGAAAAATGCCCGTCAAACCGTAAAATGTGGAAAAATGACCATTTGAGCCCGGAGATGAAATTTTTGTCCAAGGACAGAGAATTTAGAAAATGTTACAAGGCTCAAACACATTCCTTCGAGCTACATCCATTCATTTTTCTTCAAGTATTTAGGGCAAAAATGACAAGGAAAGCAAATCCCGACTGTGGAAAATGGAAAGAATGGGAGAGCCCGAGTTTTTAGATGAACAGAGAATGGGGACCCAAATTACAGACCCTTTCCAGATAAACAAAGAAACAAGGAAACAACTATGGATCCATACATGATCCTCAGCCCAGGAAGGATTGGTTATGGAAACAAAAGGAAGGAAGAGACTTCTCAGGCACAACATGGGGGATGAAAAATGGTAGAGGCCGTAAATTGATAGATTTTAATGGCAAAATGGGGCAAGACTATTTTGAGCACCAACAAGACTGATCATGGTAACCAAATGGAGGATAGAGTCTTCAAGCACCAATACGGGAGACAGAAAACATGACAGAGGTGTAAACTAAGGAATTTCAATGACAAACAGGGCGAGACTAATTTGAGCACCAACATCGGCTCCGAATTGGGGATGGGAACTCCTTGTGAGTGCCACAAGAATAAATAGTAGACCAAGTGCCAAAAATAGACCATTGGGAAATGGAGTCAAAGAATAAGCTTGTAGAGCAGAAAACCATAACCATCCTCCAAAAAATGAACCGAGAAACCAACAAAACCAGGTCACCCAGGACCAAAATGAACAAAAACACAAAAGCAGAATGAAAACAAAGAACTATACACTGTACAATGGAGAGCATCCTGATTCAAAGAAAACAATCAAGGAAAAATGTCAGTTAACTACAATTGTGGATTTTACCATGCTAAGCAGTTCTAATATGTTTTTAACATCGGTCATATGATTACCTCTCTTTTCCATCCAAGTCGCTATCTGACCACATTTCTTCAGGCTTATCCTTTGTGCCTGGGTCAAGTTTTCTAACATCTTTCGAGGCTACATCAAACATCAAAGTCTTAGGAAAATCATCCTGCTCATGATACCTGCATTGATCAATTTCATATTCCTTGAAAGCAACATAACTCACAGAGTTATCAATATCAATATCTGCATGTAATACTTCATAAGAAGCATTGTTGGGGTCCTCAATAAGATATAACATCTTATTTTCACCAGGTAACTTCACAAGGTTTTCCTTAATTGGTATAGTGGTATAAGACATGTCCATATGAACATTTCCACAAAAAATTTCACAAGCACACTTTCTTGATAACAACATGCCCCATTTGGTAGGGCACTCAATGACAACAACATCAAGTTTCAAGTTCTTACCCGGATAAGCTACAAGTTGTACCACCAAGCCTTTTACACATCCTACAATAAGAACCTCTATAGAATCCATTGCATTACACTTTCCATAAGTTATTTTCACTTTAATGTTCAATTCATTCATGACTTCCAAAGGCATAACATTACATGATGCTCTGGAATCAAACATACAATTGTGCAGTAGTCTGTCTTTAATAATCAGTGTTGTAAAAAATGGATCAACATTTAATTGAGACTCAACCAAAGATGTTCCCAAGTAAACTTTAGGTGGTTCACTTGGTTCCTCCAGTACTTGGGGTTTTTTCAACTCCGAAATGGTAGGAGTCTCAAAATTTCTGCCTTGGGTGACTTTTTCTTCTCTAAACCCCAAATATTTGAATGCTTTGTTCCTATGCTCAGGGATTCTAAGCAATTCAAAAATAGGAACAAAAATCTTGATCTGACTCAAGATTTGGGCTATGTCACAAGGAACATATTTGGGTAATGCAATGTTAGGAGGAAGGTTTGAAAATTCATCTTATGGCACAAGATTTTTACACTCGAGCATAGGGAGTGAGACAAGTTCTAATTGAGACAACAAGGCCTTTGCCAATTGTATATTTCTTTGTAATATCTTTTGGGATACTGGTAAGCACTGAAATTTTTGGTTTGGCCTGAGGCCCTACCCCTTTGGCAACCCTACTCCTGGTATTATATTATTTTTCATGGGAAACCAAAACATTAATTAACAACTGTCTATCCTCCTCAGAAGGCATCCCTCTATCATAATTCTCAATCATTAGAGATCTTAGGTACTCAAAATCATTATTAGGAAGTTCAAAATCTTGCACCATATCAATTTTAGAAGTATGAGTGGGAGGAATAGGTAATACCCGGTGAATGCAATCCCAGAAATCTTTAGTAGTTTTGGCACTCATTAGCTCAGTTGAGGTTTCTCCCTACTATGAACTCATAGAGGAATCCACCATGCATGCATCATCATCAATGTTATCATCATCATCAAATTCTTCAACTTTCTCATCTACTTCACATGGCGGGTGGGGTAAGAAGCATTTGTCACACCAATCCATTTGATTTTCTCTTCAACAACATCAACTCGGCATTTAGAGGATCATTAACTACTCTATTCTCCATATCTTGGGGTTGTCTAGCTCCCATGGGTCCTTTACCTCTATCATCAAACCTCTGATCATTTATAGGATGATTTGCAAGTCTTTCTTGTCCTTGTTGCCTATGTTGACCATGAGAACCTTGTCCAATTCCTTTTTCTACCCTAGCCAACTTGTAAGAGATTTCTTTGACAGCCCCGACCAAAGTCCTTACAACTTCCTCAAGATCCACAACCTTACTTGATTGAGGCTTCTCAAGGTTGATCAATTTAACACCCTCCCTCTTAGGAGGTTTTCCAATTGCTTTGATGTTGTTCTTAATTTACAGAGCCATGGTAAAGGCCTGCCTCAAAGTCCTAGGGTTCTTATCCCTCAAATAGTAAGAAAATTTCTTATCAAATGCATCTAAATACTTTATCAGACATGATTCATCACATGGTCTCAAATTAACAGGAAGTCTTCTCAATGTTTTTTTAAATCTAGTGTTGAAATCATGCACTGATTCATTAGGATTCTTTTTATATTTTCAAACTCTAATAAAAGAAACCTATGGTCTATTTTATCACCATATTGCATTCTAAAAGAATTCTTCATCTCTATCCAGGAGTTAATGGAATTATCTGGCAAAGATTTATACTAGTCCCTTACATATTCTTCTAGAGTATGGATAAATAATTTAATGTATACATCCTCAAAATCTATTTATAATTCCTCCACCATATTGACAAAGAGTTTCAAGTGTTGATCAGAGTTATTGCATTATTTCCTTGAAACTTAGGCAATAATTTTCTTACATCTTGTGGCACAACATTTGGATAGCTAGCCATACCTCTAAAACTAATGGGACAAAAGTATTAACAAAAATGGAGGTGCTGGGTGGAGGCTAAGCCATATTATTCGATGAGGTGATCTTACGGGAGAGACAAAATGATGAGTGAGCAATCTATGTGGTACGGGGATGTAATTTTCAGAATGACTTCCCTCTAAAGGCTCTATCTCTTAGAAAACTCTATTAGATTTTGAAAATATAGGGGCAGATTGAGAAGCAAATGTTTCAAATATAGATGATGGACCCTCTCCAGATGGAGAATTCAATTCAACAAAGAGACTACCTGATTCAGAAGCACTTGAGGAAGTACTACAATCTTCAATCACAGGTTGATCAATTTTACCAATGGAGATCTCCTTTCTTGATGCTTGATCTCCAAAAGCCTTCCAAATTCTTCTTCCTTCTGAATTAGACTTTCCCAACTCTTGAAACAACCTTCTACTAGGGTCCTTGGCAAAGAAATATCTTCTTCCTTCTAGATTTATAGATATTAATGACAAATCTCACTTGATATATGTTAAGACACTGGTATTTATAAATAATTTAAACAACACAGAGTCACCACTAAGGATTTTCACCTTATTTTGTGCAAATGCACTATGAAAGACCTATCAAATGTCTATCGCATTTGCAGATTCATACAAATCTTACAAGATCTACTCTTCTTTTACCCAAATTTATCAATGATGATACAAATCTTAATGCAATAATGTGTATAAGCTAGAAATATTGCACTCAAAACTCACAACTTTGAACAATTCATTATAGATATGAACAAATAATGATGTTTCAGCAATGTATTTGCACTTTAAAATTTATAAAAAGCATTACCAGGGTCTGTACATGTACACCTTTGCTCAAATACTTCAAAGAGTCCTGGTAAAAGCACCATGAGTGTTGTTGATGGGCCAAATGGATACAAATTGGAAACAAATAAAAAAATTAGTCTCGGCAATGCAAATCAGTTCCCAACAACACAAATATGTTCCCGAAGAACGATGCCACAAGTGTTGTTGACGGGCCAAATGGATACAAAGTGGCAAAAAATTAACAAATCAATCTTCGCAATGCAAATCAATTCCCCTATAATGGCACCATGCGTGTTGTTGATGGGACAAATGGATATGAATTGGCAAAAAGTCAACAAATTAGTCTCGGTAATGTAAATCAGTTCCCCGACAATGGTGCCACGAGTGTTGGTATCCAAATTAGTTCTCCTTTTCAATCTGAGCGGCAACATAGATTCGACATGGATCTTAGAGGTAGATAGATCATAGTTTGTGTCATTTTGTAGTTAGCGATGAGATCTAAATGGTCCTTTGTTACTCATATTTTTGGAGAGATGGATAACACCTTTAAGAAGATTTTAACTATCCTCACTAATTTAGGCCATGCCTCTTCGACCAGGGTGAGAGGACCGTTAATGTAACCTTTGTTTGGTGAAGGAGATGGAGATATCCTTCTTTTTCACAAATTCTATGAAGATAACCTTAGGAAAATACGGTCAATACTCCATGATTTAACTCTTAAGAGTAGTCACTTCTAAATGATGGAGATACTTTCAACACAAGGCTAAGGTTACTGAAGACATTAAGAAATCTTGATTGTTCTGCATATTTTTGCAAGTATATTTTGTTTGTTTGTTGATACAAAAGGCAAATAGGGGTAGTTCAAGGTGGATCAATGGTTTTTAAATTATTTTGGTGGGAGATGAAGCAAGATAAATTTGATTATACCATATCTTCAAAGGAACTTCACAATAATGAACAAATTCAACAATAGAAAGCTTCATAATAGTTAAGACGTTCCTTCAACCAGAAGGTGTGCTTTAATGGAGGCCCAGAGATAAGCATGTTTTCACATAATCTTTAAGACTCCAACACGAAGGATCAAATTGAAAGACTCAATTAAACACTAAATTTTCGATTAATTACACCTAAGGTACACTCGAAGACTTATAGGCAATTTTTATCAACAAATGAAAATGAATTGATTTTAAATTTTTTTATGTCATCCAAGATGAAGACTCCTCTTGAAATGAAATTGCAAATACCACTATACTATCACAAGAATGAGATCCTATGTGATTTAAAAAAAAAATTCAATGTAAGATTGCAATAGGAACAAAAATACTATTTGTAGAATTTCTGAAACAAAGAAAACATAAATTGCAAGAGATTGGACACAAATTAATCTCAAAATTGCCTAGATTCATCAATACGGAAAGCTTCCAAAGAAATATCAGTGCTCGTCAATGGCTATACATATGCAAGCAACTTGACACAATCAAAAATCTAACACAAGAAAATAACAGGTTATCTCGGCTTTGGTCTCTCACGAAGATGACTTTCTCAAATTTTCTCTTAGGGATTCAAAATCTGACCTTTGCAAGAGTATTCTCATTGCATTTATACATTTTTCTCACTCAATTTTCCCCCAAAAGAGAAGAATATTCGAGGGACCTTTTCTTGTTACCAATTTGTTTTAGACAATGATGTTTAACAAATTTAGATCCAAAATCTGCCAGGTGGACCAATTGTGAACTGATCACGTTTCTTGGGCTCTCAACTAATGACTAGGATGCCATGCCACAAATTTTTAGGAGTCCTTTTAATCATTTTGATTTTGTCATGCGAGAAATCCCCTTTTTAATCATTTTTTGAGCCTCTGCATAGCTAGACTTAATAGGTCATCCCTTTTTTCTCTCGAGGAAACACCTTTTGCTTTGTACTTTCATCATTTTACCCCTTTTCCCTCTCTTTCATCTGCAAATTTTCCCTGCATCCATCTCCTTTGGTGATTCCCCTTTTACAAGTGCCTGAGCAACTCCATATTCAAAATATCAACCTTAACAATCCTTAGACTCGTAGTTTATGTTTCAAATCCATTCAAAGGCACCTACTGGATAGAGACGAAAAAGAATTTTATCAAATAATGATGAAAAATAGTGTGTATTCATGTCTCTAGGAGTCTTGGAGAAAAAATGGTGGAGAAAATAGGTGAAATTCATAGCAACCATTGATTCTACCCCTTTTCCACTTTATATCATAGTCGTCCATGTGTTTCCTTGGCACAATTGTAAAGGAGAAGCACAGAGGCAAGTCCCAAACAAGCACAAGCCTTCCACATTCCCAGGCCCAAGAAAAATGCCTTTTGGCCTTTAAAAAGTCTTGGTGAAAAAAGGAGCCAGTGGAAGCCTCCACGTGTCTTAATGGCGCATTTTGAGATGGTCCCCAAAAGTAGAGACCCCAAACAAGCACGGGCTTAACATGTGTCTCAGGAAGAGTCTATTAAAAATTTGAAGGTTCGGAAGGCACCATGTGTCTAGGGTCCGAGACATTTTTCTTTGGCCGTTGAAAATTCCAAGCAAAAGGGTAGAGTGAGTGGAAGCCTCCAATTTTCCTCCTGGTGCTTCAAAATAAAAATTAGGGGCTGGTCCCCAAATAGGCATGGTCCCTCCACATGTCCCAGGCCTTTAGAAAGTTTCTTGAAAAGTCTAAGTATGGGAAGACCCGACGGAAGCCTCCATGTGTCTTCATGGCGCAACTTCGAGATGGTGCCCAAGAGTGGAGACCCTAAACAAGCGCAGAGCTCACCATGTGTCCCAAGCCTTATAAAATTGATCTGAAAAGTTTAAGTACATAGCGGAGCCCACGGAAGCCTCCACATGTCTCCTGTCACAATTGTTAAGGTGGGACCCTGAGGCGGATCCTCAAATGAGTACCAGCCCACCATGTGTCCATGGCCCACCAAAACTATATCGGCTACATGAAAAATTTGTATAAGTTTGGGAAAAGTAGTGGAATCCTCCACATGTCCGCTTGGCACAACTCCAACGCCAAACCAAAAAGTGAATTTTCAAATGAGCGTCATTCCTCCACGTGGACAAGTTTTGGGTTGAAGTGAACCATAGAGTTTTTAGAGTGCCCCGCCGAGCCGCATCCAACCAAAAAGGGCCACATTTCCACTGATGTAGAGATGTAAATTTAATGGGGAAAAACATACCACAAATTTGTAAAATGGAGGAATACAACTATTTGAGCGAAAATGAATCGTTCTTCAAGGAGAGTGAATGTGGAAATGTTACAAGGCTCAAATATGATCTTCTGAGCTACATCCAATCACATTTCCACAGTTATTTGGGACAAAAATTAATGGGACAAAAAAATGTGATTGCAGTAAAATAGAAGGGAAGGAAAAACCTGAGTTCTACACCCAATTTACTGAGACTCCTTCGAGATGGCTAGAGAAATGAAAAAAAAATTCTGGACCTTTAAGTGATCCTTGACCAAGGAAGGGACTGATCATGGCAACCAAGTGGAGGACAAAGTCTTAAAGCACCAATACAGGGAGACATAAAACATGACAGAGCGCAAACAAAGGAATTTCAATGACAAATGGGGTGATACTAATTTAAGAACCAACGGAGTTGGAGGGATTTGCAAATTTTCTCAAGTGGAGGGAATTGGATCTCAAAAGAAAAGAGAGTAGAGAAACTAATATTGGATGGGAGGGTAGAAGACACATAAGTGGGTTTCATAATTGGGTCAATAAGCATGAGGCTTTGGAATTGGTGATCATGTTTAGATGGAAATATCTATGGAATTTTTGGAGGCATGTAGGATGAAAATGCTTGTGGCTCCCCTTGACATGATGAAAAACATTGGATTCATAATATTTTATCACCATTATCCACTGCTCGAGTTGTGGTAGCATCTGTACACTGAAACCAAGCTTCTCTTATGGGCAGTAATGATATGGACAAGGGGCCTTCCAATGGACAAGAGGTATTGAATCCTATTTTGAATTCCTTCATTTAGGCGAAATCCCTAGATTGTACCATACTTTCCATAATACTTATGGTCTTCATTTCTAACTTAGAATCTCTAGGTGAACAATGTTCTCCGAAATCTTCATAACCCTCTTGTCCAATAGCTGGATAGTTTTGCATATAACCAAAATGATTTGTGTTTTATGTGTTCGAGATATGCCTAATATTGATATTCATGATAAGATGGATCTAGAGATGGTTGATAACACCCTTGGAATGAGTTTTACAAATATGGGGGTGTATTGTACATATACTGCTACTCTTTGCCTTAGATGTCAATCCCATGAGGTAAATGAATCCATGACTTCAAGATCTTGTGAATGGAAGAAAATGAAAGAGATGGAAAGGAAAAATTGGATGGCAACGTATGGTGAAGACAATGAATTTATGCTACTCGAGATAAATGGGTATTTTATCTAGAAGGAGTCATTATTTGTGCTTCACATGTGTGTCTCTGAAGACATGAATTTCACCAAGTGCACAATAACTTGATGAAATAATTTTTAATGCCAAAATAAACACCTTGAAATTGTAATTAATGGTTGTCTAGTTAAAATGTTATAGTTGTAATGATCTCTAAAATCTCAAAATTTGGAACCTAGCTTCACTTCAAAACTCTTGAAATCCCAAAGTAGAAGGACCGAAAATTGGAAAATTGTAAACCTTCAAAACCTAAAATACATAAACCTCTTAAATTTTAAATCCTTAAAAATCCAAAACCCCAAAATCGGAAACGTTTAGAAATTGTAAAACTTGAAATCTTAAAATTCAAAATATCCTGAAATTTTGAAAATCAGAATTTTTAAATTCTAAGTATACTCTTTTGAAGTTCAGCCAACAAGCTATCATCTATGAAATTTTGATCGAATTTTGCACATGTTAAGCCCTCGAAAAGTGATTTCAAACTCTGACCTTGCTTGAGAAACCTCTAAAATCTGAAACTTGCAACTTCTGAACTCCGAAGTGTGAGGGAAAATATGAAAATGACTTCTTGCTTGAACTTTGGCTTCAATGTGACAAGGTTTTTCATTAGAACAACCTAGAAAAATATGCTCTAACTTCTTGTTTTCCCAACGGGTGTGCCCAAACTGTTGATGCAAAATCAAAATACCCCTTGAATGGCTTGACATTGAGATGGGGCATTTGGTGTGATTGCATAACATTGAGCTATCCTAAGTTTGGGACATTTTGAAATGTAATAGATCTCCGGAAAAAAGTTTGGTTACTACTCTTAACCTACCTACCACAAACTACTCCTAATGCGGGAAAAACTATTGACTAATCCTCACCTAAAGCTTCCAAGGTTACGGGTAGAAAAGGATTGCATGAAAGAAACCTACACTACAAGCAAAGTGATACACAATAAAATGAGTAGTAATCACTCTTCCCAAGCCCTACAAAATGGAGAAGGGATGAATCCTGTGGAGGTTGGAAATATGCAACACAAACAAAAGTTCCACCAATGCATAAAGGGGAGATTAGATGGCTACAACATAGACCCGAAATGTGAATAATATTCATTCCTAATAAGCACAAAACACCCATATCCCTGCAATAACTATGAAATGTGCACAAAACGCATACTGTTGTAATGAGAGGTAAAAGAGAAACGAAAATCATGCAAAGGTTAAAACAACTAACAAAAACACAATTTTTTTGCTCTTGAAGAAGGTGATCAACCTCTTGCTTGTGTAAGCCCTTAAAATTTTTATAGAACAATATTGAAGAGAGAAGAGAGATAAATATACCCCTGAAATTGCCCCAAAACCCATAAAAATCCATTATTTTCTCTATAATGAGTACTTTAAGATCTCTAAAATCTCTTCTTTATTAATGGTATTGTGTTGTCTTTGGAAGAAACTAGGTTTGGTTACACTTGGGTCTAGTCTATCTCCTGTTTCTTCATCATGACCTATTCTTCCACCTCCATCATTAATGACATTCACTTCTTTGTAGACACCAAATTTGAGTCACAGTCCCCTTGGTCCCATGTAATTAGTTAACATAATGTGTTAGCCTAACCATGACCATTTTACCTCACATTCACATTAATTTAATATTTTACAAATGATTTAATGCCCCTCCTAACATTAGTTATTAATCTAAGTACTTTAGTTATATTAATCTAACATTATTTTACCTCAACTAGACACATCACCTAGACACCTCACCATGGACTTGTTCTTAGGCTATTAATTAACTAAGACTCGGTCTGCACTTATCCTAACAACCGAGACTTAGTCTAACCTTAGCATTAGAATCCTATTCCTTATCCAACAACATGCCCACTTATCTAAGCATTAACCATCACTTGAGACTGGGCCAACAAGTAGAGCACACAAAAATAGCCAAGATCTGCTATTTTTGGTAAACCTAGGATATCCCACCTTAACCGATGTCGGTTAACCCTCAACCGACGCCGGTCACCTTGACCGTCATCGGTCACCATATATACAATTTGGAAACATTTTTTCCTAGGTTGGTTACTTCAAGTTTTGGGAGAGCTATCTGAATTCAAGCATGAACCAAAGTTTTCTCAGCATCAAGATGATAGAATACATCCATCCAGAGGCCCAAGAAAGTACTAGGACTGATATGAAGGCATTGACATTCATGGTGACACTCCAGGAAGCACTTCCATGATATCTGACCACTAGGTTCACAGATCAACCATCACCTTCCTTCACCCACCAATCTTGCAAGAACAAGTAAGTGCATTTGATTTTGTATCATTTTTGTACTTACTCATTAGGTTCTTTATCCTCTTATTATTAGAACTTGTTATTTCTGTATTCCACCATCCCCACTTTCTAGCCCATATCCCTATCCATCCACCACAACCTTCTGGATCTTTATTCCTAA
The DNA here is from genome assembly GCA_018340775.1 of Taxus wallichiana var. yunnanensis. NCBI lineage: Eukaryota > Viridiplantae > Streptophyta > Pinopsida > Cupressales > Taxaceae > Taxus > Taxus wallichiana. The sequence continues at coordinate 163,346,843 of CM031236.1, forward strand.
CCTTTTACGCATTTATGAGTTTTTATAACCTCATCCAAAACCCAACCTATCCCCCTCCATTCTCTGTGCAATCACAGAGAAACCCAAAATCACTAGTTAATCAACTTTCACCAAATTTCCCCTACCGACGCCGATCACATTAACCATCGACGGTTTCCACTTCACCAAAACTGGTCACTAGACTAACGTTGGCTACTATAGCTCGTGTCTAGATTTTACTAAGTTGACATACACACCCCAGAAAACCTCACAAAAGCTTCACCCAAGCTAGATACGCTACCCGAAACCTCTCCACAAACCTCCTAATCTCTCTATGTAGACACAAAGAACATGGCCAACTATTTTTGATATTTGACCATTCCGATAGAAATTGAGATCGGTTATCCCTAACCAGTATCGTTCATAGATAAACCATCATCGGTCACACCCTGACCAACATCGGTCTCTATGTATGGAAAGTTGTCTCATATCATCGTGCTCTCCAAGCACCCAAGCCTAAACTCCAAAAATTTTTACCCGGACTCGCCTATGACCTCCGGACCTTGACCACTGTTACACATTGCGACCCAAGACCTTCAGCAATTTAATTATCAAAGTAGTTAAGTAGATTAACATTGATAGTAATATGAGATATCTTAATCCAAGTACTAGAATTATACTCAATCTTTTGTATGCTGTTCATTTTATATTAAATTATATATATTCTTGGATTGAAAACCATCATGGAAGTATCACAATTCATTACTCTAGGTCACCCTAGGCAATCCATTAACCTTTTTCTATTAACTATGTCTTGTAGTCTTGCTTTCTATTTCGGGTAATTCCTCCTAGCCAAAAGGAATATCTCGCAATCAACTCAGATTGGGAAATCGAGAACATGCACACAACCTTCAACCGACATCATAAACAAGTATTCCTCCTTGGCCTTCAACCCTTATCTGTTTCATTAATTTTCTAAGAATCTGGTGAAACATTTTGGTATACTGGTTGGACCAATCTGTGGTTCCTTACATTTATTGATTATTAGGGAACTATTGTATGTTTGTCTCTTTTCAAGAAGAAGTTAACATTAAATTATCTCCTTGGATATCTTCTCGTTCTCTTATTTGTGTCGCTGACATTTGTATCTCGGGACTAAAATGGATCATTTTTTCTTCTTGCATTTGCATTAGTTAAATTAATTCTCTTTCCTATTAATTATTTGTATACATAGAATATAAAATTTCGATTTGGCTTCTAAAATACTTGCATTTCATACTTATATGCTAGAATTTATAGCTCACATTAAAACGAAGGGAAACCTATCTTTGGGAGTCATGCCCAAATGATGGTTGACATAATTGAATCATAGAGCACTTTCTCTTGTCTCTCTTTTCCAAACTACACAACCTCATCTTTCCTAACAACATTGTCATTTTCAAACCTAGACGAACTCTTAGATTACGTTGATAATTACATGATTTGGGGATGCCTTCGGCTACCCTTTTCAACCCAAATGCAAATGTCACCTGCAGATATTGCCATGATCTATCCAAAGGTATTTCAAGGAACCCAATCAACCATGACCATGCTTGTTGAAATGACCTCTTCTTCATCACCCTCATCTAAATCCAAACCTTTACCAACAACTAAACCTGATCCTATGCCTAAGAACCTACTTGTATCCACACCTTCCCATGCATCCAGACCCATCAGTACCTTGGGTGTCATGGTGACATACAGCCTAGTCCACCCGATCGTTAAGTTGGAGTTAGCCACATCTTTCCAAGCTTGCGCTAACAAAAATCCTCCAGTCTACAATTATGACCCAATGTTTTAGGCTGCACACACTAGTTTCACCCACCAAGCCTTTATCACCTTGTCCACTTCCGTTTATCCTAGGGACTCACCCGTCCAGCTCGGCCAAGAAACTGCCTATCCAAGAAAAATCAAAAGCACCACTGCTCGCCTCTTCATCATAATCCTTTATTACACCTAACCCATCGAACAATGTACGCCTTCCCCATTACCCGCATCTTTCTTACCACCTATACCCCCACTAGCTACAATAACCTCATCACTACCTATGAGACTTCCTTCTCTTCAACCTATACCTTTACCTTTTCTCCACCAACAACCTTTACTACACCTTCATTATCACCATTGCTAACTGTCCTCTTCCACCATCCACTTTCCCTTCGCATCATGTACTCCTCCTTCACATTTACCCAAGAAGGTGTAACTGAAATAAAAATATCCACTACACTCCTAATAGGTAGAAAAACCTACAATGCCTTCCATCTCTAGTTCATCTACCACACCTTTACCTAGGAAGGTACATCCCAAGCCTACAACAATACCACCTATCAAATCAATGGTCAAACCTATCCCATCTCTAATACCACCTCCTCTAGTACCTCACACATCAAAATCACCTACACTTCAATCTAGATCAACAATCATCTCGCATTGCAATCCATTGGTAGGGTCTTATTCCAACATTCTAGCTAACCTTTTAGAGACCTTCGTCATCACATTGCCACCGCTTAGACCTTATGACCCACTCAATCCCAAACCAAAAGGTTTTGACAATACTAAAATTTTCACCTACCATCATGTGCTAGGACATGATGTAGAAAATTGTAAGGCTCTAAAAACCGTTCTTCTCCAACTTTGTCCTCCTGAACAAAAATTTGATGATGATGATCTTCTAGACGAGGACTCGCCCAACCCCACCTATCACTACACATATTTTCCCACCACCTATTTAACAACATGTACAAACACCTCCATAACCCTTTTATCCATCTCCAAAATTCGAGATCAATATGGTCGAGTATAGGAGAACTAGCCAAAACCCCACCAAAATGCCGGTGCACCTTACTCAATTTTTAAGGTTCTTACCCCGCACTAGGTTTTTTCCATCATGGCGGTATACTTTTCTTGAAACACCTTCTCCATCCAACTCTCTTCCTCAGATTAACATGATCCAAGTTTCCACTCATGCCCGTAAAGACAAAGGAAGGGAGAAAGAAACTAGCCCATCTTCCAATCATGTGCCCAACATACCATTTGCACCTACAACGAAAATCACCATTTGGGGACCCACATATCATATTTTTGATGAATTCCCCAATCGTACAATGATAATAAAATTGGACCAATCCCCTCTAAAAATTAACTTGAACGACCTATTTCAAACTTTTGAATCCTATCGACAGACCACATGGAGTTTCTTTAATCCATCAAGGTTTTACCTAATGACAAGACACCTGTGCCATAAATTCTCACTCCTCACCATGTAGATTCTCTCACCAATTCATCACCTTCCTTAACACCTACTACTACTCACCAAGTAGCTGCCCTGATTTATCTCGACGATGATATTATACCTCTTAAATCAAATGATCTTGATCCTGCCCTTTTCATTTCCATTTATATTGATAATATTCGCGTTCGACGCGTTATGATCGATGACGATTGCAACATCAACATCATCTCCTTTCATGCATATAATAAAATGTGTGTCCCTTTAAATTACATGCATAGTAAGCTAGTTATGTTTCATCCATTCAATGATGTCATCGCTTCCATTCTTAGCACCATAATTCTCCATGCTCGTGTGCGCCCCTCTACAATTCGATAACTATTCTATGTCTTAGAGGGGGATTTCAAGTTGTTTCTTAGTCAACCTTCGATCCATTTCATGATTTTTGTTCCTTCAACTTTACATCGTTATGTAAACTTTTAACATGAAGGACATAACTATAGCATCCCCATTGACACTTCACCATTCAATACTGTAACATGTTATACAAACCTAATGATGTCCTTGACCAATTAAGGCATCAACCATTATCACCACTTATCCTTCACCCATAGCCCCATCCACTTATGCTACTTCTACCTTTTCGCACCTACGTCGTGCATTCCCACCGTTGTCATAACTTGTACAGCTAACCCATTCGGTAACACTTCTACTTCTCAAGCGACCAATGCTTCTTCTTCCCAATTGCCTACCGATTCATATATTCTAGCCACCGATATACAAACTACAGATCCCTTAGAAGGTGTTTTTCAATGTCTCACTCTGGGAGTACCACCTATACAACATCGACACATTCCTTACTCGTCAAGAGTATGGTAATATTTGCCAAGATCATCACTATGACCACCACGTAGGTGAGGTTTTCCCTTCGGTCCTCCTCACATTTGCACAAACTTAACCTTTGTGGGAATTGATACTTCTACCTACTTTCTCGAGCCACCTTTCCAAACATGACATTTTTCTTCTTACCTTCAATCCCTCATAAACTATTACTTCACCGACACTTTCCTCCACCGTTGTTCATGGAAAGGCTTTGGCTTTGGGTTCTACGAACGGGCTGTCATACTATCATCCTAGTACCAAACATAAAAATAGCATTGCGGTGGTATTGGATTTGACAAACAACCTTTCAAGAAATCCCCTGTTGAAGTCATTGAGGATGAAAACCTTCTTCACCCCATTTACTAACTTTCCCACCTTCACCCATAGAGTCTATAGATCGAGAATCCATTCCTCCTAACTTTTTTTTGTAAACACCATTTCCCTTATATCTCTAATTTATCAACGTGATGGCAAGGCTCCCTCTTCCCTTCCCTTCCGTATCCTAACATGATTGATGACGATACACCTTCTATTAACATTATTCAATGTCAGGACGATGAGTCTATTCTCACCTATCTTGGTGTGGAGGATTCTTATATTCATCAGTCATTTCCTTCTGAGACGTAAACCATGTTAAATGAATCAACCATCGAAATCAATATTAACACTCAGGACAACCCGCACATTCTAAAGATAGGCCAATCTTTAGATGCTGCTAAATAGGAAGCTTTTACCTCATTCCTCTGAGATCATAGCAATGCTTTTTCTTGGTCCTACACTGATATGCCCGGTATTGACCCAAACATTGTGGTCCACAATATCGTAACTATTCCTAAAGAAAAACCCATAAAAAGCTTGCGAAAATGTATCCTCGCGTTACCCTTCTTGTCAAAGAATAACTTCAGCTCCTTCTCTCAGTTTCTTTCATCCTACATGTTGATTATCCTTAATAGATCTCTAACATCTTTTCTCTCACAAAAGTGACAGGAAGGACTCGTATATGAACGGATTTTCTGCAACCTTAATTTAGCCTACCCTAAAGATGACTTTCCTCTACCTAGTATAGACCAACTAATTGATCTCATTATTAGCCATAAGTTGTTATCACTCATGGATGGATTCTTAGGTTATAACCAAATATTACTCTCCCTAGAAGATCAACAAAAAACCTCCTTTGTCACTCCCTGGGGGACCTTCTGCTATCGAGTCATGTGCTTTGGCCTTCAAAACACTAGTGCTACATATCAACGAGATATGACATATATCTTTCATGACATCATGCATCGCATATTGGAAGATTATGTAGACAAACTTATTATCAAATCAAAACATCGAGAAAAATACCTTATAGTCCATAAGGTCATTTTGACCATCTCATCAAGTATTGTGTTTTGCCTTCAACCTAAAAAATGTGTCTTCACTTTCCTCTCGGAAAACTCCTTGGTTTTATAATTTTTTTCCATGGCATATAATTTTATCCCGCTAAAATCAAGGCTATTCTTGAAACACCTCCACCTACTAAACTTTTCCAACTACATAGTTTACAAGGCAAGTTGTAGTCTAGTCATTGTTTTATTTCTCACTTTTTGACTAATGCCACCCTTTTTATCACCTCCTCAAAAATTACATCTCCTTCAAATGGCATGATGAATTCCACAAATCCTTTAAGGCCTTATAATAGTACCTCCTCCAAAAGCCTATACTCATTCCTCTTAAGGATGACCAAACATTTTACCTTTACATTTCTGCTATGGATCATTCCTTGGGAGACATTCTCACTCATCATGATGAGAAACACATGTAGCAAGTTGTTTATTATATAATTTGTACGCTTTTGGATTATGAAACCCGATACACCTATGACAAAAAACCATGCTTAGCCTTATTTTTTGTCTCTCCTAAAATTTCCCATTACATACTTAACCAATTTTGTTTTCTCGCCAATACAAACCCCTTACATTACATGTACTCTAAGCCCTATCAACATCATCATGCTACACGTTGGCTCATGTTTCTAGTAGACCTAGAACTTGAATTCACTCATCAAAATATATCAATGGCCAAACTATCATTGACCAACTTGTAGAGATACCTCTCTCAAGAGATCAGCCCTTTAACATTGATTTCCTAAATGAATCTATTTACCCGATAACCTTATTCATTGATGGTTTCAAATGTCATCCTGGAGGTGGTGCTAGAGTTATCCTCATTCTTCTTGATGGTGAGCCTATGTCATTGTATTTCAAATTATATTTTGAATATAGTAACAATATTACTAAATATGAAGCACTTGTATTAGGCCTTCAAGCCACCATTTCCTTAGATGTCAAATCAATTAATATATTTAGTGACTCTCGGCTAGTTATAAATCAAGTCAATGGTATATACTAGTATTGTAACAAAATAATTCAAAAGTATAAGCATCATGTAGACATACTTATGACTACCTTTCACCATTATGAACTAAAGACCACTCCATGTTCCAATAACAAATTTGAAAATACCATGGCATCCCGCTTCTCGCTTACCCACCTTTCCTTCAACTCGAAAATATTTTTCATAGTAAAAAGGATGGAATCACCTTCCTATCTATTTTGAGACGTCAACCTTGCTGGAACCATTCAACCCGACCCATATGACCTTTGGTATAAGCGGTTTGTTAACTACCTTTCCCTTTTCATTCTACCCCTAGACCTTACTAACAATGAACAATGCGCATTTCTCAAAAGTGTATCTCAGTAAGTCATCATGGTATGCCTTCTTTATAAACATGACTTTGATGGTAGTCTCTTACAATTCCTTACAAGTTCTGAAATTCCCTACACCATCAAGGAACTTCACAAAGAAATTTGTGTAGGTCACTTGATGGTTTAGCTATTGCTAAATGCATTATCCACCTAGGCTATTATTGGCCAACCTTAAACCATGATTGTTGTGATTATGTCAAATTTTGTGTGGAGTTCCAACAACATTCTAATATTCATCACACGCCTAGTCATGCCTTACAGTGTCGCACGAGACCTTTTGCCTTTTCTCTCAATCGGGTTTGGATCTTGTTCGAGAAATTAATCCCCATTCTTCACAAAGTGCCATCAATGGATTATTATTGGTACTAAACACTAGAGTAAATGAGTAGAAGCCATACCTCTTATTTCAACAAAATTTGAGAAAATATGTGAATTCATCAATCGTCATATCTTTTTCTCTTTGGTGTTCCCCATCATCTCATCATTGATAATGGAAAAAAGTTCAAAAATAAAACTCTATGGAAGCTTTGTGATGCCTTTGGCATCCATATTAATTTTTCTTTACTCTACTACCCTAAAAAAATGGCCAAGTTGAATCCACCAAGAAAACCTTAAATAAAATTATGATAAAAGTTGTGGATGAACTAGAAAGGATTGGCACACACACATTCCTTTTTTCCTTATGGTATTATTGTACTAGTATTCATACCTCATTTGTTGATATGCCTTTCTCTTTGGTCTATGGTATCGAGGTTGTTCTACCTCTTGAATTCCAGATTTCATCTCTTCATATCTCACTCAAAGAGATTCTCAACGATGATGACTTTCACCAAGACCATTTGACACAACTCGAGTTATTACACAAATGTCAACTTAATGCTCTTGATCACCTTCAAATCTACTAAAAATGTATTAAACATGCATATGAAAACGCGTTCATGAACGAACCTTCTAAGTCAACGACCTCATCTTGAAAGAAAATCAACATGTAACAAAAGAGAAAAAGTAAACGGACCAAATTTTCTCATAATTGGCTTGGACCTTATATCGTTACTCATACCTGTGGATCAGGTGCTTATCATTTGTCTTCACTCCAAGGTAAACTCGAACTCGAACCCTCAATTCCTTGCATCTTTGTCCATTCTACTATTGAATTAAGTCCTATGTCACCTCTTGTGTATTCAACATGCATCCCTGAGCACCGTTCACCTTCCACTCTACCTATTTTAAGGATCAACAACAAAAAAAGATCATGTGATTACCGTTACAACTCAACCTTATCTTCAATATGAGTACCATGGATCTACTCATGGAATGTTTATCATGGATACTTTTCATCTTTTTCAAGATGGAATCGCATGGTCGTTCATCACTTAAAACCCCTCTTTGATAGTTATCCTCTCGTGTGCTATAGTTTTCTCTTAAAAACAAGAGCCTATTTTTCTCTATAGTCTTGTCTATGACATAAAAGTCTAAAAGAAAAAAAATTAAAAATTAAAATGGGATTCAACTCGTTGAGTCAAACTTCTAGCAAAAAGATGACTCCCTCAAAAGGAAATCTAGCCTTTTTACTCGCTTCTATAAATAAACTAATCCCTCGAAGGACAACTATACGAAGCCAACTCAAGGAAACCTCGATTAGCTTCACGAAGACCTCATGGAGATAATATACTCATCCCATATAGACCTACCGCATCAATCAGTCTATCAAAAACAAAAGTAAAAAGAAAAAGATTAACTTTTTCATCATGGAATTTCCTATTGTGATCTTGGGTCTCTTACCAAGTTGGCATACTATCTCACACTAGGTTACGCTAAAAACCTACTTTCACCTTATCAAATTTTCACCCTAATTCCCTACTCACTCTAGGAATGTGCCGCAAATGCAACATTTCTTGATCTTGTGACTTTCTTCACCCTTATAATATTCAATTATGCAATGCCTTTAGGGTATCTCATTCATAAGTCCATCTTTGGTTTGGTAGACATGTTTTGGTTCTTACAAATTAGGCATCTCATTTGGTCACCTCTTACCCTTCACCTTTTTCATTAATCATTGATTATCCTATACAGGACCAAGCCTTCGACACCTCAATTTAACCACACCTCAATGACCTCAATTCACCTTTTCCTTCATGACCTAGACTCAATCATGCTTAAGTCACCTAGAATCAACCATGCCTAAAACCTACCAACCCATACCTACACCTCGTCATATTTTTCCCTATCTTATGGGAGAACTACATCATCCAGAGGCCCCTTTTCATTGGGGCTATGTAGGTAGCACTCCAAGGGCATGGGGCCCTATGAGGTTAGCTCGGCCATTCTTTACCCATAAAAATTTTCCCCGCTTTTTTATTTTTTATTTACATTCTACTATTAGTTAGTTTCCATCTTCTATATTTCTTGGAAATTAAACAAACATACAAGTATATAAACATGTATACTTACCTATTTATGACAACATCATACCATACATATTCATTATCATTTATTTATTTATTTATTTTCTTTTTTTTTTTTTTATGTTAATAATAACTTGGAAATTAAATCAAAACTAAAAACCTAACTCAACCATGCCTAACTCGATCTTGACTCAATCATGCCTAAATCACCTAAACTCAACCATGCCTAATCGACCTCGACTTAACCATGCCTAAATGACCTCAACTCAATGATGCCTATACCTAACTTCACCATGCCTAAGTAACCTAAATCAAACATGCCTATAATTGTCTCCATCATGCCTACATTACCTCGACTCAATCATGCCTAATTCACCCAGTTTCCATCAAATACACAATAAAAATGAAAATTCAAATGCAAGTGTATCATCCATACCATAAATATAATCATTAATAACAATAAGAACATTTATGTATCAATACAAATGTACACCGATACAAATAAATACTTAGTATCTCAAAACTCTCATATACATCCTCACTATCTTTAGCACGCAGGCTAGTATAAAATCAAAATCTCAAAACCCTCATATAAATCTCCACTATATTCGACACGTGGGAAAATATAAAATATAAATCCAAAACCCTCATATACATCCTCACTATTTTGTAGCACACAAAGCAAGTATATACCAAAAATTGATATACCAATCATATAAGGTGACTAATTGTCACTCCACCTAATATTCATGCATGTCTCATCGTATCCTCATTCTCTCCTCCAGACTACCAAACTTCTTGCATATCTCTACCTAAGCATGGGTCTTGGCCTAATATCTTCCTACCCCTCATCTAAACCGGCCTATGTGAACTCGTAGGCTCACCCTAACCCTGTCTCTGGGCTCGTTGGCCTCTAATGCTTTTGAACAATGAGTGTGGGATCTAGTCCTCTCACTCTCTACCTATTGTGCCCTATACTCAACATAGAAAGGGGATCTATCTCGATAGGTCATCGATTATCCTGGTAATACCGTGCCTCGTTCAAGGCATCCCTAAACCTCACCATCAACACTATCTAAGGTGGTGCCATAGATCTCACAAGAACCTCGTGAGCTCGACCTGTTAACATTTTCCTTAGACCTAGTCCTCGCCACAAATTCCTGTAGTGTGAGACCCTATCCCCGAGTATGTGGGAGTACATGTGCTGCAAGCTGCACCTTTTCAAAGTGGAAAACTTGCGCTCCAAACCCGCTACTTGTGCCTTTAAGTCAGCTACTGTCCCCCATCTCAATCTCCACCTGTGCGGTGTTGGTTCCTCTACTACCTATGCCTATAAGGCCGCCACCGAGCCTTTAAAATTGTAACTTGTGTATTTGACCCAGGAAGTTGCCCTTATAGAGTTATCATTTGGGCGTAAAGGAAGCCACTTGACCATGTAAGGTATCACTATGTATTGTGAAGGTGGCTACATCTCGGCTACCCCGGCCTCAATAGTATCTATCGGTGACCATAGCATCATCTATCCACATATCCATTGCCTTCTCCTCCTTCCCTATCGACACACTCAATTGTGGTGGAGACACAGTCTCTCCATGTAATCTCTCATGTCTTTGTGGGAAATGTGGAGGCACGTCTTGTGGCACCACAAACTACATTTGACCACCGTCAATAGGTATCATCTTGTGCTCACTGGCATGAAACCCCTTAATCCACCTATCTCACCTATTTTTGACCTTCCCACTCCTCATTCCTTTTATTTTTACCCACTTTTAACCTGCATTTCAAATGAAAACCCCCACCCCAATTTCTTCATTTTTCACCAAATTTTTAGCAAATAACAAGTTCTAAAACACCTCTTACCTCATCATGGTGTCACCTACATGGTCGCACGTCTATCACATCTATCATGCCGAATATATGTCATATCCCTCAAAAAATCCCACATCACCAGCCGCTCTCGTGGACACGTCTACCTGGATCCTCTCACCACTTAATGACCTCCACCTCGGCCCTAGTACAATGCCTTGTCTTTTCCTCCCAAAAATACACAAGTCACTCAACTCTGTCATTTTCTCAAAGTCAAAAGACAACAATGATTCCATAAAATACATAATTTTAACATTATAACCCGAGCTGACATGACCGACCCCGGCCACCGAAAACTTAAGTAGGTTACCTTATAACCAACATCGGTCACCTATCAATACCATTTCTCTACATTTTTCCCATTTTAACTTGAATTCCTTAGTGCCACATACATTTTGGCTTTACCAACACTTATTAAACCCTACCCAAAATAAGAAATTACCCATACATTTCCTTAATGGTGTTTAAAATATGTTATTTTACCTTTACCTTGTCTTTACCCATGCCATGCACGAATATACCTTGATCTAAACTTGTGTACTTGTTATACCTTGCGATGATGTTACATGTGTTGTTTGAGAATAATGACCTTTCCTTTCCTATTTCCATGTTGTTTGTCCCAACCAAACCTTTTATGTGTGAGAACATACCTAAACATTCCCGCACCTAACCTATGTCATGTTTTTGGACCATATCCAATACCTTGGATAAATGAACTTCAACCTTGTTTGGATAAACCTATCGACCTTGGATGATGTAGAGTTTGCAATCTCTTCAACATGATACCATGTCGCAATCTATACATGTGCCTGCATTTGATTGTCATTACCCATTACCCAATATGACCTTTGCCCCTTACCCATTATACAAAATTCCCATACCCTTACCTACAACTTACATACCTTCACTTTCATCACTTACCCATTTATCAAACCACTCACTGATTTTGTCTCACACCTCATCAGCTCCTAGTTTGAGGGGGATCACCTCCACCCATACTTGGGGAAACATCACTCCCACTTATATTTTGGACAACCACTTCTTGTCTTCATCAGCATTACTTACCAATACAAGATGCGTGATAAAAAGGGGAAAATGTAGACACCAAATTTGGGTCACACTACCCTTGGTCCCCTTTAATCAATTAACATAAAGTGTTCACCTAACCAAGACCCGTTTACCTCACATTCACATTAATTTAATTATTTACGATTTAGCTAATTCTATTCCTCACATTATTTATTAATATAATTACTTTAATTAGGTTAATTTACACCTCACCATGGACTTATTCTTAGCCTATTAATTAACTAAGAATTATTCTCCACTTGTCCTAATGACCTGGGACTTAGTCTAACCTAAGCATTAAAATCCTATTCCTTCTCCAACAACATGCCCTCTTATCTAAGTGTTAACCATCACTTGTGACTCGGGCCAACAAGTAGAGCACACCAAAATTAGCCTATATTTGTTATTTTTAGTAAACCTAGGATATCCCGCTTTAACCGACATTGGTTAACCCTCAACCACCGCTGGTCACCTTGACCATCATTGGTTACCATATATACAATTTGGAAACCTTTTCCTAGTTTGGTTACTTTGAGTTTTGGGAGAGCCATCTGAATTTAAGCACGAATTAGAGTTTTCTAAGCATCAAGATGACAAAATACATCTATCCAGAGGCCCAAGCAAGTACCAGGACTGATTTGAAGGAATTGGAATTCATGATGACACTCCAAGAAGCACTATGGTGACACTGACCACTAGGTGCATAGATCGATCATCACCTTTCGTCACCCACAAATATTGGAGGAACAAGTAAGTGCATTGGATTTTGTATCATTTATGTACTTACTCATTAGGTTATTTATCCTCTTGTTATTAGAACTTGTTATTCTCTGTATTCTGCCATCCCCACTTTCCATCCCATATCCCTATCCAGCCTACCCCAACCTTCAGGCTCTTTATTCCTAACCTTTTACACATTTCTGATTTTTTATCACCTTATCACAAACCTAACCAGTCCCCCTCCATTCTCTGCGCAATAAAAATAAGTTAAAACCACTCATTAATCAGCTTTCACCAAATTGCCCCTACCGACACCGGTTACATTAACCATCATTGGTTTCCCTTCAATAGCACCGGTCATATCAAACCGACGTCGGTTATTGTATCTCTTATCATAATTTTACTAAATTAACCTCAACACCCCAAAAAAACCTCAAAAATCCTCATTTCAACCAGATACCCTTATTTGAAACGTCTCCACAAACCTCTCCATCTCTCTATACAAACATAGAAAGAACCCGCAAAACTATTTTTTATATTTTACCATTCCCATAGAAACTAAGATCGGTTATCCCTAACCGATATCGGTCATAGATAAACCATCCTCTGTCACACCCTTCGGCATTAGTCTCGTGTGCGGCAAGTTGCCTTAGACCAACAAGCACTCCAATCACCCAAATCAAGCCCAAACTCCAGCAAGTTTTACCTAGACCCTACTTGTGACCTCCACACCCTCTACTTAGCCTACAACCTGACCCGTGACCTTCACCAATATAATTGTCAAAGTATTTAAGTAGATTAACATTTATAGTAATATGAGATACCTAAATTGGATTACTAGCATTAAACCCGTTTGCTTTCATGTCCGTACATTTTATACTAAATTATATATATAAGTGGATTGACAACCATCGAGGAAGTATCACACTTCTCGGCTCTAGGCCATGCTAGGAAATACATTAACCTTCTGCTATTAATTATGTTTCGTTGTTTTACTTTGTATTTAATGTAGTTTCTCCTAGCCAAAAGGAAGCTCTCCCAATATAATTGGATCGGGAAATAAGAATGCGCGCACAACCTTCTACTGACGTCACAAACATGTATTCCTCCTTGGCCTTCAACCCTTATCTATTTCATTAATTTTCTAAGAATCTGGTCAAACACTTGTCACTCTGATATTGCTTTCCACTTTCGAGAGGTTCAAAATGGAGAAATCCGATATCCATTGGTACCATCTTTGAGGAGCACGAAATTACCTTTCTATTGAGTTTAAATTTGTAAACAATGAGTGACGTATAGAAGAAGTTGCAGTCATTTTTGCACAAGTTGTTTATATGGCTTAAAACTCATTCTACCCTCACGCTTTTTGGATTTGGCAATCACTATCAAAATACCACCTGAAAATCCTTTCCATAGACTATAACTTTGCTAAAAAAGGGCAAATATTTCATAACTTATCGAATCTGAAGTTCGAGGTCATGTTTTGACCTAAGAATCTACCATCAAGATCCTTCCTCCAAGAATCAAGCTCATTTTTTCCACCTACCGAGTTGTTTCATCAATGCCCACTATTTGCATTTAATGTCATGCACCTCTTCGACACGTCATTGAGCTAGGTCCCTTCATTTCCACCTAACACACGACTCACCACTTAAATGGCTCGCGAATAAGGTGGATGAAATGGTGCAGATTAATTTGTTTGGGCAAAATTTTAAATATTTTCAAGGTTTGAAACCCCTTGCTTGAACCTTCCAACATGCCCACTTCAAGATTTTCATCGCTCAATCCACGGAAGCCACCTCTCGAGTTTTGCGGCCCCCTGAGCTCCTACCATGAAGCCTCCTACCTATGAATCATTCTCAACTCAACTCGATTGCACCACATCATTCACCCTTTTGGGATTTTGGTTAATTGAATTTAGGACATGTCAACTCGGCGACTTTGTACCTTTTGTCTTACGAGTCTCAAAACCAATCCTCATTGAACTTAGAAGGAAATTTTGACCCCGAAATGCCGAGCCCTTTCGGACTTCGAAATTTTAGGCTTTCGGACATTTCCCTTTCTCTGACGAGCTTCCAAATGGCTCACCTCCGAAAATATGAAAGATTCGACCCGAACTCACAACGAAATCCCTTCTAACGGTTGGATCCCTATTATAATGTCTCGATGAGATGACTTTTCTTCTTACTTTATTAACCCAAGTTGATCTTTCCCATGACCTCAATAGATTCATCTTCGAGAACCACCCACGTGATGTAGTCTCATGGTGAGCTCGGGAGCTTGACAAACCCCTTCGACTTCACCTATGACTTGTCGACTAAACCCGAGCCCTTCTTCTTGTAAGAACCCTGAAGTCAATGCTCAATGCGTTGAATATCCATTAAACCCCAATACCTACCCGGATCAAAGCACCCATACATTAGCCTATATGGCTTCCGGATAGGTTCGCATCCGAAACCTTTCCATTTTAACTTATCACTAGCTCCCCTATCTTTTTAGTTGGCACATCCAACCAATCGCACAAACCATCAAGCTTGTTAATGGTTATTTGAATTGATAAAAAGTCGGCCATGCCATGTTTGTGTTTCGTTGTGCCCACCCCATAGCTCGTAGAAACGAGCTCTATCCTTCCTCGGTTCGTAAGTGTGCTGAGCTCTCTCCTTCATGCAATTAATTTGAAAAAATGATCTCCTAGCATAAAGGATAATATACATAATAATGTGAAAGATTTCACCCTTGTGATGCATGTAATCAGTGAGCTCGGGAGCTCAACCACCGACACCCTTGTCGCGTATAATTTGCCCTCATGGTCGAAGTCGACCATGTTTCATTGCACTCAATTTAAAACCCGAACTCTCACTCTAATTGTTGAAAATCTACATTTTAAAAATTAATCAAAGCCAGAGAAATTTCACCTATTTTGGCCCTCCTTCAAATGAATAACTCCGATGAACCTCCCTCTAACTCGGCTCATTTGTAGTTTGAGAAATTTTGCGAGCTTATTTTGGTTGGGTTTTCCTATATAGGGCTAAAATATAATTTGAAAGTATTTTTACCTCCCGAGCTCAATTTTTTGAATTTTATAAACATGGGAGCTTGAGAAGGGTATTAATTGAGTATGTGGAAAATTTAGGCTCGACATCATTTTACCCATTTTTTTGGTTTTGGCCCGATGTGAGCCTAGTTTGACCAATTTATCCATTCCGGTATGTTTATACAATGTTTTGGGGAGAATAAAAAAATTGTCAATTTTAAGTTTGTATTATTATGATTTGAGATTGTTACTTTGATATTGATAAACACCACTCACTTTTGAAAATGAAATTAATTTTGGAGTCACCCATGGTGTGGAGACATGTAATATTTGAAGTGAGACAAACATGCATGTTGAGGATAAGAACCTTCTATTCATCCTATAATTTTTTGGTGACATTGAATTCGAGTCATATAGTAGAATGGAAGTGTGTTAATTGAGGGATCAATAAGACAAAATCCTACCTAGATCCATGAAGACATTTTCCACATCAATTTGAGAGTTCAAGTGTCTTCATGAAGTTTGTTAATTATACATGTCGACTTTTTTTTGACTTAGAAATATTATTTATGTTATATAGTTACATGTCAATCATGACGGTCATATTCTAAAAGTGATAAAACTTTAGTAAGGTTCTCTAAAATCTTTCGCATATAAAATGACTAAAAACATCTTAACCCGTTGCATAATCCAACTTTGGGTTAATTATCTATCAAAGAGTCACAACAATATTTCCTGTTACCATGACTTTTTAAAATGGGTTTGATAGGTTCCTTATCTTAAACGTTGTTCATATTAAAAGAAAGGAAACATTATATGAAGTAAAAGGATTTTTCGTATATCATAATTAAGAAAATGACAAGATCGGGTGTGTAGAGCCCTATCTTTTTACATCCATCTTATTTCTGAATAATAGATATTGTAATAGTATATAGTATTGTATATGTTTGGATGAAAGTCATTTCAAAATCAAACTCATCTTTTGTAAAAATATATCTAAATAAAGAAAATGAAATATTAGGTTAAGTACATTGCATGGAATCCAAAAAGGAAAAGTTCTCTTTAGTAGAAATAAGTTTCCTAATTATTTGAATTGATAAAACTAAAATACTTTTACTAATATTAAAAATAAAATATTTGAAAAATAATAAAGGATAATCAAAATCAACATAAATGTAGTAGTGTTAAGAGTCATAAAATAAGCTCCCACATAGTTTTAGCTTAATATAATAGTTATGTTTTATAAGAGAAGTCAAGAGGTTTCCCAAAAGCCACACAAAGATGAATTGATACCTAATTAAAACCATGAATGATTTAATTTCTTAGTTGATGGTATTGTTTGGTCAAAAGGCCCATATAACTTGATATAATCATTTTCGACACCTGTCATGCAACTCTTTTCCAACAATTATTGACAACTCTTGTATTTGATGATTGAAAACTGTCGATTATTCATTAATAAATAAAAAATACACATAAATTTCATGAAATACTAATACAAATAGTTGAAATATTGAATGTAGATAAATAGTTCATAAATAACAAACGATATGTCTGATATTAATGAAAAGCATTTCGACCATATACTGCTCATTCTGTTATACTGAAATAGTCTGTTTCTGAAATATTTCAAGAGATTACGCTTGTAATAAAACAACATTCATTTTCCTGTAGGAGGCGATTAGGCAATCGTAGGATTGAAGCAATCAACAATTAATTTTATGGCAGCCAGAAAAACATTATTCTGAATCTGGTGCAAGGTAATTGTGATGCCCTTATTCTTTTCTCTCTGTTAATCTGAATTTCTAAAACATCCTTTAATTTATATTTTCGGGTTTTAAGTTGACTGTGATGTCTCATTAGTTGACGAGCTGTAACTGAACTACTATGGTCTAATGGTTCATTTTATTTCTTTCACAATGGCTTCAATTCTAGCGTTCACAAAGTTTCTATCACATGCATGCTGCCACGGACCACGCTGGGCTCCAAAATTGCAGCAGCAGCCCCCTTTGCGGGGCATTCCTCTTATTCATGCCAAGTAGCAGTGAATCCTATTCTGTAAAGAAATGCTTTGTTACAAAATTACACATTACCCCTTCCAGCTAAAGCGCTTCAATGTATATACCCATGTACATGAAGAAACGAAGTGACTCATAAGCGAAGATGAAGCATTCCACCTTGTGAATCCACAAAGTCATTCGTTATGCATGCATAGGACAAACTGAGTTGGCGGATAAGGACAAATGATTTCGACATTTATAACATTGGTTCCAAATTTCCAATCTGTATTTTACAATTTGTAGGATTTCCAGAGTGGTTTTTAAGGGAGGCTGGAGTGGTCCAAAATTTTCCGATCAAAGCTAGGCACATTTTCATCATGATGTACACGATGTAATATTCCGGACGGTTTTTAAATGGGGTTGTTTTGAGCTGAAGCTGTGAAGTGTCTGAATATGTATGAATGGGTAATGTTACTTCATATGATTGTACAATGATAATTTTCCACTTCCCATTATTGTTGTGATTTTTATTTCAAGAATAAAATTGTTTTAAACCTGCCGAATATTTGAGAAAAAAAATCAGACTTTACCCATAAAATTTCTATTTTAGGCTACTTTCTCGTTGCCTAGCTTCCTTAGAAAATCTAGGCGTGAGGAGTAACATGTCATTCTATCAATCGTAAGAAGGTCCTAGCAATGTTCTGCATCACCCTTCCTCTTCATCTTATGATTGTCATTTATGTAGCCACCTTAGAATTTTGCAATGGCGAGTTCGATTGAAAAATGTATTTTCCCAAATCAATTGTCAAATGCGCAAAATAAGGACTTCTGATTTTAAGTATATTTTAGCAGGAAATCTCGCACACATAGTGTCATCTAGATTTTGTTTTCTCATAGACACTATATATATTGGAAAGATTTTTTTGCTGAGGTTATCTACGGAGAGAAACCTAGCCCTCTCGTGGCATCACCACCCGACACCGTCCGTGAAACCATCTAAGGGTGGAAGTTTAATCTATCGGCTAACCCACGGATTAAACCACATTATCATGGTATCCAATCCCGGAGTATTCAAATCATCTGTAGTAGGCCACCTTAACACAAAGCCAAGATTTGAAGCTTGGAACTCCCAATTACTAGGAGACCCAATAACCGTTCCACGATAACATATTTCTGAATTTTTTTATTTTTTTAGAGACAAAAACAAAAAACAAAGAAAAAAATGATGAGAGTACAGTTTTTTTATTTTATTACTTTTATGTTGTTCTCCATTGTTATAATTATACACATTGGTGATCTCAACCTACAATCCATAGCTGTCAAGGCCTCTCCATAATAACCAAAAAAATCGTGCTTCTTGATAAATATGCAAAATGTTTACATGTGAAAATATAAAATATATTTCATATATTTTTCTAATAAAATATAAAGATGGGTTTTCCTTATTTGGTTTTTCCTATATGTAGGTTTTGTCTTATTTGGTTGAATTCATTTGCAACTGGACTGGAAGCAAAAATACCACAAAGGACCAAGACAACCACTTTGATAGGTTTGTTTAGAGTTTCCATGTTTGTATTGTGGAACTTATTTAATTGATTAGTTTGTATTTTATGGGTTTATATTTTTTATTTAAGAATTCATTACTTACATTTATGTTGTAATGCCCACATTTTTCCCACACAAAACTCAAGACAAAACCCGGTGATAAGAAAAATTATGGCATAATCTTGTTGTTAAAACCGGTTGTAATGGGAAAACCTTCAACTAAATTTAAATCATTTATGGTTAATGATTCATTCATATTAATTAAAAAATAATTAAGATTATTTTAATTCATTATTATGGGCTTAAATCCCCTTCCAGCGTTCGTTAAATTTCGTTAATAACCCTTATGAGCCATTAGCTAAATACCCTTATTACAACATTTACTTTATTTGGTACTATATTTCCTAGTTGTTTATTGATATTTAACATCCTAGGGTCAAGGTCTCATTTATCCTAACCAACTAATTCATCTCAAATATATTTTAACTCGTATGATAAATATTTTGCAATTATAATTATTCAATTCTTTAGGTCAAAAATTTATTAAATTAAAGGTCACTAATATAAACAATACCTCTAACACTCCTTAGTGGCCCCATTCATAAGCTACACATGAATTTTATTTAAAATCATATTCCCACTTAATTCTCACCTAGCTTTTGCATGAATGTTTCTTAACCATTGGATGGATTAAATCGGGCCCTTGGATCTTAGGGATTCAAACTAACCCTAATCATCTTTATGCATTGCTCTTATTCTTTGGAAGTTTGGGAGGAGAAGAAGAAGGGAGGCCATGGAAGGATAGTCAAGCTAATTTGATCTATTGGTAACCCTCTTCTAGGGTTTTTTTGTATTTTTTTATTTTTATTTTATACTTCATTTGTATTTACACTACTAGGTTATGGCCATGTTTTCCCCTTTTCAAAAAAATTGTTTGAATGATGAATATACACCAATATTTGAGTGTATATATGTATACATATACATATACATATACATATACATACATACATACATACATACATACACATATGTGTGTGTGTGTGTGTGTGTGTGTGTGTGTGTGTGTGTGTGTGTGTGTGTGTGTTGTTATTTTAATATATAAATTATATTGTTATTTATAAAAAGTAAGCCATGATTAGATACCACACAATCGACTACAATGATATAGGGAAGCTGCATTTTAAAACTCTATGACCGCGAGATTTAAAGGGGTGTTCAAGTTTGTGTTTAGTGGGAGGGGAGCTCACCGACCCCACCCCCATCCCATATTAATATGGATCGGAGCTAGGCACGATGACCTCTTCCCCACCACAACTACAATACAACCAATGCATACACAATGGGGCCTTGCGAGAACTTATTACAATGATTTTATTTTTATTTATATAAGTTTTGCTCAATATTAATTTCATTGATATATATATATATATATATATATATATATTCTATAATGCAAGGATTTTAGTAAGCAATTTTCTTTTCTTTTTTATGATGATAAAATTACATAATATAAATATATAACTTTGTATTATTATATATATATACATTTCTTTATAGACGTTTTTTCCTAATAGGAATTAACATTCACTTAATTTTTTTACTTAGTGAATTTCTATATAGGTAAAATGATTTAAAACTTTCTATCTATTCATATACAAGTAAAATTGGGAAAATCTAGTAAAATTTCTCATTCAATCTAATATAACTTGCAAAGAGGAGATTTTCCCTCATTCTAATATTTCTAAACAACTACTTCCTTTCTTCAACATATTATGGAATGTAGCTAAATGTTCAATATTTTCCAGTATACTTTATTTCAATAAAGAATAAGAGATTATTTCCTTTCAACATACTATGGAATGTAGATAAAAGTTCAATATTTTCCAATAAACTTTATTTCAATAAATAATAAGAGACTATTTCCTTTCTTCAACATAATAAGTAAATGACAACCATTTCAAACAATAAGTGTATTTTCAACAAGAACACAAATGCTTTTAAAATGAACTTATAATACTTTTAAGGAAAATATTTAAGTTGTATGTGAGCTTGGATGGAGAGTTCTTCATTTCCAACTCCTAAACCGTTTCAAAGTTCTTATTTAATATTACAAATAAAATCCTTTAATTTTACAAGAAATAACATATTTAAAATACAAGATTTCATTCAATACATCCTTGCTAAAGTTTTTAAATGAAGGGATATACATAGTAGCAAATACATATTATTTTTTTAACTTTCCAACATACATACATTTTGAAAACTTAATACAAATCAACTATTTCTCAACACATTTACAAGAGGTTGAAAATATTTAAAATACAAGTTACAAGCCCTCCACTTAAGTGGAGACAACATGGAAATATTCTACAAGGTAGAAAGTTTCTTCATATTCTTCAAGTGCAACAATGACAGATATTTACTTGAGCTCCATAATATTATCCAAATCAAAAACACAACAAAAAGAATAGGGAGTAGGCAACACTCTCCACCCAACAAATAATCCAATGAGGAAGAGAATCCTTCTTCCTCATTGGCCCCGAGCCCCAACAATGAAACAATAAGGGGTATAAGACAACCATTGGAAAATTTACATGGCTTCCACAATCACATTCAATCAAGATATTAACAAAATAAACACAAAACCAAAATAATCAACAAAACCGAGAAAGTTCTTAAGCACAAAGGCTCTATACTAAATCCAAAAAGAAAAAGGAACATGGGGGTCTACTTATGCCTCCCAACATTTTTGGTGCCCACCTTAAAACCTCGAGATCTCAATCACATACCGACAAAACTCTTATGCCTCCCTGCAAGAACAACAATTGTTATGTCTCCCTCAATAAAACGAACGAGATAAGAATATTTTTACTTCTCAATAAGATGGGACACCCGAAAATGAATCCCTCCTAAAATTCCTAATAAAACTCTTATTCCTCCCTCCAAAATATCCTCATTTCCATTTTTTCCTACATAACCTTAAAGCCATTCTATTTCCCAAATCATACATATGCACAATCATCCATTCACAACATTCACAAAAAAATAGTAAAAAAAAGTATGGGTGAATACCATACCTTTCCATTCTGTAAGAGTATCCAATCCATAAGAAAGTTCCAAGCCTTTCCAAGTCACGAAAGCACAATCCAACTTGAAGCTCTAAGAAAACCCAAAAAGAAAAAGCTCCTCCAAAATGTAAGAGTCCAAAAATAAAACAATTAATCCCGAAATACTCAATCAAATTAGAATAAAGAGAAAAGAGAGGAGAGAGGTGATGTGGCTCCATGTAGGATGGCACATAACTTATCCTCCATTCCACATGACATTGTCAAACCTAATCCCCAAAACATAATAAATTGGTGGGTGAGGGAAATACAACCGTCTTACACACTCAATCTCGGACCCACACCCTAAATGAAAAAAATAAAAACTGATGTAAGATAGTGTAATAAATAGCACCTTTTTTCTTACAATCACATAGTGGGGTCTATTTTTGACTCCTTAACCCATAGGGGTAGTTGGAAGATTAAATTAAGATGTGTGGGACAAGCTTAACATTTTTGCAAGCCTCTAAAAATGTTCACTAAGCCCAAATCCGAATTTGACATGTAAGGTCTAGTACACACCACTCAAAATCAATAAAATCCATTCAAATCCAACAAAAACCAAGAACCACCATCTCAAATTAATTGCCCCTTCGGTCACATCCTAAATTAATCTAACTAATAAATTTTAATTAACTTAAATGGAGTACTTAACAACAATAATAAAAGTGACTCAAAATACTAAAATAATACAAATATCCATAAATATATAAAACAAAAAGGAAAACCAAAAATTTACCCAAGGTCACATTTGAGGCCACCACCAAATGGGGACCTCCTAACCATCTAACAACAATAAACATCATACATATTCACAAGTTGCCAAGGCTACTGTTTCCCATACCCCAAATTCATTCAGTTTGGTCTCTATTCCATTTTGTCTATTGTATTAAAATTTCCTAAAAATTCGAACAATACCTTTCTAGCCTTGTGGACATATTAATGACATCTAGATAATCAAATACACACATATACATATAAATTAAAATCATAAAATTTCATAACTAAACCATCACTAACATCAAGTAATTCACTAGTTGTTCACAATTCCAATTATTTCAATTCGACAATTCATCAATTAGCAATAAGATCAAAAACCAACTTAATCGTCTATTAAAATCTATATATTTAATCCAATGTGTTAGTATAGTAGTAATTCTAGATCATTAGATGTTGATATTTCAATCCATACATATAATCCATTATGTAAATCACATCATGTCATAGGTCTAACACATGTATACTATCTATCAAATAAGCTAATTAAACATAACAATGTCCATCTATCAATGTCTAAAAATCAAATATGATAACAATATCTATGGCTCCAATCTAAGATAAATAAAATTAGAGTAATATCAATGTCGAGGAGGAGTGGGCACTACATCCCCCTCCCCGAGACTCATATTACTCTTGGAAGTCACTGGAACAAGTGTGGGAACCGTGATCTCAAAGTTTTGGCATTCTCCCACATAGTTTTTGTCTCATTGTATCAATACCTTTGGATGGAAGCTTGATCAATCTCTCATCTTTAAAGGCCCAAGTTCCTGTGCTCTAAAATACAAATGGGCTCCACCATCACCTACCTCTAACCCCGTACTTGCAATATAGTCCAATCCAATACATGACCGAACTGGAATGTAGTTCCTAAGCACAAAAACATTAAATACATCTTGGATGCGAGAAAGATGGGGGAAATGCTATACGGTAGGCCAAAGAACTGATCCTCTCTAAGATTACAAAGGGACCCACAAACCTAGCAATAAGATTAGATCCTTTTTCGTAACGAATAGGGCTCTTCTGAGGCCTGACACAAAGAAACACCTTTGTGCCCCCCTCAAAACTATGATTTGTGCTCCAGTGATCTGCATATTTTTTGTGTCTATCCTAAGCCTCCTAAAATATCTTCCAAATCACAAAAACCTACTACTCTATGTGTAATGTAATAAATTTATCCCAAGAGAAACCCTTTCCTCCAACCTTTGACCTAACTCGGTGGTTTCTGCACTCCTTGCCATAAAGTGCCGAAGTAGAGCCATACCAATTGAACTCTTGAAAGCTGTTGTTATAGGAAAACTCCACTAAGTAAAAGTACTCCTCCCACCTTGACTGATGGTCCATGACATACATCCGAAGCATGTCCTCTAAGATCTGATTCACCCACTCTTTCATCCATCCATTTTCTCTAAGTGATATGTTGTGTCCGATGTTCATCTTCATCCTAAGGGTATACTACATGGTGGTCCAAAAGTGAGAGGTGTATAAGCGATCACGGTCTCAAATGATCTTCCACACATTCCCATGCAATCTAACAATATCATCCACATATACTCATGCCACTACATTAGCTGTAAATGGTTTCTTCACCGAGAGAGAAATGATCCACTTTCGTTAATTATCCCCTGTAACCATGATGGCATTATGATGATATCTCAACTTAGGTATCCCTACAATGAAATCCATGGAAATGGTGTCTCATTTCCACTTAGGATATAGAAGGCCAACTAGATGCTAATTCTTGGCCTAAACCTTCTAAAACTCTAAACAATGAGACAAAAATCGAGCTATATCTCTCTCGCAACCCTCTCTAATGGTACAATTGTCTCAAAATGGCATGCATCTTCTTCACCCATAAATGGGTTGAATAGGGTGCACGATGTGCCTCAACATGGATATCTTTCCTCAATCCTCCATCTCTAGGTACATAGATCCGACATTTGTGCCAAAGAATACCATCTTGCCTCTATTAAAAATATGTCAAAATTTCCCTCAAGGGTCTTTGAGACTCGATTTGTGCTCCGATTGAAAGGTAGAAGTTGTTTTGAGGAAGCTGCTTTGTAAAATATTGGTCCTCAAGTATGTACCAACCATCGTAGCCATAACCAAATTTCTTTGACAACTCAAGGCATCGAAACCATACTCTCCTTCCCCTTCATGTGTTTTATCTCTATGTCATACTAAAAAATAAACTCCATCCAATGCCACTGACAAGCATTGAGATTGGGCTTCGTGAAGAGGTGACAAAGAATCAAGTGATCGGTTCTAAGAATGAATTTTTTGCCTAAAAGGAAATGTCTCCATCAAACCAAAGCATAGACTACTACCTGGAAGATAAATGTCATGAGGCGATACTTGATATCATAATCCTTGAGTTTTTGAGACTCAAAGGCTACTACATGCCCCTCCCGCGTCAATACACCTCCTAATCCTACTTTTATCCTAATTTTGCCCCAGAAAAATTGATCAAACATGACCCTACACAAAATAAAATCAAAGGGTTAGCTTAGTATTATGAGCCCACATTTCAAATCCAATAGTAAGGTTACTGAGACAGGATCTATAATGGAGGAGCAGGGTCGACAAAGGATCAAACAACAACAAACGATTCCAGAGGCTCACAAGAGGAAAATGGGGGAGAGGATTGAAGTTTTTGGACTTATCCGTATACGATTCAACTCAAGGCCTGAACCGCCCAAATATAAATGAACTCACGAAAGGAGCTATGCCTCAGCTCGGTGAAATTCCAAAAGGCACATCCAAAATAGGGCCTCCAAATGAGCGCCAACCCTCAATGTGGTTAGAACCTCAAAAGGTTGAATCGGCCGTTGAAAAGTCTAAGGCCGGCGGAAGCCTTCATGTGTCTCATCAGTGTAACACCAAGGTAAAATCTAAAGAGTGGGTCCTTAAATGAGGGTGAGGCTCCCACGTGTCCTGGGGTCCAACAGAATCCTAAAAGTAGAGTGGGCCCAAATCGGATAAGTATAGGAGGATCGTGGCAAGCCCCCACATGTCTCAATGACACAATTTTGAAGGAAAGGAAAATAAATAATCCTTTGCATGCCTTAATGACACATCTCCAAAGGTCAAGCACGGAAAGTAGTCCCCAAAAATTCCAATCTACCACGTAGTTGGGAGCTAAAGGGAGGTCTCATCTGTCTTTGAAAAGTCATAGACCTGTAGAGGGCGTAACATGCCTCAATGAAAAAAATTCAAAGGGTCATGGCCTAAAGGCCAGTCTCAAACAAGCGTAGGCCCTCCACGTTTCCTAGGTCTGAAAAGGGGGAAAAACAGGCCATTGAATCAACTAAGGAAAGGAGAATAAGAGGAAGCCTCCACGTGTCTCATCGGTGCTACTCCAAGAGGTGCGACCCAAAGAAGGACCTTGAACTAGTGCCAAACTACCACGTGGTCAGAGCCCAAAAGTTGAACCGACCACAAATCAGTTAAATGTAGATGGGCGGTGGAAGGAGCCACATGTCATCTCGGCATAACTTCAAAAAAAAAATCAAGAGTGGGTTCCCAAATGAGCACGAAGCTACCATGTATCCAAAAGTCAAACAGGGGGACAGATCCGGCCGCTTAAATTGACTAAGTATGGAAGGGATGGTAGAGGCCTCCACATGTCATGCCCACACAAATTCAAAAGGTAAAGTCCTGAAGCAAGTCCCAAATGCGTGTCAGCCCTCCACGTGTCTCGAGTAAAACATATGGCCCCGCCAAACAAAAGGGACTTAGCCAAAATAAAAATAAATAGAGCAAAGCCGTAGAAGGAGCCACGTGTCTCTTCGGTGCAACTTCAAAAGAAAAATCCAAAAGTGGTCCCCAAATGTGCGCCAACTCTACACGTGGCCATGTTTCAAGTCAAAGCGGGAAGGTGGGTCTCCAAAGGTAGTTTGAACCTTTTGGATTTTTTTTTAAAAGACGTAAAGTTTAAAATTAAGCCGCACCTCCGCCGACGCCCACAAAAACCACGTGTCAGGCCTAAATTACATGCGGAGGGTGGGCCTTTGAGGGATTATTTTCCAAAAGTGGGTTGGTGGGCCTAGGGAAGACTT
Organism: Taxus wallichiana var. yunnanensis; assembly: GCA_018340775.1. Taxonomy (NCBI): domain Eukaryota; kingdom Viridiplantae; phylum Streptophyta; class Pinopsida; order Cupressales; family Taxaceae; genus Taxus; species Taxus wallichiana. Next base: position 163,374,299 of record CM031236.1, read on the forward strand.
CTCGCCAAAGTGGAAAATGTGGGCCGGCGGGCCCGAAGATGATTTTTAGGAAAATGTGAATATGTGGGGATGCGGAGGAAATTTTTCCGACATGCAAATTTCGGGCCTCGGGGTTGTAGGAGGCTTTGTGATTTTTGCATCCTTTTGCAAAAAGTACATTTTGTATTTTCAAGCCTATAGATCCGCTTTGCAAGATTACATTTTCACCATTTTGCACATGATCTCAATAAAGAATATATAGATGGCCATATCTTTTGACCTAAGCTCGATTTGAGCAAGAGGGGAATTTTGGAAATATCTCGACCTCATCTACACTCTAAACTACTGAAACTTTAATTTTGATAAAGTTAGGTTGGTAAAAACAAGAAAACATCTGCCATACCATTAATGTATAATCTGATCACTTCAACAATCGGACTAGATTTGATTTGATCGATCATTATTTGTTCTTCAACATGCGAAATAGACATGGTGAACCAGAATCAATAGATTGTACCTGCATTTTTAGGGGTATTAATAGTGGGTGGTTGAGCTTTTAGAGAAGAGTCTTAATTTTCTTCTTTCTCTTTCACTTTGATGTTCTATATATTGTAAATACTTCTCATTTGAGAAGGGGGTAGATTCTGGGTGTGGGGAAACTCTGTAAAATTAGTTTCCCAACTCCATTTGAGTTGTAAGCCTTCTCCTATGCTTGGAAAACTGATTTTATGCTTCTAAGCATCCATGTAATGGTCTGTGCACCTTATAGAGCAATAAAATCAAGTTTTTGTGGTGTTCTTCAACCCTTTCTCATGTTTTATTGTTTCTCGGTGTCTCTCCAATTAGTTTTTGTTTCCTGTGCATGTATTTCACATTTACGGGTATAAGATGTCATGCTTCTTCAAGTTTCGATGTTTGATTGGATCTAGGTTTGTGTCAATTCTCGTATGACCTCCCTCATCTCCTTTTCCCCTATTTCATCCTCTCTCAACAGAGTATCTTGCCACTTCATTTTCTCGTTGTATCAAAACTTAGTGTAGGTTAGATTAGGATTAGATAGGTTCTTCCTACACTGGATTAGCTTGTGGTAGGTAGTTTAGGAAGTAGGAACTAGCTTCAAGTCCGCAAGTCCCATCACTTGAGATATGGTCCAATGTTGGGAAATCACACCGAATGCCCCACTCGTATCCAACGACATTTGTGGGTGCTATGATTCGCACTAACACCTACCAAAGAAGCATTTGTGCATACGAAGAACTCTCCCTATAGATCCGATACTCCTAGAATGGGAGCTATCGTAAGGAATTCCTTCGGTGTCTGAAGGAATGATCGCATATATCTGAAAAAACAAAAATTTCCCTTTCCACCGAATAAAATTGATGCGATGTGCAATATGAGAGAAATCTTGAACAAACCTCCTATAGTAACATGCCAATCCCATGAAATTGTGCACCTCATTCATACTGGTAGATTCTTGTGATTACATAATGGCTCTAATCTTAGAAGGTTTGACTACAAGACCTTCCCCATAAATAATGTGGCAAAAATACTGAACCTATGACTGGAACAATGCATACTTCTCTAGGTTCTCGTAATTTTGCTCCTAACAAACACGCTGCAGAACTTGATGAAGGTTCTCTTTGTGCTCCTCACACATACATGATTAGATCAAAATTTCATTAAGGAACACAGGTACAAAGTGGTCCGAACACTCTAGGGGCATATTTCAGACTAAATGGCACAATTGTGAACTCATAGTGGCCATATCTCATGTGAAAAGTTGTCTTGTTGACATCTTCCTTTACAATCCTCGATTCATAGTAATCAGACTTAAGATCTATCTTGGAAAATATTGTGGCCCCGTTAATCGATAAAACAAATCATCGATGTAAGGAATGGGTAACAATTTTTATTGTTACTTTTCAGTTTCCTATAGTCCACACACAATAACAAGGATTCATCCTTCTTCTTTACAAAAATCACTAGAACACCCAAAGCATAAAAACTAGGATGGATCGGGCCTTTCTTAAGGAGGCCCTTTAGATGCAACTTGAGCTAACATAGCTCGGGGATGGTCGTCGTATATGGAGCGCATGGGATAGGTCCCGCTTCGAAACTAAATCAATGTGAAAGTCTATTTCACGAGGAGGAATAAACCACCGACAGATCACCTGGGAAAAACATCAGAAAAATCCTACAAAAGGGGGTGATCATCAAGTTAAGGTCCACTAGCCCCATCCTCTTAACTATCACTAATTGCAATAGCATACAATTGACACCCACGCTGCACACATTACTTAAAATGCATAGTGGAAATAGTATGAATAGAGATGGGTCTCCTAACTTCAGCTATCCTCGAATCAACCCTAAAATCATCTACATAAGATATAACCTTCTTGTAGTAATAAACTATATTTCGTGTACAAATAACCAATCCATGCCCAATATAACTCCATAAGAACCTAAAGGAAGGATAAAAATATCTCGAGGTAGTGGTGAAGGGTCCTATCTCCACTACGCACTCATTAACTAAAAAGTCTACTAAGAGCTTGGCTCCGAAGCCATCTCAACATCCTAACTAACGCCGTGTCTAAATACCACCAGCTTCAATCGCTCTAATAAAAATGGTGTAGTAAAATAATTAGACAAGAAAAAATCAAACAAAATACATGTATGGCTACTTGTAGTCTCAATCATTATGCCCTCATTCTCTACCTCATGGTTCTCGATTGCTACATAGATCTAATCGATATATCCCATATCACTAACTATAGGCTTTAAAATAAGTGCCTTACACTTTTTATTAGGTTTTTTTGGCACTTACTCATATGATATCCAACTACACTACATTCATAACAACTACTGGTCCCCTCCAATAAGATACATATCCAACGGGTACTCTAGTGGTCCGTGTCATAGATCCTAATGATCTTGCTATGGATTTTTATGGTCGCTACTACCGAGATTTGGCTAAATAAGATTTTTTGATCCCTCTATCCTAATGGGTCCTCTAGTAGGAGGCCTCATGCTCCATCCCCTCTAAGTATAAAATTTATGTGGAGGTAAAAGCGGTGGAAGAGTTTGTTACCACTATTGTTCTTTGAGGTGGCTACTATGGTGACCTAAATGAAGACTGTGCATAACTATGACAGCCATGATGAGGAGGAGTTAACCCCCCTGACCTACTATCATGCATTTGTTGAATATGGATCCTCACTTTGTCCCTGAATTGTTTTGTCATTCCCTTATTCTCATCTACAATCTAGGACTTCTCAACGACCTTAACTAAGGTCTGCAAACAATGAATGCGTATTGCATCAAAGCAAAATCCAAGTTAAGGCCCTAAATGAACCTGTGAATCCTAACTTGCTCATCCTGTATCTAGTCAACATATTAAAAGAATTCCAAATAACAAATCTCATACTCCACTATTGTCATAGATTCCTTAAGCGAGTCATAGAACTCATCTATCCTTTGTTGAATAAACCTTTTGGATATGTATCTTCTCTTGAAAATATCCTCAAAGAGCTCTGATGTAACTATCTCGAGTCTATTTTGAGCTTCTACTCATCATTCCTCAACCACATGCCTCCTCTATCCCTTAGAATATGAATCGCAACACGAGCCATTATTTTTCTAGTACATAGGTAAAACTTGAAGAAACTGCTCAATCTCACTAACTAAGCCTATACATGCAAACCTCCTGTATCACCAGCATAATGAGACGAGCATAGCTTAAGGATATCCCTAATATGATCTACACCTAATGACTACCAACTCCGAGGTCTCTCTACATGCTCATCCCTCGGCCTAGGGATCCTAGATTTGTCTTTGTGTCATGTAACCCTATATCCATGCCCCCTCTGAGGTGAATCTTATCTGACTGAATCCATGTGGGAGTTCTCTACCCTATGCTCATCAATTTGTATTGAAGGGTGTTGAGCCTCATGTGATGGCTCCTTATCATATTGGCTAGGATGTACCCCTACTACTCCACCTTATATAACTACATTGACATCCTGTAATGTTTGTAGTATATGTGGAAGTATAGTGGAAACTTCCTGCTTTGGAAGTGGTATTTTTAACTCCACACAAAAATCTCGTCATCTTATTCATGCCTCTGCACAAATTAAGATCAAATTTAGTTACCATTCCAGGTTTTGTTTCACTTTTCTAGGTCTTCTACGTTTTTAAAAATCATGCAATGTTGTGTGATCTAGTTGTAGGTTGTACTAGGTTAAGCTGTTTGAATTTTAAAGTGTACCCAAAGGTCCAAGTGGTGAACCCATTGCTCGATACAAAGTCTAACACCCACATTTTTCACGCACAAAACCCAAGACAAAACCCAATGATATGAAAAATTACGGAATATTTTTTTTCTTAAAATGGGTTGCAAACGAGATAACCTTCAATTAGATTTAAAAAATTTACGGCTAATTATTCCTTCATTTTAAATAACAAATAATTAATATTATTTTAATTCAACATTATGGGCTTAAATCCCCTTCTAGGTTTCCTGTTCAATTCCATTAATAACCCTTACAAGCCATTAGTTAAATACCCTTATTACAAAATTTACTTAATTTGGTATTATATTTCCAAGTTATTTATTGACTTAACATCCTAGGGTCAAGGTATCATTTACCCTAACCAATTAATTTATTTCAAATATATTTTAACTCCTATAATAAACATTGTGTAAATTTAATTTATTCAATTCCTAAAGTCAAGACATTTATTAAAAAGGTCACTAATCTAAACAATACCTCCTAACACCCCTTAGTTGCCCCATTCATAAGTTACACATACATTTTATTTAAAATCATATTCCCACCTAATCCTTACGTTACTTTTGTAGGGACGTTACTTAAGCATTGGATGGATTAAATATTTGCCCTTTGATCTAAGGGATTCGAACTAACCCTAACCATCTTTATGAACTCTTCTAATTCTTTTCTTTTGACATATTTTTTCATTTTCATTTCTAGGATTAGGAGGAGAGAACAAGAAGTGAATCCATGGAAGGATATTCAAGCTCGAGGATGGATATTCATTTTATTATTATTATTTTTATCTATTGGTAACCCTCTTCTAGGGTTTGTTTATATTTTTAGTTGTTATTTAATTTTTCATTTGTATTTTCCCTATTAGGTATGGACATGTTTCCCTGTTTTTAAAAATGTGGTTTAAATGATGAATATACACCAATATTCAAGTGTATATGTGTATATATATTTCTATATTTGTATATACATATAGATACATATATATATATATATACGAGATATATATGTTTTTTTAAAATTCATTTTAAATAAAGCCATTTTATTAATATATATATATATATATATATATTATTATATTTTTATTTATAAAAAGGATGCCACATGATTAGATACTGACACACTCGCAATGGACTCTGTTGTAATGATGCGGGGTAGGCCTCGTTTTAAAAGCGTGGCCACAAGATTTAAAGGGGAGTTAAGATTTATTTCTAGTGGAGGAGGTTTCCGACCACCCCCAACCCATATTAATATGGGTTTGGGCACGGGGTTAGCGACCTCCTCCCCTCCCCAACTACAATATGGCCAACCGCATACGTAGAACTACAACCTCACCAATACTTATTTCATTGATTTTTTTAGTTATATATATTTTGTTTAATATTAATGTCACTAATAATTATTATAATATATAAAGATACATATATATATATATATATATATATATATATATATATATATATATATATATATTATAATGCAAGTATTTTAGTAAGTAATTATTTTTATTTTTTCATATAATAAAATTATATAATATAAATATATAAATTTATATAATTATATATATATTCCAAAATACATTTGCTATCGCACCTTTTTTCCTAATAGGATTTAACATTCACTTATTTTCAGTTTACTTAGTGAATTTCTATATAGGTAAAATGGTTTAAAACTTTCTATCTATTCATATACAAGTAAAATTGGGAAACTCTAGTAAAATTTCTCATCCAATATAATATAACTTTCAAATAGGATATTTTCCTTCATTCTAATATTTCTAAAAACTACATCCTTTCTTCAACATAATATGGAATGTAACTAAAAGTTCAGTAATTTCCAATATACTTTCTTTTCAATAAAGAATAAGAGACTATTTCCTTTCTTCAACATAATAAGTAAATGACAACGATTTAAAACAACAAGTGTATTTTCAACAAGAATACCAATTCTTTTAAAATGAACTTATCACACTTTTAAAGAAAATATTTAAGTTATATATAAGCTTGGATGGAGATAACTTCATTTCTGACTCCAAAACATTTCAATTTTCTTATTTCATCTTAATAATACAAGACTTTAATTTTACAAGAAACAACATATTTAAAATACAAGTTTTCATTCAATACATTCTTGGTAAAGTTTACAAGATGAAGGAATATACATAGTAACAAATACAAATTCTTTTTCTTACTTTCCAACATACATACATTTTCAAATTTGAATAAAAATCAGTTATTTATTAATACATTTACAAGATGTTGAAAATCTTTAAAATATAAGTTATAACCCCTCCACTTAAATGGAGACAACATGGAAATTTTTTACAAAGGTAGGAACTTTCTTCATATTATTCAAGTAAAACTATGACCAATCTTCACTTGACCTCCAAATTATTCTCCAAATCCAAAACACAACAACAAAATAGGGGAGTAGGAAACACTCTCCACCCAACCAATAATCCAATGAGGAAGAAAATATTTCTTCCTCATTGGTCCCCTAGCCCCAAAAAATAAATAATAAGGTCTAAAAGACAACCATTTCCAACATTACATGGCTTTCACAATCTCATTCATTCAATACATTCACACAATAAACACAATACCATAATAATGACAAGACAAGCAAGTTCCTAAGCATAAAGGCTCCATACTAAAGCCAAGAAAGAGAAAGGAACATGGGGGATCTACTTATGCCTCTCAAGGGTTTGGGTGGAAGCGTAACTCCTCTAAGAATTCAATCACATATACAAAAAATTATTATCCCTCTCTCGTGAACAACTCTTATGCCTCCCTCAATAAAACGAACAAGATAAGCATTTTTTTTACTTATCAACAAGGTGGGACACCCCAACCCAAATCCATACTAAAAATCCTAATAAAAATCTTATGTCTCCATTCAAAATATCCCTAGTTCCATTTTCTCCTAAACAACCTAAATTTCGTTCTATTTCCTAAATCGCACACACACACAATCATCCATTCAGAACATTCACAAAATCCAATAGAAAAGAAATGTATGGGTGAAGACCCTACCATTCCATTGCAAGAGAATCCAATACACAAGAAAGTTCCAAGCCTTTCCTAGTCCAGAATAAAATTCCAACTCCAAGCTCCAAGATAACACTCCAAACACAAGCTACTCTAAAGTGTAAGAGTCCAAAAATGAAACAACTAACCCCTAAATCCTCAAACAAGTTAGAATAAATAGAAAAGAGAGGAGATAGAGGTGATGTGCCTCCATGTAGGATGCCACATAATTTCTCCTCCATTACACATAACAAGGTCAAACCCAAACCCCAAAGCACAATAATTTGGTGGTTGAGGGAATGATAACCCTCTTACACACTCAAGCTCAAATCCACATCCCTAAAGAATAAAATTAAAACTTGTGTGAGAAAGTGCAATAAATAGCACCGTTTATCTTACAATAATATATTGGGGTATATTTTCTACCTATCAACCCATAGGGGTAGTTGGAAGGTAAAATTAAGAGGTGTGGGACAAGATTAACTTGTCCCACAAGCCTCCAAAAATGGCCATTAAGCTGAAATCCGAATTTTACATGTAAGGTTGAGTACACACCATTCAAAATGAATAAAATACTTTCAAATCCATAAAAAAACCACATACTCACATTAATTTCCCCCTTTGGTCACATCCTAAATTACACTAATTAATCAAGTTTAATTAACTTAAATGGAGTACTTAACAAACAATAATAAAGGTGACTCAAAATACTAAAATAATACAAATATTCACAAATAAATAAAACAAAAGGAAAACCACAAATTTACCCAAGGTCACATTTGAGGCCACCCCCCAATGGGGACCTCCTAACAATCTAACAACAATAAACATCATACATTTACACAAGTTTCCAAGGTGACCTACTACTAGTACCCCAAATTCGTTCACCATTGGTCTCCTATCCCCTTCTATTTGTTGTGTTACAATTTCCTACAAAATCAAACAATACCTTTCGGCCTCATGGCCATATTAATTACATCGAGATAATAAAATACACACATATGTATATTAATCCACATCAGCAAATATCATAACTAAAAAATCACTAAAATCAAATAATTCACCAATTATTCACAATTCAAATTATTTGAATTCTATAAATTCATCAATTAGCAATAATATCACTATTATCTCTCGAAAGTGCACCTGTAGCGAGATGGATGCAGTTTTCTTAATCTTGCAAAAATGATCTCTCTCTTTTATAGATACAATGGAAACAACTTAGGTCATGGGTATACCTGTTTTGAGGTGAGTCTCTGGTATCAAGGTCGGTTCCTTGTTGGTGTATACTAAACTACTTCTGGGAGTTTCAGGGTAAAAGATGACTGTAAAATGATTAAAAATAAGGTGATACACCAAATTTGTATGAGGGATTTGAGTGAGTGTATGCATAAATGATCTGTGAAGGATTCTTGATACACGAACCAATAGTTTCTCGCAAAGTATCTAAGGGAAAAAAATTGATTGTACTGAGGGAGAATCACAACAATACCGATAGGTTAACATGCGCATTAAATTTAAGCAGAAAGGACTGAAACTTGCAGCAGGGTAAAGTGGTTTATCAGGGAATTTAGATTCACAAGATTAATATAACATACACAAGACTACAAAATAACTTGGAAAGGCAGAAAACACTTCACACTCAGAGGGAAAAACTGAAAAAATCTGCTTCAGTACTCATATATCCAAAAATCTTCCAGTAACGATCCTTTTGCTTTGCCAAGGCCATAAGATATAGAAAAAAACAAATTTCACCCCTTCCTAAAAATAGCCTAAGGCTTGTACTCGCCCATGCATCCTAATTCGATCAACTAAAGTTGTCGATCTATTTTTAAGAAAGAGAAGGGTGAATAATTTGCTAATAATAAAATTGCTTGCTAGGCAAGTCTTCTTCCTTTGAGCATGCAAATTCATCTTCTTCTCTATTCTGTCCTATTGTGAAGGCATGCAAAAATATAACTCCCTGTATGTGAGCAAAATATTCCAAATATTTGCAATAATACTCATCCACATATTAATCTGGTTGGGACCACCCTTTCCTCTGATGCTGACACTCATTCCGTTTGCTAGTGATCACATGGATGAAAGTTGAATTTTAACCCAACCTCCTTGAAGTGGGGACCACCTCTGCACTCCACCATGGTTTGGCCACTGTGTGGACTTAGCATAATACTCAAGGGGTCGACCATTTGATATGGCACATGCCACTATATCCACCACCTTTTGATTAATTATACACATGTATATATGTGTCGATCTTTTTGCATAGTTGGTAGCATATAATTTGGAATTCACCTTTTAGGTGATCATTGGGCACAATGTGGTCGAATTTGGTTTATTTGATATATTGCATGGTATGTACTTTAGAGATCCACCTTTCGGTGATCATTAGCAATATGATGTTGATCGGCCATGATTATTATTTGGAGGACACGTGGGCTGTCCCCTTCTCACGGTGACTCAACCCTTAGCAAACTTGGTCGGTGGTAATTTGACCTGTGTTGAGTTAGCTTTGATTTTGGTGAATCATCTCGAGCCCTTGATCTCTACCTCTGTGCTCGATGTCATTGATCCCAAACTCACGGTTAGGGTTTCATACCTGGCATTAATTGTGGTCGGTGGCATATTACCCAAGTGGTTTGCTTTGGATGCGGAGCTTGATCTCTAGCCTTTGATCTGTGCACTTGAAGAAATTGAGCCATCGATTCTTGACCCTCGGTTAGGGTTAGGTTAGGTTGAGCTCAAGTGGGCGAGTTAAAACAACTCGAAGCCCTAGAAAATTTTTTGTAGACGAATTTTTTTGAAATTTTTGAGCTCTGCTACTTTGGCTCTGCCCCTAGAATGGTATTATGAATCTTTCTTGCCTTTGCTTTTTTATTGTTTATTTGTTGTACTTCTTCCATTGATGAGGCTTTAAAGCTCATATTTTTTGATTCTTTCAATCTTATTATCTCTTTGTTCTTCACTGAGGCCCCCATTCTTGTGCTCTTGGAGTTTTGTTAATTTGGCTTTCTTGAAAGAATGGCCAGCATGTCAACTTCTACTGAGCTCAATTTTGTGTAACTGGCATCACTACTTGACGAGGATGGTAAGCTTCTTGATGTCCTAAGTTTTCACTGTTAATTGGTCTTTATCATTTTGATTTCCAAAACTGATACTCATTTTCTTTGCATTTTTGGGATTTCACCTCTGTATTATCCCTTTTCTCATTCTCGCTTGTCGAGCTCTCGAATTTTTACTTGCCTCTCGATTTCTTCAAAGGATTCACCATTATGAAGGTTTAAAGGTAAGGTTGTACCATTCTTTTCAAGCAATAATCATGAGCGAGTATCTTTCAACTGTACACTCTTAGTTATAATCATTTCTTGTTTCTGGGTCCATTGTCATTTCTTCGGATCTATAAATACTCTAATGTGGGTATTTTATTTTTCTTGACTATCTCTAGATCTGGATTTTTCATTGAGAGTTTTAACTATACGTCCACGTGGCCTGCATTTTCCTCGTACATTGACTTCTCTCGGCATATAAAATGGTGACTGTAGGTCTTGGAAGATTCAACCTTGTTTAGGATTTATACCTTAGATTTAATCATAAACTGTAAAATTTTCTTTTATCTAGAATCTGTAGGTCTGCAGGCTGCTCTGAATATCCCATATCTCTATTTTTCTTGTAGCTCTTCCAGTTATATTAATGTAAAATGCTATTCCGAGACTACCTTCATTAAGGAAATTATGTTCTTTGGCTGAGAGTAAATTCTTTGATTACAGTCTTGAGTTATACTCATCCCTTTTACTCCTAGCCTAAAATGATATCCCCTGTTCGAATAGACATTTATACTTTAGATCTGGGTTTTATAACTTTTGTAGCTCTGAATTTGTTGTAACAATGAAGTTTCCCTTTACTTGTTATTTGGAACTGGAACAATGGATTTAATTTGATAGTTTCTTTTACTTATCTCATTGAACTGTACTTTTTGAATCCTTCAAGCTCAGAAGCTAGTTCTACCATCATCTTGGGACTGCAATATATAGTTATTTTGAAGAAAAATAAAGTGTTATCTTGTTCTTAGCTCCATGAGGTATTGTTTACCTATTTGTAAAACAAAATCTGAATTTGATGATTTCCTAAATACAAGTCTGAAACTGCAATCTTTGTATTCCTTTATTTCAAATTCTGAGATGGTCCCTTTGTAATCTGCAAGTTTCACTTATACTCTTTGATATCTGCAGTAATTTTTAGCAATTCTTGATCTGTTTTGATATCACTATTTGGCACAAGCCTTGATTCAGATACTTTACTCTGTTACTTTCACTACATTTCTTTGATTTTTAGTTTGATATAGATGCTGGAAAAGTTGTAAATGTTGTTATTATATAGGCGAAGCCCTGCCAAATTTTCCTAGAATTATCTCTCTTTCAAAATATTTTCAAACTAGACATGTTCCTTGCTTGCAAGTATCCCCTCTATTCTGAGAAGTTGAGCTCATGAAGACCTATAGCTTAATTTGGTCTTTGCTTGTATAGCTACTATATGATGATCTTTCATGCACATTGTGTCTTCTGTAGCTTACTTCAAACTGTCATCATGAGATATATTTTGTTCACCTATAATGGCTTCTGCTTATGTTGTAGATGAGTACAACCTTGCTTGAATGAATGTATTTCATTGATATTGTAGTAATTCTGTGCTCTCATATCTGCTTTATTCTGAAAACTGCAACTTAGAAAAGCTGAAATTTGTGAGATTATCATGGAATTTCAATTCACTTCAGCTGTTTAAGTTATAAAGAATTCTTTTTGTAATTATATACTGCTTTTCCTTTCATTACAACTTTGATATGTATGCTGAAAAATCTGAAATGTTGATTTTACATGGCGAAGCCCTGTCAAAATTTTTCCAGAATCTTCTCTCTCATCCTATTTCAGCTGTAATCCTTTTACTTTTAGCCTCAACTTGTTGAAATCTGATTCTGCTTCTTCTTTGCAAATTGAAAAGTGTACTTCTATCTTCCATTCTCTCTTTTGAGCTCTAACCTCTTCCATTTGTAGAATGTTTGTTGAACTTTGAGTTGCACCTTTTTTCTTCCTAGCATGTACTTATGACTTATTTATTTCTCTCTTTGGCTACAATCTATACCTGCACACTTAGGAAAACAGTTAGGAAATATTTAGGCTTTTGGCCTCTCTTATGTCCATGTTTTCTTCTTCTCTTTTCACTTTCTTCTTTCTGAGTGATTAAAGCATGCATGTAGTTTTCCCTTCAAGTAGAATACATCTCCTACTTAGGAGAAGATTCATATGCACTGAAGTAGGATAGTGTAGGAATATGGTTTGATCCCTGAGCTCGTAACTGATGGTTGATTTGTTTTTCTTTTCAGGTACCATGACTTGAGGATGAAGGAGCTAGCATGGAGATGCTCTACACAAAGAAGAATATACAAGGAAATGATGGGTTCACCCTCATACTCCTCTGCTTTCTCCTTCATGCATGTGTATCTTTATTTTCAGTAGTTGTACTTTACTTTTCAGTTACATCCCATGGCTTGTATGGGAAACATTTGACTCTCCTTGTGAATAAAACATTGAATTATGTAGACGAGTTGTATATCTCTTTCTGCATTTCTACTTTCTGTATGGATGTATAATGAACTAAACAACTCAATAACATAATTGAATGTCTTAATCATAAAGGAAAGAACATTGAGTAGAACTTGTAACATTCAGTAATGAACTCTGATTTTTTGGGATCTACACTTATGTTTGTTGTTCCAAAACTTTACACTTCACCTATTCTACAATTGGATGTCCTCATCAAGACAACACAACTGTCCTTCGGGGCTTGTGTTCTTTTGCTAAGGATGGTCATGAAATTGTAGACTATGTGATCTGTTACATTTTGTAATAGCACACATAGCTGCAGATTTCATGTAATCTTTTAAATAAATCAGCAACAATGACATAATCTGATGTGATCTCCCCTAGCTTAGGTATACTTCACCTATTCTATCCATTGTAACAAAGTTTCGAGTTGCCCATTTTTGCACAAGTGTAAAAATTGTCAACAATCACAAAACCAACTAAAAGTCTAGGAAAATCTATATATCAAATCCAATGTGTCAAGACAATACTAACTTTAGATCATCAAATATTGATATGTCAATCCATGCATATAATCCATCATGTAAATCACATCATGTCATAATTCTTACACATCTATATTATTTCTCAAATAAGCTAATCAAATATAACAATGTCCATCTATCATTAGCTAAAGAACAAATATGATAGCAATTCTATGACTCTAATCCAAAAATAAGAAAAATAAGTGTAATATCAATATCGAAGAGAAGTGGGCACTACATATGCTATTTAAATTGCAAAATTCAATATGTCAAGGAACAAATGTATATTAGAGATAGGGTTCATTTTAAGAGACCTCTTAGAAATTAGAGGTGGAAAAAACCGGTTTCATGGGAAGGAAAAAATTTTAGGGGTCCAACAACAAACTTTTCACCTGATTTTTAAGTGGTGTGATAGAAGGCTACATACACGTGACAAAAATATCTTATCGTGCATCTGTAGCCTCCACCCTCTGGTCACCCAACAATAAAATCTATGTGTTGCATGTCAAAAAGTTCTCTATCGCTCGTCTACTTCCTCCACACTCCTTTTGCGTGTCAACAAACTCTCCTCTGTCACACGTCAAAAACTCTTTTTCGTGCATCTATAGCCTCACCGCCCACCTATCGCACATTTACTATACTTGATAATACCTATGCCCCCAGGTGGTATGAGTGAGCTAGTAGTGTTCTACCTATCGAATAATCTAGGATTATATAGGGCATTGTTTCAAGGGTAGGCCAAGCTGATCCCTAAAAAAATTAAACAATAATTTTTAGGCGAACAGGTCACTAACCCGCGCTAGAAAATTCACCTTTTCAATTTTTTATAAAATGGAATATTCATCATATTACGAATATTCACCACTAAAATTATCCCTGATTAGAGAAAAATACATGTTATTTATAATGTTTTCGATGTCATGTATTAAGTTTTATATGTTGAAATATTCAATGATGAATCCATCAAGATGTATGGATGACCTAGTTTCCATATGGCATATGATTTCTCTTATATAATTTTCATGCAACATTTTATTTTTCTATGGCTAAATATGATCCATTATGTTGGAATATATAATTCCAACCTCCTACCTTTAATGCTAACATATTTTCTATTCAACACTTTTTGAATTAGTACATGTGTGATTCCAACATAAATTTGGGTACACTTTTCTTCACACATTTTTATTAATATGTTTGATGTGAACTTATAGTTGTTATATCTAATGTTGAGTTGCCTTAGGCTAATCGAGGATTATAAATAAGACTATGTTTTTAGTGATTTTGTAGGATTAGTATGAAACTGTGAGGATTTGAGAGTATTTTTTTTTGTAAAAATTTCAAGTTCAATCCATTTTGTTGCACAACATATAGCTTCCCACAACAAAAGAAGAACAACAAGTAGCTTCCCATTTCTTTAATACTTCCTCTTATCTATGCCTAAATAATTGTAATGAAATATTTCACATAGGTATTTATGTAGATTTTTTTGCATTAATTTCACACAATATATTTAGGCATCCATATACTTGTATAAATCACATGTATGAACATGTATATACATTTATTTGTATTATAAGTATATATATATATATATGTATGTATATATATATTTATGTATATATATTGTTGTAAATTTAATTATTCATTTCATTTAAAACCAATAAATAAAAATAGAGATAAAAAGGTCATCTCTTGATTTGAGATAGAAATTTATTTGCATACTTCATTTTCTTAACATTGTTAAGAGGCATATTAACAATAATAAAATTATACTACTTCAAACAGATTAAACACAGCTCCAAAAACCTTCATTAGACACCATAAGTATGCACAATATACCCTACGATGATGAGAGGTGAGAAGAGATAGTAAAATAAGCAAGGATGGACAAAATGCATCACGAAACAAATTTTATTGCTCTAAAAGTTCACAGGACACCAGCAGCAAGAAAGAGGAAAGAAAATTCCATTACATAGCCAAGAGAGGAGGCTTAAACTCTACATTCTACCCTATGGAAGAAAAGAGAGGGGGCAGGAGAGAAAAGATGAAAAACCTTTTGACATATGCCCCTCCTTTACAATATATAGAAGAAAGAGAGAAGGAGAGAGGGAAGAATTCAAATCCTACTTCAACCACACTAAGATATGAATTGAATTCACCTACTCCAACCACCCCAGAAGCATTAAAATTTTCCTGCAACAATGATGGGTTCCCTGATAGAGTCCATGCCTTCACGTGTTGTTCCTTATTGGGAAAGAAGGAGGTATGTCCTTCATTATGGCAGTAGGTGAGAGACTTCACAACCTTTAAATGGTAGACTGAAACATGATGGTGGTGAGTGAGAAGCCAACGCCGAGAGCTTTCCAAAATGTCCCTTATCACCGAATCGAGCTTCCAGTCGAAATATATGGCCGTATGAATTCTCTTTGGGTTTGGGGTCTATCCCTATGAGATCTACATGGAGCCCCATGCATTCTTAAGATTTTACTACCTCCTTTCACTCCTAACGTGGTGTCAAACTAACATGTGGTATTATCTCGTGGGCCTTCACTATTTCCTTTATATTCTACCTAAGCCCCTTTTTTAGCGAGAGACACTATGCCTAACCCGAGACACGTGGATGGACTAGCGCATGTTTGGGACCTGATTTTTAGATTTTCCCCTAAAAGAGAACCGACCTAATGCGTGGCTCCTTGCACGGTCCTTGACTCTTCAATGAGTGACTTTGTCTTCTTTTACTCTAACCATGTGGCGAACTGCGCTCATTTGGGAGTTTTTATTTGGGTCGAGCCTATGAAATTATGCCGATGAGGCATGTGGAGGCTTCTATTGACCCTCTTCTACTTAGCCAATTAAATGGTTGGTTCTATCCCTTTTTCAGACCTTGGACACATAGAGGGCTGGCACTAGTTCAAGGTCTTTCCTTGGGCCGCACCTTTGAAATTGCACCGATGAGGCACATGGAACCTTCTACGGATCTGCTCTACCTTCCTCGTGTTTTTCCTAAGTCCCTTCTATTTGATGAAGGCTATATGTCCGACCTAGGACTAGTGAAGGGTTCATGATCATTTAGACACCCTATTTGGACGGGATCTTTAGAGGTGCACCAATTGGATAGGTGGAGGCTTCCAATGCCCTGAAAATTTTCAACTACCAAGTCTATCTCCTTTACGGACCTAGGAAATGTGGAAGCTTTGCGCTTGTTTGGGGACTTTCCCTTGGTTCTTGCTTCGAAGTTGCACCGATGAGACACATGGAGGCTTACGCCAACCCTCTTAAACTTAGTTGATTAAAAACCCAGCTCGGTCCCTTTTCTTCCCATTCATAAGAAACTTATCGGACCTTAGATACGTGGAAGCTTCACGCTCATTTGGGGTCTCCATTTTGGTGTGCCTTTTTGAATTGCCTTGAGTTTACACATGGCACCTGCTACGAGTCTATTTGTTTGGCCTCGAGTCAACTCGTATGTGAATTCTTAAAAATTTGAGTCCTTCCTTTGATCTCCTCCTATGAGCATTGATATCCTTTGATGCCATTTTCCTCCTTCACCAAACCTTTCTCCTCTGTTTTCGAGCCTACCTGCCCCTTCATTGTTGTGTTGGAAATTTGGGCTCACATGACTAAACCAACCCTTCCGATTTTCTTTTGTACGGGGTCATGTTTGATCAATTTTTCCAAGGGGAAAAAATTAAGATAACAATTTGGCGACTCATGGAGACATCTTCCTAGTATATGAACAAACCAATAGCCTTAGAAGTATCCATTGGGCATGGAGTCATGAATGAGAGACTGGTACTGATCTTGTCCCTAAAACCATTAGCCCAACTACTTGTGCTTAGTGACCCTGAGCTTGTCCCACTATCGCACTTTCAATTTTCATAAGAAAATCTTGAAAATGAGGTTCTGAGAGTAGAAAAATTTATTGACATGGGGCTTTAACCTTCTCTAGAAATGGACTCCCTTGAAACCTTTTTTAGTTGCTCTATATTTAGATCCTTTGAAATTAGCAACTGCTGTAGGAAACTATGGGACTCTCTATCATAAATACTGAAGGTCCTAGCACATTGACCTCTAGAGCAATATGAAAAAAATTATATACAAAGATTAAATCATACATGCCTCAAAAAATACATAAAGAGTGTGCAAAATCACTTATTCTGCTAAAAACAAACCTACTCCTACTCCTACACTAACCCTATCAAAGAAAAGCTAAACAAATCCTACCACAAGAAGGGAGAAATAAATTCCCTTTCTTAGAAAATGCGGCCATGTATATGATTTGGTGTTGAACATGGATCTTATTATGAGTGAGAAACCTGACAAGAGGCCGATCTTCCACCCAAATCATCAAGGTATCAACTAGAGACAAGAAAAATGCCTCTTTTAGTTTCTCTGCATTTAGATTAAAGAGGCATGCAGGTTGATCCTTGGTACTTTGGAGCTTATCCTCATGCCCTGAAGTGTGCATGGCTTGTTTTGGCTTCTCCCTTGGCTCTAATGAAGCCAAGTACCTGATAGGGCATGCTCTAGTCCTTTGAATGTGCCCATGGTTATGAATTTCAACTCCAAGGATGGAGTCTTCTTGCAGACCTTTCTAGGTGAATGGTGTGGGAGAGATGGGATCCTCATGCCCTTTTCCTTCCTTCGTTGTTTCTTGAAGAATGACCTGCCCTTGGATAGCCTCTTCCTCTAGCAAGAAATTTGTTAAATCAAAATCTTTGATCCACTACTCTAGAGGGATATTTGGGGTGGAAAGTTCTTCTTGAAATCTCTCCTCCGTCATGGGTTCATCAATCAAATCAGGACCTTCAAATGAAAGCAAAAAATCTTCAATGATGCTTTCTTCATTAAGTGGCCTCAACTCGAATTGATCTCCTCCAGTTGCTCCTCTTCAATGGGACTTGGATCTAGTTGTTCTTCCTCTCTTGACTGGTTGTGCAACTTAGATTAGATCAGCATCCTCTTCAGACATAGTGCCATTATGGACACTACATTTAAAGCATATAGATTTCTGATCTTCTTCCTCTTGTTTTTGTTCTTCTTCTATTGCAAACTCAGCTTCCACCACTTGAAGTCTGACCTCAACCTCCTCTAAAGGTTTAACCATCAAGGGGATTTTTGTAATCCCAAATCTAGAGAGCCAAGCTTACTAAGATTTTGATCATTTCTTCTCTATTTGGCTCTCCTTCCTGCTACTCTCCTTGATTGGTTTTGGAGTCTCTCCCTAACATGGAATTGGGAGAGTAGGAGGAGTGGTGGATGGGGTCTCCACTAGTTTTTTTTTATTTTTGGTGGAGGGGAAGGAATTGCTTTTAGCTCTTGTGGAGGGGACTTAAATTTGGAAGGGAAAAGGGTAGAAGAATTGAGGTGAGATGGAAGACTAGGGGATGGAGAAGAGAAACCAACACTTGGGGCAGCAAATGGGAATCTTGGGGAATGAAGAGAAAACTACTAGATGATGGTGTAGGACTTACCAATTGACAAATCTCCTTGACACCAAGTTCGTAGGCCTCTATCTCCTCAGTCCACTACGTAAGTTGGGGAAGCATCTCACCATGAAGTCAAGCTTCTTCTATGGGATGTAATGTCTTGGAAAATGGCCGACCCATGGAAAAGCTTCCCTGTAACCAATCCTAAATGCCTTCATTTGTGTTGTAGCCCTTGACTGCACCATGTTACCCTACATTATTTGAATCTTCTCTAGCAGATAAATATTATCCACATAACTATCACCATTGTATGCGTACACTTGCTCTTGATAAGCTCCATTGCCAAAAATGGTTTTGACACTACTCATATGGGTAACTATAATGGTTTTGGATGTAATCATAATGCTGATATGGAGGAGTTAGGAAATACATTGGAGGTGGACTGCACTGTTGTTACTGCAAGTGTTGATTCTAAGATGGGAATGAAGTCGTGATTGTATAACTTCATGAATGGTAGAAGATGAAATATGTGGAAGGAATAGTGGGTGGAAATGGATTAGAAGAAGGTCTACAACCTCATAGATGTGTGTTTTTGACTAGATTGAGTCGGTGGATGTGTTGAAGGATGCCTCCAAAGGTTAGATCTTAGCAATAACACATCAAAACTGATGAGATGAATATGTAAAGCTATTCAGTCTCTCCTTCTGGGCATGATAAAACCGTTGATGCAAAATCACAGCACACCCGAATGGCCTCAGATTTGAGTGGGGCATCCGGTGTGACTTCATAACATGGGATCATCTCTCAAGCTATGGGACTTGCGGACTTGATATGGCCCTCTAGATAAATCTAGCTTCTTCTTCCTAATCCTAATGCTAAACTACTTCTAAGAAAGGAAATGCGACTATCTACTCCTAATCTAACAATTCCAGGAGAGAGAGAGAGAGAGAGAGAGAGAGCATAAAATAAAGGAATCCTACACTACAAAGGTGATAGCACCAAGAAAAGGGGGTGGCTGATAAAAATCCAACTACCTGAAGTGGAGAGAGGTGAGAAATGGAGAGGATGGAAAGATGCATCATAGACCAAAGATAGAGTTCACATAGAACACCACTTCAAACCCATTAAACACAACTCCAAAACCTACAATAGACACCAGAAGTATGCACAATATACCCTGCAATGATGAGAGGTGAGAAGAGACAATAAAATAAGCAAGGATGGACAAAATGCATCACGAAATAGATTTTATTGCTCCAAAAGTTCACACGGTACACCATCAGTGGGAAAGGGGCAAGAAAATGCCATTACAGAGCGAAGAGAGGATGCTTAGACTCTACATTCTACCCTAAGGAAGAAAGAGAGGGGGAAGGAGAGAAAAGATGACCAACCTTTTGAAATATGCCCCTCCTTTACAATATATAGAAGAAAGAGAGAAGAGAGAGGGAAGAATTGAATCCTACTTCAACCACCCCAAGATATGCATTGAATTCACCTACTCCAACCACCCCGAAGCATTGAAATTCACCTACAACAATGATGGGTTCCCTGACAGAGTCCATGCCTTCACATGTTGTTCCTTGTTGGGAAAGAAGGAGGTATGTCCTTCATTATGGTGGTAGGTGAGAGACTTGACAACCTCAAAATGGTAGAATGAAACATGATGGTGGTGGGTGAGAAGCCGATGCCGAGAGCTTTCCAAAACATCCCTTCTCACCGAATCTGAGCTTCTAATCGAAATATATGGCCATCTGAAGGCACTTTGGGTTTGGAGTCTATCCCTACGAGATCTACATGGAGCCCCACACATTCGTAATATTTTTCTATCTTTGTTCACTCTTAAAGTGGCATCAAACTAACATGTGGCATCATTCATGGCATGCTCTATTTCCTTTGTATTCTACCTAAGCCCCTTTTGTTGGCGGAGACACTCTTCTTGACCCGAGACACGTGGAAGGTTGGCACATGCTTGGGACCTAATTTTTAGAATTACCCCAGGAAAAGAGCACCGAGATGACATGTGGCTCCTTATACCGATCTTTGAATCTTCAATGACTGAATTTTTCTTCTTTTTGACTTTGACCATGTGGTGAGCCCGCACTCATTTGGGAGTTTATCTTTGGGTCGAGGCCTTTGAAATTATGCTGATGAGGCATGTGGAGGATTCAACTAACCCTCTTATAATTAGCCGATTAAACGGTCGGATCTAACCCTTTTTTGGACCTTAAACACGTGGAGGGTTTGCACTAGTTTAGGGTCTTTCCTTGGGACACACCTTTGAAATTACGCCGATGAGGCACGTGGCACCTTCCACGGCTCTACTCTACCTTCCTCGTGTTCTACCTAAGTCCCTTCTATTTGACGAAGTATTTATGTATGACCCAGAACACATGGAGGCTTCCCACACATTTAGAGACCATGTATGGACCTATCCTTTAGAGGTGCACCAATTGGACATGTGGAGGCTTCGCTGCCCTAAGAATTTTCAACTACCGAATTTGTCTCCTTTTTTGACTTGGGACACATGGAAGCTTCGCGCTCATTTGGGAAATGTCACTTGGGTCTCGCTTCTAAAGTTGCACCGATGAGACATGTGGAAGCTTCTGCTGACCCTCTTATACTTAGTCGATTAAGCGGTCGGTTTATGCCTTTTTACGCCCATTCGGGAGTAACTCATCGGATCTTAGACACGTGGAAGATTCATGTTCCTTTGGGGTTTTCGTTTTACTATTCCTTTCTGAATTACGGTGAGTTGACACGTGGTGCCTCCCGCGAGTCTATTTTTTCATCCTCGAGTCAACTCATATCGAAGTCCAAAACTTTGAGCCCTTCCTTCGATCTCCTCCTGTGATCTCGATCTCCTTTGACGTTGTTTTCCTCCTTCTCGACCCTTGCTCCTCCATTGTCTAGCCTTCCCACCCCTTCATTGTTGGATTGGAAATGTGTGCTTGCATGAATTAACCGACCCTTCAGATTTTATTTTGTGCGGGGTCATGTTTGATCAATTTTTCTAGGGAGGAAAAATTGGGATAATAGGTATATTTGGTAGGCTAATTTAAGAGGTGTAGGACAATCTTAACTTGGTCCACAAGCCTCAAAAATTGCTCTAAAGTAAAATTTCAAGATTTGAAGGATGGGTTGAGTGCATAAAATCCCAATCCATTAGAATCCAACTCAAATCAAATTATCACATATACAATCTACCCTATTAAATGCCCAATTTTTCACATCTTCATTTTAATTTACTAATTAAGTTAAATTAACTAATTAAAAACATATCAACAAGTACTAATAAAGTGAATAGATTTTACAAATAATGAGATACATTCACCACAAAATAAATACTCAAAACTAAAAGAGGGAAAAATCAAAACCCATGGCCACACACATGAGGTCACCCCTCCACGGAAACCACCAAACCAAGTATAACAATTAAACAACACACACACATAGAACACAAGCTGTTAAATTGGCATTGTTGAAAACACCCCAAATTCTTCTACGGTCGGTCCCTAGACCCTTCTAGTGTATAGTGATATCACTTTCCTACAATCACAAACTACAATATCTCTTGACCTCAATGTCACATCAATAACATCAAGAAATAACCCATACATATACATAAATAATCATCATCAAAATTAAGTAATTCTATAACATGTCTACAATTTATAGTTAATTTGATTCTACCATTTACTAAAATCAATGAGTTCACAAGAATTTTCCGAACATCCAAACATAGGCAATGCATCATTAATATAATGTGTCAGTATAAAATCATAACAATGCAAATCAACATGTATAAAACTATCCACTAGTGTCAGCTAGCATATCATAATCTAAAACATGAATCAAAACATATCGATAATCCAAATTTCTATATAGTCTATCACCTAGTAATCAAAATATAATAATCATAATGTCAATGTCTCTAATCAATAGTAATAAAAATCATAGTGGATAAGTGTTGAAGAGGAGTGGGTGTTACATTAGGGAATTGTCCTAAACCAAACCGACGACACTTTTAGAATCACCCTCTATAAAAATA
This sequence comes from Taxus wallichiana var. yunnanensis, assembly GCA_018340775.1. Classification (NCBI taxonomy): domain Eukaryota; kingdom Viridiplantae; phylum Streptophyta; class Pinopsida; order Cupressales; family Taxaceae; genus Taxus; species Taxus wallichiana. Next base: position 163,397,188 of record CM031236.1, read on the forward strand.
GGAGTACGATTCCTCTTCTTAGCTTCCAAAAAACCAAAAAGAAGGGTCGTTCCTTCAGTGTAACACCAACATTTTTGATGCACACAACCCAGTGATAAACTCAATAATTAATGAAGGAAATTACAATATATATTTTTGTTTAAAAGGATTGTAACAAGATACTATACACTATGTTTAATTAACTCTTGTTTAATAGATTTCCAACTTTTGAAAAGTTGTCAAATATTAAATTAATAATTAACATTATTAATTTATACTAATGCTATTTCGTGATAAATCCCTTTCTAGGGTTTTGTTAATTCACCTTACTTAAAATATCAATCGGGTCAATATTTCCGAAGTTAGTTTAATTCTTTATTTTCACAACAATTAACAATGATTTCCCTTATAAGGTTATCTAACTAAATATTATAGAGTCCACTTTATTAAACCTTATATTTCATTAGCTAAGTTACCCCTTTCTCAATTATTTAATTTATCCTGAATAGTCCAATGCCATTTATTTTCTTAATAACCTAAGGATAAAGTCTCAACTTACCCTAACCATTAAGTGGCCCCATTCATTAGATACCCATACCTTAATTAAAATTTACCCAACCCCATAAAGTTCCACAACTTGAAATGTGTAGGGTTGATCCTCAACCCTTAGATTAAATGGATATGCACCCTTAGATCTAGGTATTTTCAAATGAACCCTAAACATCCTTATGGGGTATTCTTATTATTTATTTTACCCTAACTCATTCATTTGTTCCATTTTAATTTGCAGGTTGGAGGAGTGGAAGCCATGGAAGTAAGAAGTGAACCATGGAGAAATTTCTTGGGATCTAGTTTTCCAATAGGGGGAAAATTCCTCCACTCCATTCTTTATCTAGTTTAGTTTATTCATGGGTTTGTTATTGCAAGGTTCCCTATTTTTTTATCGTAGATATTCCATCGTGAATCTAGTTTTTGTATTTGGTTATTTACATTTTTGAGTTCATTATTTGGGTAAAATCCCATTTCATTAGATCTATGGGACTATACACATTTGGATTCCCATAAATGGATTTATATGCTTGACATGAATGAATTCATTCCATTACAAGTTACTAGTAGTTCCATTTTATAGTTTTAAAGCTATGATTTTTATTGAATTCCTCCCAAATTTTTCAAAGTCATAAATTTTGTTTTTTTGTCAAAAGTGTTGAAATCACCACCCTTAGTATACCATCGGTCATGTAATCACCGCACTATCTAGGGTGGCAGTTGTGAAACCACCACTTTGCACAAGGTGGTGATTTTGAAACGACCACTATACATAGTGTAGAGGTTATGTTTTCCAAGAATAGAACCTCATTTTCATTTATTTTCAAACATATTTTCTACTTTTGTTTCTATCGTAATATTAAATTTAGTTATGGTGCCTAAAATCAATAGGTGATAGGTTGATGTCATTTCTTCATTTTAAACCAACTTATAGACAATAAATTGAATGTATACACCATCTTGATTAAATTCAAGGTTCATTTTTCCCTACTTTAGTTTAAACATATTTCATTTCAACAACTTCGTATTGTACATACAAGTGTAGTTCCATGCGTATATATATAAAACTTTTCAATGTACTAACTCTTACTACTAAAATGAAAATGTGTCTCTTTTCCTTTCATAACAAGAATGGTATCCATTTCAACAAGGAAAAATCAAGTATAAGTTTCATACATTCTTCCAATAAAAAAACCATAAACAACTTTCCATATTTGAAAGAAATACATTTTCAATAAATTACAACTTTCTAAATTTCTTTCTTCAATCCCTTCCAATACATAACTTAATAATAATGTTTACAAGAAAACCCTATTTTAACAATGATACAAATGTCCACAAGGCAACAATGCATTTTCTTTTTTCTCAATGAGAACAGTTCATTTTCCTAAAATACAAAATATCTTCTTTCAAACAAGTTGAAGGAATAATTTACAAGATTACTACTTGAACTTTTACAACATTGGAACAACACTAAAAAGGTGATCCTTTTTGCTCAAACATGGCATTACTCCTCTAATCTTCAACTTCAAGAAAAAAATAAGGAAAGCGCAATACAAAATTCTCTCCACCCAAGCTATAATCCAAATACAAATACAATCCTTTTCAACTACATGATAAAATCAAGGAAAATATACCAAAATTAAATACCCTTGGTCACATATTAAATTACTTTAATTAACAAGGTTAATAAACATCTACCCATGGTAGCACTTGAGGACACCCTCCAATGGGGACCTTCAAACAAAATATCAACAACAAACAACATATAAAACTCAAGTTGTCAAGGTGACTCGTTGTCAACACCTAAAATTATTTCATTGTTGGTCTCTTTTCCCATTTTGTTTGTTATGTTACAATTTCCTACAAAATCAAAGCAATACGTCTATGGCTATGTGGCCATATCAATGACATGAAATAAATAAAACAAACACACACACACACACACACACATCAAATCACATAATCAATCAACACAAATTAATCATCACTAAAATCAAGTAATTTCACCAATTGTTTATGATTTCAAAATATTTCAGTTCTTTCATTTTATCGACAACAATGATATCACAAAACTAGCTAGATTGTCTAACACAATATATGTGTCAAAATTCAATCACTTAGTATATATAGAAGGTAGTAACTATTAATCATCACGAATATTGAAATATCAATCCATGCATATAACTGAAATTATGAGTAACCACATGTTTGAAATCAAAATATCAATAATGTCTAACAAAATACATATGAAATATAATAATGTTAATTTATCAATGTCTACTAATCAAATATGATAACAAAGTCTATGGATCCAATCTAAACTAACCAAAAATCATAGAAAGATGAATGTCAAAGATGAGTGGGCTCTACATCCCCCACCGCTTAGAATCGACTACCTCCTAGGAGTCACTGGAAAAAGTGTGGGAACTGTTCTCTCAAAGGTTTGGATTCCTCCCAAGTAGTTTATGTCTCATCGTATAAATCCCACTAGATGCACACATGATTAATATCTCGTCCTTGATGGCCCAGTGTCTTACGCTCTAAAATTTACATGGGCTCTACCATCACCTACCCCTATTCCTACACCTACAATGCAGTCCAATACAATATATGAACATGATACAAAATGTATCTTCTAAGAACAAAAACATGAAACACATCTTGGACAAGAGATAAGATGAATGACAAGGCTAGATAGTAGGCTAAGGGATCTATCTACTCTAATATCTCAAAAAGGCCCAAAAATATAGGAGCTAGCTTAGATCCGTTTATGTAATGGATATGGATCTTATGAAGCCTAACATGAAGAAACACCTTCATGCCCACAAAAAAATTGTGGTCAACTGTCCTCTCGATCTCGCATATTTCTTCTTCCTATCCCAAGCCTCTTATAATCTCTATCTAATCTAGACAACCTACTTCTCTATATCCTTTAATAACCCCGACCCAAGAGATAGTCAATCCTCTAACCTATCCCAACTGATTGGAGACCTACACTCTCTACCATATAACACCTAAGATTGAGCCATACCAAGAGAACTATGAAAGTTTTTGTTATAAGAAAACTCAACCAAGTTCAAATACTCCTCCCATCTTGACTAATGATCCATAATGTACATTTGAAGCATGTCCTCTAAAATTTTATGCACTCATTGGGTATGTCCATCTATCTCATGATGATAGGTTGCACTCATTGATATTCATCTCATGAGCATATTGTATGGTAGTCCAAAAATGAGAGTTGTACAAGGGATCGTGGTCATAAATAATCTTTCACAAAATACCGTGAAGTCTAAAAATATCATCCAGTTATACTTGTGTTGCTACAATAGTTTAATAAGTGGTATTCATGAGAGAGAAATGATCCACTTTCATCAATATACCCACCATTACCATGATGGCATCGTGGTGGAATCTCAACTTAGTTATCCCAACTATGAAGTCCATGGAAATGGTTTCCCATTTCCACTCTAGTATAAAATGCAAGGTAAATAAGGCTAGCTTGATGTTGATGTTCAACCTTCACCCTCGACACTCAAAACAACGAGACAAAAATAGAGTTATATCTCTCGATATCCTATCCAATAGTAAAAATTCCTCCAAGTGGCATGCATCTTCTTAACCTCTGGATGGGCTGAATAGGTGTGTGATGTGCCTCTATAATAATGATTTGTCTCAAATATCCATCCTTTGGTACATTAATCTTACCTCGTGTCCGAGAAATCCATCTGTCTCTAGTGTTAATCCCTCAAATTTTCACTCAAGGGGTCTCTACATCTCAAACTTTGCGCTAGCTAAAAAGTAGAACCTTTAGTGTGGAAGCTACTATAAGATATTTCTCCTCAAGTTTGTATCCACTAATGTGGCCATATCCAAATGTCTCGAAGACTTAAATATTCTACAAAATCATTCTCCTTCCCCTTCACATAATTTATGTCCATATCATACTCACATTAAATTCTCCAACCAATATTGTTGTGGGCGTTGAGGTTTATTTGTGTGAAGAGGTGTTGTACACTCAAATGATTTGTCTTGAGAATGAACCACCTACCTAATAGAAAAGGCCTCCATAAAACCAAATTATGAACTATTGTTGCATGCTCAAGATCATGAGTCAAATAATTGAGCTCATAATCATTGAGTTTGTGAGACTCAAAAGCTACTATTATAGAAACCAAAATTAGGTCATATTACCCTTATAAACATTTTTAATTAAATTAATCATACCTTACGTACTCATATGTCATAGTGCAAATGATTTATTAAATTAATTACCTTAATTAATTTAGTTAACATCCTCACTTGAACACCTCATCCAACTAACTCACCTATCCACCTCACTCCATGACCCACTCAAACCCCATTAATGACCTATGACCAAGACTAAGCCTATCCTAACCAACTAGGACTTAGTCTAAACCTAGAATTAACTCTTATTAGCAAATGTAAGAGGAATATTACTCATCGTTATGTGATCTATCACTTGATAATAAGACAAAGATTGAAAACCATGCAAAAAAATAGCAACAATAAGGCTATTTTTGGCCAACCTAGATATTCAATGCTTAGCGAATGCCGATTATACCTCAACCAACATTTGTCCCTAACCATCATCAATTTGGTTAAATAAATTTCCAAAATCCTTTGGTGAGGTTGGTCATTCAATTCAAGATCTCACACGAACAGAGACTTGGAGCACTCAAATTCTCGCAACACTCAAGAAAAGGAAAGCACCGGAGAGGACTACAAATAACCATCGATATCCATCACCTTCTTCACAATCATGGATTCATACAGAGAAGAAAGGATACTTGAACGTCCACATCATGTACATGACATCCCTTCTCTCTCGGATCTCTCGCCACTATTTTTCCATCACCTACACTCTCCAGACCCATTCTTCATTAAGTACCTAACATCTCTTGATTGTCTCTATTGTCTTCCAAAGTATGATCATCATCCCTCTCGTAATTTATTTTTCAAGTACATCCATACACCTCCTTTCTCCCATCAACCTATTACCTTACCATATCTATCCCTTTCACCTATCTTCACCCTCTCCTAGTCATCCTTGAATCACTAAGGCCATTTTATGACCTCACCTTTACCATTTCTATCCTCTCAACAATCACAGAGAGCTTGGAAACTAGTTTCTAAGAGCCTTTTACTAATTATCCCTACTAACACACCAGTTAGCCAACCGGCATCATCATCCTAACAAATCAGCATCGGTCACATAGGTGACATCGGTTAGTGTTTCTAGAAACATACCTCAGACCAGCAAGCTCATATCCATTCCCCAATAGCTCAAAATCAATTTTAACCTTTACAAAACCTTACCTAGAGCTTCTACCATACCTACAACCATATACCAGCCCATCACCTAACCCGTTTTGACCTCAATCACTTTTTATCCGACCTTTCTTATTTATTTTGCACGAGATACCGAATCATTTCAATTCTAATAAAATTAATATCTCATGTTTATTTTTGATAGCATTAATATTGTTATATAAAAGTGGATTGACAACCTATAAGGGAAGCATCAAACTTCCCAAATCTAGCTTCATTAGGTAGTACACTCTTTTTTTATTTAACTCTATCTAGTGGTATTGTTTTACATTTTACGGTGTAGTTCCTCCTAGTGAAAATGGAGCTCTCAATATTAGCATTGGATCAAGAAATCAGAACGTGTCACAACCTTAAACCGACATATCACAAAAACGTATTCCTCCTTCCCTATCACTCCTTATCTATTTCATTAATCGGTTAAGAATCTAATGAAACATTTTGGCATGCCAAGTGGGACCCATCGGGGTTCCTTGCATTTATTCATTCTTAGGGGAATTTTTGTATGTTTATTTTCTATTCGAAAGGAATTCATCATTAAATATCCTCCTTGAGAATATTCTCTTTCTTCTATTTATCTAAAAGTAATCATTCTTTTTCTTCTTGCATTTGCATTAGTGAAAGTCATTATCTTTCCTATTCACTCTCTATTTACATTGACTATCACATTTCGATTTGGGTTCTAAAATACTTTTATTTCATACTTTTTTCTTGCATTTTTAGCTTACATTAAAACCGATGACAACCTATATGCTTTGGAAGCCATGCCTAGTGATGGTTGACATAATTGATTCATAGAAGAAATTTCTCATCTCTCTCTCTCTTTACAAACTACACATATAATTTACACATCTTCTTAAAAAAACATACCTTGAAGATATTTTCAGCAATCACACGATCATAGGATTGAAAGTGGGTGCCCAACTAGTTTCTCTGACTAGTCATTATCAGAGAAAGGACCGCCCCCACAAAAACATAACCTAAAACCACCCTTAGAAATTTCCTCTTCATAGGAAACCTTCCCAACCAAAAAACTCTGTTCTGAATTCACAAGTCAATCTTAAATAGCATAAGATAAAACATAAAATTCACTTATAGGATTTCATGTTTTTCTTAGCTTTTTCTTGAGTTTTGTTTTGAGTTATGAGGTTACGTTATTCATTTTCTTCTTCCTTTCACACTCAGCCATCATAGTTGGTGTATTTCATTTGTTTTTGAGTGTGTGAAGTTCTAGTACTATCATACTTAGACTTCGGGCAAAAGTATATTCCATCTAACTTAATTCATGAAATCAATTTTTCTACTTTTTCTATAAATTTCATAGTGTCGACATCGGTCCAGTGATCCTCATCGGTTTACATTTGATCATCATTGGTTTACGTAACCAATGTTGCTTTTTAGATATTTTTGGTTATTCTACCCAAAAACAAGATTCATCACATCTTCTGTTCTTTATGAAGTTCGTAGGACATCATCATATCCCCATAATTTTAAAATCACAGTCAAATATAACTTCTTTATTTCATTTTCATCAGGTTTTACCTCAATTGCAAAATTGTTTATGTCCCACAAGAAACTAAGATATCAGTTTCCCTAACCTGTCATTGGTCACCCTGTAACCATCATCGGTTAACCTAACCAATCTTGTTTCCTTTGTTTAAATTTTTAATTAAAACACCGACTAGTTTCACCTCCTAGAATCTATTCTCCTCCATTTTTTTTTTTTGTGTCATTTACAAAAAAAAATTTACCAGTCTATGCTAATTCACATAGTTTTGACTTGCACCAAGCCAATGTGCTTGTGTTTCACGTTAGCCTTGATCGCTCCCACCTAGCCCATCACCGTCTTCCATCTTGTTTGCCTATGGATCAAACTTAGCCTATCACCATTAGTACCATGATAAGGATTTTGAAAGACTCCTTGACAAGAATCCCACTTCCTATAATATTATCTCACCCACTTATCTACTTGAGACTCCTCGGGACACTTGGTATATGACATTCCCATGTCTATCCCTCCGCCCTCGCCCCACTTCGCATCAGCCTACCACTAGCTCAATATTATCTTCATCCACCTTACAACCTGTGGTGTCTAAACTTGGCCCCACATCCTCTATAACTACTACACCTACAACATTGGTCACACATGTAGTGTCAAATATTACTTCATCATTTTCCTTAATCATAGCCCCATCTACACCCTTTGCCTCATATGTACCGGTTACATAGCAACCACCCATGTTGTGAAAAACCCATACCCCATTCCAAAACCTCATCCTTTCCATCCGACATTCTCTACTCCTAATTACCACAAGATTCGTTATGACTACCCCACCTACTTATAATTAATCAAGCAACAACCCCCAATCTCATCTATCACCTATTCATGATACCTTTTTCGTGCATATATTCCTCTTCATAGTTATCATACTCAACACCACAATATACTCGGATGTCCTCCACATCATACATCCATCATCAACCTCCTTATACTTGGGTGTGCCTAATCATCACCACCCACCAAAATCCTTATAAAGATGATGATGGAAAATATGCAAACATTATAATCATCAGTATCTAGTTTTCACAACTCCTTAACCTACAATGAAATATGTAATGAGCCTATTCATCCGTCTATCCCTATTCTCCTTACCATGTACATTGTGAAATGCCAAAGTTTAACCACTTCAACAGAAAGAAGACATGTAACAACACTTTTAGTCATTCAAACATGGGTGTTATCGATCGCCCATGACGATGATTCTTCTACGAACATTCCCCATATCCTTAATAGGACATGTGTTAGACTGATATATAATTTTTCCTCGACATTCCATTTAATCATTTAATACGGTGGCTCAATCCTTCTTGGACCTTTTGTTAATTAATATCGTTAAGAAATTCACTATGATTGACTTCTACTCAACTCGAAAATACCATGACGAGGCTATTGCTGATTTTTTTCTCATTGGTGGAGCCTCATCAACTTGCTAACGTTCCAGTTTCCTCAAACCATGCTTACATATTTGTTCACTTGAGCTTGTGCTAGACACATCTCACCAACTCTTTAAGTACAAAACTTCTATACCTTTGACGAAGCATTTACCATGGTGTGAAAACTTGCAATTCATGTAATTGAAGAGAAGAAAATTCAATTACGAAACTAAAATGCCACTTTAAAATAAAATTATGCCTCTTCATATTCAAAGCCCCTAAAAAATAATTCAAAATCCAAAGGATCTCGCTAATGCGGTAGTTCTCAAAGCTGGCCTATCTCACCCATATAACCAAGAAAAACCTTCCTCCAATCTTTCTCCCATTATAACTTTTTAGTTCCAACGAGAACAATGAAATTATACTCCAATTAGGGAGCCCTATTCTTGAGTCTTAGAAAATATTCTTAAGGACAGAGCCATTACACTTCCACCTATAATCCTACATAATATTTTTGACCCCACTCATCCTATGCCTGCATGGTATAAGGAACGTGATTATTCTAACTATCATTACGTCAAAGGCCATAGCGATGTTAATTGCATAACCTTCAAAATAATTGTCAAGGAAATGATAGATAATGGAGATGGCATCCTAGACAACACAAAGACACCATAAGATAAAAACTTACATATCTTTAAGAATTTGTTCCTAACCATACACCATGATTTGGTCAACATGGTGAACCTCCAACCAATGACAATAATGTCCGTGAAGTTCATGTTCTTTTTGAAGTCGTACCAACCATTCCTCAATTTTCTCATATCACCTCTATCGAGGAGATTATAACATGAGCTACTCTACCCATGGAGGAGCCAACCCCATCTACTCCTTTACCCACAAGGAAGTCCCCTTCATCTCCCCCTTCACTAAGGAGGAGGCCATAATTTCTGCCAATGCTATTTCACCATCTAGCTTTGCAACCTAATGGAACATCAACAATATCAAATCTCGACCCACGGGAGAATCATCCTTACTTTCTTCTCCATAGAAAGAAGAATCTACCTCACCCCATATGTTGTCTCTCCTACCCATTGGGTATCCTTTAGACGTGTCATTTCCTATTGTAGACAATTCCCCATTAGTATTCAAGGATCCCGTTGGTCTTCTCTCAACTCTACTACCTACATGATATGAGGTTAACCGGTTCCCTATCTCATACACATATTTTACAAGGATTTCAACTAAACCAATGACATATCCTCTCACAACAATACTTTTTTAACACTTGGCTAACTACTTGGATTACATTGATAATTCCATGCTTTGGGGATGCCTTCAGTTACCCTTTTTAACCCAAATGAATATGTCACTTACAGATACCTCCATAATATATCCGAAGGTATTTTCAGAGATCAAATAAACCATGACCATTCCTATTGAAATGGATTCTTCTTCGTCACCCTTGCCTACATCCAAACATTTAAACACAATAAAACCCATTCCTATGCCTAAGAACCTACCTTCACCTAAATCTTCTCCCATATCTAAACCTATCACTACCCTAGGTGTCATTCCGACATCAATCCTTATCCATCTACCTGAAAATTTGGAAATAGTGATAAGGCCAAAATATGTCTCGTTAATGCACAATTAATGATCTTATTTTACTCTCATTTTTATCAAGTTTGACTACATTTTGTGACTTTTGTTTGATCTAATGTAAGTTAGGATGTAATTTTCCATCTTTTGTTGAATTTAGTTCTAAAGTTTAAAAGCTCTATAATTCCTAACAAAGTGTGTGGAAATTCAGTTTTTGTAATAAAACATGTCATAATCAGTCAGAGAATGGAGTATGAAGTGATCAACATGTTTTTGGGAGCCTTGGCTTCAATACGGCTTAGTTCGAAACTTCCAGACTTAGTTTCAAAACTCTATCACATAGTTTATGAGCTCTATTGTTTATTTCTGGAACTTTGGACTTAGTTCCGGAACCCCAACACTTAGTTTTGGAAATCCTACCTTCAGCTCCAGAACTTTCACGATTAGATCAAGAACTATCCCATTTGGTTCTGGAACTTCTCTAAAGTTTTGGAACCAATGAGAATCTACTATTTTAACAACATCCAATGATAGAGAAATCAATGAAGCCTTTCAATCATGAGTAGATCAAAAGATTTCTGATTCTTCCTACTCAAAGATCTAAGTATAACTTATCAGACAACTATACGTCCAACAAGGTTTGAAATTCAACATCTATTTTGGGCACAATTCAGTTCCATACAAATTTGTAGAAAAATGGTTGTAAATGCATCTTTGAAGTAAATACATATATAAAGACTCGTAGATAGATTAAAAAGAGGGAAATATATATATGCATGTACACATAGAGATAGAGAGGTAGAAAGATTGAAGACGTTTTTGTAAGACAAAATATTTCAACAATAAAATAGAAACTCCATTTTGAGAGAATATTACTTTGTCAAATCCCGATTCAAGGTGGAGCAAGGGACCACTTCAATAAGAACCAGGATTCTCATTTTATTGGTATTTATATTTCTAAATAAAAAGGTCTAGATCTCGTTAATTTTATAAATGTCTTTGATTCTTTAAATTAAACTCTATTATATACTTGTCCCTACATGTGTCATAGACTAGATTGTCATTTCTTTGTAAGATTTTTACATAATTTTTACCTATGTGTTTATTTCCAAGTAAAGTGTGTTTACTTATACATTTTGTGATTATTTCCACCAATCTATTCATTCATGTACGAGTGTTTATTTTTAAGAAATTTATTCATGTATGAGTGTTTATTTCAGCAAGTTTCTTACAACATAGAGATAATAAGGCTTTGACCATGGAATTCTAAATACACTGCAAAAACCCCCAGAAAATAAAATAACAAATACCTATATTCAATCACTAGATTTACTAAAATTTCTTGTTGCATATAGCTTCAGATACCCCCGCTAGTTTTAATATGACATCAATAAAGAGTTAATTATATGAAGGGAATAATGACACCCATCATTTTTGGCATCGTTATAGGGGACCCAATAGTTAGAATTGTCTAATTAGTTTTCAAAAATAGAAACAATCATACATCTATTACTTGAATAATCTTCCCTACATCATCATAAAATTTATGAGTAGGCCAAGAGACTCAAGGGTTGATTCCTCCCAAAAATATCTCGAAAAAGAATAATCAGCATCTTCTCTATCAAATAAAGAAGTTGACTAAGAATTAGAAACACCAATGTCCCCTATTAGACAAGAAGAAAAATTGCCACCTTTGGAATTCTTGGATCAGTCACTAGAAGGAAGTGGAACCTTTATAAACGTGATTATATCCCAAGACCAGTTTAGAGAAAGTTTTGATGAACAATTGAGTAGTCAAATTTCTACTCTTGACTTTTCGCCTTCCCCAAAACAGATCACATATTGTATTGATTGGGAGAAAATCTAGAAGGTACTTTGCATAAATGGCATGAGAAGCTAAAAGAGAACACGATCGACCTTACTTATCCAATTCGGTTGGATGATGATAATACACCCATGAAGAATATTTCACCTGCACATTTACCCACATTTAGAGGAATGCCATTTGAAGATCCCGACAAATTTTGGTTTGAATTTAAAGTATTGTGTCGACTTATGATTACAAAATAGATAATCAAAATATCAATTTTTTTCCATCTACACTTTGAAGGATGTAACAATGAGGTGGTGGTTTATGGGATTAACATCTAATTGTATTACCAGTTAGGCACAAATGGAAGTTTCCTTCCTAGAAAAGTATCAAGACTATGTAGAGAATGAAATAGGAAGGAAGAATTTTTCAAAATCAAGCAGGAGGAGGATGAGAATATGGAAGATTATTTAGATAGATTCCTCTTTTGAGTAAAATATGTGGATTTTTACTACAAGAGCAGTTAAGAAAAACCATTTTTCTTAAAGTTATGGATAACGAATCTAGGAGGCCCTTGATTTGATGGGAGGTGGAAACATCTTGACAATAAATACTTGAAAACAATATTTGACATGAAGCTTTGTACAGAAACAAGACAAAGTGCTTGTATATTTTATTAATATCAAATTCAAGCATTACAGACAAATGAGAGAGTTACAATATTTATAGATATTGGGATGCTTCTATCTCATCCACAATATATGGAAACAAATCATCTAATCGAGAAAATATGCATAAATAGCATATTGCCCCTAACTACCCCTATTTCCCTCATGGAAATCATACGAAACAAAATATGAAAGATAGAACACGATCCCACAAACATTGGGATGAGAACATTATCACTTAGTTAACTTACAACTAAGGATAACTAATACCTATTTACATAAGTTTAAAGTATTTAAATTAAATAGTTTAACTTATTAAATTTATTCAAATATCAACTAATGATGAATTAAGATAAGTTTTATTCCTAACATTCCCCTTAATTCAGCATGGTCTCAAATGAATAGGAGAGAAATTCTCTAAAACCTTCAAATTTACCTCGAGCAAGTGACTTTGTGAAGAGATCTTCACGTTGCATATTTTTGGGAAATATTAGAGCTGAATGTTGTTGTTTTGAACATGTTCGTGAATGAAATGTACCTTCACCTCAATGTGTTTGGTGTGCTCATAAAAACTAGATTCGAACAAGTTTTACTACTCCTTCGTTATCAATATGTATGATAGTTGAATCTTTCGTGGTATTCCCAATCCTTCAAGTATATGTCAGAGCCATATCACTTCATAGACAGCTCCACCTGCTACATGACATTCTAATTATGTGGAGGATCTTGAAACACAATTCTACTTCTTACTTCCCCATTATATCACCAGATCCCAAAAAGAATACAAATCTTGAAGTGGATTTCCTATCATCTATGTTTCTTGCATGATATGAATTTGAATATCCTGTCAAGAAGAAGTTATTGTTCTTCTTGTATTCTAGGCCATAGTCCATAGTTCCTCTGATGTACCTCAATATCTACTTTAGTACTTTCTAATGAGAAGCTGTTGGTTCTTACATGAACCTTTAAAGATAGTGATTGTATAGGCTGATATCTGGCCTAGTTTAAGTCAAGTAGATGAGACTCTCAATCAACTATTGATAGAGAGTTACACTTACTTGTTGTGATGGATATATTTGAGATAGTTGAATTCTTATCTCCATAGGTGTGGAAAATGGCTTGGAATCCATCATATTGAATTTATAGTGTGTTGTCTTGGCATATTTCAATTATGACACAAAGATGTGATTTTTTCTTTGCCAAACTTCAAGTCCAAGACAATAATGCAGAAGCTCCAGATCAGTCATGCCAAATGATGGTGTTAGATCTTTCTTTGTTGACTCAATAATCTTCACTAATCCTCCAGTGATGATCAGATCATCGACATATACTACAACAATCACTATCCCCCCTTGCTTTATAGATTAGGATTGTATGGAATCTGTTGAATCCATGTTGGTGATATGCTCATCGATTTTTATGTACCATGCCTTGGGAGAGTGATTTAAACCATATAGTGATTTTATTAGTTTAGACACCTTTTCCTCTTTACCTGATATGATAAAACCTTCTAGTTGAGTCATGTAGACTTCTTCCTATAAATCACCATTAAGAAAGGCACTTTTCACATCCATTTAGTGTATTTTCAAACCAAATTGTGCAAATAGAGCAAATATTAACCTAAATTTTTTTATCTTAGTTGTGGGATCAAAAGTCTCCTCATAATCAATGCCTTATTTTTAGCATATCCCTTAGCAAGTAGTCTAGCCTTATGTTTATCAATTTTTCTCGTATGATTTGTACTTCGCTTTGAAGATCCATCTACATCCAATCAACTTTTTCCCTGGTGGAATATTTGTAAGTTTCCATGTATTATTTTTCATAAGTGACTTATATTCTGCATCCATAGCATCTTTCCAAGGTTTAGACTGTAAATCTTCTGAAATTGTGGATGGCTCAGTAATTTCAAAACCTTTACCCATTAAGGCCAAACTGACCTCATTTCGAGCCATAATGTGAGTCCTCATTTGAGTGGTAGATGTGTCAGGGACACTATCCAATTTTGCATCTCTAATCATACTTGTATAACATGTAGGCATACTTTTTGTGTTACCTATGGGAGGTTGAATTTCATTATCCTCCCCATCATCATTTTCATCATCAAAGTGATTACCATCCTCTGTTTTTACTGTAGGGATGATTTTTCAATCATGTGAGTGTATGGAAGGAGCATCTTCTTCGTTATTTTCAAAGAACTCAACATACCAACTAGTGTATACCCTTCTTGTTTTTAGATTCATAAGTCTCAGCAGCCAAGTGCTTCATCATTGTATCCCAAGAAGATAAGTTTTTCTTATTTCATATCAATCTTGGCTTGTTGTTTCTTAGGAATTAGCATAATTGCTTTACATCTAAAAACTCTAAGGTGTGAAATAGATGGATTATGCTCTGACCATGCTTCATGTGGTGTTACTCCATCAAGAGTTGTAGTGGGAACTGTTTAGTAAATAGACTGTCGCTTTAGCTACTTTGAACCAAAATGTTTTGATAAACCTTCATTATCAATCATACATCACACCATATCCATGATAGTAATATTTCACCTTGAAACAACACCATTTTGTTGCAGTATGTGAGGAGGATCCATTTGATGACGAATGCCATGTGTTTTTAAAAAACATTGAACTCATTATTGGTGTATTTTCCCCCTTGATCTCCGAGTGGAGTTTTTTTATTTTCCTACTGACTCTATTTCAACAAGGGATTCAAACTTATTGAAAGTTTCAAAAGCTTTGTATTTTATAGAAAGACAATATAGCTACATTTTTCTAGAAAAATCATCAAGAAAGAGAATGAAATATTGAAACCCAGAGTTACTAGGTCTCATTGGTCTACACAAATCGATATGCACCAAGTCAAGTTTTTCCTTAGCTCAAAATGTACTATATTTGAATGGTGCTTTTTTATTTTCTTCCAAACAATGATAACATTTATCTCGTACTCTTTTTTAGAGGTAGTAAACCCCTTACCATGTCATATCGATTGAAGCGTGTCAAGATAGCAAAAACTCACATGTCCAAGTCTTCGATGCCATAGTTGAGTTGATGATGTATCCTTGGATACGAGTGCTTGATCATTTTTTTGAACAAAATCCAACTGAAACATTCTTCCCACATTCGAATATTTTGTAACAACATTCAAGCTTCGTGATTTATCTTGAATTAGGAACATCTTTTTACCGCTTTAAAATCAAATTCAATTTTGAGATTTTGATCTAATAATTGACTCATGGATAACATATTTTTTTGTTGAACTAGGGATGTAAAGAACATATGTAATTTTATAATTATGTTTCCTAAGTGGTAGTGAAATGGAAAAAATGCCTTCAACTTGTATGATCTATCATCACCAATAGAGACATGTTTTTTGTGGGTGTTTAACTCATTGTGAAGAACCAATCTTTCTTTCATGTCATGTGTCGAGTTGCATCCGAGTCGACATACCAAATTTCATGTGTAGAATTGGATACTTCAATTTTCGTGTAGAATAGAGGAATTCATCATCATCAAATTGATCTTCTTGTTTGGATACATTTCCTTATTGATTTGGTTTCTTCTTCCACTTATTATTTTGTCCTGTTTATTCTTTGTTGGCCAAAAAAATTTGGTAATTAACTTTTTACCACTTGATGATCCTTGTTCGGAATGTGTTGTACCAAAATTTTTTTAAGTCATGTCTTTTCGACCACAAATAAGACATTTTTGTTGGTCCTTTTGCATTTTTGAGTATTACCCGATTCGAGGTTGTTTACTAGCCTTAACCTATTTTTTTACTTTTTGATTAGAAGTAAGTTCCTACTCTTCAGTTTCAATAGTTGAGTGAATAACTTCCTCTTGTTGTAGCATATTCTCTAACTCTTTAAAAGTTATTGTTTGACCATTTATGTTTAACATGGTCACAAAAATCCTATGAGAAGGACGAAGAGATCTCAATACTATAGGCACGAGTGATGTGTCAGTTACTTCTTCTTATAAAGCTTGAAGTGATGCACACAAAGTTTCTACTCTTCTAAAAAAAATTCAAATTTTTCAGTTGGTTACATTTTCAAGTTCAATAGTTGATTCTGGAGATGAAGTATTGTGTTCTTTTTTTTTTTTTTACTCATATATTGTTTTCAACTTGTCCCAAGATTCTTTTATTGTTGTGGTCTCACAAATATGAGGTTGTACCTCATCTGCAACACTAAACAAGATTATTTACTTTTCTTTTTTATTTTCATGATCAAATGTAGCTTATTGTGTAACATCTGTTCAAGATCTTGTTAATGTACCAGAAACACCATACCATAGATTTTAGAAATCAAGTTGTGCATGAATTTTTATTTTCCATGCTAGATAATTATCAAAACGCAAAAGTTGAGAATCTGGAAAAAATAATTTTGGTGCCATAATTGTAGCCATTGTGAAAAGTGATAAACAGTAGAAGAAAAAATTGAACACTTTTCCCCCCTTAAAGCATGCACACCCCCCAAAAATATTATTTTATTTATTTTTGGGCTCCTTTTCAGCCGTGTACAATGAGCCCAAAAAAATTGACAATGAATTTTTGGCACTATTGACCCTATTACAAATTTGGCTCTGTGGCCGATTTGCAAAATAAAATGGCTCTCTTGGCCGATTTGAAAATAAAATAAATTGGACTCTTTGGCCTCTTTTCAAATACAAAAATCTTATTTTTGTAATTTTTACAAAATAATTCTTTTCCAAATCTGATTAGAAATTAGACTAAGACATAGATCTCACAAAAACACACACTTTCAACAAAACAAAACCTCAATCCGAGGTACCAGTTAAAAGTTATGCCTTGTTTAAATTACAATTTTAATATCTTTCCGGCCCCTTTGCAAAAATGGATCTGATTTTCTTCACTTCGTCCAAAAAGGAAGTTTTTTAAAATGAAATTTTTAACAAAAAACACATTTTAAAGCTTACATGCATGCGTACATCATTATTTCAACCACCGTCAACCTTTTTTCCTCTGCCACCCCTTCACCTTAAAAGATCTGTTGTGTAGGGTCACATAGGAATGAAGCTCTAATTCGCCAATAATGGTATTTGTTACTGATTAAAGATGCACAGTAGATCAAGATTGAGCTCATTTGTTTTCTTTTGCAGGTGTAAAGTTGTCAGGTAAATCCATAGTTCTGTAAGGTGAATCCATAAATATATGTAAATACCACAACTATATACGCAGTTACGAGTTTGGTGGTGGATGTTTATTTTTTTATTAAAATGAAACCTACACACCAAACCCGAATAGTGGTGCCTCCAAAATTGGGGGTCCACTAAATTAAATCACACTAAACGAGATCTCTAAATTAGAGAAAAAAATCCTTGAAACAATTGTATATAGTTTTGTTTAAATACTTCATATGCAATGAACAGTATTAAAAACAAATTGATAAAATCACTTTGTTACCAATATTGGAGGTGCATCTAGGTATGCTTGCCTATGATTGTATTTCCAAATAAAAATTCCTGTGCACTTTTCTTTATTGTTCTTTTGTTGTCGCTAGTGTGTGGAGTACAAGCATAATGTGTGAAGACGTTGGGGTCAACTTTGGATCCTCCTAGCTCAAGCTTCTTATTCATCCTCATTCAAACTTCCTACAATCCCTAGCACTCACAGGTTTAGGCTCTTCCGACTCTGATACAAAATCTTGACAATGAATACTTGAAAACAATATTTGATACATAAGCTTTGCACAAAAACAAGACAATGCTTGTATATTTTATTAATATCAAATTCAAGCATTACAGACAAATGAGAGAGATGCAATATTTATAGATATTGGACAACTTCTATCTCATCCACAATATATGGAAACAAATCATCTAATATGAGAAAATATGCAGAAATAACATATTTCCCCTAACTCTCCCTATTGTCCCTCATGGAAATCATGTTAGAACAAAATATACAAGATAGAACATGATCCCACAAACATTGGTTTTAGAACACTATCACTTAGTTAACTAATAACTAAGGATAATTAATACCTATTTACATAAGTTTAAAGTATTTAAATTAAATAATTTAACTCATTAGATTTATTCAAATATCAACTAATGATGAATTAAGCTAAGTTTATTTCCTAACAAAACATTGATCAATTAAGAATGAATGATATTAAGACATTTGTAGAAGTTGTTCAAGAACAAGGAGTGGACCTAAAAAAGGAAAAACAGTTAAAAGTTTGAACCTAGATATGAACAAACTGATGGATGAACTAGCCAACTTTAAAAAATAAATTTTAGTTCAATTAACCTCCACCATGGATGGATTGCAAGCTAAAGCAAATGTTGAAACTAAACCATTAGCTATGTATTGTTCTAGATGTAGGAAGAAGCATGCAATAAGATATTTTCCTAGGATAAATAAAAATGTGCCTTATCTGTGAATCTAGGGACCATGAGAGTAATGCTTGTTCTCTTCTTCCATTTATTAAAAATCAGCTTAAAAAAACTAGCACTCCATCCACATCAGAAGAAATAAATTTTTTCCAAAGATAACCTAGCCAAGGGAAATTCATGCCCAAGTAAGTTCCTAACCCCTAGATGATGCCATGGGAAGCTCAGATAGTACCACAAAGTTGGGTACAACCACCTTGGGTCCCTCAACCAACATGGAATCCTCAGGATTGGTCAAGACAATCTTGGTATGCCCAAGGACACCAACAACCATGGTTTGGTCAAGGTAACCTGAATGCTTGGTCACGACCTAAGTGGAGCCCTAATTATGCTACAGGGAGGACATATCCCACTTAGAATCAACAATCCATAATGGGTTCCCCAGCATAAAATTCACAAAATGAAAATGTGGTACAAACACAAATGCCAGCATAACCAGTTGCTAATCCTAGAAACAAAAAAACAACTCCTATCTGTGGGGCAGAACAAGAAAAACCAATGGATCTAAATGCCATGGATTGTAAAGATATTCAAACCAGATCTGGCAAATTAATTGGCAGCCCACCTGTTATAATTACTAAAATGAAAGAAGAAATTAAAACCCCTAGTGTGGTTGTTCCCAAGAAAGATGAAAAATAAAAAGATAAGGAGTCAGTAGCAACTCTGCTAAAACTCCATTCCCAGAGAGATTTCAATAAGTTATAGGGACCAAGGAATCTGAGTTGGTGTAGGATTTGAGGAAATTAAATATTGAAATACCATTGTTACAAGCAATCAAGGACATTCGGAGTTGAACAAGTTAATCAAGATGTTATGTTTAAAAATATCTGGAAGGAAGGAGCAATACCTTGTGACTATCAAAATAGATGGGAAACTTGTTGATTTATCAACATGAAAACTCTTACTTTCCAATTATGGAGATCCTAATAGCCCCGTTATTTCGTCTCTATAGGGAATAAAGATATACATAATGTTTTGGTTGATTTTGTAGCAGCTATAAATGTGATGACAATGGACACTCTAAAAACATTACCATTAATATGTGTCCAACCTAGTAACACCATATTGCAGATGGCGCACCAATCAAGAGAAAAACAAGAAGGATTTATTAAAGATGTGGTGGTTACAAAGTGGAGTCATGGGAATATATAGTGGACTTCCTTATATTACATCCAAAAGGTAAATCGCTTGGTTATCCAATCATTTTTGGCGCACCATGGTTAGCTACAGTTGGTGCCTTAATCAATTGCAGATCGGTGATATAACGGTCTCAAATGGTAAGAGTTCTAACAAAATTTCAGATACCCCTCTTCATGACCTTTTATTGATCAAGAGAAATTGTGGGTTGATGATCTTGATACTAATAAACAAAATATGTCTTCTTTGTCTATGATAACGTTACGATATCGCACGAGAGATGGAAGATATGATTAATCAACCATTGAATGAACACCAACTATCCTTGGAACAATCGGGTTAGTTCTGGAACCTACGGATTTAGTTCCAAAACCATCACATTTAGTTCTAGAATGTTTGGACTTATCTTTGGAACCACAACAACAACGATCCCATGCAAATGAAAATAATTTCTCTCTAGAGGAATGAGATTTCTCTTGGGGAGGATTAGAAATAGCCAAGGCGTTATTAGTTTTAGTTTCAAAGATATCAGAAAATGATGAGGAATTTTGGAAAACAAAAGATGAGGAGGAGTTTGACCAACAACAAGATAGGTATCATAACTCTTCCTACTATCCTTTGTCAAATATTATTTCTCAAGGGAATTTTGGGTATGTTGATGCATATCATATATTATTATGTTAGTGCAAATTCACAACACCCTCAAATGAGTCATGGATCTCCTTTTCTAAGGAAAACTCATTTGGTGTGATTTGACAACATTGAGCTTTCCCAAAGTGTCGACCTTGGCAAATGGGGAAATCTCTCCAGAGAAGGTTGTTTCCTCTTCCTAAACTACCTACCATAAGCTATTCCAGTGCGGGCAAGAAAATATAATCCTAATCTAACTTCCAAGGAGACAAGGAGAGAAATAAATCAAGGAAAATAGATGCTACGCTAAAACGATGATACACTAGAGAAGGAAAATGTTGATTATCTATCAAAACTACCATGGAAACAAACAGAGGTGAGCAATGGAAGGATGGAAAAGTGCATCACAAACCAAAGATGGATTTCACACAAAAATGTTCCAAAACTCCATAAACACAACTCCAAAACCTGTAATGAACATCAAAACATGCACAAATACTTGCAATTAAGAGAGGCAATAATAAAACAACCAAAAAATGAGCAAGGATGGACAAATGCATCACAAAACACATTTTTATTACTCCGAAGTTTGCAGTAATCATAATTTCATGGGTAAGAGGAAAAATTCCATTATAGAGTAGGGGAGGAGGTTCAAACTCTATTTCAAAACCTAGGGAATAAAATAAGGGAGAGGTAGAGAAGAAGGATGAAAAACTTTTTACAAATGAGCCAAAACTGGCTTTTATCACTCGAACAGAATGAAAGAAATGAGAAAACGTGGGAAAATTTGATTTGAAACTTCAACCACCGATAAGATCCATTTAATTGGCCTGTAAAATGATGGGTTTCCATGAAAAATCCCATACTTCAAGTACATTGCTTCACAGAGCGAGAAAGAGGCCCATACTTCATTAATTTTGGTGGTTGGGGTCGTTTTCTACAATTTTTCCATGCCAGAGACATTTTCCCATTTTTCTCCGCAAATCTCCATCAAAAATTAAAATTGAACCATCCATCATGTAGAGGATTTCAATAGATTTCCATTGACACCAAAATCACAAAAATCCAAGCTCTGGATCGAAAGATATGGTCCTCTAAAGATTTAGGGCAAAAATGGCAAAATTAGGGCAAAATTCGGGTTCGCGGGCCGAAATTTGAACTTTTTCCTCTTTTTTTTAAATTGGGAAATTTTCCCAAAAAATCTCTGTGCCTCACTCCTCCGATGACACGTGGTACCCTCGGTTGATTGTCAACTTCAAAACAACATTTTTCCCCTTTGCACAAAATGGGGAAATTTTCCCAAAATTCTCTACCACCGACCTCCATTACATCGACATGGACATGTTGCATCTTTTGATTCTCGGAGGAGTTGCGGTTCAAATTTTAACCTTTTTCTTTTACCATGTTGGAAAAATTTCCAAAATCCTCTCGATTCTCTGACTCCCGCTTCTAACTAGACACGTGGCATCATTTTATTGCTCGGTGGGGATGCGCTTCTATTTTTGCCTTTGACGCATTTTGACCAAACACCAAAAAATTTAAAGTCCTTCCACCCCCCGCCTCCACCTTGACACGTGGCATATTTTGCTTAGTTGTGGGCCTCAAACAATTTGTTTTCCTCTATGGGCTTTCAGGCCAAAATTTTCCCTTGAGTTTTTTAGCCAAAAGGCTAAGTGCCAAATTTTTTCCCGCGGGTCCCTTGGCAAATTTTCCCTCCAAACTCCACCGAGCCATAACTCAAAAAATACAAGGAGTTAGGAGAAATTATTTACCTTTTTGGAAAGGGGAATAAAAATCCTATCTAATGAAGCCATTTCTAGAATCTTTTGAGTTCTTGCAATGTGTGAAAATTGAAGTTGAAGCACAAGGAAGGAAATAATGAAGGAAAGTTAGCCAAAATAAGCAGGGACTCATTTTAAATAACAATTTTGGTGACTCAGAGGGTTCATATGCCTACTAGATGAATGATTAGTAGCCTTTGTTGCATCCATTGGGCATGGATTCAAGCCTAATAACCAACTCTGATCTGAACTATGAAAATATGACCTCTGAGCCACTTGGAAACCCACTAAAACTTGGAATTTATCTTCACCAAAATGCCACTGAATGCATTGTGTAAGAGCAACCAAAATAGCACCAAAAAACTAAGTACAAAATTAAAATCATACATGCTCCAAATGGAACATGAAGAGTGTGAAAAAGCACTTATTCTACTGAAAAAAACCTACCTACTCTACTTAACCAAGAGTAAAGGTAAGCTAAACAAACCCCAGAATCTGGTTGTGCAAAATAGCTTCCTTTCCTCAAAATTGGCAGCCATGCAATTTATTTGGCACTGAACATGGCTGGTTGGATGAGTGGAAAATAAAAAAGAAGATGGTCTTCTACCCAAATTAGTAAGGTTTTAGCTAAAAATAAAATTAGATACCTCTTTTAGATGCTCTGTATTTGGATTGAAGAGGTATGACAGTTGATCCTTGGTACTTTGTAGCTCATCCTCATGCTTAGAAGCAAGCATGATTGGTTTTGGCTTCTCCTTTGGCTCCAATGAAGCCAAGTACCTTATTAGGAAATGTATGATCCATTTAATGTTCCCATAGCTCTGAAGTCCAACTCCAAGAATGGAGTCTTCTTGTGGACCTTCTTGGGTGAATGGTGTGGAAGAAATGGTGAAACTTTTCTGCTCTTTCCCTTCTTCCTCCAATGAAGAACATGGAAGATTTAAATCTCCCAAACTTGATTCCAAAGAGCTACTATAAGATGTAGGCTAGTGTAATTGAAATTTATCCTCCATGATAGCAGGATCATGTGCTTGGAAGGTGGATGTTGAAGTAGAAAACAATAAAAACTCAACCGGTTCTTCTCCATCAAAACAGTCCTCCAAATCGATAGGTAAACTACCTCATTTTTTTTCTTGCTGCAAATGTTCAACCTCTTCCATGTTGTTCTCTTGATCTGGAACTTGCTCACCATGGTTTCCTTCATTCTCAAAGATGAAGTTTGAAAGATCAAACTCTTCTTCAACGTCGGAGCTTGAAGAGAATGAAGTAGAAGGAAGAACTAAAGGTACTTTTATAGCCTACTTTTTGTTCAAAGATCTTGGACCTAAATTTTCCTCCTCCATAGTTGGAATGTGCTCCTCTTATTTTGGATTTGGAGCAGATTCTCTTGCCTTTGCTGCTTGAAGACAATATTTCTCTTTAATTACCTCTTTCTCTAGCATAAAGTTTGTCAAATAAAACTATTCAATCTACTGCTCTAGAGGACAAGTTGGGGCTGCAAGATCTCTTTTAGAGATTTCCTCTTCCATGGCTGATTGTGCAACTTGAATTAGATCAAAATTTTCTTCAAGTAGAGTGCCAACATGGACACTAAATTATGAGCAAACTGATTGCTGATCTACTTCTTATTTTTTCTCTTCTTCTGCTATAACAAAATCAGTCCTAACCACCATTTGTTCTCCAAACTTAATCTCCTCTCGTAGGCTTAACCAAGTAAGGGGATCTTTGCTATCCCAAATTTGGCAGCCCAACTCTTCATATTGTCTGTCATTTATTTTCTTTTGGGCTCCTCTTGTTTTTGTCCTCGACTGGATTCTTGAGTCTCATACTCCCAACATGGATTTGGGAATGCAAGAGGAGGGAAGGGTTGCATTTCAAACACTTTTGAAATTATTTTTGGTGGAGGGGAAGATGGAACTTCTTGTTTCTTTAGTGAGAATGTTTTTTTGGAAGGGAAAACGATAGAATAATTGAGATGAGGTAGAAGACTAGGGGATGGAGAAGTGAAATCAACACTTGGGGAAAAATGGGCTGGATTTGGAATTTGACATTCAAAATGAGATGGTGCTACTTGAGGAATGGAAAGAGAAAAACCAGATGATGGTGTAGAACTTACCCATTGACAACGTTTCTCAAAACTAAATTTATAGGCCACTATCTCCACTCGCCGATTATGCAAGTTGGGGCAACACCCCAATCATGAAGTCTAACATCTCGAGGGTTGTAGTGTCTTGGAAAAGGGCTAACCCATGGACAAGGTGCCCTGTAACCAATTATAAAAGCCTCCATTTGAGCTTGAGCCCTGGATTGCACCATGATAATCTCCATTTTTTGGATCTTCTCCAACATACCAACATTTTCCATTTGACTGCTATCATTACATGTGTACTTTTCCTCTTAATAAGATCCATAGCCAAACTAATTTTGGCATTGCTACTCATAGGGGTAACCATGCTGATTTTGAATTTGATCAAAATGATGATATGGAGGATTTGAAAAGCATGTTGGAGGTGGGAAACATTGTTGTTGTTGTAGATGTGAATTCCATGATGGAAATGAAGTCATGATTATATAACTTCATGTAATGGAAAAGAGTGAAAGATATGGAAAGAAGAATGGGTGACAAATGAAAGAAAATGAATGGAAAGAAGTTTTGTAACTTTAGAGATGGGTTGTTGATCGATGGAGTTTTCTGTTGTATATTTTTCCTCTCCGGCCCGATGCTGCGGGAAAATCGCGGAGGAGTCGGGCGGAGGAGTTAGGAAGAGCAGGGCGAAGGGAAATCATGGCGTGAGAACATGTTGCAAAGGCCGCAAAAACCCGACTGGAGTAGATCCGGCGGAAACCAGAGTCGGAAAGACACGGCAAAGGGACATGTCGGGGTTTCTTCCAAACCCGACAAAGAAGAAATATGCATGCGGGTCTCCAAATCCCGCGCCAAAGAAATCGCGAATGGAATTGGTTTTCGGGTCGGAAACACATGATGAAGGAACATGTCGGGAGTTCTCCAAAACTCCGACGGCAAAGAAATATGTCGGGGGGTCTCCAAAACCCGACGCAAAAGACATGCAGGTTTTGGGAAAACGCAAGCATCGAACACATGCGGGGCTTCTTCCAAACCCGATTCAAATATAGTCCGCCATAATGAGACGAGTTAGGTGCGGATGTGGAGGTGGTTGGAAGAAATTTCAATTTTTCCACTCCTCTTTCTCTTTTCTGTATAAAATGTAAGGAGAGGCTGTTTTTTTTAAAGAGGTTGAACATTTTTGTTTTGTGCCTCCTCCCTTCTTCTCCTTGGCAGGTGGATTTGTGGAGCTTTCAAACCTCCCATATAGACTGTAACACCGTCTTTTGCCTTTTGGCCATTGCAATGTATTGAATCGATCCTTGAGCAATATATATGTGTCTCGTGGTTGCTTCTAAACCCTCTTACATATTTATTCTTTGTCATTTTTTTATCTTTAATTGCATTTTTTTCTATCTCGTGCATGGTGTTGAGTTACATCTGTATGGTCTGTGTTTAATTTTGCAAAACATATGTCCTTCATTCCTCGGTGCATCACCTTCGTAGTTTAGGTTTTATTTTTATGCATTTCTCTCTCCCTGTCTCCTTGGTAGTTAGGTTAGGTTTTTTGGGTAAACCTCTACATTTTATTGGTGTATCTAAACAAAGGAATAGGATCCGGCCTTCATCCGGAGAGCTTTTCCGATTTCGCGAGATCCCACACTTGGGAAAAGCTCCATGTTGTGCAATCGCACCGAGACTTTCAACCGAAAGTGCGTTGTAGAGTCCTCAGTGCGTGATTCGACATCAACAGAGTTTTTGGCACGCCCGGTGGGACCAAGAGGTCATTCCATAAAAATTCGAAGGATTTTTCACGAAATTCGAACCGAGGAATTGCAGTTTTTACAAATTTGATTTTGCACCTCCACTGAACTCCAAATTGATTTTCAAGGGTTTAACTTGCTCAGAACAGGTCAAAAATTCACCAGTTGGTAGATCTGACGGTAATCTTCAAAAGGGTATTTTTAGTTTTTGGATATTTTGATTTCCAAAATTTCAGGTTTTTAGTGATTTCGGGTTTTCGGGATCTGAGAACATCAAAGCAGCAATTCAGGTTTTGGGGGATGCATTGCATGGTCCTATTCCCGACAGCAAAGAAATTAGGTTTTGAGGGGTGTCGGACATGTTCCAAGTTCCGACACATAGCAATTCGGGTTTTGTGAGTTGCATCGCATGACCTGAGTTCCGACTGTGCTTTTCAGGAATTCGCAGCTACACAACATGACATGAGTTCCGAACTGAAGATTGCATTCCTCTGGGTCTTTCAAATTTTAAATCTCGATTTCGATATTGTCAAGTTTGGTGTGTAACTTGGCAACATCCAGCCTTTTAGAGGCAATTTCAAAAAACACATCTGGTGACTCCACCTGATCAAAGAACCCATTTCTCGAGTTACTGGACTGCTCCCATCCATTTCCACCCATCTTTCTTTCCATCTCTTTCATTCTTTTCCATTCCATGAAGTTGTGCAACCATGACTTCATTTCCATCATGGAATCCACATCAACAGCAGCAATATATCACACCTCCAACATGTTTTACAAATCCTCCAAATCAACATTTTGGTCAAGTTCAGGATCAACATGCATACCCATATGAGCAGCAATGCCAAAATCAGTTTGGCTATGGAGCTTTCCAAGAGCAAGGGTACGCATGCAATGAAGACAATGAAGAAGAAAATGCAGATCTGCTGGAGAAAATCCAAAAGATGGAGGTGAACATGGTGCAATCTAGGGCTCAGGCACAAATGAAAGCATTTGGAATTGGTTGCAGAGCACCTTGTCCATGGGTGGGACCTTTTCCAAGGCATTACAGCTCTCAAGAGAAGTTAGACTTCATGATTGCAACACTGCCATTACTTACAAGGTGGATTGAAGGAATAGAGGTGTATGAGAGAAGTATTCTGCAACCTTGTCAATGGGTAAGCACACCACCTCATACTCTTTCTTTTCCTCCTTCTCAATCTATATCATTTCAGCAGTGT
The DNA here is from genome assembly GCA_018340775.1 of Taxus wallichiana var. yunnanensis. Lineage (NCBI taxonomy): Eukaryota > Viridiplantae > Streptophyta > Pinopsida > Cupressales > Taxaceae > Taxus > Taxus wallichiana. The sequence continues at coordinate 163,425,088 of CM031236.1, forward strand.
CAAGTTTTAAACTCACCATCTGCTGCCCTAAATGTTGAATCCATCCCTCCACCCCCTAGTCTTCCATCCCATCTCAGTTTTTCTGCCCTCTTCTCTTCCAAATCCAAACCCCCTCCACAAGAGCTAAATGAAGTACCTTCCACTCCAAAGAAACAAGAGGTTTCACCGCCTCCACCACCACACAAAATTGTCAAATCAGTTGAGTTTCAACCTATCCCTCCTATTGCATTCCCTAATCCATGTTGGGAGGATGAAAATCAGAATGCCAGCCAAGGAAAACCACAGCAAAAAGAGAGTGCCAACAAAGAGGAAGAAATTCAAAGTCTGAAGAGTTGGGCTCTTAGATTTGGGATGACAAAGATCCCCTTGATGGTTAGGCCTACAGAAGAGGTTGGGGTTGGAGAACAAATGGTGGTCAGGACTGATTCTGTTGCAGCAGAAGAAGGAGATCTTGCAGTCCCAACTTGTCCTCTAGAGCAGCAGATCAAAGAGTTTGACTTGACGAACTTCATGCTGGAGGAGGAGCTCATTCAAGAGCAAGATTTTCTTCGAAAATTGGAGGAAGAAGAAGCTGCTCCAAAGGCAAAAGAAGAGGAGCACATCCTAGTTGTGGAGGAGAAAATTGCGGATCCAAGGGCTTTGAGCGCAAATCAGGCTATGGGAGAACCTTCAGTTCTTCTTTCTATTTCATCTCTCGAGTTCCCTAGTGCTGAAGAAGAGTTTTATCTCTTGAACTCAATGTCGGAGAGTGAAGGAAACCATGGTGGTCAGGTTACAGAACAAGAAGACACCATGGAGGAAGTTGAGCATTCGCAGCAGGACAACAATGAGGCAGTTTATCTGTCAAATTTGGAGGACTGTTTTGATGGAGAGGAGCCGGTTGAGTTTCCACCTTTCTCTTTTTCATCATCCCCATTCCAAACACTCGAGTCTGCTGTCATGAAGGAGAACATTCATTTACAGCGGCCTCCATCTTAAAGCAGCTCTTTGGAATCAAAATTGGAAGATTTTAATCTTCCATGTTCTTCATTGGAGGAAGAGAAAGGACAGAAGGATTCCACCATTTCTTCCACGTCATCCATCTCGGAGGGTCTGCAAGAGAACTCCATTTTTGGAGTTGGAAATCAGAGCTATGGGCATATCAAACGGATCAGACCTTGCCCAATCAGGTATTTGGCTTCATTGGAGCCAAAGGAGAAGCCACAACCGGTCATGCTCGCTTCTGAGCATGAGGGTGAGTTACAGAGTACCAAGGATCAGCTGCCATACCTTTTCGATCCAAATGCAGAGCAACTAAAAGAGGTATTGGATTTTTCAGTTGATACCTTGATGATTTGGATAGAAGACCAGCTTCTTGTTGATTTTCCACTCATCCTAACAGCCATGATCAGTGCCAAATCAATTGCATGGCTGCCAATTTTGAAGAAAGGAGCTATTTCTCACAACCACTGGAGGTTTGTTTAGCTTGCCTTTGCTTCCAGTTAGAGTAGAGTAGGTAGGTTTGCTTTCAGCAGAAGAAGTGCTTGTGCACACTCTGCATGTTCCATTTTGGGACATGCATGATTTTCAGTTTTGTACATAGTTTTTGGTGTTGCTGGTCTTGCTTTGGCACGGTTCATTTCAGTGGCATTTTGGCGAGAACAACTCCAAGTTCAATGGGTGCAGCATGTTCTCGGAGAAGGAGTTCAAATATCAGATTAGTTCGGGTTATTGCTTATGACTCCATGCCCAATGGATTGCTGAAAGGCCACTGATCTTCTACCTAGCAGGCAGGTAATCCCGTTGAGTCGCCAAATTGTTGTATATTTTTCCTCTCCGGCCCGATGCCAGGGCAAATCGCGGAGGAGTCGGGTGGAGGAGTCGAGAAGAGCAGGCGAAGCGGGAAATCATGGCACGATAACATGTTGCAAAGGCCGCAAAACCCGACTGGAGCAGATCCGGTGGAAACCAGAGTCGGAAAGACACGGCAAAGGGACATGTCGGGGTTTCTTCCAAACCCGACAAAGAAGAAATATGCATGCGGGTCTCCAAATCCCGCGCCAAAGCAATCGTGAATGGAATCGGGTTTTCGGGTGAAACGCATGATGAAGGAACATGTCGGGAGTTCTCCAAAACCCGACAGCAAAGAAATATGTCGGGGGGTCTCCAAAACCCGACGTAAAAGACATGCGGGTTTCGGGAAAACGCAAGCATCGAACACATGCCGGGGCTTCTTCCAAACCCGATTCGAAATACAGTCCGCCATAATGAGATGAGTTAGGTGCGGATGTGGAGGTGGTTGGAAGAAATTTCGATTTTCTCACTCCTCTTTCTCTTTTCTTATATAAAATGTAAGGAGAGGCTGTTTTTAAGAGGTTGAACATTTTTGTTTTGTGCCTCCTCCCTTCTTCTCCCTGGCAGGTGGATTTGTGGAGCTTTCAAACCTCCCATATAGACTGTAACACCGTTTTTTGCCTTTTGGCCATTGCAATGTATTGAATCGATCCTTGAGCAATATATATGTGTCTGTGGTTGCTTCTAAACCCTCTTACATATTTATTACTGTCATTTTTGATCTTTCATTGCATTTTTGCTATCTGTGCATGGTGTTGAGTTACATCTGTATGGTCTGTGTTTAATTTTGCAAAACATATGTTCTTCATTCCTCGGTGCATCACCTCCGTAGCTTAGGTTTATTTTTATGCATTTCTCTCTCCCTGTCTCCTTGGTAGTTAGGTTAGGGTTTTTGGGTAAACCTCTGCATTTTATTGGTGTATCTGAATAGAGGAATAGGAGCCGGCCTTCATCCGGAGAGCTTTTCCGATTTCGCGAGGTCCCACACTTGGGAAAAGCTCCATGTTGTGCAATCGCACTGAGACTTTCAACCGAGTGCGTTGTAGAGTCCTGTGGGTGCTATGATTCGACATCAATAGTTTCCGATGTTTTTGCAAGTGCCTCAAAAGCCCTGAAATCTTCATAGGAACACACCAACCTGAAAAAGATGAAGTGGAACACCTCTAAGGTCCCACTGGGCATGCCAAAACTGTTAGTGGCACATGGTGGTGTTGGATTTGTTGTTTTTGATGAGACACTAAGAGAAGATGAAATATCTAACCCTAGTGTCCCACCCGCGTGCCAAAACTGTTAGTGTAAATTCACAGCACCCCCAAATGAGTCATAGATCTACTTTTCTAAGGCAAACTCATTTTGTGTGATTGCACAACATTGAGCTTTCCCAAAGTGTGGGACCTTAGAAATTGGGGAAAGCTCTCCAGAGAAGGCTAGTTCCTCTTCCTAAACATGTAATGAACATCCAAACATGCACAAATACCTGAAATGAAGAGAGGTAAGAAGAAAACAACCAAAAAATGAGCAAGGATGGACAAATCCATCACAAAACATGTTTTTATTGCTCTAGAAGTTTGCATGCAGTAATCATCATTTCATGCGTAAGAGGAACAAATTCCATTACAGAATCTTTGGAGGAGGTTCAAAATCCATTTTCAAACCTAGGGAATAAAATAAGGGAGAGGTAGAGAAGAAGGATGAACAACTTTTTACAAATGAGCCAAAACTAGCTTTTATCGCTCAAACAATATGAAAGAAATGAGAAAACGCGGGCAAATTTGATTTGAAACTTCAACCACAAAAAATATCCATTTAATTGTCGTATAAAATGATGGGTTTATATGAAATATCCCATAATTTTAAGTACATTGCTTCGCAGAGCGAGAAAGATGCCCATACTTCATTAATTTTGGTGGTTGGGGTCGTTTTCTATAATTTTTCCATGCCAGAGACGTTTTCCCATTTTTCTCCTACAAATATCCATCAAAAATAAAAATTGAACCATGCATCATGTAGAGGATTTCACCATATTTCCATTGACACCAAAATTGTAAAAATCCAAGCTCTGGATCAAAATATATGGCCCTCTGAAGATTTAGGGCAAAAATGGCAAAATTAGGGCAAAATTTGGGTTCGCGGGCCAAAATTTGCAAATTTTCCAAGTTTTTTTCAAATTGGGAAATTTTCCTAAAAAAATTTTGGTCCCTGCTCCTCTGATGACACATGTCACCCTCTGGTTGATCCGCGGCTTCAAAACAACATTTTTCCCCTTTGTGCAAAATTGGGAAATTTTCCCAAAATTCTTCATTGGCCCGACCTCTGCTGCTAATGTGGACACGTGGCACCTTATGATTCTATGTGGAGATGTGGACACATGGCATTATTTTATTCCTCGGTGGGGATGTGCTTCTATTTTTGTGTTTGACACATTTTTACCAAACGCTGAAAAAATTTAAAGTTCTTCCACCCCCACCACTCCACCTTGACACGTGGCATCTTTTGCTTAGTTTTTGGCCTCAAACAATTTGTTTTCTGTGTGGGATTTCAAGCCGAACTTTTAGCCAAAAGGCTAAGTGCCAAAAATTTCCCACGTGTCTACCTTGGCAAATTTTCCTCCAAACTCCACCGAGTCATAGCTCAAAAATACAAAGAGTTAGGAGGACTTATTTTCCTTTTTGGAAATAGGAAGAAAAATCCTATCCGATGAAGCCATTTCAGAATCTTGTAAGTGCTTCAGCAATGTGTGAAAATTGAAGTTGAAGCACAAGGAAGGAAAGAATGAAGGAAAGTTAGCCAAAATAATCGGGGCTCATTTTGGATAACAATTACCATATCCATGTCCACTAAAAACTTAATGTAACCCTTTCAACAAATCATTTCATCACACATTGGAACCAAACATGTTGAGATTCAACTAGGTAAAAGTTTGAACATTAATAGTTGGCTGAAGAATGATGAAGAATCTAAATTGTTTGATGTTTTGAAGGATCATACTAGATCTTTTTCTTGGGACTATAAAGACATGAAAGGAATCCATCCAAGTATTTTCACCCATCACATCTATACTAAAAACATTAAACTAGTTAGGAAACCTCAGAGGAGGATTAATCCAGCCTTAAGGGACATAGTCAAGTAAGAAATTGAAAAACTATTACAAGTAGGTTTTATCTACCCTATCTCAGATAGTTAGTGGGTGTCTCCTCTTGTAATTGTGCCTAAAAAGAACAGAAAATGGAGAATTTGTGTTGATTATAGGGAGTTGAACAAAGCCACACTAAGAGATTATTTTCCCTTACCATTCATAGATCAAGTTTTGGACAACCTTATAGGTAAACAATTTTTCCTTCTTGGATGGCTTTAGTGGATATAATCAAATCAAATTTTTTGTTGAGGATCAGGATAAAACTACCTTTACTTTTCCATGGGGTACCTTTGCTTATAGGGTATTTCCATTTGGACTATGTAATGCTCCAGCAACCTTCCAAAGAGCTATATTAGCAATTTTTTCATACCTAATGAATGATTGTGTAGAGGTATACATGGATGACTTTACTATACATAGAAACACATTTGATGATGCTTTGAAGAATTTGGATAGAGTAGTAACAAGATGTGAGGAACACCATTTGTCTCTTAGTCATGAGAAATGTTTAATGATGATTGATGTGGGGATTTTATTAGAACACCACATTTCAAAAAGCGGAATTCAGGTTGACCAAGAAAAATTAGGATTATTTAAGATTTTCCTATTCCCCAAACCCCCACAGATATCAAGTCATTTTTAGGACATGTTGGATACTATAGGTGTTTTATTAAGGATTTTAGTAAAATTTCTGCCCGCATGTTTAGTTTACTTAGCAAGTATTGTGAATTCTATTGGAATGAAAAGTTTCAACATGATTTTGAAGAAATTAAAGAAAAATTAATCACTTCTCCAATATTGAGAGGGCTTAATTGGGAGAAACCTTTTCACTTCCAAAAATATTCCTCAAATAACTCAATAGGTGTGGTTTTGAGACAGAAAGATGAAGAAGGGAAAATGTATGTTATTTACTACCTCGGTAAGAAAATATTACTCCCACTAAGAAAAAATACAAGACACCGAAAAAAGAATTTATTGTTGTGATCTATGCAATTAATAAATTTAGACATTATATCATAGGGTATAAAATATTTGTACATACATATCACTCAATAATTAAATACTTAATGAAAAAACCAGTGGTTGGAGGTAGGATAATTATATGGTCATTAATTTTACAAGAATTTAATGTTACCATAGTAGATAATCTAGGAAAATATAATGTGGTAGCCGATTTCTTGTCAAGACTCGAACACTACAAGGAGAAAGATCCGATTTAAGGACAACTTTCCAAATGAACAATTGTGTTCTATTTCAGCTAATACACCATGGTTTGCTGATATAGAAAATTATATTGCAATAGGGAAGTTTCCTCCTTCTTTCACTAAGAAACAAATGAATAAGTTTATCAAAATTAGTGCACAATTTAAATGGTTAAATGGAATGTTGTTTAAATGTGGTCCTGATTTCATTTTACACAAGTGTGTGAGAGAAGATGAAATATTTTACATACTCAGGGCATGTCATGATGAACCAAGTGGAGGACACTTTTAGTAAAAATAATAGCTCACAAGATACTTGGCATTGGCTATTATTGGCCATCTCTGTATAAATATGTGAAGAGATATATCAAGCAGTGTGATCCCTGTCAAAGGATGGGACAACCAACCTTTACCAGTGAAATGCCTCTGCAACCTCAAGTAGTGATTGAACCATTTGAAAGGTGGGGACTATATTTTATTGGTCCCCGTAGTCCGCTTTCACAAGGAAAGGAGTACATTATTGTGTTTCTTGATTCTGTGAGAAAAAGTGGGCATAGGTGCAAGCTTTAACAAATTCTACTAAGGAAGCGATTTGCTGATTTTCTTTTTGGGACAAAATTATGATAAAGTTTGGTGCACCAAGGAGTATAGTTTCAGATCAGGAGCCATAGTTCATGTCTAATATGATCTAGACCTTCATAATGTACTATCAGATCAATCATAGGAATTCATATCTTTATCACCCACAATCAAATGGACAAGCAAAAGTAACAAACATAGAATTGGAAAACATCCTTACCAAAACCGTTGAATCAAGCAGAAGAGATTAGGTAAAAAGACTACCTTAGTCAAGTCGTTTGGGCATATAATATAACTTAGAAGACTACAACAGGTTTTCACCATATGATTTATTTTATGTGAAACAACCCTTGTTATCTATTGAATTATAACTACAAACATTAAGGAAAGTAACTAAAGAGTGTATTGAGTTAGATGCAACACAAAAGGAAAGAATTCTTCAACTCAATGAATTGGATGAGTTGAGAATGGAAGAAATTCAACAGACAAAGATAATCCAAGATCAAAGGAAGTAGTGGCATGACACACATATCAAGAAAAGACAATTCAAGGTAGGAGATTGGACATTATTGTTTCATTATAACTACCAACAATTCAAGGGAAAGTTGAGAACCGGATGGTTAGGGCCCTATCAAATTGAGTAGATCTCCGACAATGGTTCTATTCAAATACTCTCCATTGATTGCAGCAAAAGGAAACTTTTGGTCAATGGACATAGGCAAAAATTTTATAGGAAGCCTCCTACTAGGGATGCATTCTTGAAGATGATTGAAGTAGATAAAGAATTTGATCATATAAAACAACCCAGCTTCTTCCAAAATGATCAAATAATTAGATGCATGGATCCAAAATAAAGGGAAGAAAATGAAAACCAGAAAATGGCATTCTCTTCCCCCCAAAAAGAGAGAAAAATAAAATATATATAGGGAAAGAATGGAAACCAGTAAATGGCATTCTCTTCCCCAAAAAAAATATCTCAAAGATCTATTGAAAACCAGCAATGGTGATTAGTCTCCTCAATAAATGTTTAATACAAAATAAAAATAATTTGTTTGAATTCTAGTTATCTTTTCTAACCGTTTTTCCTTTTTCACTTTTAGGAATGATGAGTCATCAAGATGGAGGGATTACATCAGAAAATGATGGTAATTATGTCTTGAACTTATTAAAGGTTAAAGTAAAAGTTTGCATGTGTGATTAGAATTGATTTGAAAGGTCATTATGATGAGTCATTTATTGGGCATTATGATTAAAAGAAAGTAATCATGAGGTTGATGTTGATCAAATAAGAAAGTGGTAGAGCATTTATAATTACCTATCATTTTGGTGGAATGAACGAAGTTGAGAATCGCCTCGAAGAATTTTGAAGAGGAAGCAAGAGAATTGTATTTGAATTCCACATTTAAACCCATCAATTCTGCAGATAACCACAACAGCCCAAACTAGATACAATACTTTTGAAGATAAATCTAGTAGTTCTATAGATTAATCTGAATTTGAAGAAAGAAGAATTCGAATTGTCCTATTTTCTATGGGGATTAAAAATAAGTTAGAGCCTAACGATGATACCCAACTTCTTCTAGATAAAGAAGTGGCAACCATTTTTGGACAAGCAGGTTGACTGGAGTTCCTAAAATTTTTCTCGAGGTACAATGATGAATTGGTAAGGGAATTTTTGTAAATTTAGAAGAATCTAGAACTAAAGTTAGAAGCATTATAATTACTATTACCATCAATACAATGAGTAATGTGTCTAGAATACCAATCACGGAAAGTTTTAGTGGCAAATTTATGTAAACTCGTGAAAATCAAGGATTACAAAAATTTGAAATGGCAAATATTATGTTGTTCAGAGCTTACTTATTCGCCAAAAATTTGGTCGACATGTCCCTTATACTATTACTTTCACCTATATTTTACACATATATAAGAGGTTATGAATGTAATTCACCACCATTTCGAATCATATCATGCACATATTCACTAAAGTAAACATAAGAAAATCCTCAACCGCCAACACTGAAGTCTGAAATATGAGTCATCCAACTCGAGCCATCTAGCCTTGACCCAAAAAATTCTGTAATCGAAACGTCAAACTCTATTCCATCCAACCCCTAGTAGTCCAACCCTTGGCTATCCAACCCCTAGCCATCTAACCCCTAACCGTCCAACCCCTAGCAATCCAACCCCTATTCATCTAACCTATAGCTGCCTAAACCTTAGCCATCCAACCATTTACCATTCATTCTCATTTCCTTGGAACATAAGAGCCACCCATAAGGCGTTAAGCAATAAGCAATCATGGATACTAGAAATCAGGGAAAGAAGATTACAAATACAACAAGTTCAAAAAAGGGTGCCAATACTTTGCTTGGCTATTTTAGAAAATCACAAAAAAATGAAGTCGGTTTCTACTTCAAATGAAAATATCGGTATGTGGCAAGTGTTATTTACTAGTTATTTTATCTTATAGAATTTAATAATTATGTTTATGATACTATTCTTGGAACTCTTTGACATTTGTACTCTATAAAAATTTAACTATAGATAAGATTAATACTATATAAGTAACAATTTTATAAAATTATTTGTAGATGTTTCAGAAATTCCTTCATAGAATAATCAATTTATAGATATTGATGATCCAATATATGTTGAGGAAAACATTCCATCCCTTGATGAAATAGAAGTACAAGAAAATTCATCAAACTCTCAGGATACACCAACAGAGGAAGCTTCTACTCCAAGGTCTATTTCTAGAAAAAGGAGACATGAGATTCAAAATATTTCTGCTGACAGCCCAGATGTAGAAGTTGAATCCCAAGGAAAAAAATAAAATATGTTAGAAGAAAGATGAAAAATTGGACAATTGGAAGGAAATTCCAGTTCGAATGGGCTGCAAAATATCCTTTTATTGAACCTGTGTACACTGAAAATTGTAATGATGTTCCAACACAATGTCAATGCAAAATATGTGGTTGGAAACAAGGGAAGGATCACTCGTGGGAAAATATACATTTCCCAAAAGCTCAAGGATGGAAGCATAGTCAAAACACATAAATGGAAAGATGCAAAAGATTATCTATATGTCAAATACGCATAAGAGTACGAAAAGTAAAAAAATGTATCAAATATGTAAACGAAAAAGTTGGGACCATAGTAGAAAAATTGAGCAAAGCTATGGAGGTAGAAATGCAAGCAAAGGGTATTCAATTTACAACCGTATTTCATATAATGAAAAGGGGAAGACCGATGTCAGATTTTGGAGAAAATAGAATGTTGTATCAAGTTATTGGTTTAAAGAACGTTCCACAATCTCATTGGTCAGATACCAATGGCTGGGAGATTGCAAAATGTCTATCTCTAGTAGAGAAGGAGGATCTAAAACTGTGTGTTCAAAAGGAAAAGTATATTTCCCTTTCTTTAGATGAGGTTACTATAGTCGATAATACTTCATGGATATGTATTCATGTTTACACATTTACTAATGAAATGAGGACTCCACACCTCTTGGTAATTCATAAAATGATAGAGAATTACAATTATGAGAATATTTATAAATTGGTGGTATCAAATCTGAAGGATATCACCGGAATGGATGACTTTGCCATTGAAAAAATAGTTTGTATCAGGCCGATGGTGTAGTTGTAATACAAGGAGCCAAAAATGGTTTGTGTGTTAGACTTTAGACAAATATTACTACATATATGGTTGTTGTCCACTGCATGGCTCAAAGACTGAATCTCGCCTATAAAATTGTGAGCACATTTTAAAATGTAGCTAAAGTTGAGTAATTGATATGTGATCTCCATGCCTATTATTCTTGCAGTCCTAAGAGATTTTTAGAATTTCAAAATTTTTCTATTGGAATAACAGAGGGAAAAAACTTCTCAAATATGTAGATACCAAATGGATATCTATTTATGAACCTTTCGTAGAATATATGATGAATATCCTTCACTTTGTGCAGGATTTATGTTTAAATACTACGGGGATGTAGATAAAGTTAAAGATCTATTGTGCCATCTAACCGACATAAAAACATTACTCACACTTTGTGGTATTTTTCCCATGTTAAGGGAGCTTAATATTTTAACGAAGCATGCTCAAGATTGGTATTTCTACATTACAGACTTTATAAGACTCAGAAGACGTGTTTGCTGGAGTCTAGAAAGTTTATATATTTATGATGGGAGTTTTCAGGTGTTGCTTTTGAAAGCTGGAATGCGTTACATGATTTGAAATATTCTAGGTTCTTTTTAAAGTACAATATAAATGATCATCTATGTATAACAAGCACATGGAAAATAGATTCCACTTCATACGTACCAAAAATAATGTATATGGCTAACTCAGAAATAGAAGAAGTAAAAGTGACATGAAATTTATATGATGTAGTATTAATCAAAACTAGGAATAAGTTGAGAAATATATCTGAATCGTTAGCTAAAGAGATCCGGGAAAGATTCAAAAATGATAAAATACTTGAAGCAATGGGAGTTGTAAATCCGTAGTTCTAGAATTTGTCTGGCGGAAAACCTTATACATCTATCAGTCCTTTATTTTTCAAAAACATGGGTGATCTTACTGATCATTTTTGTAAGACTGAAGAGATAAATGGAGTTTCAGTAGAAGGAATTTTGGAAAGAAAACTACTTAGTTCATAGTCAATGGATTTTGCTAATACAATGATATGACAAGTTCAGCTTCTACAAAACCCACAGGATTACAGTGCCATGAAAAGGATTTGGAAGGATATTTGTTCTAGTAGTATTCTAAGTGAATATTTGAGTGAGTATATTAAGTTGTATGAGCTCTGTCAAACAATGATTTTGGGTTTTGTGGAAGATGAGAGGGTTTTCAGTGCACTATCCTTTTTAAAGTCAAAATTTTGAAATAGATTGGATAGGAATCTACAAATTTGTCTTCGATTGTATGTATCGAATTACTCAATGGAGTATTTTCCTTATGATACTGAAAGACTGCATCGTGGAATTAACAAGTAGAAAGAAGAGGAGTAAGTAATATCTCGCCCGACCCGAGGGATCGAGACACATCCACAAATCATCATACGGTTGATTTCCAAGACAAAAATGAAAGTGTTGCTCCATGGATTGTTTGAATTCACATAGATTTAATTTCTTCTATACATTATTAATACTACGTATGTACTTCATTCGAGTGATTACAACTTTCAATAGATGCAATATTATATTTGTCATTATTTGATTCTTCGCCATTGTAACAATGTCATTATTTGTTTCAATTATGCCATTTGGTTTTTAAATTGATGAAATAAGGACACATTCATCTTTTATATCTATTAATTTATTTATTTTACATCTGCAACAATTCAGAAACGTAAAGAAACAAAATAGTGTAAATTTAAGCAACACTTACATAAATAATAGAAAAGAAACATAGTTTGTATTAATATATAGTAACATTGATATAAGTGAACAACAGAGCATGCTCGTGACTTCGCTTAGAACTGTGCTCTCATCCATCTATATCCCCTTCTCCCAACATGAAGATGAGCTAATTTGGCCCCTCTCCCTGTCTGGATTTTTCTCGGTTAAGGCCGCTTATCTCTTAATGCATGGTGTTGAATCTGGTCCCCCCTCACCAAATTCTGGCCGAAGGAGATCATCCCCAAAATTGGTTTTTTTTCTTGGCTCTCTTCTAAGAATGCTTTCCTCTCTGGAGAAAATCTGAAAAGGAGGGGTTTCTCTCTTCCCACTAGATGTGTGCTTTGTGTTAAGGAGGTGGAATCCTCTGCCCATCTTTTGATCCACTGTCCCTTTTCGTAAGTTATCTAGCATTGGTTCTTATCGAGGATGGGTGTGTTCTAGACCTTCCTTGAGTCCATTCAGGACACCCTCTCTCAATGGAGTTCCCCTTCACTCACCCGAACTACGGTTCCGCCTAGAAACTTCTCCTCCGCATGGCATATGGGGCATATGGAAAGAAAGGAATAGAATAATATTTAAAGACCAGAGTCTTGAACCTGATCGGGTGGCTACCCAGATTGCTCTAACTTTCCAAGATAATCTCAACTCTCACCTCTGGTCCAAATATCAGCAAAAAATCCAAATTTGTAACTCTCGGGAGTGGCAGCGGTTGTTGGCTATTCATCTTGTAAGTAAAGGCACTTCCTCTACTCGGGGATTAGTTCGATGGCTTCCCCCTCTAGGCTAGAGAAAACTTAATACGGATGGGGCCTCGAAAGGCAATCCTGGTAAATCAGGTGGAGGAGCCATTCTTCGTTGCTCCTCGGGTTCTATCGTTGTTGCCTCTGCTCATAATCTTAACTATGGCACCAACCATCATGTGGAAGCCATGGCCATCCTCAAAGGCCTTGAGTTGGCTATCAAATTTGGTGACGATCCTCTCCAAGTTGAAAGTGACTCCCTCAACATCATCAATCTCCTGTAGTCAACTGATTCTGGTCAATGGTCAATCCAAAATATCATAGCTGATATCAGAATTCTACAAAGAAATTTCCAGCAAATTCAGTTCCAGCATGTCCTCCGGGAGGGGAATAAAGTGGCAGACCACCTAGCTAACATTGGAGTTCTCCTTGAGAGTCAACAAAGCTAGATGGACAACTTCCCAGTGGATCTCTTCCAAATTACTCAGAATGATCTATCCCAATGCTGACTGGTGGAAGGGGGAACTGATATGGGTTTCAGCAATGCCTTTATGGCCCCCTCAAAAGGCGGTGGCATTTATGTTTGATTTATTATGAAAATACCTTTGCATGAACCATTTGACTAAGGTGATGTGTTATGATGTGGAGGATTTCCGCACGCATTGAGTAACTCCTCCCCTTAATCATTTGATGATCTGGCGGGAGGACAATGATAGTGAGGACAATGGCTCCAATGCCCTAGGCAGGATTTTAATGGACCCCATCACTCTCCCTTCTACAATTTTCCAAATTTCTCAACAATGGGTGGCCAAGTCAAGCGGCTTGAGCTCGATCCCCGCAACCCGGTTAAAGAAGATGTGGAGGTTTGGAACATTTTAATGGAAAATGGCATCACGACCTTCTTGGAGAAAATGATAGGCTACTCGGCCATGGTCTCGTATTCCGTTGTGGCTTCCTGGTCAAAGGGGTGGGTACATGATTGTAAAGACGTTTACCATTTGCACCAATGTTATCGCTGATGCCACAGGTCTTCCCGCAACGGGTGACATTTATTTCAGCGCTCGATGCATCCGAAATGCAAGACTTTATCAATCCAGGGGATAAGCCGGTCAAATATCTCTCTGGCTACACTCACGATTCCCTGCCTCCTCCATGGAACAGAGTCACTGAAGTTGTAATGTGTTATTTCACCATTGATGGTCGTTATCATCTGGTCTATGGCCCTCACTTCTTCATCCTTTCTCATCTGCGTTGGGGAAAAATATTAATCTGGTGGCTTTCCTCTATCAGTCTCTTGAGCACTCTGTTCAGCTGGCTCGTGATGGGGAAGGGGCTATACTCCACCAGGGCTTACTATACTTACTTTTTTCTGATGCTGCTTCGCATGCCGACTTAATTTGCTTCTTCCCAAAATATAGTCATTATCATCATTCTCCCTCACCTTCCCCCGCCCCTCCTCCACCTCCCTCTCGTTTCTCGGTGCCACCATCGTTGCAGACCTTTCCTCTGACTCCAACTCGGATGTTGCCATTCTTAGCCCTCCCCTCATTGTCTCCGAGCCTTCTGCTCCCCTATTTTCCCCCCGCACCTTTTGTGCCTATTGCTGGAAGGCATTGACACCAATTTTAAAGCTGCCTCCCGGTCTCAAGCCTTGATACTTCTCTTGTCGAAGACATTTCTGGGCCTCTCCAAGCTCTATCCCGACTCCCGACATTGGAGCGGTTGGAGACAAACCAACCTAAGGATGACCCCATTTCTCAGATTGTTGGAAACAATCTTCTCTTCGACGACAATGAACCTCCTGCTAACACTATGAAATCTTCTCTGAATTTGAACTCAACTCCCGCTGAGCTGCGTCTGTCTAACTCACAAAAGGATGAACATAGAGTAGATTTGGTGTCAGCTATTTTAAACAAGCTCCAGCGTGCCTTCACTGATTCTACCAGGAGTGTCATTGCCAATGATTTCTTGAAGATCATCAACCTTGCGAAACAACTTGCGGAGGATTTGGGATCCCCCAGAGCTAGAATTGCTGTCTCTCGACTGAAAAATCTCTTCCGATGTTATCCTCTTCTCTTCTGCTGTATTTTTCATTTTCCTTTTTTGGAATCTCCATGGGTACTTGTTTGCTATGTTCTATATTGCTAAATCTGGCCTGATGGGATTTTTTGTATAAGGTTGTGGGACCTTATAAAACCCTCTTTTTACCCTATATATTTTTTAAAAATAGTATTATTATACAATTCTAACTTCAAAAGTTCTTTTGAAATTGATTTCTCATGTGGAGGATTATTTTATGAAAAATTACAAATTCATAAAGCATTGTCAGCCAATACAATTCAAAAAAGGGGTTGTTATGACATCTCAAAGCTTCCAAAAAGTTATGTCATATAAGGACACATTACGAGGTCATCCTCTTTTCTTCCTATGATTCAAAATCATAGTTGTCCTTACATCTGCCACATGGAATAAAAACTAAAAAAGGGTTGGCCACTATCTTTTAATTCCTATAGTGTCGAATTGTGACAACGCACTGTTATATGGTGAAATTTACTAACTTATAAAATTTTATGATGCAGTGAAGGTTTTTCTTTTCTGCATAAGACATGAAGGAATATACTACGTCTATACAGAGCTAGCTATTATAACTCTTGATACTGAAAATATTCTACTTTGTAGTGTTGATATTTTCAAGTATATTCATCTCCTCCTCGCTACATCTCCTTCTGAAAAAGATGTTGCATCTGCATCTGTATTTTCCTTCAGTAAGAATTCTAGATCCATCTTATGCTCCTTTATTATCCTTCTCAATGTATTATTTTGTTTATTAATAACAATGAGTTTTTCCTTCAACTGTATAAAAGAATTCAAGATTTTACGAGAATTATTCAAATGTGCTTCGAAAACAACTGCTTCTTTCTTTAAATTTTCATATTTTTCTTGCAAAATAGAAATATTCAATTTTTAGTCTTTCAGATAATATGAAAAAATATATTGCAGTGGTTATAATATTAGATAATTTTTAGTTTTTCATCTAAAACTAAATGCCCACTCACAACAGCTTTCTCATTTTCTACATTTGCAATTAAAACATTAGTCTTGTCTTTAGACCATTTTTTTAGTAAGCATGTGCTTCAAGCATTGAGATTCTCCAACCTGTTTAGCATTATGTCTATATATGACCATATATATTTCCAAAGATCAAAATAAAAAGGATGAACAACTCATACTACATTCATATAGATTGTTCATGCATCATTTTAGTATCAAGAAAGTGCTATACAAAGTTACAAATGATGGTACAAAGTAAAACATGTTAAAGAAAACCACATATTCAAGTCCAGATATAGCTAGTTACAGGTATAATGATCCCAACATTCAAGAACAATGCACATTTTTAGACATCTAGTTATATACACACAGATTGATTTCATATTTTCAAAGATCACATTTTTCAGTACATAGTAGCAATGGACTCATTTTGAGTCAATACAAGCACAATAAAGCCATGTTTCAATCAAAGATGGGATGCATAGTTTTAGAATGAAATTTCACAACACAAGTGATGGATGTCATAGCATAAAGAAAGATCAAAGAAATGAGCTACAAAGTTTTAGCGTAAAACTACAAAAAGAAGACTACAGTTCATCCAGAAAGAGAGTACCATTTACATTTATAAAGTACCTATTTTTTAATCAATTTACATTTTAGGCATCACAGTATACAAATGATAGAAGGACATGCTGACAAATAAAAATACTGTATACATACTATCAAGTATCGGATGGTCTAAATTGCCATTTTATAATGATCATCTACAACAATCAACAACTTTCAAATCAGAAGACATTACAAACAACCATAACAATAAAAATGAGACCAAATCCCTCGGGATGTTCATCAAGAGCAGTCAATATTAGTGTTATTAAGTTTTGAGAATACCACAAATCATTCCAAATAAAAGTTACAATTATATGTGGTGACTAGTCAAACAATATTCCAACAATACAGAATGGTATTAAGTTCAGTTTCTTATCATATAGAGTTCAAGGATATGCAATAAAGTCAAAGGATAAAATTTCCAGACTTGAATATATTTGAGCATTACATGAAGTAGTATTGAAAGAAACTAGCACTAAAGAAGTGAAATAAAGTGCCATTCACATGGTACAAGGAGCAGATTTTTCAAAAATAAGTACATGTGAAATCATGTTATGAGAAATTAAGTGATATGCTTGCAGAAAATACTATGGAACTGATGAATTAAAGAAGCTATAGTTGAGTAATGCAAGCTCCAAGCTTTCAAAAATGGAAAATTCCTGGTGGATAGAAATATTCATAATAGCAGCTAGCTCAAGGTGCATAGAGTGGTGCTACAGTCATACATTTGGGGAATTAATGATATCTCATTGTGATGGTCTCCTAGATTAAAAGATACAACATAGTAAACATTAAAGCAAATCACAAATTATACAGGATATATCTTTTTCAGAAAATTAGATTTTACAAAGAGTCCATGATTTTCAATGCACAATTTCAAAAAAACATAAAAGCAACTCCATTTTTCAAAGCATGAAGACGTCGACAGAACTAAAAGGGTTATAAAAACAGATCATACAAAAAAATAAATGAATACCCATTTCAAAAGAGTTTTAACTTTTTTCACTTTTATAAGCAAAGGAAGAGAGACGTGTAGCTAATATTGACTTCAATCATGATTCCATTGAAACTTTCCTGATTCAGATAACGAAAGTAAGGAACTTTCATGAAATTTGCAAAATAAATCAAAGAATGGTAACAAAACTCACTGTTTCCGGGGATCTATCAAATGCATCGCAAATAAGGAATGCCCACAACCGTGTTCAGAGCTCAAATTTACCAGAAGCGGTATTTATAGTTTTCAGAGTGTAGAGTAGAAAAATTATGCACAAACTCAGCAATGGAGTTTCGAATAACACAAATAAAAACAAACCCAGATCTGGATTGGAACTTACAAGTGCATAATGGAAAAGGAGTTCAAAAAAATAGTTTTGAGCTCAAAAATATGAGCTTATGTTGGGAAGATACAAACCAATGATCAAAGGAAAACCCACATATCTTCTATAAGTGCCATGTAGATCACCATAAGCGTGCCAAGCTAAAAGAAGACATGGGTAATTGTGATGCCACACAATACGACTAAAAATGGTGAAAATCAAATCCCAAATCTGGCTATAAGTGCCATGTAGATCACCATAAGCGTGCCAAGCTAAAAGAAGACATGGGTAATTGTGATGCCACACAATACGACTAAAAATGGTGAAAATCAAATCCCAAATCTGGGTATATAAAGAAAAGTGTGCACTCATAAGAAGAGCTTAAGAAAATAGAAATAATGAGCTCCAAATCATGCCAACACCAGAAGATGAGAACAAACACCCATAATGAAATACCAAAAACTATGATAACCCAAAGAGGAGAACTCCGTTTTCAAATGACAGTTAAGGTTTTCAAGAATGTTACGAAGACTTCGAAAAGAATCTAGGGAAACTGGCCAGTTGAAGGCCGAATTCCTTTAAACTCCTCAATAGTGCATGATATTCAAATCACCGAAGGAAATAAACACCGACACTCCAGTTCAAGATCTTAAAAATGATTACAAAGAAGGAAATAAAAAACCCAAAAGGGGTTTGTGTTTTATCAGAAATAGAGAGTTAAAAACTCAAGAGAAAACATTATCATCAGTTCAATGAATGTTGAAACCACAAAGATCTACTTCTTTCTAGTAATGGCCCAGATTCACATGATAATAGAGGTCAAAAGTTCTGATCATGCAAGCCTTCCCAGGGAACTTGAAAAGCTCAAATTTGGTAGAGTTCAAAAGCTCTAACTGGTGATAAAAAAGAAAATATCAAAAAGGCCAAATTTTTCGAGCTAGCACAGCTCGAAAACCCTTAGAAATAAGCAATTCTGCATAATAAATAAAACAAAAATATTCAGATTCTCAAAGCTCAGAAGAGAGAAAAATGATAGAGAGATCGATTTTTTCACACTAACAGAGCTTTAAAACAAATGAAAAAAGCAAGGAATCAAGCTCGAAAACAAATTCAATGGCAGTTTGGGAAAAATTTTCCAGGGCTTCACCAAGCTCTGGGCTCCAAGTGCAAATAATGAAATGATAGGCTTAGTGAGCCTTTTGTCAACCTATCTCGACATGGGTTTAGAGTAATGACCCAAATCAAATGGTACAAATATAGATGGTTCAAAATTGAAACCACAACTCAAGTACCATAATTACCACCAACAGTCATAGATGAATAAAAGTACCAAATCAACGATTAGGATCGAAATGAACAACTTCAAAAACAAACCCCATTCCAACCATAGTTACCAGTAACCCAACCACCATGTTGCCGTGGGTAAAATAAATCAAGCACAAAGATGCAAAGGAACAATGATCGATGGATAACATCAGATCATAAAAATCTATGCAACCCCACAGGTAACCTAACTCCTTTAGAGTTAAATAATAAATGACTGACATCACTCAAGTACACAAATCAATGGCCAGATCAGAGGCAGTCATGTTCCAATGCAAACAAGAGTTTGAAGTATGGTCATCGACAAAGCAATGATGGGGTGAGACATCGTGAGAAGGGGGAAACCTCAAATAATTATTTCATTTGACCTTTTGTAAGGTCTAAACCGTATTATTTTATTGAACAATAAAAAATTCCATGTGATGAATGTAATCATCAAGCCACTAGTGAAGATAAAAAATTCAACAAGAAGTGAATATTCCATGTGACCCAACCACATCAGAGGAGGTTTTTACTACCCAATAGTTGAACACCTTTTGAAACATTATTAGCAGTGATGGTACAAAATATCCCTAAAAGCTAATGTATGCCATGAGTTCATTCGAAAGTGGGACCAAGTCATGTTTAAACAATGATTATTGCTAAGGTCCACAACCTTATAAACATGTGGAATTATATGCAAAGGGATCAAGTGATTATACCTTCTAACTATGGCCTAACCTACCAATGTATTAAGTCAAAAGTGTCAAATGTGATCAAACCAACCAAAACAATGCTCAATGATTTTTTAAATCATATTATCTACCACAGTAGAAGAATACAATTCATGGAAAGAGGTCAACAACAATATGTCACAAGGATCATGAAAGAGACACTTTTAGCGCTTACGTTATTTTTTACAAAAAGACCTTATTATTTGATAAAGGGTGTCCTATTTCGTATATACGAAAATGAGCCCACTAACTACTAGAAGACAAAAGTTAAGCATTTGAACATGGAAAAGTTGTCCCCACTGTGGGGTGAATAATATTGCTAAGTGTTGGAGATCAAAGGTATTATTTTTCTTACAGAGAATGTAAGTTTTGCATGCCTTCGCAAAGAGGAAAAAATAAAGATGAAGACAAAATACCATGAAAAAAAAGACAAATATATTGCACTTGTGTTTGAGAATACTTGCACACAAAGAAGAAAGTGGCTAATATTAGCAAAAATATTCACCCAAGTATATTAATTGTATTAAAAATAAAGTAGGCAACTACACTTTGACTAAGTTTATTTTTGTAAGTAAGACTATTAATGCCTAATTGTAATCAGCATGTCTATTTTTATTCCTTTATTTATTCATGATAAAGGGGTAAAATTAGCATGCATGGGTGAGTATAGAATGTAGTCTATTTTTAGGATGGGTTGGGTAGCGTATTTTTGTTATATATTGTGTGTAATTATAAGGCACAAAGGAGGAATTTTCGGACACATGAGTGCTTTGAAGCATATTTTCTACAAGTTTTTCCTTGAATGAGAACCAATTATGGTCTTTCCAATTATTTGAAGTGGTGTGTATCTTTCCATTAATTCTTGTGAATGTAAATTCCCTGATTAATCATCTTATCTTATTGTAAATTTGGTATTTTTTGTATAGTTCTAGTGTGGATGTTTACCTTTTTGTGTTGTTGTGATTTATCCCTCAATACATAAGTATTTTGCCTTAATATTTTGTTGAAAACCATTGGTTTGTGCATCTACAATTTGTTCTCAATTTTATTATGCATATACTCAATCAAAGCCCTCAATAAATTTGGTGTATCACCCTTTTCAATTTTAGTTACATTCATTGTTTTTACCCTCAAAACTCCAATTAAATAGTTTAGGATTGATAATAAACTAGCCTTGATATCGGAGACTAGCCTCAACAATAGGTATACCCACAGACTTGAGGTGTTTCCATTGTATCTATGGAAGTGAGAGATTATGAAAGCTTAGAACCCCTACTGTCATCTCTCAAAAAGGGTGCACTTTCAAGAGAATATTTTTGGCATGCCTCTTGGGACACATATTAGATATGTAGTAGATTACAATAATTTACAATGAAAGAAAATCACCCTTGGAGAAACAAAGATGCAACAATCCATTAAAAAATCAAAATAAATTATTTGGTGACTCTATAAGTCGATTTCATACCAGATTTGCAGCATGTTCCATGCCAAGAGTGACTACAATATCATCGGTAAGATGATTTCCAACTAACTTTTATTTATTTACCTTTGATTTCTGCGAGAAGAAGAAGAGTTTAAAATAACTTAACTTATAATAGGACCATTTTTGGCAAGCCACCTTCCCTTCCTTCACCAAGTGTTAATATTGTTGTTTGGATCTCTATTATTCCAATGGCTCTACAACCACCTAGAAATTTTGTGACCTTTACCAATGGTATCCCTTTAGTAATTCAAGTCTATCATGATATACCTACACGCTTCCACGAAGGGTTTACCATCATTTATTGGTGAAAATAAAATTACTCCTATTGAACACATTAAATATATTGCAGCCCTTTGTGCAATCCATAAAATAACTCGTGAAGATGTATCCTTGAGACTATTAGCTACATCATTTAAATGACAAGATTTTTAATGGTAAAAAACTTTACCGATAGGAAGTATAAAAACATGGGATGAGTTAGGGGAGCAATTACTTAAGCAATTTCAAGACAATTCTGATCATTTATCTCTTATAGAACAATTGTCTATAATCAAAAGAGCTCCTCATGAATTCATGGCTAGTTTTAACATCATATTTGCTAGAACTTGGGAAAGAATTCCATCTAGTGTTAAGCCTCAAGCTGATCATGCATTTCTATATTATCTCAAAGCTTTAAATAGTGATATTTCAGCTATGATTTAGTCTTTGGGAGGAACTAATCTCCCAAAAGCTTATGAAATTGCCATTAGGGATGAAAACAACATTATTTAAGCTGATAAATTAGACCCCAAGGCCTTCAATACCTCTTATGGAAGATTTGGCACCTATTCCTGACCTCTATTACCATCTTTGATCTCGCTATTTTAGCCCCATCGATGATATATTTAAGGATTTGTAGACTATGGGAAATAAATTAACGTCAATTGAGAACAAACTAGCTCAACCTAGCAGGCCTTACCAAGCTTCTTATCAGCAAAATCAACATAATATGAAGCCATATAAGCTAAGGAAATTTGATCCTAAGTCTCCTAGTTCATCTAGTTCTCTTTTCTAGTTAACATGGCTTCGGAAGAGTAGTGTTTACCTTGTAATCAGCCTCATTTAGTTGTTAATTATCCAAATGCATTCCTGAATATAAGCCTTGTTGCACAACCTCAATCGAAACATTATTTATGCCTCAAATGGAGGGTGGGTAGTAAGATGCTCAGAGTCAAAAATCACTGAAAAAAATTTAGTCAGATATGGAGAGGAAGACT
Organism: Taxus wallichiana var. yunnanensis; assembly: GCA_018340775.1. Classification (NCBI taxonomy): domain Eukaryota; kingdom Viridiplantae; phylum Streptophyta; class Pinopsida; order Cupressales; family Taxaceae; genus Taxus; species Taxus wallichiana. Next base: position 163,447,740 of record CM031236.1, read on the forward strand.
TTATTGCAGTCACAACTAGGTATCAAGATAAAGAAAAACAACAAAATAGACCTATTTTTCCTACGGTCACTGATAAATCAACAAGTACAGGTCAAAAAACAACAAACAAATATGTTGTTCCTTAAAACACAACAAGGATTTTAGCTCCTAAGGAGCCGAAAAAAGTTGCATCGTGATCCTAGAAGATTATTCATACCTCATATTTCAAAAGTTTTGAAACATTGTCAATTTTTGCTAAAGCTTATGTTAAAACTACAGAATCTTTTTCAAAGATTTTTTCTTCTTTTAATGTTGTTGAGGTATTGAAAAAGCATAATATTAATATTTCATTATGGGATGATTTGAGTATTCTAGGATAACAGGAGTTACTTTCTCATGAGCTTGCTAAGTTGCAGATTTCTTCAAAACCAACAGAAAAGTAAGCTCAAAAAATAGATATGGTTCTTAGTAAAATCGAGCAAGATCACATGAAATATGTTAAGTGGATGGTACAAAAGGTTTTAAATGCTCATGATATTAAAAATCCACCACCATTTTATCTATCTTTGATCATTGGAGATCATTTAGTTCATAACTGCATGGTTGATGAGTGGTGTAAACAACACAATAATGCCTAAAGCAATTGTAGAAAAATTAGGCCTGTAGTATGAACCTACAAAGAAAAGTGTGTTACAACTAGATGGAACAACAACTAATATAATTTGTATCATTATAAATTTAGAGGTAATGTTGCGTTCTTGTCCAAATGTTTCTATCTTGCAAGACGTTACCGTTGTAGATTTACCTTACTACTCTATGTTATGCTTATCAAGAGATTTTATAACAAAGATAGGAGGTTATCTTTCTTCATATTGGTCATTCTTATTCTTTACTACAAGGTATGGAACTAAATTTACTGTTAATTCAGATCCTTTGGCTAGATTTCATATTGAGCCTCATGCTTCAAATGCTATGGTAAATTATGCACCCATAGATCGGTCTTATTTTGTCGTCAAAACACATGTTTCGCATTAGATGGTCCTTCTAATTTTTTTATGGATAAAAAAATCAATAATAACATGCTTATGATCCTTTCAAATAATAAGAAGAATATTTATTAGGCATTTATTGTTTGCATGAATAAAATGCACTAATTCTGTTGACCAAAATAAGTTCACACTAATTTTAAGGTCAACTAACACCATTTTATCCCCTTTTATGATTCAATCTAAAATTTTACATATTTTAACCACTTAATTCCCCCTAAAAGCATTTCCATCAGATAGTAATTTTCTTCCCCTTTCCAAATATATAAAGAAGTCCTTCTAACTCTTCGTATTTTTCAAGTTATGGGCCAACGGGCCTGGGAAGGATTTTTTGCCAAATGCGGGCCGACGGGCCTAGGGAAGACTTTTCGCCCATGGAAATTGTGGACCGGCGGGGTGGCGAAGACATTTTGAAATTTTTTCACTTTTCACAAAAAGGCACAAGTATAATTGCGGGCTTGCGGGCCCGAGAAGGATTTCTCATGAAAAGTGTAAAATGTGTGCTAGCGGGCCCAGATATGTCTTTTTGCCCAAATGGAAAATACAGCCAACGGGCCCGAGAATGACTCAAGTATAAAATCAGTGTGCGGGGCTGCAGAGAGAAATTTTTCCCAAATGTGAATGTGGGCTAGTGGATCTCGCAGGAACTTTGGAACTTTTAAACTATACAAAATGGCACGCTTTTAAGTGTGGGCTGCGAGCTGCATGGGTCTCATCACCGTTGAAAATTCACGAGATCCGTTGAGGGTTCCACGTGCCTCATTGACACAAATCTAAGGATAGAATCTCAAATTGATACCCCAAAGAAGCGCCAAGTTTCCATGTGTCCTAGGTCCAAAAGGGGACAAAGTCGACAGTTGAAAATTCAAAATGGGGCGAGAACCCGGCGGAAAGTGACACGCATCAACTCGGGCCGCAACTTCAAATGAAAAATTTGGAGCAGGTTTCCAAATAAACAAAAATCCTCCATGTTTCTTTGGTCGGTCACAGTGTCTCCGCCAATGGGAAGGACTTAGAAAAATACAAAGGAAATCGAGGAGCCCACGGAAGCGCCATGTGTCAATCTAGCGTAATTTCAAAAGTGAAAGGAAAGGGGTAAATCGTCAAGATGCGCGAGGCTACTACGTGGACCCTGTATAGACAAAAAAATTTAAATATTGCGCACCAACGACCCTGATCTTTATACAGCCATATATTTTGACTAGAAACTTGGATTTGGGAGGGAAAGGAATTTTCGGAAAGATCTCAGAGCGGCTTCTCACTTTCCTGGATTAATGCTTTGTCCTGCTAATTTCAAGGGCTGGAAGAATAGGCCTCTTTTTTTCCCATTAAGGGAAAACAATGGAGGCATGGGTGTTGCAGCGATACTCTTCATTATGGCAGGTGGATTTCAATGCATTCTGGAGTGCTTGGAGTAGGCAAAATTCAATGCATCATAGGGGTGGGTGGAGTAGAGTTCAAATTCTTTCCTCTTCTCTCTCTTATTCTTCTTGTATATTTTAATGGAGGTGAATTTTCCAAAATGTTGGTAATTTTTTCTCCTATGCCCCCCTCTCTCTTTCTTCTTTAGGGTAGAATGCGGAGTCTAAGCCTCCTCTCATGGCTATATAATGGCATTTTCTTTCCTCTTGCCCACTAATGATGTACTGTGTGAACTTTTGGAGCAATAAAATCTATTTCGTGATGCATCTATCCATCCTTTGTTTATTTTATTGTTTCTTCTTGCCCTCGTGCAGGGTATATCTTGTGCATACTATTATGTTTATTGCAAGTTCGAGAGCTGTTCTTAATGGGTCTTGAAGTGGTGTCTGTGTGACATTTATCTTTGGTCTTTGGTGCATCTTGTCCACCCCCTCCTCTACTCACCTCTCTCCACTTCGGGAACTTCTTTTTTGGTGTATCACTTCTTAGTGTAGGCTCTCTTTCACTCTCTCTCTCTCTCTCTCTCTCTCTCTCTCTCTCTCTCTCTCTCTCTCCTATCCCCTTCGAATGGTTAGATTAGAATAGATTAGGTCTTCCGCATTAGAGTAGCTTGTGGCGGGTAGCTTAACAAGTAGGAAATAGCCTTCTCTAGAGGTACATCTAATGTTTTGCAAGTCCCACAGCTTGAGAGATGGTCCAATGGTGTGCAATCACAAAGAATGCTTCACTTAGATACCAGAACATTCAAGGGTACTATGATTTTGCAAAAAACAATTCCCTTCTTTGTCTAAAATAGAAAAAACGTCAGAAGGGCTATGGAAGCTTCATTTCGATGGAGAAAAGAACAAAAAAGGAAAAGGTGCAGGTTTGATGCTCACTTTCCCTACAAATGAAAGGTATTTTTCAGCTCTAAGTCTGCAATTCTCATGTACTTGTAACGTAGCTGAGTATGAAGCATTAATTCATGGCTTATAATGGGCCAGAAAAAGAGGTATCAACATGTTACAAGTTTTGGTGATTCAGAGTTAGTAATTAATCAAGTAAAAAACTTTAATGTGTGTAAGAATTAATTACTAAAATCTTACAAACATAGAGTTTCAAACTTAATGGATTATTTTGATGCTAATAATATCTAATCTATTCTAGGAAAAAAAACAAACATACAAACATACTTGTAGTAGTTGTTGCTAGCTTTGAAGTGATAAAACATATTGATAAAAACATAGTACAACCACATATAAAACTGATTATTAGACCTTCAATACCTGATAATGAAGAAAATTGGTAAGTTTTCAAGATGATGAGTAAATTTGTAGATTTATGCAGCAAGAAGCTAAATTTTCTATAGTAAATCAAGAAAAAATGCAACATTTATATGGTGATTGTTATCTCTCGAAAGTGTACCATTATTAACAAATGACAAGCAAGTGTTTTAAGTTTGGTTAGAATCTCTCACTTTCATAGATATAATGGAAACACCTAGGGTCTGTGGGTATACCTAATGGTGAGGTGATTCTTCGGTATCAAGGCCAGTTCCTTATTGATGTATCCTAAACAAAAAATTTGGCATTTTGAGGGTAAAACGATGACTGCGACTAAAATTGAAAAGGGTGATACACCAAAATTATTGAGGTCTTTGAATGAGTATATTCACAATAAAATTGAGAATGAATTTTGGATGCGTGAACCAATGGTTTTATGGAAAATATTAAGGCAAAGATAAACATACACACTAAAATTATAATGAAACAACCAAATTTGCAGCAAGGTAAGATAATTAATCAATTAATTGACATTCATAAGAATTAATGAAGAGTTTCATACCAATGCCAATAATTGGAAAGGCAAAAATCAGTTCTAATTCAAGAAAAATTGGTAGAAAATTGCTTCAAAGCACTCCTATGTCCAAAAACTCCTTCTTTGTACCTTGCCAATGCACATAGTATAGAGAAAAATTATTCACCTAACCCATCCTAAAATTAAAATAAATTTTTTAATCATCTATGCATGCTAATTTTATCCCTTTGTCATGAATAAATAAAGGAAATAAAATAGACATGTTGATTACAATGAGGTATTAATAGCCTTGGTTACAAAAATAAACTCAAGTCAAAGAAAAATAAACTCTAGTCAAAGTGTAGTTGACTGATCTATTTTTAATAAAACTTGGGTGAATAATTTACCTAATAATAACTCTTGCTTATTGTGAAATTCTCATCAATGCATGCAATTTCCACTTTCCATGTTTCTATTGTTGATGTTGATATTTGTATTTCTCACCCACTTGTATTGGTATTTTTCCTTCATCTCTATTTTGTCTTGTTGTGGAGGCATGCAAAATTTTACATTATGTGCAAGAAAATAATGCTTTTTCATTGTTTTTCTTAGAAAAATATTCACCTTCCAATGTGGGGACCACCTCTTTCCATGTGCACATGCCAAAAAAATAATATTCCCTTTTCTTTGAATGAGGTTACTTTGGCAAGTTTAAGGTACTTTTGCAAAAGCTAAGGTAAAAATGTTGACCTTAGCATATAAATCATTGGCTTCTTTGCATCATGGTGTACAACTTGGAATTATTGTTGTTCGACACATCATGCATTATCCTTCTCGGGCTTCTTTATATAGTCGATGGCATATGCTATAGTCTCCTTTTGAATAATCATTGCACACATGATTTAATCTAGCCCCTTCTTTTATCATTGTAAACATCATTTTTGGGGCTCTTTTTGGCATATTTTAAGGTGTATCATTATGGTTAAGACCTTTATTAATTGTCAATGTAAAAATTTAATTAGTGGGAAAACATCCCCCCTTATGATGACCTAAACCCATCATTTGATTGGTGATTCAAACCTAGCCTAAGGCTTACACCAACACTTGTTAGGGTTTCTTGAAGTTGTGACATGTGCACCTCATGAACCGTGGTTGAAATAGTTGTTTGTGATATTCACTTGTTGATCGTCATCCCTTTTGATCTTGAATGTTTACATTTGCTTTGTTAGTGGAGTATCAAACCATGGCTCATTTAGGGTCTCCATTGTGAGCTTTCATGTGTGCAAGACTAACCTTAGGTTGAATTTGGTTGGTAAAACTTGTGGAATGCAAAAAAATCATTTTCATTGTTAGTTGTATTCAAGCTAGGTGAACTCTTTAGAATTTTTTTTAGCCACCATGAATCGAACCTCACGGTTTTTGATAGATCTTACTCATTTGAGATCCTCCCTATTGGAGAGCTGAAAGATGTGGCCACCATGGATAAAGTATGGAGTTATATTAATATTATTTCCTTGTTGACTGTTTGTTGGAGCCTTCAAAGTTGGGGATGAGTTTTAAGGATGGCCCACGGGCTAAGTTTTTGATATAGCTTGAATTTACTTGTACTCGGCTCATTTTTTATTTGAATGGATTTTCTTGAGCCCAGGTTGCTTTGTATTTTTGAAGGCTTGTGGTCCTGTAATTTCACCCCTCGACCGAGTTTTGACTTTCCACTTTACCATGGCGACCGCTTTGAAGGTAAGAATCGTTTCTTTTTCTATCATGGTTTGTATTGGAGGTTCATGCTTTTAAATTCGTGTTGTATCTACTTTCACTTGGTATCATGATATTGGGTATCATATGTTTAGATCTTCTAGGTCATTTGAAACACTAATGATTTGTGTCATTTAACACATGGCTTGGTTGTAAATGCACTTGAAACTCTATCTTTGAAAAATTTAATTTCATATTATGGAAAAACTCATCTAGGTTTAATAACGTAAACTGGTATACTTCTTTTGGATTTTAAGATATATTTTTGGGAATTTTATGAGCTTAGTGTTGTAGTCTTCTCGGTCCTGAAATCTATGCCTAATTTGATTTTGTTTGAAATGCTTTTATGATTCGGGTGCTTTTTTAAGAGTTGTATCTTGAAAACTAAATTGATGAACTTATTTAGGCTGCAATTTGAGTATTCTAGATTCTTTTGTTCAATATTTTGAAATTGTACTTGATGAGATCATTACATGATTCTAATGTTCCTTTCTCACTATAATTTTACATAGTCTATTCCACTTATAATATAGAACTCTAACATTAGATTTGGTTATCACTTTTTATCCTTGTTTTGGATATGAGTGCTTAAAATAACCTAGGTTGAGCTTACTTTCACTCGATCTACTATCATTTGAAGACTTTTTATGCATGAATTTTGTGATTGTAGTTGTTTTGTAGTTTTTTGTGAGTTGTCATGATTTGATGAAGTTTGTAAGATATACCTTGATGTATCTAGTTCACGGTGCATTGTTGTATCGATATGAGAAATCAGAATAAGTAAGTATTTTATTCGACATAAATTACAAGGTTTTCGTGACTGTAGATTTGAAAATTTTATAAGGAGGTATCTCCTTGTGATAACTCGATTATGGGAAGCTGAACTTGTGTTTTCATTCTTAAAAAAGGTTATCATTATTTGAATGATCGATGAATTTTTATTTTCTTCAAAATATTTGTATTGTTGTTCTCTGTAGCATTCAAGGTTTATGATTTCTGCTCTTGATAATAGGATGATTTTCCTTTCCATCTATTCCGAGAGTTTGTAGATTTGATCTTGGCAAGAGATTGAAATATTCATAATTACTATTACATTCTTTAAACTTCGATGTGAGTTCTAGTTCAATATGCATTGAAAATATTTCTTGACTCCTAGTATAGTTATGAAAATATTTTCTTTACTCTTTCTAATCTGAAAATAATAACAACATTTTAAGTACTTGGTTATGAAAACAACACTACAAGATGTTCTTAGTGATTTTGTCTCATCCTTTCGAGGTATCTTATCTCTTCTTTTCCCTGTGGAATGTTTCTGAGGTTGACATTCCACATTTATTCATTTCTGTAATGTTTTATTTAACGTTCACGTTCATGAAAGTTTATTTATCTGAAACTATGAATACAAGAGAATGGTGTATTCAAGAGTGCTAACATGATCGTTGTTTGATTTTCAGGTGCCTTTCAAGATTGAAAAGGAAAGTGGGAAGAATAGGTTTAAACCGAATGGCTACACGAAAATAAATCTATTAAGGAAATGATGGATTTCCCTTCTTCTTTTGTTTATAGCTTTAAATACATATACTTTCATTTCATGCACTTGTTTTCAGAGTTATTCCCACCACTTGTGTGGGTAAATAGTAATGTTATTCCTTATGAATAAATGAACTATGTTTGTGTAATGAGATGTATGTTTTTATTTTCTGAAATTTCTACATTTGTATGGATAATAAATGAATTTATACAACTCAAAACACTTAAATAATTCACTTAATGATTGAAATAAATTAAATTCAAATGTACCTTTTGATGCTCTTTCACAAATGTAAGTTGTTTGTAAAAGCGTACCTTTTATTGGTTCAAACTGTAACTTTTTGTAGCTTAAGAACATTATGTTTGATACATGTCATCATTTTTGTCTTCTTGAGGGCCTTACAATGGTCTTTTATGGTTGTTGCATAGTTTTGATGAAGGTAACAAATTAGAATGGTTGCATCTATGAGGAATGACTTTCAGTAACTACTCTCGAGTTATACATTTGATTCAAATGTGACTTCTAAGATTGTTGAAAACTAAACAATTAAAAAAATTATCCCTTTTCTGAGATGGTTGACCAAAACATATTGAATCTTCTAACTCGACCAATATGAGAAACTTAAAAGTTTCAAGCTAACCTTTCCGCACGGGGTGCAAAAAATGTCAACATTTCTCATGATCCTATGGGGAAAGCTACCAGCTATGTTTTAGAAAAGTGCCTTCCTCTTGTCCATTGGGCATGGAGTCGAAGCATATAACCAAAATATACCCTTTTCTGAAAAAAAGACCCTTCTGAAAAATAAACTAAAGCTCGGGAAAAATATCGTAAACTAGATCACGTGCACGAATGCATTTATTGAAGGAAAAAACTAAAATGTGTATGGACTACACTTATTGAAAATAAATACTAATCTACCCTTCTCTAACCAACAATATATCGAAGATAAACAAATCCTAAAACATGCAAAAAAAAAGCTTCCCTTTCTACAAGACATAGGGCATGAATTCAGCTCTACAAACTGGAAAAGTGACAAAGCTGGAAACAAGATATGTACCTTTATTTTGTTCATCAGATCAGTCTAAGAACTAGGAAACACCTCTATCTGATCTGTAATCTGTTTTGGCATGATTTGAGGCTTCACGCTTAGAACATGAAACTCACTATTGTCTTTATGAGAAAATCATGAAATCTAGAAATGTTGTAACCAACTAAGAATCAACTAAATATCGAATAGGATAAGGCCTCCTAGTAGTGAATAAGCTGACTATTTTGATCTGATCGAATCATGAACATCATTTTCAACCATGATCTCTTTATGAAGTTGTGAAAGTTTTTTTGTGTCTTCCAATTGTTGTAACTCATCCTGAAACTATTTTAAGGGTTTTTCTTGCTCTATAAGTTGTTATTTATCTAGTGTGAATGATTTTATAGTAGTACTATCAAATTATTTTGCATTACTCAGATCCTCCATGTAGTCTAAAAACTCAAGATCATCATCTTCTTCTTCATAGGTACTCTAGATAGATGATGCGAGTCTAAAAACCGAAGATCATCATCTTCTTCTTCATAGGCACTTATATGTAATTGTTGTTCTTTATCGTCTTTTAGGACATTCTAAAGCTGATTTGGACATGTTTGAGATCTTTCAAACTTGTTTACCGTGAATCGATCTTTCCTATTGATCATTCTGATTTGACACAAAATATATAAGATCAAATTTGTCTCATTTTCATGTACAAGATCTGATCTGAACAACATGTTGTTCTGACATATTCTCCTCAAAAACTTGTTCTACCAACCGGAAATAAAAAAGGTTTACATCCAATGACACATCTTTCTCTTTTCCAAGTATAAGAGAAAAATCAACAACAAGAAGCTCTTCGAATGATAAAGCGTAAAATCAGTGAGTTCTATAGGTTGTTCTTCCCTTATGCAATTTTCCAAATCTTACAAGAATTCATCCTCTTTAAGTTGTAAATCTACAACACACTTTCCTTGGATCTCAACCTCCTTTTTATTTGAAACTGATCCATCCTCTTTTGATAATATTGTAAGATGCATGAGTATGGTGCCCTCGTGCACACTACACTTAGAATATGCATATTGTTGATCATATTCCAATTTCTTTTGATCTACTTGAAAAGTAGACTATACATTTTACATGGGTTCTTTTTCTAACTACGGAATATGATAGAAATGAAATCTAGAAACCCATTGTTGCATGCTCTACAAAAATTCTAGCATGTTGTTTTCTTCGGTTGGCTGCCCCTTCTAACTAATCTTTCGATTCTCTCTTTCTTGGATTGGAAGTATAGATAAAAGAAGAGAAGTGAGCTTGATTTCAGCCTTAACTGAAATGTTTTGAATAAGAGGCTAGGGTAAAAATTATGCATTTAGAATAACATCTAAATTCCAGCTTGGACACTTAATTTTGATTTCAGTATATGATTGTGGGGAAGAAAAAACAAGAATTGCATCAGCACGATAATTTAGAAATTGAGGAAAAGGTTGCATAGGTTGGAAAGGAGGATCTATGGGCACTATATTTTGATTTCGAACGTAAGTGGGAATAACCCATTGATAGGGTTCCTCAACTTGATGTGTATCCTTCTCTAAAGCTAAATATTGTTTCTTCAAACTATTAAACTTGATTCTAAGATCTTCTTACTATGCATAATCAACATAACCCTTTGTATAACCTTGATCTTGAATAACATAACCCTTATATTGATAATCATATTGATTGGCAGGGTTTGGGCTATAAGGACATTCATTCTAATAGGGGTTATAGAACTGATTTGAAGGGGAAAGTGAAAAAATGGTTCTTGGTTTGGATGATAATACTTCTTAAAATTAGGGTTCATGGATATGGGACCTCATAAAATATTGGAACTATGAAAAATAGGTCTGTTGTTCACAAAAACAACTGATAACAACAAAATAGCATATCGATTTTCTTGAAAAAACACCAAACACCGCACTTGTAAAAATTAATGATGTTGAACATTGTTGTACCCTTTTGAAATCATATTTATGGAGTCACCAGATGAGTTATGCTTTGGATATTCAATCTTCAGAATGCATCAATAGTAGTTCTCATCCCAAATTGGCATGCACAAGGTGCTTGATCTTCTTGAATGATGAAACACCTTGCAAAAGTAAGACTTTAAGCTCTGTAAGGGTCTCACCGATGTGCCAAAAACTATTATATCTCAAAAGTGCACCCTAGTTGAGAGATGACAGTATGCTTGAGTTATAAGTTTTCATTGAATCTCTCACTTTTGTAGATATAATGGAAACACCTCAAGTCTATGGGTATACCTATTTTTGAGGTGGGTCTCTGGTATAAAGGCCAGTTCCTTATTAATGTATCCTAAACTATTTTTTGGGGTTTTGAGGGTAAAAATATGACTATAACTGAAATTAAAAAGAGTGATATGCAAAACTTATTAAGGGCTTTGGTGAGTATATGCACATTAAAATTCAAATTTATTTTTGGATGCACAAACCAATGGTTTTTAGTAGAATATTAAGGCAAAACTCTTATGTATTGAGGGATAAATCACAACAACACAACAAGATAAACATGCACACTGAAATTATTCAGAAAAGATAAAATTTGCAGCAAGGTAAGATGATTAAGGGAATTGACATTCACAAGAATTAATGAAGAGATACAAACCACTGCAAATAATTGGGAAGGCAAAAATTAGTTCTCATTTAAGGAAAAACTGGAGGAAAATTGTTTGATCACTCATATGTCAAAAAAGTAATTCTTTGTGCTTTTCCAATTAACACAATATATAACAAAATTATTCACCTAAACTATCCTAAAAAAGGATAAAATTTGTACTCACCCATGCATGTTAATTTTACCCCTTTATACGGAATAAATAAAGGAAATAAAATAGACATGTTCGTTAGATTGAGGCATTAATAGCCTTGGTTAAAAAAACTCGAGTCAAAGAAAAATAAACTCCGAGTCAAAGTGTAGTTGACTGATCTATTTTCAATAAAACTTGGGTGAGTAATTTAGCTAATAATAGCTCTTTCTTACTTTGAAGTCTCCTCCAATGAATGCAAGCGCCACTTGTCGATTTATCCTTTCATGCATCAAAATAATATTTCTATTGTTGATGTTGACATTTGTATTCCTCATCCACTGTATTGGTATTTGGCCTTCATCTCTGTTTTGTATTGTTGTGGAGGAAAGCAAAATATTACATTTTGTACAAGAAAAAAATTATTTTTCTTTGTTTTTATTTGCAAAATATTAACCTTCCAATGTGAGGACCACCTTTGTCCATGTGCACATGCCAAAAATAATATTCCCTTTTCTTTGAATGAGGTTAATTTGGCAAGTTTAAGGCTGCTTTGCAAAAGCTAAGGTAAAAATGTTGACATTAGCATAGAAATCATTAACTTCTTTGCATCATGATGTACACCTTGGAATTATTGTAGTTCGACACACCATGCATTATCCTTCTTCGGATTATTTATATATTCTATTGCATATATTATAGTCTCATTTTGAATAATCATTAAACACATGATTTAATTTGGACCCTTCTTTTATCATTGTGAACATCATTTTATTGGGGCTCTTTTTGGCATATTTTTAGGTGTATTATTATGGTTAACACCTTTACTAATGGTCAATGGAAAAAATGAAATTATTGGGACAAATTCCCCCTTTATGATGAACTGACCCCATCATTTGTGCGTGATTCAAACCTTTCCTAAGGCTTATACAAACCGTAGTTAGGGTTTGCTAAAGTTGTGACACGTGCACCTCATGATCCGTGGTTGAAATAGTGGTTTGTGATATTCATCGTTGATATTAATCCATTTTTATCTTGTGTGTTTACATTTGATGTTGGTGGAGTATCGAACCATGGTTCATTTAGGATCTCTATTTTGAGCTTCCACGTTTGCAAGACTAACCTTAGGTCGGTAAAAATTATAGAACCCTAAATTTTTCATTTGCATTACTAGATGTGTTCAAGCTAGGTGAAGTCTATGGAAATTTTCTTAGCCTCCATGAATCGAACCTCTTGTTTTCTAGAGATCTTTCTCATTTGTGAGCCTCATTGTTGGAGAGAAAAAAAATGTGTCCTCCATGGATGAAGTATGGAGTTATGATAATAAAATTTTGTTGTTCACTATTTTTGGATCCTTTGAAGGTGGGATTGAAATTTCAAGCTTGGCCCATGGCTGATTTTTAAATATGGCTTAAATGTTATTGTATTCAGCTGGTTTTTATTCGAATGGATTTTCTTGAGCCTAGGTTGATTTTCTATTTTCGAAGGCTTACGCTCTATAATCCCACCCCTGGATGAGTTTTGACTCACCACTTTTCCATGGCCACCAAATATGCTCTCTTTTTCTCTCATGGTTTGCATTGGAGGTTTGTCTTTTTACATTCGTGTCATATTTACTTTCACATAGTATCCTGGTATTGGGTGTCATATGTTTAGAGCTTCTAGGTCATTCAAAACACTATTGATTTTTGTCATTAACTCATGGCTTAGCTATAAATGCACTTGTAACTCTATACTTGAGATGAGTTTTATGGTCTTCTAGTACTTGAAATATATTTTGACTTGATTTTATTAGAAATGATTTTATGATTCTTGGTGTGTTATTCTAAGTTGTATCTTGAAAACGGAATTGGTGGTGATTTAACTACAAGGTTGATTATTGCAGATTTTTCGTTCAAAGTATTTTTAAATTGTACTTGATGTGATCATTACATGTTTATAGTTTTCCTTTCTCACTATAATTTCACATAGTCCATTCCAACTTATAATGTAGAATTGTAACATTAGATCTAGTGATCTCTTTTGATCCTTGTTTTGGATATAATTGATTAAAATAATCTAGGTCAAGCTGATTTTCACTCTAATCTACTATCATTTGAAGATTTTGTATGCATGAATTATTTGAATGTAGTTGTTTTGTAGGTTTTTGTGAGCTATCATTATTTGATGAAGTTTGAATGATATACCTTGATGTAGATAGTTCACTTTGTGCATTATTGTATTCGATATGTGAAATCAGTAACATTATGTATTTTCTTCTACATAAATAACAAGGTTTCTATTACCTAGAGCTTTGAAATATGTATAATGAGGTATCTACATGACTGATAATTGATTACATGAAGTTTCACCTATCTTTCATTCTTAAAAAAGGTTATCATTCCTTGAATGATCTAATGAATATTTATTTTCTTCATAAGCTTTGTATTGTTGTTCTTGTAGCATTCAAGCTTTATGATTTCCTGCTCTTGATGATAGGATGAGTTTCTTTTCCATTTGTTGATGAGAGTTTGTAGCTTTGATCTTGGAAGTAGATGGAAATATTCATAATGACTATTGCATTCTTTAAACTTTGATGTGAACTGTACTTCAATATGTATTGAAAATCTTTCTTGATCTTGGTACTATTATGAAAATAGCTTTTTACTCTTTTAAATCTAAAACTAATAACAACATTTCTTGTATTGAATTATGAAAACAACACTATGAGATGTTCTTTCTTATTTTTCTTATCCTTTCTAATGCGTCTTATCTCTCTTTTTCCATGTGCGGTGTTTTTCTTATGTAATGTCTAATTTCAAGTTCATGTTCGTGAAAGTTTATTTATCTATAACTATGAATGCACAAGAATGGTGTAATCCAAATCTCGAATAGGTGTTGTTTAACTTTTCGGGTACCCTCCGAGAATTAAAAGGAGAGTGGGAAGAGAATTTTGATACCAAATGGCTATGAGAAAGTCCATCCAATAAGGAAATGATGGATTTCCCTTCTTCTTTCATTCATAGCTTTAAATACATATAATTTCGTTTCATGCACTTTCTTTCAAAGTTATTCCCACTACTTGTGTGGGTTTACTATAATGTTATTCCTTATGAATAAATGAACTATGTTCGTGTAATGAGACGTATGTCTTTATTTTCTAAAATTTCTTCATTTGTATGGATAATAAATCAATTTATATAACTCAAAACACTTAAAAATTAACTTAGTGATGGAAATAAATTAAATTCAAATGTACCTTTCAATGGTCTATAAAAAATACAAGTTTTTTGTAGTATCATAGCATCATGTTTGATACATGTTGTCATTCCTATCTTCTTCAAGGCCTTTATGGTTGTTGCATAGTTCTGATGAAGGTAACAAATTGGAATTGTTTCCTCTATGAGGAATGACCTTCTATAACTGCACTTGAGTTTTAGATTTGATTCAAATGTGAATTCCAATCTGCCATATCCCTTTCTAAGATGGCTGCCCAAAACATAGTCAAACTTATAACTTGATCAATCTGAGAAACTTAAAAGTTCAAAGTTGACCTTTACTCATAGGGTGCAAAAATGTCAACAATGACCATATTGTTCAATTAAACAAAAACAAGATTCCCAAGGACTGGTCACATTAGAAGATATTTTCAGTTATGATGATCAATTAAGAAAGGATAAAGGAAATATCTCGACTCATGTAGATAACTATGAAGAGATCTTAGTTGATGATGAAAATAAATTATTTATTAGAAAGGTATGTTCCTTAGCTGAAAAATAGTCTTTTATTAATTTATGTAAAGAGTTCAAATATTTTTTTTCTTGGAAATACCAAGATCTGAGAGGTTTTGATCCCATTTTAGCTCAACATACCATAGAGTTGTAGCCAAATTCCAAGCTAGTTAGGAAAAAACAAAGGCCTATAAATCCTAAGATTGAACCCTTGATGAGAAAAGAGTTATCCAAGTTGATTGAATCAGGTATTATCTTTCCAGTTAAACATTCAATTTGGGTAGCTAATCTTGTTCCTGTTCAGAAAAAGAATGGATAAATCTAGCTATGTGTGGATTTTAGAGATCTTAACAAAGCTTCATTAAAAGATCATTATCTATTACCCAACATGGATCATATTTTAAGAATAGTTTTAGGTTCACACATGTTGTCCCTTTTAGATGGTTATAGTGGATAGAATTAGATTCTTGTGTGTGAAGAAGACAAATGTAAAACAAATTTCACCACAAAATGGGGTACTTATGCTTACAAAATAATGCCTTTTGGAAATTTTAATGTCGGTGCAACTTTTTAATGTGCAATGGAAATGGATTTTCATAGCGTATTAAATAAATGCATACTTGTTTATTTAGATAATGTCACTATATTTTCAAAGAATTCTGATGATCATCTTATGCATCTAAGGAAGACTTTTCAGCTTTGCAGATAGTTTGGAATATCACTAAATCCTAAAAATTCTATATTTTCAGTCCATCAAGGTAAATTACTTGGACATATTGTTTCTAGAAAAGTTTTAGCTATTGATCCTTTCAGAATTGAAGCAATTTCACATCTATCCTTTCCTCATCATAAGAAAGCACTACAAATTTTTCTTGGAAAAATCAACTTTGTTAGAATATTTGTTCCAGATTTTGTAGCATTAGTCAAGCCATTAACAACCATGTTAAAGAAAGATAAAACTTTCTCTTGGACCAAGTGAAGGAAGAAAGGGATTCAAGCTATCAAGACAACTATTTCACAAGCTCCTACTCTGGAAAATCCAAATTTTGATAAGGATTTAATGATGTATGCACTTGCAGGAGCTGAAACCATTTCATCCATATTAACTCAGAGTTAATAATGAAAATATTGAGTAGCCAATTGCTTTCTTTCGGGAGAACTTGTATGACTACGAGAAAAGGTACACTTTTCTTGAAAAATAAGTAATTTATGTAGTTAGAGGATTAAATAATTTCAAGTACATGTTTTCCAATAATAAGATACATGTCTTAGTCTCTAATCCAAGTGTTAAATCATTCTTGTTGAATAAAGAACTAGATGATAAGAGAGCATCTGGATTATAAATGTAATAGAATATTGATGTTGACATCCGTATTTTAATAAAAGTTTAAGGAAAAGGATTATGTTAACATCTGATTGTAGATATGAAAAAAAAGGCTACAAAACAAAAAATTCATTACAACATGCTGAAATCATGTATTAGTAGTTAGAAATCTTATTACAACCTAGAATTAAGCAACCGGAACTCAATCAAGAAGTTCAAGAATCAAAATAGATGACTGATTTGATTAAATAGTTGTAGTACGATACTTATCTAAAAGGCATTTACAAGAATATATGAATATAAATCGAATTTTTCCATGATTTATTGATTATGATAGAGTCTAGCAACTATTAGCCAAGTTTTATGAAGGACCTATAGGAGGCCACTTTTCAACATGTACTATAAGCTTATAAATTCTGAAAGTTGGTTATTATTGGCCCAACATATTAAAGGACTTCTTCGAATGGATTATAAAGTGTAAGAAGTGTGTTTTCTTTGTTGGAAAGGAACGTTTAGATTCACTGCCCCTACAACCTATTTCAATTGATCAACCATTCATGTAGTGGGGTCATGACTTCATTGGTGTGATAAATCCACCTTCGTCACAAGGACACAAGTGGGTCTTAACTACTAAAATTATTTCACCCATTGGACTAAAGTAGTGGCTTTGAAAGAAACTAATAAGACTTCAATATTATATTTTTACAAATGTATAATTTGTAGATTTGGTGTTCAAAACTAACATTTCGAGATAATGTTAATGCATTTCTTAGATCAAAGGTAACAGCTTGGGTTGTCAAGCATGGTATTTATTTGAGTACTTGTTTTAATTATTACCCACAAGTTAATGGATTAGCTTAAAGTACTAACAAAAATATTTTGAAGATCGTTAAAAAAACAGTCAAAGACAACCAAAGAGCTTGGTATTTGATGTTAAATTCAGCACTTTGGGTGACATAGTGACTCCTAAAATATCGGTGGCAATTCACCTTACAAACTAGTTTATGGATGAAAGGAACGAATTCCTATCTGAATTGAGTTTCCCACATTAGATCTAGTACACCAAATGGAACTACTTGAGATTGAACCAGTTTAGGTTCGTTATTCGAAATTAATTTCTAGGCTATTGCAAGACGTAAGAGATCAAGCTCATAGAGACTTGGAAAAGAATTAAAGACATATCAAGAAAACATTGTATAAAAAGGCTAAGTTTAGAGTCTTCAATGAAGGAGAAATTGTGTTCGAATGGGATGTTGATCATGGAAATCCATGAAACCATACAAATTTTGATACGATTGGGAGTGGTGCTTACATGATTTTAGCTTGCAAAGAGCATAATGTGTTTCAACTTTCAAGGCTCAACGGAGAAGAACTTCCCATTTTGGTGAATGGTGTGTTTCTTAAACAATGTTATTGAAAATCCTATAGTATTTGGTTAGATTAGGATTTCCCTTTCAATAAGTGCAGTTCATGCACATTGTAATGTTTTTCAATTTAATAAGTGCACTCGTGCACATAATCTTGTTTACCAGATCCTTTCCTAGCTTTAGTTTCTTTTTCAAAAGGGTTATTTTTTTAAAAGGAAAATTTTAGTTATATGCTTCAACTCCATGCCCAATGGACAAGAATAAGGCACCGTCTCTACAATCTAGTAGGAAGCTTTCCCCACAAGATTGCCAGAAATGTTGACAATTTTTGTGCTCGTAGAAAAATCCATAACTCAAAACTTTTTTTTGATGGAAGGCATTGATGAAATGGACCTAACTAGGGGGAAGTCATTCACTTTTCATTTTGCTTTTAGTTACAACAATTGATTAAGAACATTCAATCTACAGTTATGTGTGAAGTTAGAGAATGTAACACCTCACATAGGCTACCATTCCATGTTCATCTTCAGCAAGGAAACATAAAGTCCCCAAAAGCACCAATGCATTACCTTGATGAAGGTGGGAATCACATTTTATGTGAGAGGTTAAACTCAATAATACCAAAAAATGTTACAATTTTCATGTAGAAGAGTTCATTATTAAATTATAGGCACATTAAATATCATTTTTTTTTGGGTTTAAATACTATTAATCATGTGATTGAGTTGTTTATTTCATTAATAAATCAATATCCATCAAGAAATTTGAATGCAAAAGAAGTATACAACTCGGTTACAAAAATTAATGTTATTTATTCATGAAGAAATTCAATTTTTCCCATAGAAGCCATGGGATGTAACGTATATGTACTGAAATCAGAGATACATTTGCATAAAGCTAAGAAAAAAGGAATGTAGAAGGAACTCATCATTTCCTTGAGGTTTTCTCTTGGTCTTTTTGTTCAACTTTCTAGCTACTACATCTTCATCTTCCACGACATCCACTTTGCAACAATGTACCTAAAAGAATAAAAATAAAATTGTCGGTTTTGATCTCGGGATGAAATTTGCATGCCCATGCTATTATCTTCAGGAAGATAAATCTCCTAAGATCAAGAGGTATAAGGTGCATCAAGGTTCAAAGAGAAATGAAAAGTACTATATTATGGAAGCACATATGATTCTTGGAATCGGGAAAGATAAGAGAAAAGAAAGGAAATAGTACAATGGAACACAAGATAGTTCAAATATCCTAATGTTTTCTAACTAGTTTATTTAAATATACAAGTATAGGTAAGAACAAAGAATTAATTACCAACTATTGTATTTTAAGAAAAACCAGTTTTCAAGAAGTTAAAGATTGATGATACAAAAGGTAGTCATTGCATACTTTGAAATAGTCAAATAAAAATTACTACATTCTATCTGAAGAAATTAAGTAATGCACATAAGCATGATGATCAGGTACAAGAGATACAACTCTCTTAAGAAAATTTGAGAAGGAGTCTCTACTTTCGAATGAGCAGATCAAAATCTTGATTAGATGTTGTGATACATTACACAATATAAGAGTGGAAAGAAGATCAACAACATTGTAGCTCCAGAAAATAGATTGAAGTTCTAACTATACATTTAAAATATGTCAGAATGTAAAGCAACAAGCAAACAACTTCTTGATACAGTTGTTTTAAAAAATTCATAGGAAGGTTGCAAGTACATCTCATAGTGTTGTTTTTAAGGAGCATGTTTCAAATTAAAGATGAGATCATAAAGGAATGAAGCACATATGACCATATATCCTACCAAATATCAAAACAGAAAGAATAAACAACTACTATTACACTCACATAGATTCTTCATGCATCATTCCATTATCAAGCAAGTGCAGTACAATGTTACAAAATATTTTATAGAGTGTAAGGTGTTAAAGAACACCACAATTTGATGTCCAAATATAGCTAGTTACAAGTACAATGATCCCAACATTCAATAATAGTGTACATTTTTATACCTCTAGTTGTATATACACAGATTGATTTCATATCATCAAAGATCACATTTTTAGTACATAGTCGTAAAGGAATCATTTTGAGTCAATACAAGAATAATGAAGCCATGTTTCAATCGAAGACATAATGTATATTTTTAGAATGAATTTTCATAGCACAAGTGATGGATGTCATAGCTTAAAGAAAGATCAATGAAATAAGCTACAGATTTTTAGCCTAAGGCTACAAAATAAGAGTGCAGTTGACATAGAAAGAGAGTACAATTTCAGTTTATAATGTAGCAATTTTGTTATCAATTTACATTTTAGACATCATAGTATACAAAAGATAAACAAACATGCTTACAAATCACAATACTGCAGCCAAAAATATCAAGTATAGGTTGGTCTAAATTTCCATTTTAGAATGATCATCTTCAACAATCACTAAGTTTCAAAGCAGAAGACATTTCAAACATCCATAATGATAAAAATATCCCAAATCCCTCAGGATGTTCATCAAGATTAGTCAAGATCAGTGTTATTAATTTTTGAGAATGTCACAAATCATTCCAAAGAAAAGTTACCGCTGTATGTGGTCACTAGTTCAAATAATATTCCAACAATACAGAATAACATTAAGTTCATTTTCCAATCATATAGAGTTCCAAGATATGTAATAAAGTCAAAGGATAAAATTTCCATACTTGAATATATTTTAGCATTACATGAAGAGTATTAAAAGCAACTAACACTAAAGAAGTGAAATACAGTGCCATTCACGTGGTACAAGGAACAAATTTTGTAGAAATAAGTACAGGTGAAATCATGTTATGAGAAATTGAGTGATATGCTTGCAGAAACTACTATGGATATGATGAATTAGAGTAGCTACAACTGAGTAATGTAAGCTCTGAGCTTTAAAAAATGACATCTTCTTGGTGAAAAAAATATTCATAACACAACCTAGCTCAAGGTGCAAAGAGTGGTGCTACAATCCAATAGTTGGGGAATTAGTGATATATCACCGTGATGGTATCCCAGATTGAAATATATGACGTAGTAAACATTAAAGAAAATCACAGAGTCTACAAGACATAGTTTTTAGAAAATTATATTTTACAAAGAGTCCATGGTTTTCAATACACAATTTCAAAACACCATAAAGGAAAATCCATTTTTCAAAGCATGAAGACATAGATAGAACAACAAGGTTTGTCAAAATAGCTCGTACAAAGAAATAAATAAATTCCCATTTCAAAAGAGTTTCAAAGTTTTCTCACTTTTACAATAAAAAGAAGAGAGACATGTATGTAACACTGACTCCAATTGTGATTCCATGGAAAATTTACGGATTCAGACAAGGACTGAAAGGAAATTTCATGAACTTTTAAAAAGAAATCAAAGAATAATAACAGAACTCACCATTTCTGTAGATCTATCAAATACATGGAAAATAATGAATGCCCACAACCAAGTTCAAGCTCGAATGCCAGAAAGTCACCCAATTTAAACGAAAATACAACTCTACAGTTAAAATTTAGGTGAAAGAGCCCAAATATACTAGAAGTGGCATTTACAATTTTTAGAGTACAGAGTAGATAAATCATACACAAACTCAATAATGGATTTTGAATCACACAAATAGAAATAAACTGAGTTCTAGGTTGGAACTTACAAGTGCATAAGGGAAAAGGAGTTTGAAAAATACGTTTGAGCTCAAAAATGCAAGCTTATCTTGGGAATATATACAACAACGCACAAAGGAAAACCAACATATCCTCCATAAGTGCCATGTAGATCACCATAAGTGTGCCAAGCTAAAAGTATATTTGGGTATTTGTGATTCCACACAGTAGCACTAAAAGTGGAAAAATAAAATCCCAAATCTGGGTATATATAGAAAAGTGTGCAATCATAAGAAGATCTTAAGAAAATAAAAATAATGAGCTCCAAATCATGCCAACAATAGAAGATGATAACAAAAACCTAGAATTAAATATCGAAAAATATGATAACCCGAAAAGGAAAACTCCATTATAAAGCGATAGTTAATGTTTTCAATAATTTTACAAAAAAATCAAATAGAATCTAGGAAACCCACCGATTCGAGGCTAAAGTCCTTTAAACCCCTCAAGAGTGCATGATATTCAGAGCACAAAATGAAACAACTACACGACACTCCAGTTCAAGACTATAAAAAATATTACAAAGAAGGAAAGAAAGAACACACAAGGGATTTTTGTTTTATCTAAAATATAGAGTTAAAAATCAAGATAAAACATCATCATCAGTTCATAGAATGATGAAACCACAAAGCTACCACTCTTGCTAGTAATGGCCGAGATTCACATGATAACAGAGGTTTAAAGTTTTGAGAATGCAAGAATTCATAGGGAACATGAAAAGTAAAAATACGGAACTAATTTTGAAAGCTCGAAGTTGTGATAAAATGAGAAATTTCATAAAGGCCAAATTTTGCGAGCTACCAGAGCTTGAAAACTCTCAGAAATAAGAACTTCTACATAATGAAGAAAACACAAATATTCAGATTCTTTGAGCTTGAAAATGAGCAAAATGACATAGAGATCATTTTTTAGCACTAACAGAGCTTCACATTAGATGAAAATGTGAGAAATCGAGCTCAAAAACATAATCAATGACAATATGGGAAAAAAATTCCAGGGCTTCACCAAACTATAGGCTTAAGTGCAAATAAGGAAATGAAAGGCTTAGTGAACCTTTTTCAACCTAACTCACTATGTGTTTAGAGAAATGACCTAGATAAAAAGGAACAAATATCGACGGTTCAAAATTCATACCACAACTCAACTACCATAATTACCACAAACGAAACGCAAATCAATATAAGTACCAAATAGACAATCGGGATCCAAATGAATAGCTTCCAACATAAACCTGATTCGGACCATAGTTACAAGTAACCCAACCACCATGCTACCATGGATCAAAGAAATCAACCATAGAGATGCAAAGGTACAAGATCGATGGATAAGATCACATCATCAAAATGAATACAACCCCATGGGTAAACTAACTCCTTTCGAGTTAAATAATGAACAACCCAGATCACTTAGGTACACAAATCAATGGCTAGATCAGAGGCATCCGTGTTGCAAAGGAAAATAGAGTTTGATGTAGGTCACTGAAAAAGAAACGATGGAATGAGACATCATGAGAAAGGGGCCATCCTTAAATAATTCAAATAATTATTACATTTAACCTTATCTAAGGTATAAATTTTATTATTTAAACAATAAAAACATCAGGTCATCAATGTAATCATCAAGCCACTAATCTAGATAAAACATTCAACAAGTAAAGACTATGCCACATGACCCAACCACATCGAGAGGAGGTGTTGACTACTCAAAATTTGAACACCTTTTGAAACATCATTACCAATGATGGTACAAAAGGTCCCAAATATCTAATGGATGCCCCGAGTTAATTCGAAAGGGGGACCAAGTCATATTGAAACAATGATTATTGTTAAGGTCCAAAACCTTATAAACATGTGGAATATATATGCAAAGGGCTCAAGTTATTATAACTTCTAACCATGGCCTAACCTAACCATGTATTATGTCAAAATTTCAAAATTTTATCAAACCAACCAAAGAAATGCTCAATGATTTTTAAATCATATTATATGCCATGGTAAAAGAAGACAATGCATGGAAAGAGGTCAACATCAATATGTCACAAGGATCATGAAAGAGACACATTTAGATCTTACCTTAATTTTTACAAAAGGAACTTATTATTTTCAAAAGGGTGTACTATTTCTACATATAGACAAATGACCCCACTAACTACAAGAAGACAAAAATGAGCATGTGCACATGGAAACGTGGTCCCCACAGTGGGGTGAATAATTTTTGCTAAGTGTTGGAGATCAAAGGTATTATTTTTCTTACGGAGAATGTAAATTTTACATGACTTCACAAAGAGGACAGAGCAAAGATGAAGACACAATAGCATGCAAAAAAAATATAAAGATCCTGCATTTGCATTCTTTGAAGACTTGCACAGAAAGAAAGTGTCTAATATTAGCCAAAATATTCACCCAAGTATATTAATTGTATTAAAAATATAACAGTCAACTACACTTTGACTAAGTGTATTTTTGTAACTAAGGCTATTAATGCCTGATTATAATCGGCATGTCTATTTTTATTCCTTTATTTATTCATGATAAAGGGATAAAATTAGCATGCATGGGTGAGTACAGACTGTATTCTATTTTTAGGATTGGTTTCGGTGAAGTATTTTTGCTATATATTGTGTGTAATTATAGGGCACAAAATAAAAAATTTCAGACACATGAGTCCTAAAGCATATTTTTTCCAGTTTTTCCTTGAATGAGAACCAATTTTGGCTTTTCCAATTATTTTCAGTCAAGTGTATATTTCCATTAATTCTTGTGAATGTTAATTCCATGATTAATCATCTTACCTTGCTGCAAATTTGGTATTTTCTGCATAGTCTTAGTGTGCATGTTTAACTTTTCATGTTGTTGTGATTTATCCCTCAATACATAAGTATTTTTCCTTAATATTCTACTGAAAACCATTGGTTTGTGCATATAATATTTTTCTCAATTTTATTGTGCATATACTCAGTCAAATCCCTCAATAAATTTTGTGTACCACCTATTTCAATTTCAGTTACAATCAAATTTTTACCCTCAAAACCTCAAAAAATTATTTTAGGATACATCAATAAGGAATCAAACTTGATACTGGAGACTCACCTCAACAATAGGTATACCCACATATCTTAGTCATTTCCATTATATCTACAGAAGTGAGAGATTAAGAAAGATTACAACCCTTGTTGTCATCTCTCAAAAATGGTGCTCTTTCGAAAGATAACATGTACCAAAAATTTATTTTCAAATTCGAATTTAGGATTAAGGGCCATTTTTGGAGGCTTTTGGGACAAGTTTATCTTGTCGCATAGCTCCTAATTTCACATACCAACTACCCCTATGGGATAAGGGGTTAAAACTAGACCCCATCATGTGATTTTTAAGGAAAAAAGTGATATTTATTGTACTTTCTTACATGATATTTTAATTTAGTCCTTTAGGGGTGTGGATTTGAGTTTGTGTGTGTAAGAGACCTATCATACCTCAACCACCAATTTATTGAGATTTGGGTTTTGGGTTTGACCATGTGATGTGGAGTGGAGGAGGAATAATGTGGCATCCTACATGGAGCCAAATCACCTCTCTCTCCTCTCTTTTCTATTTATTCAAGTTTGTTTGATGATTTTGGGGTTTACTTTTTTATTTGGACTCTTGTATTTTTGGAGGAGCTTGCTTTTGGAGTGCTTGTTTAAATATTTGTAGTTGGATTGTACTAGATTTGGAGTTGGATTCTGCTTGCTTTGGACTTGGAAAGACTTAGAGATTGGGCTTGTGGATTGGATACTCTTGTAATGGCAAGGTAGGGACTTCACCCATGTATTATTATTGTTATTTTGTTGTCCAAATGATTGTGAATGGATGATTGTTGTATATTTGTGATTTTTGGAAATAGAATGGCCTTTAGGTTGTGTAGGAGAAAAAGGAAATGGGGATATTTTGGAGGGAGGCATAAGATTATTATTGTATATCTTGGGAGGGAGTTGGGTTTGGGTGTCCCACCTTTTTAGATAAGTGAAATTTGTGCTTATCTTGCATGTTTTATTAAGGGAGGCATAAGAGTTGAGGGAGGGATAAGAGTTTATTTTTTGAGGGAGGCATAAGAGTCTTGTTGGTATGTGATTGATTTTCTTGGAGGATTTAAGGTGGGCACTCAAACCCTTTGGGAGGCATAAGTAAATCCCCATGTTTCTTTTCTCTCTCTTGGCTTGAGTATTGAGCCTTTGTGCTTAGGAGACTTATTATTTTGTTGTGAGTTTGGTATTGTGTTGAAAGTTTTTTTAATGGTGATTATAAAATCCATGTAAAAGTTTTCTTGGTTTTCTTACACCACTTATTGCTTCATTTTTAGGGTTCGGGGGCCAATGAGGAAGAAGGATTCTACTTCTCATAAGATTATTGGTTGGATGGAGAGTGTTTCCTACTCCCCTTTTTTTGTGATTGTATTTTCAAGAAAGTGGTGGAGCTTAGGTGATGTGATTGAACTTGTTACATTTGAAGAAGTCAAGGAAATATCCTAATTTTGTAAATATTTTCCATGTTGTCTCCACTTGAACTGGAGGGCTTGTAACTTGCATTTTAAAATTTTCAGCTTCTTATAAATGTTTTGTGAAAGGTTGATTTTTATTAAGCTTTCAAAATGTATGTATATTTAGAAAGTAGGCAAAAGAAATTGCATTTGTTACTATGATAATCCCTTCAACTTGTATACTTTACCAAGAGTGTATTGAAGGAAAAATTGTATTTTAAATGGGTTAGTTCTTGTAAAATGAAATTATCAATTCTTGTATTATTTAGATGAAGTAAGGACCTTGAAATGGTTTTGAAATGAAAATGAAGCTCTCTCAATCTAAGCTTATATTCAACTTAAATATTTTCCTCAAAAGTGTAATATGTCATTTTAAAAGATTTGTGTTCTTGTATGAAAATACACTTGTTTGCTTGACATGGATGTCATTTGCTCTATTGTGAAAGAAAGGAAATAGTTTCTTGTTTTTATTGAAAAATTAAGCATATGGAAAATATGGAAATTATAGTTATATATCATCTTATGTTATAAGAAATAAAATAGATGTTTAGAGTTGTTATAATAAAGAAAAATCTCCTCCTTACAAATTGTATTAAGTTGAATAAGTAAATCTATTAGTCTCTAGTTTTACTCATGGATGAATAGTTAAAAATAAAATTATACTTCTTGTATTGCATCCAAATATACAATGGAAATTCAAGTAATTGTTTAAAATATACCAATAACATTGATATATATATATATATATATATATATATATATATATATATATATATATATATATATATATATAAAATCCTTAATATATGAAAACAAATGAATATAATTAATTCATATGGTTTATAAAATAATAATATATATTAAAAAAAAAAAATAAAAAAGTTATAAGTATTAAACAGTAGTTATGACACCGTTTGAGCATTTTAATAAAAGTATTAGGGGGGGGGAGGCGCAACCCCACTCCCCTAACCCATATACAATATATGGGCTGGGAGTGGGGTCGGCGACCTCCTCTCTCGAACCAATAAACAAATCCACCATATTAAAGAATGTGGCTTGTCTAAAATTCAACTTCAGCTTTTCTATGAACACTATGATTTTTGTTATTATGCGCCGACTTCCTATTAGCATAAATCAATGCTATATATATATATATATATATATATATATATATATATATATATATATATATATATATATATATATATAGTGTGTGTATACACCCAAACTATTTGTGTATATATCACGATTTAAACCAGATCTAAAACTAGGGCAAAAATGTCCATACCCAAATAGGGAAATTGCAAATAAAGTATACAATAGCAAATAATAATATGAAAAAACCCTAGGAGAGGGTTACAAATGATATAAGAAACAAAAAAATTGTATATCCTTCCTTCATCTTGAGCCACCTTCCATGGCCTTCATTCTCCTTTTTCTCCTAAACTTGTAAAATGAAAATGAGAAAATAGGGTAAAGTAAATGAATAAGAGAACTTCATAAGTATGATTAGGGTTATCTTGAATATCTAGGATCCAATGGCTCTAAATGAATTCATATAATGGTTGGGAATCAATCCTACAAATTTTAGGTGAGGATATTTTTGTGGGAATATGTTTTTAAATTAAATGTATGTGTAACTTGTGAATGGGGCCACTAAAGGGGTGTTAGGATGTTAGGATTAAAGTGTGACCTATATTGTTTTAGTTTAGTGACTTTTATAAATGACTTGACACCAAATAATTTACTAATCTAATTTTATAATTGGATAACTAGATAGTTCTTAAATAAGGATTAAAATTAATTTAATTTAATCATTAGGGTTAGGGTAAGTTCGACCTTATCCACAAAATATTAAGTTAATAAATGACATTAGAAATATAATACTAAATTAAATAAATTTTGTAATAGGGGTATCTTAACTAATGGATTATAAGAGTTAATTACTAACAATTGACGGGAACCCTAGGAGGGTATTTAAGCCTGAAATGATTGAACAAAAATAAAAATACATAATTGTTAATTAAAACAAAGGATTTATTAATCGTGAAATAATTAAATCTAGTTGAAGTTTATCCCATTACAACCCATTTAAACAAAAAATATATTTGATAAATTTTCCTAACTAATTATTGGGTTTTATGCTGGAAACATGTGGGCATTACACCCATGTACTAGCAACACAAAGGCTCATTTCATGATTCATTTTCTGAGAGACGAAGTAGGGGTTTGGTGGCGACAGAGAAGCAAAATATATAGGTAGATTTAGAGACTATTACTTTAGAGATCTTTGAGGAGCATTCCAAGAGTCGATACTTGTCTAGATGATTTATTCAATAGACGATTGATGATTTTCATGATGTGTGACAGAATATATGATATTAGTGAGTATGAGAGCTAGCTTTTGGAATTTTTAGTATGTTGAGTACATGTAAAATGAGTAGGTTAGGATTCAAAGGTTCATCGGGGCCTAAATTTGGATTTGGGAATGGCGGTTTGTATTCATTGTCTAGAGACTTTAGTTGAGGTGTAGAGAAGGCCTACATTGCAAGCAAAACAATGAGAATACTCGGCAGAATGAAGATAGAGTGAGGAGACGTATTCAAGTAAATGCGGGATATTCGATCGAGGGAAATAAATTATTCTCCTTGTGGCGGACATGGTTGATCACATTCCTCCTTCAAAACACAAAAGAGACAATAAAAATAGAATTTTCCCTCATTTATACCTTCATAGATATTTGATACTTATTGGGGATGGAGTATGGGGCCTCCTCCAGAGGACCTTACAAGACACATGCAACACCCAAACCTTAGTCGGTTGGAGCTCATCCACAGAGACCATAGAATTCCATGGCATTATCATCAGGAACTACTCCATAGATCACTCAAGCACCAAGGGAAGCTGGTTATTTTTTGAGAGATCCAGATAGTTTTTATGGATGCGATGTAAATGCACATCATTGGAGATAATTTCCACAAAAATATTATAACAAGGGTAAGGAACCTATTTCAGAGCCTACGTATGGTGACATTACACGTAGTCATAGGATTTATGTAGAGGTCAAGAACCACTAGGAAGAGAACCAGGGAGCGATGATAGTGACTTCAGTAGCATTGGTGGTATTTGTACCTCTATCTTGTTTGATTTAGGTTCTTCATATTTCTTTATTTCTCCATCATTAGTAGAGCGATGCAAGCTAGTGGTAGTTAGGCAGGGCCTTAGTTCGAGATGTTTATATGTATGTAAGAGCCAAGATCATAATGGAATCCTTAGTCAATGATTTGTGTATTTGACCTAGGACCCTTATCTACAATCTTAGATCTTTGCATCCTTCCCTTGGTTCTTATGGAGTCATTTTGAGTAGGGATTGGTTATCTGCACACAAAGCTAGAGTTGATTGTTAGAGTAAAGTAATCACTTGTGAAGATGATTTTGGGTTATATTCAGTGATAGTTGGGGTTACGATACCCATATCTATTCACACTAATTCCACTATGTAGCTCAAGCGGTGTACACGACATGGGTGTTAGATATATGCTATTGCAATTAGTGATAGGTGGGAGGATGAATTTAGTGGACCTTCACTTGAAGATCATCATGTTTTGAGGTACTTTCTGATTTTTTTCAAGGCGAGTTACTTGGCTTACCTGCGCCCACATGAGATTGATTTTCATATATATTTCATTCCTAGAGTAGATCCTATGTGACATGTGCCATATAATATGACTACCCCTAAGCTTTGTGACCTCATGTTGCAATTTGGATGGCCTTCTTGAGAAAGGTGTAATACATTTTAGTGTATCCCCTTGGAATGCACCGATGATTTTTGTGAATACAAAGGATTGATCATTATGTTTATTTATTTATTATAGATTCTGAAAATAGTAATGATCAAGAATCATTACCCCCTTCCATGAATCGATGCTTCTTTTGATAAGATGAAATGGGTGATCTGCATTTTCAAGATAGACCTTAAGTGGGTTATCATCATATGATGATTGTGGAGAATGATATTCATAGGAAAACCTTTCATACAAGATATGGCCACTATGAGTTCATAGTTGTGTCATTGGATCTCAGCGAATACCCCTGCAATATTCATGATTTTTATGAATGGGGTATTTTGGAAATGTTTAGATCATTTCGCGCTCATATTTCTTTATGACATATTGATATACTCATGCATGCGGAAGAGCACGAGGAACACCTTCGACAGTTTCTACGATTGTACGTGTGAGCAGAAACTTTATGGTAACATTGAGAAGTGTGTGTTATTTCACTTTGAGGTTCAATATCTAGGCCACATTATTTCTAGGGAAGGTATTACAATCGATCCTTCCAAGATTAGAGCTACCATGGATTAGACAATACCTACTAGTGTGACTAAGGTATGTAGCTTATTGGATTAGTGGGGTATTATATGATATTTGTTCAAGATTTTTCATGTATTGTGCATCCCATCACTTACCTAAAATGGAAAGGGAAGAATTTTATTTGGTTAGAAAAATGTGAGCAGCCCTTCCGACACTGAAGGAATGCCTTACGATAAAACCTATTCCACAAGTTCCAGATCTAAAGAGGGATTTTTTCATATGCACTGAGATGTTTCATTAGCAGGAATTAGAGGTGTGTGTGTGCAAGATGGCCATGTAATATCTTTTGAGTCTTTTAAAATCAAGGATTATGAGCTCAATTATTTGACTCGTGATCTCGAGCTTGCAGCATTATTCATACTTTTATTCGATGGAGGTATTTTTTTATAGATCATTTGAACATATGACACATGCTTAAACATCCCAATCTCACGCCCATCAAGGACGTTGCATGGAGCTTTTATGTTAGTTTGATATGGAGATAAAGCATGTTAAGGGGAAGGAAAATTTTATTTCAATGCTTTGAGTGAACAAAGGCATTTGGCTACGGCCACATTAGTGGATATCATATTTAGGAGAATGATCTTACAAGTATCTTCCACATGACAACTTCTACCTTTCATTTATAGTAGAGTTTGAGTCTCAAAGACCCCTTGAGGGGTAATTTAAGGGATTGACACTCTATCTAGATGGACTTCTCATATATAGAGGTCATAATTATGTATATAGGGATGGATATTTGAGACAGATCATTATTATAAAGGAACATCATGTAGTGCCCACTTCCCTTTGACACCTTTTGATGCTTATGTTGATATTGTCAATTTCATTATAGACATTACTATGTTTTCATTTAGTATGTTATTAGACATTGGATTATGGATTATTACGGATTTTTATTTGATTAAGATACATGATGATCACTAAAGACACCTTATATGAAGATGATGATATATTATTTTACATGGATGTTTTATGGATATTGCTTAGACATGTGATTTTCGATATTATGAATAGATCTAGAAAATGGATATTTAAAGATACTGATATAGTTATGGATTAAAAATACAAATGATGTAGTTTTTACTTCGTTATTGTTTTGATTTATTATATAGTTGATTTAGTGATTCTATTTGTATCATATTGGATGTTGATATGGCCATGAGGCGAAGGAGGTATTTGTATTTTTTAGGTTAAAAATATCAAACAAAACATTGGGGATCGAAGACCAACCAAAATAGAATTCTATGTGAATTCGACAAGGTCAACCATGGCAACTTGGTTTATTGTGTTGTGTGTTGTTTTGTTAGAGATTCCCATGGGGGGGAATCATCTTTATATGCGACCATGGGTTGTGTATTTTTGTTGTATGTATTTTATTTGTAATGTGTTCTCTTATTTTAATTAATTAATTGTGATAGATTAATGTGAGGAGATCATATGTTTAAAATTAAAATAAATTAAATTGGGATATGGAAAGTAATTATTAGAGTTGTTGGATTTTTGTAATTAATTTGTAAGGGATGTGTAAGATGTGTAAGAGCTTGTGTAAGTCAGAGATACTCCACCTCCATGGAAATTCGAATTTTACCTTGGGGCTATTTTTGGAGGCTTGTGGGACAAGTAAAACTTGTCCCATGCCTCTAAATTTATGTTACCAACCATACTTATGGTTGGGGAAGTGATTTTTGACTTTTATAATGCATTTTATCCATCTTGTGCATGCTTTTAATTGCACTTTATTACATTTTAATTAATTGATGTCCCTTGAGGTGTGGGCTATTTTGGAGTGAGTAAGTAACTTGTCATTCTTCACCGACCTCTTTATTAAGCCTTGGAGTTTGGATTTTGTCTTGTGTGTTGATTTGAGAGGATGTGTGATGTGGCATCCTACATGGATCCACATCATCCTCTTCTTTCCCCCTTCTATATATTTCAAACTCTCTTCTTGTTTTGGGGTTGTTGAACCTTTTTGCATTCTTCCTTGGGGGTGCATTTTCTTGTGGGAGCTCTTTCTTTTGAAGAAAGTTTTGGAGACAACTTTGCATACTTGGGAGGTTGCTGTTTTGGGCTGTGTTTGGCATTTGAAGCTTGTTTTTGGAGCTGTGTTATTGTCTTGGAAAGCTTGTTGTTTGGAAGCAAAGTAACCATGGAGAGGTAGGAATTTAACTCTCTTTTATTTCTATTATTTTCTTGTTGTGTTGTGTGGAAAATGCATGCTTTGTTTTATTTGTTTCTTGGTTGGGTAGACTGCCTTAGGGAAGGTGTAGGAGAAGGCTATGGGGAATTCTTGTGGGGGCATAAGGGAATGCCATTGGCATCAGAATTTTGTGGAGAGAGTTTGTACTTGGGATCCACCATGAAAAAGAAATAGCTTGCATTTCTTACTCTATGGGGGCATAAGGAAAATATGTGGGGGCATAAGGAGGGATTTTAAGGGGGCATAAGCAATTGTGTGTGATGAATTAATTGGTGGTCTATATTTGGTGTATGGCCAATTCCCATTTGGGAGGCATAAGTAGCTTCTCCCATAGTCCTTGCTCCTTTGTCTTGCAATATCAAGCCTGATTTTTTCTTTGAAATGTTTCTAAATGTGGTTGTGAACTACTGTTTGTTTTGTGTTGCATTGTGTTTTAAAAAAAAATGTGTATGTGAAAGAATGTTGTGTTGTGGAAGCCAATTGTTGCCATGGTTAAATTGCATCTTTTATTGTATCTTGGTTGGGGCTCGGGGGCCAATGATAAAGGAAGGCTTCTCCTTTCATTGGATGTCTTGGTTGGGTGGAGAGCATTGCCTTTCCCCTATTTTTGTTGTGATCCAGTTAGAAGATGAAGAAAACTAGCGTGTTGTTGTTTTGGAGCAAAAGGATTATACAGTTTGACAGTCCCTTCTTATGAGCAATTTTATTATAATCCTTACCACTTTAAAGTGGATGATTTGTATAATTATTTTGAATAAGAAGTTGCTCGCATTGATGAGGAAAGTTTGAAAGTGAAATGTGAAATGTAAAGAATTATATTCCTTTCTCTGTTTTGAAAAAGGAATGTGAAAAAGTGTTGTATATTTTGTAAACTGTATTTTAAATCAAATGAAAATTTTGTTAATTGCATTTAGGCATTGAATGATGTAAAGATGTTTCTCTTTTTTGAAATTAATAAAGGAATTACAAGTTCATCTCTTATTCACATTGTTGTAATTGAAATGGGAATATAAAATGGTGATTGAATTACTATTGTGAATGGAATCTCTGTTTAATTGCAAAGGAAAGAAAATACACGTGAGAGAATTATATTGCTTGTCTTCATTTGAAATATATCAAATTGAGAAATCCGATTTTTAAGATATCTCATTTGGAAATGATTTGTTAGAAACAACTAAGTGCAATGGACTAGTTTAGAAACCATATACACATTTAAATGATAAAATTGATATACAGACTTAAAAGAGAAAGATCATTGTTATAAACTTTATACCGGCAATTCATTTCAATAAAAAGGAACAGTTCGAACCTGCACACATTAATTAACTTGGAGATGTTAAAATTTATTATGCTGGATCAAAAATAAACCCAAATTGACAAAGAAATCTCAAGAAAACAACTTAACCATTGCTAATTTGAAAACAATCCCTCTAACAGTCATTTTTCTGTCACTTGTTGGAAAAAAATACAATTTTGAATCAATTAAACAAACCAACTTCTCTAAAATACTCTAAACCCTCCCTAGATCAATCCTCCATGTCTATTTGACATGTTGAGTAAAGGAGGAAACTGAATTTAATCAAAATTGAAAGTTGGAAATTACCAAGTTGCAAATTAAAATCCTGCAGATCATTTTTGAAAAATTGACCCTCTAAACTTTATCAAAATATAAATTTTATGTTTTTTGTGTAAAGAGGGCATTGAGAGCTTTCCAAAAGTCCGTTTTGCCCAAAACTGATCTTTCTAGCTCAAGTTATGGCACTTCAAAGTTTTTGTGCCTTGGTGGGAAAATTTGTGAAAATTTTCCCTACAAAGTTCCATGACCCAAAAATTTCCCGTCATTGTGCCCTAGAAAAGTTTTTGGAAAATTTTTTGTTCTGGATTATTTTTCTATTTTCCTCTTGCTGCTTGTAGCCAATCAGAGGGTGCCACATTTCCTATTGGAGCTATAGCGAGGCACGATTTCTTTTCAACCCCTTGACCCTTTGAAAATTTGAAAAAATTTCACTTTAGCCCCATCGGCCCGCACCAATGAGAACGTGCCACGTGGCACCTTGGGGGTGGCAAAGTGGGGAGGGCGGACCCCTTGTCTTTTTAGTTTTTCCCTTTTGGAAATTTTGAAAATTTCCCCGTGGCTCCATTTTTCTACCCCTCCTTGGAATTTTATTATTTTGCTGGCACGCGGACCCACGTATGCCTTTTCCTCTTTCATTCTCCCTTCGGTGAAATTCGGCAATCTTCTCTGCCACTCCGCCAACCCCTCACCCCTTTTCCACTTTGTGCCAGGACTCGACACATGTCCACCAGGGACCCGCGGAGGCATGGAAGAACTTTTGCCTTTGTGCCACATGCGATGGGAAAAATTTCCCAAGCCACCCCATGACCTACCAACCCGTTGAAGGTGCTTTCCCCACCTCTTGACACGTGTCCCCCTAGGGGAAAATTTGACCTAGAAACTCCACCCGCTCATATCTTGAGTTCTGTAAGGAGTTAGGAGGACTTCTTTATATCACCAAAAGGTGAGAAAATTTCCTATCCAATGGGAATGATTTAGGGAAATTTTGGAAGTAGTAAGTATGAGAAAAATACAGTTGAAAGTAAGAGCACTGCTAAAGAGTAGGTATGGGGTAAATTACTCCTGAACCTAACTAAAATATCTAGCCCTAAAATTGGAACCTTGTGATTTTGATATTAGTTAATAAAGGAAACATGTGTTTTGGTAAAATTGTTTTTGTTCGAAACCTACCAATGGCAAGCTGTTGTCTTGTAACTTGGTTTTGGACACTTCTAATAAAAAAATTATTCCTTAATTTTCTAGCTAACCCTAGGTTGTTTCTTGGGTCTCAAGTGGTTGTTTAAATGGGCACTACACATCATGTACACTATTCACCGTATCCGGGGGTGAAGAAGATGCATGCCACTTTGAGGTAGTTGTATAATTAAAGAGGACTTGAGATAGATATAGATCAATTTTTGTCTTGTTGTTCGGAGTTTCGGAGGGTGAAGGCCGAGCATCAACATCTAGTTGGCCTTCTTTACCCATGTGCTATTTCGAGTGGAAATGAGACACCATTTTTGTGGAATTCATAATGGCGCTACCTAGGTCAAGATACCACCACTATGTCATCATGGTCACAATGTATAGATTAAAGAAAGTGGCTCATCTCTCTCTGGTTTAGACCACTTATACACCTATTTTGTGGTACGAGTATACTTGAATGAGATTTTTAGACGCACATGATTCCATGGAATATTTTTTTGTCAATGATTCCTTGAATAACTCTCATTTTAGGACTACCATGCAGCATGCTCTCGGGATGAATATCAATTTTAGTACTGACCTATAAGTTTGAGACAGATGGACAGACTGAATGGTTGAATCAAATTTTATACGATTTTCTTTAGATGTATGTCATGGATCATTAGTTAAGATATGAGGAGTATTTGTAATTTCTCAAGTTTTCTTATAACAAAAAATTTCAAAGTACTATTGGTATGAATTAATTTCAAGATTTATATGACAAAGAGTGCAAGACTCCAATGAGTTGGGATAGGTTTGTGGATTGAGTATATCTTAGGCAATTATTATTAAAGGAAATGGAGTAGCAAGTTGTATAGATTAGACAAAGATTACAAAAGGCTCATGATAAGAAGAAGAATTATGTAAATAAGAGGAGAGTTGACCGTAGTTTTGGGAAGGGCATGAAGGTGTTTCTTCTTGTTAGCCTCATAAGATCCCTATCTGTTAAGTAAAAGGATATATAAGCTAGCTCTTATATTTATGGGCCCCTTTGAGATATTGCGGTGGATCGGTTTCTTAGCCTACCATCTAGTCTTTCCACCCATCTTGTCTCTCATCCACAATATGTTTCATGTTTATGTTCTAAATAGATACATTCCAAATCCTTCTCATGTATTGGATTGGATTGGATTGGATTTCATTACAGGTGTAGGAATAGGGGAAAGTGATGGTGGAGACCATGCACATTTTAGAGCGTAGGACCCTAGGCATTTGAGGCCAATAGATTTATTAGCTATGCATCTAGTGGGATTGATACGATGAGACGAAGCTACTTTGGAGGATTTAACACCTTTGAGAATAGTTCCCACACTTTTTCTATTGAATTCTAGGAAGAATTAGAGTTTAAGATGAGGGGGTGTAGTACCTAAACTCATTTTTACACCCACCAAGAACAAGGAAACCCATGCGAGTTGACCTATCACCCAACGGGGAGCTGGGTGCTCACCGAGGCACGTGTGGGTGCTTGAGTCTCTCTTTTATGTGAGTTGAGTGGGAAAACATCATCTATGATCCAAACTTAAAGGAAGTGAGTGGAAAAGTGACATGCATGCATCATAGATCTTAGAATGGCTTCTAGATTAGTGCAGACATTCTAGATAGAAAAGTACTTATGATTAAGAACTGAATCAAAATAGAAAGGGAAATGTGCAAGGATTCGGAATCATTCCATAAACATACATAACACATAACCATTAAGATATGTAGATGCACCAAAATCATTACTAATCATATTCATATAAACTGTAACCTCATTACATTCATTATAGAGCATCAAAAAGGTAGACCAAAATCATGCATCAAAATGAAAATTTACGAATCCAAGCCCTGGATAAATCCATCTCATATTTTTTTATCTACCCAACCCAAACCAATTTCCTTTGCATCATTTTCGTAGAGATCCGCTCTCTCTTCATCTCTCTCTATATCCATTTTCTTTAGCGGTTGCTTGTATATATAGGCATCTTGAAGTGTCAACTCATCCTTCTATGGCCTCGAGATCCGACGTAGTGTCTAAATGTGGTCCTCCATGGGCGCATGCCCCTCTATGCCCTGAGATCTCACTCCTTATCATGATGGTCTTATAGGAGCTTCCATCACATGGCATATTCCTTTCTAGTCCAACCTATCACGGGATGGCATCTTATCCATTCTGCATGTGCATTTAGGTCACACTTTTCTCGTGTCCCGCCTTAATACGCCAAATACGGCTAAGTATCGAGACCTTGGCCTACATGTGCGCATCACAGGTTTTACTAAGACCCTTCTAGAACCTTACCTTGTGCACCTTCACCTTG
Organism: Taxus wallichiana var. yunnanensis; assembly: GCA_018340775.1. NCBI lineage: Eukaryota > Viridiplantae > Streptophyta > Pinopsida > Cupressales > Taxaceae > Taxus > Taxus wallichiana. Next base: position 163,485,333 of record CM031236.1, read on the forward strand.
AGCACCCACTTCTTAACTTCAGTCTTGTGTGCCCATGCACCTTTTTGGACCTAGTCAATCTTTGGGGGCACAACATCAACCCACACTTTACCTTTTCTCCACCTACGGGAATACTTCTCCAATGAATAAAGAATCAAAATAGACTTACCTTCTTGGGAAAAGAATAAGGGAAAAGAAGAAATAATGGGAAGTGATGGCATTATTGAAACAAGATAAGAAAATATTTTTGCAAGTCGGCCTCTAACTTGTTCCAGAATTGACTTCATTTTGTGCTCTCTTGCAAAGGTTGCTATTGACTAGGGCACTTACCTCCGCAAAGCTTAGTCCATATCCTTGAGCATTCATAGTGTCAACAATTTTTTTCCAACTCCTTGCCCTCATCCTAAAGTGTGTCCATCCTTCTAGTAATCTATGGGTATAGCTCCTTTATCCGGTTCTTCATTGTACTACTTAGGGACTCAATGGCTTCGAATTCTTTTCAACCTTGACAAGGATTATATACGGCTCTTCTCTATTCCATTTGTTCTTTTCTTGGAACTCTTTACACTTTTCTTCATAGTTGGCGACACTGAATACTTTTCACTTTATCTCTGTCTCGCACAATTTTCATATGCAGCCTCAGCGGTATGGGCAACAATATTTACATCAGCAAGGACTTTGTTGTATTCAGCCATGATTTCTACTACCTTTAATTTTCCCTCCTTCTCCGTGCACGCTTTTACTTCTTCCATAGATTCTAAAGCCGGAGGTTTCCTCTCCATGGTGAGGATACGCGTTAAGTCTTCGAGGCACTCAAGGGAAGATCCATACTTTTGTGCCAGTGGTGCTAGGTTTAGATGCTTAAAAACAATCTCATGTGTGATGGATTATACCTTCATATGTACTTCATGCACCCTTTCCTTTTCTTCCCTTAGTTCATGCTTTAGTTGAGAACTAATTAACTCCTCTTGTAAATCCTTGGCCTTATCTTATAGATCTTCCTCCTTCTTTTCTATTTCTACTTTTAGAAATTTTACCTTGTCATTCCATAAAAAGAGCCTAGCTTTAGCCTCAATCGAGACCTTGTTGAGCATGTTGCATAACTTGTCATCGAAAGCTGGTAAGCATTTACCAAGGGTTGTTTCCTTATGACCCAGTCATTTCCATTAGTGCCCCTTGGCTTACCTCAAACTCTAGCTCATTGATGCGGGACTCAATTTCCCAAGAGAGCATCTTCCTTGTCCAAGGGTATGCACCTTATTCATCAAACGACTTCATTGCCAAGATTTGATTTGTTGGGAATTTGCTTTGGAAGCACATGCGCAATACATTGTTGGGATCAACAATGTATCTCATTCCTTTCCTATGGATCTCCATGCGCTTTACCCCTGTGCACATGCCCTTAGAAATAGTTCTTGATAGACTTGGGCCTCCCATACTTCCGTCATCTTTCCCTACGCTTTCTTCCTTATCTTATTTCATGACAATTTCAGCGCTGCACTCCAACTCTTGCTCCACCAAGGCCTTGATGATTTTTGTTGCTTCTCTTTCTGCCACCTCATTTATTTTCTCCTTCGTGAGGCTTGGAGTTCTCTGATCCTGCATGCCAACCTCTTCACTTCTTCCCATGTTTTGGGTGCCTTCCTCCTCCTGTCTACCCTTGCACCGCATAAAAAGGAACTCGTTGTCTTCTTCTTCACCCTCTTCTTTTGAATCGCGCATGTTGAAAAAAGTGGTTCTGGCTCTGGACTTCAGGTTCATCTTCTTCATCATCATCCCTCTCACCCATGTATTTCTCCAAGCTCTCTATGTCTTCCGAATCAGCCTCCTCCATCACCTTCTGTTTCTTCCTAACTGGGGATTCTAGTATAGGAGATTCTTCTTTCTCTTGTTCCTCCTCCAGTGATTTCTCCTCTACGATAAGATTTCCTTGTTTTGGCACCTCCTCTCTGACTGGTGACCTCTTCCTGCGCATGTAAGTACTTGTTCTAGTGCTTGTTCCTAGGGCACCTATTTCTGTGTAACTTGGGCACTTGGTGCCTTTTTCTACATTTATTTTTCCTTGTTTGGGTGTGGGCTTCTTCCTACATGTTGGGTCCTCAGGTATAGATACTTCACTTTCAAGATAAATTCCCTTCTCAAACTTGGGCCTTATGCAAAGGTATAATCGCATTGCGGACCTCCCCGTAATGGGAAGAGTCGGGATTTCACCATTTGGACTTAGTTTGACACATACTTTTCCATGTACTTGCGCTTTTGGGGTAGACAAAGTCTGCGTGCATTTCCTGTGGTCCCGATCCACCTCACTAAGGTCAAACTTTAAATATTTGGACTACTTGAATCTGTTAACTCCACGGAAGTATTGGGATGTGAAGGAGAACGGGAGCTTGCACCATGGGCTCATGGTTTCATTAGTCAAATTGAACCTACCAATATAAAAGTGTTGGTATACATCAAAATCAGCTTCTCCTACTATAAGCACTTGTAATTATTCCGGTATTCTCTATTTTGCCCCAAACACATTCCTTAAATGTGTATACCTATTTTCAAGATGCACCTTGTAAATGGGCATCATGCTATCACAAGTGTATTTCTCAAATATTGTTGCGGTGAGGGGTCTTCCTTTGGGTACTCGCAAATGAACTTGTTTGCTACATCTTGTACTTCGATCTCTAAGAACAAAATGATTAAAAGGACATCACCAAAGAGAATCTTGTCTCCTTCTCATACGTTGGTGATGATTTCATCTACAATGTATGTGGAAAGATTGTAGATATTGCTCTTTGATATTATTCTACAAACATTCAACAAGAACTTCTTTACCTATGTCCATCTTTCTTGCACGTTGCTTTTTGTTATCGGTGTGCAACCATTCTCATCACTGGGTCTTAGATATCCGCAATATCAAAGTACCTTGACCCCTTCTTATACGCATATGTGGTGATTGTTTCCTTAATTGCTTCCTTGTCACACATTTTTCCTCTAAGATTTCTCCCTCACGATAAGGCTGTGAATCTTGAAATTAGTTGAGGGTTATGCACATATTGCGCCCGTGAAGTGAAAGTAGTCTTCATGTACACTCGATATTAGCCATTGATGATAGAGGCACTCGTATTTCTGAAGTAGGGAAACATATAGAGTTGTAATAATCCCACCGTCTCTAACTTCACCTTCACTTTGTCACTATAAACCTGGTAACCCCTCATGTGTTCTGGTTAGTCGGGCACACTAACTCTAGCAAAAAAAAATTTTAATCAATTTGTGTGATGATTGTAGTCACTTACTGTCATTTTTCTTAAGTGGGATTCCCATTCCATCCTGAGAAAAACCCCATCTGGGTATTGCATTTATATATACCATTCCTTGTTGGTACTTGCGGTAATCTCTTGATTTTTTCCCTTGCCCTTGCCCTTCTTAATCATTCATCGCTAGTTTCTTAGGTGCCATTACCTGGGTTATCACTTCAACTTCTCTTCCTAGCTCTTCTCTTCTATAATTTCCAAGTTCAAATGTCAAACTTGTGAAGAAAATCCTTTCCAACCCGTTCCCTAACTTCCAAACCCTAACTGGAATATCCCTTTCATAAGACAATGCTTCTCCACAACCTTCTCTATGCCTATGAACTACTTCCCTTCTTGTTTGCATATCCAAACTAGTCACTCACAATTTAAATATTTCCAATTTTTCTTCACATGGATCAACTCTTGAAACCCTAGTTTGCAAAATCTCTTCCTTCTCATATTCACAAAGTAAAATGATGAAGTGTCCAACCTTCTATTTATAGTTTTTCCTACTTTGTAACATTAAATGCTACCTTACCTTCCATCGTACTTCTATACTTAATAAAGATTTTTGAAAAAGACCCAACTTTAGCACTTTCACTCATTACCCTATTCGTGTGGACAATTCCCCAACCTTCTAGCATCCAACTAATCCTTCTTGACAAGAGACTCTTACGTACGCATAACCAAAGACCGAAGGCACTTCTTCTGTCATGATTTTTTCTCTTGCCTACATCGTGTTGTGTTTGTGCTTCTTCCTCTCTTGTACATGGATCCACAATGTAGCCTTACCCACCACCAACCATCCTTTTTCACCTTGCCTTGCATGCACTTCCTTCACAGGCCATTCAATCTGGGCTTTGACGCAGTACTTCCTAGTGCTTAACACTTTGAATTTTCTTCCACCTTACTCTACCCCACACTAAAATGATGCACGGTCCATTGTGCATTCACAACCTTCAAAAAGTAACAAGGTTACTGGCACCCGAGGCGCAAAATAAAACAACAATGAGAAATGGAAACACAAGAAAAGGAACATGCAATAAAGCAAATCGTGAACTATTTGGCAATGTTGCCTTATTATAAACACCAAGAAGAATTATTTATAGTAGGGCTTTAGCCTACTCCCATTGAAGTGTCCTAGCAATCTCATCCCATCCAGCGCTTGCAACTAGAATGCACCTGAATCAAGGATGTATGAGATGATGCACGGTCCCAACCAATGGACTTTTAACTTCCCAGGATGGAAAACAAACTTTGAATCATATAGCAAGACCATCTTCCCAACCTCAAACTTCTTGTTTTTAATGTGACGATCATGTCATGCCTTTTGTTTTGATTTTTCAGTCATCTAGCTCCACCTGGTGAGTGATTATCTTTCATCCAATTACATTAAATTTTCAATTCTTTCTTCCAACACTTGTTCATCATCTAATCCTCCTGCGTGCACTATATCTAGAGAGGGTAACACGAATTCAACTACTAGGATAGCCTTTGTGCCAAACACCAATTGAAATGGTGTGGCCTTATTGTGCCTCTTGTAAGTTGTCCTAAATTCCCAAAGAATGGAAAATACTTTGTCATCCCAATCCTATCTACCAACATCACAGATCTTAGTCAACGTGTGACTAAGTATTTTGTTAAACTCTGCGGTAGTTCCATTTGTTTGATGGTGATAGGGAGTAGTTTTGTGATGGGTCACCATGAATTCTGATAGCAGAATACTAACCATTTCATTGAGGAAGTGTGTACCTCTATCACTTATCAAACTCAATGGGCATCCATATATGCTGATTATGTTTTCCCATAAAAATCTAGTAGCGGTAGTCACTGTATAATCCTTTGTAGGTGCTGCCTCTTCCCACCTTGTCAAATAATCAGTGTAAGTGAGGATATACCGTGAAACAGTCCTTCACGCCACTGATGAGATTGATTAGACAAATTTGATAGCCCACTTCTCAAATGGTTTCGCGTTGGCTATTGGTCGTAAGGGCATTTCATCCCTTTTTCTAGGTTTGCCAAGGTGTTGGAAATGGTCACAGGCCTTGCAAAAATCAATGCAATCTTGATAAATGGTCTACCACCAAAGCCCCGTGAGTAGAACCTTTTGCATGGTTGCATTTCTCGTATAGTGTCCTCTGTAATCTCACCATCCATCTCTTCCATAATTTCAATGCATTCATGTTCTAGTATGCATCGGCGCAGAACCTTATCACGACCCATTTTTATGAGATCTCCACTAATTAGCATGTAGGGTGTGGTGCATATGGCTAACTTCTTCTTGTCCAAGGCCTTCATTCGATGGTGTCACACCCATTTTGATAAATATTGAAATATATTCTAATTACGAGGGCGTGCGACGTAGCCTAAATAGTTGTGAATCTAAAATGGTATGTTTAATGCTTTACGCATCCTCCCCTAATTCAATCCTAGATAAATGATCAGGTCCAGAATTACTTTTTCCTTGTTTGACAACCACTATGAACTCAAATTCTTGGAACAATAGTACCCACCGACATATGCGCCCTTATAGAACGATCTTGTTCACCAATTATTTCAATACCATATGGTCAATGTAAATTATAAAGGGGTTTCAACAAATATTGTTTGAATTTATGAAGTGCATAGATCATTGATAATGCCTCACTCTCAGTTGTAGTATAATTCTACTCCACTTTGGTGTTAACTTCCCGCTCGCAAAGCAAAAAGGATGATCAATAATCCCTTCACTATGTTTTGTAAGTCGCTCCAATGGCGGTTTCTTAAGCATCCACATGAACATGGAAGGGCTTATCCCAAGAAGGGAATCATAGTATGGGCGGGGTGACAATCCTATCCCTCGAGTGTTGAATTCCTTCGCTTTGCCTCTACCCAATGAAAGGAAATTTTATGTCTAAGCAACTCTTCTAAGGGTGTGGCAATCGTAGCATATCCCTTGATGAACTTCCTATAGTATGATGTATGCGAGAAATCCACACACTACGCTTTGACTAGTAGGTTCCCTGAATCCCACAATTACTACAACTTTTGTGGAATCTACTAGCAGACCCTCCTTACATATGATGTGTCCTAATAATGTTCCAAATGGAGTAGCAAAGACACATTTCTTAATGTTGAGGGATATCCTCAAGTGCCAACACCTTTAAAACATCATCCTTAAATTGTCACAATGGTCCTTTACTAACCCATATACTATCCAATCATCCAAGTAGACTTGAATAAATTTATGGACAAAGTCATGGAAAGCTTTCACCACAATTCTTGAGAACACAACAGGTGCATTCTTCAACCCAAAATTCATGACTGTATAGGCAAAAATTCCCCACATAATGGAAAAATTTATCTTCCCCTGGTCCACCTTTGCAATTCTTACTGGTGATAGTGAGAATCCATCTCGTGAAAGAGTAGACCTCACGTCCCGCCACTCCTTCTAAGATCTCTTGATAAATGGGGTTAGGAAAGGATCAATGATACATGTTGTATTCAGTCCCTATAATCAACACAAATCCTTATCCTTCCGTCCTTCTTGATACTAATCACCATTAGACTTATCCATTTCAACTCTTCAACAACTTCAACGATGGTCGACACTATCATCTTATCTATTTCTTCTTTGACCCTCATGCACAAGTTAGGATTCATCCAGTATGGTCTTTTCCTGACTAGGCACGCACCTTCCTTCAGCTTTATCCTCATTTCCCCTAAGGAATGGTGAACACCTTTAAGCTCATGATACCCGCGTGGGAATAAATCCTCAAACTCACGTAAAAGATCAATGATCTTAGAGACTTATTTCTCTGACCAATAGTCTCCAATGATTGCCTCTTTAGGCTCTTCTTCTGAGCCAATGTTAACCTTATTTGTCTTTAAAGGTTCATGATAGGCACATTCCCATTCATCAGCACTATCTATGACTTTGCATGTCCCTACAGAGTGGTTAACATCCAAGTTCTTTGCTTTTTCTCCATCAATAACATACACCATTTTCCCCTTTTCTTTCTCTATACACACGTGCTCAAACTATATCTCTTCTATTTCTTCCTCCTCAAAGTGCACTTATAGGCAGGTTCTCCTAGAAACTCTTGTATTCTATCTTCCGCCATAGCACTATCCCCTGTTGTAACATTTTTGACAACCTGCAACACCTTATGTACTGATGGCTCTATACTCTGGTACTGAAATGTTTGAATGAGGTCAGCCACTAATTCTTACTAATTACCAGTTTGGCGATGCATCTCTGAGTGGATATACCACGCATGTGCATAACCATGCAAGGTGTAGCACAACTTGTGAACCCATAATGAAGGTGGTAATTCTTCTACGTTTCCCATCCAGGCTGTCTCACATGCTTGGATATGGAAGGAAGCGGTCTCTTTACCATGGTAGACTTTTATAGTCATGGGCATGTCTCTCCTCCAAAACCTTATAGAGAAGGAAATTCTCACCTCATGCCATTCCAATAGATTATCCTGATGCATTCCCACTAGCAAGTAGTAGTTACGAGTAGGACGTAAGTTAGCATCCCTCTTCATTCATTCTCCTTCTTCCACCGAGCTTCCATCTCATACAAAAATACCTCAGGGAAGGATCTTCCTAAGTACTTAGGTAGCTCCTTCCCACTAGCCACCTTTGGAATGTACATGCCTTTTTCACCTTTATTACCGATCCACTCAAATTTCATGTGATTATCTCATAGGTCCGATTCACCCAATTATCTCATGTTATACTTGGTGGTATCACTTAGGCACCGAGAATCCTCAAGTGGATAACTCCCCTTATGGGATTAATTATCTCGGATCCCTATTTGAGTGCACATATATTCTATCCAGGAGCTCTTCTCCAAAATTTTCAGTATAGGGTGTTGATTTTCCATTAGCCGAGGGTATGATGACTCGTTCCTCCTCATTCTCAAAGCTTATGTATCCCTTGTTAAACCAAAGATCTGCATTGTTCTTATAACACCATGGGCACCCAAGTAATGTTGGGAAATTTTCTTCCTCTAGCGAGTGCCAAGACATCGAAGTCTCCAAGTAAACTTAGCCCCCGAATGGTAATAGCTACATCCTTTAAGACACCGATGGGAATTACCTTCCTTTTGTTTTCCATATACACCAAACTTGAAGATGACTGTAATGCAAGTCTTCCCATTTGATGACATGCATCCAAGGTGAGATCATTGACCTTCATACCTATGTCAATAAGGATATTACTAATGAGCCATCCATCCATGACCGCATTTAACATGATCTCCCTATCCTAGTCAAGGTTGTGAGGGGGATGGTTTTCATGAAAGGTATGCCTCTCACACTCTTATCCGACATGTAGTACCTTCTCTCTCAACCATGCTCCTAGTAAGGGAATAATATTCTCTTGCCTTAGCATTTTACATACTTCCATGACCTCATCCAGGTCATGTATTAGCACCTCGACCTTCCTTCTTTGCTCCTCCCTCCTAGACTGCTCCTTTAGACACCTGGATTTCTCCTTGTAAACTCCAAATAACATCCACAATTTCTTGATATACCTCCTTCGATGCACAGTGGTCCAGGTAATTCCCATGTACAACTTCATCCCTTGAAACTAGGTTCTTCTCTGTGTCATTTCCTTTGCGCTCATGGCCTCTACTCTTGTTATTACAATAACAAGTTCCAAACCTGCATCACGTGTCACCCGTGGCATCTATTATGTGTAAGAATTATTAATGCTTACCATTATAGTGCCCTTGTCTTTCTGGTGCTGCTGATTCATATGCTCAAACAACTCAGGGAACTCCTCATACTTGTGCTTCTTCCTGCACCATGAACACTGCAACAAATTTGGGCACTCTCACTTGTAGTGGTCCGTAGACCCATAGTTAAAATAGGTTCCACATGGGAACTAACTTATTCTTCCTCTGCAGTTACCACAACCATGGAATCCTCCATGAAATCCCCTTCCGCACGTGCCTCCATCTATGCGCTCCTCATAACGGTGATCCTCACCCTTATAACTACTAGCAATGCTAGTCTGGTGCACACCGTGATCAATGGCATCATGGATCTGGTCAATAAGCCTACAATCCTTAGTATCATGGGTTGTAGAGGTGTAAATTTTATAGTAGCAAGATACATTCTTCCAAATTATGTGTTGTAACATGGGACATCTACTCGCATCAAGGTCCCCATGAAAAATATCACACTCTATTACTATAGTGCATATTATCTTCCGAGGGAAAATATTTGTGGCATGCCCTTTTACTTCACAATCTATACACCACATTCCACTACGAGTCTCATGAGTTGTGTTCGCAAACAAATTTTCCAACTACTTAGCCATAGCAGTAATTTGAGCTTTTAGGAGCAGGCTAAAGTGTCAACACGACCAACACTTCAAAGTGCGTAGGGTAACTTCTAATCCCTCGCATGGGTCTATGAAAGTTTTATGAGATATAACTCTTATAAATAGAGTTTTCAACCCTCCAACAAGCCATTGAGCATGTTGTGAAGGGTTAATGTCATATGACAATTTTGACAAGAAAGTCTTCAATGCACATTATACTCCTGCACACTCTCTGCCATTCCCTACTAAATCTCCTTAAGGGTGATAATGATCTTTTGCTCAAACTCAGGGATATTGAACTCTGTTAGGAAGGCACTTTTCAATGCAGTGTAATCTACCACCATCTGATGTGGTTCATACTTCCTATACCAGCTATGCATGCTCCCTTGCAATGTTATTGCAAACTGACTGGCCTTCTTCTCTGGGCTTATGATCCCCTTCATGGTCCATGGCAATTCACACTTATGAACATGGTCTGCAACATCTTCAATACCCCTGTAATCTAGAAAATTTAAAGACATCTCAAAGAAAACTTGAGGAGGTGGCTGAGGCCCCTTTCCTCCTGGCCTAGACCCTTGGTTTCCTTTGGTGTTTCCTCCTCCACCGGATCCACTACATCCACTAGGTCTTGTGCCTCTGGATCCACCAGTTCCACCTCTAGATCCTCTTTCCACTAGTAATGGGCATGAATTAGTCCAGCAAAGGGTCTCTAGTGTCCCACTAAACTACATACTAACCATCTCCGAGATTGTACCACCGCTGCAGAGATGTGTCTCGCACCACACCCCGATGTGTTACCCATGCCTTGTGTACTTGCTCCTTGTCTAAAAATTCCTACAAATACTTTGGAATAGTTTACACATCCATAGAAGTAGGAAATGAAAATTATATCTCCGGGCGTAGATCTATCACTTTGACCATTACCAATGGGTCAATGATACTCCTCTCTTGATCTAGAAAACCAAGCACCGGTGGTCTTATCAGTAGGTGGGTTTAGATGTGTGCCAACAACTCTTCTCTCTCGTGCGATGAAATCTCATCGGAAGATGAATGGGTCTCTCTTACACACTTTCCAAGATGGGGTAGCACAAACTACTTAGGTTCCACGTCCTCTGCGTGAACCTTAAATCCTTCCCACAACGTATGCCTCCATACATCCATCACACTTGAAATATTATGTTATCTAGAAATCTCCCTTTCACGTGCTTCACTATACTTGAGCCATCTCTCCTCCCTTTCTTTCTCCATCGGAATTTATGTCATCTTCATCCACTCTAGCTTCCTCACCCAACACTCAGAATGGTTTATCCGGCCATCAGAGATGCCTCTAAACTCAAGGTAACAATCAAGATATTAATTTCTAGAGAGATAACACGTAGAAGCGATCCTCCTGGGCTCCCACGAAACTCAAAATCAGCTACTTGCGGACAAGAATGTGTAGAAATAGTATACTATAGAGTGTAGCTAGCCAACACACCTTTCCACCAATGATCCACAACACAAGTCCATATCAGATCCGTATCTTACTGACCTCTTGTATTCTTCTTAGGTCCACATGTGTGATCTACAATACTAGTTTTATCTGGACACATAGGCCGAGAGCCATTCATACAGCTCTATTAGCAAGAAATAGAAAACATTTCATATAAACCATGGTAGAGGTTCTCTTCTCCCATCTACATGCATCAAAATCAAGTCCAGTGTTGAATCTCCGAGAAAATTCTTCCTCCGTGCTCTTGAACCATGATTTAACATTTTTCAAATTTAAACACTCTATCATCACTCATTACCCGAGATCATGATGTATGCCATTTCCCATTAAAATTTTAAAAAGATATCATGGCAATGGAGCCAAGATGTAGTCATTATTAAACCCACCAAGAACAAGGGAAACCCATGCGCATCGTCCTATCACCCGGCGGGCACTAGGTGCTCACCCGAGGCACACGTGGGTGCCGATTCTCTCTTTCATGTGGGTTGAGAAGAAAAAAATAATCTATGATCCAAAATTAAATGAAGTGAGTGGAAAAAAAGACATGCAAGCATCATAGAGCTGAGAACAACTTCTAGATCAGTGCAGAAATTCCAGACAGAAAAGTACTTAACAAATTAAGAACTGAATCAAAATAGAAAGTGAAATGTGCAAGGATTCAAACTCATTCCATAAACATGCATAACACATAACCATGAAGATATGTAAATGCACCAGAATCATTATTGATCATATTCATATAAATTGGTAACCTCATTACATTCATTAGATTCATTACAGAGCATCGCAGAAAGGAAGACCGAAATCATGCATCATAACTGGATTCCTATCCTTTAACTCTCAAAATGAAAATTTAAGCATCCAAGACCTTGATACATCCATATCCTATGTTTTATCTACCCAACCCAAATAGATTTCCTTTGTAGTATTTCTATAGAGCTCCGCTCTCTCGTCATCTCTCTTTGTATCCCTTTTCTTCTTTGGCCGCTTGTATATATAGGCATCCCGAAGTGCCAACTCATCCTTTTACGGCTTCAGATCTGGTGCCAAGTGTCTAAATGTGGTTCTCCATGGGAGCATGCCCCTCCAGGCCTATGCTCTCCACTCTTTATCATGATTGTCTTCTAGGAGCTTCCATCGCATGACATATTCCTTCCTAGGCCAACTTGTCACCGGGATGGCATCTTATCAACTTTACATGCATAGTCGATCACACTTTTCTCTTGTCTACCCGATACACTAAATATGGCTAATTCCTATGGGTGCGCATCATGGATTCCACTAAGATCCTCCTAGAACCTTGTCTTACGCGCCTTCTCCTTGTGTGCCCATTTATTAACTTCAGTCTTTTGCGCCCATGTGCCTTTTTGGATTTAGTCAATATTTTAGGGGCCCAACAAAGTGCCCACTCATCTTTGACATTTATCTTGCTATGATTTTTTCTTACGTTGGATTAGAGGCATAGTATTTGTTATCATATTTGATCAGTAGACATTGATAAATGGACATTATTATATTTGATTAGTATTTTGATAAACATTATATCTTTTGATTTCAGACATGTGGTGACTCTAATTTGAATTATATATATGGATTGATATTTCAGTTTTCGTGATGATCTAGAGTTACTAACTTCTATATTTTTGACATATTAGATTTTGATACATAGATTTTGTTAGACGATCTAACTAGTCTTTTGATCTCATTGTTGTCGATGAAATGAAAGAATTGAAATATCTTGAAATTGTAAACAATTGGTGAAATTACTTGATTTTAGTGATGATTTAGTTGTGTTAATTGATGATGTGAATTGATATGTATATGTTCATTTTATTGTTTTGATGTCATTGATATGGCCAACGAGGCTAGAGAGGTATTGCTTTGATTTTGCAGGAAATTGTAACATAACAAACAAAAGGGGATAGGAGACTAACAATGAAATAATATTTGGTATTGGATACAAGTCACCTTATAAACTTGTGTTTTGTATGTTATTTTGTTGTTCATATATTTTGGGAAGACCCATTGGATTTTGGCATCAAGTGTGACCTTGGGTAGATGTGTTTCTTCCTTTATCATTTTAATTATTTTGATTCTATGATTTATTATCGTAGTGTGTTCTTCTTTATTATTGTTATTTAATGTGCTCTATTTAAGTTGATTAACCTTGTTACTTAAAGTAATTTGAGATGTGACGAAGGGGTATTTAATTTTGGAAGATGTTCCTTGATTTTACTATGGAGTTGAAAAGGAGTTTATAAGTTTTAGTGTCGAGTACTCAAACTTACATGTCAAACTTTGATTTTGGCTTAAAATTTATTTTTGGAGGATTATGGGACAAGTTAAGCTTGTCCCCACCTCTTACATTCACCCACCAACTATACCTATGGGGTAAGGGGTAAAAATTAGGCCCCATTACATGATTTAGAAACTAAAAAATGTTAAATTATTGCACCTTCTTACATGAGCTTTTAATTTTGTCATTTGGAGTATGGATAATGGTTTGTGTGTGGAAGGAGAAATTTTATTTTTTTCACCCACAAATTTATGAGCTTTGGGTTTATTGTTTGACCATGTGATGTGGAGTTGAGTAGAAGTGATGTGGCATCCTACATGGAACCACCTCACCCTCCTCTTCCCTTTTTCTATTTATACAAGTTTATTTGATCGTTTTGGGGTAACATGATTAATTTTTCACTCTTGCATTTTTGGAGGAGATTTCTTTGGGAGTTCTTGTTGAAGCATGGGATATTTTTTGTGCTTTTGTTTGGACTTGGAAAATCTTAAATATTTTTCTTGTCATTTGGATATTTCTTATAATGACAAGGTAGGGACTTCACCCATGCATTTTTTTGTGCAAATGGTTGTAAATGAATGAATGTTGTGTATTTTTGTTTTGGGGATAGAATGGCCTTAAGGTTGTGTAGGAGAAAGAAAATGGGGATTTATTGAGGGATGGAAAAGAGTTTAAGTTATCTTTTTGGAGGGATTTTGGGATGGGTGTCCCACCTTGTGATGATAACAAATATTTCTTATTAATCTTGATATATTTATTGAGGAAGGGATAAGAGTAGAGGAATACATAAGAGAAATTTAGGGAGGGATAAGAGCTTTGTTATGGTCGTGTTAATGAAGTTTTGGAGGCTTTTAAGGTGGACACCTAAACCCATTGGGAGGTTTAAGTGATTCCCCATCTTTCTTTCTCTCCTTGACTTTGATTGTAAGCCTTTGTGCTTCGTAAAATTGTATGTTTTTGTCATTTTTGTATTTTGCTTATGTGTGGAAATTTTGGCGTGAACGTTTATTGTGGAAGCCTTGTATAAGTTGCCATGGTTTCCTAATATCTCTTATGTCATAATTTTTTGGGCTCGAGGGCCAATGAGGAGGATTTATTCTCCTTCTCAATGGATTATAGGTTGGGTGGATCGCATTTCCTACTCCTGTTTTCTTGTTATTGTGCTTGAAGTTGAATATTGGAGGAGTTATGCTATGTTGGAGTCAAAAGGATCAACTTTCTAATGCTGTTCCAGTGTTGAAAAAGTGCAAGTTGTAATCTTGTAAATTATTCCTTAAAATTGTTGGAAAGAAAATATTTTGTATTATAAGAAAATGGACTATGCTCATTGAGAAAAAAAGAAAATGTATTTTAGCCTTGTTGAAATTGGTATCATTGGAAAAGGAGGAGTTTCTTGTAAACTTTGTGATTAATTTATGTATTGGAAGTGATTCAAGAAAGAACTTTTGAAAGTTGTAATTTATTGAAAATGTATTTGTTTCAAATCTGGAAATAAAATAATAGTTTCTTGTGCTTTCCTTTGGTGAAATGGTTGTGTTTGTATTGGATGAATTTATGAAATTTTTTTCTTTATTTTTTTCTTTTTTGAAATGGATATCATTCTTGTTGTGAAAAGAAAATAAACACATTCTCATTTTTATAGTAAGAGTTAGTATATTGAAAATTTGGAAATATATTGGCATGGAACTACCCTTGTATGCAAAATATGAAGATGTTGAAATGCAATATGTTTAAACTAAAGTAGGAAACAATGAACCTTACTTCAATGTAATTGGGATGGTGTATACATTTGATTGATTATCTTGAAGTTAGTTTAAAATGAATAAATGACATCAACCTATCAACTATTGATTGTAGGCACCATAATTAAATTTAATATTACCATAGAAACAAACCAGGTAGAAAATATGTTGGAAAATACATGAAAATGAGGTTCTATTTTTGGGAAATATAACTGCCACCCTATGAGGAGCGGTGGTTTTAGAACTGCAACCCTTGGTAGGGAGGTTGCTATAGAAATTCCACCTTAGATAAGGTGGTGGTTACAGGACCATTGGCCTGTTCAAGGTGGCAGTTTAATCACTTTTAATGGAAAAATAAAATTTATGATTGTGCAAAATCTAGGAGGAATTCAATTAAAATTAGAGCTTTAAAACTATAAAATGGAACTATCAACAATTTTTAAAGGAACCAAATTATTGGTTTTAGCATTTAAATCCATTTATGTGCACCCAAATGTGTATAATCTCATAGATATAATGAAATTTGGTTTTTCCCAAATAATAAACTCAAAGAATGTAAATAACCAAATAGAAAAACTAGATTCATGGTGGAATCTCTAAAATAAAAATAGGAACCTTACAAAGTAGAAAACCCATGAAGAAACTAAACTAGATAAAGAATTGAGTAGAGGAAGTATCCCCCCATTAGAAAACTAGATCCCAAGAAATTTCTCCATAGTTCACTTCTTACTTCCATATTTTCCAGTCCTCCAACCTACAACTTAAAATGGAACAAATGAATGGGTTAGGGTAAAAGAAGGAACAGAAGACCCCATAAGGATGTTTAGGGATCATTTGAAAATACCTAAATTTAAGAATGTACATCCATTTCATGTAAGGGTTGAGGATCAACCCTACACTTTGAAGTTGTTGCACTTTATGGGGTTGGGTAAATTTTAACTAAGGTATGGGTAACTAATGATTGGGGCCACTTATCTTGGCTAGGGTAAGTTGAGAATTTATCCTTAAGTTATTAAGCAAATAAGTGGCATTGGACTATTAATGATAAACTAAATAATTTAGAAAGGGGTAACTTAGCTAATGAATAATAATGGTTAATTAAGTGGAATTTAAAATGTTTAGTTAGATAACCTCATGAGGGGCATTATTGTTAATTGTTGTGAGAAGTAAGAATTAAACTAACTTAGGAAATATTGACCCAGTTGATATTTTAAATAAGGTGAATTAATGGAAACCCTAGAAAGGATTTATCTTGAAGTGGCCTTAGTGTAAATTAATAATGTTAATTATTAATTTAATATTTGACAACTTTTCAAATGTGAGAAATTTATTAAACAAGAGTTAATTAAACCTAGTTGATAGTATCTTGTTGTAAACCTTTTAAGAAAAAAAGACTATCCCCTACTTTTCTTAATTAATTATTGAGTTTATCATTGGGTTTTGTGCATCAAAAATTTGGGTGTTACACTTGGTATTAGAGCCGTGGGTTCAATGCTTGGACCCTTGGGCACACATAAAAACACAAACAATAATTAGCACAACTCTAACTTAGAACACATGACATTGTGGATAATTGAAAACCTAGAAAACCTAGAAAACTGAAATGAACCTAGATGATGATGAACTAACTCTCCCATTGGTCTATATAGGAGGAGAAGACTAGATGATGAGTTCTTTCACATCAAATTAGATCTACGACCCCAAGATAAGGCATTTTTGTTATACGCCACATATTTTTCAAACCTTGCAAGAGGTTAATACAACAATGTAAGGTGGAATAATAGGGGTCGAACTAGCTCTGTATGATAGGAGCCATCACATGAGCCTGAGCACCCTCCACTCCACAATGAGTAGCATAGAATAGATAAATCCCATGCGAGAATGAGCGAGACCGATTCTCCACCGAGAGTTTGTGGAGATAGGGATGAGGGACATAGAGAGAGATCTAGGAGCCCTAGACAGAGAGATGGTGGTGGTGAGAGACATAAAGGAAGGTAGTCGAAGTAGTAGATCATATCAAAGAGATTATGAAGCTTCATCCATCTCATTTTTGTGGAGAAATAGGTATATTTTAGGTTGAGACTTGGTTAGTTAGCTTGAGCGAATGCTTCCAATTATGCCCATGTACTAGCAACATGAAGGATCATGTTGTGATTCATCTTCTGATAGATGGAGCAGAGGTTTGGTGATGAACTAAGGAGAAGAAGCTCCACATATATTTTTATATTGTTACTTGGGAGCTCTTTGCGGAGTGATTCAGGAGTCGATTGTTGTCTAAATGATTTATTCGTGTAAAGGATTTATGATTTTCATTACCTAAAATAAGCATCTATTGTAGTAGTGAGTATGAGAGCCATTTTTGGAATTTCTTTAGTATGTTTAGTACATGCGGGATAAGCATATCGGGATGAGCGGGTTCATTAGGGGCCTAAATTTAGATTTGGGGAGGGGCAATGCATATGCATTGTCCACTGTAGAGAGTTTAGTTGAGGTCGTAGAAAAGGCTTACATTGTAGAGGAAAATCGGGGAAGACTCGAGTAGGATAGAGATAGAGTGAAGAGCCATATTTATCATATGCATGATATTTAATGGATGGGGATAGCTGCTCCTCAAGGTGGACATGGCTCAACACATTTTCCTGCAGACCACCACATTAGCAAAGTAATAGACTCATCCATCGTTTAGACCTCCACAAAGATTTGATACTCGAGGGAAATGAGTATGGAGCCTCCTCCTAGAATACCCGCTAGGACACATGTCATACCCATAACTCGCCAACATGAGGTCATCCACAATGACCATAGCAGCTCAGTGGCACGATCATTAGGATCTACTCCACAAACCACTAGAGCACCGGGGAAGCCGAATCCTTTTGGAGATAGTCGGTAGTTGTTATGGATGTGGTGTACATGGAAATCATTGGAGAGAGTGTCCATAGAACCCTAATAATAGGGGTTAGGGACCTATTTCAGAGGATATGATTGCGATATCAGACCGATGTGCTAGAATTAATAGGAACTTGACCAGGTCATAACTTGAGCTTTGGGTGTCTGTTTGAGTATTTTTTTTATTTAAAACCTCATGTTTCGATGAGATGAATGAAATGGAAATCTTCCCTACTAGTTGGGGCAAGTTTCGGCACAGTTTTTGGGCCCTAAATCCTCCATCTGGAGGCTAAAAATTAGGATTTAAGTTGTAGTTTATTTTTTTCCTATTTTTTGGCATTAGTTAATTTTAGTCTATTAGTTGAATTATGAGTTAGAAAGTTAGAAATTCCTCTAATTTAGGAATGTAGAAGATGGATTGTAATTTCTGTTCATGTAGGAATAAGCATGCGAACTTACTAAGAATAGCAGGTTCTAGTAAACTGCTAAAAATAGTAATTTCCGCCACCTAGAGTAGATTTAGTCAAGTTAGTTAGAGTTTTCTTGGAAACTCAAGTTGGGAGTTGTTTTCCTATTTAGGAAACATTGTAATTCATTATTCAATAACAAAGAAGGAGATATATTTTCTTTTGGAGTTCATATTATTTGTAGTATATCTGGTTTGTTCATAATTTGGCTACATTATCTGGTATTAGAGCTGGTTCGAAGTATTTTTTTAAAAAATGGCAGGAAGAGGAAGAGGAAGAGGAGGCGGTATTGCCTAGATGAATATAAATATGCAAGATCTACAGAGACAAGTTGTTGTGCTTGCTATAATGATAACCCAGAGAGGAAATCAAGGTGGAGATGACACAAATGAAAAAGAAGTTTGTGAAGAGGAGGAAACGCAAGCACCACCATTAGATTTTGAAGAAATGATGCTTCGAGCATTAGAAGGAAAGAATTATGGGATAAGAGTTGATGTTTCAAAGTATGGTGGTAGTCTAAAACTAGAGGAGTTGATAGACTGGTTGACTAGCATGGGAAATTTTTTTGAGTGGAAGGCTATGTCAGAAGAAAAGAAGGTAAAATTTGCATGCACGAAATTGAAAGGTCATGCTATGTTATGGTGGGATCACCTACAGAAATAGTGGTTAAGAAAGGGGAAATAAATAATTAGGACGTGGAGTAAGATGGAGAAGAAGTTGAAAGATAAATTTCTCCCTGTGGATTATGCACAAACCCTTTACAGGAGGTTTCAAAATCTCAAACAGAACTTACAAATAGTGCAAGAATACACATATGAGTTCTACAAGTTGTCCATTCGTGTAGAGCATGAAGAAACTAAGGAACAAATGGATACAAGGTATGTAAATGGATTAAAATTTTCTATTCAAGATGAGATAAGTATGCATAGGATTAAAAGCATGGAGGATGCCTATCAATTAGCCTTAAAGGCCGAGGAAAAATAAAATCATCAAAGTTTTAGGAGATCACCTGGAATGAATAGGGGGCCTCATCTTCCTTTCGGGGATGAGCTGGTTTTAGCCAAGGTAGGGGAGAATCATCTCGTGGATTGGAAAAGCAAGAAGATACGAGACAAGATTTCCAAAATCAACAAAGAGGTAGAGGATTTTCTAGGGGCAGAGGATATGCTGGCGATAGAGGATGGGAGGCTCCACAAAGACCATTTGTTTGTTACAGATGTGGTGAAGAAGGGCATTAGGCTTTTGAATGTCTGCATACTTATACACATGAAAAAGGCTAGGAGATTCCCAAGATTAAATCTTGTTGAAGTGAATGAGTAGAAGATGAACAGAACCGGAAATTCCACCAGATGTTGGAGAAAATTTGATGATCAAGAGGATGATTATTACTCCAAGAAAGGAGATCAAGGGGGATGCATGGCTGCATACAAATATCTTCAGAACAAGATGCACTTCAGTAGGAAAGGTATGTAATGTTATTATTGATGGTGGTAGTTGTGAGAACATGGTTTCAAATGAGATGGTCAATAAATTGGGTCTACATTGTGAGAAGAATCCTAACCCTTACCGTATTGCATCATTTAATTAGGGTAATGAAGTTATTATTTATAAGAGATGTTTAATAAGATTTTCTATTAGGAATAGTTATAAGGATGAGATTTGGTGTGATGTTATTCATATGGATGCATGTCATATGTCTGCTAGGAAGACCATGGCAATTTGATAGAAAAGTTATTCATGACGGGGAAATAATACTTATACTTTCTAGAAGGATGGCACAAAAATAGTTTTTCTACCTCTTAAGGAAGAGGGGAAGGCTGAAAATATGCTTTCTACAAAGGAATTTGTGAAGGAGGCAAAGGCAACTGGTTTTTGTTATGCACTAGTCACAAATAAGGATGAACCTGTAAGTGCACAAATACCAATAGAAACAATAGAATTAATAGAAGAATTTTCAGATGTTATTCCTGATGAGCTACTAGATGGATTACCACCCAAAAGAGATATTCAACGCCATATTGATTTGATTATATGGCCTTCACTCCCAAATCAAGCGGCTTATAGGATGAGCCTGACATTACATGCAAAGTTGAATAGGTAAGTTATAGAACTCATGCAAAAGGGGGTCGTAAGGGAGAGAATGAGTTTTTGTGCAACACCATTTTTTTAACACCAAATAAGGATGGAACATGATGAATTTACACAGATAGCAGAGCAATAAATAAAATTACAATCAAGTATAGGTTCCCAATACCTCACCTTGATGATATGATAGATATTCTTGTTGGATCTAAGTATTTCACCAAGATTGATCTTCAAGTGGTTATCATCAAATTCGGATCAAAGAAGGAGATGAGTGGAAAAAAAAAAAATCAAGATAGGAAATGGATTATATGAGTGGTTGGTGATGCCATTCGGGTTATCCAATGAACCTAGTAATATTATGAGATTGATGAACACCGTCTTTATGAGAGTATAACGGTAAGTTTGTTGTGGTTTATTTTGATAATATCTTGATATTTAGTAAAACTAAAGAAGAAAATTTGAGCCATATAATGGTGGTATTTGAAGTGTTAAGGAAAGAGAAATTCTATGCAAATATGAAGAAGTGAACATTTATGCAAGATAGTTTAGTATTCTTGGGCTTTATTATTTCAGCAGATGGGGTACAGATGGACTCATAAATGATAAAGGAAATTATTGAATGGCCTTCTCCATGGAATATAATATAGGTAATAAGATTTCATGGTCTAGCAACATTTTACAAAAATATTATTTAAAATTTCAGTAGTATTGTAGCACCTATAATAGATTGCACAAAAGGAAAGGAGTTTTTGTGCACAAAGGCATTGAGGATAGTTTTCATTCTTAAAGAAGAAGGTGACAATGGAACCCATTTTGGCACTACCAAATTTTGATAAAGTGTTTGAGGTTGATTGTGATGCCTCACATGTGGGTATTGGTGCCATTCTAAGTCAAGGTGGAAAGCCAATATGTTTCTTTAGTGAGAAATCGAATAAGGTAAGAAAGAAGTACTCTACTTATGATGTGGAATTTTATGCAATTGTACAAGCATTTAAGGCATTCGAGGCATTACTTAGTGCCTAAGGAGTTTTTTTCTGTATTTGAATACCCAAAATAAGTTGAATAATATACATGCAAAGTGTGTATCATTTTTTCAGTGGTTATACTTTTTCTCTAAAACATAAATCCAGAAAATAGAATCAAGTTGCAGATGCATTGAGTAGGCGTGTGACTTTGTTTACCACTATGGAAAATGAGGTGGTGGGTTTTGAAGCAATAAAGGGTTTGTATTGTTTTGATTATGATTTCAAGGATATTGTTGAAAGGTTAATTCATCCATTGTCAGACAATGTAGGAGATGTCTTGGATGAGTACATTTTATAGGATGGATACCTATTCAAGGGATGCCAACTATGTATTCCAGTTGGGTCTATGAGAGAGAATATAGTGAAAGAGTTGCATAGCGGAGGATTGGATGGGCATTTTGGTAAAGATAAGATGATAGCCATGGTAACTGAGAAATACTATTGGCAAAAGTTGAAAAGAGATGTGGTAAGATATTTAGAGAGATGTGAAATTTTCCAAGTCTCAAAAGGCCATGCACTGTAGAATACGGGGTTGTATATGCCATTTCCTGTTCCTTAAGGGTTGTGGAAAATCTGAGTATGGATTTTGTTTTGGGATTACCAAACACACAATGAGGTAATGACTCAATTTTGAGGTTGTTGATAGGTTTTCTAAGATGGTTCATTTTATTTCCTACAAGAAAACAAGTGATGCGATAGGCGTAGTAGATTTGTTTTTTCGGATAAGTTGTCCATTTGCATGGTGTTCCAAAAACCATTACTTTAGATAGGGACATAAGGTTCTTAAGTCACTTCGGAAAACTTTATAGAAGAAATTGGGAACTCAACCGCAGTTCATCGTGCCTATCATCCTTACAATGATGGGAAAACAAAGGTGCTAAATTGGAGGTTAGGAAACCTGTTAAGGTGCATCATTGGGGAAAAGTTGAACCAATGGAACTTAGCATCACCACAAGTTGAGTTTGCATATAATAGTTCCATAAATGATCCACAAGAAATTCTCTATTTTCAATTTTGTATGGGAGTAATCCAAATGGGGTGTTATATTTGCTACAACTACCAGTTGATGGCAAAGTTAGTGATGATGTAGAAGCATTTGTTGAACATATACAACAATTGTAGGGAGAAGTGCGGAAGAATCAATAAAATAGTAATGATAAGTATAAGGAAATAATGATGTACACAAACAGAGAAAGGTATTTATAGTTTGTGAGTTGGTTATGGTATATCTATGGAAGGAAATGTTTCCAAAAGGAACCCATAATAAGTTGAAGTACAAGAAGATTGGTCCTCATGAAATCGTGAAAAAAAAAACAATAATGCTTATGAGGTAGAATTGCTAGGAATTTTGATATTTCTCTAGTGTTTAATGTTTCAGATTTGTATTTTTTTCATGGGGATGGTGTAGAAGGGAATGTTATTGATGAATTAGTAGATTGGAGGTAAAGCAGGTTTAGGTGAAGAAGAAAGAAGAAGTGGATCAAATTCTAGTAAAGAAAACAATGGACATGCGACATGGGAAATACAACAAATATTTGGTACATTGGAAAGGACTTGAACAAGAGGATAGTACTTGGGTCACAGAGTGGGAGATTAAGAATTTGGATGAAGATAAATGGAAGCAGTTGAAGAAGACAACTTGCAGGAGCTTCATTTTTTTCAAGCAGGGGAGAATGATGCGGCAGAATTAGCAGGAGCTTGAAAAGTTCATAACTTAAGCTCCGGGTGTCCTGTTTGATTCCATTTTTGTTAAACCACATGTTTCAATGAGACAAACACAATGGAAATCCTCCCTACCAATTGGGGTAAGTTTTAACATATTTTTCGGGCCCTAAATCCACCATCTTGAGGCCCAAAATTAGGATTTAAGTTGTAGTTTAGTTTTTTCCTATTTTGTGAATTAGTTAATTTTAGTCTATTAGTTGCATTATGAGTTAGAAATTTGGTATTTCCTCTAATTTAGGAATGTAGAATATGCGTGGAATTTTTGTGCTCGTATGAATAAGCATGCGAACTTACTAAGAATAGTAGGTTCTAGTAAACCGCTAAAAATCGTAATTTCCGCCACCTAGAGTAGATTTAGTCAAGTTAGATTTTTCTTGGCAACTCAAGTTGAGAGTTATTTTACTATTTAGGAAACATTGTAATTTATTATTCAATAACAAATAAGGAGATCTATTTTCTTTTGGAGTTCATAGTATTTGCAAAGTATATCAAGTTTCTTCATAATATGTCTACATTAGGCACGCAGTCATAGGATTTATGCAATAGTAAAGAACCATGAGGCAGAGCACAAGGGTACAGTCATAAATACTTCAGGTAGCATTGGTGGTATTTTGACCTTTACATTGTTTGATTCAGGTTCTTAGGATTCCTTTATTTCTCCATCATTACTAGAGTCATGAAGGTGGTGGCGATTAGGCATGGCCTTAGTTGGGATGTTGAGATGGCTTCTGAATCCAAGCTCATAGTTGACTCCTTAGTTAAGGAGTGAGTAGTTTACCTATGACTCTTCTCTACAACCTTGGATCATTGCATCCTTCCCTTGAGTTCTTATGGAATCATTCTAGGTATGGATTTTTATCTACACACATACCTATAGTGGACTGTTACAATAAAGTAATCACTTATGCAGATGATTTAGGGTTGGATTTAGTGATAATTGGGTTTAAGAGTTCCATTTCTATTCACACTCTTTCCATTATGCATTTCAAGTGGGCAGTCGGTGTGGATGTCGGTTATATGCTATTACGATTAGTGACAGTCATAGGATGAGTTTAGTTGACCTTAACTTGATGATCATCATATTTTGAGGGAGTTTTCATATGTTTTTCTAGGAAAGTTACATGGCTTACCTCCCCGACATGAGATATATTTTCATATAGATTTGGTTCCTAAAGAAAATCTTATTCCACGCGTACTAAATAAGTTGAATACCCCGAGATTTTCAATCTCAAGTTACACCTTGATTTCCTTCTTGAGAAAATCCTTATCCATCCTAGAGTATCTTGTTGGGGTTCACCGGTGATTTTTGTTGACAAGGAGGAAGCATCGTTGTATTTTTGTATTGATTATGACAACCTGATCAAAGTAACGATTAAGAATATCTACCACCTTCCATACATTGATGATTTATTTGATCGATGAAAGGCGTGATTTTTTTAAAAGATAGACTTTAATTTGGGTTATCATCAAATAATGATCAGAAAAGACCGATAATCATAGGACAACCTTTCACATGAGATATGGCCACTAAAAGTTCAAAGTTATCTCATTCATTCTGATGAATTCCCCCAAAGTGTTCATGATTCTGACGAATGGGGTATTTAGGAAATTTTTAGATTTCCTCATGTTCATATTCCTTGATGACATATTGATATACCTGTGGATGCATGAGGATCACCTTCGATAGGTTCCGTAGTATCTTTATGAGCAATAACTTTATGGGAACTTGGAAAAGTGTGCATTCTTTCAATTTGAGGTTCAGTATCTAGGCCACATTATTTTTGGGGAAGGTATTCTAATTGATCCTTCCAAGATTAGAGCTATCATGGATTGGATACAATCTACTAGTGTGACCAAGGTACACATATTAATGATATTAGCTAGGTATTATAGGATATTATTAAGGATTTCTCACATATTGTGCATCCCATCACTTCCCTACATTAGAAAGGGAAGAAGTTTGTTTGGTCATAACGATGTGATCAGGCCTTTAGGACATGAAGGAATTTCTTACAAAAACACCTATTCTAGTAGTGTCGATCCTCGGAGGGATTTCTTCGTATCCACAGATGCTTCATTGGTAGGGACTGAAGGTGTGTTGATGTAACATGGTTGTGTAGTTGTTTCACCGCATTCTTAACAAGTTAATGAAATAGATAAGGTATGATAGGATAAGGAGGAATACTTGTTTGTTATGTCCGTTTAAGTTTGTGCGTGTGTTCGATTTCTGAACCAATGCTGATTGTAAGAGATCCATTTTGGCTAGGAGGAACTACCTATAAAATCCAAAACAATACCACCAGATAGAGTTAAATATAAGAATGATTGGAATGTTAACAAAATATAGATATAGGAAGCATGATTCTTCCGAATAGGCTATCAATCAAATTTTATATAACAATATTAATGTTATTTGTTGTCATCCAAATGTGTAATAGGAAATTGACAATTTCGAGCATGAAAACTATACCCCTGTGTTAAAATTTTCAAGTCTATCATTCCAAGACACCCCAGTCTATCCACTCAGTCCAAGTGACCTCCTAATTAATTTCATCTCATCCCCTTAGGTGATTTAGGAAATTCCATTCATTCCCCCTAGGTGATTTTAGGAGATCATTTACAAATCTGTGCAATTATGGAAAGGGCTACCACTTTGGCCTTCCTAGATTTGGAGGGCCCTCACAGAGTAGATAAGAAGAGCCTAAGTAGATGTGGATTTGATCCAAAGGTCTTAGGACATCAAGGATATGGTTCAAGAATATTTTTGAAGGTCTCGGAGAAGTTGGGGTAGTTTCACGGAATTACGGTTCACTGGTCTAGTTAGTGCACAAGCTAAAACAACTACTAGGATTCGGAAGAAGATTACAAGAGCTTCATATGGAGTTTGAAGTAAAAAAATATCACTTTGGAAATAGGATTCAAATTCCTACATGATTATGGAATCATATTTATCACAACACCTTCACACATAGGATTGGAAGGTAGTTTTTCTTAGGTATTAATGGAGTCTCAAATGAAAAATTCAATTGTTAAGGGATCCAGTGGTTTAATCAATACATTAGAACCCCACCATTGGATCCAAAATTCCATTTCCAGTCAGGAGAATATAGAATTTCAATAATAAATTCCACCGGGAACTCAAGCTATCATCATTCCAAGTTACCCTCTCAAAGGCGATTCGAGGACTTAGCAATTTTTCAAGAGGACATGTGTCTTAACACCGGGAGCTGGTGGGATTTCATGTCCCCGAAGTCCCTAAGGTCAAGTACATCAACCTTGGAAAAATGTTCCCAAACCCCATGTGACCTCTAGGACCCTCATATGACCTCCGGACTTGAATTTTAGCCCCTAGGTGCATTTTTAGAGCATCCATTTCCTATCGTCAAATCAAGTGCTACTTGTCAGCTCCAGGACCACCGTGGAAATTGATTTCCCTCATATCCCTGAGGTCATGGAAATCAAGCATAGAAAAATTTTCCCAGCTCCTATGGGAAGTCTTTTGTAACCCACGTGATCGACTTTCAACCCCAAGTGCATTTTGGAGCATCCATTCTCTAACGTCGGATCAAACACCTGTGTTATCTCCAGGACCACCATGGAAATTTATTTCCCTCACATCCCTAAGGTCAAGGACATCAAGAATGGAAAAATTCACCCAGCCCCTATGGGGATTCTTTTGGTCACCCATGTGACCGACTTTCAGCCCCTAGTGCTTTAAAGCAGTTTTTCTCACCTTCATTCCCTACCATCGGATCACCGCCACATGTCGTCCTCTTGACCACCATGGAATTTGATGTCCCTCACATCCATGAGGTCAAGGAAATAAAGTCATGAAAAATTCACCCAAGCTTCTCCTTCCATGATTTCAAAAATTCAAAAATCTAATTGTTGCTTCAGTGCTTTTAGTGCTTCCAGCTACTTCCACTCCCATGCACAAATTTTCTCCATTATTCCTTTGCAACTTCTCACCACCATTCCTCCATTATTGAAACTCAAACCAGACCTGCCACAAAGGTACTTCCCTTCACTCCATGAAATAACACAGGTCCTAGAAGGAAAATTGGAGCAGCATACGTCAAGGAGAAGCACGAGAAAGAAGAAGGAAAAAATAGAAAACTCAATGGCCATGAAACGAGAAGTTGAAGAAATATCCCAAATGGATGCGTGAAACAACAAGTTATGTTTTTATGTTTATTCCTCTACCCAATTCCATCAATAAGATACCTTCAAACTCTCCTCTAGTGGAACAGAGCATCTACAATGGAGACTTTGGCTATTATTTCTCCCACTCACGACCACCAATCCCACTTCTGGCTCAACGAAGAAAAAATCCAATTTCCCATCAAACCGTTGGGCGAAATGAAGTATAAATTTGCTTGATGCACCAGAAGAAATATCCTATCACAATGAAATTTAGTTCCTCTCAAAAAGAGTAAAAACTATACTGGTAATTTTGAGGTCCATTAATGGTTGCCGCGTCTAGAAGCACTGCCTGGTACGAAATTTGAAAGTTTTAAATCTCCAGGACTATTAAGCAGGTAGATCTGAAATTTTAGAGGGGTGATATTGGGAAAAAACCATATAAAAAAACTTCATTTTTCATCAATTATACCTCTAGAATCCCACTTTCTAAAAATAGCAAGTCTTCTACATAGGGTCTTTTATTTTGGGAAATTCGACAACAAAAGAACCTACAAAGGAGACGTAGACATTGGAGGTGCATGACATAAGTTGAAAATTCACTAGAACAGAAAAATTTTGCAATTACAAAAATAATAAAGTGGGCCCATGAGCACTTGCTAAAAATAGAAAGTTGATTCAAAAGGAATGAGGAATGCAGGGAGAAAGAAGAAAAGAGAGCCGTAACATCCAGGTTGAATATCAGTACTTGATTTTTCAAACTTCCTAAATATAGTAACTTGTTCTTTACGGGCTAAAGATGAAGTTTAAGTGGGTGGTCGAAGCCGACGTAACCCTTCACTGCAAGTATGAGATGGAAGATAGCAATGTCTTGCACATGGACCTGAATGACCTTAAGAGTTAAGTATGGCCTCCAAGAACCAAAAGAGGAATGTAAGACCAGATATTCACAAGTGGCTTGTTCACCACCATAGGACACCCATTCGGGAAGCTGTGCATAGTCTTGAGTTAGTCCTAGCTTGCTCTTTCCACTATGAGCCCGAGACATGAACCATCAGAGCTGACAATGGTACAAAAATTGTGGTCATTAGTGGAATAATTCCTCAACATGGCAAGGGTTCGTATGCTAATTTCAAGTAGTTTCATAGTGTGCAAGGAGTTTGAAGATTTTGAATTTTGTTACATAAGATATTTCCATGAACGAGGACCATCGAACTTCATCATGGGAAACATCTTCTCCTCCTCTCTCTCTTCCCTCTCCGCCAACTTTCTCTCCCTTCAAATGTTCTAATTCTTTTTGGGGTTTACACTTGTTTATATGCCTTTAAGTCACTTAAAAGTGACTTTAGAAACATAATGTAAATAAAGTCACCTTCATTTTATAAAAGGGACTTAAATATTTTTTAGGAATATGAATAGTATAAAGTTAGAATTAAGGCATATGGAGGGTCATGAGGAAGACGATAAGTCACCTCTCATTCTATAAATTGTAACGCCATTCCCATTTCAAAGGGTTGGAAATTGATCTTGTAAACTCATGAGTGCATTGTACTTAGAGAGAGCAAAGGAGATAGCCATTTTCTTCTACTTTCCTCCACTCTCAAATTTATTCCATTCCCACATTATGTACAATTTTTTTAAGCATTAATATAAGAAGGATTTTATATCTTCTTTGATGAGGAGATTTTAGAAAATTCGAGTTTTCAATATTATCTCATCTTGTTTCCATTTGGAGGTTATTTCTTCTCATAAATTCATGTGTTGAAGTTTCTAACTAGTGTGTGCACGAATCGATCTACTACATGTAACATTAGTTCCCTATCTCATTTCTCACTCCCCTTTACCGCTTCATAGATAAATTCCTACCTAGTAAGAAATTACTAGCTTTTCCTCGAGTCGGTGGAGTGCCCCTGTTAGATCCTCGGCCAAAAGGCCACTGAATGTAAATCCACCTTCTCATGTGCATGCATATACAAAATTTTCACTAGTTAATGAGATGGACTTAGATTCCTAGAGAATTAGAAATAAATACACAAGTTTGTCCACAAAATTTTTGTTTTGCCAACATTATCCAAAATAAACATGAGATAACGATTTTATTGGAATTGAAACGATTTAGGTATCTTGAGATAAACAAATAAAAAGGTCGGATAAAAGGTGATTGAGGTCAAAAGAAAGGGTCGGGTGATGGGCTAGTATTCGGTCAGTAGGTCCAGTACATGCTCTCGGTAGGGTATGGTAAAGGTTAAAATTGATTCTGGGCTATTGGGGAATGGATATGAGCTCACTGGTTTGAGGTATGTTACCAAACATAGAAAACATTGGTTGTGTGACTGATTTTGGTTTGGTAGGATGATCAATATCAGTTGGGTAATCAACATTAGTAGGGGAAGTTATTCAAAGGATCTTAGAAACTAGTTTCCAAGATCTCGTTGTTATTGTTGAGAGGTTGGAAATGGTGAAGGTGAAGTCGTAAAAAATGGCCTTAGTGACTCAAGAATGACTATGAGAGGTTGAAGATATGTGAAAGGGATAGATATGGTAAGGTTATAGGTTAGTGGGAGGAAGGAGGTGTACGGATGTACAGAAAAATAAATTACTAAGAGGAATGATGATCTTAGTGAAATAAAATAGAGATAATTGAAGAGATGTTAGGTACTTGCGAAGAATGGGTGCGGAGAGTGCAGATGATGAAAACCATGGTGGCAAAGATTTGGAGAGAAGGGATGTCATGTACGTGCCACGAAATTTCTAACCTCCATGCTTCTTTATGTGAATCGTGATTATGAAAAAGGTGATCGATGCCGATAGTTATTGGTAGTGCTCTCAGTGCTTTCTTTTTCTTGAGTACTTCATAAATTCCATTGCTCCAAGTCTATGTTCATGTGAGATCCCGAATCGAATGAACAACCTCAAAGAAAGGCTTTTGAAATATATTTAACCTAACCTCGCAATGGTTGGGGATTAGCATTAGTTGAGGTATAACCGGCGTCGACTAAGGAGAGAATATCTAGGTTGGTAAAAAATAGCCTGATTGTATCTTTTTTTTGGCATGGTCCTCAATCTTTGGTTGAGTCTCGAGTGATAGATCATGGATGGATGACTAAGAGTCCTCTTAGTTTTGATAATAGGAGTTATGTCTAGGTTTAGAGTAAGTCCTAGTTGGTTAGGATAGGCTTAGACTTCATCTTAGGTCATTAATGTGGTTTGAGTGGGTCATGGAGGGAGGTGGCTAGGTGAGTTATGGTAACGGGTGGGGTGGTCAAGTGAGGATGTTAATTTAATTAATTAAGGTAATCGTTATCCAATTTTTCCCCTCAGGAAAAATTGATCAAACATGACCTTGAAGAGGAGAAATTTGAAGGTGCGGTTCAGCCATGCGAGTGCACATTTAAAATCTAACAATAAAGTTACAAGTAGGCTTGGAAATGGCAATGGAAGGTGGGGAAATGAATGGCTAATGGAA
This sequence comes from Taxus wallichiana var. yunnanensis, assembly GCA_018340775.1. Classification (NCBI taxonomy): domain Eukaryota; kingdom Viridiplantae; phylum Streptophyta; class Pinopsida; order Cupressales; family Taxaceae; genus Taxus; species Taxus wallichiana. The sequence continues at coordinate 163,516,235 of CM031236.1, forward strand.
ATGTTCAAGAAAATCCAACTCGGTAAGACAAGTTGAGCCCAAAGAAATTCAACTTGAAGCAAAGCAATGAGATCCATGCAGAAGGTGCCACATGTCATCTTAATGATATTTCAAAAGCCACAAAAAAAGAGGAGACCCTAGGAATGCACTTGACCTCCCACATGGATCTCAACACATAACATGCTCATAAACGATGCCAAGTGTCCAACCATCATAAATTTAAGTTACAAAGGTAGATTCCAAACCCAAGGAAGTGTTCACTCAAGGAGCAAATTGGTTAAGGATAAAAAGGGTCAGCCGAACCCCCATAAGCACACCTTCAAAGGTAAAACCCAAAGGTGGGGTCCCAAACAAACTGTAGAGCCCTTCGGTGTCTAGGGTCAAACAAAGTTACACTAGCCGATCATTGAAAATTCTAAGATTCAAACGGAAGCCTCCATGTGTCTCTTCCGAGTAACTTCAAAGAAAAAACCCAAAGTGAGGTCTCAAATAAGCGTAGGACCTCCACATGTCTCCAAGAAAGTGGTACCAACCATTGAAAATTATAAGAAAATAAAAAGGATTAGCAGAAACCTCCACGTGTCTCTTTGGTGCAACTTCAAAGGAAAAACCCAAAGGCAGGTCCTCAAATGAGTGTTAGCCCTCCATGTGTTGGGTTCGAGACATAGTATCTTCACAAAATAGAAGGGACTTAGGAAAACACAAAGGAAGCAGAGCAGGCTGCACGAGCAAAGTGCCAAGTGTCAACACGTCACATTCCTAGGACCCTAAAAGGTAGAAAAAAATCTTAAGGATGCGGGGCTTCCACATGTGGATCTTGCATAGATAAAGTCTTGGGAACCCATGTCAAACGCCCACCCGACAATTAGATGATCATAACTTTCGAATGGAAGCTTAGATTTGAGCAAGAGAGGAATTTTTGAAAATCTCTTGATGTTTTCTACTCACCTACCACCATTAATGAAGGATGAATCATGAAGCCCACCAAGAATTTTAAATATAGTCCCATTTTTTAGGCTATTAGGCTTCTCACCTACCACATTAATGAAGTATGGGATTCCTTTCTTGCCCAACAAGGAACACACATGGAGGCATGGGTTTTATAGTAAAACCCATCATTGTTGTAGGAAAATTCAATGCTCTTTTGGGGTGGTTGAGGTAGGATTCGATTTATTTTCTCTCTTTCTCTCTCATTCTTCCTATATATTGTAAGGAGGGGCATTTTTTTAAAGTTGGAAATTTTTTTTTTTCACCCTCCCTTCTTCTCTTTTGAAAGTGGATTTGTGGAGCTCAAACCTCCCATTCAAATTGTAAATGCAATCTTGCCTCTTGGCCATTATAATGGATTGTATCAAATCTTTGGAGCAATAGTATAAGTTTGTGGATGATTTCAACCCTCTCTTGTGTTCATTACATCTTCCTTGATCTCTCATTACAGTTTGGTTATTTGTGCATGGTGGTTGTGTTATAGTTTTAATGGTTTGTGTTTAATTACAAAGCAGGTGTTCAACATTCCTTTGGTGCATCACCCTTGTTAGTTTAGGTTTTATTTCTTGCATCTCCTTAACCCTGTCTCCTTGGCAAGTTAGAGTAGGTTTTAGAGTAGATCCTCTGCAATATGAATGTGTGCACCTGAATAGAGGAATAGGAACCGGCCTTCATCCGGAGAGCTCTCTCGATTGAAAAGTCCCACACTTTGGGAGAAGCTCCATGTTATGCAATCACATTGAGAGTCTCAACCCATCGAGTTATAGACATTCAGGGGTGTTGTGATTTACGCAATAGTTTTGGCATGCCCGGTGGGACTAAGAAGTCTTCATTTTTTGTAGCAAGATTGATGTGCACTTGTTGTAAGTTCCCAACTTGTAAGAAGCTCTAAAATTACACATCTGGAGACTCCAACAAGGGTAGAATCCACTAGTTTTGATAGTCCAAGCTTGGTAGATTCATGAGAAGAATTCAGAAAAGGTCAAGAATAAGAGAAGAAGGATTATTTTTCTATCTACATTTATCCCTAGAAAGAGAAAGGAGAGGAAGAAGAGCTCAAAGGTCTCCATCTCCGCCAAACAAAACCTTGTCAACACCTCCACCTGGTAGGCCTTTCATTCAATCGACTGAGAGTTATCCACCAATCAGAATGGTGCAACCCAATCCCTATGTCAACTTCACTAGAAGCATCCCACTTTCTCTCAATGCACAAAATCTAGTTCTAGTTGCAGTGCTAAAGAACATTCCATATTTCACTAGAGAGAACCAAACAACTCGATTGACCACATCCAGGACATTGTAAATGTCTATGTAATCCATGAAATAACTGAAATGGACATTGTTGTTAAGTTATTGGCATCCTCCTTTAAAGGTAAATATTTGTAATGGTTTAGAAGTCCTAAGAAAGTGGGATCTATCCAGAATTGGGACCATTTGTGCACAACTCTCCATAATCAATTTGGAAAAAGGGGATAATCTATCTTTATTGGAGAAGTTGACAACAATCAAGAGGGATCCTAATGAGTAGTTGATGGACTTCAACTTTAGATTCAGAGGACGTGGGATAGGATTCCATTGGCCGTGAGACCAAACAGCTGAAGGTTCTTTTCTATACTTCCTTAAAGCTTTAAATTATGATATTGCTATGATGATTCAATCAATGGGAGGTATAACCTTACCCACATCCTATAATATTGCTATTAGAGTAGAAAAATGCTTGATCCAAGCTGGTAAACTTGCACCTAGGCCACCTATGCCTCTATATCCATAGACATGGGAGCTCCTACAACTAGTCAAATGCTAGAATTGAATCCCATTCCCACTCCTAGCCCCTAGAAAAAAGTAATAAATGAGGCTTCTACTTCTTCAAGCACTTCAAAAGAGCTACAAGAGGTTATGAAACAACTACAGAACCTAGGAAATGAGCTAGTGACTATTAAGAGACATCAAGCTCAAAAGTTCTAGATCGTATCAACCTCAAACTCAATATCAAATAGACCCCCATATCAAAAAATAGCCACCCTTTCAAGCTGGAAATAAAAACAAGAACAAGGACAACCTCTGTAATAGCCCATTCGACCATATGATCCAAATGAATGGTTTCAACATCAAAGAGCCTTGGTTCCAACACAAAACAACATGGCACAGGAATATGAGTGGTGTTACCCCTACAATCTACCTCATCAATCAACATGTGTTTCAATGGTGCACTAATCAAGATCTTGATGGTTCAGAACATTGGTGTGTCCTAAGAACCAAGCTAAGAAGGAAATCGAACAGAGAAGTAAATCAACAAGAGGCACCTTCGAATGAAACCACATTGTCAATTGGTAGGTTGAATATTTTCGTGGTATAAATCAAACACCTTTTCAAAGTGTAGTATCCAATACATGCTCTCAAAAAAGAAGAACATTTAGAGAGGAAAATCATCAAATTAGTTAATCCATAACCCTCCATCACTCCACAAGGTGTTAGTAATCAAATTGCAGCTCCCAATGTGCAAATTCAGCCCAAGCCACCTTCTAGATCAGCTCAAGTGCCCATTGTTATAACAGCCCATGTGCAAGAGAAGAATGTGCAAGAGAAGAATGTAAAGGGAAAGCGAAAAGGATAATTCATCCCCTTTCAACATCATTGAAAAGATGAAGAAAATGAATGTAAACATCTCAATGTGGGAGTCATTGGCTATCCCAGGACAAAGAGACCTATTGCAAGCTATTATGGCAAATTGGTCAAGCATCAAATCAGCCACCCAATCAACAAGAAAAAGTTCTCACCAATGCATCTCATCAAGAAGGAAATCATGGAGGCCATCAAGGTAAGAATTTGAAGCCACCACCATTCTATATCTCATTGATCATAGGAGATAAGTTGGTACATAATTGCATGATTGATTCGGGAGAAAGTAGCTCAAGTTATGCCAAAACAAATAATAGATCAATTGGGTCTAAAGTATGAGCCAGTGCTGAAAGGAGTAGTGCAACTAGATGGGACAATAATAGGAATGGTTGGGGTCATCAAAGGTTTAAGCCTAACACTACATGCCTATCCAAATGTCACAGTCTTGCAAGATGTGTCTGTAATTGACCTCCCACCACTCTTTGCATTGTGTTTGTCAAGAGACTTCACTGCCAAAATTGGTGGATATCTATCAGCAGATTGGTCACACATGCTATTCAGAACAAGGTATGGATCAAGGAAACCATCAGTCAAAACCAATTGCAAACTTTCACATTGAGCCTCATGTGCCAAGTCCTATCAATGCAAATTGCTCAGCCTTTGATCAGGAGGAGTGTTCAAATGATCTAGAAACATGTACTAAGGTTGAGGGTATTCAGATTTAACTCTGGATGAATGGGAAAACAAAAGGCACATTTTGACCCATTTAAGGAAATGGAAGAATCTGAATTGGGTGTATATTGTGTACATGAAGAAAATTCACCCATTCCTGACATCATCAAGCTATGGAAAATAAGGATGAAAATGAAGTATGGAAATTATTTTTGATGGTTCAAGGAAAAACAAGGTGTTGGAGGAGGTGCATGTTAGTTTCACCACAGAACATCAAGTATTATTCATTGTTTCATTTCTAGTTTTCTTGTTCAAACAACACAGATTGAATATGAGGCCTTGATTCATGGACTTCATTGGGCTAGGAAAAGAGGCATAAAGAATTTGTCAAGTATTTGGTGATAGTGAGCTAATCATCAATCAAGTCGAAGGAAACATGCTGCAAATAATGACCTACTCAAGAGCTACAAAAATAGGGTATGGGACCTAATTGAAGACTTTGAAGCTTTCAACATTGTGTCCATACCTAGGAAGAAGAATGAAGCTGCAGATAGGCTTGCAATAGTTGGAGAAACATTTGATGTGGTTGACAGTATCAAAAGAGACAAAACACAACCACATATCCATGTGATTGTAAGGCTCAGTAGTTCTAGACAATAACACAAGTTGGCAAGTGTTTGAGAATGATCAACAGATCATCAATTTCTTGCAAGAAGAGGCTGAATTCTCAGCTAGGAATCAAGATAAATTGGAGCAGCAGTATGGGGATCAAGTTGTGAAGCTTGGACCAACAAGCTTCCCAAAGGTTTAGTAACATTGGAGTCTATCTTCAATCCTAATGACTATTTTGTAAGGAGAAAGCCAACATATAGGTCAAAGGAGAGGATTCAGAGCCAATCTCGGTTGGGAAGGTAAAACACTTCAAATTGGAAAATGGCCACTAAACAAGAGAGATATGAGTTTGCACAACTTTTCCAAGAGTTTCCAGATGTCTTCACCTTGGAGTTATGAGGACCTGTGAGGGTTCAATCCAAAGCTAGCACAACATACCATAGAACTGGATCCAGATGCTAAGCCCATCAAGTAGAAGAAAAGACCAGTCAACCCTCACATTGAGCCTCTAATGAAGAAAGAGATAAACAAGATAATAGAGGCCAACATTATATTTCCAATCAAGCATTCAAGTTGGGTTGCAAACTTGGTACCGGTTAGGAAGAAGAATGGGAAATAAGGTTGTGTGTGGACTTTAAGACTTGAATAGGGCATCTCTCAAAGACCACTATCCACTTCCTTTAATGGAACAAATCTTATAGGTAGTAGCTTGGATCAGAAATATTTTCTCTCTGGATGGATACTCAAGGGTATAATCAAGATAATGGTGAAAGAAGATGATCAGTTCAAAATGACTTTCACCACTAAGTGGGGCACCTATGCCTACAAGAAGATGCCATTTGGATTGTCTAATGCTGGAGCCACTTTCCAAAGGGTGATGGACATGGCATTCAAGGGTTGATCAAAAAATAGTGCTAATATATCTTGATGATATCATTGTGTTCTCCAAAAATGCAACGGATCACCTTTTTCATCTGAGACAAGTATTTCAAAGATGTAGGAGATTTGGGGTATCATTAAATCCCAAAAATGCATATTCTGGCTCATGAAGGCAAGCTCCTAGGCCATATTATGTCAAGGGAAGGATTGGTGATTGACCTAGAAAGAGTTGAAGCAATTCGAGCATTCCCTTGCAAGCCATAAGAAGGCTCTTTAGAGCTTTCTAGGAAGGATCAATTTTGTTCGCAGGTTTGTGCCAAATTTTGCCACTCTTGTGAAGCCAATAACACTGATGTTGAAGAAGAGCATGGCATTTAGGTGGAAAATGAAAAAAAGTCAGTTTTAAAGCAATAAAAGAGGCTATATCCCAAGCTCCAACTCTCATCAATCATAGACTTCTCCAAGGACTTCATGCTCTATGCCTTTGGTGGTGGAGAAACAATTTTATGCAATCCTAGTGCAACAAAACAAAGAAGGTTCTAAACAACTAGTTTCCTTCTTCAGTCAAGGTTTGGAGGAATATGAAACTAGGTATTCTTTCATCGAAAAGCATGTCCTTGTAGTGATCAGGAGCTTGAAGAAGTTCAAACACCTAGTTTCAAATAACAAGATCCAATTGCTAGTTTCTCATGTGGGAGTCAAGGACTTCCTTTTGAACAAGGATCTAAATGAGAAACATGTAGGATGGATCACTTGTGTCATGGAATATGACATTGAAATTAAGGTCACTAAGCTGGTCCATGGAAAGGGACTATGTGAACAGCTAGCCTCGAGCCAACAAGTTGATGCAAGTAATGAAAATGGGGTTGTTTTGGTACTATAGGATGATCAAGAGCAAGTAAATAATAATGTTCCCATTCCTTGTTGGACTCAAAACATGATACACTTCCTACAAACAAGCCTATGTCCTCCATAAATGAGCAAATAAAAGAGGAGATACTTCATATTACAAGCCATTCCATATGTGCTTGTTGATGGTGTTTTGTTAAAAAGGGACATCAATGGTGTTCTATTGAGATGCATTGGAACAAATAAAATTGAGATATTGTTACAAGAGTTTCACGATGGAGAAGCAGAGGTCATTTTTCTCCATGGGTAACAACTCTCAAGATAATGAAGGTGGGATATTATTGGCCCACGGTGTTTAGTGACTGCTACACATGGACCAAAAATGTAAGAAATGTGCATTCTTCATAGGAAAGGAAAGATTAGCAACACTCCATTGCACCCAATTTTCAGTTGACCACCATTCATGCAATGGGGATTGGACTTCATTGGGGTCATCAATCCAAACTCAAGTCAAGGCCACAAGTGGATTCTCACAGCAACATAGACTATTTCACCAAGTGGATGAGGCGGTAGCACTCAAAGAAGCAAATGAGTCTAGCATACTAGACTTTATGAAGGGATAGTGACTAGGTTGGAGTACCAGCCACTATCATATCAGACAATGCATTGGCATTCCTAGGTTCCAAGATCATAGAATGGGATATTAAGAATGGGATCTACTTGAGCACCTCTTCAAATTATTACCCACAAGGTAATGGGCAGGAAGAGTCCACAAACAAGAATTTGCTAAGAATCATTAGAAGGACTCTAGATGAAAACCAGAGGACATGGCATACTAAGCTCAAATCAGCCTTATGGGATGATAGATCACACCAAAGAGGTCAACAGGTAATTCTCCCTACAAGTTAGTCTATGGGAAAGAGGCAGTGTTGCCTATATCATTAGAGCTACCCGCATTGGAGCTCATGAAGTAGTTGGAATTATCTGAGTTTGAACCAATGGAGGCTAGGTATGTAGAGCTGATGGAATTGGAAGAGATCAAAGAGAACATGTAGTTCAAACAATGGAAAAGGATCAAGCCTTAATTAAGAGATGGTTTGACAAGAAAGCAAGAGAAAGGACCTTTTAGGAAGGGGACTTAGTTCTAAAGTGGGATGTAGATCGGGAAAAACTAGGAAGGCATTCCAAGTTTGATGCCATTTGGAGTGGCCCCTACATGGTCACAGGATGTAAAAGTAGCAATGCCTTCCAATTGTCTACATTGGATGGAGAGGAACTTCTATTCTAGTTAATGGGATCCATCTTAAACATTGCTTCTTGAAAAGGAAGGTTTCACCCTTGTAAATATTAGCCTAGGATTTTAATTCCTCTAAGTGTGTGTATGCACATTGTCTTGTTGTAGTGTAGGTTTTAGTTTCCCTAAGTGCTTTGGCACATAGGTCTTGTTTCTCCAAGGTTGTATCACTATGCAGTTCAGTATGCCTCAAAAAGTGAATGTTATAATAGTCCATTTCTAGGATAGGTGAAAACTCTAGTCAAGACAATTTTCTACTCTCAGAAATCTCACCTTCAAGATTTTCTTATGAAAATTGAGAGTGCAAGTACAATGGAGCAGGTTAAGGGCCAATAGGTTGCAAGTAGTCGGGCTTGAGGTTTTAGGAACAGGATTAGTACCAGGCTATCATTCATGACTCCTCCCTAATGGATACTTCAAGGAAACTGATCTTTTCACCTAGTAGGTAGGTGATCCTGCGAGTCACCAAATTGTTATCCAATTTTTCCCCTCAAGAAAAATTGATCAAACATGACCTTGCATAGAAAATTGAAGGTTGGTTCAGTCATGTGAGCCCACATTTAAAATCTAACAATCAGGTTACAAGTAGGCTCTTAGCAATGGCAATGGAAGGTGGGGAAATGAATGGCCAACAAAAATGTTGAAGAAAAGCCAACTCGGTAAGTCAAGTCGAGCCCAAAGAAAGTCGACTTAAAGCAAAAAATAGAGTATGGAAGGTGCCACGTGTCATCTCAGTGCACTTTCAAAAGGTAAAAAAAGTGGAGACCCTAGGGATGTGCTTGACCCCCTGACATTGGATCTCAACACATAGTAGGCTCATGGACGATGCCAAGTGTCCAACCGGTGTAACTTCAAGTTGCACGGATAGAATCCAAACCCAAGGTAGTGTTCACTCGAGGCCCAAATTGGCTAAGGATAAAAAGGGTCAATGAAGCCTCCATGTGCCCCATCAGTGCACCTTCAAAGGTAAAACCCAAAGGTGGGGTCCCCAAACGAGGCCCTCCACGTGTCTAGGGTCCAAAAAAGTTTCACTAGCCGTTGAAAAGTATAAGAGCCAGTGGAAGCCTCCACATGTCTCTTCAAAAAACTTAAAAGAAAAATCCAAAGCGAGGTCTCAAATAAGTGCGCAGGCCCTATGTAGGCCCTCCACGTGTCTAGAGTCCAACAAAGTGGCACCAGCCGTTGAAAATTCTAAGAAAATAAAAAGGGTCAGTGGAAGCCTCCACATGTCTCTTTGACACAACTTCAAAGGAAAAACCCAAAGGTAGGTCCTCAAACAAGCATTGGCCCTCCATGTGTCCAGGGTCGGACATAGTATCTTCACCAAATAGAAGGGACTTAGGAAGAACAAAAAGAAAGAAGAGAAGGCTCGTGGATGGTGCCAAGTGTTAGCACGTCACATTCCCAAGACCCTAAAAGGTAAAAAAAATCTTAAGGATGTGTGGGGCTTCCATGTGGATCTTGCATGAGATAAAGTCTTTGGAGCCTGTGGAACATTGCCAACCCTGACCTTCAGATGATCATAACTTTTGACTGGAAGCTTGGATTTGAGCAAGAGAGGACTTTTGGAAATCTCTCGATGTCTACTACTCACCTACCACCATTAATGAAGGATGAATCATGAATCCCACTAAGAATTTTAAATAGTCCGCCATTTTTGAGGTTGTTAGGCTTCTCACCTACCACATTAATGAAGTATGGGCTTCCTTTCTTGCCCAACAAGGAACAACACATGGAGGCATGGGTTTTTTTGTAGTGGAACCCATCATTGTTGTAGGAGAATTCAATGCTGCATTTTTTGGGTGGTTGAGGAGGATTCAATTTTTCTTCTCTCTTTCTCTCTTCATTCTTCCTATATATTGTAAGGAGGGGCATTTTTTAAAAGGTTGGACATTTTTTTTTGCACCCTCCCTTCTTCTCTTTCTGAAATTGGATTTGTGGAGCTTGAACCTCCCATTCAAACTCTAAATTAAATCTTTCCTTGGCCATTGTAATGGACTGTATCAAATTTTGGAGCAATAAGATAAGTTTGTGGATGATTTCAACCCTCTCTTGTGTTCATTGCATCTTCCGATCTCTCATTGTAGTTTGGTTATCTGTGCATGGTGGTTGTGTTATAGTTTTAATGGTTTGTGTTTAATTGCAAAGTAGGTGTTCAACATTCCTTTGGTGCATCACCCTTGTTAGTTTAGGTTTTATTTCTTACATCTCCTTAACCATGTCTCCTTGGCAAGTTAGAGTAGGTTTTAGAGTAGATAACCAAACTTTATCTAAAGAGGTTTCCCAATTGCAAAGTCCCACACTTTGGGAGAAGCTCCATATTATGCAATCACACTGAGAGTCTCAACCCATCGAGTTGTAGACATTTCGAGTCTTTGTGATTATGCATCAAAAGTAATTAATTAAATTACTCATATGCACTATGGGATATGAATAGGTAAGGTATGGTTAATTTAGTTAATTTGTTTTATAAGGGTAGTATGACCTAATTTTTTAATCTACATTTTTCCCCTTTTTTGCGTAGCTTGTATTGATCAGTGACACTAAAAAAAACAATAAGTAATTTCCCCATGTATGGATTAGAGCGGGGTTTCCCGAGTGTGGGTTAAGGTGATCCCCTCAAACAAAGATATGATGAGGTGGTATATAGATTCGGTGAGTGGTTTGATAAATGTGTAGTTAGTGAAAGTGAAGGTAGGTGGGTTGTGGGTAAGGGTATAGGCACATTGGGTAAAGGGTAATGGTCAAATCAGGTAATAGGGAATGGGAAAGGGTCAAATTGGGTAATGGGTAATGGTAATCAAACACATGCACACGTATAGACTATGACACGGTACCATGTTTAAGAGCTTGAAAAGTATACATCATCTAAGGTCGATAGGTTTATCTAATTAAGGTTGAATTGATTCAGGTATCCATGGTATAGGATATAGTCTAGAAACACAACGTAGGTTAGGTGCATGAAAATTTTGGTATGATCCGGTAAACCATAGGTTTGGTTGGGATAAACAACACGGTAATAGGAAAGGTATGGTTGTTAGGATAAAACAACATATGTAACAACATCACAAGGTATAGCGAGTTCACTAGTTCAATGATCATAGAAAAGTAGGTCAGGTCCAAGTAAATGTCATGGCATGGGTAAGGCCAAGGTATAGGTAAAATACCAAATCCCTAAACGGAATTAAGGAATTTTATGGGTAGTTTAGGCTTGTGGGTAGGCTACAATGGGTGTTTGTACTGGAAAAAGGTATGTGGCAATAATGATTTTGGTAAAAATGGGTAAAAGGGGGTGTAAATTGTAATCGCAGCAACCTATGCCGATTAAGGTCGACCGATGTCGGTTAAGTACAACACAACATGGTGACATCAATCATGTTGATTTTGGTATAAAAAAGAAAATTTTGTGTTGTACATATTCAATTTATCTTGTTGTCATTTGGGAAAATGACAGAGCGATAGTTCTTCTGTAGAAAGTGACAGTACAAGACTCTAAGTTGAGGTGGAGGTTTCTAAGTGGTGAGAGGAGCTAGGTAGCTGGGTCCATGAGGTCAGTTAGAGGCATTTGATTGGTGGTGAAATTAAAGGTATATTTTGGCCATGGTAGAGGTGGGAGAGGGTTCGGGTGGACCACCAATAGAATTTCCAAACATTCCATCACGTAGGCAACACTATGATGAGGTAGGGGGCATTTCTTATCTTGTTGATTTGATTTAATTGTGTTTTATAATGAAGAAATTTTGGGCACGAATGTTAATTTTAAATGTGGGTGAAAAATAGATGAAATTGGATGAGGTCAAATATAGGCTAAGTAGTGGGAGAAATGAATGTATGGTGTAAGTGGTTGGGATTAAGTATGGTTATAGATTACTTCTGTAATTTTTAATAAATAGAGGAGGGGTTTCATTTTTGGGGGTCGTGAAAGAGACAGGACATCGATCAAGGTTTGGATGAAATTGGTCAACTATAGCCGACATATGCAAAGACTAAGGTGAATGACACCGGTTAATTGGAATTGATGTCGGAGTAAAGAGAATCGGTGACATCCAGGAGACTAGCGTTGGGTAGGGTGAAAGAGGGAAATGAGTAAGAAGGATTATATGTGAAAGGAAAAGAGGTCAAGAAGGGGCAAATAATTATTGGTTAAATAGGGGTAAGGGTAAAAGATTATTTGGCTAGATGGAATAAGTGAGTACGTGAAATAATGTGAAGGTAATGAGTCATGAGTATAAAGGGTAGGAGGTTGGTATGTGAAATAGGTAAATGGGGTAAGATGGATTGGTGTGATTGGGTATGGTGTTGGGATTTAAGATGTAATGGGAGGTAGTGATATCTTAACAATGTTTTTTTTTTTGGATTCAATCTACAAACCAGCCACGTATGTGAGATAGAGTACCACCTTTGTAAGTAGAGATGTGGTCGAGTGTGATTTGCAGAGGAGTGGGATCATATGACTCATGTTGGATTTATTGGGATCCAGTGCTATAGGCATGTAGTGCATGATCCTATTTTTATGGTCACACTCATCAATAGATGGTATTAAATGACCAATAGTTTTCATTTACCGATGGGTGAGATTACTATTACCCTGGAGGATGTATACAAGATCCTACGGCTACCGATTTTAGGTGAGCGAGTATATTTTATTTATTTATAGGTCTCTATGGAGCCTATACTCGGCTATGTTTTTGTACCCGATGGGTGAGATGAGATACTATAGCATGAGCCTTAGCTATAGAGAGATGTATGCAGCCCATCCTTAGGAGATGAGGCTAGTTGTTTTGATGATGGAGGTGATATGATGTTTCACCTTACCAGATGCCAAGGGTGGTATATTTTCATGAGCATTGATGGGACTGATGTAGGATACGGAGGAGGAATGGGTCTATTTTTCATGGGCACCACCATTCCGGTACAGTGTATAAGGAGAGTCTGTGGGATTATGGGAGATTGCGGCCGCTTAGTTTGTGTTGCACTTTTCTTTTGCATTTTTGGGCATACAATCACATCATATGTGTACATCCACATGGTTTTTTCTGACATAATTGGTTTGGGGTGGCTTGCTCGAGTCAAATATATATGGTGGGTGTCGATTAGTGGGCAACACAGGGTGGCTAGGGCCACACATGATGTTTCATATTACAAGTGGTTTCTGGAGGGATTATTTGATGTGGATATTGTTTTGAGGCCATATGTTGGCTATCCCTCATATAGGGATATGGCGGAGGAGTTAGAGGGGTTACAAATATTGAGGTAGATTTAAGGGCATAGTGTCAGTAAGCATGAGATGATACCTATAGACAAGGTGAGACAACAATTTTGTCTTCAACAAGACGTGCCTCCACCCTACCCATAGTATAGGAGATATGATGTGGAGATACATGCCATCATTTTTACCCTTATCACAATATAAAGGAACCCCATGCATGTCGGCCTATCACCCAACGGTGTTAGGTGCTCACCTGAGGCATGCATTGGAGTTGAGTCTCTTTTTTATGTGAGTTTAGTGGGAAACATCATCTATGATCCATGATCAAGATTTTTGAAAGGATTAAAACATATAAACATCATAGATCTCATAACGGCTTCTAGATCCATGTAGTCATTCGAAATAGAAAATTCTTAACAAATTGAATAACTTATACCAAAACAGAAAGAAGTTGTACAAGAACTCATACTTAATTATAAACATAAATGCAAAAGAATTCTGAGAAAGATGTATGCATTAGAATCATCAATGTTCATATTCATTGTAAACTGGTAACCTCATTACATTCATGGAGCCATTACAAAATGTTACAGAGAAGTAGACCATAGTCATGCATTATATCTAGACTCATATGACTAGGCTCACAAAAGAAATTTATAACCCCATACCCTTGATACATCCTTCCCTAAACACCACTACCCAACTAGCAGAGTTCTTGTAGTATTTCTACAGAGCTCCACCCACTATTTGGTTATTATCTTTCCTTCTGCAGGTGCTTGTATATATAGGATTTTTGGACTACCAACTCATCCTCTAGTGGCCTTAGATCGATGCCAAGTGTTTGAATGTGGTCCTCCATGTAGCATGCTCCTCCAAGCCTGAGCTTTCCACTTTTTACCATGATGAGCTTCTAGAAGCTTCTACCATAGGCATGCTCCTTCCTGGGCCACCCTTTTGACAGGATAGCACCTTATCGACTCCGCATGCACAGTTGGGTCATGATTTTTACGTGTTCTACCAAAATGCCCAAAATGGCTAAGTCCCGAACCCTAGGTTACGTCGCGCGCATGCCACAGATTCCATTAAGCCTTGACCGTGTGCCTTATCCTTACACACTTTTCTTCAACTAGGCCTTGCGTGCCTATGTGCCCTTTGTACTTAGCCAATATCTTAGGACCCCAACATTACCCCACACTATGCCTATTCTCCATATGTGGGAACTCTTATCTAAAGAAAGGAAATAATATGGTGGAATTAAATCATGGGATAAGAATAAGGGGATGAAAGAATATGGAAAAAGGATACAAAATGATGGAATCACTATAAAAGGCTTGAAAATCCTTTTTCAAGTTGGCCTCAACTTGTTCCGTGTATCAACTTTTTTTGCACTTTATGATGAGAGGTCGCCAACCAAGGTGCTCACCTCTTCAAAATGTAGCCCATTTCCTCAAGTGCGTATGGTGTTGGCAATTTTCTCTAACTCTTTTCCCACATCATCCAGTGCATCCATTCTCCACGTAATATATGGGTACAGTTCCTTCAAAAGTTTTTAATTGAACCCCTTAAGGCTTCAATGGCTTCATATTTTCTTTCGACCTTGGCAAGGATTTTGTTGCTTTTTGCCCTTTTCCTTTTATTCTTTTCCTGGAACTCCTTGAGTTATGCTTCATGAGTGGTGACTAAGATGCCTGCCACTTTGTCTCTGTCCACACAATTTTCATATACGGCCTTAGCAGTTTGAAGTGACTTTTATATCAGTAAGAACCTTGTTGTACTCTACTACGAATGCCATGACCTTTAATTTATCTTCCTTCTCCAAGCGTACATGGCCACTTCTTCTACAGATTCCAAGGCTAACGATTGCCTTTCCATGGTGAGGAATCTTGTTAAATCCTCTAGGCATCCTAAATCATATCCATTCTTCTACACGAAGGGTGTTAGGTCTAGATACTTCAATACTATAGCATTATTTATAGCCTCCACCTTCTTGTATACCGTGCCCACCTTGGCCTTCTCATCTTTTAGCTCACGCTGCAACTGGGGCTGATTAGTTTCTCTTAACTAAGCTCCTTGGCCCTTGTAGCTATTTCTTTCTCTTTCTTCTTAAGTTCCTCCTCCAAATATTTGATTCTATCATTCCGTCTGAAGAGTCTAGCCTCGATTTCAATGGAGACCTTATTCAGTGCGTTACACATGCTGTTCATCCGAGACCTACGAGTTTTCACAACGGGTTTGTATTTTATTCGCCCGGAAATGTTATTATTGCCCCATGGCTTACATCAAATTCTGGTTCGTCAAGATGGGACTTA
Organism: Taxus wallichiana var. yunnanensis; assembly: GCA_018340775.1. Classification (NCBI taxonomy): domain Eukaryota; kingdom Viridiplantae; phylum Streptophyta; class Pinopsida; order Cupressales; family Taxaceae; genus Taxus; species Taxus wallichiana. Next base: position 163,531,665 of record CM031236.1, read on the forward strand.
ATTTCCCATGAGAGCATCTTCCTCATCTATTAATATTCAGCCTCTTTGTCAAAAGATGACATGGCTATGAGCTCTTCTTCCAGAATTATGCTTTGGAACCACACACGAAACACTTTGTTGGGGTCATCAATATAACCCATCCCTGGCCTCTCCTCCCCTGTGTGCCTTCCTCTCGTGCGTGTGCCCTTAGGAATACTTAGACTTAAAATGGGGCCTCCAGTGTTGCCGTGTTCCTTTTTCACACTTTTCTCCTCTTCGTTTAACATTGGCTCAACGTTGTGCTTCAACTTCTCCTCCTCCAAGGTCTCGATGGCCTTTGTTTCCTCTCTCCCTAGAACCATGGTTTCCTTTTCTAATATAAGTCTTAGGGCCTTCTACATCTACACACCATCTCCCTCACTTCTCATGTCATGGGTGCCTCCCCTTCCTGGCTATCCTTGTGTTACATGAAAAGGAACCCTTGCTCCTCTTCTCTGCCTTCTTCATCTGAATCATGTATGTTGAAAATAGGTGGCCCTTGTTCCTTTTCTAGCTCATCTTCCCCACTAACCTCTTCTTCGCTATCTTCTTCTTCACCTATGTGCTTGTCCAAAATTCCAAAGTATCTTCCGAGGCTGTCTCCTCTTCTAGCATCTACTTGTTCCTAACCGGGATTCGGTGTAGGTGAATCTATTTCTTCTTCTCCCGAGGACTCCTTATCTAATGGATTTTCTAGCTCTGGAGTTTTTTCCTTAAATAAGGACCTCTTCTTGCACAAATACATTCTTGTCATAGAACTTGTCATAGGGGAGCCTATTACTTGTGTTTCCCCAACACTTGGAATTTTCTCTCTCTGGATCCTTTTCCACCTACTTGGGTGTGGGTCTATTACTACCAGTTGGATCCCTAGGCATAGATACTTGTTCTCTATATATGTGCAATTCTCCGATTTAGATCTTATGTGAAGGTACAAAGTGTGTCATAGATCCTCCCTGCAATGGGCAAGGTCATGGGCTTTTTCATTTTTACTTCATGTGACATGTACCTCTCCACATATGTGTGCTTGTTAGGGTAGACCAACCCTTTGCGCATTTCCCTGTGCTCTCGGTCTAGATTACCAAGGTCCATTTTTAGCTTCTTGGAATCTTTAAACCTGTTTACTCCCACTTGGAAGTATTGAGCTGTGAAGGTGAAGGGGAGCTTGCACCATGGGCTCCATGTCTCATCTATTAGTTTGAACCTACCCAAGAAGAAATGTTGGTACACAACAAATTTTTCTTCTCCTTTGGTGGTTGCTGGAAGTTGTTCAAGAATTCTCCATTCTGCCTCAAACACGTTCCTTAAGCACGTATACCATTTCTCTAGGCGCACCTTGTGCACGGTTGTCATGGAGTCACATGTGTATTTTTCAAATATTTTTGTGGGTGAAGGGTCCTCATCCTGGGTACTCCCATATGAATTTTTCTAATGCATCAGGTACTCCAATCTCTGAAAACATGATTTTCAGTAGGATATTACCGAATAGGATCCTATCACCTTCCTTTGTGCAAGCGACAATCTCATCCGCGATGAATGCAGACAAGTTGTAGATGGTGCCCTCTGTGATTTTATTACAAACATGTAACCATGGATTATTGACCTAGGTCCATCTCTCCTAGCCATTTAACTTGGTCACCAGATGTGTGGCCATTTTCATTACTGGGTCCTTGATGTCTGTGATATCATAATATCTTGACCCCTTTTTGTACGTGTAGGCAGCGATAGTCTCCTTAATTTCCTCTTTATCACCTAGGTCATCTTCCAAACCGTCTCCTTCATAGATGAGGCCTATGAAATGTGAGATGAGTTGAGGGGTAATGTGCATCTTGTGCCCCACAAAATGGAAGTAGTCCTCATGCACGCGTGACATCAACCATTGATAGAGGCACTCAAGCTTCCCAAGTAAGGAAACTCAAAGAGTTGCAATAACCCTTCCTTTTCCAACTTGACCTTCACATCATCATTATAGATGGGCAAACCCTCTAGTGTCCTTCTATTTTTGGGCGCACTAGCTCCATCTTCATCCCTTCTCGATCATGCTCATACGATGATTATAGTCATTTACAGACATGTTCCTTAGATGGGACTCCCACTCCTTCCCTATCATTACTGCATCTGGGTACTACATTTTTGCATACCACTCTTCGTTTGTATGTGTGTTGGTTTCTTGTTGTTGTCCCTTTTCCTTGCCCTTCTTGGGTGTGCTAATTGGATGTTTGGGTGCCATTTTCTAGGTTCACTTCTTACTTTAATCACTTCGTGTAACTCTCTTATCCCACTCTTTACCACCTTAGATTTTGAATTTGCGAAGAAAATTCCTTAAATCCGTGCCCTAGTTATTCAAACCCTATTTGTGATAATCCTTTCAAAAGATGACGCCTTCTCACAAATCTTCTATGCCCATGAAATCCATCTTTCTCTAGTTTTTAGATCCAAACAAGTCACCCACGCTCAATCTCTTAAAAAAATTTCTTCACACGCATCATTTTTTTGAAGCCCTAGTTTGCGAAAGTGAAAAAAGCACTAATTTCTCCTTGTATGCAAAGTGAATAATGAATTTCCTTGACCCTCTTTTTATATTTTTTCCTTTTGAAGCATTAAATGTCACTTCACCTACCACCATACTTTTTACATTTAATACAGATTTTTCAAAAAAATCCCGACTTTAGCACTTTAACTCACATGCCTAACCTTGCGTGGGTAATCTTCCAACCTTCAGCATGCAACCAATCCATCTAGACAAGAGATTCTTACGTGCATGTCACCTGCTCCGAAGGCACTTCTCTCTTGATTTTTTCTTTCGCCTACTTCTTCGTGTTGCTTATGCCCTTTTTCCTCCTTTGTATGTGGGATATGAGAGTAGCCTTATCTTGACACCAATAATCCTTTTCCATATTTTATTTCCATGCAACTCTTTCAATAGGTACATTCAACTAGGATTTTCAACACAACTTCCTTGGAAATTTACCCAAACTATCCTTCACATTACTCCACCCTACACTAAAATGATGTGCGATCCTCTGCGCACTCAAAAATTCTCAAAGAGCAATAAGGGTTACCGATGCCCAAGGCGCAAAAAAAGTAACAAAACAAAAGGGAAACATAAGAAAAGAAATGCATAAAGGAAATTCTAAACTAAGTGGAAAAACTACCTTATTTACAAACACCAAGAAGACTTATTTATATTAGGGCTTGACCTCGCCATTGAAGTGTCCAGTAATATCATTTCATCCGGCCGCTTGTAAGCGGCATGCACCCGAGTCAAGGATGTATGAGATTTTATAGGGACGTAACCAATGGACCTTCAACTTCCCAGATGGCATAGAAACTTAGAATCATATAGTAAGACAATCTACCCAACCTCAAAATTATTGTTTCGATGTGGCGATCGTGCCATACTTTTTCTATTATTTGGCTCCACCTCGCGAGTGATAGTGTCTCATCTAACTTCATTAGTTCATCAATTATTTTTTCCAGCGATTTGCTCATCGCCCAAACCTCTTGCGCATGCTATTCATAGAGAAGGTAACATAAATTAAAAAAGCATAACATGGCTTCCATGTCAAACACCAATTTAAACGGTGTGGCTTTGTTCAACATTTTATAAATTATCCTATAAGCCCATAATATGACCGATACCTTGTCATCCCAATCTTGTCTTCCAACATCACAAATTTTGGTCGTGGTATGACTCATTATTTTGTTAAATGCTTCCGTGGTTCCATTTTCTTGTGATGAGCTACCATGAATTATGATAAAAGGGTCCTCATGGTCTCATTTAAGAAATGTGTACACCTATCACTAGTTAAACTTAAAGGGCATCCATACCTTGTGATAATGTTCTCCCATAAAAATATTTCCATTTTGGCTGCTATGTAGTCTTTAGTTAGAGTTGCCTCTACCCACCTTGTCAAATAATCCGTGCAAGTGATTACATAGTGTGATCTATTCCTACATGTTGCTAGTGTAATAGGGCCTACAAAGTGTTATCCTATAGAATTGACAAGGGAAATTTGTAGGAAACCATACCAAAACATATTTTTGCTCCCCCGAAGAAGTCGATAACGTTCAAAATGACCTAAAACTCCCTTTCAAAAATCAATTTTGTTAAGACTTATCCATTTTTAGCTTCTTTAACTGGGCGTGGAAAATGGCATGTCAACACTCTTAAAAATGCACCTTTTTAACTAGGAGCAGGAATTCTCATGTCGACATACCAAAATGTGAACCCCTTAGAAAGCCCTTTGGCACAGAAATGTCATGTCAACATCATAAAACATGCGCCAAGTATGTGTGCTAAGGCACGGGAAATGGTGTGTTGACACCATGAAATGTGCGCTAAGGCACTAAAAGTATTATGTAAACGCTAATAAAATTGTGCAAGGCACATTTTAACCCGTGTCGACACTCTAAAAAAGTGTGCCAAAGAAATTTGGTGAAATAATAAATGTCAGATTTTCCTATAAATAGGCGCCTGACACCTATCATTTTCACGAATTGAAAATTGTGAAAAGTGTTTTCTTTGCACTGTCACCATCCCTGTCACTCTCGCGTTCCATTTTTGAGCTTGTAGACCCAAATGTTGTCCTTCATCTTTTATAAATCTGGGTAAGTGGCTTCTATCCTCCTTGTTGCTGTTGTGGTTTTTATTTTTGGTTGTGTTAGGTATTAGGGATTATAAAAAGATTAAATCTAAAAAGGGGAACCTAACAAACTATAACCAACTGGAACCCCCTTTTTCCTCTCCTTCTAGATCTACAAATCTGGAAGGCCCCTTCCTTTGAAAAACTCAAAAAACCCATCTGCTTTTGCCTTGCTAAAACAAAGCCGATTTTTCCATCTGATAATCCAAAGGAAAGAGAAAGAAAAATCAAGAAAATTGAGCCAAATTGTTAACTAATTAAAATCATGGCGCACTTTCCTTATTTGTAACATCTCTCAAAATTGTGCCTTAGCGCGGTTTAAACCCATACAACACAATCTTTTTCAGAGCCCAATCAAAGCAACTTTTCCCTAAGGCGCAGGCACATTTCCCTTAACAACAACATGGAATGTTTCATGTTGTAAACCCGCACCCTGCGCTTTACCCTTTGGCACTGCATTCTATCATGTAACACCTCTCAAAAGTGTTTCCTTTCTAAACTTGGCACAACTTTTCTCAAGTCAACACCAAGCGTAATTTTCCTTATGTTGACACCTTCCTAAATGTGAGTTACCCTTTGGTGCCAAAATTACATGTTAACATCCAAGAAACCACTCCCCTTCTGTTGAGTGCAACTTTTATCCTATAAACATTGAGTGCAACTTTTTTCATGTCAACACCCCAGAAAGTGCACCCAACCTTTTTAAGCCTCTGCAGCATGCTGTGAACCTACGCCTTCTTCCCTAAGCCTTATAATTGCTTGTTATTCATTTTGAAAACTTTCAGTATGAATTACATGACGGCTGACATGGCTCTTCTGTGTTGGACCTCCTTGATTCTTCTTGAGAACAACAACAACCATCCTTGAGCTCACACATGTCTTCATCAAGAAAATGACCAAGAAAGTCTAAAGCTAAAGCTAAGCGAAATGAACTAGAGATGAAGTACAAATATCAAAAATTTAGGATGCCTTAATCATATGTAGAGAACAATCTCGACATCAAAGACTCTGAGCTAGGGCATATTGATATGGATGGCTTCTAGGCAAGAACCAACCAGGAAAGTAGTGGCTCATGGATGAACAAGGTGGTGGGTAGTGGATTGCACTTTGCAAATGTAACCGTGAGTAAGTCTTTGTAAATAACGATTTCATCATGTTGGTGGCTCGGTGTTATAACAAGGACACTAGATGTGTCGAGAAAAAGAGAAAAATACGATCATCGACCTCATGGCCCATTACTTTAACTGACCACGGGCATTCCTAATCATAGGCAATATGTAGAAATAATTCTAGAAGACTGCAAGAAGGCCTGGGATGACAATGAGGATAAATGTATGCAGATGATGAACAAACTTTACCTAAAGAAAAATAATTTGGTGAGCATATGGCCATAGACCATCCATAGTAGTGAATTCAATGAGGAATTGAGTGATACAATCACCTTCCTAAACAAAGTATTTGGGCTTCCTGATGCCCATTATTTCCACAAATAGATGTTGAGGTATCTGGAGACCATGAGCAAGAATGCGCCTGATCAGCATTTTGGATGGGGTGAAACCATCAGTGAAACCATCTCCCAAAAACTTCAACAAGTCCTAACAACTAGGAAGTTCTACATGAATTCCTACATTGTATACGCTGCAAAGCATCAACAAGAGATTTCGCAGGCCTAGCTCGAAATTGGGTATGGCCCCAGGTCAAAATATATGAATTCTACCTATAGCTAAAGCTCGAGGCTAGCATCTCCTAGTTCTCTATAATAAATGAAGCCTTCTTCTATGAGGTGATCTTGGTAAGACCAAACATGAGACACGGTCGAGACCAACCCAAGTGTGATTGTTGCCACAAAGAAATGGGGGCATTTTCACACAATTCCCCACATTCACATATCTCGGAGCGGTGAATTTCGAGGGTGAACGAGCGAACGGCTACCAAGGTATGCGGGGCCAAAGCTAAGATCCTCTTGGAGTTATCAAGGAAAATGATCACTTACCATGATAAGTGCATGAAGAGAAAGAAAGGAGGAACTCCATTCCCCCTCCTGATTAGCCGATACACCTACACCACACTGGCCAAAGCACGAGAGATGTATGCTGAGCTGGAATTGCTAAATTTGAAACACAACTTCCCAGCAAGGCTTACCTTCGACTGCCGGAGTTGCATCCCAAGGGCCAAAATTGATCCCATCCATGTTCCTGAGATTGAGGACATTTGGATCAACCTGACACATGAAATAGATATCAAGCAAAAGGATCACTCTCGGCTAGCTCTGGAGGAGATCGTACACTATGGCATTTCTATTGTCCCAAAGGGATTTCAAGAGACTGATCAAGAAATTGACCAGGTTTACCTTGACATAGATGGGGATGATTGGCCATTCGCAGATATTGATAGATCTAAGGCGCCAAAGACCATTTAGGAAAGGGTCAAGCCCATGTTGTATTACACCAAACATTGGTGCAAACGGAATGGTCTCACCTATCTCGGGGTAGATTTCATTGCTTCTCCTTCAGGAAGAGCTCCTCCAAGATCGGCCCAAGTGCCAAAAGGAAAAGGGAAAGACAAGGAGGGAGAGTCAAGAAAACAAGAAGAATCTCCTCAAATCCCTTCTTTACTTCTGAGAAGCAAGTGGTCGACTTGGTGTCTCCAGGTAAAGAAGAAGAAACCACAAAAGTTTCAATGGATACATCCACTCAAGATGTTGTCACAACTACAACCGCCGAGGCACCCAACATCCCTTCTTCCATTCCTTCCCCTCCTCCTGTCATTGAATCATCTATTCCTATGGATGTGTCTTCTTCTCTCCTTTCCTCCCTTCCATCTCCCACCTCTTTCATCTTCTCCCTTCTCGCGGATCTGTCACCCAATTTTCCCTCCATATAATTGCATATCCCTTACATTTCCATGTCCTTTTCTTCTCCTATAAGTAACTCAGGTCCCCCAGAAGAAGGCGCATTGAACTCCTTGTCACTTCCAACACCAAGTGTTTCAACATACCTCTCTAAGGCCTCAACAGTTGTTTCCCCTTTCACTCCTATTTCTTCTTCTATTCCCTCTACTCCTCTCATAATTCCTAGCTAGATTTTTGAACATTTGGGTTAGCATAAGAGAAAGGTTCTCATCACACCCATGGAATTTTCTTTCATTCCGAAGAAGGGACCCAAGAAGTAGAAAGTGATAACTCACTTTTCTAAAAGCACTTCGGGGGAGAGAGTCATGGAGATTGCTTACCCCGATCCCGCCAAGGAAAAGAAAGATCTGAATCCCACAGACTTTACAATGACTCAAGTCACAATGGGAACCTCATCTGAAAGCCTACAAGGAGAAGCCTTGTCTGCAGTAGATGTACTTTGTAAAAAGCTTCAAGAAGCAAAAGAGGAGAAGAAAATACTCAAGGAACAAAACAAACATCTCCTCCAAGCATTGTAGAGAATGGGCAACGCTCCTCCTGTGACGCCACCGAACCCACTAAAACTCTCAGTCATGACAAAATTAACGAATATGATAATATTGGTGAACAAGGCACAACAATATCCTCCTAGATTGAGTGAATCCTTAAAGATAGTGAGGAAATGATTAAGAAATTCAAAGTTCTCTACAAGGATATAGATCAAGAAAATAAGGAGCTACAAGCAGTAGAAGGTTCCCTCTCTCGAGGAGTTAGAAAATGCTAGGTTACAACATGAAAATTCCAAGCAATGGCTAACTACTTTGCTGACGACCTATTGAAGGTCGGCATCATCGATCACCCGTGGGCACATAATAAAGCTCTTTTCGCATTAGATTAATGGGTCGATCAAATGGAATATATCCTAGAGTGGATAGATAAAATCAAGAATGAATCCGGATGCATGATACAACATGGAACATATAATTATAAAGATGTCTCCGGGGATGCTCGGTGAATCGTATACCTTGAGGGAAGTAGATGATACATTCCAGCACTTCAAAGCTATAGTCACTCAAGGTTTGGTATTAGAGGTCACTTTCGACAGAGAGTCAATCAATAACCTCTTGGCCTACCATGATTTCATTGGCTTCTTGATCAATGCATGCGAGGAGTTTTCGGGTTACCTGACAAGATCAAGAATGAAAAAGAAACTTGTGAAGTCATTAGTGACCATTTCAAGGGTCCAGATCATAAACAACTTTAGACAATAATCACCAATTTTATGGAATATCAAGCATAGTGTCACATTGACTCTCCTGATCAGAAGCAAGACACTTAGTTTAAGCAAAGAGATGATGAGGAGTAGTTTCTCCTCTTGTGTATGCTTTGATCATTTTTGTAAAAATATTTTAAAAGCATGCTGGCATTTACGATGACATCATCTATGTTGCATCATGGGATGTTTCCATCCAAAAACTTGCCCAAAGTCAACTTTTGACTTTTTAGATATTTTGTAAATATCTTGTAAGATATTTTGTAAATAGTGGTTGGTTTGTTTTTGTCTTCTTTCCTCTTCTCCTCGAATAATTACGAGAGAATGTGCAACACTCTCCCGTGATGTCGCCGAACCCACTTTGAAGTTCTCAGTCATGAAGAAATTATTGAATATGCTAAGATTGGCGAACAAGGCATAGCAAAGTATCCTCCTAGATTGAGTGAATCCTCAAAGATAGTGAGGAAATGATTAAGAAATTCACAGTGCTCTACTAGGATATAGATCAAGAAAATAAGGATGTACAAGTAGTAGCAAGTTCCCTCTCCGAGGAATTATACAATCCCGAGTTGTAACATGAAACATTCCAAGCAATGGCTAACTACTTAGCTAACAACCTATTGTAGGTCAGCGTAATTGATCACCCGCGGGAATATAATAAAGCTCTCGTCACATTAGATTACTAGGGTTGATCAAATGGAATATATCCTGGAGAGGATAGATAAAATCAAGGATGAAGCACTGGATGCATGATACAACATGGAGTAGATAATTATAAAGATGTCTCCAGGGATGCTCAGTGAATTGTACACCTTGAGGGAAGTAGACAATACATTCTAGTGCTTCAAAGCTATAGTCACTCAAGGTTTGGCACTAGAGGTCACTTTCGACCGAGAGTCAATCAATAACCTCTTGGCTGCCGCGATTTCATTGGATTCTTGATTGATGCATGTGAGGAGTTCATCGGGTTACCTGACAAGCTCAAGAATGAAAAAGAAACTTGTGAAGTCATTGGTGACCATTTCAAGGGTCCAGATCATAATCAACTTTAGACAATGATCAACAAGTTTATGGAATATCGAGCACAGTGTCACATTGACTCTCCTGATCAGAAGCAAGACACTCCGTTTAAGCAAAGAGATGATGAGGAGTAGTTTCTCCTCTTGTGTACACTTTGATCATTTTTGTAAAAATGTTTTAAAATCATGTTGGAATTTATATGACGTCATCCATATTACATCATGGGATGTTGCCATCCAAAACTTGCCCAAAGTCAACTTTTGACTTTTTAGATATTTGTAAATATCTTGTAAGATATTTTGTAAATATCTTGTAAGATATTTTGTAAATAGTGGTTGGTTTGTTTTTGTCTTCTTTCCTCTTCTCCTTCTATAAATACTAGAATACTTGTTGTATTCCAGGTTGGACATTTTTTGGTATGAAAAGGAGAAGTGAAGAGAGAAAGACTTTTGCTTTCTTGTAACAGAAGAAATATTAATATATATGTTTAGACTTTGTGCTCAATATATGTGTTATTTGTATCATATTTTTCTTAAGTTAGAGCTATGTTTTTATTACGTTGGATTCATTCCAGCTATTGTCATATGTTCATTAGTATTTCTTTATTTGTTTATGTAAGTAAATTTGGCTTTGTTTACTACCACCAAAAGCATAAACCTTCGAGACCTTTCTGTCTTGGAATTCATTTCTTTTCTTCCTTGAGATCCACCCTCCTTTGTTCCTTCCCTCCTAAATTTCTATTCGCATCAAAACTACCTCTATTGGGATAAGATCCCAAACCCCTTGAAGTTAGAATAGTGTAGATTTGCATGATTCCTTCTTGATAGATTAGCAATAAACTAGTTTCGCTTTGCTTATCTCAAAGAGGAGTTATGCCTTGCACACACGTTGGCTGTTTCCCCATGACCGCCTAACCAACAGTTTCTCGAACGAACATTTTTGGTGACTTCGTTGGGGACCGATCTAAGCAAATAACTTAAAAGCTATAAAAATCACTACAGATTGTAAATTTTAACTCTTTGTTAAATATAATTTTTTTGCAAAAGTGATGAAAACTAAAATTTCCTTATACAAATCCATAGATCGGACTAGATAAAAGCTTTTAGTTCACTCGAGTTTTTAAAAACTTGTATATTTCAGTAGATCTAAGATTCTGACATTTTATGTTATTTTAAAAACCTTGCAAAATTTAGGTCAAAGATCCGAATTTCAACTTTCTAATTTGACCCACTTTTTATCCTTATTAATCTTTTAAAACTGTAATTGGTTATTAAAAAAGGGTAAAATTTAAAATTAAAAAAAGTACACACTGCTGATTTTTGCTAGAAAAATCAGAAAATCAGCAAGTACAAACAAAAATATTGTTGTAAATCTACTCTTAATTGTTGCAGATCTGAATGGGTACACTGGTGGGTGAACAATTTACTCATGGTAGAAGAGCTCATGGAGAAGTTGATCCAATATTTGATCTACTTCAAAGGCACAATTTTAGTATCACTCCAACATGATTTGCATCACTAAGCTCAACAGATCGATCAACAAGAAGTGTCTCGCCTCCATGAAAGAGCCAGATTTCACAAGGTGCCTCGACATCAATTTGCAGTGCTCTTTTGCTAAGTGGAACCACACTCCCTACTCGTGTTCTTTTTCCCACTTTTCAAATGGCAATAAATCTACTTGTACCATGGGGAAATGCCATGGGTCCTCTAGCACTACCACATCCAGTTCACCCCCCCCAAATGAAATTGTAAGAATTTCGAAATTTGATGGGAGCAGAAATCAAAGCATAGACGCACATATACTTACTCTTATTACGTCATGCAATATTTTGGATGTGACTCATGAAGATGTATCTATGTGTATCTTTCTTGACACCTTGCAAGGTCCTGCATCAGAATGGTTCCAACATTTACCAGCCAGATCCATCACCAGTTGGGCCACATTACAGATTGCATTCGAAGAAAAATATAAGCCTTCAGAAGACACATTCACGTTATTGTCACGAATCACTCATATGAAGAAGGAGGCCAATGAAACCATGCATGATTTTATCACCTGTTTCAATTCACTAATCAACCGTGTGCCTTTGTCATGATGCCAACATTAGAGAATCAAAAGCGTTTATTCTTGAATGCCATGAGTTTGAAAGTAAGTTTCTTACTTTTACAAGAACAATACCCACCTTGGTCCTTGCTCAAGGCTATGGCCATTCGGATAGAAGATAACCTCCTTATATCCGGTGAGTTAAGATGAGAGCCATCAAAATCAAAGGCTTCAACTTCTTCTCAAAGGCTACCTCATCAGATCCAGCATTCCAAAAGATGGTGAATGACTTGCTCTCATTAAAGAAGCAATTGGCTCAAACATCATCTACTACTCCATACCGGATATCCCATAGAGGAACTTCACTCCCAACAACGCCCCCAAAGGCCGCATTTTCCTGTTGCTTCTCCAAGGTTAGCAATTGAAGCCCCTCTCGGTTAATGCTTTGGTTGAAATCGAAGAAGATGATCCAAATTATGAAGAACCTTTGTCACAAGACGAAGATGATCAAGATGTCAGTGAACCGACTGGTGACTCTATTATCGGGTATATGGAATTTGAAGATGAGGAATCTGATGAAGAAGAAGGTACCCAAGGGTATGTGAGTGACAATCATACGCGGTTTTCACTCGCTCGCAAGGAAAAGAAGCAAAGGTTGTTGCTGAAAAACAAAAGGAAAAGGTTGTGGTAACTCCTCCTCCAATGATCACTAAAAGAGGTAATCCCCTTCCTACTCAACCTCTGTTAAACCTTTTGTAAAGAAATATTTCCTCCTATTTCTCCTCCAATTCAGCCTTCCTCCAATTCCATAAAGACCAGTAATCCTCCTCCACAAACATGAAATGAAGGACTCATTCCTTCATTAGTGCAACCCTTGGTCGCATTTGATATAATTGATCATGCTAAAAAGACCAAGATCTAGATGTCTGAAGTTGAGTACCTTCAGTCCAACCCAAAGCAGCTTGTAAGATTAACTAAGTATATCCAAAGCCAGATTGCCATCCTTCGTCCCGTTTCCCCAAAAGGAATTATTCCCACGCCTCCTATGTCTCATGTAAACGTTGCCTTGACTCTACATCAGGAAAAATTGAACCTTTTTAACTGTCTCTCCTGACCAATGGTCATAAACTAAGTAATTGTATAATTGATTCTGGAGCTTCTGATAATGTTATGCCAACAAAGGTCGTTCATGCTTTGGGCCTCACACTTACTAAACCTTTTGGTAGATGCTACTCCATGGAAACCAAATAGGTACCATTGATCTGTAGACCAAGGATGCACAATTTACATTCGTGGCATTTCCTGAGAAAAGGGTAAAAATGACTATTCTCATAGTTGATATCCCAGCAGCATACGAGATATTGCTAGGGAGGAGCTTTTGTAAAGAAGTTGGTTAGTAAATTCATATGGACTGGTCCAAAGCTAGGATTCTGTCAAAGGAGTGATGCTAGATGTTGGAACCAGAATCACAAAAGAAATATCTAACCACCAAATCCAATGACCCTAAAGCTTAGATTATTTTTGAATCATCAGGGATGGGAAACTATTTCTTGTCCACCGAATCAGATAGAATGGACGTTCTCATCCAAAAAGAGGATCTCAACAAAGTATGGATATTATAGTTTGATGGCAGTTGTGTAACAAGTGGATGTGGTGCTAGGGTTGTTCTAATATCTCCTGAAGAGGATATTTTCCTTTTTCTTTCAAATTATAGTTCTTCAATACAAATAATACTGCCGAGTATGAATCCTTATTACTTGGCATGCAAGCTGCAAAAGAGAAGGGAATCAAGAATCTAAAAGTGCAAGGTGATGCCGAGCTAATTATCAATCAGGTAAAAGGGGTATATCAAGTAAAGAATGACCAACTCAGACACTACCACAATGCCGTATGGGATAGCATCGAATATTTTGACACTTTCTCAATCAAAGTAGTTTCATGAGCTCAAAATGACATGGCTGATTCATTGGCCATCTCAGCATCTCTCATGCTCCCCATCCAGGGTTAAAAATAGATACATATATCATTGAGGTGGTTTTTACCCAAGTGTACCAGATAATTCACACTTGCAATTATTCAATGATGACAACCAACTTATCACCTTTTTGGAGAAAGCTGACAATTTCAAAGAACTTCATTTCGACAGATCAAATTCTACGTGTTGTGAGTCTCTCACCAGTCAAGCACATGAATATGAAAAAGAAACAGTGATACAGCTCAAAGGAAATAAGATTCCGAAAGGTTTGGTCTCCTTAGAATGATTATTTGATAATCATGACCGTTTTGTTAAGAAAAAGTGACAGGATGATCCTTCCTCTTCTCTAGAAACTAAATCCATCAATCTGGGTACTACGGAACATCCTCATTCCATGAATATCGAGAAGTGTTGTACGCCTAAGGGAAGGAAAAAATTAGTTAAGTTGCTACTAAAGTACATGGATGTATTAGCATGGTCTTATGATGATCTCAATTCTTTCAAGCCAAAGGACATTCGGCACGACATCCCGCTCAAGGATGATGTCAAGCCTTTCCATCAAAAGCAAAGGCACTATAACCCCAAAATCTCAGGTACCATCCAAGCTGAAATTCAGAAGATGCTAAACGTGAGAAGTATTTTTCCAATTCATCATAGTACCTAGGTTGCAAATATTGTGTACGCGAAAGAAGAATGACGAGATATGCATATGCATAGACTTTTGCAACTGGAACCAGTCATTCTTAAGGGATTGATATCCACTACTGATAATGGATCTAGTGCTATAGGTAGCAACTGGTTCAGAAATACTTTCTATGCTTGACGGTTTTTCAGGTTGTAATCAAATTCAAGTCACACGAAGATCAGATTCAAGACAACATTCACCACCCCTAGGGTACCTTCGCCTATAGCAAGAAGTCGTTCGGTTTGATCAATGCCGGTGCCAACTTCCAACATGCAATGGACTTTGCATTCAAAGGTATGATGGGAAAGGTCATCATAGTTTACCTAGATGACATAACCATGTTCTCTAAGAAAGCGAAGTGATCACCTGCAATCATTTGGAACAAGTCTTGATCGGATGCCGAGAGCATGGGATTTCAGTAAGAATCCTAAGAAGTCGAGTTTTGGGGTCACCGAGCGAAAGCTGCTAGGACATGTCATCAACGAGAGAAGGAAATAAGATAGATGCCAATAGGGTAAAGGATATTTAGAGCCTTAATTTTCCTACAAGCAAGACCGGTGTTCGGTCTTTCTTCGGAAAGGTAAGTTTTCTTAGACGCTTTGTTTCCCGATTTTGCTTAAGAAGACTCATCATATATCTAATATGATGAAAGGGTCCCAAACATTCTCGATGGAGTGAGGAATGTCGAGAATCATTCAAAAACATAAAAACCTCCGTTGCGCATGCCCCTCGTTTTACGGTATGTCTTGACTTCAGAAGAAGGACTTCATCATGTACAGTTATGCCTCTGCACATACTATATCAGCTATCTTGATGCAAAAGAACTCTGAAGATATTGAATCCCCGATTGCTTTCATGAGCTCTTCTCTTAAGCTTCATGAACTGAAAAATGTCACAACTGGAAAAATATGCCTTTTCTCTGGTAAAAGTAGTCAAAAGTTTCCACTACTACATTCTAAATTCTCATACAGTAGTGTTGGTTCCAGACATGGCTGTTAAGTTTATCCTGACTCAACAGGAGTTAGGGAGTTTACGAGGAAATTGGATCGCAAAGGTCCAAGAATATGATCTAGACATCAGACCAACCAAGTTGGTAAGAGGTAAGGCATGTGTCAGCTAATGGCTAAAAATAAAGACTCAAAGGAACCTGAGGAGCAAGCTGCTCACGTTGATGGAGAACAAAATGAACTAGAGAAAGTGGATTCTTTACCCATGGTTCTACTTATCGTGACCAATGACGAATGGTATTTTGACATCACATTCTTTCTCACTTATGGAGAGTGCCCAACTCACTTAACCACTAAGGAAAAGTGAACGGTGAAGCTCAGAGCCGTAAGATATGTCATATGGGATGATGGATTGTACAAATGTGGAATTGATGACATTTTTCTACGATGTGTTGACAAGCCATAACAGGTAAAAATGTTAGAAAGTTTTCATGACTCAAAGATGCGTTGGTCACTTCTCCTCATCGGTGATGACACATAAAATCATTCAGGATAGGTACTACTGGCTAATGCTATTTCAGGATGCAGCCACCTAGGTAGTAAAATGTGAACTTTGCCAACAGTTTGTTGGCAAACCAAAGCTAGCTGTATTTCCCTCAGGCCCGTCATCATCAAAGAACCATTCAGACAATGGGGAATTGATTTCATTGGAGCACTTAATCCTCAATTGAGGCTTTGGACATAGTTACGTCCTAATAACAACGGATTACTTCACGAAATGGGTGGAGGCCATACCTATCAAGCATGCCACTTCTAAAGTTGTTTGCAACTTCATCAAGTAAAATATTATTGTGAGATTTGGCATTCCAAAAAAAATCATTGCTAACAACACTTCTAACTTCTCTTCGCAGGAAGTTGTTGGTTTTTGTTATGGATACGGAATAACCTTGGCTCATGCTTCTGATTATTATCCTCAAGGAAATGGTCAAGTAGAATCCAATAACAAGAACCTAGTGACTATCATACAAAAGCTAGTTGATGAAAACCAGTGGTCCTGGCAAAAATCATTGTACGATGCTTTGTGGGTGGATTGTATCACTCCAAAGAGGTCTCTTGGCATGTCACCTTTCTAGGTGTTATATGGGATCGATGCGGAAATCCCTATTTCTATAAAACTTTCTTCTTTGCATTTGGCTCAAGCGATTGAAGATGAAACTTTTCAGAATTCTCTTGAAAAAAGGATTATGTACTTGACAGAACTTGAAGAAAAGTGAGTGAAAGTGATCGATAAGATCACTGAACATCAGAATCAAGTTAAGAGGGTATTCGACAAGAAAGCTAAGTAGAGATATTTCCAAGTGGGATATCTTGTTCTCTCCGTGGGACAAATGAAGAGAACCGAAAGGTATGCACGGAAATTTTGACTCTCTTTGGAGAAGGTGTATAAGATCAAGCAGCTCAATGGAGAGGATATTTTCTATCTCTCATATCTAGATGGAACCAAGCTCTCACTTCCCTATAGCGGGTAGCACCTGAAGATCTTTAGGAAGTAGAGCTTGCTCTCTTCTTTGTACAATTTTCTTTCATTGTGTGTTTGCTTTCTGTTTGTTGTGTGTTCCCTTCCTTCCCTTTTTGGTCACCCTTGTTTTTTACTCTCTGTAACCCAATGGATAGGCACATGAAAATCTGGGATTCTCTACCCTTAAGCTTCACTTAAAGATAGTCCCCAGAAAGAGCCAGTTGTTATCCTGCAGAATTAACAAGGGCAATTTGTAGGTAACCATACCAAAACATCCATTTTGGTCCCCTAAAGAATTCTCGATAACGTTTGTTCAAAATTTCCTAAAACTCCCTTTCGAAAATCAAGTTTGTTAAGACTTAGCAATTTTTAGCTTCTTTAATGGGCATGGAAAATAGTATGTCAACACTCTCAAAACGTGCCTTTTTGAACTAGGCGCATGAATTCTCATGTTGACATACCAAAATGTGTGCCCCTTAGAAATCCCTTTGGCACAGGAAATGTCGTGTCAACATCATGAAACATGCGCCAAGTATGTGCACTAAGGCGCAGGAAATGGTGTGTTGACACCATGAAATGTGTGCTAAGGCGCTAAAAGTATTATGTCAACGCCAATAAAATTATGCCAAGGCACATTTTAACCCATGTTGACACTCTGAAAAATGTGCCAAAGAAAGTTGGTGAAATAATAAATGACAGTTTTTCTATAAATAGGCACTGACACCTGTCATTTTCACAAATTGAAAATTGTGAAAATCATTTTCTCTGTGCTTGTCAACCATTCTTGTCACTCCCATGTGCCATTTTTTGAGCTTGTGGACCCCAACGTCATGCTTCATATTTTATAAATCCAGGTAAGTGGCTTCTGCCATCCTTGTTGTTGTGGTTTTTATTTTTGGTTCTGTTAGGTATTAGGGCTTATAAAAGAGATTAAATATAAAAAGGGCAACCTAACAAACTATAACTAACTGGAACCCCCTTTTTCCTCTAATTCCAGATCTGTAAATTCAAGGCCCCCGCCTCTGAAAACTCAAAAAACCCATCTACTTTTACCTTGCTAAAACAAAGCCTATTTTGCCATCTAATAAATCCAAAGGAAAGAGAAAGAAAAATCAAGAAAAGTGAGAAAAGCTGTTAATCGATTAAAATCATTGTGCACTCGTCCTTATTTCCAACATCTCTCAAAGTTGCACCTTGGTGTGGTTTAAACCCATGCAACACCATATTTTTAGCTCCCATTCAAACCAGTTTTTTCCTAAGGCACAGGCACATTTACCTTAACGACAACATGACATGTTGTATGTTGTAAACCCACACCCTGCACTTTAACCTTTGGCACTACATTATGTCATGCAATACCTCTCAAAATTTCACCCTTTCTAAACTTGGCGCACCTTTTCTCAGGTCAACACCAAGCACAATTTTCCTCATGTTGACACCTTCCTAAATGTGCTTTACCCTTTGGCACCAAAATTGCATGTTAACATCCATAAACCGTGCCCCTTTTGCCTGAGCACAACTTTTCTCCTATAAACATTGAGTGCATTTTTACTCATGTCAACACCCCAGAAAGTGCACCCAACAATTTTAAGCCTCTAGCATGTTGTGAACCTATGCCTTGCACCCTAAGCCTTATAATTACTTGTTCTTCATTCTGCAAACTTTCATTATGAATAACATGATGGTTGACATGGCTCTTCTGTGTTGGACCTCCTTGATTCTTCTTGCAGAACAACAACAACCATCCTTGAGCTCACACATGTCTTCATCAAGCAAAAGACAAGCAAAATCTAAAGCTAAAACTAAGCAATGAACAATAGATGAACTACAAATATCATAAAGACAGGATTCCTTAATCATATACAGAGAATGATCTCGACATCGAGAGACTCTGAGCTAGGGCATATTGATATGGATGAATTGGGGGAGGTCCAACCATGAAAGCAGTGGCTTGTGGATGAACAAGTTGGTGGGCAGTGGATTGCACTTTATAGCTGGGCTACCAGTAAGTGCTATAAATAATGAGTTCATTATGTTGGTGGCTCGGTGTTATAACAAGGACACTAGATGTGTCGAGGAGAAAGAGAAAAATATGATCATCTACCTCACGGCCCATCACTTTGAACTGACCCTGGGCATTCCTCATCATAGGAAATATGTAGAAATAAGTATAGAAGACTGCAAGAAGGCCTAGGATGACAATGAGGATAAATGTATGCAGATGATGAATGAACTTTACCTAAAGAACAAGAAGTCGGTGAGTAGATGGCCACAGAACATCCACCGTAGTGACTTTAATGAGGAATTGAGTGATACAATCACCTTCCTAAACAAAGTATTTGGGCTTCCTAATGCCCATTATTTCCACAAAAGGATGCTGAGGTATCTGGAGACCATAAAAAAGAATGTGCCTAATCAACATTTTGGATATGGTGAAATCATCAGCGAAACCATCTCCCAGCAGCTTCAACAAGTCCTAACAACTGGGAAGTTCTACATGAACTCCTGCGTTGTATACGCTACAGCATCGACAAGATATTTCGCGGGCTAAGCTCGAAATGGGGTATGGCCCCATGTCAAAATATATGATTTCTACCCAGAGCTAAAGCTCAAGACTAGAATCTCCCATTTCTCTAAAATTAATGACACCTTCTTCTTTGAGGTGATCTCGCTTGCTAAGATCAAACATGAGACACATTCGGACCAGCTTGAGTGTGATTGCTGCCATGAAGAAATGGGGGGCATTGTTCACACAATTCCCCACATTCACATATCTCAGAGCGGTGAATTTTGAGGGTGAACCAACGAAGCTACCAAGGTATGCAGGGCCAAAGCTGATCCTCTTGGAGTTATCAAGGAAACTAATCACTTACCATGAGAAGTGCATAAAGAGAATGAAAGGAGGAACTCAATTCCCCCTCAAAGTTGGCCGATACACCTACACCACACTTGCCAAAGCACGAGAGATGTATGTTGAGGTAAAATTACTAAATTTGAAACACAACTTCCTAACAAGGCCTACCTCGATCGCCGAGTTACCTCCCAAGGGAAAAATTGATCCTATCCATGTTCTGAGATAGAGGAAATTTTGATCGACCGACACATGAAATAGATATCGAGAAAAGGATCACTCCCTACTGGCTTTGCAGGAGATCGTCCACTATGGTGTTGCTTTATTGTCCCAAAGGGATTTCAAGAGACTCGATCAAGAAATTGACCGGGTTTACCTTGACACGAGATGGGGATGATTGGCCATTCGCAGAGATCGGCAGAGCAAGGTGCTAAAGACCTTTCAGGAAAGGGTCAAGCCCATGTTGCAACGCACCGAACATTTGTGCAAACAGAATGGTATCACATATCTCGGGGTAGATTTCACTACTTCTCCTTCAGGAATATCACCTCCAAGATCGGCCCAAGTGCCGAAAGGAAAAGGGAAAGACAAGGAGGGAGAATCAAGAAAACAAGAAGAAGCTCCTCAAAGCCCTCCTTCTACTTCTGAGAAGCAAGTGGTCGACCTGGTGTCTCTAGGTAAAGAAGAAGAAACCACTAAACTTTATTTGATACATCCACTTATGATGATGTCACAACTATAACCACCGAGGCACCCAACATCCCTTTTTCCATTCCTTCCCCTCCTCCTATCATTGAAGCATCTATTCCTATGGATGTGTCTTCTTCTCTCCCTTCCTCCCTTCCATCTCCCACCTCTTCCATCTTCTCCTCTCTCGTGGATCTTTCACCTAGTGTTCCCTCCATCCAATTGTAGATCCCTTCTGTTTCCATGTCTTTTTCTTCTCCTGTAGTAACTCCAGTGCCCAATAATCAATAGCGCATTGGACTCCTTGTCGATGCCACCACTAAGTTTTTCAACATACCTCCCTCGAAGCCTCTATAGTTGCTTCCCTTTCACTCTCGTTTCTTCTTCTATTCCCTCTACTCCTTCTCCCATAAGTCCTAGCTGGATTTCAAACCATCCGGGTCAAGCATAAGAGAAAGGTTCCCATCGTACCCATGGAATTCTCCGTCATTCGAAGAAGGAACCAAAGAAGTAGAAAGTGATAACTCACTTTTCTAAAAGCACTTCGGGGGAGAGAGTCATGGATATTGCTTACCCAGATCCCACAAAAGAAAAGAAAGATTTGTCTCCCAAAGATTTCATAGTGACTCAAGTCACAATGGGAACCTCATCTGAAAGCCTACAAGGAGAAGCTTTGTCTACGTAAGATTCACTTTGTAAAAAGCTTCAAGAAGCAAAAGAGGAGAAGAGAATACTCAAGGAACAAAACATAAATATCCTCCAAGCATTGCGGAGAATGCGCAACGCTCCTCCCGTGATTGTTGCCGAACCCATGAAGTTCTCGGTCATGAAGAAATTATTGAATATGCTAAGATTGGTGAATAAGGAACAACAAAGTATCCTCCTGGATTGAGTGATTCCTCAAAGATAGTGAGGAAATGATTAAGAAATTCACAAAGTGCTCTACTAGGATATAGATCAAGCAAATAAGGAGCTACTGAGCGAATGAGTTCCCTCTCCGAGGAATTATACAATCCTGGTTGTAACATGAAACATTCCAAGCAATGGCTAACTACTTAGCTAACAACCTATTGTAGGTCAGCGTAATTGATCACCCGCGGGAACATAATAAAGCTCTCATCACATTAGATTACCGGGTTGATCAAATGGAATATATCCTGGAGAGGATAGATAAAATCAAGGATGAAGCCCTGGATGCATGATACAACATGGAGCAGACAATTACAAAGATGTCTCCAGTGCATGCTCGGTGAATCGTACACCTTGAGGGAAGCAGAAAATACATTCTAGTGCTTCAAAGCTATAGTCACTCAAGGTTTGGCACTAGAGGTCACTTTGACCGAGAGTCAATCAATAACCTCTTGGCTTGCCGCGATTTCATTGGCTTCTTGATTGATGCATGTGATGAGTTTTCCGAGTTACCTTACAAGCTCAAGAATGAAAAAGAAACTTGTGAAGTCATTGGTGACCATTTCAAGGGTCCAGATCATAATCAACTTCAGACAATGATCAACAAGTTTATGGAATATCGAGCACAGTGTCACATTGACTTCCCTGATCAAAAGAAAGAAACTCAATTTAAGAAAAGAGATGATGAGGAGTAGTTTCTCCTCTTGTGTACACTTTGATCATTTTTGTAAAAATTTTTTAAAGCATGTTGGAATTTATAATGACATCATCCATGTTGCATCATGGGATGTTGCCATCCAAAAACTTGCCCAAAGTCAACTTTTGACTTTTTAGATATTTTGTAAATAGTGGTTGGTTTGTTTTTGTCTTCTTTCCTCTTCTCCTTCTATAAATACTGGAATACTTGTTGTATTCCAGGTGGACATTTTTTGTATGAAAAGAGAAGTGAAGAGAGAAAGACTTTGTGCTTTCTTGTAATAGAAGAAATATTAATATATATGTTTAGACTTTGTGCTCAATATATGTGTTATTTGCATCAGATCTTTCTTAAGTTAGATCTATGTTTTTATTCTGTTGGATTCATTCCAGCTATTGTCATCTGTTCATTAGTATTTCTTTATTTGTTTATACAAGTAAGTTTGGCTCTGTTTACTACCAGCCCAAAGCATAAACCTTCTGACCTTTCTATCTTTGAATTCATTTCTTTTCTTCCTTCAGATCTATCCTCCTTCATTCCTTCCCTCCTACATTTGTCATGCAATGAACTACCTCTCTACCGAGATAAGATCCTAAACCCCCGAAGTTAGAATAGTGTAGATTTGCATGATTCTGCTTGATAGATTAGCAATAAACCAGCTTTGCTTTGCTATCTCAAAGAGGGGCTATGCTCTGCACACTGTTGGCCTATTTCCCCATGACTGCCTAATCGATAGTTTTTGGACCAACACAAAGTCTATTTCCCATTTCTCAAAAGGTTGAGCACTAGGGATACGGTGTAAAGGAATCTCATCTCTCTTTCCTAGTTTTCCAATGCACTAACAATGGTCACATGCTTTACAATAGTCTTTGCAATCCTTATACAGCGTTTCCCACTATAATCCTCCCATTAAAATCTTACACACAGTGGCATCACCTGCATAATGTCCACTTATACTTCATCTGTGTGCTTCCTTTATGATGGTGAGGCACTCATGCTCTAGTACACATCTGTGTAAAAATTCATCATGCCCTAACTTGTATAAGTCCCCACTGATCAACATGTAGGGCGCTGTGCGTATAGCTAGTTTTTTTCTTTCTAATACCTTCATCCCTTACGGTGCCACACTTTGCTTTAGGAAAACCATAATCTCCTCCAAATTTGAGGGTGTGTCTTTGTAACCTAAACAGATTTCACATTTGGCATAACCTCTTTAATACTCTGTGCTTCCTCCCTAAATTAATCCTTGATAGATGATCAGTCCATAATAACTTTTTCCATGCTTCACTACTACCGTAAACTTGAACTCTTGAAATAATAGCACCCACCGACATATGTGCCCTTATAGAACGGGCTTGTTCATTAAGTACTTTAACGCTATGTGGTTGGTGTAGAATACAAAGGGTGTTCCCAGCAGAATCTTGTATCGAACTTGAAAAGTGCATAAATCATTGAAAATTCCTCACGCTCAATCATAGTGTGATTCTTCTATGCTTAGGGTAGAATTATTGCTTGCGAAAAATAGAGGATGATCAATAATTCCTTCACCTAGTTGTGCAATCAACTTTGCTCTAATGGCAGTTCTGAGGAATCTACATGAACATGGAAGGGCTTATCCCAAGAGGGAAAACGTAATATAGGCACGGTGACAAGCCTATCCTTTAATGTGTCAAACGTCGTCTGTTGCGCCTCTCCCCATTAGAAGGAAATTTTGTGTCTATGTAGTTATTCTAGAGGTGTGGTTATCTTAACATACCCCATGATGAATCTTCGTACTAACCCGTATGCCCAAGAAATCCACACACCGCACTTTGGCTAGTAGGTTCCCCAATCCCACAATAACTGCAACCTTGGCATAATCTACTAGTAAGCCCTCCTTACATATGATGTGCCCCAATAAATTCCCAAAGGGTTTAGCAAAGACATACTTTTTAATGTTGAGAGATATCCTTAATTGCCGACATCTCTCAAACATCAACCTCAAATTATCACACTAGTCTTTCACTAGCCCATACACTATTCAATCATCCAGATACACTTGAAGGAATTTGTGAATGAAGTCCTGGAACACCTGAACCACTATGCCTGAAAACACAACACGTGTATTCTTCAACCTAAAGGGCATGAATGTGTATGCAAAACTTCCCCATTTAGTGGTAAAAGTTTTCTTCTCCTGGTCTTCCTTTACAATCCGGACTTGGTGGTACCCGAAAAATCCAACCGTAAAGGAATAGATTTCATGCCCAGTGACTCCCTCTAAAATTTCTTCAGTGAAGGGGGTTGGAAAAGAATTGATGACACAAACAGCATTCAGTTCCCTATAATCCACGCATATCTTAATCCACCCATCCTTCTTGATGCTTATCACCATCAGACTTATCCATTCCAATTCTTCGATGGTTTCAATAATTCCTGAAGCTATCATTTTGTCTATCTCTTCCTTTACCTTTACGAGTAACTTGGGATTCATTCGGTAGGGTCTCTTCCTGATCGAGCATGCACTATCCTTCTACTTTATCCTCATCTCCCCCAAGGAATGGTGGATGCCTTTGAGCTCATGGTACCCCCATGGGAATAAATCCCCAAATTCATGCAAAAGATCAATGATCTTAGAGACTTTCTTTCTCTGACCAGTAATCTCCAATGATAGAATCCTTAGGTTCCTCTTCTAAGATGATGTTAACATTCTTTTCATTTAAAGGCTCACGGTAGGCATGCGCACGAGCATTAGCACTATCCACCACCTCACGCCTCCCCATAGAATGGTTAACATCCAGGCTCTCTACTTCCTCTCCATTAATAACATATACTAATTTCCCTCTCTCCTTTTCCAAGCATGCACACTCAAGCTGTATCTCTTCTACTTCTTCTACTTCTTCTTCAAAGTGCACCTCCAAAATTGTTCAACCTAGCAGTTCCAATAGCCTATCTTCTACCATGGCACTATCCCCCATGGTAAGGCACTTAACAACTTACAATGCCTTATCAACTGATGGCTTGGTACTTTAATATTCAAACATTTGAATGAGGTTAAATGCTAGCTCTTTCCAATTACCTATTTGGTAGCGTGTCTAAGAATGTATGTACCATGTGCGCGTAACCCTATATTGTAGAATACAACTTGTGCACCTAAAGGGATGGTGGAAAATCTTTTGCACCTTCTCTTAAGACCTTTTCACAAGCTTGTATGTGGAAAGAGGCGGGTTCCTTACCATGGTAGTCATTGATGGTGGTGGGCGTGTTTCTTCTAGAAAACTTGACAGAGAGAGAAATTATCACCTCGTGCCATTCCAAAAGGCTCTCCTATTGTGTAGCCCACCACTATGCCTTTGTCTTTGAGTAGGACATAACTTAGCATCCCCTAGGTTCACTTTCCCCTTCCACCGAGCTTCCATCTCTTGTAAAAGATCTCGGGAAAGGCCCCTTCGAATACTTAGGGAATTTTTTTCCTCCTAGTCTTTGGACCGTATGTGCCTTTGTTACTTTTGTTACCGATCCTCTCAAATATTGTCTGATAAATTCATAAGTCCCATGTGCCCAATTATCACATGTAAGGCTATTGGTGTCACTTACTAACTAAGCATCCTTAAATAGGATAAATTGATCGGTAGGATGGATTATCTCTGGATCCCTGATTGAGCACACATATATCCTATCCAGGACTTCTTCCCCCAAAGGTTCAGTATAGGGTGTTGACTTCCCATCAGCCAAGGGTATAATAACCCACTCCTTATTTTCAAAACTGATGTACCCCTTGTTAAACCGGAGGTCAACATTGTTCTTGTAACACCATGGGTGCCCAAGTAGTGTTGGGAAATTGTCTGCCTTGGTGAGCACCAAGACTTTGAAGTCCCCAGTAAACTTAGCTCCCTAGATAGTGATAGCTACATCCCTTAAGACACCAATGGGCATCACCTTCATTTTGTTTTCCATATACAACACATTCGAAGATGGTTGTAATGCAGGCCTTCCCATCTGATGCCAAGCATCCAATGTGAGAACATTGACCTCCACACCTGTTTTAATGAGGATATTACTAAGGAGCCATCCATCTACAACTGCATCCAATGTGATATATTTCTCATACTCAAGGATATGAGGGGAAAGGTTTACTTGTACGATTTTTCTCTCATGCTCTTCTCTCGATGCATGGTACCTTCTCCGTCAACCATGATCCTAGCAAGGGAATAACATTGTCCTGCCTTAGCATTTTACATACTTCCTTGACCTTATCCAAGTCATCTTTTGGCCCCTAGACCTTCCTCCTTTGTTCCTCCCTCCTGGACTTCTCCTTTAGGCACTGGATTTCTCCTTGTAAAATCCGAATGACATCCATGGTATCTTTATATACTTCCTTTTGATGCGTAGGGTCTGGGTACTTCCCATGAACTACTTCCTCTCTTGAAACTAGGGTCCTCTGCCTTGGTATTTCCTTTGGTGCATAACCTCTACTCTTGTTGTTACTAAAACAGGTTCTAAGCCTGCATCATGTGTCACCCACGACATCCATTATGTGTCTGTCTTCTTGATGCTTATCACCGCAGCACCCTTATCTTTCTATTGCTTTGTTGATTCATGTTCTCAAACAACTCCAGGCATTCCTCATACTTTTGCTTCTTTCGCACTATGATCGCTTATAGCATGTGTCCAGGCACTCACATTTATAATGTTCTGTAGACCCAAAATTAAAATAGGTTCCACGCAAGAACTCACTCCTTCCTCCTCTACTGGTTACCATGACCACAAAATCCTCCACAAAATCCCCTTCCATGTGTGCCACCATCTGCATGCTCCTCATAGCAGTAATCATCACCCTTAGAACCACTGGAAATGCTGGTTTGGTGCACCCCATGATCAATGGCCTCATGGATCTGATCAATGAGCCTATAGTCCTTAGTATTATGGGTTGTAGAAGTGAAAATTTTATAGTAGCAAGACACATTCTTCCGGATTGCACGCTGTAACAAAGGGCATCTACTTGCATCATGGTCCCCATGAAAAATTTCACATTCTCATTGTCATGGCACCCTCGCCCTCCATGGACAACTACCCTTGACATGCCCCTCTAATTAATAATCATGCACCATAAACCACTTTGTGAGTCTCATGGGCTTAGTTCGCGGAAATTTTTTGCAACGAATTAGTCATAGTAGCAATTTGAGCCTCCAGGAATGGGATAACTCCAGTATCAACACTACCAATAGCCTCAGTGCACAAAGTAGCTTCCAACGCTTCGCGCAGGTTTGCGAATGTTTTATGAGATAAGACCCTTCTAAAAAGGATGGTTAATCATCCAAAAAACCACTGAGCATGCTATGAAGGGTGAATATCATAAGATAACTTATATAAGAGAGTTTTAAAGTGGGCATCATACTCCCGCACACTCTCTGCCATTCCCTGTTGAATTTCTTTCGTGGCGCTGATGATCTTTGCTCTGTTCAAACTCAGGGATGTCGAATTCTACCAAGAAGGATTTCTTTAAAGTAGTGTAATCCACCACCATTTGATGAGGGTCATATTTCATATACCAGCTATGCGTGCGCCCTGCAACATTTTTGTAAATTGACTAGCCTTCCACTACAAGGTTGTGATCCCCTTTGTGCGCCATAGTAGCTCACACTTGTGAACATGATCCGAAACATCCTCAATAGCTCTGTAATCTGGCAAGTGTAATGACATCTCAAAGAAGACCTGAGGGGCTGGATAGGGCCATTGTCCTCCTGAGCTAGAGCCTTGGTTTCCCCTAGTGTTCCCTCTACTTCCGGATCCACCATGTCCACCTGGTCTTGTGCCTCTAGAGCCAAAAGATCCACTAGGTCCACTAGGTCCTATCCCTCCTAAACCACAGATCCACTAGAACCACCATGTCATGTAGTATTTGTTCTAAATTTTCCCAAGGTTTTGCTAAAATATGCACCAATGGTCTATGATAATGCACCGTTACTAGTATCGTACCCCACGCCACTTCAAGATGCAAGACCGAAGCCTTGTATACTTGCTCCTTATCCAAAGAATCCTTCGGATACTTGGGATATGTGTAGCCATAGAAGTGGGGACTAAAAATGGTACCTCCTAGGCATAAATCATCACTTCCATTTGATTCCAATTGGGTAAATGATACTCCTTCCTTGTCCTAGAAAACCAAGCACTAGGGTTTGGTCATTGGGTGGGTTAGATACGTGCAAACGAATCTTCTTTCCAAGATGGGGTAGCATAGACTCCTCAGTTCCACATCCTCCATGTGAATCTCAAATCCTTCTCACAATGTCTGTCTCCATAAATCCATCACACTTGTAGCCTCGTGTCTTTAGCAATCTCCCTTTCATGCACTTCACTATACTTGAATTGTATCTCCTCTCTTTCCTTCTCCTTTATAATATATTCCATCTTCCTCCACCCTAGCTCCCTCACCTAGTGCTCAAAATTGTTTAGCCGGCCATTGGAAATTCCTCTAAACCCAAAGTAACAACTAGGATCTTCATTTCTAGAGGGATAGCATGTAGAAATGATCCTCTAGGCTCCTGTAAAAATTCAAACTCAACAACTTCTAGGCAAGAATATGTGGAAATAGCATACTCTAGAGTGTAGCTAGCCAACACACCTTCCCACCAATGATCCACAACACGAGTCCATGTCAGATATGCATCCTGTAACCTCTGGTACTCTTCTTGGGTCCACGTGCGTGATCTAGAATACCAACTTGATCTAGACGCATACGCTAAGAGCCATTCATATAGCTCTACTGGGAAACAATAGAAAAATGTTTCATATAAATCATGGTAGAGGTTCTCTTCTACCCATTTACGTGCATCAAACTCAAGTCCAGTGTTGAATCTCTAATCAAATTCATCCTCCGTGCTCTTGAACCATGATTTAACACTTTCCAGAGTTAAACGTTCTGTCATTACTCATTAACCAGATCATGATGTATGTCATTTCCCACTACAACTTCAAAAATAGGTCTGGTAATGGAACCAAGATGTAGTCATTTTTACCCTTATCACAAAACAAAGGATTCCCATGCGCGCTGGCCTATCACCCAATGGCACTGGGTGCTCACCCGAGGCATGCGTGGGAGCCGAGTCTCTCTTTTATGTGATTTTAGTGGGAAACATCATCTATGATCCATGTTCAAGGGTTTTAAAAGAAGTAAAACATACACGAATCATAGAGCTCAGAACGGCTTATAGATCCTTGTAGTCATTCCAGATAGAAAATTCTTAATAGATTCAATAACTTATACCAAAACAGAAAGAAGTTGTATAAGCACTCATACATAATTTTAAACATAAATGCAAAAGAATTATGAGAAAGATGTATGCATTACAATCATCAATGTTCATATTCATTGTAAAATGGTAACATCAATACATTCATGGATCCATTATAAAATGTTACAGAGAAGTAGACCGTAGTCATGCATTATATCTGGACTCATATGACTATGCTCACAAAATAAATTTATAACCCCATTGCCTCGATACATCCTTCCATAACCATCACTACCCAACTAGCAAAGTTCTTGTAGTATTTATGCAGAGCTCTTCCCGAGATCTGGTTATTATCTTTCATTCTCGCAGTTATATAGGCTTTCCGGATCGCTAACTCATCCTCCGGTGGCCTCGAGATCCACTGCGCCAAGTTTCGAATGTGGCCCTCCATGCAGAATGCTCTTCCAAGCCCGAGCTTTCCTCTTTTTACCATGATGAGCTTCTATAAGCTTCTACCATGGGCATGCTCCTTTTGGGCCAGCATGTCACTAGGATAACACCTTATCCACTCCAAATGTGTAGTTGGGTCATGATTTTCACGTGTTCTCCCAAAACACCCAAAATGGCTATGTTCCAAACCCTATGTTCTATCTCGTGTGTGCTATGGGCTTCCTTAAATCCTTTCCCCGTGTGCCTTATCCTTGCATTATTTTCTTCAACTAGGCCTTGCGCCCCTATGCACCATTTTTTACTTAGCCAATATTTTAGGGGCCCAACAAGACCTATGTATCCACCATAATCGAGTGTTCTATAGGGTAGGAGGAGAAAATAGTTGACATGTAGATTGATGATTCAGGGGGTTACTAATAGATATAAATAGTGGTGGGTAGCACACCTATGAGAAACACCACCAATTTCGGGAAGCAAGACTTAGTTACCATCATAGTACAAAGGGATACTTTGAAGGGTCAGGTGGCTACCCTTTAGGCACAAATTACAACTATATGAAGGCAACTAACTCGGGTCCGAGGCACGGGTTGTTATTTTATAGGTATAGATAGTGGCTTTACTGAGCTCATGTAGCACAGGATGATACCCACACAGGTTTGAGATTGAGATGGGGACGGTGGCCACTTTACAAGCACATGTAGCAGGTTTGTAGGGCCATTTGGCCACCACTGAGGCTTAGGTTGTGGCCTTATAGGTATAAGTTGCGGTAGAGGCACATCCTGAGACTCAAAGATAGGGTCACATACTACAAGAAGTTGCAGTAGGATAGGGTCCCATGGTACAGGGAGGAGGACACGACTCATAAGTACATGATAAGAGGCCATCATTGGAAGGTTATAGCTCATAGGTTTTAGTGAGACCTATGGCACCACCTCAAATGGTGTCGATGATGAGGTTTAGGGATGCTCGAGTGATGCACACTATTACAAGGATCATCTCGACTACAATTGGGATAGATGTTACTTCTTATGCTGAGTATAGGGAACAACAATCAACGAGAAAGAGGACTAGATCCTGCATTCATAGTTTTGAGAGCACGGGGGCCGACGATCCCGAGATGTAGGGTCAAGGAAAGGCTATAAGTTCACATAAGTCACCCCAGGTCAAGGGCGAGGCATAGACTAATTTGAAACCCATGTTACATGGGGAGGTGCATGTAGGTCTTCGAGTTAAAGGTGAGGACGAAGAGACATATGAGATAGGAATGGATATTAGATGGAGTGACAACTAGTGACCTGATATGATTGGTGTATTTATTTTTGGTATATACCGTGTGTGTGTTCGATGATAATGATGATGTACAAGAGATTTTTGGTATTTTGATTAGTATATCAGTTTGTGTCATCGAAGATAGTGAGACTGTATTTAAGAATCTTGAGACACATGTATTTATTTGTGGTTGTGTACATATGTATTGATACGAGATCTTTTCATTGATATAGATGATGATTACGATCATGATATATATGTATAAATGATGTTCTTGGTTTTAATTTCTATCGTTATTGTGTATGTGGTGGAAACTAGGTTAATTAGGCATGCTCGACTCAAGGCCATGTAGAAATGGCTGAGTTAGATCAATTAGGCATGGTGGAGTTTGAGGTTTATTAGACATGGTTGAGTTTAGGTCAGTTAGGCATGGTTGGTTTTAGGTCAATTACATATGTTTGAGTCGGGTATAGGCATGGTTAAATTTAGGTCATTTAGGCATTCTTGCATCAGGTATAGGCATGATTGAGTATGGATGAGTTAGGAATCGTGGAGTTAATGTTTGTTCGTTGTGATTTAGTTTCCAATTAATTGGTAACATGGGAAATAAATGATGATGTATATGTATTTTATGGTGTAGATTTCTAAAATATTTTATATCACTGAAATGTAAAATGATGGATGTATGATATGATGTTGTTAAGAAAATGGAAGGTATTTATGTCTTAATTTCCAAGTGTTGTGAAAAATTCAAACTAAGTAAGGTGAAATGTTAATTGAAAAAATGGGGGAAATTACTTAGGGTAAAGAGTGATCATAGCTAACATCCAAGGGAACCATGCCCTCAAAGTGTTTCCTACATATCCTCGGTGAAGGAAAAAGGACCTCAAAGCCAATGTAGTTCTCCCATAAGATAGGGAAAAATTAGATGAGGTAGCTTGCAATGGGTGGGTAAGTTTTAGGCATGGTGATTCTAGGTAATTTAGGCCTTGTTGGGTTTAGGTCATTTTAGGTCCTGGTTGGGTTTAGGTCATTTTCGGTATGGTTGAGTTTAGGTCATTTAGGCATGAACGATTTTGGTAAATGGGGAATCCTTAAAACGTAGGTCTCAATGGTCTATTCTTGTATAGGATAATCAATAAGTAATGAACAAGGTTAATTTTAGGAGACAAAAGATCCACCTAATTGATAAGAACCATAACAAGTTCACCATACCTTAGATTGGCTTATAAACAAAATACCCTAAAGGTGTTGAATGATTGACTATGCTAAGGGTGAAGAAAGTCACATGATCACGAAATGTTGTGTCTGCAGCAAGTCCCTTGAGAAGGTAGGAAATTAGGGTGAAAAGGAAATGAGGTAAAAATGGTTTGTTTTTAGTGTAACTGGTGTAAGAAAGCATGCATACTTACCAAGATACCTAAGATCAAAATATCCAGGTCCATGATGAAAAAGTTATCATTTTCTTCTTCTTTTTGTTGTTTTGATAGACTGATCGATGCGGGAATTCTATGTGGGATGAGTATATTATCTCCTTGAGGTATTAGTGAAGCTGATCGATGCGGGAAGCTTGTGAATATTTTATTCTATTTTGTAATAATATTCCTCTTTTGATGAGAGACTTATTACAATATAGTTGGCTTTGTATAGCTGTCCTTGAGGGATCGAGTCTATTTTTATAGCAACAAGATAGAGAGAATAGATTTCATTTTTGAGGGAGTGATATTTTTCTAGAAGTTTGACTTAAGGAGTTGAATACCATTTAAATTTGGATATTATTTTCTGTTAGACTATTAAGTCATGGATAAGACTATAGAGAAAAATAGGCTCTTAGTTTGAAGGAAAAACTATAGCACATAGAGGCTAACTATGCAAGAGAGAGTTTACATGATGAATGACCATGGGATTCCATTTTGAAAAATATGAAAAGTATGCATGTGAATCATGCAATGAGTAGGGCCATGCTACGCATATTGAAGATACATATGAAAAGCGACGAGTAATGACATGATTCTTGTTTAGTCATGGATCCTTAAAATAGTTAAAATCAAAGTTGAATGGTGATCAAGGGATGAGCATTAAATAGATATAACATGATATAGGACGTGATGAAACAATATAATAATCGAAGATGTAAGGCATTGAGAGGCTCGAGTTCGAGATTATCATCGAGTGAAGACAAATGATAAGCACCTGATCCATAGGTATGAGTAAAAATATAAGTTCAAAGCTAATTAGGAGTAAAGTTTCCCCATTTACTTTTCTCCTCTTTGGTTACATGCTGATTTTCCTTTAGGACGAGGTCTCCATCCTAAAAGGTTCATTTGTGGACATGTTTTTCATAGGCATGCTTGATATGTTTTTGGTATATTTGGAGATGATTAAGAGCATTAAGACGATGCTCATATAATAAATCAAGTTGTGTCAAACGGTCCTCGCAAAATTCATCATCGTTAAGAATATTTTTGAGTGAGATACAAAGAGACGGAATCGAGAACTTTGAGAAGCTAAACAACATCCGTAGTGTAGACCAGAGAAAAAGGTGTGGCTGCAATTTAGGTATGAATACTAGTATGGTAAGCCCATAAGGAAAAAGGAATGTGTGTGTGCCAATCCTTTCAAATATCATCCACAACTTTCATAATAATTTTGTTTAAGGTTTTGTTGGTGGATTCAGCTTTTCCATTTGTTTAAGGGTAGTAGGGTGAAGAAAAACTGAGTTGAATGCCAAAGGAATCAAAAAGCTTCTGTAGAGTTTTGTTTTTGAACTTTTTCCATTATCAATGATTAGACGATGGGAACACCAAAGAAAAAAATGATATGATGATTTATGAACTCACATATTTTCTTGGATTTTGTTGAAATAAGAGGTTTGGCTTCTACCCATTTAGTGTAGTTTTTCAAGTAGTGGAAATAATCCATTGATGGTGCTTGAGAAGAATGGGGATTGATTTCTCTAACAAGATTCAAACCCCATTCAAAGAAATGCCAAAGGTCTTGCGTGAACTGTAAGGTGTGACTAGGCATATGATGAAGATTATAATGTTCTTTGGAACTTCATACAATGTTTGAATTAATCACAACCGTCGCGGTTTAAGATTGGCCAATAATAGCCTAAGCAAAGAATGCGTTTAGTGACAGATAAACCATTGAAGTGACCTCAACAAATTCCATCGTGAACTTCCCTGATGGTGTATGTAATTTCAGAATTTTTAAGGCATCACAAGAGGATACCATCAAAATCACATTTATAGAGAATGTATCACATGATGACATACTGAGAGAAAATTTCAAGAAAGGAACATTATCTATTACAAGTAAGGTTTAGATGTAGAATTGAAAGGGAAAGGTTATCAGTAAAGTTATTTTACCAAAAATCATGTAGGTCAAGTGTAGTGGTTTCGATGAGGTTTACGTCTCAAAATAAATAGGAAGGTGATTACATCCTTTGTACTGTGACAAATATTTTAGAGTCGAGGGTAAGGCGGGTTTACGAAGTAAGGCATGTTATGGTATCCATAAATTTGTTAGTGGAATGTGGAGTGGTTTGAATTTCATAATGGTTAAAGGTAGTCAAAACTATGTCTACATGATGCTTATACTTTTGAATTTTTCCATTACAACATTGGTATATACCATTGAATTGATTTACGACTAGTTGAGAATCACTAAAGATATTAATTGATTTGACGTCTAAAGGCGATGGTGGTTTGAAGGCCTAATACAAGTGCTTCATATTTAGCGATATTGTTCATACATTCAAAATATATTTTGAAAGATAACAACATAGGATCACCATCGAGTGGAATGAGGATAACTCTGCATCACATCCACACCTTGAAATTTAGACCCATCAAATAATAAGCTCATCGGGTAAATGGTATCGTCAATGAGAGGGTAGGGATGGATTCATCTAAGAAATTAAAGTTAGAGGTTTGATCTCGGGGAGAGAGGTGCGTTTGCGAGTTGGTCAACGATAGTTTTTCCTTTGATAGATTTTTGATGATTTTATTAAGGTTTGGGTCTTTAAGGAACATGAGCCAACGTGAACAATGTTGATGTTGTTAGGGATTAGCGTACATGTATTGTAAGGGGTCTGTATTGGTGACAACAAAGTATTTGTGGTAAGTAGGTAATAATGATGTTTACTAGCGAAAAAACTAAGGATAAGAATATTTTTGTAGGGCTTATATAATTAACTAATTACTCCCTATGTTGCTTTGTCATTATGAGTGAGCATGGATCCCAAGAAATGATCCATAGCATAAATGTAAAGGTAAAATGGTTGGTCATCCTTAAGAGGAATGAGTACATGTGGTTAGATGAGGTACTATTTTAATGCCTTAAAGGATTTTTGGCATTCATTTTCCCATTTGATGGAGATTTTCTTTTGAGGAGATGATGAAAGGGGGCGGTAGTCAAAAATATGTGAAATAAAATGATAGATATAATACAAATTTCCGTCAAACTATGCGGTTGGTGAAGGTTAGTAGGTGGAGGAATTTCAAGAATAGCCTTAATTTTAGAAGGATCAACTTCTATGCAACACAAAGAAATCATAAAACAAAGGAGCTATCCTAAGAGGACAATAACGACACATTTATTAGGTTGAAGGAAAACAAAATACTTGATGAGACTATCAAAAATGTCCTTAAGGACTATAAGTTGTTACGATCGATGTTTGGATTGCAAGAAGGTTTTCTACATAATCTTCCAATATGCAATGCATTATGTTATGAAATATATAGGTCATGGCTCAGCGATATGTAGCACTGAATTTATAAGGCCAAAGGGCATGCGGCGATAGTAGAAGGTCCCACTGAGGAGTTATGAAGTTCATTTTATGTTGATATTCGAGGTGAGTAATATTTGGTTATAACCCAATAAACCGTCGATGAGTGAGAGAATATCATGGCTAGCAAGTAAAATCAACTAGTTTGTTAATAGTAGGTAGTGGAAAGTCATCTTTGGGACAAGCTAATTTTAGGTCATGAAAATCCATGCAAATGCAGAGTCCCCTATCACTTTTGTGATAGAGCGATCTTATAGATCCATTGGGGATGAAGGAAACTACAAGAAGGCACCTGAAGTTCTTATTTGACAAGAAGGAAATGCAAGAATGCATTTTCCGCAACTTCTATTTTAAGGGTTTGGCTTTAGGGATGGTGATGATATTGTGAAACAAAATGTTTGGGTCAATACTAGGACATATCAAGTATAGGACCAAGAAAAATATTGCTATAATCTCGGAGGAAAGAGGTGAAAGCTTCATTTTCATTACCATCTAAAGATTGACCTATCTTTAGAATGTGTTGGTCATCCTAAGTGTTAATATTGATTTTGATGGTCAATTTATTTAACATGGTTTACATCTAAGAAGGCAATGACCGATGAATATTAGAATCTTCCACACCAAGGTAGGTGAGGATAGAATCATCGTCCTGACATTGAATGATGTTAATGGATGGTGTATCATCATCAATCATGTTAAGATAAAGCAATCGAAGAGAAGACAAAGCCTCACCGTTGTGTTGATAAGTCGAGGTCCCAGGGAAATGGTGTTCATGAAAAAAAAAAGTTAGGAAGAATAGATTCGGGATCTATAGACTCTGTGGGTGAAGGTGGTAATGTTTGTGAGCGGGGTGGAGATGGTATGTCATCCTTGATGAGATCGATGTAGGAATTCTTGGAAGATGGTTTGGAAAATCCAATACCACTATAGTCTTTGTGTTTACACATGGTACACGCAATTTCAGTATGATGAACCTATTCATAGAACCCAAAGTGAAAGCCTTTCCATGCATAATGACAAATGAAAGTGTGGGCAAAGTGGCGGTTGGTGAGATATTAGAGGTCAAATGAAAATGGTTGCATTTGGTAAGGTGGATTGGATAAATAGGTGGAAGTTTCAAGTCCCCAATATGTTAAGTTGGTGTGAAGGTGAGGATGACCTTAAGGGAAGACCTCACCTATGTGGGAGGTCATAACAAGGATGTTATGCTTGAGTTACCATACTCTTGTGGATTAAGGAATGGGTTTATGTTGTACAAATTTGGTATTCTCCCAAAGTGAGGCTTTGAAAAAACATTCTAAGGGATCGGTAGTGGATATGTGTCTAGCTGAGAATAGCTAAATTACTAGGTAATTGGGAAGAAGAAGGATTAGTTGGTTGGGAACTAGATGCATTGGTGGATGCGTCGGTTGCGAAATGTTGTGTAGCGAGTTGGAATAGAAGAGGTAGGCGTAAGTGAGGTGGCGAAACATCTGTGGATGGGGCTATCATTGAAGGAGAAGTTACGGCGAGTGGTAGATGCCTTAACCGGTATAAGGACATCATTAGTTTGGTATACCATGTTACGGGTTTTGAATGGTGAAGGGTCACTAGGGATGGTATAGTTATGTCCTTCATGTTCAAATCTTACACTACAATGTAAGTTTTAAGGAACACAACCCATGACACGGATCCAAGGTCATCCAAGAAATATCTTGTACTTGAAATCCCCTCTAAGACATAGAATAGTTCTAGAATGGTACGGGGCTCACATGACATGGAGGATGATGGTGCAAGAGTGGAAGTGATGGCATTATTGAATGAACAAAACATAACAAGGTTATTGTTGATGGTGAATCATAGCACCCCTGAATGTCTACAACTCGATGGGTTGAGACTCTCAGTGCGATTGCATAACATGGAGCTTTTCCCAGTGTGGGACCTTGCGAAATCAGAAAATCTCTCCGAGATGAAGGCCGGTTCCTATTCCTCTATTCAGATGCACACGTAAAAATGCAGAGGGTTTACTCAAAACCTAATCTAACTTGCCAAGGAGACAGGGTAAGAAGATGCATAAGAATAAAACCTAGACTAACAAAGGTGATGCACCGAGGAATGAAGAACACCTGTCTTGCCAATAAACACAAACCAATAAAATGTAATGCAAGATCATGCACAGATAACCAAATTGTAGTGAAAGATCAGAAGGATGAAAAATGAACATAGAGAGGGTTGAAAATCATCCACAGACATGCATTATTTGCTCCAAATATTTGATACAATTCACTACAAAATGCCAAGAGGCAAAGTTGCATTACAGTTTTAGATGGGAGGTTTGAACTCCACAAATTCACCTGCCAAAGAGAAGAAGGGAGGGGCAAAAAAGAATGTCCAATGTTTAGAAAGAATCCCCTCCTTACAATTTATAGGAAGAATGAGAGATAAAAGAGAGAGGAATTCCAAATCTACCCCAACCACCTCTAGGTTGCATTTAATTCATCTCATTATGGTGGTAGGTGAGAACCCTAGCAAACCCAAAAAGTGGCAAACTGTATTTTGTATTTTTAAGAACTTTTTCTCACCCAATTAAATATATCTAGTTGTAGTTGGATAGAGGACCTCGTAAGCTTTCGAAAAGTCCAACCTTGCATGAATCCGAGCTCCCTGTGAAAATTTATGGCCATCTGAATATCTGCGCCAGGGTCTACTTCCTGTCAGCGCTCAGAATGTTGCACCTCCCGAAGATGCGCCAAGGCGCATCCATCCTTATGTCGACATACCCTTACATGTGCCAAGGTGCAAATTTTTCCATGTCGACACTTCTTGCTTTGCACTTTTTACCTACACCATGGGCGCATCCATTTTCGTGTTAACACCTCACGCCGTGCGCCTTAAGCGCATCCACATTTGTGTCGAAACTCATTTACCTCGCACCCTTTACTGCGCGCCATGGGAACATCCATATTTTTGTTGAAACTCTCTTACCTATGCCATAAAGGCGCATCCAAATTTGTGTCAACACTCTCTTACCTACGCCATGGGCGCATCCACATTTGTGTCGACACTAATTTACCTGCGCCATGGGCGCATCCATATTTGTGTCAACACTCTCTTACGTGCGCCTTAGGTGCATCCACATTTGTGTTGACACTCATTTACCTACACCCTTTACTTGTGCCATGGGCGCATCCATATTTGTGTCGACACTCATTTACCTGCGCCCTTTACCTTTGGTGATGCAATAAATATCGGGCTCTGAGTTTCTTTGATTTCCATATTCTTCTGCTTGTCTATATCTACCCGGGGGGAGATATTTACAACAATTATTATGCATGTAATAAGAAGAGATGATTATTTGATTGTATACATAGGAGGATATAATGTTAATGTTGGCACTACTATCAATCATAATGTGTCGAATGTGAATATTATAAATATAAATAGAAATGAAAAGGGAAGGATCGGGGTCATCTAATTCGAGGATCTACAATATCCTCATCGAGAGAAGTTGAGGCGCCCAATTGATGAGTGGGAGTGGAGGTAGAAGAAGGAGATTATTTTTAAGTAAGGCCACGTGGTGATGGGTGATAATGGAGGCTACTAGTGTGGGGTTGTTAGGTAAAACCTTGATGGATTGCAAAATCTCCGTGAGGGTTTTTCGATGTGATTCAGAGGTTTGGACAAGATCATACAAAGAAGTTTTTAGAGGGGATTGGTGCAATTTTTTTAACGTTGTACGATGGGTGACCCTATTCAAAATATGGTATGTGGGTCCTCAAATGGTGATTTTGGGTGTGGGTGCACATGGTATGTTAGGCACAAGATTAGTTGATAGGCTAGATTCTTTTGCTTTCCCTTTATCTTTCGAGCACAACTGTGAATTTGATCATGTTAATCTTAAGAAGAGAGGTGGATGGAGAAGTTATGTCATGAGTATTATAACATCATGATGGATAAAAACCTAACACGGGGTAAGAAACTTGAAAAATGAGTAGGGCACACTTGTATTTCGGTGGGGTTTTGGAAAGCTCTCTTATGCGGACCATGTTGATCTCAAATTTTGGAGGTAGATAAAAGGGTTATGGAGGTGGTGATGTAGGTAACTGAATAGGTAGTGGGAAAGGATGTGTGGTGATAGGTGGAGGTGGAAATGGGTCCTTGTCTAGGTTTCATTGTGATCAAAGTTTTGTTTATGAGGACAAATTTGGAGAAGAACGATTTTTAGAGCATTACAATTTTCTACATCATTTCTGTCACACGATGGTAGGCACAAATTTTAGTATTTTCAAACCATTTCAGTTTGGGCTTGAGTGGGTTATAAGGTATAAGAGGAGTTAATGTGATGATAGTTTTCTCCAAAATTTTGGCTATAATTTTGGCGTAAGAACCTACTAATGGGTCACAATGTGAGGTGAGTGTTGGTCTAGATTGAAGTGTAGGTGATTGTGATGTGTGAGGTACTACAGGAGGTGGAATTGAATATGGTATAGGTTTGACCATTGATTTGGTAGGTGGGACTATTTTCGGCTTGGGTTATACCTTCTTGGGTAAGGGCGTGGTAGATGAACTAGCGATAGAAGGTGTTGTAGGCTCGACTACCTCTTTGGAGGGTAGTGGGGTTTTCAATTTTGGTTACACCTTATTGGGTAAAGGTGAAGGAGGATTACGTGATGACGAAGGGAAAGTGGATGGCGAAAGAGGTTAGGATAGGCATGGTTATAATGGATTTGTGGCAAAGGTTATTGGAGGAGGTAAAGTGGAAGGTAGAGGTTGAAGAGAAGGAAGTCTCATGCGTCTTGATGAGATTATTATAGTGAGTTGGGGTATAGGTGGCAAGAAAGATGCGGGAAATGGAAAAGGTATGTGTCAGACCTTTGGTAGGTTAGTTGTAATAAAGGATTGTGATGAAGAGGTGGGCTCTTTGCACTTTTGATTTTTCGTGGATAGGAAATTTCTTTACCAAGGTCAATGGGTGTGGCCCTAAGATAGATGGAAGGGGCGAAGGTGACAAAGGTGTGGTGGGTGGCGGGTGCGTGCGGCCTAAAAATTGGGGGCTTCTTTTTGGGTGGAGGATTTGTTTTTATGAGATCTTGGGAGGATGTGGCTAAGTGATGGGTGTCATTATTCACTTTATTTAATCAACTCTTTGTTAATGTCATCTTCAAACCACGGGGGTTTCAAAGCTATATTCAATAAGAAATCTTAGTAATCTAGTTATTGATTGTAGGTATTTGTTATTTTATTTTTTGGGGTTTTTTCGGTGTATTTAGAATTCCATTGTCAAATCCTTATTATCTCTATGACGTAAGAAAAATATTGAAATAAACACTCATACCGGAATAAATTGCTTGGAAATAAACACTCATATAGGAATAAATAGATTGCTTGGAAATAAACACACAATGCAAAAGTAAACACACTTTGCTTGGAAATAAACACGCGGGTAAAATTTTTGTAAAAACTTACAAGGAAATGAAAATATAGTCTATAACACCTACAGGGACAAGTATAAAATAGAGTTTAATTTAAACAATCAAAGACATTTAAAAAATTTATAGATCTACACTATTTTCTTTTGAAATATAAATAGCAATAAAATGAGAATCCACGGGTCTTAGAGGAGTGGGCCCTTGCTCCACCTTGAATCAAGATTTGAAAAAGTAATATTCAGTTTAAACAGAGTGTCTATTTTATTGCTAAAATATTTTGTCTTAAAAAAATGTACTAAATCTTTCTACCTCTCTATCTCTATGTGCATGTATATATATATATTCCTCTATTTTTAATCTATCTACAAGTATTAATATATGTATTTATTTCAAATATGCATTTACAGCCATAGTTGTTCTACCAATTCAGATGGAACCAAATTATGCCCAAAATAGATGTTGAATTTGGAACCTTGCTGGACGTATAGTTGTCTGATAAGATATCCCTAGATCTTCGAGTAGGAAGAATTAGATCTTCTGATATGTTCCTGATTGAAAGGCTTCATTGATTGCTCTATCATTGGATGTCATCAAAATAATCGATTCCCATTGGTTCCAGAACTTTGTAGAAGTTTCGGAACTAAAGGGAACTATTCTTGATGTAACCGTGAAAGTTCCGGATCTAAACAAAGGATTTTTTGAACTAAGTGCTGGGGTTCCGGAACTAAACGATCGAGCTCATAAACTATGTGATAGAGTTTTGGAACTAAGTCGTATTGAAGCCAAGGCTCCCAAAAACATGTTGATCACTTCATACTCCATTCTCTGACTTATTATGACATGTTTTATTACAAAAATTGAATTTCCACACACTTTGTTAGGAATTACAGAGCTTTTAAACTTTAGAACTAAATTCAAAAAAATATGGACAATTACATCCTAACTTACATTAGATCAAACAAAAGTCACAAAATGCAGTCAAACTTGATAAAAAGGAGAGTAAAATAAGATCATTAATTATGCATTAATGAGACATATTTTGGCCTTATCATCTCCCCCGTACTTACTTGTTTGTAAGTCCCCTTACAAACTTTACTCTTCAAATATTGGGTTGTGTATTCTGCATTCCAATTGACTGCTCAGGTCAAATGGCTGAAACTAAATATCCCAGTGTTTTAGTTGAGAAGTACTATACCCTGATCATGTTTCTACTTTCCTCTACCATTTCTCAAATTAAGTGGGATCTTGAGGCTCTTTGTTTTTCCATGGATACATGGGAGTGAGAATAAGGGGAGGTCTTGTTCTCATTCCCATCCATATGCCCCTACATTTTTCATTGACCTTAGGGATTAGTGTGCACAAGGCTTTATCTCTTTCTAAGCTCCATATTAAGTTTGTGGGAGATATTACTTCTCTTCTTATCAATGCAACTGAGAGAAACTCCCATATTACTTCTCTTCTTCTGCTTTAATCCTTCTTTCGGATATCCTTATTTTTGCACATTACCTCCACCTATTTATTTCTTTCCCTCCGTAGGGGCATCAATTTCAAAATTACTTGTAGGATAAATAGGGGTTTGTATTTCCCTCTTGATAATACCGGGTTTTTCTTAAACTTGCTAAGAAACTTGTTCCCATATTTATTCTCCATTTTTCTTCAAAAGAAAATGGTGATGGCATACTAAATGGATTAACCCATGATGTCCGATTTTTCAAATCCTCATGAATACCTCGATTCATTCTCTGGATGGATCCATTGTATGAATACCATATATTCAAGTTTTGAATTCCCATACCTTAGATATATTAGAATATTAAGGACTTCTCTTCCCACGAAGTACCAAATTGACCATCGCAAGTTAAATACTTAACTACCCAAAATGCCACCGTCGAAGGGTTTGGGAAAGCTGGTCCTTTTGACCCCCTTTATGATTTTCTTGGTGTTATAGATATATTGGGGCTCACATTCCCCCTATTTTATCAAGGTTTCCACCATATCTTGAAGGGTTACCTTGACAAGTTTTGGGACATCTATAATTTGTATTAGGGTTCATTTTAAGAAGACCCCTCTGAAAAATTACTTTTGAATCATTGGTGAATCTCATAAATTGACTTTCGAATCGTTGGAAAATTTCTGAAAAAATGTTTCATGGCAAAGGTGATTTCATAGAGCATTGTTCCCTTGTTTTTCATAATTTCGATGAGTAGGTTGGACAAGAGTTAGACGGGAAGGGGTTGGGCAGGAAATGGTTGGATGGGTGGGTTGGACGGATAGGATTTGGACGGGGCGGGGGTTGGATGGGAAGGGGATAGATGGGCAATGGTTGGTCGTGTGGGTTGGACGTGTGAGGAATTAGATAGAAAATGGTTGGATGTGGTGGGTTGGACCGATGAGGGTTGGTTGGCTAAGGGTTGGATGGGTGGGTTGGACGAATGAGGGGTTGGATGGTGTGAGTTGGGTGTTATTACCAATGTATTTAATGTTCATTAATGATACCCCTGGGCCCTATAAATACCGTTTCAAGTTTCATTTTTTCACTTTTATATGTAAATTTCCAATGCTCCGAGCTCTCAAATTTTACACCCAAATTTCAGCAATGACTAGTACCAAATCTATTCCTACACCCAAATTTCGATACAAAAACCTCATGTGTCCACATATTTTAGCTCTACTTAAATAAAAATATGCTCCAAAGGATTGGCTCGAAAAAGCAAAATTTTCCTAGCTTGTGAACATTCCCAATTCGATGTTTATACATCGTTATTTGATTACCTACTCGCATCTTACAATGACAATGATGGACTATTTTCCGTTCTTGTCATGCATCCGAATTTTTTTCAAATTTCTTTTTCTATTGAACTCGAGGACATGCATTGGTTAACAGGTTTACCTTTCGAAAATAAGTTGCATGTTACTACAAAGGTTGTCCTTCTGCACGAAGTCAAATTTTTTTGGAGTCTCATTACAATATACAAAGTTGATGGTAAGTTTATTATTTTAAAAATATTTATTTATTAACATTACTCGACCACACAAAGGATGTAACGTTTCTATTTTCTAATTTCAGCTCCTCTTAATTGTTCATCAGGAGGCCTTTTTCTACAAGGTATTACAATCAAATTCTTTATTGCAGTTGCTTCACTTTTTCAAGCCAAGATTGTATTACAGGGTATATCTCGTATACATTATTCATTGGGTAGTTCAGTATTTATTATGGATACCAGCGCAGTCCACAATTCGAATGGTGCAGTTAATTATCCAACATAATAAAATTAGATATCTCCCATGCCCACAAAGCCAATCAAACTGATAAATTGAGGATTGTAATTTCTTGTTGCAGTTTTATTCTTGCTTTCTATAATGAAATTACACTATGAATTGATGCAACATAACATTCCTACTACAATCAATGATAAGATGATTGGTCTTGGTCTTGAAGAACAACAGGTAACCATTACTTTTACTATTTACTTGTTATAATGATTTCAATTTGAATATTTTAAATAAAATAATAATTGTATGATTTTATTTTTATAGAAAAATTATAGCTGC
The DNA here is from genome assembly GCA_018340775.1 of Taxus wallichiana var. yunnanensis. Taxonomy (NCBI): domain Eukaryota; kingdom Viridiplantae; phylum Streptophyta; class Pinopsida; order Cupressales; family Taxaceae; genus Taxus; species Taxus wallichiana. The sequence goes on from CM031236.1 coordinate 163,576,504, forward strand.
AACATCACATAAGGAGCTCCAAAGGTCTCTGCGATGTCGACATGGATTCAAAGCGAGAATCAACACCAAGTAAGACCTCTTCAAAAGTTACCATAACTTTTAACTACAAGTATGAATAATGAAGTTATCTTTTTATATAAATTAGAAATTCAAACAATTACTATAGATTATGTATTCTAATATTTCTACTGATCTTTTCTACATGTATTGTATTTAGAAACTACTGAGATGGATGATGAAGATAAAAATCACTCCAGGTGTGGAGATCAAAATGTCACGAGTGTGTCTCCATCTATGAAAGGTATATTGTATGGTAGTTTGATTTCCATGTTTTGTTTCCTTACAATTTTTTAACATTTACAAATCCCAACTATTATATTCTAACAATTTGTTGTTTTCTTCATGTAGGTAATATGGCTTCAAGTCATTTTCCACTTGCAAGGAGGCCACCAATTCCTCCAAAAAATCAAGTACAAACACAAAGGAGGACTTCAAGAAAGAATATTAGGATTCTGAAGAGTCAAGCAGGAACAGTTCATCCTACTACAACCAAATTTCTGAAACTGGGCTGTCACTACGTGGTGTTTTAAGTGTTACAACCACACAACTTTTCAACAACATTTCCCTTGATAAGGAGTATTTAGGCTTCGATAGTAGGGATGCATACAAGAGTAACTATTTTGACACCCACGACATGATTCAATCTACTCGCCTCAACAAAAAAATGTGCATGGAATATAGGGCAGTGACTCTCCTCCTCCCCCAAGGGCTTCTCCACAAATAGATGATGAAAAAACACATTTTATATTAGAAAATATGATATCAGATAGCATGGGGGCAACAATTCAAGAGGTTGTAATGTCTGATGTGGATTTGGTGCAGTCTTGGGAGAGGAGAGAAATTTTTTTGATAAAAGAAATAAATACAAGATACCATAATCATGCTCAAAGGCATTCATTGTTCACTTCCGTAGAGAGCCAACCAACATGGCAGGATGTTTTTCTAAACAAAGCTCAATCAGGGAAAATTTCATATAGTAATGATTACAATGATGAAATTATAGACATAATGCTAAACAAGTTGGAGAATCTCAATGCTAGAGCACATGCTTTCTACAAAAAAATGGTTTAAAGACAAGAGTATTGTTTTAATAAAGCAAACACAAAAATAGAAAGTTGTTGTGAGTGGGCATTTACTTTTACATGAAAAATAAAAATTATCTCGATATTATAAGAATTGTAATATATTTTATCATATTATCTCGATAGACTAAAAATTTAATATTTTGCATGTAAAATATGAAAATATAAAGAAGGAAGCTGTTGTTTTGAAGCACATTTGAATAATGCTCACAAAATCCTAAAAAAATTATATAGTTGACGGAAAAACTCATTGTTATTAATAAACAAAATAATACATTGAGAAGAATAATAAAGGAGCATAAGATGGATCCAGAAGTCTTCATCGAAGGAAAATATAGATGTAGATGCAACACTTTTGTTTGCAAGAGATGTAGCTAGGGAGGAGCTGAATATACTCAAAAATGTCATGGGCATAAGGAGAACTATTCCTCCATCTCTTACACAATAAAAAGAAAAACCTTCACCGCATCATAAAATTTGATAACTTAGTAAAGTTCACCATGTGCATACGGGAAAAGCTTCCTTGAAATCTTCTCCTTCTTATCCCTATGGATCTATAAGGGAAGTAAGTTTAAAGAAGCTTTTGTTTTTGTGCACTTTGTTGTGTTTTTCACATTATAAAGTATCTATATGAATTTTAGTGTTTTACCGTGGAAGTTTTAAGAGAGTAAATTACTTCGAGAAGATTTTCAATATTCCTGTGATTCTAAGGTAGAACCAAAGGAAATTAGATCCATAATTACAAATTAGAAAAATCCTCTATTATTATTAGATTAGATTTAATTCATTCTGCAATAGGGAAATAGCCACATCTGGCTATTTCACTGTTTAGTTTATTTTATTTTATTTTAGAGTAGAAGTAGTTTTTGTTTAATTAGAAGCAATTCCATTGTCTGTGTAGTTTTATTTATTTAATTCAAGAAATTTAGAAAATCTTCAAAAAGAAAGATTAAGTTAGTTAGATTTATTTATTTGTCTTATTTCCTTTCATTTAAAAGTCTCTGGAAAATACAAAAACAAGTAGATTATATTGATTTCATTGCTTTAATTAATTAGTTTCATTTCTTTAAATTAATTAGTTGCACGTAGATTTAATTAAATTAAAGGAGAGTAATCAAATTTTTTTAATTTAAATATGTTTGCATTCTTTGGTTAATTTAGGAACATAGATTTAATTAGATGGGAATTAACACAAACTCCCTATGTTTCCTTAGTGGCTTAGGTTACCTCGAACATTAGCCTTAGCCCCTTTTGGATTCTTTGTGTGCTTTGTTTATTTCCATAGATCATTTGTTTCATGTCCACATGACCATCCAAGGCCCAAGACAACCAAGAAAAGAGTGTGTGATCCAAGAGTACCACAACAAAACACCGTTACACAATTGACCAACATTGATCAGGGCCTTATGAAAATCATATTCTAGACTAATCCCATTCCACATATCATCATACAGAGTTCATTTCTTTGAACGAAAAGGAAGATAACACCAACGAGTTCTGGGAAAACCAGCTTGGTAGAGACTAGATTTGTCCTCACCTTATCATCCGTCATACATTTGTGACCCTATTTGGAGAGGAATTCATAAACAACAAAGGATAGTTTTCATGTGTTCCAAAACCAAGTTGTTTCTTATTTAGATTCAATGACATTAACACCAACTTGTGTACCACAATCAAACTTGACTGTACCATTACCCCATAACAAGTAAGAGATGCTTTCATTTCCCTTAAACAAGAAGATACCCATTGTGTGATTTGAGAATTTTAGATTACCTCAATTTCTCGCCATCCCATCATCAACCCATTCCATTTGCATTACTATTTATCCATTCCATAGTAATTTATCCATCTCATTACGGCTGTCCTGACATGACCTTGGGAGGTCATGTGCATCTAAGAGTCACGTGTTGATTCTTAGGTGTACATGATCCTCCATTCAGTGGTTAATTTTAAGAATACCCCTCGAAAATTACTTGTTGAATCATTAGTGAATCTCATAAATTGACTTTCGAATCATTGGAGAATTTTTGAAAAAATGTTTTGTGGCAAAGGTGATTTCATAGAGAATTGTTTCCTTGTTTTTCACAATTTTTCTTTGAGTAGGTTGGATGGACAAGTTTGATGGGTGAGTTGGGTGGGTGGATTGGATGGAGGTTGGACGGTAAATGGTTGGATGGGTGAGTTGGATGAGTGGGTTGGATGGGTGCGTTGGATGGGGTGGGTTGAATGAATGCGTTGGACGGGTGGGTTAGGACGGGTGAGTTAGATGAATGGGTTGGATGGGTGGGTTGGACGGGTGGGTGTTGGACGAGAAGGGGTTGGGTGGAAAGTGGTTGGATGGGTGGGTTGGATAGATATTTGTTGGATGGTAAGGGTTGGACGGGTGAGGAGTTGGACAGACAAGGGTTGGACGTGGTGGGTTGGACCGATGAGGGTTGGTCAGCTAAGGGTTGGACGGGAGAGTTGGATGGGTGGGTTGGACGAATGAGGGGTTGGACGACATGGGTTGGGTGTTGATACCAATGAATTTAATGTTCATTAATGATACCCCTGGGCCCTATAAATACCCTTTCAAGGTTCATTTTTTCACTTTTATACGTAAATTTCCAGTGCTTTGAGCTCTCCAATTTTACACCCAAATTTCACTTCTCCCAAATTTCAGCAATGTCCAATACGACATATATTCCTACACCCAAATTTCAATACCAAAACCTCATGTTCCCATAGATTTTAGCTCTAGTAAAATAAAAAGATGATGTAAAGGATTGGCTCGAAAAATCAGAATTTTTGAGCTTGTAAACATGCCCCAATTCGACACGGATACATCAATCCTTGATTACCTAATTTCCTCTTACAATGAAAATGATGGAAAATTTCCTTTCTTCTCATGCATTCAAAATGTCATCAAATTTCTTTTTATATTAACCTGAGGACGTGCAACGGTTAACAAGTTTACCTTTCAAAAATAAGCCTCATGTTACTACAAAGACTATCCTTACAGATGAAGAAATTTTTTTTTAGAGTCTCATTACAATGTATAGGTTGATGGTAAGTTTATTATTTTCAAATTATTTTTCTTAACATTACCCGACCACACAAAGGATCTAACATTTATTTTCTCGTAATTATAGATCCCTCCGAATCGCTCACCAAGAGGCCTTCTTCTACAAGGTATTATAAACAAATTATTTATTGGAGTTGCTTCACTTTTTCAAACCAGATTGTATTATAGGGAAGATCTGCAAACATTCCATATTGGGTAGTTCAATATTTATTACAGACACTAGAAGGTCAATAATTCGATTGGTGCGATTATTTTTCCAATGTAATAAAATAAGATATCTCTCATGCCTGCAAAGCCAATCAAACTGATAAAACAAGGATGTATTCTCTTGTTGCAATTTTATTCTTGATTTCTATTATGAAGCCTACTATGAATTGACGCATCATAAGATTCCAACCTGCAATCAAAGATAAAATGATTGGTCTTAGTATCAAAAAACAATAGGTAACATTTACTTTTATTGTTTACTTGTTATAACGATCTCAATTTCAATATTTTAAATAAATTAATAATTGTATGATTTTATTTTGTAGAGAAAATCTATAGCTGTAACATCGCATAAGGAGGCAATTACTTGAGGTAAATCCTCTCAGAGGTCTCTATCGATTCTAACATGGATTCAAAGCAGAATCCATACCAATAAGTCCTCGTCAAAAGTGACCTAGGGGTTGATATGCACAACACGTTTACCTTCACATTTAACTACATGTACGAATAATGAAGTTATATTTTTATATAAATTAAAAATTCAAACAATTAATATAGATTATGTATTCTAATATTTCTACTGATCTTTTCTACATGTATTATATTCAGAAACTACTAAGTTTGATGATGAAGATCAAACTCATTCTGGGTGTGGAGATCAAAATGTCACGATTGTGTCTCTATCTATGTAACGTATATTGTATGGTAGTTTGATTTTCCTATTTTGTTTCCTTACAATTTTTATCATAGACAAAGCTCAATCTGTTATATTATAAAAAAATTATTTGCTTCATGCAAGTAATATGGATTCAGTCACATTTTGCTTGCAAGGAGGGCACAAATTCCTCTAAAACGTCAAGTACAAACACAAAGGAGGACTTCAGGAAATAATATTAGGATTCCTACATAGTCAGCAGGAATAGTTCATCCTGCTACAACCAAATTTCCTAGACTGTCACTAGGTGGTGTTTTAAGTGTAATAGCCACACAAATTTTCAACAACATCACCCTTGATGAGGAGTATTTAGGCTTCGATAGTGGCGATGTAGACAAGGGTAACTATTTTGACACCCACGATATGATTTAATCTACTCTGCCTCAACAACAAAATGTGTATGGAATACAAGGCAGTGAATCTCCTCCTCCCCCAAGGGCTTCTCCACAAATAGATGATGAAAAAAACACATTTTATATTAAAAATATGATATCGATAGTACGGGGAAATAATTCAAGAGGTTGTAATGTCGATGTTGATTTTGTGTAGTATTGGTAGAGGAAAGAAAAATTTTGATATAAGAAATAAATACAAGATGCCATAATCATGCTCAAATGCATTCATTGTTCTTTGCGCATAGAGAGCCAACCAAAGCATGGCAGGATGTTTTGCTAAACAAATCTCAATCGAGAGACAATTTAATATAGTTATGATTATAATGATGAAAGCTTTAGTCGTTTATGATCTCATCTTTAATATGAAACATTCTCCTTAAAAACATCAATACGAGATGTACTTGCAACCTTCCTGTGAATTTTGCAAAACAACTATATCAAGAAGTTGTTTTCTTATTGCTTTACATTGATGAAATATTACAAATGTATAGTTAGAACTTCAATCTATTTTTTGGAGATACAATATTGTTTAATCTTCTTTCCACTCTTATATTCTCGTAATGTATCACATCATCTAATCAAACTTTTTATTTTCTCATTCAAAAGTAAATACTACTTCTCAAATTTTCTTAAGAGAGTTGTGTCTCTTGTCCCCGATCATCATGCTTGTGTGTATTACTTGATTCATCCTGCAGATTGTAGTACTTTGTGATTTGACTATTTTAAAGTATGCAATGACTTCGTTCTATATCATAAATATTTCACTTATTGGAAAATAATTTTCTCTTAAATTACAATAGTTGGTATTTCTTTCTTTATTCTTACCGTATCGCACATTTAGAAAAACTAGTTAGAAAAAATTAGGATTTTTGCCTCTCTTATGTTCCATTGCATTATTTTCTTTGTTTTTCTTATATGTCATGATTCTAAGAATCATATGTGCTTCTGTAAGATAATACTTTTCATTTATGTATCATCCTTGATGTACCTTATGCCTCTTGATCTTAGGAGATTCATTTTCCTAAAGATAATACCAGAAACATGCAGATTTAACACTAAGCTCAAAATTGACAATTTTCTTGTTATTCTTTTAGGTACATTGTTGCAGTGGATGTCATGGAGAAGATGAAGATGAAGGAGCTAGAAAGTGGAACAACAAAGACCAAGAGGAAACCTCAAGGCAATGATGGGTTCCTTCTACATTTCTTTGCTCTTAGCTTTATGCAAATGTATCTCTTATTTCAGTAGTTATAAGTTACATCCCACGGCTTGTGTGGGAAACATTAAATTTCTTCATGAATAAATAACATTAATTTTTGTAATTGAGTTGTATACTTCTTTTGCATTCAGCTTTTATGATAGATATTTATTGTATAATGAAATAAACAACTCAATCACATGATTAATAGTATTTAAACATGAAGAAATAATGAGATTTAATGTACCTGTAACTTAATAATGAACTCTTCTGCATGAAAATTGCAACCTTGTTTGTTGTTATTGAGTTTAAACTCTCACATAAACTGTGATTCCTGCCTTCATCAAGGTAATGCCTTTGGTCCTTCGAGGAATTTTTGTTTCCTTATGAAGACGAATATGGAATGGTAGCCTATGTGAGGTGTTACATTTGTAAAAGCCCATATAGTTGCAGATTGCATGTTGTTAATCCATTGTTGTAACTAAAAACACAATGAAAATTGTGTGAATTCACCCTAGTTAGGTCCATTTCACCAATTCCTTTCATTGAAAAAAAGGTTTTGAGTTGCCCATTTTTACACGAGTGAAAAAATTGTCAACAATACAAAACACTTAAAAGTCATAAAATACTTTCAAATGTAACATAATCATGGACCATCTCATCTTAAATTACATTAATTAATCAAATTTAATCAACTTAAATGGGGTACATTAACTAACGAAATGAAGGTAGATCACATTACTAAAATAATTTGCATACTCTCAAACAAATTTAAAGCAAAAAGGAAAATAAGACATTTACCCAAGGTCACATTTTAGGCCACCCACTAATGGGGACCTAACAATAAATCAACAACAATAACATATAAATACACAAGTTACCAAGGTGATACATTCCCAATACCCATAATTCCTTCACTATTGGTCTTGATTCCCTTTTTCTTGTTGTGTTACAATTTCCTGTGAAAATCAAAACAATAGCTTTCGGGCTCGTGGCCATATTAATGATATCGAGAAAATAAAACACACATATACATATCAATTCACATCATCAAATATCATAACTAAACCATCACTAAAATAAAGTAATTTCACCAATTGTTCACAATTTCAAATATTTTGATTCTATCAAATAATCAAATAACACTAAGCTCACAAGACTAACTAAACTCTCTAGAAAAATCAGTATACCAAAATCCAATGAGTCAGTACATATATAAAGTAGTAACTCTAGATCATCATCAAATATTGATATGTCAATCCATGCATATAATCCATCATATAATTCACATCTTGTCAAAATTCTAAAACATCCATATTTTCTATCAATTAGAGTAATCACATATAATAATGTCCATCTATCAATGTCTAAAGATCAAATATGATAACAATGGCTATGGCTCCAATATAAAGCAAGACAAATCATTATAATATCATTGTCAAAGAGGACTAGGCACTACACCCACCTCCCCTTAAACTCGAATTCCTCTTGGAAGTCACTAGAACAAGTGTGGGAACTGTGCTCTCAAAGGTGTGGCATCCTCCCATGTAGTTGTTGTCTCATTGTATCAATCCCGCTAGATGTAAATCTTATCAATCTCTCTACCTCGAAGGCCGGGTGGTCCTGTGCCCTAATATTTACATGGTCTCCACCATCAGATGCCCCTAATGTTGTACCTACAATGTGGTCTAATCCAATACATGATAAGGATATGAAATATACCTCCTAAGAACAAAAACAACAAATGAATCATGGAAACGAAAAAGTTGGGTGGCAATGTTAGACAAGTAGGCCTAAGGATCGATCTTCTCGAATATCTCAAACGGACCCAAAAACATAGGAAAAATCTTAGATCCTTTTCTGTAATGAGATAGGGCTCTTATGAAGCCTGACACAAAGAAACACCTTCGTGCCCACCTCAAAATTGTGGTTTGTCCTCCTCTTATATGCATACTTCTTCTACTTATCCTTAGTCTCCTATAATATATGTCTAATCATTACAACATGTTGCTCCATATCATGTAATAAAGATGACTCAAGAGATACCCTATCCTCAAACCTATCCCAACTCAACGGTGTCTATATCGGCTTCCATAGAGTGCTTGAAATGGAGCCATACCAATCAAACTCTAAAACGTGTTTTTGTAAGAAAATTCAACCAAGTACAAATACTCCTCCCACCTCAACTTATAGTACATGACATACATCTAAATCATGTCCTCTAAAAGATGAGTCACCCACTTTATCAGTCGATCTATCTTAGGGTGATAGGTTGTAGTGAAGTTTATCTTCATCCCAAGAGCATAATTCATGGTAGTCCAAAAGTGAGAGGTGTAAAAGGGATCGCGGTCACAAATGATCTTCAGCAAAATCTCATACGGTTTGAGAATCTCAACCAAGTATACTCTTGCCACTACACTAGCTGTATATGTGGTATTAACTTGAGAAAAATGATCCACTTTCATCAATATATCCACCGTGACCATAATTTCATCATTTTGGTATCTCGACGTAGGTAGCCCTACTATAAAATCCATTGAAATGGTGTCCCATTTCCACTTTGGTATGGCATGAGGATATAGAAGGCTAGATGGATGTTGATGTTTGAACTTCACCTTTTGACATTGCAAACAAGACACAAAATGAGTTACGTCTCTTTTCAGCCCTCTTCAATGAAACAATTGTCTCTAAGTGACATGCATCTTCTTCACCCCTAGATGGGTTGAATAGGGTGCATGATTTTCCTAAAAATGATATCCTACCTCAATCCCCCATGTCTAGGTAAATAGATCTAATCTCGGTGTAAAATAATACCATCTAAATCTAATGAAAATACATCAAATTTCCCTCAAGGGGTCTCTAAGACTCAATATCTGCTCTAAGCTCGAAAGGTAGAAGTTTTCATGTGGAAACAACTTCAAGATCCCAGTCCTCAAGTTTATACTAAATTTTGTAGCCATAACCAGTTGAATTCGATGACTCAAGGTATCTGCAACAACATCCTCTTTCCATATCATACTCACAAATAAGATCCATCAAATGTCGTTGATGAGATTTTAGATTGGGATGTGTGAAGATATTCAAGACTCAAGTGAAATGTCTTGAGAATGAATCTCCTTCCTAAAAGGAAATGTCTCCACTGAACCAACCCATGCACAATCGCTACAAGCTCAAGGTCACGAGTCGGATAATTGAGCTCATAATCCTTGAATTTTTGAGACTCAAAGAATACTACACAACCCTCCTACATTAATACACCTACTAATCCTACCAAAGAAGCATATGGGCATATGTAGAAATATCCATGTGGATCTAGCACTGCTAGAATTGGTTTTTTCACAAGGTATTCCCTCGGTTTCCATAAGGCCTTCTCACATGTAATAACCAAATAGAATTCTTCCCTTTCGGTAAAGGGAAGTGATGGAATGAATAATACAAGAGAAATCCTGAAAAAACCTCCTATAATAACCTACCAATCCCGTGACAGTGTGCACCTTGATCATGTTGGTTGGTGCTGACCAATAAATGATAGCTCTAATTTTGGAAGGATTGATTCTGATACCTTCCCCATAAATAATGTGGCCTAAATAATGAACCTTTGTTTGGAAAAATACACACTTCTTCAAGTTCTCGTATAGTTGCTACTCACAAAGACACCGCAGAACCCAATGAAGGTGCTCCTCCTACTCATCACGCATGTGTAAGTAGATCAAAATATCATCAAGGAACATGAGTATATAGTGGTATACACAAGTCGTGAAAACCCCATTTATCAATCTCAAGAACACCATAGGGGCATTCATCAGACCGAATGACACAAATTTGAGCTCATAGTGGCCATATCTCGAATGCAAAGTTGTCTTGTGGATATCTTCCTCTCTAATCCTCAGCTGATGCTAACTAGACTTAAGATCTATTTTGGAAAAAATTGTAGCGCCCTTCATATGATCAAAGAAATCATCGATACAAGAAAGGAGGTAACGATTCTTTATCATTACTTTTTTAGTTATCTGTAGTCCACAAACAAACACAAGGATCCATCCTTCTTCTTCATAAAAATCACTGGTGCATCCCAAGGAGATGCACTAGGATGGATTAGGCATTTCTCAAGAATTCCCACTAGCTACAATTTGAGCTCACATAGCTTAGGGGTGGTAATCCTATATGGAGCACATGAGATAGGATCCACTCGATACCAAATCAATATGAAAGTCTATCTCATGTGGGGGAGGTAACCCTGAAGCTCACTAGCAAAAACATCTCAAAAATCATACAAAATGGGGTGATCATCAAGTGATAGTCTACTAGCCTAATCCTCTAACATATCACTACTTATAATAGCATACAAATGACACTCACATTGTGCACACTCGCTTAAGATTTTTATTGGAAATAATACAAATAGAGATGGGTCTCCAGCTCTAACTATCACCCCCTCAACTCCCAAATCATATACACAAGATATAACATTGTTGTAATAAAAAAATTGAGCTCTGTGTATAGATAACCAATCCATGCCCAAGATAACTCAATAAGAATCGAAAGGAAAGATATGAATATCCAAGGTAGTGGTGAATTGTCCTAGGTCCACTATGCACTCCTTGACTAAGGATTCCACCGACGGTGTGGATCCAAAATTCATCTCAAAATCCAAAATAAAGCCCTTCCTAATTTCCACCACCGCATCGCTCTACTAAATATGGTTCAATAAAAGAATTATAAGATCCAGAATAAGAAAATATGGAGGTAGGGATACAAAAATATTACCTCGTAGTCTTTATCACTATGCCCGATGTGTTGCTGTAAGTTCTTGACTTCGTGCATAAATCTGATGGCTACGCCCATGTCGTCAACTGTAGGCTCTTAAATAGGTACCCTACCCTTGTTATTAGGGTTTTTTGGGAAATCTCTCCAATTGTGTCCAAGTAAACCGCATCCATAAAAACTACATGGTCCCTTCCAATGAGATACAAATCCAGAGAGGAATTTCGGTGGTATGTGTCGTGGATCCTCATGATCCTATAATGGACTATTGTTGTCAATGTTGACGAGATCATATTGAGTGAGCTCTAGGTAATCCATGTTTCTGATGGGTCCTCAAGAGGAGTCCCCATACTCCTTCCCCTCTTACTATCAAACATATGTAGAGGTCTAAATGGTGGATGAGTGTATATTTTTACTACCGAGGTGGGTACTATGGTGGCCTCGATGGAAGACTATGTTGAACTATGTCTCATATGAGCATGAGGAGATCTCCCCCCTCGACTTATTATCCTACATCTCGTTAAATAAGGAACCTCACTCTATCTCAAGGTTGTTCCATATTCCCCCTGGTATCCTCTCTAATGTAGGCCTTCTCAACATCCTGAGCTAAGGTCTGCAAATAATGAATGCTTATAGAACCTCCCAAATCCAAGTTCGGACCTCGAAAAACATGTGAATCCTAACCTACTCTTCACGCATGTTATTGACATACTAAAGCAATTCCATAAACTAAATCACATACTCTTCTATGTCATGAATGCCCGACACAGGTCATAAAACTCATCTATCCTCTACTAGATAAACCTCATTGATATGTATCTACTCCTGAACCACTCCTCCAAAATATCCTAATTAACGATCTCTGAGTCTACGTGGAGATTCTTCTCCTCAGTCCTCCACCAAACACATACTTCATCCCTCATAAGATGAATCGCAACATGAGCCTTTGTGTTGTTAGTACATGGGAAAATCTTGAAGCATCCACTCAAGCTCACTAACCAAGGATATTCCTAAAAACCTCTTGTATCGCTAGCATAATGAGATTGGCATAGCTTATATATCTCCCTATTATGATCTGCAGCTATCTCTATGTCTCTATCTCTACATGATCATCCCTTGGCCTAGGGTTTCTAGATATATCTCTATGTCCTATAACACTATCTCCATGTCCCCTCTGAGGTGAATTTTCTATGGCTGACTCCATGTGGGATTTTTATTCCCAATGCTCATCGTTGTGTCTTAAAGGGTTTTGAGCCTCATGTGATTGTTTCTATCATGTTCGCTAGGTCATGCCTTAATCGCTCCACCTCGTATAGCTTCATTGACATCCTATAATGTCTATAATTTCTACGACAATATATTAGTAACTTCCTACTCAAGGTGGTATATCTAACTCCATGAAAAAAATCCCTCATTTGGTTAACACCTCCTACACAAACCAAGTCGAGAGATATTTTTATCATCATCTAGGTTTTTTTAGTTTTCCTAGGTGTTATAGGTTTTAAAAACATATATCATGGAATGTTTTTCTGATCTAGTTGTAAGTTGTAATAGGTTATCTCCTTTTGTTTCCATTTGTGCCCAAGGGTGAATGTGTTGTGTTGGTATCAAATTGATTCTCCCGTGGGGGTCGAGAAGCATCATGGAACTTGGTAGGATTCTTAGGGATAGATAGACCACGATATGAGTCATTTTGTAGTGGGGATGGGATTTTTTCGACTCTTTATCACTCGTACATTGGAGAAATGGATAGCACCTTCATTAAGGATTTGATCTATCCTCACTACTTTAGGTCATTCCTTTCAACCAGGGTGAGAGGACCTGTTTTGTAACCTCTTTTGGTGAAGGACATGAAGAGATCTTTCTTTGCACAAATTTTCAAGGGAACCTTGAGAAAATATGATCAATGCACCACAATTTAACTCTCATGAGTTGTCACTTCTAAAGAATGGTGATATTTATAAACAAGCTTAAGATTACTAAAGACATTATGGAATCCTTATTGCTTCTACATATTTTAGCAGTAGAATTTATTCATTTGTGGACGTACAAGGAAAATAGGGGTAGTTCAAGTAGGATTCATTGTTTTTGAATAATTTTGGTGGGAGATTAAGCAGATAAACTTGATTTTGCTAGATCTTTGAGAACCTTCACAAAAATTTGAAAACTAAATGACAAAGTGCTTTATAATAGATAAAATGTTCCTTCAATCGAAGGAAGGTGTGCATCAATGGAGGCCAAAATTTTACAAAGTGCTTTATAATAGATAAAATGTTCCTTCAATCGAAGGTGTGCATCAATGGAGGCCAAAATTTTCACGATTTCACACAATTTTTGAGAATTCAACACGAGGGCTTGATATAAAACTCAATTAAATATTAAATACCCCAGTTCCTCAAGCCAAAGATACACTCAAAGGCTTACTGATAATATTTATCAACAAAATGACAAAGTAAAGTTATTTTAAATTGTTTATCTCATTATAGGATGAAGGCTCTTCTCATAATGAAATTACAAATGCTACTAAACTATCACAGGGATGAGATCTTATGTGATTTGGAGAGATTTTAAAATAAGATTGTAACAAGAATAAGAAAAACTATTTGAAAGACATTCTGAAATAAAAGAAGACACAATTTTTCCCAAGATCAACACAAATTAATTCAATATTTATGAGATTAATCAATAGGAAAAAGTTTCTTGAACAATCTCAGAGCTTGTCAGTGGTTATACACTTGTAACCATCTTGACATGATTGAAATCTAAAACACAAGAAATTAACAGGTTTTTCAGATGGTCTCTTGGGAAGATGGGATTTCTCAAATTTTCTCGTAAAAATTAAACCCCCCAACCATTTGCAAGAATATCCTTATTGCATTTCTAAAATTAACTCACTCACTTATCCTAAATTTTCACCCCAAAAGGAAGAATATTCAAGGAATCCTTTACTTATTACTAATTTTTCTCAGAAAGTTTTTTTAATAAATTTAAACCCGAAGTTTGCTAGATGGACAAATCATGAACTGATCACATTTCTCATACCTTCAACATTGACCAGGATTCCACGCCATAACCTTTTGAAAGTCCTTCTAATCATTATTTTATTCTGTCATGTGAGAAATCCTCGTTTCAATCATTTTCAAAGGCTTTGTATAGTTGGATCTGAAAAACAATCCTTTTTTCCCTCAAGGAAACACCTTGAGAAATGAGTTCCCTTGCATGGATGCCTGCATTCGTGCCTCTCAGAAATAAAAATCCGTGCATGGACTATTCCACATACTCTTTGCAAGTCCAAGTTGGTCGAGTGCAAAGAGGAATCAACAGAAGCATCCACATGTTTCCTTGGTGCAACTGCAACGTTGAAGTACAGAGACAAGTTCCCAACTAAGCACGGGCCTTCCACGTGCCCTATGCCCAAGAAAATTACCTTTTTGCCTTTCAAAAAGTCTCATTATAAAAAGGAACCAGCGAAAGCGTCCGTGTGTTTTCTTGGCACATTTTTGATATGGTTCCCGAAAGCGGAGATCCTAAACAAATGTGGGATAACCACGTGTCCAAGTTTAGCAAAAATGTTGAAAGAGTTTAAGGACTAGCGCAAGGCACCACGTGCCTAAGGTTTGAGAAAGTTTCATCGGCCGTAAAATAGTCTAAGTGTGGGCAAAAACTAGTGGAAACCTCCATGTGTCCCTTCAGTGCTTCTTCAAAAGTAAACTACGGGGAAGGTCCCCAAACAAGATGCGAGCCCTCCATTTGTCCAAGACCTTAGAAAGTTGCTTGAAAAATTCAAGCATAGAGAGGAGCCAGTGGAAGCCTCCACATGTCTCCTTGGTGAAACTGCTAAGGTAGGACCTAGAGGTGGATCCTCAAATGAGTGCTAGCCCTCCACGTGTCCAAGCTTTGAGTTTGAAGTTTTCCTTAGTGTTTCAAAAGGCCTTGGCGACCCACCTTTTGCTTCTAACTTTTGATGTTGGCTCGATGGAGTTGCGAGTTATTTCATAACTTTGCTCCCTTTACAAAGAGGCAAAATACTTCAAAATGTTCCACCAACCTACCTTCCCGCTTGTAACATGAAAAATTTCATGTGTCCTTCTTCAGTCAAAGTAAGATTTTTTCCTACTAATTCATATTTGTTGAATAGTGAATCGAGACTATCAGGGCGGGGCCAATTTGCTATTTTTACAAATGTGACAAAAGTGCCAAATTTGACAAAAAGACCAAGTGGGCCACATTCAATAAGAAAGGACCACGTTTCCACAAATGTTTATATAAAAATATAAAGGGAAAATAAAACATGACTATGGAAAAATAGAAGGAAGGGGAAAACTTGAATCTACACTCAATTAACAAATTCTTTCTCATGGATAGAGAAATAGAAAATAATATCTGGACTCAATGTGATCCTTGACGCAAGGAAAGGACTGATCATGGCAACAAATGAATGAATAATATTTCATGCATAAATACATGGAGACAGAAAAAACTTAAAACCATGCAGACTGAGACGTGTTATAAAAAATAAGCTCACGCTTATTTTTGGTTAACTGCACCCATTTTCCTTCCTTTAGTGCTTCAGTCCAATTTTTAGATATTCTAAGCACTCAAAGTTTCTTGAAAACATCTTTATCAGGTGGAAAATTTCTTCCCCTTTCCAAAAATATAAATAAGTCCTTATAACTCCTCATATTTTACAAGTTACGGGCCGACGGGCCTTGGAAGGTATTTTTGCCCAAAAGGACCGTTGGGCCCAAAAATCATTTTTTTTCCAAAAGTGAATTGTGGGGCTATGAGGTATATTTTTCATTTTTTATTTGTTGGTGCCAAAAGGTACAAAGTGAGTTTCAGGCCCGTGAACCCATTCTCGCATCGGTTTTCACCATTTTTGTATGGACCCAACTCGAAACATTCAAATAGACATATCTTTCGACCGAGTGCTCGAAACCCAAAAAAATTGGCACCGTTAGAAAGATATCAACCTCCTCTATCCCATGAAAGCATAAAATATAATTTTTAGTAGGTGTTGATTGGTGAAAAATGAGAAAATGTCTTTCAAGCCATCAATACGGGATCTGATTGTTTCAACAACCCAGATTTTATTTGATTCACTATTCTTCCCTCTCCAACATGCCAAAGTAGACATGGAGAGGTAGATTTGATAGATTATAGGCAGATTAATAGAGCATTAATGGTGGGTGGTTGAATTCTAAAAGTAGAGTCATTTTTCCTCCTTTATCTCTATTTTTCATCATTCTAAACATCTATATATTGTAACACTTCTGATTTGAGAAGAGGAGAGAGACATTTTGGGCGTAGGGAAACTTTTTCAAATTTGTTTCCCGACTCCATTTTGGGTTGAAAACCTTCTCCTTTGCCTAGCAAGTGGATTTTTTCCTCTCAGCAAGAATGTAATGGTCTATGCTCCTTATAGACTAAATAAAACATGTTTTTGTGGTGTGTCTTTAACCCTTTGCATTGTTTTTTATATCCCAGTGCCTATCCATTTCAAATATATTTTATGTGCATGTATTTCACATTTTAGGTGTATGGTGTTGTGTTTCATGGATTTTTTATCACGTATTTTGATCTGGGTTTGTGTCACTTCTGTCTGACCTTCACATCTTCCTTTTTCCTTTGATTCATCCTCCCTCAATAGAGTATTTCACACTTCCTTTTCTGGTGTATCACTGCTTAGTATAGGATCTTTCATCCTCTCTCCCTCTCTCTCTGTGTACCCTTGGAAGGGTTATATTAGGATTAGTTAGATTCTTCCCTGCTTTGGAGTAGCTTGTGGCGGGTAGATTAGGAAGTAAGAACCGACTTTCTCTTGAGGTCCATTTCAAGTTTTGCAAGTCCCACAGCTTGAGAGATGGTCCCATGTTGTGAAATCACACTGAATGCCCCACTCACAACAAGGCCATTTAGGGGTGTTGTGATTCTACAGTAAAAGTTTTGGCACATCTACCCCGGTGGGACACTGAGGTTAGATTTTATCATCTTTCCAAGTTGTCTCATTATCAACAGAGAATATTAAACCACCGTGTGATCACACTAGCATTTTTGAATTCCTGGAGGGACACTAAGGTTTGAAGCACCTTACCACTTCATTTCATCAAGTTGATGTGTTCTTGGTGAGATTCATCCTTTGGAGGCACATGCAAAGCACATCTAGTGACTCCATCTGGTCAACAACCCAATCTCTAAAGTTGCAGACCTTTTTCCATCCATTTTCATTCATTTTCTTCCACATCTTTAATTTTCTTCCATTCCATGAGGTTGTGCAATCATGACTTCATTTCCATCTTAGAATTCACACTTGCAGTAAAAATGCATTCCACCTCCAATGTATTTCACAAATCCTCTAGATCAACATTATGATCAGATCCAAAATGATCATGCTTACCCATATGAGCATTGCCAAAACTAGTTTGGCTATGGAGCTTATCAAGAACAAGGGTATGCATACAATGAAAATAGTCAAATGGAGAATGCTGATCTGCATTGGAGAAGATTCAAAAATGGAGGCTAACATGGTTCAGTCAAGGGATACAATAAAAATGAAGGCATTTAGGATTAGTTGTAGGGAACCTTGTCCATGGGTTGGCCCTTTTCCAAGACATTATAGCCCTCAGGAGAAGCTTGAATTCATGGTTGAAGTACTACCTCAACTTGCACAATGGGCTGAGGAGATTGAGGCTTATGAGTTGGATATAAGACAACCTTGTCAATGGGTAAGTCCACCACCTCATAGCTTTTCTTTTCCTCTTTCTCAATCAATATTATTTCAGCAAAGTCAAGATTCTAGCTCCTAACTTGCTACCCCAAGTGTTTATTTCCCTTCTCAATCTCCCAACCTTCCTCGTCATCTTAATTATTTTTCCTTTTTCCCTTCCAAGCAGTCATTCCCTCCAAAGAAACAAGAAGTTCCACTTCCCTCTCCACCACAAACAACAGAAAAAATGGTTGAATCTCAACCTACCACTCCTCTTATTTTCCCAAACCCATGTTGGGAAGAAACTCAAGAATCTAGTCAAGGAGAACAACAAGAAGAGGATTCCAATAGAAAATCAATGATGACAGAATCGAAGAGTTGGGCTGCCAAATTTGGGTTCACAAAGATCCCCTTGATGGTTAAGCCTACATAAGAGGTCACAGGTTGAAGAGCTAGTGGTGGATGAGGTTGAGTTTGCAGTAGAAGAAGAACAAGAACAAGAAGGAGATGATCAAAAATCATTTTCCCTGAATGCAGTGCCCATGATGGCACTTTATTTGAAGAAAATGCTGATCTAACCCAAGCTACAAAATCATCCATCAAGGAAGAGGAACAATCAACTCCAAGTCCTATTGAAAAGGAGAAACTAGAAGAGATCAAATCAAAGTTAAAGCCACTTGATGAAGAAAGCATTGTTGAAGATTTTTTTCTTTCATTTGAAGGGCCTGATTTGATTGATGAATCCATAATGGAGGAGAACCATACAATTCAAGAGGCTTCAAGTGTGGAGAAAGCCAGAGAATAACCTTCAGTTCTTCCTCCCAATTCATCCCCTTCAAGTTCTGATGTTGAAGAAGAAATTGAGCATTCAAACTTAAAGTTTTAAGATGATGGGAACCATGGTGAGAAATTTTCAAATAAGGAGGACACCATGGAGGAGGTTAAGCACATGCAATAGGACAACAAGGAGGCCGATTATCTGTCTGACTTGCAGGATTGCTTTGATGGAGAAGAACCCATGGAGATCACAAAATTTTCTTCTCCATCATCCACCTTCCAAGTACATGATCCTACTACCATGAAGGATATCATTCAAGGACAACAACCTGTATTTCAAAACAACCCTCTGGAACCAAGGTTGGAAGATAGTTATCTTCCATGTTCTTCACAAGAGGATGAAGGAAAAGAGCAAGAGGATGTCATCATCTTTTCTACACCATCCACCCAAGAAGATCTGCCAGAAGAATCCATTCTTGGAGTTAAATATCAGAGTAGTGGGAAAATTCAAAGGATCAGACCTTGACCAATCAGTGTACTTGCTTCATTACGTTGAAGGGAGAAGCCAAAATTAGTCATGCTTACTCTCTAGCATGAGGATGAGTTTCAAAGTACCAAGGATCAGTTGCAATACCTCTTCAATCAAAATACAGAGCAACTAAAACATGTATTTGTATTTTTTCTAGTTGACACCTTGATTATTTTGATGGAGGACCAAATTATAGTCAGTTTTTCACTCATATTAAGTGTCAAATAATTTGCATGGCTGCCTGTTGTGAGAAGGGGAAGTTACGTCTCCATGCCGATTACAGGATTTGTTTGAGCTCTCTTTCTATCTCTGGTTAAAATACAGTAGGTAGGTTTTCTTTCAGTAGAAGAATTACTTGTGCACACTCTGCATATCCCACTTAGGGTGTGTATGATTTCCATTTTTTTTATAGATTTTACCGTGGTGTTTTGTTTTTCTTGCACATTACATTGAAAATGAAATTTGGAGAGATCAGCCCCAATTTTAGTGGCTTACAAGTGGCTCAGGGATCAAATGTTCAAATTTCAGATCAGATTTGTGTTTACTTGGTAGACTGCATGTCCAATGGATGCTTCAAGACCATTGATCTTTTCATCTAGCAGGTAGATGTCCCCTATGAGTCGCCAAATTGTTATCCAAAATAAGCTCATGCTTATTTTTGGTTAACTGCACCCATTTTCCCTCCTTTAGTTATTCAATCCAATTTTTCAGATATTCTAAGCACTTAAGGTTTCCTAAAATCATCTTCATTAGGTGGGAAATTTCTCCCCTTTCCAAAAATATAAATAAGTTCTTCTAACTCCTCATATTTTGCAAGTTTGGACGATGGGCCTTAGAAGGTATTTTTGCCCAAAGCGGATACATTGGCCCCAAATTTTTTTGGCCAAAAGTGAATTGTGGGGTTGTGGGGAAAATTTTACATTTTTTCATTTTTGGTGCCAAAAGGCACAAAGTGAGTTTTGGGCCCGCGGACACATTTTGCTTACTCCTTTTTTGCCATTTTTGTATGGACCCAACTAGAAACATTCAAATAGACATATCTTTCAACCCACTGCCCGAAACCCAATAAATTTTGCACCATTGGAAATATATCAACCTCCTATATGCCATGGAAGCATAAAATATCATTTTTAGTAGGTGTTGGTGGGTGAAAAATGATATAACGTCTTTCAAGTCATTAATACGAGATCGATTATTTGAACAACCCAGATTTGATTTGATTCACTATTCTTCCTTCTCCAACACACCAAAGTAGACATGGAGAGGTATATTTGATAGATTATTAGTGGATTTGTAGGGCATTAATGATGGGTGGTTGAATTCTAAAAATATGGTCTTTTTTCCTCCTTTCTCTCTGCTTTTTCATTGTTCTAAACTTCTATATATTCTAACACTTATGATTTGAGAAGAGAGAGAGACATTTTGGGCATAGGAAACTCGTAAAAAACTTCCCAACTCCACTTTGAGTTGAAAACCTTCTCCTACACCCGGAAAGTGGATTTGTTCTTCGAGCAAGAAGGTAATGGTCTATACACCTTATAGAGAAAATAAAACGTGTTTTTGTGCTATTTATTCAACTATTTGCATTGTTTTGTTGTCTCCCATGCCTCTCCCTTTCAAAATTTTTTTCTATGCATATATTTCACTTTTACATTTGCAGGGTGTTGTGTTTCATGGAGTTTTGATCATGGATTTGGATCTAGGTTTGTGTCACTTCTTTTTGAATTTACCATCTTCCTTTTCCAATATTTCCCTCTCTCAACAGCCAGTATGTCGCAATTCCTTTTCTGGTGTATCACCGCTTAATGTAGAATCTTTCAACCCCCTCTCTCTCTCTTTGTCTCTTTAGAATGGTTAGATTAGGATTTGTTAGATTTTTCCTACACTGGAGTAGCTTGTTGTAGGTAGATTAGGAAACAAGAATTGGATTTCTCTGGAGGTCCATCTCAAGTTTTGCAAGTCCCAAAACTTTAGAAATGGTCCCATGTTGTGAAATCACACCAAATGCCCCACTCACAACAAGGCCATTCTGGGGTGTTGTGATTCTGCACTAATAAGACGTTTTTAAACGAACAGGAGAGATTAAATTGAGCACCAACATTGGCTCTAGCTTGGGGATGTGCACTTCCTGCTAGTGCCACAAGAAAAATAGACCATGTTCTAGAAATTTATTGGGCAACAGAGTCAAGAAAATCTTGGAGAGCATAACAATGATGACTAATTCCCCAAGGACGAACCGAAAATCAACAAAAACAGATCACTAGGGACTAGGAAAAACAAAAATAGAAAATACATAAAAGTTGAACAAATTCAAAAGAATATACACTATACAATGATGTGCACCTTGATTCAGAGAAAACAATCAAGGAAAATTTTCAAGTTCCTTCAATTCTGGATATGACCATGTTAAGTAGTTCTAATACATCTTTAACAACTAGTGATATTATTGTTTCTCTTTTCCATCCAAGTTGTTATCTGACCATAATTTTTTAGGTTTATCCTTAGTTTCTAGGTTAAGTTTTTTAACATCTCTTAAGGCTGCATCAAACATCAAATTCCTAGGAAAATCAACTGCTCAAAGATATTTGCATTGATTAATTTCATACTCCTTGAAAACAACATAGCTCATAAAGTTATCAACATCGATTTCTATGTGAAAAACTTCATAATAAGCATTGTTGGCGTCCTCAATAAGAGATGATTTTTACTTTCACCATATAACATCATAAGGCTTACCTCAATTGGTATGGTTGCATAAAACATGTCCATTTGCACACTTCCACCCACACTAGCTACCCGCTTTCTAGATAATAACATTCCCCACTTAGTAGGACAATCCAAAATTACTACATCCAAGGTTAAGTACTTGCTGGATACACTTCAAATTGCACTACTAAACCCTTGACACGTCCAACTACTCAAACCTCTCATGAATCCATGAAAATAGATTTCCCATAAGCTTTTATTACTTTGATATTCAACTCATTCATGAATTCAAGAGGCATTACATTACATGAAGCTCTAAAGTCAAACATGCGGTTATGTAACATCCTATCTTTAATAATATGAGTAGTAAAAAAATTATCCACATTCACCCGAGACTCAACCAAGAGAAGTTCCCAAACAAACCTCGGGTGGTTCACCCAATTCCTCCAATGCTTGAGGTTTTTCTAATTCAACAATGACAAGAGGAAACTCTATATTTTTTACATTTTTACCCTAGGTGACCTTTTCTTCCTTAATCCCCAAATACTCAAACACCATCTTCTTATGCTCGGGTATTCTAAGTAATTCAACAATAGGAATAGTAATCTTGATCTGACTCAAGATTTGGGCTATGTCACAAGGAACATACTTGGGTAAGGCAATATTAGGAGGAAGGTTTACAATTCATCGATGGCACGAGATATTTCACAAGATGAGCATGAGGAGGAACACAAGTCTTATTCGGGGTGGAAAATCCCTTTCTAGATGCATCCTTTTTAGGGGTTTCCTTAGGGATATTAGTAAGCACTTGAATCTTTGGTTTGGTTTGAGGCCCTACCCCTTTGGAAACTTTACTCTTGGTATTCTATTCCTTTTCTGGCCAATTGCTACATTCATTAACAATTGTCGGCCTCTTTTGAAGGAATTCCTCCATGAAAAATTTTAATCATTAATGCCCTTAAGTACTCAAAATCATTATTAGGTTACTTAAAAGCTTATACCATATCGATTTTAAAAGTATGAGTGGGAGGAAAAGGTAATACCAAGTGAATGCAATCCAAGAAATCAGCACCGGTTCTAGCACATATAAACTTAGTTGAGGTTACTCCCTATTGTGAAATTATAGAGAAATCCATCATGCATGCATCATCATCATCAGCTTCCTCAACTTCTTTGTCTTCATCACATGGGGAATGGGGAAAGAAACATCTATCACACCACTCCATATCATGGACCTCTTCCACAATAGCAACTCTGAAAACTAAAGGATTAGGCACCAATCTATTTTTCGGGGTTGGGGCTGTCTATTTCCTGATCCCACGGGCCCTTTACCCCTGTCATATAATTTATGATCACCTCTGGGATGATATGAAAAAAATTCTTGACCTTGTGGCTTGTGCTAACCATGGGAACCTTGTCTAATCCCCTTCTTTTTCTGACCACTTTGTAGGATATTTCTTTAACAGCTCCGACCAATGTTTTTACAACCTCTTCTAGATCCATAGACTTACTTGACTAAGGCTTCTATGGATTGATCAGCTTGATACCTTCCCTCTTAGGAGGCTTACAAATTTCTTTTATATTTTTTTCAATCTTTAAAGCCTTGGTGAAGGCTTGCGTCAATGTTCCCGGGTTTTTGTCCCTTAAATAATAGGAAATATTTTTGTCAAAAGCATCATAATATTTTACCAGACAGAAACATCACTTGACCTCAAGATTACAGGTAGCCTATTCAGTGGTATTATTAAACATTGTGTTGAAGTCATCGATAGATTCATTAGGATTCCTCTTAATATATTAAAATTCAGACAAAAGAAACATGGGATTTTTCTTATCCCAATATTGCAATCTAAAATCATTTTTCATTTATGTCCATGAATCTATTGAGTTATCCAGGAAAAGACTTATACGAGTCATGTCCATAATCATTAAGATAATGAATAAACCATTTTATATACACATCCTCAAATTCAATCTCAAAGTATTCCATCATATTGACAAAAAAAATTTAAATGTTGATCGCCAATGATAGCATTATTCCCTTGAAATTTAGGAAGTTTATTTCTAACATCTTGGGGCACATCATTTGGATATCCACCATATACCTCAAAAATCTATAGGACCAAAAGTATTGACAAGAAATAGAGGTCCGGTTTAGGGTTAGACCATATTGTTGTGAGGGGGTGATCTTACGGGAGAAACATAATGATGAGGGATAAGGGTCTTTGGACCACAAGAGTAAAATATTCAAAATGAATGTCTTCTAAAGACTTTTTTCATAAAGAACCCTACCAACTTTGGAAAAAATAGG
The DNA here is from genome assembly GCA_018340775.1 of Taxus wallichiana var. yunnanensis. NCBI lineage: Eukaryota > Viridiplantae > Streptophyta > Pinopsida > Cupressales > Taxaceae > Taxus > Taxus wallichiana. The sequence goes on from CM031236.1 coordinate 163,601,018, forward strand.
GACAGACTAAGAAGCACACTTATCGACACAAATGAAGGCCCCTCTCCAATTGGAGAATTAAATTCTATATATAGACTACCTAATTAAGAATCACTTGAGGAAGTATGGTAATCTTTAATGACATGCTCATGAGTTTCTACAATTGATAATCTGTTTTCTTAATTGCTGATCTCCAAAAACTTTCCAGATTATTCTTCCTTCGAATTTTTCATTACCAATTATGGAAACAACCTTCAAGTAGGGTCTTTAATGAAGAAAGATATTTTTCCTTCCATCTTTGCAAATATTAGTGATAAATTTCAAATGACAGAGGTTAAGACACGACATTTATCAAAAATTAATTCAACACGAAGTCGCCACTAAGGATTTTCACCTTAGTTGTGCAAATGCACTAAAATTGATCTTTAAAATGTCTATCAACACTAAATTCATGCAAATATTCATAGATCTGACCTTCCTTTACCTGTATTTAACATTGATGATGTGAATTTAGTGCAATACCCACTAGAAACTATAAATATTGCACACATAATTTGGAACTTTGCATGTGAATTCTTACAAATTTCAACACAAGATGACGTTTAAACAATGTATTTGCACTTAGAGCATGTAAGAAACATTACTAGGGCCAAATATAAGAATGCCTTTAAAGATCCCCTGGCAGCAAAGTGCCATTCTAGTGTCACGCCACACAAATAGATCCCTGGTGTTCAAATAATACTTTGCAATTAAAATAGTCTTGAAAACGGCACCATTCTGGTGTTGTTGCCACACAAATAGATCCTGGTGTTCAAATAATACTTTGAAATTCAAATATTCCCCAGAAAAGACACCATTTTGGTGTTGTTTCTACACAAATAGGTCCCCGTGTTCAGATAATCCTCGGCAATGACAACATTTTGGTTTTGGTATCCAAATTGATTCTCCCATGGGGATGAGAAGCATCAAGAAACTTGGTAGGATGCTTAGGGAAAAACAGACAATGATATGAGTCATTTTTTAGCCGGGATGGGATTCATCTGACTCTTTATCACTCAGGCATTGGAGAAATGGATAGCACCTTCATTAAGTATTTTATCTATCCTCCCTACTTTAGGTCATGCCTTTCAACCTGGGTAAGAGGACCCATTTTTAATCTCTTTTCATGAAGGACATGAAGAGATCCTTCTTTGCACAAATTTTTAGGGGAACCTTGAGACAATATGATCAATGCACCACAATTTAACTCTCATAATTTGTCATTTCTAAAGAATGGTTATATTTTCTAAACAAGCTTAAGGTTACTAAAGACATTATGGAATCCTGATTTCTTTTGCATATTTTGGCATTAGAATCTATTCATTTGTGGACGTATGAGGAAAATGGGGGTAGTTCAAGTTGGATTCATTGTTTTTGAATAATTTTTGATGGGAGATTAAGTAGGATAAAATTGATTTTGCAAGATCTTTGAGAACATTCACAACAATTGGAATACTAAATGACGAGAATACTTTAATAGCTAAAATTTTCCTTCAACAAGAAGGTGTGCATCAATGGAGGCCCAAATTTGCATGGTTTTATACAATCTTTGAGAATTCAACATGAAGGGTTGAGTTAAATACTCAATTAAATATTAAAGACCCCTGGTTCCTCATGCCTAAGATACACTCAAAGGCTTACAAACAATATTTATCAACAAAATGACATTAAAGTGATTTTAAATTTGTATCTCATTATAGGATGAAGGCTCTTCTCATAATGAAATTGAAAATGCCACCAAAATATCATGGGGATGAGATCCTATGTGATTTGGAGAGATTTTAATATAAGATTGCAACAGGAACAACAAAAACTATTTGAAAGACATTCTAAAATAAAAGTTGACACAATTTTTCCCAAGATCAACACAGATTAATTAGATATTTATCTGATTCATCACTAGCGGAAATTTTCTTGAACAATCTTAGATATTTTCAATGGTTGTACAATTCCAACCATCTTCACATGATTGCAATCTAAAAATCAATAAATTAACAGGTTTCTCAGGAAGATGGGTTTTCTCAGATTTTATCGTAAAAATTAAACCCCGACCATTTACAAGAGTATCCTCATTTCATTTATACAATTCACTCACTCACTTATCCCAAATTTTTCCCCAAAAAGAAGAATATTCGAGGAATCCTTTGCTTGTTACCAATTTGTCTCAGAAAGTGATGTTTAACAAATTTACACCCGAAGCTACTAGGTGGAAAAATCATGAACTGATCACATTTCTCAAACCTTCAACCATGACCAGGATGCCATGCCTTAACCTTTTGACAGTCCTAATCATTATTTTATTCTATCGTGTAAGAAATCCCAGTTTTAATCATTTTTAGGTGGCTCTGTATAGCTAGATCTGACAAGCAATCCTTTTCGCCCTTGCGGAAACACCTTGAGAAATGAGTTCCTTGCATGGATTCCTACATTCATGCCTCTCAAAAATGAATATTTGTGCATGGACTATTCCACATACATGTGTTGCAAGTCTAAGTTGGCCTAGTGCAAACAAGAATCAACGAAGCCTAAAAATGTTTCCTGGCACAACTACAAAGGTGAAGTACATAGGTAAGTTGCAAAACAAGCATATCCCTGCCATGTGCCCCTGGGCCCCACAAAAATTCCCTTTTGTCATTTAAAAAGTATCATATAAAAAGGATCCAGCGAAATCCTCCATGTGTTTGTTTGGCACATTTTTGATATGGTTCCCGAAAGCGGATATCCTAAACAAGCACGGGCTCACCACGTGTCCAAGTTTGGCAATTTTTTGAAAGAGTTTAAGGACCAGTGGAAGGTGCTACATGCCTAGGCCTCGAGAAAGTTTCATCGGTCATTGAAAAGTATAAGTATGGGTAAAAACAACAGAAACCTCCATGTGTCCCTTTGGCGCTTCTTCAAAAGTAAAGTACACGGACGGGTCCCCAAACAGCACGGGCCCTCCACGTGTCCTAAGTGTAGACACCTATAATTACGCCCAATCAATTTAAATACTTAAATTGCGCTAATTATCCCATTTCTCACAAATCAATGACATATCGTCAAAAGCACTCATTTTCCCTCATATCATCATTAATTAATTACACTAAGTTAATTAATTAAGTTTTCTATCCAACAAATACCCTAATTAATGACCTTCCGTTAATAAATCACCCCTTCTACCTAGACTAATTAATTATTATTAATTAATTAGCTTTCCCTTCCATTTAACCAATAAATCAATATTTAATTGATTTAATCCCCTTATAATAGCCTAAATCATACTAATATTCCTCTAATTATCTTCTATAAGCTTACATCTACCTATTAGTTAATCACCTTTGATTAATTAAAACACCCCCAACTCCCATGACTTGCTAAGCATAAATTAAACCCTTCTAAAGTAAGGTTACCTTTAATAAAGCAACCTTATCCATTCCTAATCATGTTTTACCTTTATCCCACATTCATGAGAATGTGTTGAATCCTTTATCCTTTGGGCTATATAAAGAGCCCTCCACCTACGTTTTTACTTACACGTAAACTCCTAAGAGAGAAAATGCAAAGCATATAGCAAAGAGACTAAGAGCTTGCCTTTTGCCATTTTGAGAGTTCATCATCTTGAAGAGTTAAGCCTCTTTCTTAAGTTCTTAGGTCATATGGGAGGTGTCAAATGGGTCTTGTAGCCCAACTTTGATAGACCCTCATTCCTAGGTTACTTGGCATACTAAGCACAACTATTTTGATAGCCATAGAGCTTACTTAGGTCCATTCATTTATTTGTTTTTAGAGAATATAGGAGTTTAGATATTTTAGCATTGTTAGTTTCAAAGTTTGTATTGATGAATGCTAGCATCTATCCCTTGTTTAATTCTTATCTTGATGGTGTTTAGTTTGTTGTTCAATTATTACTAAGTGAAGGCTATTTAGGTGTTAGTCTTTACTCATATTAGCATTATTTTGAAAACAAACACATGCACACATTTGACACACCTGGTGGGACTTTCTCCATTGCCCTTTGCACTTAATTTCAATTTTTGTAGTTAAGTTTCTTTTTGGTTACTAACCCTCTTTTACACATGTTGATCTAACTTGTTTTTCTTAACTTATTTTGTTGAGTTTGCATGTGTGGAGTCTTCCTTGTAGGTATAAAGGAGGTGAAGTGCTGTCAAAATTGGAATTGATGGGAAAATTTCAAGATTTCTCCATGTTTTCATTTTTAACATTCTACATGCTAGTTTTGTCAATTTCTTGAAAATTTTAAATTCTTGAGCATGTAGGTTAGTGTTTGATAGTGCCGAGTCTTCTATTTACATATTAATGTGGTGGGTTGCTATAAAAATTTAATCTTGGTGGGAAAATTTCAAGATTTCATCATGTTTTCATTTTTAGAGCTTACTTTTTCATCATTCTACATGTTAATTTTGTCAATTTCTTGAAAATTTTAAATTCTTGAGCATGTATGTTAATGTTTGATAGCGTTGAGTTTTCTATTCATATATTGATGTGATGGGTTTTTGTCAAAATTGAATCTTTTTTGGAAACATTTTCCCATTTTGTAGATTAAGAGATGTTTTTTTGACATTTTTTTAGTGTATGTCAAGTGCATAACCGTGAGCATAAGAGCATATGCGTAACCCATCTTCCGAAGGCCATAACATTTTCTCCCGACCTCGAAATGACTCCATTTTTTTTGCGTTGGAAATTTATTGAAGTTAACTATGCAATGAAAACATAAATTTTGGATTTATACTTACAAAAATTGTAGTTTTTTTTGTTATTTTAAAACTAGTCATTTTCTAACATGTCTAATGTTTTGATGAATGTTGTATTTCCATACTTACTCGATTTAGACCAAAGCGTGTGTATGCTATTCTCTTGCACATTTTGGTGATATTGAGAATCAAAAACAAATTTGATCTATATCTTTTTAACATTGGGATTAAACTTAGAAATTTGATTATTCATTTTGCTTAAGGGAATGAACCTTTTACAAAGCATTTTACAATGGTCCTGTGATTTGAAGTTTTTCATTTATATATAGTTTGGATAAAGTTTTTGTATGCTTTTATCTTGCACCTTAGGGTGATCTTGAGAATCAAAAAAAACTTTAGTCTTCATTTTATAACATTTGGTAAATTGGAAACTTCATCTTTCACTTTTGGTTTAAGGGAATGAACCTTTTACAAAGCATTTTTCAATGGTCCTTTGATTTGAAGTTTTCCATTTCTATATAGTTGGGATAAAGTTTGTGTATGATTTTTTTCTTGCACCTTAGGGTGATCTTGAGAATCAAAAGCAAATTTAGTCTTCATTTTATAACATTTGGTAAAGTGGAAACTTCAACTTTCACTTTTGGTTTAGGGGAATGAACATTTATCAAGAATTTTTATGGTTCATTGATTGAAAAGATTTTATTTACTTTTAGTTGGATTATTTGTTGTGTATGCTCTTCTCTTGCATCCTTGGATGATCTTGAGAATCAAAAGAAAATCTTATTCCTCTTTTTTAAATAATGTGATTTTTGGAGAACTACTAACGCTTGAGTGCAAGACCTAAAAACGCTTGTCAAAGAAAGGAGGAATCAAAACGAAGTCAAAAACTACTAATACAGTTGTTATACAGGTTGCCAAAAGGTGTTCAAACAAACCACACCTAATTAAACAAGATAAAAAGAACAACATATTCAAAACATTGTATTGCAAGTTTCGGAAAAGGGTATGTCCCTCTCTGCTCAACTAGAACATAACCCCTTTAGCATAACACCTTAAGCTACAACAATGGGGGTGGTTCCAGGAACCCCAAAGTAGTCCATGCAAGAGGGAACCTTGTGGATGAAATGGGAAGTGCTCCGCACTACCTACTTGACTAGTGATTCCTTTGTGAGATAGCATTATAGGTTGTCTGTTGTGGTGACCCCAGTGATGGTACACGTAGACGCACTAGTTGCCTATTGTTCTTGAAGGGGGTAAAGTAAAGCCGAGATACTCCCAAACTAGTCAGTGTGAATTTTTGGGTAAATCGCGCTCGCTCATGGCAACTTTGTAACACCTAGGGCAAGAGAACCACCTAGGAGAATATACTTTGGCCAGGAGCCCACTTTGACCATTTTAAAATAGTGTTGAGTTGTGAACCTTATTTTTGAGAAACATATTACTTTTGCCTAGTTTTTACTTGTCTTAGGGCGAGGTGAAACTCTCTTGAAGTGAGGCTAGAATTTTTCATCATTTTTCTTGATTTATTTCCTTCATATTTTTTTGACACTTTGTTGATCAAAAGAGGTGTTACTACCTTTGTGTTTCCATTCGATCGTTTCTCTCACTTTTATGTCTGTTTACACCCATCCATGTTTGCGGTTGGGTTAGTTAAACATCTAAAGTGAGTGGAGGTGTTTTCACGTCATTTGGTAGCCATTGTGATCTAGATACCCACGTCAAGATCGTCATTGTAGTGAGGCGTGGTTTATCATTACGGACTTCCATAGAGGAGTTAGCTTGTTTGTCTCGTATCATTAAAATTTCGATATTTACATCTTGCTTCTTGTAAACTCGACATAAATACCTATATTGTACTTGATACGCTGCACACATTCTTAACTATTCCTAGCTATACTTTGAGCTTTTTTTTTGTTCAGTTTTATTATTACCTTGATTTCAAAAGGTGCTAGGAACTACCATTTGTGCGTGTTATATCAATAACACATCAATATCAATACTTTAGTTTCTTGCAAAGTGGGTTAACATATCTTTGTGATATTGTTGTGTCATTCGCAAATCGTAATTGGCACTTTTTGAGATATAGGTATAAATCATAATGATATTGTTGTGTCATTCGCAAATCGTAATTAAAACACCCCCAACTCCCATGACTTGCTAAGCATAAATTAAACCCTTCTAAAGTAAGGTTACCTTTAATAAAGCAACCTTATCCATTCCTAATCATGTTTTACCTTTATCCCACATTCATGAGAATGTGTTGAATCCTTTATCCTTTGGGATATATAAAGAGCCCTCCACCTACCTTTTTACTTACACCTAAACTCCTTAGAGAGCAAATGCAAAGCATATAGCAAAGAGACTAAGCGCTTGCACCTTGCCCTTTTGAGAGTTCATCATCTTGAAGAGTTAAGCCTCTTTCTTAAGTGCTTAGGTCATATGGGAGGTTTCAAAGGGGTCTTGTAGCCCAACTTTCATAGGCCCTCATTCCTAGGTTACTTGGCATACTAAGGACAACTATTTTGATAGCCATGGAGCTTACTTAGGTCCATTCATTTTATTTTTAGAGAATAGAGGAGTTTAGATATTTAGCATTGTTAGTTTCAAAGTTTGTATTGATGAATGCTAGCATCTAACCCTCGTTTAATTCTTATCTTGATGGTGTTTAGTTTGTTTTTCAATTATTGCTAAGTTAAGGCTATTTAGGTGCTAGTCTTTACTCATATTAGCATTATTTTGAAAACAAACACATGCACACACTAGGCCTTAGGAAGTTGCTTGAAAAATTCAAATATCAAGAAGAGCCAGGGAAAGCCTCCATGTGTCTCCTTGGCGCAAATTCTAAGGTAGGACACAGAGGTGGATCCTCAAATGAATTTCGTCCCTCCACGTGTCTAAGCTTTGAGTTTGAAGCGGGCCTTAGAGTTTCAAATGGCCCCAGTGACCCACCTTTCTGCTTCTAACTTTTTATGTGGGCTTCGACAGAGTTGCAAGTTATTTCATAACTTATCTCCCTTGTACAAAGATGAAAAAAACTTCAAAATGTTCTGTCGACCGGCCTTCCCGCTTGTAACATGAAAATCTACCACGTGTCCTTCTTCGTGGTTAAAATAAGAATTTTTCCCTATTACTTCATATTTGCTGAATAACCAATCAGAGACTATCGGGGCCATGGGGCCAATTTGGTATTTTTTACAAATGTGAAAAAGATGCAAATTTCACGAAAATGACCTTCTTGGCCGCATCCAATAAAAAAGGACCACATTTCCATAGATGTTATGACAAAAATTGATAGTGAAAACCAAACATGACTATGGAAAAATAGAAGGAAGGGGAAAAACCTAAATTCATGCTCAAATTACAAATTCTTTCTCATGGATAGAGAAATAGAAAACAATATCTAGACTCAATGTGATCATTGACCAAAGGAAAGGACTGATCATGGGAACCAAATGAATGAAGAAGCTTTCATGCGTAAATACAGGGAGACAGACAAAATTTCAAACCATGCGGACTGAGATGTTTTTTAACAAACAGGGCAAGATTAAATTGAGCACCAACATATTGAAGCCATGGCTTTGATACTCGAGTGTAACGCCCACATTTTTTTTACACAAAACCCAAGAAAAAAACCCAATAATTAGTTAGGAAAATTTAGGAAATAATTATTTTTTTGTTTAAACATGTTGCTGGGGATAACCTTCAACTAGATTTAATTATTTTATAATTAATAAATCCTTCATTTTAATTAACAATTAATTATTATTATTTTAATTCAATCATTTCGGGCTTAAATCCCCTCCTAAGGTTCCTATTAATTCTCATTAATTAACTCTTATAAGCCATTAGTTAAGATACCCCCTGTTATAAATTCATTTAATTTAGTATTATATTTCTAATGTCATTTATTGACTTAATATTCTATGGCTAAGGTCAAACTTACCCTAACCCTAATGATTAAGTTCAATTAATTTAATTCTTATTTAAGTATTATCTAGTTATCCATTCATAAAATTAGTTTAATTAATTCCTAAGGTCAAGTCCTTTATAAAAGTCACTAAACTAAAACAATATAGGTCACACTTTAATCCTAACATCCTAACACCCCTTTAGTGGCCCCATTCACAAGTTACACATACATTTAATTTAAAAACATATTCACACAAAGATTACCATACCTAACATTTGTAGGATTGATTCCCAACCATTAGATGGATTCATTTAGAGCCCTTGGATCTTAGGTATTCAATCTAACCTAATCATCCTTATGAAGTGTTCTTATTCATTTCTTTTACCCTATTTTCTCATTTTCATTTTGCAGGTTTGGGAGAAAAAGGAGAATATAGACCATGGAATGTTGCTCAAGCTGAAGGATGGATATACACATTTTTTGTTTCACATTTCATTTGTAACCCTTTCCTAGGGTTTTTTCATAATATTATTTGTTATTGTATACTTTATTTCATTTTCCCTATTTGGGTATGGGCATTTTCCCCGATCTTTAGATATAGTCTAAATTGTGATATGTACACAAATAATTTGGGTACACACACAGACACACACACACACATGTGTGTGTGTGTACATTTATATATATGTATATATATACATACATATATATATATATATATATATATATATATATGTATGTATATATATACATATACATATATATATATATATATATATATATATATATATAATGATATATATAGATATAGATATATATAAGCTGCATTGTTTAATATGGTGGCTTTGTTTATTGGTTGAGGAGATGTCGCTGACCCCTCTCCCCACCCCACATATTGTATATGGCTTGGGGGTGGGCTCGGCTGCCTCCCCTCCCCCAAACCATACATTTATCAAAATTCCCAAATAGTGTCACGACCACTGTTTAATACTTATAACAATTTGGTTTTAATATATAAACATTATTTCATAATCCATATGACTTAATTATATTAATTTCTTTTTATATTTTAAATATATATATATATATATATATTATATAATATACATATATCTAATATATATATATATATACACACATATATATATATATAATATATATATATATATATATATATATATATATATATATATATATATATATATATATATATATCAATTTTATTGGTATATTTTATTCTATTTTAATTTAAACAATTTCTCGAATTTACATTGTATAGTTGGATGCAAGACAATAAGTATAATTTTATTTTCAACTATTCATCCATGAGTAAAACTAGAGACTAATAGATTTCGTTATTCAACTTAATACAATTTGCAAGGAGGAGATTTGTCATTATACTAACAACTCTAAACATCTATTTTCATTCTTATAACATAATATGATATGTAACTATAATTTCAATATTTTCCATATGGTTAATTTTTCAATAAAAATAATAAAATATTTCCTTTCATTCACAATAGAGAAAATGCAAATCATGTCAAGCAAACAAGTGTATTTTTATACATGAAAACCAATCTTTTTAAATGGACATATCACACTTTTGAGGAAAATATTTAAGTTTGATATAATCTTAGATTGAGAGAGTTTCATTTTCATTTCAAAACCATTTCAAGTTCCTTACTTCATCTAAATAATACAAGACTTGATAATTTCATTTTACAAGAACTAACCCATTTACAATACAAGTTTTCCTTGCATACAATCTTTGTAAAGAATACAAGTTGAAGGGATTATCATGGTAACAATTGTAATTTCTTGTATTTACTTTCTAAATATACATACATTTTTAAAGGTTAATAAAAATCAACCTTTCACACCACATTTACAAGAAGTTCAATTCTTTAAAATGCAAGTTGCAATCCATCCTTTTAAGTGGAGACAACATGGAAAATATTTGTAAAAGTAGTATGCTTTCTTGACTTCTTAAAAGGAAACAAAGTCCATTACATCACCTAAGCTCCACCACTTTCTCCAAAATCCAAACACATCAAGAAAATATGGGAGTCGAAACACTCTCTAGCCATTCAATAATAAAATGAGTAGGAAAATCCTTCTTCTTCATTGGCCCCGAGCCCCAATATTAAAGCAATAATGGGTGTAAGAATTCCAAGGCAAATTTACATGGCATAGCTTCAGGATCTCCCTAATATGATATGCAACTATCTCTATGTCTCTGTCTCTACATGATTGTCCATTGTCCTATGGCTCCTAGATCTATCTCTATGTCCTAAAACCCTATCTCCATGTCACCTCTCAGGTGAATTTTCTCTGGTTGACTCCATGTGGGAGTTTTATGCACTATTCTCATCATTGTGTCTCAAACGGTGCTGAGCCTCATGTGATGGCTCCCTATCATGTTGGTTAGGTCATGCCCTTAGTGCTCCACCTCGTATAGATTCAATGACATCCTGTAATATATATAGTATCTCGTGGAAGTATATCAAGTAACTACTCTCTCTAGAGGTGGCATATCTAACTCCACATGAAAAATACCCTCATTTGGTTCACGCCTCCTACACAAACCAAGTCGGGAGTTATTTTATCATCATCTAGCTTTTATTTTATTTTTCCTAGGTGTTCTACATTTAAAAAAATATATATCATGCAATGTTGTCTGATCTAGTTCTAGGTTGTACTAGGTTATATATTTTTGTTTCCATTTGTGCCTAAGGGTGAAAGTGTTGATCCCATTGACTTTGATACTCGAGTGTAAGGCCCACATTTTTCCTACACAAAACCCAAGAAAAAACCCAATAATTAGTTAGGAAAATTTACGAAATAATTTTTTTGTTTAAACAGGTTGCAACGGGATAACCTTCAACTAGATTTAATTATTTCACAATTAATAAATCCTTCATTTTAATTAACAATTAATTATTATTATTTTAATTCAATCATTTCAGGGCTTAAATCCCCTCCTAGGGTTCCCTTAATTCTCATTAATTAACTTTTATAAGCCATTACTTAAGATACCCTTGTTATAAAATTTATTTAATTTAGTATTATATTTCTAATGTCATTTATTGAATTAAAATTTTATGGCTAAGGTTGAACTTACCCTAACCCTAATGATTAAGTTCAAATAATTTAAATCCTTATTTAAGCACTATCTAGTTATCCATTTATAAAATTAGTTTAATTAATTCTTAAGGTCAAGTCTTTTATAAAAATCACTAAACTAAAACAATATAGGTCACACTCTAATCCTAACATCATAACACCCCTTTAGTGGCCTCATTTACAAGTGACACATACATTTAATTTAAAAATATATTCCCATCAAAATATCCTCACCTAACATTTGTAGGATTGATTCTCAACCATTAGATGGATTCATTTAGAGCCCTTGGATCTTAGGTATTCAATCTAACCCTAATCATCCTTATGAAGTGTTCTTATTCATTTCTTTTACCCTATTTTCTCATTTTCATTTTACAGGTTTGGGAGAAAAAGAAGAATGGAGGCCATGAAAGGTTGCTCAAGCTTAAGGATGGATATACACATTTTTTTGTTTCTTATTTCATTTGTAACCCTCTCCTAGGGTTTGTTCATATTATTATTTGTTATTGTATATTTTATTTGCATTTTCCCTATTTGGGTATGGGATTTTTGCCCCATTTTTAGATCTAGTGTTAATGGTGATATATAAACAAAAAATTTAGGTATATACACACACACAAATATATAATATATAAATATATATATATAGCACTGATTTATGCTAATATGAAGTTGGCTACATAAGAACAAAAAACATAGTGTTCATATAAAAGTTGTGGTTGAATTTTAGACAGGGCGCATTGTTTAATATGGTGGCTTTGTTTATTGGTTGGGGGGCGATTTTTTTACCCTCTCGCCACCCCATATATTGTATATCGGTTGGGGGTGGGGTCGGCAGCCTCCCCTCCCCCACCATACATTTATTAAAATGCACAAATAGTGTCGCGGCCACTGTTTAATACTTATAACAATTTGTTTTTAATATATAAACATTATTCTATAAGCCATATAACTTAAGTATATTAATTTATTTTTACATATTAAATATAATATAATATAATATATATAAATATTATATATATAATATATATACATCTAATATATATATATATATATATATTTATATAAGTATATATACATCAATGTTATTGGTATATTGTATTCTATTTTAATTTAAACAATTGCTCGAATTTCCATTGTATATTTGGATGAAATACAATAAGTACAATTTTATTTTTAACTATTCATCCATGATTAAAACTAGAGACTAATAGATTTTCTTATTCAACTTAATACAATTTGCAAGGAGGATATTTTTCTTTATTCTAACTCTAAACATCTATTTTATTTCTTATAACATAATATGATATGTAACTATAATTTCAATATTTTTCATATGCTTACTTTTTCAATAAAAATAATAAATTATTTCCTTTCATTCAAAATAGAGAAAATGACATTCATGTCAAGCAAACAAGTGTATTTTCATACAAGAATACCAATCTTTTAAAATGGACATATCACACTTTTGATGAAAATATTTACGTTGAATATAAGCTTATATTAAGAGAGCTTCATTTTCATTTAAAAACCATTTCAAGTTCCTTACTTAATCTAAATAATACAGGGCTTGATAATTTCATTTTACAAGAACTAACCCATTTACAATACAAGTTTTCCTTCAATACACTCTTGGTAAAGAATACAAGTTGAAGGGATTATCATAAGAATGATTTTAATTTATTTTATCTACTTTCTAAATATACATACATGTTTAAAGATTAATAAAAATCAAACTTTCACACCACATTTACAAGAATTTGAAATATTTAAAATGCAAAGTTCAAGCCCTCCACTTAAGTGGAGACAACATCATAAATATTTACAAAATTAGTATGTTTCCTTGACTTCTTTAAATGCAACAAAGTCCATTACATCACCTAAGCTCCAACAATTTCTCAAAAATCATAACACAACAACAAAATAGGGGTGTAAGAAACACTCTCTACCCATTCAATAATCCAATGAGTAGGAAAATCCTTCTTCCTCATTGGCCCCAGAGCCGCATGACATTGAAGCAATAAGTGGTGTAAGACAACCAAGAAAACTTTACATGGCTTCCATAATCACCATTAAAAAAATTCAAAATAATAATCACAATACCAAAATCACAACAAACATAGAAGTTTCCTAAGAAAAAGACTCAATACTCAAGCCAAAAGAGACAAAATAAACATGGGGATTAAATTATCTTTCCCAAAGGGTTTGAGTGCCCACCTTAAATCCCCCAAGAAACTCAATGACATACCAACAATACCCTTATGCCTCCCTTAATAAAACATTCAAGATAAGCACAAATTACACTTATCTATTAAGGTGAGACACCCCAACCCAAATCCATCTCAAATTACACAATAGTACTCTTATGCCTCCCTCCAAAATATCCCCATTTACTTTCTCTACTACAAAAACAAAAGGCCATTCTATTTCCCAAAATCATAAACATGCCTCAATCATTTGAACAAAAAAATAGAAATATTAATACATGCATCAAGTCCCTACCTTGCCATTATAAGAGTATCCAATCAACAAGCACAAGATCCAAGCCTTTCCAGGTCCAAAGAAAGCACAAGCCAACTCCAAAGCTTAAAACAAAGACTCCAAAAGAAAGCTCCTCCCAAAAATGAAAGAGTCCAAATAAAACAAGTAAACCCCAAAATCATCAAAAAAACTTGGATAAATAGAAAAGAGAGGAGAGAGCGGTGATGTGGCTCCATGTAAGATGCCACATAATTCACCAAATTGATAATTTGAAAATGTCATAACTTGTGCTTCGGTGTGTCTGTTTGAGTCTTTTTTTTTCAAACCACATATTTCAATGAGACGAACATACCAGTTAATTTGCCCTAATGATTGGAACAAGTTTTGGTACATTTTTGTTCCCAAAATCTAGCATATTGTGGCGGAAAATTAGGATTTAAGTTATAGTTCATTTTTTTCCTATTTTGGGGGCATTAGTTAATTTTAGTCTATTAGTTGCATTATGAGTTTAAAAGTTGGAAATTCCTTTAATTTAGGCATGTAGAAGATGCATGGAAATTTCTTTTCCCATATGATTAAGCATGCAAACTTACTAAGAATAGCATGTTCTAGTAAACTGCTAATAATAGTAATTTTCTCCACCTAGAATAGATTTAGTCAAAGTTAGTTAGAGTTTTCTTGGAAACTCGACTCTAGAGTTTTTTCCTATTTAGGAAACATTGTAATTCATGATTCAATAATGAATAAGGAGATCTATCTTCTTTTGGAGTTCATAGTATTTGCAGTATATTGAGTTTGTTTAGAATTTGGCTACATTACCACTTCACATCACATGGTCAAACCCCAAACCACAATGTTAATAAATTGGTGGTTGAAGAATGACCACCTTCTTAAAAAAACCATCTCAAACCGACACCCCTAAAGGACAAAATTTAAATCTCATTTAAGAAAGTGTAATAAATATCACCTTTTTTCCTTACAAATCACATAATGGGATCTAATTTATACCCCTTAACCCATAGGGGTAGTTGGTAAGCCTCCAAAAATGGCCCTTAAGCCCAAATCCTAATTTGACAAGAAAGGTTGAGTACACAACACTTAAAAGTAATAAAATCGTTTCAAATCCAACATTATCAAGGACCATATACCAACATTAAATACCCCCCTTTTGTCACATCTAAAATCAAAGTAAAAAATCAAGTTTAATCATTTGAAATGGGCTAAATTAACTAAAAAAATAAAGGTGAATCAAATTACTAAAATAATTCACATATTGACAAAATAATTAAAGCAAAAAGTGAAAACAACACTATTACCCAAGGCCATATTTGAGGCCACCCCCAATGGGGACCTCTAACAATCAATCAACAAAAAAATATATAAATACATAAGATGCAAAGGTGACACGATACCAAGTACCCCAAATTCCTTCACTATTGGTCTCCTATCCCCTTTTATTTTTTGTGTTACAATTTCCTACAAATATCAAAATAATACTTTTCTAGCCTCATGGTCATATTAACAACATCGAGGAAATTAAACACACATATCAATTCAAATCCTCAAATATAGTAATGAAACCATCACTAAAATCAATTAATTTAACTAATTGTTCACATTTTTAAATATTTCAAATCATCAATTAGCACTAAGATCACAAGACTAATTACATCTAACAAAATTTCTACACCAAAATCAAATGATTCAATACATATAGAAATTATTTACTCTAGATTATCATCAAATAATGATATGTCAATCCATACATATAATCCATCATATAAATCACATCATGTCAAAAGTTTAAAACATCCATACTTGTCTATCCAATAGGCTAATCAAATATAGTAATTGTTATCACCAAATCACAACACCCTTCTATGGTTTATACAAGCGCATATACTTGAACTCACGGTGTGATTGGATAACATGGGTACTATCTCCAAGTTGTGGGACTTGCTACTTGAGATAGACCTCCAAAGAAAGCTGGTTCTTGCTCCTAAACTACCTGCCACAATCTACTCTAATGCAGGGGAAACTAACTATTCTAATCTAAATTTCCAAGGGACTAGGGAGAGAGAATGCATAAAATGAAAGCCTACACTACAGCGGTGATACACCAGAAAAGGAGGGTGTGAGAGTAGTCTTCAAATGTGTGAGATACAGAAGCAAAGTGCACACTAGAAGGGGTGATGACAGTTCTCCATAATCTAGCAAAATGCATTTTACAACAATATTTCAAACATACACAATGATAATGGATCCCTAAAAGAACATAATAATAGACACAATATTCTTGTAATCAAGGTTAAAGGGGCAAGAAGAATGCAAGAAAACATAGCAGGGGAAGATACATCCACAAACTTGTATTTTATTGCTTCTGATATGCACAATTCAATCGATTACAAGATAAGGGCCTGGATCACCATGCAAGGAGTCCACAACAAGGGCCTGCAACACATTAGCTTCACAAAGCAATTTTGGCAGAGCTTTGCTACAAAAACTACCTCCTCTACAATGAGCCCAACACTCCAATTTATAAGAAAATGAGAAGAGAGAGAGAAGGGAAAATGGAAATCCCGAAATCTATCCTTCAACCACTTGTAAGAGACATTAAATGGAGTAAAATGATTGTATATTACTTGCAAAAGGCTCCCCATACTGTCCCAGGTGCTGCAGCAGAGAAAGAATGATGACCATGCCTCTTAATTGCACTCCCAACCACCAAATAAAACACTGTTATGAACCCGGCCACGTTTTATAAAAAATCTCCATCTATATATCATAAAATATGGAATTTATTGATTTTTTGCATTGGGATCAGAGCCACGATTCCAACGGTACCAATTTTGTGTGATTTCGTTGAGAAATGCAAAATTTATGGCCTTCTAAGTGCGGGCAGCTATTTTGGGTCGGAAGGCGTTTTTTCACGTCATTTGAAGGGAATGAGAATTAACTTGAATGGATCCAAATATGTTTTTGGTGTATAGGACGTTGTGATCATTCCGAGAAAGTCTAATTTTATCAAAATCATAGCTCGGAGTCAAAATTTATGGCCGTTTGAAGTTTCACGGGTCAAACGTTGACTTTTCTTCTTTACCTTCGGCCGTTTCGGCTTTTCGCGTCCCCGTGTACTTTTGTCCCAACTGTCCCATGGACTACCTGGGACACATTCTCCCGCATTGGCTGATTCAGGCTTCCTTGTCCCTTCTTGCGGCTTTTTCACCTTTTCGCGTCTCACGCGTCCCTCGCGTACTTTTGTCCCAATTGTCCCGGACAAATATCTCCGAACTACCCGAAATGGACTGTCTTTCAGAAAATCGGCCAATTCGCATCCCACGCATACTTTTGTCCCGGTTGTCCCAAACTACGTGAAACAAAAAGATTTAGATGATTTTTCTTGCTTTCGGCCATTTCGGCTTTTCGCATCCCTCGCATCCTTTTGTCCCAACTGTCCCGTAGACCACCTGGGACAAAAATGTCCGACTTAGCTAATTTTATTTGTATTTCGGCCCCAAGCTTGGTACGACGAACCTTGGTACGACCCGCATTGGTACGATCCGCACCCTTCAGACCCAAAATGCTTCAAAACAGTCCTGTAACCTTATTTTTGCATTTTTTCCATTTTTTCTAACTCGTTGGGATTTCTTCTTGGATGGGAGAGTTAGAAAAAAGCCGAGGGACCCAAAAAAACATGATTTTGGGCCTTGAATCAATCTACTTGCTCGGGAATGAATAATTTGATGCATGTTATCAAAATTACCTTGAGGGTGAATTTTGGATAACAATTTTGGCGACTCAGCGGGGTTATCTGCCTGTCAGATGAAGAACGGCCAGCTGCTCGTAGCAATCCATTGGGCATGGAGTCGTTTGACAATCTCTCAGCTGATCTGAAATTTGAAAGCTTGTATCTTTGAGCCGTTGAAACGTTTGTTGAGCTGGTTTTCCTGCGGCTGCAAATTCTTTTCCGAAGGCTCGATGAACTGCAAACATGCACATACTAGAAGCAATAGGACATGTGCACAAGCACTTAGGGAAATAAAAACTACTCTAACAGTAGTACAATGTGCATAAGCACTTAGAGGAATGGAAATTCTAAATTAATATTTACAAGGGTGAGAAGCTATCTTTCTAGTAGCAACATTTGAGATAGATCCCATTGACCGGAATCTACAATTCTTCACCATCCAACTTAGCCAATCGGAAGGAATTGCTACCTTTGCATTCAATGATCATGTACGGGCCACTCCAGATGGCATCAAACTTGGAATGCTTTCTCGCTTTGCACGATCTCGCATCCCCTTTCAACACTAGATCTCCAATTTAGAAGGTTCTAGCCTTGGCTTTCCTATCAAAATTCTT
Source organism: Taxus wallichiana var. yunnanensis (assembly GCA_018340775.1). Lineage (NCBI taxonomy): Eukaryota > Viridiplantae > Streptophyta > Pinopsida > Cupressales > Taxaceae > Taxus > Taxus wallichiana. Next base: position 163,619,606 of record CM031236.1, read on the forward strand.
CTTGATCAAGGCTTGATCCTTCTCTATTGCCTGAGTTGCATGCTCTCTAGTTTCTTGGAGCTCCATTAATTCTGCATATCTAACCTCCATGGGTTGAAACTCAACTAGTTCCAATTGTTTCATGAGTTCCAATTCTGGCAACTCGAGTGATATAGGTAGAACTGCTTCTTTCCCGTACACAAGCTTGTATGGAGAGCTTCCTGTAGACCTCTTGGGTGTGATTCTATCGGCCCATAGGGCTGATTTGAGCCTTGCGTGCCAAGTCCTCTGATTCTCATCAAGAGTCCTTCTGATGATTCTTAGTAGATTCTTGTTCGTAGACTTGGCTTGGCCATTACCCTGAGGGTAATAATTTGATGAAGTGCTTTGAGATACACACAATTCTTCACACACCCATTCAGTGATCTTTGTGCAAGGAATGCCAATACATTGTCAATATGAGAGTGGCGGGGCACCAAACCTCATGACTATCCCTTCATAGAAATCTAAGATATTGGATTCATTTGCCTCCTTTAGTGCCACTGCTTCGGTCCACTTGGTGAAATAGTCTGTTGCCACAAGTATCCACTTGTGACCTTGACTTGAATTGGGATTGATAACCCCAATGAAGTCCAATCCCCATTGCATGAATGGCTGATCTATTGAAATTGGATGAAGGGGCAGCGCTGCTAACCTTTCTTTCCCTGTGAAGAATGCACATCTCTTGCATTTCTTGACCCATGAGTAGCAATCATTGAACATAGTAGGCCAATAGTAACCAGCTTTCATGATTTTGAGAGCTGTTACTCGTGGAGCAAAGTGGCCTCCTGCTTCTCCATCATGGAACTCGTGTACTATCTTCTCAACTTGACATGTTCCAATGCATCTTAATAGAACACCATTGATGTCCTTCTTGAACAAGATACCATTAATGAGTACATACGGGATAGCTTGTAATCTAAAGTATCTCCTCTTTGCCTTGCTCACTTCTGGAGGGCACAAGCCTGTTTCGAGGTAATGCACCAAGTCTTGAGTCCAACATAGAATGAGTGCATCATCAGTTGGTTGTTCTTGATCATTCTTTAGTAGTAGGATAGCATCTTCTTCACCTTTTGACCCGTCTGGTTGTTTGGAAGTAGGCTGCTCACACAAGCCTTTGCCACGAACCAGCTTGGTCACTTTGATTTCAATATCGTATTCCATCACCCGAGTGATCCAACCTACTCTCTTCTCATTTAAATCCTTGTTTAGGAGAAAGTTCTTAACACCAACATGATACACCAGCAGTTGAATCTTATTGTTTAAGACCAAATGTCTGAACTTCTTCAAGCTCCCGATGACAGCAAGGACATGTTTTTCAATGAAAGAATAATTTATTTCATAATCTTCCAGGGTTTGACTGAAGAATGCTATGGGCTGTTCTGAACCTTCTCTATTTGGCTTCATCAAGATAGCTGAGATTGTATCTGATCCTCCAAAAGCATACAACATGAAATCCTTTGAAAAGTATTGGTTGATAAGAGTTGGAGCTTGTGATATTGCATGCTTGATGTTTTCAAAACTCTCTTTGCCTTCTGCTGTCCATTTGAATGCCAGACTCTTCTTCAACATCATTGTTAAAGGCTTCATAAGAGTAGAAAAATTAGGCACAAATCTGTGGACAAAGTTTATCCTTCCCAAGAAGCTTTGCAGATATTTCTTGTGGTGTGGCAATGGAAGTGTTCGGATGGCTTCAACCCTTTCAGATCAATTGTTAGCCCTTCCCTAGAGACAATGTGGTCCAACAATTTGCCTTTGGATTCAACGACACTCCGAAACTTCTACACCTCTGAAACACTTGTCTGAGGTGAAAGAGATGGTCTGCTACATTCTTTGAGAAGACAATGATATCATCTAAGTACACCAGCACTATATTGTTGATTAAGCCTTTGAACGCCATATCCATAGCTCGCTGAAATGTTGCTCCGGCATTTGATAGTCCAAATGGCATCTTCTTGTAAGCATACGTGCCCCATTTTGTAGTGAAGGCCGTCTTGAATTGATCTTCTTCCTTCTCTATTATCCGAATATAGCCTGAATATCCATCTAGCAATGAAAGCCTTTCGAACCATTTCTACAACCGCAATATTTGTTCCATTGATGGAAGCGGATAATGATCTTTGAGTGATGCTCTATTTAGATCGCGAAAGTCCACACACAATCTTATTTCTCCATTTCTCTTTCTTACCGGCACTGGAGTTTGCAACCCAACTTGAGTGTTTGATGGGGAAGATGATACTTGGCCTCAATAAACTTGCTTAACTCTTTTCTCATGAGAGGTTTGATATGGGGATTCACCGGCCTTTGCTTTTTCTGATGAGGCTTGGATTCTAGATCCACTCAATAGTATGTTGTGCCAACTTTGGGTTAAAACCTCTTAAATCTTTGTAAGTCCAAGTGAAGACATCGGGAACTCTTGTGAGCTGAAAAATATCAGATTTCTCTTGTGGGGTACTTACTTTTCCAATTTGCAATGTCTTTCCTTCATCTACTAAAATAGGTTTTGAATCTTCACCCTTTACTTGAATGTTCACTTTCTCCTTAGGAACTGATCATTCGGGTAGAAGATTGACTCAAGGTTATGAGGCCTTTTGGTAATTTGTTAGTTCTCACATTTGCACCACTTGGTCACCATACTGCTGCTCCAGCTTGTCTTGATTTTTGGTGGAGAACTCAGCTTCTTCTTGTAGGAAATTAACAATTTGTTGATCATTCTCGAAGACTTGCCAACTTGTATTGTTATCTGGAACAGCTGGTCTCACAACCAATTTGATATGAGGCTGAGATTTCTTGCCTTTGATATTTTCTACAATATCAAATGCAGCCCCAATCGCTAGTCTGTCCATCATTGCTTCATTCTTTTTTCTTGGGATGGAATTGATGCTAAAAGCTTCAAAATCTTCAATAAGATCCCATACTCGATTTTTGTAGTTCTTCAACAGATCATTCTTGGCAGCATTTTTCCTTCGACTTGATTCACAATCAGTTCACTATCACCAAATACTTGCAAAATCTTGATGTCTTTTTCTTTGCCCGGTGCAATCCGTGAATTAAGGCTTCATACTCAAGTTGTGTTGTTTGAGCAAGAAAACTGAAAACGGAAGGTGAGTAATACTTTGTACCTTGCGGCGAAATGAGCATAGCTCCTCCTCTAGCACCTTGTCTACTCCTTGAGCCATCAAAGAACAATTGCCATGCTTCATTTTCGTCCTTATGATCTCGGCTTGATGATGCTAGGGAGAGGTTGATTCTCTTCATGTAAACAATAAACTCCTAGCTCGATTCTTCTATCTCCGATAAGGATCAAAAGCATGCACCTTACTTGCCCATTCATCAAGATTCGAATGCGGGATGCTTCCAACCTTGGTGTCACTTCATCGGTGTTTGGATAATCTTCTTGATCAAATATTTGAACAGGTTGGTATTTATTTGGCTTGGAGTGTAAGGCTCAATGTGAAAGTTTGCAATAGGTTGAGATCTGATTGTGGCCTTAGTTCCATACCTTGTTCTAAACAACATGTGTGACCAATCCACCGAAAGATAGCCTCCAATTTTAGCAGTGAAGTAACTTGACAAACATAGGGCAAAGAGTGGTGGAAGATCTATCACTGAGATATCTTGTAAAACAACAACGTTGGGGCATGCATACAATGTAAGGCTCAAGTTTTTAATTACTCCCACTGTTGTCACCGCTGTCACATCTAATTGCACTACCCCTTTGGATATGACTTCATATTGAAGCCCCAATTTTTCGGCTATTTGCTTGGGCATTACTGAACTACTTTCCCTAGGAGTCAATCATGCAATTGTGTACCAATTGGTCCCCAATGATCAATGAAACATAAAATGGAGGGGGATTCAACATTTTACCTTGTTGTCCTCCATGATTCCCTTCAGGTTGGGCAGCATTTGTGAGTACCTTCTCTTGCATTTGGGCCTATTGATTTGAAGTTGACCAGTCCTTCATGGTAGCTTGTAGCAAATCTCTTTGGCCTGGGATGGATAGTGATTCCCACATTGATATGTTTACATTTGTCTTCTTCATCTGATCAATGATGTTGAATGGGGATGAAGCATCCCTCTGCTGTCCTTTAGCTTGCGCACTCATTCCTTGCACATGAGCGGTAACAACTGGCATCTGAGTCGCTTAGGAGTTGGTTTGGGTGGTCCTTGCATGTTTGGAACTACATTTTGTTTGCCAAAAGCTTGTGGAGTGGTAGAAGGTTGTGGATTACTTGGAGCCAATGGCTGTCCTTCACCCAAATTTCTCCTTTTTGACCTTGTGTTGGCTGCAACACTTTGAGAGGGTATTTGATTCATACCATAGAAATCTTCAGCCTGCCAATTGACAAGAGTAGTTTCGTTCGGAGATGTTCCTTGCTGAGGTGCTTCTTGCTGCTGATCCTCTTCGTGGCTGGACTCTTGCGACCCACCAATGGTTTGCACCATCAGAGCCTGATTTAATGCACCGTTAAAGCACATTGATTGGTTATGTGGCTAACTACATGGGAAACACCAATCATATTCTTGGGCCATGTTATTTTGCACCGGTACCAAAGCTCTGGATGTGGATGCAACATTGGGGTTATAGGGCTGAAATGGTCTATTGGCGAGAGGCCTTGCTTGATTTTGTTTTGTAGCTAGATTGGGTGGTTTTTGAGGCTGATATGGCTGCCTGTTAGGCCGAGCTTGAGGATGATAAGAAGGTATAAAACTTTGGGCTTGCTGCCTCTTGAGTGTAACCAACTCATTACCTACATTTTGGAATTGCTTCATGACTTCTTGAAGTTCATTTGAGGCACTAGAAGATGAAGTAGAAGCTTCACTTGAATTCTGATTTCTAGGAGTGGGAATAGGAGCTAAGACAGGCGCTTGACTAGTACTTGGGCTCTCTAAACTTGGATATAATGGCATTGGAGGCCTAGGAGCTAGCTTTCTAGCTTGAATCAAACAATTTTCAGCTCTAATGGCAATGCTATAAGCAACAGGGATAGTTGTGCCTCCCATGGATTGAATCAACATAGAAATATCAAAATTTAAAGCTTTAAGGTAATATAGAAAAGCACCTTACGCCATTGGAATCCTTTCCCAAGTCATTTGAAATCTGAAGTTGAAGTCAGTCAGCTACTCATTGGGAGCTCTCTTGATAGTTGTCAATTGTTCCAAAAGGGACAAATTATCTCCCTTCTCTCCGAACTGCTCATGGAGAGCTATACATAGCTGGTTCCAATTTTGGATAGAGCCTGAAGCAAGACTCGAAACCATTGCAAAGCCTTCCCTTTGAATGAAGACGCCAATAGTTTGACAGCAACTTGCATCTCATTAATCTCATGGATTGCACAAATATTAGCAATGTCCTTGACATGATCACCAGGAGTGGTTTGATTTTCTCCAGTAAAGTATGGAATGTTCTTCAATGCTGCAACTGGGATTGGATTTTGTGCATTGAGAGCAAGTGGGCTACTGCCAGTGAAATTGACATATGGATTTGGTTGTGCCATCCTGATTGGTTGAAGAACTCTTGTTGATTGGATGAAAGGCCTACCAGGTGGAGGTGTTGACAAGGTTCTATTAGGTGGAGATGGAGATCTTTGAGCTCTTCTTCCCCTTCTTTCTCTACCTGGAGATAGGTGTAGATAAACAAACAATCCTTCCTCCCTAGTTCTTGACCTGGTCTGTATTCTTCTCATAAATTTTCCAGGCTTGGACTACTAAAACTAGTGGATTATGCCTCTTTTGGAGTTGCCAGATGTGTAATTTCAAAGCTCCTTCAAAGCTAGAACTTACAACAAGTGCACATCGATCTTGTTGCAATGAAAGTGAAGACCTCTAAGTCCCACCAGGGCATGCTGAATCTGTTATCACCAAATCACAGCACCCTTCTATGGTTTATACAAGTACATATACTTGAAATCACGGTGTGATTGGATAACATGGGTACTATCTCCAAGTTGTGGGACTTGCTACTTGAGATAGACCTCCAGAGAAAGCTAGTTCTTGCTCCTAAAATACCTGCCACAATCTACTCTAATGCAGGGGAAACTAACTATTCTAATCTAAATTTCCAAGGGACCAGGGAGAGAGAATGTATAAAATGAAATCCTACACTATAGGAGTGATACACCAGAAAAGGAGGGTGTGAGAGTAGTCTTCAAATGTGTGAGATACAGAAGCAAAGTTCACACTAGAAGAGGTGATAACGGTTCTCCATAATCTAGCAAAATGCATTTTACAACAATATTTCAAACATACACAATGATAATGGATCCCTGTAATAACATAATAATAGACACAATATTCTTGTAATCAAGGTTAAAGGGGCAAGAAGAATGCAAGAAAACACAGGGGAAGATACATCCACAAACTTGTATTTTATTGCTTCCTGATATGCACAGTTCAATCGGTTACAAGATAAGGGCCTGGATCACCATGCAAGGAGTCCATAACAAGGGCCTGCAACACATTGGCTTCACAAAGAAATTTTGGTAGAGCTTTGCTACAAAAACTATCTCCCTCTACAATGAGCCCAACACTCCAATTTATAAGAAAATGAGAAGAGAAAGAGAAGGGAAAATGGAAATCCTGAAATCTGTCCTTCAACCACTTGTAAGAGACATCAAATGGAGTAAAATGATTTTATATTACTTTCAAAAATATCCCCATACTGTGCCAAGTGCTGCAACAGAGAAAGAATGATGACCATGCCTCTTAATTGCACTCCCAACCACCAAATAAAACACTGTTATGAACCCGGCCACGTTTTATAAAAAATCTCCATCTATATCTCATCAAATCTGGAATTTATTTACTTACTTGTGTGTTGGGCTCATAGCCACGATTCCAACGGTACCAATTTTGTGAGATTTCGTTGAGAAATGCAAAATTTATGGCCTTCTAAGTGCGGGCAGCTATTTTGGGTCCGGAAGGCGTTTTCTGTCATTTGAAGGGAATGAGAATTAACTGAATGGATCCAAATATGTTTTTTTGGTGTATAGGACATTGTGATCATTCCAGAAAGTCTAATTTTATGAAAATCATAGCTCGGAGTCAAAAGTTATGGCCGTTTGAAGTTTCACGGGTCAAACATTGACTTTTCTTCTTTACCTTCGGCCGTTTCGGCTTTACGTGTCCCCCGTGTACTTTTGTCCCAACTGTCCCGCGGACTACCTAGGACACATTCTCCCGCATCGTCCGATTCGGTCTTCCTTTTCACGTCTCACGCGTCCCTCGCATACTTTTGTCCCGGTTGTCCCGGACAAATATCTCGAACTGCCCGAAATGGACTGTCTTTCGGAAAATTGGCCGATTCGCGTCCCATGCGTACTTTTGTCCCGGCTGTCCCAAACCATGTGAAACAAAAAGATTTAGACAATTTTTCTTGCTTTTGGCCATTTCAGTTTTTCGCGTCCCTTGTGTCCTTTTGACCCAACCTGTCCCGGACCGCTGGGACAAAAAATCCCACTTAGCCAATTTTCTTTGTATTTCGGCCCCAAGCTTGGTACGACGAACCTTGGTATGACCCACATTGGTATGATCCGCACCCTTCAGACCCGAAATGCTTCAAAACAGTCCTGCAACCTTATTTTTGCATTTTTCCCATTTTTTCTAACTCGTTGGGATTTCTTCTTGGATGGGAGAGTTAGAAAAAGCCGAGGGGACCCCAAAAACATGATTTTGGGCCTCGAATCAATCTACTTGCTTGGGACTGAATAATTTGATGCATGTTATCAAAATTACCTTGAGGGTGAATTTTGGATAACAAGTAATTTCCATCTATCAATGTCTAAAGATAAAATATGATAAAAATTTCTATGGATGCAATCCAAAGTAAGAAAAATCATAATACTATCAATGTCGAAGAGGAGTGGGCACTCTAATGGGCATAGCTTGAAGCATCCACTCAAGATAACTAACCAAGCCTTAGACTGAAATCCACCCATGTCTCCAGCAAAATGATATGGATGAAGCTTCAGAATATCTCTGATATGATCTGTTGCTTTGTCAATTTCCTTTCTCTAGGTCTCTCACCATGGCCACCTCTCTGTCTAGGGCACCTAGATCTTTCTCTAGGTCCATCATCCCTATCTCCATAACCTCTCTGTGGTGAATCGACTATCATTAACTCGTAGGGGTGATCCCTAATCTATTCTCATCGCTATGAAGTTGAGGGTGTTGAGCTCTATATCACGTTGGCTAGGTTCTCCCCTATTACCCACCTCATATAGCTTCATTGACCTCCTACAAGGTCTAAAAAAATCAGGCAATATAATAACAACTTCCTGCTATGGGGGTAGGAGATCTAATTCGATGTGTAATAACTCATCATCTAGTCTAGACCTCCTGTATAGACCAAGGAAAGAGTTAGTTCATCATCATCTTAGTTCATTTCAGTTTTCTACTTTTTCTACATTTTCGAGTTATCAACAATTTCATTTGTTCTAAGTTAGAGTTATACAAAGTTTACTATTTTTGTTTTCACGTGTGCCCAATAGTCTAAGAGTTGAACCCGTCTCGATACAAAGGGTAACACCGAGATTTTTAATGCACAAAACCCAATGATAAACTCAATAATTAATTACAGAAATTATGGGATAATTTTTTTGTTTAAAAGGGTTGTAACAAGATACTATCAACTAGTCTTAATTAAGTATTCTTTGATATATTTTTCACATTTAAAAATTTTTTGAATATTAAATTAATAATTAACATTATTAATTTACATTAAGGCCACTTTGGGATAAATCCCTTTCTAGGGTTTCCATTAATTCACCTTATTTAAAATATCAATTGGGTCAATATTTCCTAAGTTAGTTTAATTCTTACTTCTCACAATAATTAACAATAATGTCCCTCATGAGGTTATCTAACTAAACATTTAAAATTCCACTTAATTAAACTTTATAATTCATTACCTAAGTTACCCCTTTTTCAATTATTTAATTTATCCTTAATAGTCAAATGTCATTTATTTGCATAGTAACCTAACGTTAAAGTCTCAACTTACCCTAACTATTAAGTGGCCGCATTCATTAGATACCCATACCCTAATTAAAATTTACCAACCCCATAAAATGTCACAACTTGAAAAGTGTAGGGTTGATTCTCAACCCTTGGAAAAATGGATATGCACCCTTAGATATAGGTATTATCAAATGAACCATAAACATCCTTATGGGGTCTTTTTGTTCTTTCTTTTACCCTAAATTATTCATTTGTTTCATTTTATTTTACTGTTTGGAGGAGTGGAAGCCATCAAAGAAAGAAGTGAACCATGGATAAATATCTTGGAATCTAGTTGACCAATGGGGGAGACACTTCCTCCACTCCATTTTTACCTAGTTTAGTTTATTCATGGGTTAGCTATTATGAAGTTCCCTATTTGTTTATTATAGAGATTCCACAATGAATTTGGTTTTTCTTTTGAGTTACTTACAATCTTTGAGTTCATTATTTGGGAAAAACTCCACTTCATTAGATATATGAGATTATTTAGTTTTAAAGATCTGATATTTATTGAATTCCTCCGACTTTTTCACAGTTGTAAATTTTATTTTTTAGTCAAAAGTGAAAAAATAGTTACCCTGAGTAGGTTGGTTGTCCTTTAAACACTTCTCTTTCTAGGGTGGTAGTTTTGTAACCGCCGCTCTCCTAAGGGTGACGGTTCTGAAATTTCCACTCTACACAGGGCATCATATATGTTTCCGAAAACATAACCTCATTTTTAATGTATTTTCCAACATATTTTGTAAATGGGTTAGTTTCTATAATAATATTAAATTTAGTTGTGGTGCATACAATCCATAGTTTATAGGTTGATGACATTTCTTCAATTGAAACCAACTTTGATATAATCAATCAAATGTATACACCATCCCAATTAATTTATTTCAAACATATTTCATTTCAACATCTTCATATTTATGATACATGGGTAGTGTCATGCCAATATATTTCCAACTTTTCAATATACTAACTCTTATTACAAAAATGAGAATGTCAATTTTCCTTTCACAATAAAAATGATATTCATTTCAACAAGGAAAATCAAGTATAACTTTCATACATTCTTCCAATACAAACACAACCATTTCACCAAAGGAAAGCACAAGCAACTATGATTTTATTTCTAGATTTGAAAGAAATACATTTTTAATAAATTACAACTTTTAAAAGTTCTTTCTTCAATCAGTTCAATACATAACTTAATAATAAAGTTTACAAGAAACTCCTACTTTTACAATAATACAAATTTCAACAAGGAAAAATTCCCTTTCCTTTTTCTCAATGAGCATAGTTCATTTTCTTACAATACAAAATCTCTTCTTTCCAACAATTTGAAAGAATAATTTACAAGATTACAACTTTCACTTTTTCAACATTGGAACAAGATTACAAAGGTGACACATTTGGATCCGACATAGCATGACTCCTCTAATATTAAATTTGAGGCACAACAATAAGGATAGGGGAGTAGGAAAAGCTCTCCACCCAACCTATAATCGAATGATAAGTGGAATCCATCTTCCTCATTTGACCCCAATCCCCAAAAATGAAGCAATAAGAGATATTAAGCAACCTTGGTTACTTTTACAAGGCTTCCACAATATCCATTCACACCAAACTTTCCACACACAACAACAATACAAAAATGACAAAAACATGCAATTTTCCCAAGCACAAAGCCTTAGAATCCAAGTAAAGGGAGAGAACAAACATGGGGAATAAATTATGCATCTCAATTGTTTTAAGTGTCCAACTTAAAAGCCTCCAACACTTTATTCACTCAACCACAATCAAACTCTTATCCCTCCCTCAATAAACATATCAAGATAAATAAGAAATATTTCTTATTATCACAAGGTGGGACACCCAACCCAAAAATCCCTCCAAATTCATAACATAAACTCTTATCCCTCCCTCAATAGATCCCTATTTTCTTTCTCCTACACAACCTTAAGGTCATTCTATCCCCAAAACAAAAATACACAACATTCATTCATTTAGAAAACTGTACACCAAAAATAAATTCATGGGTGAAGTCCCTACCTTTCCATTACAAGAAATATCCAAACCACAAGCACAAGCTCCAAAATTTTCCAAGTCCAAAAACAAGCACAAAAAATATCCCATGATTCAGCAAGAACTCCCAAAGAAAGCTCCTCCAAAAATAAAACATGTAACCCCAAAACCATCAAATAAACATGTATAAATATAAAAAGGGAAGAGGATAATGAGGTGGCTCCATGTAGGATGCCACATCACTTGTCCTCAACTCCACAACACATGGTGAAACACCAAACCCAAAGCTCATAAATTGGTGGTTGAGGAAAAGACAAGTTCTCGTTCCACACACAAACCATTATCCATACTACAAAGGAAAAAATTAAAATCCCATGTAAGAAGGTGTAATAATTTCACCTTTTTATCTTAGAAATTAAATAATAGGGCCTAATTTTAACCCGTTACCAAATAGGTATAGTTGGTGGGTGAATTTAAGATGTGTGGCATAAGCTTAACTTATCTCATAAGCCTCCAAAAATAAATTTTAAGTCAAAATCCGAGTTTGACATGCAAACTTGAGTACTCAACACTAAAACAAATAAAATCCTTTTCAACTCCCTAGTAAAATCAAGAACAATATGCCAAAATAAAATAACCCTTCATTCTACAACTCGATTACTTTAATTAATCGGGTTAATCAACTTAAATAGAGCACATTAACTAACAATAATAAACTAGAACACACTACAATAATAAATAACATAATCAAAAAATAATTAAAATGAAAAGGAAACAACACATCTACCAAATGTCACGCTGACGCTCCAGTCAATGGGGACCTCATAACAAAATATATATAAAAAAAAAATACAAAACATAAGTTGCAAGGTGACTTGTCACAATACCTATAATTCTTTCATTGTTGGTATCCTATCCCCTTTTGTTTTTTATGTTACAATTTCTTGTAAAATTATAGCAATACCTCTCTAGCCTCATGGCCATATGAATGACATGAACAATAGAGCATGCACACACACACACACACACATATATATATATATATATATATATATATATATATATATATATATATATATATATATCATCAATTAGCACAACTTTATCCTCACTAAAATTAAGTAATTTAAACAATTGTTTACAATTTCAAGATATTTCAAGTCTTTAATTTAATCAACAAAAATGAGATCACAAGAGTAGCTAGATCGTTTAAATAAAAAAATTTCAAGTATATATATATGCTAGTAACTCTAGATCATCACCAATACTAAAATATCAATCCATGCATATAATTTAAATTATGAGTCACCACATGTCTGAAATCAAAATATCTATAATCTCTAACAAAATACTAATTAAATATTTTAATGTCCATATATCAATGTCTACTGATCAAATATGATAACAAAGTCTATGCCTCTAATCAAAAGTAAGCAAAAATCATAGCAAGATCGGTTTCAAAAAGGAGTGGGAACTATATCCCCATCCCCTTAGACTCAACTTCCTCCTTAAAGTCACTCGAAAAAACTCTACGAACTGTGATCTCAAAGGTATGGCACTATCCTAAGTAGTTGGTGTCTCATCATATCAATCCCACTAGATGCACAAACTGATCAATATCTCTACTTGAAGGACTGTGGTGGTGTATTTAAAAATACACACCTGGATCCACCATCACACCGCCACTGTTCTGCACCTATGATGCGGTCTAATCCAATACATGAGAAAGATGTGGAATGTATCCTCCTAAGAACATAAACAAGAAACACTTCATGGACAGGAGACAAGTTGGGTGGTAAGGCTACACGGTAGGCTAAAGGATTAATCCACTCCAAGATCTCAAAGGGGCCCACAAATTTAGGATCTATCTTAGAGACTTTTCAATAACTAATAGGGATCTTATGAGGTCGACACAAAGAAACAACTTCATGCCCACCCCAAAACCGTGGTCAACTCTCTTATGATCTACATATTTCTTCTTCGTATCCTAAGAATCCTGCAATCTCTATCTAATCAAGACAACCTTCTACTCCATATCATGTTATAATGTTGGCCCAAGAGATACTCAATCTTGTAACCTATCCCAACTCAATGGAGTCCTACACTCTCTACCATATAACGATTGAAATGGAGCCATACCAATAGAACTCTAAAATATTTTATTATAAGAAAAATAAACCAAGCACAAATACTCCTCCGATATCGATTGATGATCCATGACATACATGCAAAGTATTTCCTCTAAAATTTTATTCACCCACTTATTATGTCCATCTATCTTAGGGTGATAGGTTGTATTGAAATTGATATTCGTCACGTGATCATGATGCATGGTAGTCCAAAATTAGATGTGTACAAGGGATCACGATCATAAATAATCTTCTACAGTAATCCCATGCGCCCATCGACAATATCATCCAAGTATACTCATGTCATTGTACTAGTTGTATAAGCGTTAGTCTTCACAAGAGATAAATTACCGACTTTCATCAATCTATCCACTGTGACCATGATGGCATTGTGGTGGTATCCTAACGTAGGGATCCCCATTATGAAGTACATGGAAATGGTATTCCATTTCCACTCGATATAATATGTAGTTAAACAAGGCTAGCTGCATGTTGATGCTCGACATTCACCCCGTGACACTCCAGACAAAGAGACATAAATATAACTATATCTCTCAAAATTCCTGTCTAATGGTACAACATCCTCAAAGTAGCTTACATCTTCTTCACCTCTAGATCGGCGTAATAGGGTGCTTGATGTGCCCTCTGCAAGAATGATCTGTCTCAAATCTTCATCCCTAGGTATATAAATCTAACCTCTGTTTCTAAGATGTCCTTCTAGCTCCAAAGTGTAAATCACTCATATTTCCCTCAAGGGATCTCTAAGATTAAAACTATGCTCTAGCTTGAGAAAGGTAAAAGCTATCATGTGGAAGTTGTTTTAAGATCCTACTCCTCAAGTCTCGTATCCACATATCTCCATAGCCAAATTCCTCTCGATGAATCAAATCATCTACAAAAAAATGCTCCTTCCTTTTCACACTCTTTATCTCCATATCATAATCACATAATAACTCCATCCAATGCCATTAACGGAATTGATATTTGGTGTGTGAAAGAGGTGTCTTAGGCTCAAATGATTTTTCCTAAGAATGAACTTCCCACCCAATAGAAAATTCATCCATCGAACCAAAGTATGAATAACTTCTACAAGCTCAAGATCATGAGTTAGATATTTGAGATCATAATCATTGACTTTGTAAGACTCAATATCTACTACATGACCATCCCGCATCAAAAACCTCCAATCCCTACCAATGAAGAATTCATGCATATGAAGAAATCCCTTTCGCAGATCCTGCATCGCTATAATAGGTCTTTCTATAATGCTTTCCTTCGATGTCTTGAATACCTCCTAACATATTTCAGACCAAACAAATGTCTTCCATTTCCGTTGTAGGGAAGTGATGGGATGCACAAGACACGAGAAATTCTAAACAAGTATCCTTTAATGCCTCGCTAATCCCATGTAGTTGTGTACCTCGGTCACACAGTGGTACTATCCAATCCATGATATCTTTAATCTTGGAAGGATCGAGTGTGATACCTTCCCCAGAAATAATGTGGCCTAGATACTGAACCTCAAACTCAAATAATGCAAACTTCACTAATTACCCATAAAGTTACCGCTTGCGAAGACACTATACAACATGTCGAAGGTGCTCCTCTTGCTCCTCACACATGTATGATTACATCTTTATTTCATCAAGGAATATGAGCACGAAGTGATCTAAAAATTTCGTAAATACCTCATTCATCATAATCATGAACACTGCGGGGGCATTCATTAGACCGAATGGCACAACTATGAACTCGTATTGGTTGTATCTCATGTGAAAGGTTGTCCTATGAATATCAGTCTCCATAATACTTAGTTGATGATAACCCAATTTAAGGTCTATCCTGAAAAACACTTTCAAACCTTTCATATGATAAAACAAATCATCGATTCATGGAAGGGGGTAACGATTCTTGATCATTACTTTATTCAACTATCTATAATAAATACATAAACCTAGTGATCTATCCTTAACAAAAATCATAGGTGCACCCTAATGGGATATAATAGGATGGATTATTCCTTTTTAAGAAGGCCCTCGAGCTGCAACTTGAACTCAAACATATTAGGGGTAGTCATCCTATATGGCACACGTGAGTAGGTTGTACTCTAGGTACCAAACCTATATGAAAATCTATCTCATGTAGGGGAGGTAAGCCAAGTAACTTGCCTACAAAAATATCTTTAAAATCCCTCAAAATATGGTGATCATCAAGTGAAGGTCCACTAAA
The DNA here is from genome assembly GCA_018340775.1 of Taxus wallichiana var. yunnanensis. NCBI lineage: Eukaryota > Viridiplantae > Streptophyta > Pinopsida > Cupressales > Taxaceae > Taxus > Taxus wallichiana. Next base: position 163,635,001 of record CM031236.1, read on the forward strand.
CTCATCCTATAACCTATCACTAATCAGTAATAGCATATAGTGACATCCACGCAACTCACACGGCTTGAGCTCCGTGAAAATAGTATAAATAGAAATGGGTCTCTTAACTATAACTAACATTGAATCCAACCCCAAATAATCCATGCAAGTGATTACTTTGTTGTAAATGATCCACTCTATCTCTATGTACGAGATAACCAATACATACCCATAATGACTCAATATGAACCCAAAGGAAGGATGTAAAGATCAATGGTCAAAGAGAAGGGTCCTAGGTTAAATACACACTCCTGACTAAGTAGTCCACTATGAGCTTGGCTCTAGAAGCCATCTCAACATTCCAACTAATCCCCGCTTAAATACCACCATCTTGTATCACTCTACTAATGATGGAGAAATAAAGGAATATGAAGAATCCTGAATCAAACAAGATAGAGGTATAAATACCACCAATGCTACCTAAAGTCTCTATCACTATGACTTGGTGAGTTACATAGTAGTTCTCGATCAATGCATATTACCTATGACTACATGTCTTGTCACTAACCCTAGGCTCAAACAAGTCCCTTGCTCATGTTATTAGGGTTCTATAAACAATATCTCCAATGATATGTAGGTACACTGCATCCATAACAAGTACGAGTCTCTCTCCAAAACGAATCATATCCCCGTGATGCTTTAATTGTTTATGGATTATATCGTAATGATATTTTAATGTAATACTTCTATTGTTGTGGATGAGCTCCAGCGGACTAAGCTCCAGTACTACTTGTGTCCTGGAAGGTCCTCTAGGAGGAGGCACCATACTCCATCCCCGTTGAGTATCAATTCTCTATGGAGGTCTAAATGGTGGACGAGCCATCGCTTTTGTTTTGGTGGTATGAAGAAAGACTGTGTTAAACCATTTCCACCACCGGGAGGAGGATTTTTCCTCCTTGATCAACTCTCTTGCATCAGTTGAATATGACTCCTCACTCTATTTCTAGCGTATTTATTATTCTCATAATTTATATCTGCAATGTAGGCCTTCTCTATAGCCTCAACTAAAGTATGTGGATAATGCACACACTTCCCCTCCATGATCTCGGGGCGTTTCTTGCCCTAGGCAACCTAGGCAGTTGCCTAGGGCGCTCAATGGGGAGGGGCGGCCTCATTTTCAAAAAAAAAATTAAGTCGGCTAAGACTTTCCAAGCAGACAGTCGGCTCTGCCAGTGCCAAGTTAAAACGGTGCCATTGCATTTGCTTTCCTTTAATTCAAAGCTTGCACGATGACCCTTCTTGCTTTCCATTAACTTGTTTTCTGTATTTTACAATTTCTGTAGGTTTAAAATACAACCGCAACTCTACCACCAGTGCACCAAGTTTTCACGATTCATAATATATTATATAAATGGTAAATGTTGCACAACCGTTGCCAGTAATACAAAATAACAGTAAGTATTTTCCTAAGAAAAGATAGTAGAAGATCAACTTTACATTAAAAAAGAAAAAGATAAACTTGCATGAGTGTTCGTGATACATAGGAATAATAGACTTGGAATAAGTACTACATTTCAAAAGGGATTATATCTGAAGTTGAGGATCATGCGACTGTTTTCAAGTAAATCTATCAGGTCTAAACCGCTCATTTGCATTGTCATCCAAGATTACCCAATTGTGGTCCAGTCTGGACTATATATTGTTTTAAAATTTCATCTCAATCAATTATTTTATCAATTGTCTACTATTTGTTACCTGTAGCAAACAGAGACTAGCAGTAGTGTAGGCGACCATTGATTTCATTTTAATGTTTGAGCTTTACTATTTAGAATTTTAGCCTTAATTAAAAATACCTCATTCTTGTACAAGCAGCTGCCAACACTGTGCTCCTCAAAGTCATTCGGCCCTGTTTAAATCTTTATCAAGCCATCTTGGCCACACACTCAGGAGTTAGGTGAGTTTGTAATTTATTGTTATTATTATTATAATTTGTTGCTAAGATCCGGATCTAGTCTCTAGAGGCTAGCCTATTTGATTGAAGTCGTGAGAAATTGTTTTAAAAACCTGCACAAGCACTGGGTAGGTGGGTGACTGGTCCCGAGTGAGGGGGTGTACGCTCCGAGGATTGCCTAGGGCACTCCGAAACCTTAATTCGGCCCTGCATGATCTAGGTGGATCCTCATTAAGAAATGACCAATCTATGATCTTCCAACAATGGAGATAAGTGGCAGAGTTAAGAGCATTGGTTGAAGACAATTGTTACATGGGAAACAAATTGAAGCAAAATAAGATTTTTTTTGTCATGTAGCGCTAGTCTTTGATGGTCGATAAAAAATATTAGTTGGCCCCAGTTTTTAGTAGTCGGGGTCCCTCGGCCAAATTTGACACACTTGTTTTTAGAGAGGTGCCTTAGACTCCATTATGTATTCACCATCTATGTATTTATTTGATGATGCATTGCATATTGTAATCTTGATTATTAATCACATTGTAATGGACCAGCTCAATGGATTACCTAACTTAGCCAACCGAGTCAACCTAGCCATCGAGCTCCCCTCCTTATTTCTCAATTTTCTCGATCATTTTCCAATTAGCTCATTCTACCCAATATCTCCACCATATTTCCTATCAACTCGCCATGTATTATCATTGTCACCATTTAATTGCTACTCCATAGCCTTTTATCTCTCTCACTACATATACCACTTATCTCCTACCTCACCGCTGACCTCACTTAGTCTCTAACCTATCTATTTTCCACGATAAATCCTCATAGATTTTTCATTATGATACCTGATTTCCACTCGTCCTACACACTTAACCATGCGGCACACTATTCACCGAACATGTTACTCAAAGTGTGCCAAGCCCATACCAACTTAGGTTACACACATTTACATGACAAAACAAGTGACAAAAGGTGGTCTTTTAGACTAATTCATAATGTCCACCGACTTGGTTTTAAACACAAAAAGCCACCTTACATCCATGTATATGGTATTATTCCCAAACTATGCAAAAGTGAACAATACATGACCCATGGGATTCGACCCATGAACCCCATGTTGCAAAAGGATTTTGCTTAGCCATTACACCATAGCTTGATAGATTCTTTTTAAAGCGAGCTATGCAATTTTTAGGAAGATGTATGTAATTCCTTATTACAAGAAAGGGTGATTGTGAGAGATAGAGAAGGATTTGTTCAAAAACTATGAAGGAGACTCATGTTATATTTGCATGGAGATTATCAATCAATTGGTGGAAGATCTTTTTAATGTCATTTGTAATTGTTGAGTGTTATTTTCATAGATCGGAGTCTTTTTAAAGGACCCGGAGACATAGGTTCCTACATCAAACTCAATTGTGTGAGTTTAGTCTCTCTGGTTTAGTCTTCATTTTCTCTAATTTTTACATAGAGCTCATAGATTTATAACTAATTATTAAAAATGGATAAATTGTCATAATGTTTAAATTCATCCGTAAATCATTTTATTAAGCAATTTAATGAATGTATATGTAATTGCTCATGATTTCAGATCAAGTTGGTATCAGAGTTGGTCTATGATCAGTTTGAAGGATTTTTGGATTGCATGTGTGTTTGAATGTTGACAAGGTCCCGTTCCAAGAAAGGTGAAGGAGAATTAGCAGCAATTGATTCAGAAATTGGATCAAGGCATTCCCAAAGGAAAACTATGATGGAAGAAGGTTCACATAGTCCAACGAAGGCCGAGGAAGAAGAATTTTGTAGATCCTTCATACGGATGAGCGAGATGGTAGAATACTTATACCAATATTAGTTAAAGGTAATGAAGAAAGAAGTGGCTTTAAAAATGGAAGAAGAAGATCCATCCACTCCACCTACACATGCTTCTTCCTCCACGAAGGATGGTAACAAGAATTGTAATTCTTTTCCTTCATTGAAATTAGATATTAAGTTTGAATTGCCTATGTACCATGGAGAGCTTAATGCAGAGAAACTAGATAACTAGATCAAGCAGATTGAAGTATATTATAGGGTTCAAAGTATTGTTGATGACGAGGAAAAAATCCACTTGGATACTCTTAGAATAGGTGGTACTGCACTCATATGATGGGATAGTTAGCTTCGGGGGCTGATGCAAAGGTAAAACAACTTCCTTTTGGAATTATTTTGTCTCTCTTTGAAGATAATAATTTTATCCTTTGGGTTATATGTAACATGCTATGATGGATTGGAAAAATTTGACTCAAACAAAGGGATAGATTGTTTAACATTACACATAGGATATTAGAAAGAGAGGTCTTATTCATGGTATTTCCCTTTATACACAAGAAACATTGTTGAAGTATATTGGTTGGTTATATAGCTATTTGAGACAAATTATTCTGTTGCTTACTCCTAGTACCCTTGATGCGGTGTGTGTACAAGATACTCAACCTGGAAGCTAGAGAGAAAATAAGAAAAGAATCTTCCTCCTCAAAATAAAAGGACAAACAATCTTACGGTAAAGGAAAAGGTTTGAAAGAACAAGGTAAAGGAAAGGGTAAGCAAAAAAATACTTCTACTGTTAAGAAATAAGATGGTAAACCAGCTTGTAATCATTGTAAAGGAATTCATGATGAATCTAGGTGTTGGAAATTACATCCAGAACTGAAACCTAAATGGATGAATAAGAGAGGGAAAGAAAATAAGACTAATGTTGTGGTGCAAGACCTTGGATTAGATTCGGTGATGAAAATAAGATCACGAGATATGGGTCTAAAAGGTTTTTTTCCTTCATCTCCTTGTAACACTAGTTCATATATTTTTGTATCTTCTTCTAACACACAATCTATGCATGATGAGAATAAGAGAAATGAGATTTTCCACATAATACTTTTTTCTAAACACACAAAAAATGACACACTTTTTTATAGTGGATCTCAAGCTAAAGAAATTGGGACTCAAGACCAAATCACATCCTAAACCATATTCTCTTAGTTTGGTTTGTGATAATGCCAAGTTATAGGTAACAAAAACTTGTAGGCTCTAATTTTCTATTACCAACAAGTTTGTAGATGCGGTTGATTTGGATATTGTACCTTTGGAAATTTGTGGTATTGTCTTGAGAATTCCTTATCTTTATGATTGTAAAGCATTCTTCCATAGGGAATATTATAAATAATTACTTCTTAAATATTGAGTTGAATACATTACTAGAGCTCATTGGGTGAAAACAAGTCTTTCTTTGGTAAATGAAGTGTAGATGAAAATGGTTGTCAATTCAAGCAAGAATTTTGTAGTCATGGTGGTTAAATCTAAAGAGAAATACCGTGACAAAGCTTTGAAATATTGTTATCTCAAACATCGTGATGATTTGGTTAAACTTGTTTCTAACTATGATGATGTGTTTGAGGATCTGCAGGATCTTCCTCCTAAAAGAGGATTTCAACATGAGATTCGGTTGTTTGCAGGATGCACCTCTTCCCAATATCATCATGCATAGATTAATCATGGTTGAAAATGAGGATATAAAGAAGAAGATGATAGAATTTTTTGATAAAGGATTCATCCATCCATGTTCATCTTTGTGTGGTTCACCTATCATTTTGGTTCCTAAGAAGGATTACACATGGGAAATGTGTGTTGATTTTCGGGATTTGAATAAAATCACGGTGAAAAATTTCTAACCTCTTCCTCGTCTAGATGATTTATTGGAATATTTTATGTTGGTATCCAAATTGATTATCCTTTGCTAGTTGAGAATCATCACATATTTAACAAGAAGCCTAGAGATAGATGAATCATCATGTATATTGTTTTGTCACCAAGGAGGCGATTCAGCTGGCTCTTTGTCACTCAGATGTTGGAGAAATGGATAGCACCATAAAAGGATTTGATCTATCCTCACTACTTTAGGTCGTGCCTTTCAAATAGGGTGAGAGGACCCATTTTGTAACCTCTGTTGGTGAAGGAGAATGAAGATATCCTTCTTTGCACAAATTTGAAAGGAAACCTTGAGAAAATATGATCAATTCACCACAATTTAACTCTCACAAGTTGTCACATTTAAATAATGGTGATATTTTCTAAACAAGGTTAAGGTTACTAAAGACATTATGGAATCATGATTTCTTACGCATATTTTAGCAAAAGAGAATTTATTCATTTGTGGACATATAGGGAAAACATGAGTACTTGGTAGGATTCGATATTTTGAATAATTTTTTGTGGGAGATACAACAAGATAAATTTGATTTTTCTAGATCTTTGAGAAACTTCTCAACAATTGAAAAATTAAATGACAAAATGATTCAGAATAGCTAAAATATTCCTTCAACCACAAGGTGTGCATCAATGGAGGCCCATATTTACACGGTTTCACACAATCTCTAAGAATTTAACACGAAGGCTCAAGCTAAAGACTCAATTAAACATTAAAGACCCATGGTTCCTGATGCCTAGGATACACTCAAAGGCTTATAGATAATATTTATCAACAAAATGACAGTAAAGTGATTTTAAATTGTTTATCTCACTACAGAATGAAGGCTCTTCTCGTAATAAAATTGCAAACGTCACTAAAATATCACAGGGATGAGATCTTATGTGATTCAGAGGGATTTTAACATAAGATTTTGAAAGAAACATCAAAACCATTTGAATACATTCTGAAATAAAAGAAGACACAAATTTTCCCAAGATCAACACAGATTAATTCGAGATCTATTAGATTATCAACAGGGGAAAGTTTCTTGAACAGTCTTAGAGCTTGTCAATGGCTATACACTCGCAACGATCTTAACAAGATCAAATGGAAAACACAAGAGATAAATAGGTTTTCAAATGGTCTCTCGGGAAGATGGGTTGTCTCAAATTTTCTCATAAGAATTAAATCCCGAACCATTTACATGAATAACTCATCCCATTTATAGCACTCATTTACGTTAAAGCTTCCCCCTAAACAAAAAAATATTCGAGAAACCTTTTTTTTTTTTACATATTTGATTATGATATTCAAAAGTGATGTTTAACATATTTACAACAAAAATTTGTCGGGGTTCAAAAGGTGAATCATTTCAGATATTTCCATCATTGTTTTAATTGGCGCATCTAGTCACCTCCTTTCGCAACACCTTTTGCATCCTTTACACCTATAACTCCCTTCTCCTCATTGTTTCCTCTACAATTTGCTTTGTTGGATTTGGAAATTCATTTTCTCAAGGTGCCCGAGAAACTCTGTTTCAAAATATCAACTCTTGGAGTTCCTCAGATTCACAAATTCAAACTCCATAACACTTCAATTGTACTTTCACTTTGATAGAAACGAAAAGAAATCATTCAAATTCACCATGAAAAAGGATGCATATTTGCATCCTCTCAAGTCGTGGAACATTAATGGTGGAAAAACCAGACGCATCACACCATAGCTGTTGATTCGGACCTTTTACAACATTAAACTAGAGCCATCCACGTGGAAGATTAGAGTAGTAATGGGCATCGCGGTTCCATTTACATTTTATGAATTTTGGAGAAAATGTGCAATTTTCAAAATTTTCCCGCCCCTCGCCTTTGAAGTAAGGGCTTGACCCGTGGCTTAAGTCGAAGCCATTGATGGAGTTGTGGCTCATTTATGTCATTTTACCCCTTTTTACAAAAAGACAAACTTTCCAATTTTCCTCTTACGACTCACTTTGACTTTTCAATGCTGAGCTAAAAAACTTGAAAGTGCTCCGATGACCCACCTTCCCACTTTTGATGTAGACTCAACATGTGACATCTTTGTATCCTCATGGGTTGCGAGATCAATATATATATATATATATATATATATATATATATATATTTTCACAAAAGAGGTAAAAATCTTCAAAACACCCCGATGACTTGCTGTCTACTTCTAACTTTTGATGTGGGACCTAGCGGAGTTATGAGTAAATTTTTAACTTTGCTCCTTTGTATAAAGAGGAAAAAAATTCAAAATGTTCCACCGACCCAACTTCCTGCCTTTGTCTTGAAAAAACCCGCCACGTGTCCATCATTGGGGTCAAAGTAAGACTTTGTACCTACTTGCTTCATATTTGTTGAATAAAAAATCGAGACTATCGGAGCCGCGAGGCCAATTTGGTATTTTTACAAATGTGACTAAAGTGATAAATTTCACGAAAAGACCCGATCGGACATGCAACCAATTAAAAATGAACACGTATACACCTTTTGGGTAAAAAAAAGAAATTCACTCCACCTTTATAAATTTCACTTGCCAATCAGAACTCAATGGGGCCACGGGGCCAAATTGATCTTTTTGCAAACATAGCAAAAAGTTATAAGTTATAAAATAGACGACATGCCTCATCCAATCAAAAGAGACCACGTAGTTGAAGATGTTGAGATATAATTTGACAGGAAACCACTCTCATCAAACAATAAGATGCAAGGAACTTCATCATTTGCACCTAGAATTGAATCTTTCTTCAAGGAAAAATAATCTGGAAATGATACAAGGCCCAAATGTGATCCACGACCATGGAGAAGGATTTTTAAAAGCATATAAATTAAGGAAACCTTTCACGCATCCATTCGAGGAAATAGAAAATACGACATAGAACCAGGATGATTGGGAAATTTTTAGAGAAAACGGAGCAAGATTAAGTTGAGCACCAATATAAGATCGACTCGGGGATGGGCACTCCGAGTGAGTTCCACAAGAACAAATATCAGACCAAGTGCCAAAAATAAACCATTGGGAAATGGAGTCAAAGAACAAGATTTGAGAGAAGAACAACAATAACTAACTCCTCCAAGGATGAACTGAGAAACAAATAAAAATTGGTCACTGGGGACAAGGAAAAACCAAAATAGGAAAATACAAAAGTAGAATGAAACTAGAAGACTATACACTATACAATGGTACAAACCTCGATTATGAGATATCAATCAAGGAAATCTTTCAAATGACTGTCATTAATAGGAAATTCAAGCAATTCCCCATCTAGGTATTTTAAGAAGAAGGTATGTTCACCAATTCGAATGTCAATTGAATAAGGGCCCATCCACAATGCATCAAAATTTCTTTGTTTTCCCTTCTCCTCGTTCTGGTATCCCATAATAGCACAAGATCTACCACAATAAAATCTCTTGGTGTCACCTTCCTATCAAACAAATTCTTCAATTTCTCTATGAATTTTACATGCCTCGATGGGATGTCCTTCTTTCATCATCTAACTCAACAATTTGATTGATGCAAGCATCATATGGACTAACCTCTTGATCTTCCAGTTGTTTTATAAATTGAAAGGAAGAAAATTTCATATGCGGGGGCATTAGTGCTTGAGTTCCATACACCAACTCAAATGGGATTTTTCTAGTAGCTCGTTTAATAGTGATTCGATCAGCCAAAAAAAAACTTCAACTTCTCACCCCACTTCCTTTTGTTCAACTCCAAATTTCTTCTAATTATCTTCAACAAATTTTTATTGTTGGACTCTACTTTTCCATTTCCTTGGGGATTATAATTGGAAGCATATGTCAAATTGATCCCATATTCATGACACATAGCCACCAAAGGTTTAGCTTGAAATCTCATGGCATTATCAACAACTATTTTTACGAGGTACTCCAAATCTGCAAACAATATAATTCAAAATGAAATAAATGACAATTTGGTGGGTTGCCTTATTAGTGGGGATTGCCTCCACCCTTTTGGTGAAGTAATATGTGGAAAATAATATCTACTCATGGCTCGCACTTGAAGGATATGAAATCTCCCCAATGTAGTCAATCCCCCACTTCTTAAAAGGGCTCCGATTGATATAGGTTGCAACGAGATTGACCCTGAAGCTTTTAATCTCCCTGAAAAGCACTGACAACTTTAACATTTTCTTACCAATGTAGTTTTATCTTTAAAATATTTGGCCACCAATAACCAGCCCTTAAGATCATATGAGTTGTGACTCTTCCAAAGTAAAATGACCCCCACAAACTCCCCCATGGAGATCAAAAATTATTTTAGGTGCTTCATCTTGATAATGCATCTTAAGAGAACTCCCTCGGGGTTCTTCCAAGATAACCCAAAATCATTAATGACATATTTTTGGGAAGCTAAATTAAGTGGTATTTTATGATTCTTTCTCAAATGTTTAGGGCACTGTAGATGTTTGAGATAAAAAATGATGTCCTTGTACCATTAAGAATTTATCAAAATTTCAAGGATCTTCTTCAACTTCATTTACCTCAACTATTTGTAGGTTTCTCTCTGCCATATCTTTTTCCTGGCCCAAACCTACGAATTTTTTTTTTTTTGGATGTCCATATCACACTCTTGCAGTTTGTTTACCCATCAACATCTCTTTCTTGAAACCTCCATTTCTAATAGGATATCTTTCACCAAGGTGTGGGGAACATAAGAAATACTTTGGAACTCAGAATATTGGGCATGAAGACATTTTTTTCTTTAACCAAAGAAAATTTTTGCTTCTCCATGATAGTATACATTATCTCAGCTCCTTTTAATGCCTTACTTAAAAGGTAATTGGTCTTTCAGCTCCCTTATCATCCTTCTGCAATAACACATACACAATAGTATTTTCTAAAGAAAAAGAAAACATTTGGAAAGCCTTCTTATAATTTGGCTATGCTAAAACAAGGGAATTATTTAATGCTTCTTTGATCCCAACAAAATCTTGAATAACTACTTATTTCCATTTGATACTTTTATCTTTCTTCAGCATGCTAGTGATTAGGATAGTTAGTTCAGCAAAGTTGGAGATAAATCTCCTAATAAAATTAATCTTCCCAAAAAAGCATTGAATTCCCTTCTTGCTTCTTGGAATAGGGACTTTGTTGATGGCTTCTACCCTTTCAGGATCAATCACGACCCCTTCCTTTGACACAATGTGTCCAAGAATATTTTCTTTCTAAACTCGAAAATGGAACTTCTCGGGATTTAGTGAAATACCATACTCCTACATCTTAACAAAGAAAATTCTAAGTGTTGCGGTGATCACTCCTTTTTCTAGAGAAAATAGTCACATCATCTTGATATACAGTGATGAAATCATTAATATAGCTAGAGAAAGTTACATCCATTGCTCTTTGGAAAGTGGCTCCAACATTAATTATACCAAAAGTCATTCGACATATACATATGTTCCCCAAGGAGTGGTAAAGGTAGTCTTGATTCTCTCTAATTCCTTCACAACTACTTGGTTATATCCAGAAAAACCATCTAAGGTGGATAACAATTCGGAACCAGTAACCAATTGTAACATATTGTCCATATTTGGCAGAGGGTAGTTATCTTTCATTGATGCTCTATAAAAGTTTCTAAAGTCCACACAAAACCTTATATATCTGTTCTTCTTTCTGAGAGGGACCAAGTTTATAACCTATGATGAGTACCTTGTGGGCTATGTGATTCCTTCATCCCTAATTTTTTTCAATTCTTCTTACATCTTCAGGGAAAGGAGTGGATTGATCGGCCTTTATTTCTACCTAAATTTCTTGGCAGAAGCTTCCAAGGTAATTTCATGCTAGAAAGTATCCTCTCTATATGCTTTCAGTTCAAAATAAAACCATGCTAAGTAGTCTGGTATTTCTTCAACACTTGGACATATCACTATTTTTCTTCCTTTCTCAGTTGCTACCTTGCAAGATCTTACGTGGTTTATCCTTCACGCCAAGTCGTGCTCTTCAACATCCCTCAAGGTGAGATGTGTCTTTTGACAATTCAATAAACATTATCAATGTTTTATTCAAAACTACCAAACCTCTGGGAATAGTATTAGTCTTCAACTGAATGATGTCTTTTCCAAGTAAAGTCTCCTTTCCATCAGCTGGACAAACCATTGGCTCCCAATCTATATGTTGATCGAGAAAATTCTCATTGGTTCTGCAAAAACCTTTGCACAGGCATCATCTTCAAACGATTGCAGTGTTTAACATTTGTCAGAACAAATGGTCTAGTTAATATCTCAACATTATACTCAAAACAGGTGGATACTAAAGTACAATTTTCAAATCTAGACCCCAATACGACCAATTTTTCTGCTAGAGTATTATACTTCCTATCATGGTGTATTATGTTGAAGGAGTCAAACATTTCAATGAAATCCTATACTGCATGCTTATACTACTTCATTCTCTAATTTTTTGTTGCATACAATTTTCTAACCCACTTGACAATTAACTCTGAATCTCCTTTAACAATGATGTCTCTAACACCATATTTCCAAGCAATTATTAAACCCAATAATAGTGCTTCATATTCTATAATATTGTTAGTGCACTCAAAGCTGAGTTTAAAAGAAAAAAAAATCTTCCTATCCTGGAGATATCAGAACAATACCAACACCATTTCAAAATTTAGAGAAAGCCCCATCAAACAAAAAAGTCTAAGGAGAACCTACTTGTTTAAGATACTTGCATTGATCAATTTTGTGCTCTTTACCCTCATCAAATACAAAAATTTATCAACATCAATATCGAGTGTATAACACTTCATAGGAAGCATTATTGGGATCCTCAATGAGATGTAGAATCTTATTTTCACCATACAACTTAAAAAGGCTGCCCTCAATAGGTATAGTGGAAAATACATATCCATTTGCACACTCCCACCCACGAGTAGCATCCCATTTTCTTGATAACAACATTCCCCATTTGGCGGGGCAATCAACAATAACTACATCTAGTTTTAAGTTATTTCTTGGGTATGTTGCAATTTGCACTTTTAAACCCTTGACACATCCAACCACTTTGGCACCTCTCTAGGAATCCATGGCAGTGTACTTTCCATAAGTTTTCATTTTGATATCTAATTCATTCATGACCTCAAGAGGCATAACATTGCATGATGCTCTAGAACCAACAATATAATTGTGTAATAATATTTCCTAATAATCGAGTAATGAAAAATGGATATACATTCAACTCGGGACTCAACCAAGGACATTCCCAAATATACTTCAGGTGGCTCACCTAATTCTTGCCGTTCTTGGGGGTTTTCCAACTCTAAAATGGTAGGATTCTCGACATTGTTTACATTGCTTCCTTCGGTAATATTTTCTTCTTTCAATCCCGAATAATCAAAGGCCCTTTTCTTGTGCTTAGGAATCCTAACCAGCTCAAAAATTGGAACATAAATCTTGATCTAACTCAAGACTTGGGAAAAGTCATAAGGAACATGTTATCTCTCGAATGTGCATCCTGTAGAGATGGATGCAGATGTTTTAAGCTTGAAAAATTGATCTCTCTCTTTCGTAGATAAAATGGAAATACCTAAGGTTTGTGGGTATACCTATTTTGAGGTGAGTCTCTAGTATCAAGGCTGGTTCTTTATCGATGTAACCTAACCTGATTTCCTAGGGTCAATGGTAAAACATGACTGTAAAATAAAAAAACTAAGGTGATACACCAAATTTGTATGAGGGATTTGAATGAGTATATGCACAATTGATATGTGAAAGGATTCTTGATACACCAACAGTTTTTTGCAAAATGTTAAGGGCAAAACACTTCGAGGTATTGAGGGAAATTATCACAACAATACTGCTAAGCTAAACATACACATTAATATCATGAAAAAATTCTTGAATTTGCAACGAGGGTAAGATAAGTAGCCAAGAAATTTGCATTCAAAAGATTAATGGAAACATACATGAGAATGCAAATGATTGGAAAGGCAGAAAATAATTCACATTCGGAGGGCAAAACTCGAAAAATCTTCTTGACATACTGTATCTAAAAGTCCTTCCTTTGTGCTTTGCTAAGGCACACAATATATAGAAAAATAATTTACCCACCCTTCCTAAAAATAGACTAAGGCTTGTACTCACCCATGCATTCTATTTTTATCCTTTATTAGGAATAAAATAAAACAAACTAGTACAAAGAGACATCAATAGCCTTTGATTAAATTACAGTCAAACTGCAGTTGACTATCCTATTTTTAAGAAAAGCAAGGGTGAATAATTTTCTAATAATAAAATTTGCTTGTTGGGAAAGTATCCTTCCTTTGCATGTGAATTCATCTTCTTGTTTGTTTTTTCCCTAGTGAAGGCATGCAAAATTAACTCCCTGTGCAAGAACAAAATAATTACAATAAATGTAATATTTACAAAGTAAATCATCTACTATAGGGACCACTTGTCCATGTGCACATGCTTCCTTTTCACTCTGCAATATGTGGGGCCACCCTTGCACTTGATCACTGATCTCCATTCGGTTTGGCCACCTTGTGGACTTAGAAAATTATAAGGTCTACCACCTTTGATAACATACATAGCATACTATAATACTTAACCACCTTTTGATCATAACATGCCTTACAATTACATGTCGGGTTTTGCATTATTCGAAGTGACTAAGGTGGAATTTACCATTTTCGGTGATCATTACAACCATATTTACCATACACATATTTTATATACATGGAATTCCTCCACATAGATGATTCACCATTCTCGGAGTGTCGTAGGGGGTCATTATGGCCTTACACGCGTCATAGAGCGTCATAGGAGTTACATTTGGACCGGCTATTCCAAGAATGTAACTCCCACCTCTTGACAGATACATTTGTGGGGGAGTTACACACCCCACTACTATATGTACACCCTTTCATCTACGAGCATTACATGGTGGAATGGAATAGAGTATGGCATTTGAGCCATTTTTCCTTAATGCATGCACATTGCTCTCATAGGTGGTTTCTTGCCTCGATCTTTAAGCTATATCATTTTGTGGTTGAGTGCAACATTTTGATGCTCATAGATTCTCTACTGAGAACTTTTTCATTCCTTCGACATGGTATCAAAGCTTAGGGATTGGAATCGTGTTGCTCGCTTCAATTGCCTACTACTCATTACCTCGTAGTTTCATGTGCAGCTCTCATCCTTGCTTTGTGCTCTACTTACATTGTTTAAAGGTTTTGTGAATGGTTTGTTGGCTTGAGGTTGCTTGTGTATGGACGTTTTTGTGTTTTGACTCATTTATAGTGGTGATCTCACTCATTTCTGGTTTGACGGATTGGGTTTTGGTTTTACTCGAGATTTTCTTATACATGGTCATCCTCTACTTAGACTATGTTGTATTTTCTTGAGTGGGGGCCTTTGCATTCAAATTGGCTCATGATTCTCCACTATCGTGTTTATTTTCCTTGTTCAAATTAAATTCACCTTTTCCTCGATTCAACACTTTGTAATTCGGTTTTGTTGCTTGTGGCACCTTGGCCATTAGACGTCGACTTGTGTTCTTACATTGCTAACTCAGTTTTTACTTGTGGCTCATGTTCCAAATCTGTTGCTTTATTATGGCGGTCTTCGATGCACATTGTAGGTGCAGTTTCTTGTCCTTAGTTTGACTATGTCATCTATGTATTAAATGGACTTCTGCACTCACATTCGTTGTCTTATTTATGCATTGTCTGAGCTCTCGTGGCCTTTGCACCTATGGATCCTTTCTTGAACATGCTCTTTCTTGACTTTGGACTCTACCCTTGTGTTTTAATGTGCTCTCCCGGTTGTACATCCTTGTTTCTGAGCTCTTTGGTGCATATTTTGACACATGAATTTTCAAGCATGTGGGCTCTGCATGGAAAGTCGGTTACAAAATTCAACTCATGGCACCAGTTTTCATTAGCTCGGTCGACACCCACTGAAACCTTGACACATGGTTTCACCTCCATGCATAACTCGATAGTTCACCTACCACTTTGACTCAACAGAATTTGCAAGCACAACTCAGCTTGGTCTTACCATACAGCTTGGCCTTGAGTCACTCCTTTGACTCATGCATTTTTTTTTCTTTGTACACCACTTGGTTTCTCGTGGGATTTCTGCTAGACCATGGAAATTTTGTGTAATACAACTTGGCTCGGTCAACAACCACCTCCTAGCTCGCAATAGAGTTAGCTCGGTCATAATGCCTTGAACCACTAGCTCGGTTTCCCTTTTAGAATTGTTAGAACGTTAAAACAATCCCTTTTTAATGATTTTAAGGTGAAAAAGATTCATTTTATGGCATTTTAATAATTTTAAGGCTTCTTTTTGCTTTTTAAGTATGCCCTTCCTACGTGCCTCGAAGACGAAGGGTGAGGTCCGGGGTTAGCGGGGACGCTATTTCCCCCTCGTAAGAAAGAAAAACCCTACCTAAAATTTGATGCCATTTCCAACGAGTACCCACACGACACCCTTTGCACCCATTTCAGAAAAAAATTTAATCGGTTTGTAAAGCTTATTGGCATTTTCCATCGATTGCGGGAATCGTTTTCTTGCTATAATGTTTGACTCCCTACTTGGTTTTGAGCACTTCTTTAGTCAAAGTTGCATGATTTTTTGCACATTATGTGATTACGTTTTTAGTTTGTAAATGCACTACTTTATAAATTGCCGCGATGCAGGGGGGTTATTTAGTACTCTTGGGTTTTTACACGTAGACACATTATCGACCGAGTCCGACGTCTTGCTTTTTTGCACCTTGCACTTCTTGCTAACGCATCATGGAGGGTGTTGTTTCTATACTTGAGCATCATAGGATCTCTTTACACCCTCCGCCACTTCTCACCAAGAGAGATAACTATCCACTTATCATGCTTCCATGGAGCGTTACTTTTCTCATGAGGGTCTTTCACCCTTATTACTTGGGCGATTCTGCACTGAGACTAATCATCATTATCTAGATTATTTTCTCGACACTTATAACCATGTTTTTGTCACATGATGATGCACGTATCTAGATCTCTTTGGTTTCACGTGGTAGACTAAGATCCACCCCATGCGTGCGGAGCATTCTTCAGTCCCTCTATGGAGACCCTTCACATACTTCCACCATTGTTGCTATTGTTGATTTAGTTATCTCCTCTATTTCTTCATGTGATGATAGTTCGACTGACACAGACTCACTTGGTTCTACTTTTGATGACGAGGATTGTGCACCTAGTTTTGATGTTAAGAGTACTACGAGAGAAATCTTCTCCTCCTTCTCTCATTGTTCTAGAGAGTGCTTTGAAACTTCCCACATCTCATCGGATATCAAGTAGTCTCCTATTCGGTCTCTTATAGTTCTTACACCCACCTCTTTTCCACCTTTAGTGTGTGAGGTCCCTTTCACTCCTTTACCTTCATTGGATGACTCATACCTATATTGACATTACTCTTCTATTTGTTGAGCCCCCTCATTGGGATGAGTATCTTTCTGACCTTGGTCATCTTTTCGTAGATTACACTTGTGATGTACTACACGTTCCTCATCCATCTACAGGTATTTCAGAGGAGTTCATCATCTCTGTTGTTGGGAGTGCCCCTTCTGGGACTCTTACCACTTCCACTTTTCCGGAGACCTTCATTGATCCACCCTTGCTTGTGGATCCATTTTCTGTTGTGGGGGATGTTTTTTTCCTTCACATCAGTTGGACATCCTTTTCACGGGTTTTCACCCTTCATATTCTAATAGTTCTACACTCGTGACATTACCTTCGGTTCCTTCACACTCACTTGCTAGACCTATGTCACACTTTCATGGACAAGACTTAGAGTTCTTTGGGTTGCTGCCATTGGTTTCCTTCGTGGAGTGGGAAAACTCTCAGCATGTCATTTTTTTCCTTACTAAGGGCAAGCACACAGTTCGGTACGGATGGCTCTTCTTCATCAGGAGGCAGAGGATATCGTCATCAACATTCTTTTGGGAGACCTCCTAGAGCTGTCGAGTTTAGATCCGTCCATGGCATCTTCTGCGTTCCTCTCATCTCCCTCTTCTTCTCTCTTCTTCTTCTTTCCAAGAGATTTCCTCCTTGTACATGGGTACCTTTATAGGCTTGTCTATGGCGGGACCCATCTTTGGAATATTTCTTAGATTAGAGAGTGGGCTTGTCTCTCTTTTGGCGGGGAGATTTTTGTTTATGGGTACCTCATTAGGCTTGTTGTCGGGACCCACTTCCCCTTGTTTTCATCTCTGTGTCCACCTAAGCTATGCTTCAGTGGGGTGTTGGTGTAGGATATTTACACACACATATTTTATGTACATGGGATTCCTCCACATAGGTGATTCACCATGCTTAGGTGTCCTAGGGTGTCATTATGGCCTTACACGCATCATAGAGCATTATAGGAGTTACATTTGACCGGCTATTCTTAGAATGTAACTCCCACCTCTTGATGGCTACATTTGTGGGAAATTTACTCACCCCGCTACTATATGTACACCCTTTCATCTTGAGAATTACATGGTGGAATAGAATAGAGTATGGCATTTGAGCCATTTTTCCCTTAATGCATGCGCATTTCTCTCATGGGTGATTTCTTGCTTCGATCTTAAAGCTACATCATTTTGTGATTGAGTGCAATGTTTTGATGCTCATGGATTCCCTCCAGATATTCTTCATTCCTCGACGACAAAATTTCCTCTCCATTTAGCCTTGAAAGATGAAAAGCATTATGTTCCTTGCAAGCTAAAATCATGTAAGGACCACTCCAAATTGTATCAACGTTTGTGTGTCTTCCGGATTTTCATGATCGGCATCCCACTTTAACACAATATCCCCTTCATTGAAGACTATGAATTTGGATTTCTTATCAAAAGTGTTCTTCATCTATATTTGATTCTTTTTCATGTTTGCATGAGCTTGATATCTTAGCTCTTGTAACTCCATTATTATGCATAAGGAACTGTAATGGTTCATTCTCAAGCAACTCCATTTGATGCAATAAATCTAATGCGGGTAACTCAACTGAAATAGTCATTATTAATTCTCTTCGTAATCAAGATTGTATGGTGAATTACCAACTGATCTTTTAGGATTCACTGTATCAGCCCAAAGTGTTGAATTCAACATTAGATGCCAAGATCTTTGATTATCCTTGAGTGTTCTTTTGATGATCTTTAAAATATTATTGTTCGTACTTTAAGCTAAGCCACTACCCTGTGGGTAATATTTAAATCAAGAACTTAAATAAATTCCATGGTGACAGACCAATCTATTATCTTTACACCACGAAATGCTAAAGTGTTATCTGATATGATAGTTGCTAGAACACCAAATCTGCAAACTATACCTTCATAAAAGGATAGTATCGAAGTTTCATTAGCATCTTTCAAGGCTATTGCTTCATTCCAGCATGTAAAGTAATATGTACTAGTAAAAATCCACTTGTGTCCTTATGACGAAGGTGGGTTTATCATGCCAATAAAGTCAAGACCCCACTGCATAAAAGGTTCATCAACTGAAATACACTTCAAGTGCAGTGAAGATAAATGTTCTTTTCCAATAAAGAAAGCACATTTCTTACACTTTCTGATCCATTCAAAATAGTCCTTGAATATGCTAGGCCAATAATAACATGCTATCATGATTTTTAAGGTTGTGGTGCATTTGAAAAATTACCTCCTGTAGGTACTTCATTGAATTCGATAGTAATTTCTAAATTTTATCATAGTCAACACATCGTAGTAATACTCAAATTATATCTCTTTTGAACAACGCACTATCATTAAAGATATAAGGTACAACTTGTAATTGGAAATACCTTAATTTATTCTTGTCCATACCTTTGAATAAGTGACATGTTGTAGATAGTTAACTAGATCAGTCATCCATCTTGATTTCCTAGACTTCTTGAACAAGTTCAGGTTGTTGATTTTCTAGTTGAACCATAATGTTTAATTTCGATATGCAATTTCAACATGTTATTTTGAATCTTTTGATTCTAAAATTTGTTGTTTTTCCATATCAGCAATTAGATGCTCACACTGAGACCTTTTCCTTGATCTCTGTCTTAAGAACCGGATATCAACATCATATTCCATAACTTTAGTTATCCAAATCCTACTCTTTTCTCATTCAATTCTTTATTTAACAAGAAATATTTCACACTTGGATGAGAAACAAGAACATGAATTTTATTGTTTGAAAGCATGTACTTGAAATTCTTTATCCCTATGACTACTGAAAGTACTTGTTTTTCAAAAAATGTGTACCTTGTTTCATAATCATGCAAGATTTGTCCAAAGAAAGCAATTGGCTGCTCAATATTTTCATCATTAACTTGAGTTAATATAGCTAAGATTGTTTCAGCTCCTACAAGTGCATACATTGTAAAATCTTTATCAAAATTTGGATTTGCAAGAGTAGGAGCTTGAGAGATGGCTGTTTTGATTACTTCAAACACTTCTCTCCTTTCACTGGTCCAAGAGAAAGTTTTTTGTTTCTTTAACATATCTCTCAATGGTTTCACCAATGCTCCAAAATATGGAACAAATCTTCCAAAAAAATTGATTTTAACAAGAAAAATCTTTAATGCCTTCTTATGATGAGGCAATGATAGTTGTGATATGGCTTCGATTATGAAAGGATCAATTGTTAATCCTTTCTTAGAAACAATATGACCAAGTAGTTTACCTTGATGTACTAAAAAGATAGAATTTTTGGGATTCAAAGATATTCCAAATTAGCTCCATAACTGCAAAGTCTATCTTAGATGTATCAGATGTTTATTAGAATATATCAAAAATACAATAACATCATCTAAATAAAGAAGGATGTATTTATTGAATAAGTTGCAAAAATCCATGTCCATTGCACGTTATAACATTGCACCAACATTTGAAAGGCCAAAAGGAATTCTTTTTTAAGCATATGTGCCCCACTTGGTGGTAAAAGTTGTTTTATACCTATCTTCTTCTGGAACTAAATCTGATTGTATCCACTATAACCGTCTAGAAGAGATAGTCTATCTGAACCAAAAACTGTTCTCAAAATCTGATCCATGTTTGGAAGTGGGTAGTGATATTTTAATGAATCTTTATTAAGATCTCTGAAATCCACACATAATTTGATTTCTCCATTCTTCTTCCTAACAAGAACAAGATTTTCTACCCAACTTGAATGCTTAACTGGAAATATAATACCTGATTCAATCAACTTAGATAATTCTTTCCTCATTAGAGGCTCTATTTTGGGATTCACAGGCCTCTATTTCTGCCTAACTAGTTTAGAATTTGGCTGTAATTCAATAGTATGTTGTGCTAAACTGGGATCAAACCCTTTCAGGTCTTGGTATCTCCAAGTGAAAACATATTTAAATTCTTTGCAAAGATCAATAAATGACTACTTTTCAGCTGAGGAACATACCTTTCCGAGAAACAATTTTTTTCTTCATCAACTGAGACCTCTTCATAATTATCAGCATGTGTTGACATCTTAGTTTTGTCTTTCCTTAACTGATCATCAGTGCTAAATATGTCTTCTAATGTGACTAGACCTTGAGGCAACTTATTTGTCTTTAACTGAACAATCTGGTCACCATATAAGTGCTGTAATTTATCTTGATTCAC
Organism: Taxus wallichiana var. yunnanensis; assembly: GCA_018340775.1. NCBI lineage: Eukaryota > Viridiplantae > Streptophyta > Pinopsida > Cupressales > Taxaceae > Taxus > Taxus wallichiana. The sequence continues at coordinate 163,656,263 of CM031236.1, forward strand.
TGTGGAAAACTCAGCTTCTTGCTGCAAAAACCTACATATTTGATCATCACTTTCAAAAACTTACCAATTCAAATCATTATCAGGTATCAAAGGCCTGACAATTAGCTTTATATGAGGCTGAATTTTGTTTCTCTATCTATTCCAACACTTCAAAACTGGCACCAATTGTTGCAAGTCTATCTGCATGCTTATTTTCTATTCTAGGAATGGATTGGATGTTAATAGCTTTGAAATATTCCATTAAGTCTGAAACTCTATGTCTGTAAGACTTCATTAACGGATTCTTACAAACATTAAAATTTCTTACTTGATTGATAACCAACTCAGAATCACCAAAAATCTATAACATGCTAATACCTCTCTTTTTGGCCCAAAGTAAACCATGAATCAATACTTCATATTCAACTATGTTACAAGTGCATGAAAATTTGAGACTCAAAGATGAGAAGTACCTTTCATTCATTGGGGAAGTAAGCATAAAACCTACTCCCTATCCTTTCTTGTTCTTAGCTCCATCAAAATGAAGCTTCCAAATCCCTTCTACTAAATTTTTTGTTTTGGACAACAAGGGAAGTGGTGTGTTTTCTTCATGCAAACAATACACACCAAATAGATGTTCTTCAACCTCCTTAAAAGGATCTAAATCATGTTCTTCAACCGTATTTTCATCCATAAACATATTAGAAACACCATCTAATGCTGAAACATGAGCTACATCATCAAAATTAGACTAGTCTAAGGTTGCATAATTATCTAGTGCATTAGAAGTGTGAGGCTCAATGTGAAATCTTGATAGCGATTACGAGATTGATAGTAACCTTAGTCCCATAATGAGTAGTGAAAAATAAGAAGGACCAATCTGAAGAGAGATAACCTCCTATCTTTGCTATGAAATCTCTAGATAAGCATAATGCAAAGTAAGGAGGTAAATCTACAACAATGACATCTTATAGAATAGAAACATTTGGGCAAGCATGCAATGTTACCTCTAAATTCCTGATTACACCAACTATATTAGTTGCAGTTCCATCAAGTTGTAAGACACTCTTTTCTGTAGGCTCATACTACAGACCCAATTTTTCTACAATTGCTTTTGGCATAACTGTGCTACTTGCACCATTGTCCACCATACAATTATGAACAATATGTTCTCCAATAATCAATGATAGATAAAACAATGGTGGTGGATTCTTGATGTCATGAGCATTTAATACTTTTGAACCATCCATTTAACTTATTTGATGTGATCTTGTTCCATTGTTCCAAGGACCATGTCTACCTTCTAGACTTCCTTTTCTGTTGTTTTAGAAGAAATCTGTAGCTTAGCTAGTTCATGAGAAAGTAAATATTGTTGTCCTAGAATACTTAGAGCATCCCACATTGAGATGTTAACATTGTTATTTTTCATTACATCAAAAATGTTAAAAGAAGCAACAGTCTTAGAGACATATTCAACTGTTTTAACATAGGCCTTAGAAAAATCTGATTATGCTTCAGTTGTCTTTGATATCTGAGGTATAAACAATATTCTTGGGTCAGACTGTAGTTGTTTTTTCTGTCCTTTATCAGCTAAAACACTTGTTTTTGAGTAACAACATGACTATTATCTAGTTTTGGGGCTATAGATGTTGTCTTATCAGTGACAGTGGGTAGAACAAGCCTATTTTGTGTTTTTGACTTTCAATAGCTTTTCCTTGAGCCCTAGTAGTGACTGCAATGAAATCATCCTCATTGAAACTGACTAAATTCTGTTTAGGTGCTTTTTGAACCTAAGTATCTTGCTTCCCACTCTCCATTTGAGGCATGAATAATGTCTTAGATTGAGGTTGTGTAACAAGACTTATGTTTAGAAAAGCATTTGGGCAACTTACAGTTGAATGAGGTTGATTACAAGGTTGACACCACTCTTCTGTAGCCATATTAACTAGAACTAAAGTGTTAGATGAACTAGGAGCCTTTGGGTCAAATTGCCTTTGTTGATAAGGCTACCTATAATTTTGATTCATGTTGGTAAGGTTGCCTATTTTGCTTATTTAGCTTATTTTGCTGATAAGGAGCCTAATAAGGTCTGCTAGGTAATGCAAGTCTATTCTCAATTGAAGTCATCTTGTTTCCCATAGTCTGTAAAGCTTTAAATACGTCATTTGATGGGGTAGAAACAATAGGATCTATAGTTCGATATACACCGAGGAATAGGTGCTAAATCTATCAAAAAGACATTGAAGGCCTTGGTGCTAATTTTCCATCTTGAATAAGACTATTTTCAGCTCGGATGGCGATATCATAGGCTGTTGGGAGCATCTCTCCTCCCATAGACTAAATCATAGTTGAAATATCATTATTTAATTCCCTAAGATAATAAAGAAAAGTGTGATCAGCTTGAGGCTTGACACTTGCTGGAATTCTTTCCCAAGTTCTGGCAAAATGGATGTTGAAACTTGACATAAATTCATTAGGAGATCTTTTAATGGTAGAAAAATGTTTTATAAGAGATAAATTATCTGAATTATCTTGAAATTGTTTTATCAATTTATCACCTAATTCAACCCAAGTTCTTATGCATCTAATTTTTAGATTTATATACCATTGCAAGGCTTGTCCTTTAAGAGATGCAGCTAAAAGTCTCAAAGCTACATCCTCATGAGTAATATTATGAACTGCACATAAGGTTGTGACATCTTTAATGTGCTCTATAGGTGTCACCTGATTTTCACCAGTGAATGATGGAAAAATTTTCATGGCAACATTAGGGATGTCATGGTAAACTAGGATTACTAATGGGCTTCCATTAGTAAAGGTCACAAAATTCCTTGGTGGTTGAATAGCCATTTGAAAAACTGGGATTTGAACAAAAAGATTGACACATGGTGAAGGAATATTAGGAGGAGGGTTATCAAAACTAGGCCTATTATAAGGTAAAGTATTACCAACTCTTCTCCTTCTTGTAGAATTCAAAGGTAAAGAAACAAACTCAGGAGGAATTCCTCTTACCGATGATCTTGTAGTCACTTTAGGCATGGAACATGCTGCAATATTGGTCTAAAATCATCCCTACGAGTCGCCAAAAGATCTTAAAATCTTTAGAATAAATTTATGCAACATACTTTTGAAAGTAACTTTTGTAACTATTATAAATCTATTGTGGATCTGCTATAGAATTTGTATCTTGCATGTAGATCGATTCATTGTCCCACAGCGTGCCAAAAAAGCATTATCTCTCAAAATTGCATCCTATAGAGAGATGGATACATGTGTTCTAAGCTTGAAAAATTGATCTCTCTATTTTGTAGATACAATGGAAACACATCAAGTCTGTGGGTATACATATTTTGAGGTGAGTCTCGGTATCAAGGCCAGTTCCTTATTGATGTATCCTAAACTAATTTTCGGGGGTTAAGGGTAAAAGATGATTGTAAAATAATTAAAACTAAGGTGATACACCAAATTTATATGAGGGCTTTGACTGAGTATATGCATAATTGATATGTGAAAGGATTCTTGATGCACAAACCAACAATTTTCTATAGAATGTTAAGGGAAAAACACTTCGAGGTATTGAGGGAAAGTATCACAACAATACTGCTAAGCTAAACATGCACATTAATATCATACAAAAATTATTGAATTCACAACAGGGAAAGATAACTAACTAATGAATTATTGTTCACATTATTAATGGAAACATACACAAGACTACAAATGATTGGAAAGGTAGAAAATACTTCACATTCAAAGGGAAAAACTGGCAAAAATTTCTTCAACACTACTATATCTAAAATTCCTCCCTTTGTGCTTTTCTAAGGCACACAATATATAGCGAAAATAATTTACCCACCCTTCCTAAAAATAGACTAAGGCTTGTAATTTCCCATGCATTCTATTTTTATCCTTTATTTAATAATAAATAAAGGAATAAAATAAAACAAACTAGTATAAAGAGGCATTAATAGCCTTTGATTACATTACACTCAAACTGTAGTTTATTGTCCTATTTTTAAGGAAAGAAAGGTTAAATTATTTTCTAATAATAAAATTTTCCTACTGTGCAAGTCTCCTTCCTTTGCATGTGATTTCGTCTTCTTATCATTACGTCCCTTAGTAAAGGCATGCAAAATTAACTCCTTGTGCAAGAATATAATAATTACAATAAATGTAATAATCGTAAAGCAATTCATCACTTTGTAGGGACCACTTGTCCATGTGCACATGCTTCCTTTTCACTCTGTAGTATGTGGGGCCACCCTTGCACTTGATCACTGATCTCCATTCGGTTTGGCCACCTTGTGGACTTAGAAAATTATAAGGTCTACCACCTTTGATAACATACATAGCATACTATAATACTTAACCACCTTTTGATCATAACATGCCTTGCAATTACTTGTCGGCTTTTACATTATTCGAAGTGACTAAGGTGGACTTTACCCTTTTTGATCATTACAACCATGATTTTGAAATAATATACTTGCATTATTCGGGAGTTGGAATATAGTTAGACTTCGAAAGTCATTGCAATGATAAGTTTATTCAAACGTGGGGCTGGCCCCCTCTCCATGGTGACTCACCCCTTGGCATGTCGGTCGGTGGTAATTTAACCCAACCCTAATTAGGGTTTTCTAAAAGATTTCAACGTTGGTACCTTATGAACTCTTGTTGAGTTAGGTCCTTTGATGCAGAACTGTCGATCTCTGTACTGGTTTGATCTTTGGCATTGATTCATGACCTATGGTTAGGGTTTTTAACCTGCAATTAATTTGGTCAGTAATTGACCATGATGGGTTACATTGAATAATGGAGCTCAATATTCATCCTTTTATCTTTGTACATGTTGAATTCAGACTATTTTATTACTAACTCTAGGTGAGTTAGGTTAAGTTTTGGTCATCGGGTTAGTTAAAATGTTCGAGCTCCATCATTTTGGTCATTTCTTTCTTGCTCACAGAGAGCGGCGAAGCCCTGGAAAATCATTTTAGATCACCATTTTTGATCTATTGAAGCTCAACTTTTGTTTTATGTTATTCTTGGTCTCTATGAGTTTGAAACTTGGTCACTCTTTCCTGAGAGTTCTGGAAGTGTTCGTATATTTACATTTTCTAAGTTCTGTGTGAGCTCTTTAGAGGTTTCCGCCATTGTTTGAAGCTTTCAAACATGGTTGTTATGGGTTCTACCTCCATTATCGTGATCTTTGAGCTCCATTTTGTATCATCCTTTGGTCTCTGTGAGCTTTCTTTAAAATGGCCGCCACTCTCTATGAGTTGGAGCTCGGTTTTGGATGTTTTTCACACTATTCATTTGGCTATTTCCGAGCTCTGCAAGTTATCTCTTGGCTTCCATTGTTGTCTTCTTCTCCGAGCTTGTGACCATGTAGCTATCATATTGTTCGATGAGGGAAGGTAAGTCTTGAATTCCTTAGATATTATTGTTACTTCGTTTTCGTCACTTTGTCCTTTGAGAAATACTGATAATCCATTTTTCGTTACATTTTCTATGGTTTCGTGGCTTAGCCTTGGTCATTTTTTTGAGTTGACACTCGTTCTAAGTTTCTCATTTAGGCTCTGATCTTGATCATTTTGAGAAACATTCACCTCGACCCTTGTTGGTAAGTTCTTTTCTATCTCTGTAAAACTTCAAATTTCAATTTTAAAGCTTGAGCCTGGATAACCCAAAAATGGGTATTTTCCCTTTAGCTTATGAGTTTTGTTTTGTGAAAACTTCCTTTTGATCCTGTAACCTGCATATTGAAGGTTAAAATGTTTCTAGAAACGTTGAAAACTAAAATCACATAGTTCTTTTAAAACTCTGTATTTCCCTCTTATTTGGCCGTGTAAAACTGAGTTTGAATCTGAGTAATATTCCAAGTTGTGTTCGTTTGGCACTTGTTTTCATAAGAAAAACTTCTTGGATCTAGATTGTTTATACTTTTTCCCCTTTTAGACTACCTGCACATTGGTATTTACGAGTTCTGAAACTCATTTTCTTACATCTGTACCTACATATTTTCAATTTGTGGCTTGAAACAAATGCAACCCAGATTTGGATATTTCTTCTCTCACTTTGATATCTCTAGATCCTGTGGAGATACTAGGTCTGCATTGTTAATTTTCTTCCAAGGATCTGAAGAATATGTACCTTGTTATTTTTCTTCTACCATGTTATTTGAAATGTAGTGATCATTTCTGAGTCTGTATAAAAGAATGTATTTCCTTTTCTACTTATGGAGAATATGAACATTGTTGAATTTTATAGTGCAAAATTGGAACTTTGATTTCGGGATTGTTTCTTTACTTGTTCTGTAGCTTAGGTTGTCCTATATTTTCTACCTTTCATGACTATGATGAGTCATTGATGTAGATGAATCTGTTTAAGCATTGAGTTTCTCCCAAAACTGTACTCTGTATTTGAGTTCTTTATGGCTTCCATTGTTATAATTCATTATTCAGGATCAATTTGATTCATTTATGTATCTCTGTACAGTTTCATGACCTTTGTATTTTAAGACTGCACTTTGAGATGTAAGTCTTTAATATTCCTGAACCTGTATCAATGTTATGAGTTTGATAAAGTCTGTAAAATAAAATGTCTGAAACTTGCATTCTTTTGTATCTATTCAATTCATCTTCTGAAATGATCCCTTATAACCTGTAGTTGCATACTTTGATTCTGAAGATGATTCTATCACTTTGTTGGAATAATGTAATCTTGTTTCTTTCACTTAGATGCTTTATTTCCTTGGTAGTAGTATTTATGGCATGCTGGAAAATTTGAAATGTTGATTTTTCATGGCGAAGCCACGGAATTTTTTTCCAAAATTCTCTCTTCCTTCCCTTTTCAAGTTGTAGTAGTTGTATTTTCTGATTCAGAATACAGAATGTAACACTTTTCTGTTGAAGCTGATTTGGTAGTTGGAAACTGAAACATAATAATTATTATCTTGATCATGGCATGCTTTTCTACTTTTCTGTATCACTTACTTGATTTACATAATTCTTTTAAAGCATGTATTAGTTGAAAAAAACATGATGAAAAGTCGTAAATGTCCATTTTACATGGCAAATCCTGTCAAAATTTTCCCAGAATCTTATTTTCATTTTGTTTCAACTATCCCTTTCTTTCCAGTTAACTTCAGCTTCTTGAAATCTGATTCTTCTTCTTTAGTTGCAAACTGAAACATGTACTTCTATTTTCCAGTCTCTCTTCTGTACTGTAACTTCTTCCATTTGTAGGACAATTACTAAAACATGAGTTACATTCTTCCTTCATTCCAACATGTACTTATGACTTATCTATTTCTTCTTGGTTGCAACTGTACCTGCACACTTAAGAAAATAGTTAGAAAATACTTAGGCTTTTGGCCTCTCTTGTGTCCATGGTTTTTCTTTTCTTTTCTCTTTCTTTATTTTAAATCAAGTATGAACATGTATACACCTTTGGGGTAAAAATAGAAATTCGATCCACCTTTATAAATTTGAATGGCCAATCGAACTCAATGGGGCAAGTAGGACCAAATTGATCTGTTTGCAAACATAGCAAAAAGTTACAAGTTATAAAATAGACCCGATGTTCCTCATCCAATAAAAAGAGACCATGTACTGAAGATGTTGAGATATAATTTGACAGGAAAAGATGCCCATCGAACGAGTAAGATATAAGGGAACTTCATCATTTGCACCAAGAATTGAATCTTTTTCAAGGAAAAAGAATTTTGAAATGATACAAGCCCCAAATGTGATCCATGACCATGGAGAAGGATTTTTAACAGCATACAAATGAAGAAAACCCTTCACGCATCCATTCGGGGAAATAGAAAATATGACAGAGAACCAGGAAGATTGGTAAATTTTTAGAGAAAACAGGGTGAGATTAAAGTGAGCACCAACTATTTAAAAGTGTTGTTTAAAAAGGATCGACAAACTCATCGACGGGAAAGGGATTTTCACCGTCGAGCATGAGTAGGGATACTAGTTCTATTTTGGGAAACATGGCCTTTGCAGAAGTATCTTTCTTAGGAGTTTCTTTTGGGATATTGGTGAGAACAAGAATTTTGGTTTGGCTTGAGGCCTGCCCCTTTAAAAACTTTACTCCTAGTTTTATATTCTTTTTCTTTGTTAACCACAACATTCATTAACAAATATCTATCCTCCTTATAAGGGATTTATCCATCACACTTTTTAATCATTAATGCCCTTAAGTATTCAAAATCATTATTAGGAAATTAAAAATCTTGTACCATATCTATTTAAAAAGTATGAGAGGGAGGAAGGGGTAATACTCGGTGAATGCAATCCCAGAAATCTGTAGTACTTCTAGCACTTATTAGTTCAATTGAGGTTGCTCCCTATTGTGAACTTGTAGAGAAATCCATCATGCATGCATCATCATCTGTCTCATCATCATCATCTTCCTCAACTTATTTGTCTTCATCACATGGAGAATGCGGCAAGAAACATCTTTCACACCACTCATTTTCTTTGGCTTCTTCCACAACAACTTTGGCAGTCAAAGGATTAGGCACGATTCTATTTTCATGGGCTTAGGGATATTTATTTCCTTACCCCATGGGTCCTTTGCCTCTTTCATTAGATATTTGATCACCCCTAGGATGATTTACAAATATTTCTTGACCTTGTGCTTTATGATGACCTTGGGAACTTTATCCAATTCCTTTCATTACTCGGCCGAGTTTATAGGATATTTCCTTAATGACTCCAACCAATGTTTTTACCACTTCTTCTAGATCCACATACTTAGTTGACTAAGGCTTCTTTGGATTTATTAGCTTGATACCTTCCCTCTTATGAGGCTTACCAACTGCTTTGATATTTTTTTCAATCTGCAAAGCCATGGTGAAGGCCTGCCTCAAAGTTCCTAGGTTTTTGTCCCTTAAATAATAGGCATCCTTTTTGTCAAAAGCATCAGAATATTTTATCAGACAGGAAACATCACTTGGCCTCAAGATTACAAGTAGCCTATTTAGGGTCTTATTGAACCTTGTATTGAATTCATGGAAAAATTCATTAGGATTCTTCTTAATATTTTCAAATTCAGAAAAAATAAACCTAGGATATGTCTTATCCCCATATTGCAATCTAAAAGAATTTTTCATTTATTTCCATGAATCTATTGATTTATCTGGCAAAGATTTATACTAGTCACGTCCATCCTCCTCAAGAGTATGAATAAACAGTTTTATATACACATCCTCAAATTCAATCTCAAAGTCTTCCATCATATGGATAAAAAAGTTTAAATGTTGATCACCAGTGATAAAATTATTCCCTTGAAATTTAGGTAGTCTATTTCTAACATCTTTGGGAAAAACATTTGGATATCTAGCCATACGTCTAAAATCTATAGGACCAAAAGTATTGACAAAAATAGAGGTCGGGTGGGGGTTGGGCCATATTTTTTAAGGGGGTGATCTTACGGGAGTAACAAAATTATGAGGGATAAGGGGTCTTTCGAACACAAGAGTACAACCTTCAAAATGAATGTCCTTTAAAGACTCTTTTTCGTGAAGAACCCTACCAACTTTGGAAAAATAGGGATAGGCGAGAAGCACACTTATCGACACAAATGAAGGCTCCTATGTAATTGAAGAATTTAATTCTATATAAAGACTACCTGATTAAGAATCACTTGAGGAAGTATGGCAATCTTCAATCACAAGTTGATCAATTTCCACAATTGATAACTCTTTTCTTGATTTGTGATCTCCAATAACTTTCCGATTCTTCTTCCTTCAGAATTTATCTTTCCAAATTCTTGAAACAATCTTCTAGCAAGTTCTTTAATGAAGAAATATCTTCTTCCTTCCACTTTGTAAAGATTAGTGATAAATTTCAATTGATGAGGTTTAGACACTATCATTTATCAAAAATTAATTCAACACGGGTCGCCACTAAGGATTTTCACCATAGTTGTGAAAATGCACTAAAATTGATCTCTCAATGTCTAACAACACTAAATTTCATAGCAATCAACTAGTTTTGCACAGAGAAAATACACCGAATAATGATAATATCATTTTGAATTCATTCGGGATATATTATTCACAGGTAGAGGTTACATATATAGAGTTTGATCTCCTTGATTCTAGGAGTCAACACTCATCCCACTAATCACTCAGCATCCCACAAATCTCTCCCAATACCTATTCTCACTCAACAAACCTAGAATCTCTCTAAGAGATCTCTACGAGTTGTCACCAACTCATTATTTGCACAATAATAATAATGTTCACAATATTAAAATATTGCTAACATTCACTCCCCTATTGTTAACATTATTATTTCCACACATACACTCCCCTAATGTGAACAATGTAGAGAAAAACATTCACACGTCTTCTACAGCTTGCCTGCCTCTGCATGCTCATGATCTTGGTATGCTGAACCTCTGTTCACCAAATACGAACCCCTGTTCGACAATAACGGACCTCTGTCCTAGGTACGAGCCCCTGCTCATGAACCTCTGTTCATCCTCTTCAAGTATCATAATGCCGACTTTGTACTTGTGTTTTCTTCTTTCTACTATAACATATTTACATCAGGAGGTTATAAAAGGAAATACAATTCTGAACAGGAATGTGACATCTGTTCTTATTATAAAACACACAATAATGGAATCAAACACACAACTGAAATAATGCCACAAACTCATTATGCGGCCCGTCGCTGCCATGGTGGTGAGAGAGGACGCTGGTTGTCCTCCTTCCTCCGTTGCCTCCTGCCTCCATCTGAATGTCCCTGCTAACTCAGCAGAAAGTATAGTTGAGGATGATACGCGTTCCCTATCGCGATACAGGGCGGGGTCGAGGGGCGGAGCCCCCGAAGCCAGGAACGGTTTTCATTTGCATTTTTCCTTAAAAAATGAGTGTCGGATTACACCGAAAATGCACTCATTTGTCTTTTTTTTTTTTTTTTTTTTTTTTAATGACGATACACTTGACTTACAATAACATGACAATTAAAAAGTAATTAAAAAATTACTTTTTTACTACAACACAAATGGACTTTAAATGACACTAATGACTATTACAAAACATGACATATTGAAGTCGAAGCACTTTTACGATATAACGAAAATATTTAAAAGTAATTAATTTATTACTTTTTTAATACAACACTAAACATATACTAGACACTTACATTGACTATAACCATACAATTTTTTGTGTAAACTGCCAGCGCTGAACTCCGGAGGAATACGAGCCGTGTTGAACTCTGGTTGAAAGCAAAGCTATCAAACTTGGTTTCATAATCCAATGAATTCAGCGTTCATGATATATTTTGCAATATGCAAATGAATTTTCCAGCGCACAAAGACATGTAACGCGGTAAACTATAGTATATCAGAGATTTGCAGATCTACCAAATGTTGGATGCGCAAATCAGGAGCACAAATGTAGATGAATTGAATCTCTCGAGTCACTGCTTGACTATGACAGCTCACAGATCTATAATATGCTTGCTGTCAGCTCACTGGAAGGAGATATCTCTGACGGATTTTACCTTTGACATGGATGTGCAGGTATCTACATGATGTAATTTGCTTGTGGATCGGTAAAGACAGTGTAGCCACAGGTAGATCTTGGCTCAATGTGGAGACGTTTGGTGAAGGCTGAGATGTGGCAAACATCAATCGATACACATGTAACAATATGAACTTGAAACTTCAGAGCCGTGAAGCCATGATCTATATCGCCTAGACCAGAAAAAAATAAAATGTGGCAAACGTATAATATACTGTGCAAGATAGATATACACTCCAATCGGATTTATGACGTAGACACTTCAATATTGTATCTTCCTCATGATCTGAGAGAGGGTGAATCCAGATGCCATATGATTCTAAACCTTTGAAGCACAGATCTGCAGCAAGACGGGAATGCACGTAGAAGACTGATCAATATATCCTTTGAACAGATCTATACCTCGTATAGTTTTTCCAGTGCAAAATAAAGATCTGGTTTTACGCCTATGTAATAGCTTGATCCCAGTGGACATGCAGATCTCCTCAAAAACATGCACTTGAATAGCTCCCAGCACACAATCATGAATAACGCTCTTAAATTTACTATCTGTAGTATTACCTCTTGTGGCTTGCGTGATGGCCTTAAGAGGGTAAGTCGCAGGCTGGGCGGCAAGATCAAGACCAATATGCTTCCTTTCCCAAATGAGAGCCACGATTCACAAATGTTGAAGTTGCACGTTGAATATAGCAGAAATGTGAATCTGAATCAATGCTTCAAAGTTGAATGGTTGTGAAATGCACATGAACGTTCAATGCAAACCTAAGACCGGATCCAAATGCAAAAATAATTGCGGCTTGGTACAGAAGCATATGAACAAGAGGAAAATGGATTTCTCAGGAAACTCTCATCAACAATAACCTGCTCTACCATCACAGGGATAGGATGCTGTCGCTCTGATACCAAATCATAGCAATCAACCAGTTTTGCACAGAGAAAATACACCGAATAATGATAATATCATTTTGAATTCATTCGGGATATATTATTCACAGGTAGAGGTTACATATATAGAGTTTGATCTCCTTGATTCTAGGAGTCAACACTCATCCCACTAATCACTCAGCATCCCACAAATCTCTCCCAATACCTATTCTCACTCAACAAACCTAGAATCTCTCTAAGAGATCTCTACGAGTTGTCACCAACTCATTATTTGCACAATAATAATAATGTTCACAATATTAAAATATTGCTAACAAAATTCATGAAAAGCTTCACAAATATGACATTATTTTACATGTATTTAACATTGATAATGTGAATTTAGCATAATACCCACTAGAAACTGTAAATATTACACACAAAACTTGTAACTTGAAAAATTCTTACAAATTTGAAAGGAAACCTTGAGAAAATGTAATCAATGCAGCATAATTTAACTCTCACAAGTTGTCACTTCTAAATAATGTTGATATTTTCTAAACAAGGTTAAGGTTACTAAAGACATTATGGAATCCTAATTGCTTCGCATATTTTGGCAAAGTAGAATTTATTCATTTGTGGACATACAGGGAAAAGCTGCGGTAGTTCACGTCTACAATTTATTGTTTTTGAATAATTTTTGGTCGGAGATTAAGCGGGATAAACTTGATTTTTCTAGATATTTGAGAACCTTCTCAACAATTGGAAAGCTAAATGATAGAATGCTTCATAATAGCTCAAATATTCCTTTAACCGAAGGTGTGTATCAATCGAGGCCTGATTTACATGGTTTCACACAATATCCAATAATTTAACACGAAGGCTTGAGCTAAAGACTCCTTTAAACATTAAAACCCCGGTTCCTCATGCCTAGGATACACTCAAAAGCTTAGAGAAAATATTTATCAACAAAATGACGGTAAAGTGATTTTAAATTGTTTATCTCACTACAGGATGAAGGCTCTTCTCGTAATGAAATTGTAAATGCACATAAACTATCACATGGATGAGATCCTATGTGATTCGGAGGGATTTTAACATAATATTGTGATAGAAACATCAAAACCATTTGAATACATTATGAAATAAAATCAGACACAATTTTTCCCAAGATCAACATAGATTAATTCGCGATCTATTAGATTTATCAAGCAGGGAAAGTTTCTTGTATAGTCGAGAGGTTTTCAATGGATGTACACTCGTAACATTCTTGACATGATCAAATCTATAACAAAAGAGATTAATAGGTTTCTCAGTTGGTCTCTCAGGAAGATGGTCTTTCTCAAATTTTCTCGTAAGAATTAAACCCCCGACCATTTGTGTGACTAACTCATGCCATTTATAGCACTCATTTAAATTAAAGCTTCCCCCAAACAAAGAATATTAAAGGAACATTTTTTTGTTACATATTTGATCATGATTTTAGGAAAGTGGTGTTTAACATATTTACAACAAAAAGTTTCCGGGTGTTCTAAAGGTGAATCAAAGCACATATTTTTATCATTGTTTTAGTTGGGGCATCTAGGCACCTCCTCCGGAAACACATTTTTCATCCTTTGCGCCTATAGCTCAATCCTCCTCATTCTTTCCTCTGTAATTTTCTTTGTTGGATCTCACAATTCATTTTCTACAGGTGCCGAGAAACTCTATTTTTAAATATCAACTCTTACACTTTCTCATATTCACAAATTCGAACCTCATAACACTTCAATTACACTTTTATGATAGAAATGACAAGAAATCATTTAGATTCACCATGAAAAATGATGCATATTTACATCCCCTGAAGTCGTGGAATGTTAATGGTGGAAAAACTAGATGCATCGTGCCATAACCATTGATTCTGCCCTTTCACAACTTTAAATTAGAGTCATCCACGTGGAAGATTGGACCCATAATGGGCACGGGGTGCCTTTTGCATTTTATGACTTTTGGAAAAAAGCACAATTTTCACATTTTCCCGCCCTTCCACCTTTGAAATACGGGCTCGACACGTGGCTTAATCTGGGCCTTTAATGGAGTCATGACTCATTTCTGTAATTTTACCCCTTTTTACAAAAAGGAAAAATTTCCAATTTTCCTCTAGCGACCCACTTTGAATTTTTAATGCTCACCAAAAAAATTCAAAGTGCTCCGATGACCCATCTTCACGCTTTTTATGTAGACTCAACATGTGACATCACTCTATCCCCTGCGGGGTTGTGGATCAATTTATAACTTTGTCCATTTTTCAAAAAGAGGCAAAAATCTTCAAACCACCCCGGCGACCTGCCTCTCTACTTCTAACTTTTGATGTGGGCCCTAGTGGAGTTGCGGGTCAATTTATAACTTTTCTCCTTTGTACAAAGAGGCAAAAACTTCAAAATGTTCCACGACCCACCTTCCCGCCTTTGTCTTGAAAACCTTCCACGTTTCCATCTTCGAGGTCAAATTATGAACTTTTTCCCCACCACTCCATATTTTCTTAATAGCCAATCAGAGACTATCAGTCAGTGCTGGGGCCAATTTGGTATTTATTACAAATGTGACCGAAGTGGAATATTTCACCAAAAGACAGACGGGCGTAACCAATTAAAAATGAACACGTATACACCTTTGGGGCAAAAAATAGAAATTCGCTCCACCTTTATAAATTTGACTGCCAATCGAACTCAACAGGGCGCGAGGAAAAGTGATATTTTTGCAAACATAGCAAAAAATTACAAGTTATAAAATAGACCCGACATGCCTCATCCAATCAAAAGAGACCACATAGCTGAAGATGTTGAGATATAATTTGACAGGAAAACACACCCATCGAATAGTAAGATGCAGGGGAACTTCACCATTTGCGCCCAGAATTGAATCTTTGTTCAAGGAAAAATAATTTTGAAATGATATAAACTGCAAATATGATCCACGGCCATGGAGAAGGATTTTCAATAGCATACAAATGAAGAAAACCTTTCACGCATCCATTTGGGGAAATAGAAAATACGACAAAGAACCAGGAAGATTGGGAAATCTTTAGAGAAAACGGGGTGAGATTAAAGTGAGCACCAATTGTTTAAAAGTGTTGTTTATTTCACTCATTTAGAATTAATAAGTGGTTATCACCATGTTAGGATTAGTGAAGGTGATATTTGGAAAACTACTTTTAAAACTAAACAAGGTTTGTTTGATTGGCTTCTAATGCCTTTCGATTATGCAATGCACCGGATACATTCATGCATGTGATGAATGTTGTTTTAGGAAATTCATTTATATTTTTTTAATAGTCTAATTAGATGATATTATGATGTTCAGTAAATCATGGAATTAACAAGTTGTTCACATTCAAAAAGTGTTTGATGTTTTGTGAAAGGAGAAATTGTATTTGAAGATGTCTAAGTGTTAATTTGAAAAAAACATCTTTAATTTATTTGGGTTATGTTGTCGGACATGGTACATTGAAAATTGATCCTCAAATAGTCAAGGTCATTAGTAATGACCTAAATCCAATAATGTGAAGGAGGTTAGAATATTTGTAGGTGTAGTTCAATATTGGAGAAAGTTTATTTCTAACATATCGTTTATTACATCTCCTTTGCACTCTTTAACAAACAACAAATAGGTCTTTTAGTGGGAAGGAAAAAATCATAAATATTTTGACATACTAAAAGAGAATATTAGTACTACTCCAGTTTTGGCACTTCTAGATTTGCAGTAATCATTTGAGATTGAGATGGATCATAGTGATTATGTAATGGGGGTTGTTTTTATGCAAAACCGAACACATTTTTGTTACCATTCGATACCTTCACAACCGTGGTAAGAAATTATCCAAATTATGACAAAGAGTTGTATGATTTAGTTCAAAGTGTTAAAAATGGAAACATTACTTGATGGGAAAAGAAACAATGATTCATACCGATCACTAGCCTCTTCAGTACCTTCAATCACAAACCAAGCTACAACGATCTCAGGAACTTATATCGATGGGATTTCTACAATAGTTCCATCTCATGATCAGGTATAAGAAGGGTACACAAAATAAGGTTGCAGATATGTTATCTAGACCTTTAGTTGTTGCATCTATTCTTTTACAACATAGTTCTTTAGTTCATGATAGTTATAAGGAACAATATGCTAATGATGTTGACTTTAAAGAAGTGTATGAAGATTTGATGAGTGGTAAACAGGTAGGAGAATTGGATTATCATGTACATGATGGACTCTTGTATCATTCTAGTAAACTTTGTATTTCATAGGATGAAAGGGTTCATATGGTTAGGGAAGCTCATACTTCTCTTATATCAGGACATTTTGGTGTTGGTAAAATTGTTGCACATTTACAGATGTATTATTATTACCCTCGTATATATGAATATGTAACCAGGTATATCAAGGGTTGTGTTCTTTGGTGCCATAAACAAACATAGCCAAAAGAAGTTAGGACTTTACACTCCTCTTCCCGTCCCTACTCATCCTTGGAAAAGTATTTCCATGGATTTTGTAGGAGGATTTCCCATGTCACGGAGAAAACATGACTATATATATGTGGTTATGGATAGATTTAGCAAAATGTGTTTATTTACTCCATTTACTAAGCAATTTATTTGTTAAGGTCTTGTACACTTATTATTTCGTATGTATGGGGTCATTTTAGTTTTCCCACATATATTGTTTGTCATCAGGACTCCAAGTTTTTGGAGAGTTTTTTTCATCTTTGTAGGGCCTTATGGACACTAGACTAAAGAAGAGTATTGTATTTCATCCACAAATTGATGGCAAGAAAGAGTTTGTAAACCACATTGTGGTGTATCTTCTTAGAGGTTATTGTGGAAAAAATCCTAATTTTTGGGATGAGCATTTATATAATGTGCAACATGCTTATAACTATGTCATTCATTCTTCTACTATGAAGTCTAATTTTGAGACTTATTTTGGTTATGTTCCTAAATATCAATTAGATGTTTCTTTTGGACAAAAAATTGTTGTTAATTTTCATAGTGATACTGACAAAGCTAAGAAGTTTGTGAACCAGATACAACAGGTCCATCAGTTTGTCTACAAATAATTGGAGAAAAGTAAAACCAAGTACGTGGCTAGGAATTATAAACACAGGATTGACCATAAGTTTAAGGTGGGTGATTCAATATAGCTTCACATCAGCAAGGAAATGCTAATAGGTGAAGGTAAAAATTTGAAACCAATTCGGTATGGTCCATTCTGAAATTTGGAAAAAGTTGGTAATAGTGATTTCTAGTTAGATTCACCTCCTTACATGTAGATTTTTTCAATTGTGAATGTAGAAAATCTTAAATTTTATGAGCCGCTTATGATTATTGATCATGATGCTAATGTCTTGGTGCCTTTTGTTTATGAATTTTCTCTTGAGTATATGGATGAATTGTAGGAAGATTTCATCTTAAACAGGAAAGTAAGAGCCTCACGGAGGGGTGATGTGGAATACCTTTGTATGGGATTGAAAGGCATATATCCGAGCAAGGAAAAGTGGTTGGAAAACTTATAGATGAGGCAGAAATACCCTCACCTCATCACCAACTAAAACATACTTTTAGAGGTCCAAACGTTTCTCAGTGGGGAGGAATGATCTAGGTGGATCCCCATTGAGAAATGACCGATCTATGATCTTTCCAGTAATGGCGAGAAGTGACCGAGTTAATATCATTGGTGGATGAAACTTGTTACGTGGGTATAAAATTGAATCAAAAGGAGAAGTTTGTGTCATGGAGTGTTGGTCTTTGATGGTCGATAAAAAAATTAGTACAACCTACTTTTTACACGTCGGGGCCCTTGATGAAGTTCAACACACTTACTTTTGGAGAGGTTCCTTGGCCTCCATTATTTATTCACCATCTATGTATTTATTTGATGATGTTTTGTGTATTGTAATGTTGATTATTAATATTATTGTAATGGACTACCTCAATGGATAGCCCGACTCGGTGAACCAAGTTGACCTAGTGATCGAGCTCCCCTCCTTATTTCTCCATTTTCCGAACATTTTCCAATTAGCTCGGTCATCCACTATCTCCATAATATTTTCTATCAAGTTACTATGTCCTATCCATGTCACCATTTAATTCCTACTCGACAACCTTATATCTCCTCGTCACATATACCTCTTATCTCCTAACTCACTCGCCGACCTCACTTAATCACCAACTTATCTATTTTCCATGAGAAATCCTCAAAGATCGGACACAACACTTGTAAATTTAGAAACTAGGAAGAAGCCACGATAATTGTTTTAAAATCAATCAACCATTTACAATAGTGCAGGATACAATATTTATACATATTCGAAAGTCGGGATACAAACAAAAGAGGAGTTATAACAATGCAACATTCAAATTATAATACAAGAGCTTCCAATTTACATCCAGTGGAAGCACAAATGACTAATAACGATAATATTGTTAAAACTATATAACAACATCCATATTGTTTGACAACAAACAATAATATGGTTTATAAACATATAACAACATTATTTATTTATGGTAAGTGCACCGAGTTGGGGGACGAGAAAGGGGTCATAAGTGGACATCATATTGCAAATAACAACATAATATCAACTTGTAGGGATTATTAGCAATGTATACACTCAAAATTAGAAAACATTATAATAATATGAATTGTAGCATCCGGAATCTAGTTTCTAAATTACTATTTTTAAAAAAATTGGACAAGTTTAGCTATATTAAACACTCAAAATTCAATGACTTGGTATTTTTTTTTTTAAAATGCCTATGAGATTGTAGTTCGTTTGGCCGCAATTTGGATGACCAAAAATTGATATATATATTTTTCCTTTGGTGAGAAGTTAGATGCTGCTATCTATCTTGGGATAGATTTTATTTTGTATTTTTTGAGCAATATTTTATTTTTTATGATTTTTTCCGTGAAAGTGGTCTCAAAACATAAATAAAAGCAGAGCACTTTCCGTTTGCCCACCGTAACTTCATCAAAAATATTCAAATCAAATTATTATTTTTTTGAACATGTATATAATTTCACCATGATTGGGATGGTATAAGTTTTATCACATTCGAGAAGTGAAAAAAAAAATCAGTCTTAAACGTAGACATAAATATTCATGGGAAAAAGTGTCTTAAAGACCTACTATTAGTAAATTAATATAAAATTATATTTATCCTATTCTATTTGATTTAAAATAAATATTTCTACAAAGCTAACAATCTATCCTACGTGATGGTACCACTTTTATGACATAATTTTTACTTTTGGCATGGTTCAAGTCCACGGAAGACTAAATTTGATGTTTTGTTGTTTTTGATGCAAAACTCGGGATTTGATGTCCACTTAATTATCCCCCAACTGCTACACTTACCCTTTCATAAAATTAATTTATATAATGCATAATTCATTAACCTAACATTCCCCCATTAATTTTGCATTTCCTCAAGGGATGAGGTGAGGAACTCTCTGAAAAACTTGAACTTGTTATGTGCAAGTGAATTTGTGAAAATATCTACTTTTTGTTCAAATTTGTTGGAAAAAATTAAAGCTGGATGTTATGCTTCAACACATGTTCGTGTATGAAATAAATATGTACGTTAATGTGCTTTGTTCTCTCATGAAAAACTATATTGCGAACAAGTTTGAGAACACCTTCATTGTCAACATACATGGTGGTCGCTTTGTCTGTGGTATTCCAAGTCCTTCCAGATGTGACATAGCCATATCCCTTCACAGACAACTTCTCCTTTAGAATGATACTGGCTTCTATGGAAGAGCGAGAAATAAAGTTTTTTTCTTGTTTCCCAATGATATTGGTCTAGATCCCATAAAGAATAAAAATCTAGAAGTGTATTTTCTATCATCAATGTTACCAAAGCATGATATGAATCCAAATATCCATCAAGAATAAGTTTTCGTTCTTCTTGAATTCTAGACCAAGGTCCTTGATCCTTTGAGATATCTCAATATGCACCTTGCTAATTTCCAATGAAAAACTTTGGGTTCTGCATGAACCTAGATAAATAGCTCACAACAAATATAATATCTAGTCTAGTGTAGGTAAGGTAAATGAGACTCCCGATTAACTACCGAATGAGAGTGACACTTACCTCAGGAGATGGATCCTGACGAGATAATTGTAATCTATTCTCCATAGGTGTAGCAATTGGCATGTAATCCATCATCTTTTATTTCTTTGAGTGTTGTCTTGGTATATTTCATCTGAGAAACAAAAATGTGATTCTCTTTCTGTCATACTTCAGTCAAGACAATAGTACATCAGCTCAAGATCGGTCATGTCGAATGATTGATTAAGATCTTTCTTCATTGCATCAATCATCTTCATTGAACTTCCAATGATGACTAGATCATCGACATAGACAACAACAATCATAACATCCCCCTTTCTTTTTGAGGTAAGGATTGGGATTGTATGGATTTCTAACAAATCCATGTTGTACGATATGCTCATCAATCTTGATGTACCATGCCCGGGGATTATTTAAGGCCATACAGAGATTTCCTGAGTGTCCATACCTTTGCTTCTTGACCAGGTAGTACATATCACTCGGGTTTAGTCATGTAGACTTCTTCTTGTAAATATACGTTTAGGAAGGCACTTTTTATGTCCATCTAGTGGAATTTCCAGCCAAAATGTGCGGTAGAGCAAAGATCATTTTGATTTTTGTGATCTTAGCTTTAGGAGAAAATGTCTCCTCATAGTATATGCCTTCTTTTTATTGATACCCCTTTGCTACTAGTCTCACTTTATACTTTTCCACACGATCCCATATGCTTTGTTCTTTATTATAAATATCCATCTTCATCTAATGGGTTTCTTCCTGGTGGAGCATCGACAAGTTGCCAAGTGTTGTTTCTCATCACCGATTGATATTCAGAATCCATGACATCTTTCCAAGATTTTGACTATAGGGCTTCCTGGACTGTAGAGGGTTCATTAGATTCAATTACTCTACTCATCAAAGAAAAGTTAACTTCTTCTCTTGCTTTACTATGAGTCCGTGATCGGGGATAGATGTATCTAGTGGAGCATCCATTCTTACATCTAGTAATGTGCTAGTACACCACTTGGGCATACGCTAAACTATTCATGTGGGTTGTGGTTCTATATGATAAACACCATCATCCCCATTGTCACTTTCATCTTCTGTGGGAACATCAAATTTAATTTTCACAAATGGTGAAAAATCTACATCTTGTGAGTCTGGAGGAGTCTCTACTTCCTTCTTCTAAAAAAACTCAACATATTTGTTAGTGTAGACTTTTCTAGTATTAGGATCCATCAATCTATACCCAAGAGTCTCTCTTCACATGTATCTTGCAATGACGATGAGTTTATGTGACATCATATCTAATTTATTTATATTCTTCTTGGGTATGTGCATACTTGCTTTGCTTTGGAATACTCTAAGGTGTGCAATAGATGGTTTTTGCTTTGACCTTGCTTCTTTTGGTATTACTCCTTCAAGAGAAACTATGGGCACTATGTTCAAGAAATAAACCGCGTCTTTGCTACTTCTTCCCACAATGTCTTTGCAATCCTAGAATCATTGATCATGTATCGTACCATTTCCCATGAGATACGATTTTTTCTCTCAACAACACCATTTTGTTGCGGTGTTTGTTGAAGAGGCATTTGTTGATGAATCCCGTGAGTTTGTAGGTAGTCTTTAAGCTCACCCGGTGAATTACCCCCTTGATCCGAGTGGAGAGTTACGATATGATGACCAATTTCATTCTCAACTGCTAGTTTGAACTTTTTGAAGGTTTAAAAGCTTCACTTTTCTTGTAAAGAAAAAAATCCACATTTTCCTTGAATAGTCGTTAACAAAAAGCTTGAAGTACTGAAATATAGAATGACTCAATTACATCGAACCGCAAAGATCGGTATGAACGAGATCAATCTTACCATGAACTTGATATGTACTCTTCTAGAATGACGCTCGTGTTGTTTCCCTATAAGAGAGTGAGGAAACTTGTCTCGTATCCTTCGAAGAGATGGTAGCACATATACCATATTACTTTGGTGAAGTGTCTCGAGATACTTGAAACTTATGTGACCAAGTCTCGATGCCACAACTATCTTTGAGGTGGAGTTCTTAGCCACAAGTGATTGATTGTCTCTGTGAAAAAAATCAATTTGGAACATGCGTCCCACATTGGAGGCTTTTGTAACTATTTTTGAGCCTCTTGATTTATCTCGAATCAAACATGTTTTCTTGCCAAAATGACTATCAAAGTCAATTTTTAGGTTGTGATCAAGGAGTTGACTGACTGAAAGTAAATTATTTTTCAACCCAGGGACATATAAGACATTTGATAGTCTGCAATTGCGTGAACCAAGGGGTAGAGAAATGTTCCCAATCCCCTAAACTGTATATGAAGAATCATCTCCCAACGAAACATGATTTTTGACTTTTTCCCTCATTGAAATAAACCAGTCTGTGGCGGTCATGGTTCGAGTGGCTCCTGAATCAACATACCAGACATCACTAGATGACATGGATGGTTCACTTGATTGAGTAGTATACAAGTAGTCTTCATTGTCTGACTGTTCTTGTTGCTCAACAATATTTCCTTGCTGATGGGGTCTTCTTTTCCAGTTCCCCTTTTGTTTCCCTTGATTGTATTTAGAATGTCCCTTTTGAGCTTGTTGTGGAGGTCTATAGTTTCTTGATGAACCTTTCTTGTAAGTATTGTACCAATAATATTTTAGGTCATGTCCTCTTTCTGATTGGACATTGCTTCTTATGTTGTCTATCCCGTGATATCTTGATTCTCGGTGTTGGGAATTTTGACAGAATTAAGTTTTCCTTTATCTTTTCCTTTCCATTTTTGATGTGAAGAAAGTTCTTGCTCTTCTTCTTCATCCTTATTATGCATTGCTTCCTCTTGTTGCATTAGGTTTACCAATTTGTCAAAACTAAGCTGTCAGTATCTCGAAAAATTTAGTGTTGTTACAAAAATATGGTATGAAGAAGGGAGTGCTCTTAGAATAATGGGAATGAGAGAATCATCATGATTGCTTCTCCCAAGGCTAGAAGTGAAGCCCTCAACTCTGTAACTCTTCCTAAGAAAGCTTCGATCTTCTCATTCTACTTAAACTTTAATGTATGTAACTGACTTTGCAAATTGAGTATAACATTATTGATTTTGGCCTTGTACACTGTGCTCAATTTATTCCATGCTTCTTTGGCTGTTGTGGCATCTCGAATGTGGGGTTGCACATTGTCAGAGACTCCAAAAAAGATGATGAGTTTGTTTTTTTAATCTTCTTTATCAAATTGCCTCTACTATGTTGTATCAGTTGTTGATCTGGCTAGAGTATGAGTCACAACATGCCATATTTCATCAAACTCAAGTTGTGTCTTGATTTTTTTCTTCCATGCAACATAGTTATTTCCTATGAGTAGTTGTGAATCAAGAATAAATTTTTGGGAGCATTGGTGCCCATTTTGTAGAAAACACTGATATGGTTTGGCTCTTATCACTCTAGGTATAAGGTCTCCCAATCTATATACCGTCATTCCAATATACCAAACCTTTCTATATATGTGCCCTTCCGATATACCCGGTGGTATGTGGAAGAAGCTCGCCCTTTCTATATACCCGGTGAGTACGTCAAAGAGGCGTTAACGTATAATGTGAAAGAATTCAATACATGGTACCAAGACATTCTTGAAAGGGATCTGTGTGTGATTATTGACACCAACTCAAAGAAATATCCTCATACACGTGCGTAAATTTGCTTTATACTTGGATAATTTCTAGTCTAGATTTATGTCGTGCAATCATTCACAAATGGATGGGATGGCTCATAGTGTGTGCATTGTGACCTTATTACTCCCCATCAATTTAAAGGGTCAATGCCTAGACAACGTTTTTGTAGCTATATTAGGCATTAAGTGTAGTAGTATTCGTGATGGCTTTACCCGTAAGCACTTCCCAGAGGAACTGTATATACTGAATGCTACGAATGAGATCTAATATCTCATGAGGTTTGTAGAACCAATTTTATATTGTTTTTTATTACAACTTTTTACGCCGAGTTTCTAATAAGTTACAATATGTGTGGTTGACTATGGCAACCTGCAAATTATTACAATATATTGCAGCATGTAATTACATTCAAAAAATTATAAAAATTGAATGGCAAGTATTTTTTTTTGTTTTGTGGGCCCTAGTGGCCTATAGATCCCAATACAAGCCAAAATCTTTGAAACTCGTAAAAAGGAGGCCCAAGATGAAGTTTTTGGATGGTCTTCCTTTGGCAAATGTTTCCCGAAATAAAAAAATAGGCTTAATGGAGAAAAAAATTTACCCTAAATTTAGGGATTTTCTCGCTAAATATTTAGTGACCTGTTTAGTTATAACTAACAAGTTTAGTGAAGGTTTTTTCCGCCATATCTGCCTCCAACTATGGCGGTTTTTCTAAATTTTCTCTAGATTTTTAAAATAAAAAAACTTGTGTTTTTGGTGTGATTCGAACCATGCACCTCCCATTTCTAAGTCATTCCTCTTAACCACTTAGGCTCTATGAGCGCTTAGTGTATGAAAATGAAAAATTTGTATTTAAAGAAAAGGAAAGTCAAACTATGCTAATAAACAAGATCTGAGCTCTTCCTTTTGAAACGCCTTTATATTGCTCTCTTCTGTGTATTTTTATTTATTTAACCACGATTTGGATGTATAGTCCACCATTTTTACTTGTTTTTGACTAAATACTTTGTTTCTCCGTCTGTAGGTGCAGGTACATGGTGAGGAGTACGGGTCATTCAAACTTCACATCTACAAAAGATATTTGTTATCCGTCAAAGTGCCCTCACTGCCTCATAAGCAAGTGTCCATGATAGATTGTTTCTGTGGTCACCGATTTGAAAATACGATTCTGAGGATTAGGTGTCGATCGTGTGAAGGGAGGGTCAAGAGGAATTTACAAAGAGTTTGGTGATCTCACCAATGAAAACCCATCAAAAAAATCTCAATCCTGTGGAAAAAACAACTTACATCAAATTTTGTAAGTAGCTAGATGGACAACTCTGTATGCGCACGATGGAAAACTTAGTTGAATAAGAGCTTACCTCGGTGATAGTAGTACAATGGAACCCAACTTCTCCAGATTTAGTAAACTGTTGAATGTAGCAGTAACCATAAAACTCCTCTAATATTAGAGGTAAAACCCTTGATGGGGATAAAAATATATTTTTAAATTTTTTTAATCGATTGCTATAAACTAGAAAAATGTTGCGAAGCAAATTTTCTGGCACAAAGAGAACTCGGAAAAGAAAATTTTTTTGCTTTCTGTTTACTGGAGAATGCACAAGAGGTTGTGATACTGCAGGGAGGTCTATGAAGCTACAAGAGGAAACACTTGGCTCTCTGGTGAAGAAGATTTTTCTCCACGAATTCTCCTTCCTCTAAAACCTTCTCCAACCTTGCTAGGAGCTTCAATTCGCTCTGGTACCAAATGTAAATTGAGCATCGGGGCGAAGCACGATAATTGTATTAAACTCAATCAACCATTTACAATAGTGCAGGCTACAATATTTATACATATTGGATAGCCGGGATACAAACAAAAGAGGAGTTGCAACAATGCAACAACCAAATTAAAATACAGTAGCTTCCAAATCACATCCGGGGAAGCACAAATGAATAATAACAATAATATTGTTAAAACTATATAACAACATCCGTATTGTTTGACTACAAACAATAATATGGTTTATAACCATATAACAACATTATTTAATTAATAAAATTAATTAAATAATTAATTTATATAATGCATAATTAATTAACCTAACAACACTACCTGATTTCCACTTTTCCTACACACTTAACCACGTGGTGAAATATTCACCGAGCATACAAATCAGGTGGCAAAGCCCACACCAACTTAGGCTACATGCATTTTGAGGAAACCACAGAATAAGTGACGAAGTTGGCCATTTAAACCAACGCATAATGTCCACCAACTTGCTTTAAAACACAAAAAGCCACCTTCTACGCATGTATATGTGATTATTCCCAAAATAGACAAAAGAGAATAATATATTGGTGGTGGGAGTTGACACATGCACCCCCACATTGCAAAAGGTTTGTGCTTAGCCATTACACCATAGCTTCATAGATTATTATAAAAGCGAGCTATGTGATTTTTAAGGAAGAGTTCTATAATGCATGATTAGAAGAAACAATGATTATAAGAAATAGAGAAATATTTGTTCAAAAATTTAAAAGGAGACTCATGTTATTATTGTAGGCAAATTATCAAGAAATTGTTGGAAGATATTTTTATTCCCTTTTTGTAATTATTTGAGGCTTATTTTAATAGATCTATCTTTCTAAAATACCTAGAGATGTAGGTGACCGCATCGAACTCCATTATCAATTGTGTGAGTTTAGTCTCTCTAGTTTTGGTCTTCCTTTTATCTTATTTTTACGTAAATCTTTGCAGATTTTTAACTTATTATTAAAAGTGGAGAAATTGGCATAATGTTTAAATTCATCCAGTAAATCATATTCTTGAGTAATTTAACAAATGTATATGTAATTTCTCATGATTTTGGATCACTCCCAAATCTAAATTCGGGACAACCGATGAACTTGTGAATCTGGCCTACTCATCCCGCTTATACTCAACATCTTCGAAGTGAGTCGAAAGCCGACTCTCGTACACAACTACTATCATAGATGCATGTTGGAGGTCAAGTAAATCATCAATCCTCTAGTGAATAAATTTTCTAGACAAGTATCCACTCTGGATCGCTCCTCAAAGAGATCCCAAGTAATAGTTTCGAATCTATGTGGAGCTTATAATCCTCGGTCCTATAACAAACCCCTCCTCCGTTCGAGAAGATGAATCACTACACGAGCCTTCTTGTTTCTAGTACATGGTCACATCTTGAAGCATATGGACAAGATAACTAACCAAGCCTCAACTTAAAATCCACTGTGTCTCCAGCTAAATGAAATGGATGAATCTTGAGAATCTATCTAATATGATCTTCTCTTGTCGACTTCTTACTTATAGGTCTCTCGCAAAACCCATTTCTCTGTCTAGGACTCCTAGTTCTCTATTTATGTCGCTCATCCCTATTTCCATGCCCTCGCGAGTGGTGAATTTTGTCTTGCTAACTCTCCATGGGATTTTTATGCTCTATTCTTCTCGCTATAAAGTGAAGGGTGTTGAGCATCATGCAATGACTCCTATAATGTTGGCTAGGTTATTCCCCACTTGTTCCACCTCGTATATCTGCAATGACGTTCGCAAGGTTTGCAAAATCTATGAAGATAGCAACAATTTCCTTCTCTAGGGGTGGTAGATATAATTTGATATGCAGGGACTCATCATCCATTCCGCACCTCCCTGCATAAATCCAAGTGAGGTTAGTTCATCATCATCAAGGTTCATTTCAAAGTATTCTACATTTTTAGCTATCCATAATGTCATGTGTTCTAAGTTAGAGTTGCACTAATTTTATTGTTTCTTTTGTCAAGTGTGCCCAAGGGTCCAAGTGTTGAATCCACAATTCGATACCAAGTGTAACGCCCACATTTTAAATGCACAAAACCCAATGATAAACTCAATAATTAATGAAGAAAATTATGGGATAATTTTTTTAATTTAAAATGGTTCAACAAGATACTATCAACTAGGTTTAATTAACTATTGTTTAATATATTTTTACAAATAGAAAAGTTTCCAAATATTAAATTAATAATTAACCTTATTTAATTACACTAAGGCTAATTTGGGATAAATCCTTTTCAAGGGTTTCCATTAATTCATATTATTTAATATATCAACTGGTCAATATTTCCCAAGTTTAATTCTTACTTCGCACAACAATTAACAATAATTCCCTTCATGAATTTATCTAACAAATCATTTCAAATTCCACTTAATTAACCCTTATAATTCATTAGATAAGTTACCCCTTTCTCAATTAATTAATTTATCCTTAATAGTCCAATGCCATTTATTTTCTAAATAACCTAAGGTTAAAGTATTAAGTTACCCTAACTATTAAGTGGACCAATTCATTAGATACCCATACCTTTATTAAAATTTACCCATCCCCATGAAGTGCCACAACTTGAAAAGTGTAGTGTTGATCCTCAACCCTTAGTTGCAATGAATATTGACCCATAGGTCTAGATATTTTTAAATGAACCCTAAACATCCTTATGAGGTGTTCTTATTCTTTCTTTTACCCTAACACATTCATTTCTTCCATTTTAATTTGCAACTTGAAGGAGTGGAAGCCATAGAAGCAATAAGTGAACCATGGAGAAATATCTTAGGATCTAGTTTGGGAGTGGGGGGGAATCTTCCTCTACTCTATTATTTATCTTGTTTAGTTTATTAATGGGTTTGTTATTGGAAGGTTCCCTATTTTTTTATCCTAAATATTCCACCATGAATCTTGTTACGTTATTTGGTCATTTACATTCTTTGAATAAATTATTTGGGAAAATCACCATTTCACTAGATCTACAAGATTATAAACATTTGGGTTCCCATAAATGGATTAAATGCTCAAATGAATGAATTTTTTCCTTTAAACGTTAATTTAATAGATCCACTTTATAGTTTTAAAGTTCTTAGTTTAATTGAGTTCCTCTTGGATTTTGCGTAAATATTATTTTTCCATCAATAGTGATGAAATTGCTGCCCTGCATAGGCCATCACTCCTATTACCACCACCTTATGCTGGGGTGGTGGTTGTGAAACCACTATTTTCATAGGGTGGCGATTATGAAACTCTCGCTTTGCAGAGGGTGGTGGTTCTATTTCTCATAAACAAAACCTCATTTTCACATATTTTCCAACATATTTTCTATATGGGTTGGTTTCTATGGTAATATTAAATTTAATTATAGTGCCTACAATCAATAGTTGATAGGTTGATGTCATTTCTTCATTTTAAAACAAATTATAGATAATCAATCAAATGTATACACCATCCCAATTACATTGAAGTAAGGTTCATTATTTCCTACTTTAGTTTTAACATATTGTATTTCAACATCTTCATATTTTGCATACAAGGGTAGTGCCATGCCAATATATTTCCAAATTTTCAATATACTAACTCTTACTATCAAAATGAGAATGTGTCTCTTTTCTTTTCACAACAAGAATGATATCCATTTCAACAAGGAAAATCAAGTATAACTTTCATACATTCTTCCAATACAAACACAACCATTTCACCAAAGGAAAGCACAAACAACTATGATTTTATTTCCAGATTTGAAAGAAATACATTTTCAATAAATTACAACTTTCAAAAGTTCTTTCTTCAATCACTTTCAATACATAACTTGATAATAAAGTTTACAAGAAACTCCTACTTTTACAATAATACAAATTTCAACAAGGAAACAATGCACTTTCTTTTTCTCAATGAGCATAGTTCATTTTCTTACAATACAAAAGCTCTTTTTTCCAAAAATTAGAAGGAATAATTGACAAGATTACAACTTGCACTTTTTCAACATTGGGACAACATTAAAAAGGTGGTCCTTTTGACTCCAACATATCATGACTCCAATATTATACTTCAAGCACAACAACAAGGAAAGGTGAGTAGGTAACTTTCTCCACCCAACCTATAATCTAATGAGAAGGATAAATCATCCACCTCATTGGCCTCCAAGCCCCAAAAATAAAGCAATAAGAGATATTAAGCAAC
The DNA here is from genome assembly GCA_018340775.1 of Taxus wallichiana var. yunnanensis. Classification (NCBI taxonomy): domain Eukaryota; kingdom Viridiplantae; phylum Streptophyta; class Pinopsida; order Cupressales; family Taxaceae; genus Taxus; species Taxus wallichiana. The sequence goes on from CM031236.1 coordinate 163,686,410, forward strand.
CATGACAACTTTTACAAGGCTTCCACAATAACCATTCACACAAAACTCTCCACACACTAGCACAATAAAAAAATGACAACAAACGTACAATTTTCCCTATCACAAAGGCTTACAAGCCAAGCAAAGGGAGAGAAGAAACATGAGAAATAAATTATGTCTCCCAAAGGGTTTATATGTCCACCTTAAAAATCCTCCAAAACCTCGTTCACACAACCAAAACAAAAATCTTATCCCTCCGTCAATTTATCTTATGTCTCCCTCAACTCTTATCCCTCCCTTAATAAACATATCAAGATAAATAAGAAATCTTTCTTATTATCACAAGGTGAGACACCCAACCCAAAATCCCTCCAAAATCATAACATTTACTCTTATCCCTCCCTCAATAGATCCCCATTTTCTTTCTCTTACATAACCTTAAGGCAATTCTATCCCTAAAACAAAAATATAGAACATTCATTCATTTACCATTTGTGCCAACAAAACAAAAACTACATGGGTGAAGTCCATAGCTTGCCATCGCAAGAAATATCCAAACCACCAACACAAGATCTAATATTTTCCAAGTCAAAAACAAGCACAAACAATCTCCCAAGCTTAAAAAAACTCCCAAAGAAAGATCCTCCTAAATTGCAAGAGTGAAAAATAAAACACGTAACCCAAAACCATCAAATAAAATTGTATAAATTAAAAAAGAGAAGAGGAGGGTGAGGTGTCTCCATGTAGGATATTGTTATCCATATTTCACCCCGGGAAGAATATTTAATCATCCATGACGTTGTAGAGAAAGAACCTAAGAAACCACGTTCAGATCCTACGGACAGGTAGCAGAAAGACCCAGAGATGGAGTGGCGAGAAGATGAGAGAGAAGAAATGACCCTATGCGGGAAAAACAACTCTGTCAAGCCATTTCATGCCTTAAAACTATTTTGCAAAGCTACAGGTATACTCAACAATGAAATTATAGGGGCAAAGAGAAAGGGGCAATGTCGTAGAGAGGATAGGAGCAAGAAAGGAGAAAAGTGGTGAGGATTCAAAGTTTTCGGGCCTAAAAATAGTTCGGGAAAGAGTCTAAAATTGACTAAGTATTGAGAAGCAAGTGGAAGGAGCCACATGTGTTATCGGTGCTTCCCAAACGTGAATCCAAAAAGGGGAGCCCAAAATTTCACCAGGATTCCACGTGTGCAAGACCCCAAAGAGATTGTGGGGCGTTGAAAATTCTTCAACCGAAAAGGAAGTGTCAAAGTGTCAACGTGGCATGAAACTAGAAAGGAAATCTAGGGCGAAGACTCAAACTTGCGCTAGCCCTCCATGTCAAAATGGTCAAATAGAGTCAAAGGAGGAAAGGGCGGGCCTCGAAATTGGCTAAGTATGAATGTGCAAATGGATAGTGCCACGTGTCACTGGCGCGCATCTCCAAGAGTTGGTCTTAAGGCGGAGACCCAAATGTGTGCAAGCTTGCCACATAGCCCAAAGTCTAAAAAGTAAGAGGGGCCATTGAAAAGTCCATAAACTTGTGGAGGCTACCAAGTGTCAACTCAACACTCCTCCAAAGGGAAAATCTTGAATCAGGCTTTCAAGCAAGTGCGAGGCCGCCACGTGTCCAGTCTCTAAGGTGGGGCAAGTCATTTAAATTTTCAATGGATATCCCAGCCTAGTGGAGGCTACTAGGTGTCTAAACGGACCTGATCCAAGGATTGAATAGATAAAGGGTTTAAACAAGTGCGGTGTCGCCATGTGTCCCACGTCAAAGCGGGCCATCGGGGGAAAAGTTGGTTTTTTCCCCTTACCCCAAAAAGTGTAAAAGTTTCAAAATGGGCTGCGACTCCGCCAAAGGGAAAAAGTCAAGTGTTTGAACCCGAGTCAAACCAAAGTGGGGAGTCAGAGGAAAAAGTGAAAATTTTCCTTTTGACAAAGGGGCACAAAGGAAAAGTTGGAGTGCATCTCCCAGCCAACCAAAGGGTGCCACGTGTCAAGAAGAGCAAGTGGGGCCATTGGAATTTTTAGATTTTTGATTCTTGTGGGAAAGGAGGAAAAGATAAATTCTAAACCCGTAAACCTGATTTTCCCTAATGCATTAGCCATGTGTCCCATATTAAAGAAGGGGCCCATTTTCAAATTGGTTTTCCCACCCATTTGTATGGATCCGATGTAAACTTCGAAGGAGCATATCTTTCGACTCAATGCTCAAACTATTGCAAATCTGTCACTGTTGGAAATATCTTGACCTTGCCTACGCCATAGATGTCTAAAACTTTAGTTTTTGGAAGGTTAAGTGGGAGAAAAATGGAGAAACAATTTGTGGCTTCATTGTAGGATCTTTTTCTTCTAATTACTAGATCGGATTCTATCTTCTCTGTTGTTTCCTCTTTTTCAAGCCACCAAACCAAAGTGGTTTATGCGAGAAAGGAAGATTTTGGGGTAGATTTCATGGGAGTCATTAAAATGGGTGGTTGATCTTGGAGCAGTTTTCCCACTTCTCTCCCTTCCCCCGTCTGTATGGGATCTATAAATATGGGCTCGGGACTCTTTGTAAAGGGTTGGACATTCTTTGTTTTGCAGGCTCCCTTCTCCTTCTAGCAAAGGGATTTTTGGGGTTCGGGCCTTCCATTAAAATTGTGATACGTTTTGTCTTTTGGTTGTCTTGTAATGAACCGTACCAATCCACGAGAGCAATAAAACACATACGTGATCGATCTTAGATCCCTTCTTGTATCTTTTACTTTCATTTGGTCTCCCATTATGTATTTGGTTATTTGTGCTTTGTTTATTGTATGCATTTTGATTGGTTTGTGTCTATTAGCAAAATAAGTGTTCATCATTCCTTTGGTAGTTTAGTTATCTCTTATTCCTTATTAGGGTAGTTTAGTTATCTCTTATTCCTTATACTCTTTTACCCATGTCTCCTTGGAAAGTTTTAGATTAGGTATAGAAATAGATCCTTTGCAAATCCTCACATGTGCACTGAATAGAGGAATTAGGAAGAAACCTTTAATTTGGAGAGATTTTCCATTTTGCAAGGTCCGACACCTTATGAAAAGTTCAATGTTATGCAATCACACCAAATGACCCCGGCTTAGAAAAGCACATTTTTAGAACTCATTTAGGGGTTCGATGATTTTGCACTAACGAAACCACATAACTTCTCTTCAACTCCATGTCACATGGTCAAAAACAAAACCTAAAAGCTCATAAATTGGCGGGTGAGAAAAAAATACAAGCTCTTCTTGCACACACAAATCATTAGCCGGACTCCAAAGGAAAAATTTAAAACCTCATGTAAGAAAGTGAAATAATTTCACCTTTTTAGCTTCCAAATCAAATAATGTGGCCTAAGTTTTACCCCTTACCCCATAGGTATAGTTGGTGGGTGAATTTAAGAGGTGTGGGAAAAACTTAACTTATCCCACAAGTTCCCGAAAATAGTCTTTAAGTGAACTCGAGTTTGACATGCAAGGTTGAGTACTCAACACTAAGACAGAGAAAATCCTTTTCAACTCCATCATAAAATCAAGGACATTCTAACAAAATTAAATACCCGTTTTTTACACCTAAAATTACTTTAATTAACAAGGTTAATCAACATAAAAAAAACAAATTAACTAACAATAACAAAGTAGAACACAATAAATAATAAATGAAATAATAATAAAATAATTAAAATGAATAGGGAAACAACACATCTAACCAAGGTTAAAATTGAGGCCACCCTTCAATGGGGACCTCCTAACAAAATACCAACAACAAAACAACATACAAAATTCAAGTTGCCAAGGTGACAAGTTGCAATACCTAACATTCTTTCATTGTTGGTCTCGTATCCCCTTTTATTTATTGTATTACAATTTCCTGCAAATCAAAGCAATACCTCTTTGTCCTTAAAGCCATATCAATGACATCAAAACAATAGAACACACACACACAGATATATATATATATATATATATATATATATATATATATATACATATATTCACATCATCAATTAACACAACTAAATCATCACTAAAATCAAGTAATTTCACCAATTGTTTACAATTTCAAAATATTTCAATTCTTTCATTTCATCGACAATAATGAGATCACAAGACTAGCTAGATTGTCTAACAAAATATATGATTCAAAATCCAATGTGTCACTATATATATAAGGTAGTAACTCTAGATTATCACCAATACTGAAATATCAATCCATGCATATAATTCAAATTATGAGTCACCACATCTTTGAATTCAAAATATCTATAATGTCAAAAAAATATTAATGAAATGTAATAATGTTCATCCATCAAAGTGTATTGATCAAATATGATAACAAAGTCTATAGCTCCGATTCAAAGTAAGCAAAAATCATTACGAGATCAACGTTGAGGAGGAGTGGGCACTACATTCAAGAAAATTATTTGAAGAAAAACCGGAATCAACCGACATAATCAAAATTGGTTGGCTATAGGAGTCCCTAAAAATGCAACCGCAACCCACATCTGCAAGGATTACCTTTAGAAACGCCATCAAATTTAAACTTAATCCAGTCCTCATAAGGGGGCCTCCACTCAACCAATCTCTTTTCCTCACTCCCTTATTAAGGAAAGTTTTAATTAATTTTAATTTTACATTTTTATTATGACATTTTAAAAATATTAATTAATTTAATTTTAATTCATAGTTTTTATTAATTACGTTAGAGTTAATTGATTTTTAATTATTATTAATTTTAATTTTAAATTTTTACCTATTTTTAATTTTTGTTTTTATTTATTTTCTTTTAATTTTAAATAAGATTTTATTTATTAATTTTTATTTAATTTATAATCTTTTATTAATTTATAAGTTTTTATATTTCAATTTTTTAAAATTTTAAAGTTTTGTTTATTTTATTTTTTGATTAATTTTTTATTTTATTTTAATTTTTAGTTATTATTAAATTTTTTTCAATTTTCAATTTTTAATTTCTATTTATAATTATATTAATGTTTAATTTTTTTAAAAAAATTATTATATTATTATTTTTATTTAATTTTAACTGTTTTAAATTTTAAATTTCTAGTTTTTGTATAAGTTTTTATGAAAAATTGATTTTTATCTGTTTTTAATTTTCATACATTTTTATTAATTTTAATCAAATTTTATTAATTCTTATTTTAATTTTTTTCCTTTTTTAATTAATTTTTAATTTTAACTGGTTTTTAATTTTTAATTAATTTTTTAATTGAATCGAATTTTATTATTTTTAAATTTTTTTAATTATTAATTGTTTCTATTCTTTTTATTTCTTGATTACTTTTTTATTTTGTATTAATTTTTAAGTTTTGTTGTTTTAAATTTTTTATTATTTACTAATTTTAAAATTTTAATTCTTTTTTTTGTTTTTCAAATTCTTAATTGTTTTTGGTTATTAAAATTTTGTAATTTTTAATTTCAATTTCTTTTTTATTTTTAATTTTTAATTGATTTAAAATTTTGATTTTTATGAAATTTTTGATATTTCTTATTTTTAAATTTATTAATTTTTAATAACTTTCATTATTTTTTATTTAATTTTTGGAAATTTATAATTTAAATTAATTTTTTTAATTTATTTCTATTTAATATTATTTTTTAATAATTTTTTAATTTTAAATTATTTACTAGATTTTAAATTTAGTTGCTTTTTATTTTTTAATCATTATCTTTGCTACTTTTTATCTTTAAGTTATTTTAAAATATTTTTTTAATTTCGTTAATTTAATGTTTATTATTTTTAATAATTAGTTTTTAATTAATTTTTAATGAGTTTTTAATTTTAATTAATTTGAAGTATTTTTAATTTTTTAATTTTTTATGTATTTCTATTTTATATTACTTTTTTAGTTTTGATTAATTATAAAAAAATTCATTTTTAAATTTCATTAATTATAATTGTATGTAATGCAAAGGTTTCGAAGTTATTGGAGAGGTTACGAACCTCAAAGCTTGACTAAACTCAACCATGCACCATGAGATTAGAGCTAGACAAGAAACTATCTATGCATATATAAATTTGAAACAAACATTCAAATCCTAGCATATATACTACTCTCTACTTCATGAAAGCTTAATGAAAGTGAACGTAGTTAGATTCTAAGCAATCAAATTATATGTTGTTTACTCTCAAACATAGTGAAGAGATCTCTTCAAGTTGGCTACATGGCCAAGTTTTAGATCTTCCCTTACTAACTATATTTGGAATGGATGGATGTAAGATGGGGAGCTCTTAACAATGGAGTATGGTCAAGATCCAAATGGTTTAGAGCTTAAAGCTATCACAAATGATTTCTAATGCCAAGATTTCCAAATATGAGAGATTTTTGTTATGAAAACAAGGTGTAAGGTTGAGAGGGAGGAGTGGCCCTTCTATTTACGTTTTTGGTTTGGAAGAATTTTAAATTTCGGTGCATGTGGGACTATAGTTCAAAAATGACTTTTAAATTAGGTTAGGATAAACATGGTTTAGGCTTAGCTAAGCTTGGTTTAGGCTAGTTAACTAGGGTTTAGGCTAGTTAAATGTGATTAGCAAGTGATTAGAGACTCTTTGAGTATTGGGAGGGTCCGGATAATCAATTGTGGTGATAGATAGCCTAGGAAGCCAATAGAAGTGATCTAGAGAGAACTAGGAAGGTTCTGAATGGTCGAAAGGAGGAATGTTTAGCTAATAAGAGAGATATTAGCCCAATTAGATGATTATAGGAGGAATACGACTGAAAGAGTGTCATGAATGGGCATCTGAGAATGGAGTGAAGAAGGGTTGGTTAACGAAGTGTCGTCGATTGATTGAATTTGATGAAATGACAAGAAGAAATTTTTAAAGGGATAGAGGAAAAATGAGTAGAATGAAGGATGCCCCCTCGATTGTCGATGGGGTGATAGAAGACCTCGATTGACGATCGAAAAGATGATAGAAAGAGATCAAAAGAAAGAATAGTGTGAAGAAGAGGAGAAACATGATATATAAGAAAATGGAGTATGAGGAAGAGGGAATGAGCTAACATACATCCAATGCCTTGTAAAAAACTTTATTTTTCATCATATTGCTAGTGATATTCATCATTGGTCGTTATTAAAAATAATAAAAAAAAGTGTAGTGTGACATGGAAATCCATATACAAACAAATGTTCATTTCTTAAAACACCAACTCCCACAAGATACAAAATGCAATGCAATACGAGGAAGTAAGAGATTCCTAGCTCCATACAACATACAAAATGCGGTGCAATACGAGAAAGTAAAAAAGCCAAACCTAATAGAGAAACAAGTATCATGTTTTTGTTATCAAGCTTCAATTCCAACCTATTCAAATTAACAACAAATGTTAATGACGGTTCCTAAGCAAGGATACATGCGAGGTGAATAATAGAGGACACTTGGGTCCAATGATAAAGCAATGTGCACTATGAAACAATACTAGACAACTCATTGTGCCCCATAGTATAGACGAAGTAAATAGCCTAGCTTTGATTGATGGAGGTAGATCAAGATTATCCTCGAGTCACACACATGAATAGGTGAGAACTAAAGAGTGATGTTTTTATATGACAATTTATATTGTTTTTATGTTTCTTGAGACATATTTGAATTTTTTCTGATTTTTCTAACATAATTGAATGTATTGATTTTTTTAACATATTTGAATGTTTTTAATTTTTCTAACATATTTGAATGTTTTTATTTTTCTAACATATTTTAATGTTTTTAATGGTTTTGAAAGTTTTTTTAGGCTTTATATAGGAAGACAAAGAAGCGTTGATGCCCCTAGCGATAGATGGGAAATATATAAAGAAAAGGCCACATGTTTACAAGAAAGGTGAAGATGCAAAAGTGCCCCAACGATTAGGTGGTAGTATTCAAAGGAAACATTTTCACGGGTAGAAGCGGTACCCAAGACCATTATGGATAGGTGCAACATGATGATGAATGCAAACCGATGATTTTTTACGGGAAGAAGCAAGGATTCCCCAGCGTAATTTGGCCTAAAAGCACATGATAGAAAGGAAAGAGAAGATTGGTTTTGCAAAAAGGGTACAAAGGTGTCCGAAAATAATGGCAAAAGGAAATACCATACACATGGATGTTACGAATGAAGTTGAAGAAATGTATCTTAGAAGCCTCGCGATGAAGAAGTGATTAGCCAAAGGCACAAATTGTGAGACAAGATAAGCACTAAGGAAAGATTCTAAACAAAGTCCAAATAAGACACTTGGTAACAAACTAATCCTACTTACTTATAGAGATCTAGTGTGTGCATGTGGAATTTAATTACCTCATGAAGGGAAAATTTAATAGGAAAAAAATGAGGACAATGCAGCCAATGTGTAGAAATTGATTTATTTTCAAAAGCAATTTTGTGAATGGATGGTGGAAGGATAGTCATACATTTCTCGCGCAACCACTAGGCATCCATAGCTGACAGAGATGTATTTGATTCTAATCACAACATTTATCTACTGCCAATCATGTGTTTATAGCCCCAATAGAGATTATTTGAAATACCCTAAGAGAGAGTAATATATAAATTTTATTTTTCTTTGTAGCTTTTAGCTTTTGATTGATTTCAATTATTTTTCCTTGTGAAAACTTATTTCATCTCTATTGTTTGATAAGGGGTTAAGAACCACTTGATGGTTTGATGGAAGGATATGGAATTGATTGTGATGACGACATTGGCTAGTGTCAACAAATATGTCCAAAAGTTCTTCACAAAAATTTTATTAGATGTTGAATGTGATAGGATCTCTAAGAGGTCACTGCTTACGTAATTTACCAAGGTGATAAAAGACCATGGTCAAATGGATACCATAGAGATAAATGTCAGAAAGTGTGTGTGAATAAGATAACCAAAGTAACATTGAAGGGATGAAAATTGTAGGAAGACTTGTAAAATTAATAGCAAGGAAAGGAAGAAATAACATCCATGTGTAGATAATACACGATTCGCAATGTTTGATCTTTGTACCTTTGATTTTGGTATGTTTTTATATTTTTGAATTGTTTTTTATTTTTATATTTTGATAGTTTTAGGAGGTTAGGACTAATAAATTCATGTGCCGTGCTAAGATCCAACAATGATTTCTATGACTTCCTTGATAAGGGAGACTAGGGTGTTTGTTTATCAAGTGTAATATTTTCTCCAATCTCAATGATCATGGTGAACTCATACTCAACAAATGACTGTAATTTATCTTGAAACATGGATTTTCGTATGTGGAATCTTTCGTTCCCTATCCATAGGTTTGTGCACATTACACCGTACTTGATAGTTACGTTTGTGTGAGTTCTTGAATCACACTTGATTTACAATTTTGATATTGTTTGAGTTGTTGGGGGCTTTCGAGCTCTTGGAAGTTTTAACTTGAGCTTCATAATGAACCTATTTGGGTTTCTTATAACTTAACGCATGTTTTTTTTTATCTTTTGAAGGATAAGAAAGTGAACGTGGATGATTAGAAGTGATGCAAGAAATGACTCGGGCTTACCACAACCATTAATAGAAGAAATATGTGATGGATGAAAAGGATACGGTCCAAGGTGAAGAGGATGATCTACCAAGAGGTGAGCCACGATAGAAGATGATGAAGATCTACTTGAATTCAGCGCTAAGATGGAAGAAATTGGGCTACGAGGACATGGACCAAGAATAGAAGAATATGACGAAGGGCTGCAAGGGTGTGGCCTAAGTATAGATGAGGAGGGACTACTGGGATGGGTCACGAAGATAGAAGAGGAAGGGCTACTAGGATGCAACCTACGAATAGAAGGTAATGGGTTATAAGGAGGTGATGCGAAGTAGAAAATGGAGTGCTACTAGGATGTGGGCCCATAATACAAGTAGACTATGGGATACCCAACGGTGACCCAAGGTGATATTTTGATTGAGGAATGATGATAGAGAAGGAATGATTGGGTAATGAGAAGATAGGCCATGGCTCGAGTATTATACCACGACATCTCATCATGCTCGAGAAGAAGGTGAAGATGGAATAGAAGAAGAATCAAGTTCCATGACCTTAGGCTCCTCATCTATGTTATGAAAAAGAGATAAAATTCATTTTCCCAATACGCGAGCATATCAAGTTCGAGAAAAAATCCTTGTTTTCAATCCTCTAAAGGGATGTCATCATGTAGTCTAATTTTTCCCTCATTCTCGGAGAAATAAATTAGTAGAGGTTGTTTCTCTTTGGCTATAGAAGGTTGAATAGAAGAAATGGATCGATAAGAGGGGAAGATTTATCGATAGAAGAAGACAATGAAGATAAGAAGTAGGATTAGTGGTAGGCATCTCATGAATGGATGATTTGGATATGGACCTAGATTGCTTTTCTAGAAGATGATGCAATGTAGGAGAGAAAATAGGATCCATAGCCATCCATTAAACTGTGATGTAGGATTTGAATTAGATGATTGACTAGAGGGAATCCGAGTCATGGAACTCTTCGATGGAGGAAGAGGTCATTGAGGCGATTGATGAAGGAGGTCCTAGGAAGAGAGGGAGGATGGTGAATCAAGAAATTAATTAGATTTTTGATCGAGAATGTGGATTCACATGAGTCTTCAAAGGAGGAAGACATTATTGAGGTGATTTAGAATAAAGGCCCCTTGAAGGAAGCGAGGACCGTGATTCAGGATTCGATCTAGGGGTATCGAACAATAATTGGGACCCGAATCTTTAGAAGAAGTGTGGGAATCCAAATGGTAGTTTGGATCTAAATCATAAGGCGAGTGGGGGAACCTAAATAATAATTTAGATCGGAAGCATCCAAACCATACCACTTGACTATGAGCTGAAGGTGGGTAACATGCTACCTTTATGGGCCCTCTAGCATGAAGAACCAATTGTCGCTTAGTCGTAATGGGAATATTTTAATGTTAATACCTAAACCTAGGTTTCGTATTGTCGTAAGCATGAGAAACCGTGTGATAGTTAGTCATTTTTAGCATTTTTTAAGCACAAACGTCTAGATCTAGATAGTGTGATGAAACTCCTTCAAAGGAAGGAAGTGACATGTCTATTCAAGGAAGCATAATGACATCAACTAGACATTTTGTTAGTATCGAGATGAGTGTGTAATTTTTTTAAGAAGGTATAAGGAAAAAAGACATTGTGATGATGCAATATCGACAAGATTAAAAATGAATATCCTAGAACAATAAGTTTTCTAGATGAATAATCACAAGGAAAAATCATCCAAGTGTGAAACACAAAGCCAATAAACAAGGAAATACCTTTGTATGCAAATGTGTGTTCAAAGTGATAGTTTGATGCAAAGATGATCAATACAATGTCAATGTACGTCAAGCTTGAAATGAACAAGGCATAAATATTAACAATTGCTAGATGTGAATCCTAATGAAAGGATAGCATGACAAGTAAGCCATGTAACCACACCAATTCGACACGTTAATCAACCTTCACGATGAAGTAAAATATTAGTGCGAAAGTGTTATCGAAATAATGCAAACAAAGTAAGTGACACTCTTCAAGATTTTGGAAAATGTTGGAAGTCAAACTAAGTAAATGTATACTAAGGATTTGTTAAAATGTGGGAAGTGTAATGCCACAATGCGAGACACTTAGATCACATTTACGATAAACTGACATAAGTATATTAATTGTGTTGAGACAATGTGAACAAGGTAACGTGTCAAAGGGAGATCAAATGATGAATCAATCCTAACTATGATGATGATATTGAAATTAATATCTAGTGGCCATCAAAGAAATGAGGATGCATCCATGCACTTTAGACGTTTAAAAACTCAGCCGTAAACATGGATGAGCGTAAAATGAAAAAAAAAAAGTGGTGAACACTATCTATGACAACACTCTGAAATATTCACTTCTTGTCCCAAATGGGCAACAAGAATGCAAAGGTATAGATCATAAGATGGAAATAAACTAAGCGTTACTTGGGTGAGTTTCACCTCCTCCGAAGGTGAGAAATAAACCAATATAAGTAACACGTTGTAAACTCCATGATGAAATACACTTAGATATAACTTAAATGGATTCGCTACCGTGTTCGAAAAATAAGGTTACGAATCCAAACAAGTTATCACTTTTTGATGGAAAAGACGTGATAATGGAATAGAAAAGTTGGCTACAAGAAAAAATGGCCTCCTTAAAAAGTTCTCTCAACTAAGTGTCACAAGCCATCTTAAACGAGCGCGATTTACCAAAATAGTCACCCCGACTATCTTTGGGGTATCTCACTTTCTTTGTACCCCCTTACGATACAATGAGAAACTAGTGCGTTCGGTTGTACCATCACCTGGGGTCATTATATAGATAACTTTTGCGCTAATCTCTCAAGGCGAGACTAGTCAAGTGGGTAAGCGAGTGCTTCCTATTTCATCGGCGAGATTACTCGGTGGTGGATTACTTTAAGGTTCTAGGAACCACCCCCATTATTATAGCTTAAGGAGTTATGCCAAAGGGGTTATGTTCCATTTGAGTTGATAGGGACGTACCCTTTTCAAACGTGTAATTCGGTGTGATGAAAGCGGTGTGTTTTTATCTTTATAACTTTAAATGTGGTTTTAAGTAGAACACTATTTGTCAACCTATATGAAAACACGTATTAGAAGGTTTTTCTTTTGAGTCTCCATTATTTGACAAATCGTTAGGTCCTATGTGCAAAGAGTTAGTAGTTTTCCATAAAATATCATGATATCAAGAAGAGAGTTTGTGTGTTGCTTTTGATTCCTAAAATAACAAAAATGGCGTGAAGGAAGAGAATACGAACGCATAAACCAAACTAAAATAAAATATGGAAAAATACCTAAAGTGTTTTGCATGAAGGAAACCCGTTTTAGCCAACTTTTAATTTTAATCCATTTTAAAGCTTAAATTGAAGCGTTTTGGAAGCCAAATAGAAGGTTATCAAAGCGTTTTGATTCCTAACATAACCTAAAAGGTGCGAGGAAGAGCATACACATTTCAAAGGACCCATACAAATGAAAAACATGAACACTTAGCTAAGTTAGCACAAAAATATGATGGAAAAGAAACCTACAAATAACTATTAGAATGATGCGAAAAAAGTTAGAAAACCATGAAAATTAAGTGGAAATCTATTTTTAACAGTTTTTAGTATTTTGCATTTTTGAGGTCTCCAAAGCATTTTGGGATTTTTGTGATATAAGTAATGATACCATTCAAACTCTTAAAATCATTCCACAGTCAAAATATATGACAAAAAAAAGGAGTACTAAAAATAAAATGAATGAATTTAGACTACATAGAGGCACCTGCGCATCTAGAAAGATGCATACGCCCCAACGGATGGATACATGCTCATACCAATGGAGACATGTGGCAGAAAGATATGAATAGGGGGATAACACATACACAAGACTGTCTTGATAGGTACGCTAGGGTTTCAATGCAGACATGCCTGTCTAAGTGGATATGCTTATAAAGAGAATTTAGTAAATTCACATTATAGCAAAATACACGAGCACACACAAAGACACGTTTACGCCTAATAGTAAATGGAGACGTGTGCTAGCCAAAATGACATATTTACATAGTGGGGCCATATATGCCAATGCGTCCAGAGAGACGGAGATGCATTTCGGCCGATATAGACATGTATGGTTCACGGTTACGTGCCCCTTTGAAAAATGACATGATAGAGGAGAGTTCGACCATAAAGGTGTGCTCTATTTCAATGGGTCTGCATGAGTTTCAATGGAGATGCACCCCTCTCTAACGCATACATGTATCCCCTGAAAAACTGTAAAAAACATCGAAATGGAAATTTTTAGAAGCCAACGGGTTATTTTTCGAGTACAAGAAAATCATTTCTAACATTAACCCACAAAATGACTATAAACAAAGATGATTTAGCCCCTTTAAGAAATGGAAATAAGCAAAGTACAAGATATTTTTCTAAAAATATGAAAAATGAGCTAAAATGGCTTGAAAGAGGCCTCCATTAAAATGGAGTAGGGACTTCTTGTCCCACCGAGCATATCAAATGTATGTAATGAAAAGCTTCACAAAGCTATGGGATGACGTTAAATAACCTCAAAGCTTGACTAAACTCAACCATACACCATAAGATTAGAGATAAACTAGAAACTATTTATGCATATATAAATTTGAAACAAACATTCAAACCCTAACATATATACTACTTTCTAATCCATGAAGGCTTAATGAAAGCGAACCTAGTTATATTCTAAGCAATCAAATTATATGTTGTTTACTCTCAAACATAGTGAAGAGATCTCTCCATGTTGGCTACATGGCCAAGATTTAGATCTTCCCTTACTAAAAATATTTGGAATGGATGGATGCAAGATGTGGGAGCTCTTAACAATGGAGTATGACCAAAATTCAAATGTTTTATATATTAAAGCTATCACAAATGATTTCTAATGCCAAGATATCCAAATATGAGATATTTTTGTTATGAAAACAATGTGTAAGGTTTATAGGAGGGGTGAATCTTATATTTATAGTTTTGGTTTGGAATAATTTGGAATTTGGGTGTATGTGGGACTAAAGCTTAAAAATCACTTTTAGATTAGATTACGATAAACATGCTTTATGCTTAGTTAAGATTGGTTTAGGCTATTTAACTAAGGTTTAGGCTAGTTAAACGTTATTATCAAGTGATTAGAGACTCATTGAGAATTGGGAGGTGTCTGGATAATCAATTGTGAGTGATAGATAGGCTAGGAAGCCCATAGAAGTGGTTTAGATAGAACTAGGGAGGTTACGAATGGTCAAAAGGAGGAATGTTTAGCTAATAAGAAATATATTAGCCTAATTATATGACTTTAAAATGAATACGACAGAAGGAGTGTCGTGAATGGGCATCCGAGAATGGAGCGAAGAAGGGTTGATTAATGAAGTTTCGTCAATTGCTTGAATTGGATAAAATGGTAAGTGTAAGCATGTTTTAGGTGTCTACCATAATTGTAGTTTATTTTTAATTATACCAAAAGTCATTGCCGTTATGAGAAAGAGCCTCCGGTCATTCATGTCATGGGGTTAAACTTGACGTGTGTTTAAACATTTTTTTGTATTTTTTTAGCAACTCGGGCATGTGCAAATTTTAGAAAATCTCTAGATACAAAGCTAGCATTGTTCCTTGACATTCCTAGGAGCACATGATTTAAAACCTAGGTTTTAAGGTAGATTATCTTGATCTAAGATAGTCTTTGAGGATATTGTGTTGTTATAATAATCACCATATATTTTTCACTAGTTTTAAGATATGTTTTAATTGCATTCTAGATTCTTACCTTAAGTATCTACATTCACTAATTTGGTTGGAAATTTTGAGATCAAGAATGCTAATGATTTTAAGGCACTATGTAAAACCTGTTTGGAAAATCCAAATCTCTCCCCTAGTGCATAGTAATTTATGCTACCTCTTGATCTCTTCCTGGAGCTCATTAAATCATGATTCCTCCCCTACATCTCATATGAACATGTAGTTTGGGAGACTAAAAATATAGATATTAATGATTTCATAAAAAAATGTACAGACACTGTCTAGGGACAAGTCAAGGGTAGATTAACAAGTAATGGGTACTTAGAAATATGTTGTCTTTGATCTGAGACTTGCTTCCTATACCTCTCATACCAATTACAAAGGAAACATCTTTAGGGAAATTGGCACCTACACTTCTCCCACAAGCCCTTCCAACAATAGGGTCCATTAGACTTCAATGAAGAAACAAAAAGAAGAAGAAAGTTTCCAATAGCTTCTCATTTCAGCAATGATTACAAAAATTGCTTCACTGTTGTGCAATATCTTGATTGATTACTCTTTTTAACTAGGTCCCTGGAGCCATTTCAATGCTAGTAGCATGAGTAGATAGTATTTAATATCTTAAAATACAGATTTCCTTGTCCCTATTTTCAATATTAGAACTACCTTGAACAATCCTTTTATTAGCTATAAATTAACCTAGATCCTTAACGAGATAAGGATCACTATTTATTTCTTTGCAAATTCTTTGAGCTCTAGGTTGTTATAGGTGTTTTAGCTAGATACCCACCCTCTTAGCACTCTTTTCACATAGATTTGAGACCATAACCACCTTCCTAACCAACGTAGATATAAAAATATTATCAAACTATTTGAGTCTAGTAAAGGATAAGATACATCATTTCCTTTTATTGGATTCATGTTGTCTCATGTAACTAGATTTTTCATGTCGGGGACCTCAATAAAAATTCAATTTCCAAGATCAATAATATTAATGTTTGTAAGTAACTATGTTGGACCTATTTTAAAAATCTAGATCTCTTCCCCTCTTGCTCAATAAATCATATTGCCTCCCCTACATCCAATACGAACATGCATTTTGGAAATCTACAATATATAAATATTAATGATTTCATAGAATAATGTAGAGACACTTTACGAGGACAAATAAAGGGTAGATTACCAAGTAATGGGTATTTAAAAATATTACATTTTTTTATTTGAGACTTGCTTCATATACCTCTCATACCAATTACAAATGAAATATCTTTCGATAAATTGACACCTACACTTATCCCACATGCCCTTCATCAACCCATTTCAACGATAGGGTCCATTAGAATTCAATAATGTAACAAAAAAGAAGAAAAAAGTTTGCAATAGATTCTCATTTTAGCAATGATTACAAAAATTTCTTCACTCTCGTGCAATATCTTGATTGATTACTTTTTTTGCAAATTCTAATGATTAGATCCTAAAAAAAAATTCTTAAATGTGTATGTGGGGTATCAGGTGTCTACATCTATGTGGGAAATCATTATGCTCATTTTTTTAGAAGTGGAGTCAAATTCTTTCCTTATAAATTCTCATTGAATTCATAAATTGCATTTTAACTAGGGCCACGAGGTTAATACAATGCGAGTTAGCATGGATAGACAGTGGTTTTGTATCTTTTTAAATTTGATGATATTGTGCTAAAAATGGTGTCTAATAGTTGTTTGTTCTCTTGACTTAAATAGATGAATGGGGTGACCTTCCACCAGACCTGAAAGGAGTTGAATTTATTGTAGTATTTATTTCTTTATGTATGTTATCTATGGTATCTTTCTAAGTGGTTTTATCTCTCTTCTATTAGAGGAATAATATCTGATTATTTGATTATATATTTGGAGCTTGATGTCTAAGTATTTTATACAAGTACCGAATTTTTTTAATACTCCTGGTGTGCATGCTCCATTTTTGCTTGAAATAAAGGTTTTCTTGTCCCAGATTTCAATATTCAGAACTACCTTGAACAATCCTTTTAATTGGTTATAAATATACCAAGATATTTAACAAATATGGATCTCTATTTGTTTGGATGTAGCTTCTTTCGGATATAGGATGTAAGGTATTCATGGAATTATCTATTATCTCTCGAAAGTGCACCCTTGTTGAGAGATGACTACAGGAGATATAAGATTGCTCTGGATCTCTAACTTTCTTAGATACAATGGAAACAACTCAAGTCTGTGGGTATACCTATTATTGAGGTGATTCTCGGTATCAAGGTTGGTTCCTTTTTGATGTATCCTAAACTAATTTTTAGGGGTTTTGAGGGTAAAAAGATGACTGTAAATGAATTGAAAATGGGGTGATACACCAAACTTGTTGAGGGATTTGGTGAGTAAATGCATAATCAATATGATAATGAATGTTTAATTCACGAACCAATATTTTTAGCATAATATTAACATAAAACACTTTGTGTATTGAGGGAATGAAATAAAACAACACCATAATATAATATGCACACTAATATTATACGAAATTACAAAATTTGCGGTAATGTAAGATGATTAATCAAGGAATTTGACATTCAAAAGAGCTAATGAGATATACACACCACTACGAATAATTGGAAAGACAGAAATCAATTCTCATTCAAGGGGTGAAACTAGCAACATTTGCTTCATCACTCCTATCTCCAAAAAATTCTGCATTATTCTTTGCGATTACACACAATATATAGCAAGATTATTCACCCATCCCATCCTAAAAATAGGCTAAAATTTTTACTCGCCCATGCATCCTATTTTTACCCCTTTATCATGAATAAATAAAGGAATAAAAATAGACATGCTAATTACAATGAGGCATTAATAGTTTGAGTTACAAAAATACATTCTAGTCAAACTACAATCAGTCGATCTACTTTTAATGAAAGTAGGATGAATAATTTGGCTAATAATAACCCTTTCTTTCTCTTTATGTCTCCTCTAATTTGCATGCAATATATTTCTTCTAGTTTTGGATGTGACATGGGTAAGTGCACCAAGTTGGGGACAATTAAGTGGACATCAAATCCTGAATTTTACATTAAAAACAGCAAACCATCAAATTTAGTCTTCATGGACTTGAACCATGCCGAAAAGTAAAAACTATGTCATAAAAATGGTACCATTGCGTAGGGGAGACTATTAGCTTTGTAGAAATACTCATTTTAAAGTGAATAGAAGAGGATAAATATCATTTTATAATTTTTACTAATAGTAGGTCTTTAAGACACTTTTTCTGTGAATGTTTATGTCTACGTTTAAGCTGCAAAATTTGTTTCACTTATCAGAATGTGATAAAACTTATACCATCCCAACTGTGGTGAAATTATATACATGTTCAAAAAAAAATTTATTTGATTTCAATATTTTTTGATGAAGTTATGGCACGAAAACGGAAAGTGCTTTGTTTTCTTTATGTTTTCATACCACTTTCACGGAAAAAATCATAAAAAATAAAATATCACTAAAAAAAATACAAAATAAAATCCATCCCAAGATAGATAGTGGCATATAACTTCTCACTAAAGGAAAAAAATATATATCAATTTTTGGTCATCCAAATTGAGGGCAAAGCAGACTATAATCTTATCAGCATTTTTAAAAAAATACCAAGTCATTGAATTTTGAGGGTTTAATATAGCTAATCTTGTCCATTTTTACAAAAATTAGTATTTTAGAAACTAGATCCCGGATGCTACGATTCATATTAATATATTTTTGTCTAATTTTGAGTTTATGTATTGCTAATAATCCCTACAAGTTGATATTATTTTGTTATTTGCAATATGATGTCCACAAATGACCCTATATTTGTCCATCAACTTCTGCACTTACCCACACTTGCACCTTTATCAACTTGCTTTGATATTCAAAGAATTCTTTAATCCTGCACCTTAGTACATGTTGGTGCTCAAAATAGTCTCACCCCATTTATCCTTTGAAAATCTATCAATTTATGACTTGTCACTTTCTATTTCCCCATGTTTTGCTGGTTAATCTATGTCACCATTTTTAATGTTCCTAGGTCATGGATCACGTATGGGTCCATATTTATCCTCTCATTTCTTTGTCCCTTTGGAAAATGTCTGTAATTTGGGTCTCCCATTCTATATTCATCTAAAAACTAAGGTTCTCCCATTATTTCCATTCTCCACAGTCAAGATTTGTCATCCTTTTCATTTTTTCCCTCAATACTTGAAGAAAACTGAATGTATGTATCTCTAAGGAACGTATCTGAGGCTTGTAACTTTTCTAAATTCTCTGTCCTTGGGGAAATTTTCATCTCCGAGCTTAAATGATCATTTGTATACATTTTACGGTTTGAAGGGTGTTTCTCCTAGTCAAATTTGTATCTTTGCATCTACAGGAAACATGGCCTCTTTTGGTTGGAAGCGGCTCAGCTGGGTACTTCAAAAATTCTGTGAAAAGCCTTAACTCAAATTTTTTCCATGTGGAGGAACGACGCTTGTTTGAAGATCTATTTTTTTGTTTTGCCTTCGAGCAGCGTCGGGAGGAAATGTGGAGTTTCCGCTTCTTTTTCTAGACTTAGACAAATTTTTATGCGGTGGATACAGTTTGGCAGACAGGACATGTGTGAGCCGCGCTCGTTCAGGATCTTAAACTTGGGCACCATTTTGAAGAAGTGCCACGAGGAGACTTGGAGGCCTCCGCTCACTTTGCAATTTTCTTAGAATTTTCAATGGCCAAAGGAGATTTCTCGAGACCACGACACATGGTGCCTTCCGCTGAGCTTCAAGCCTTCAAAAAAATTTCCGGGCAGGACACATGGCGAGCCGCTCGCATTCAAGGTCTCAAATTTTTGGGACCATATCAAGGTGTGCCATTATGACATGTGGTAGTTTGAAAAATCAAAAGTGTAGGGAGGTGGAAAATTATGAGTTAGTTGAATTTTTGCCCCTTGATATTCAAAAGATTAAAATATCAAAAATGGCCTGCAAGCCTGATAGAGGAAATGTCAAAGCTTGCTCAGTCAACGGTAGAGGTACGGACCCTCTGAGGAAATTTGGAAAATTTTCCTTTTAGGAGAAAAGAGTTAAATGTTAAAAAGGAAGCATGGCTCCACTGGGACCCACATTGGGACACATGTTAGGCCCTTTTTTCAAGGGCGGAGCTACAGGAAAACCTAGAAAATTTTCCCTTTTAAAAAAGGAGGTGAAATAGTATAAATTAGCCACGGTTCTTTTGGGACACACCTTAGGACACATGTTAAGATCATTTCTCAAGCGTAGAGGCGTGGATAAAAATGTGAACATTTTACATTTTCCAAAAGTTGTTAAAAGTCAAAGAACCCCGGGCTCATCTTAATATGAATCTTCCACGTGGAAGGCCCAAATTCAAATTAAAGATCAACAATAACTGTGAGTCTGAAACTGATTTTCCACCCATTTTTACTGAAACATGCCTAGAAGTGCATGTCTTCATGATTTTTGGGTATTTCCTACATGCCAAACAAAGAGGGAAGTTAATTTTTATATCTAAGTTTGGTGGGAGAGATCTGGAGACATCTTTCGCCATTAAAATGGTCGGACTATCAGGATCGATCTAATTTTCTATTTTTTTTCTCCCAAGCATGCAAGGAACCAAATTTTACAGATTAGGGGCGGAAGTGCTTGGCGAGTTGAAGGAGTGATTTACCATAAAGATAAGTTGAATGCGGGAGATATTTGAAGAGATTTTCCCCCTAAGCACTTGGTGACTTTTTACAGATCTTATTCTAGGAATTGTGATCGTGATCATGGAAAGCATTGGTGGCACTCAATGTCTAGATTTTTGGGGGAAAAGGTGCTCTATTGTAAATTTTATAAATGGCACAAATTTTTCATGCAAATGGTTGGAGTGTTAGAGGTCGAAGAAAATTCCGAAGAGGAAAATTTGACAAAGTCTGTCTTTTGAGAATCATGTATGTCTCTTTTGTATTAAGTTTGATCATGTCAAGGTGGTTGCAAGTGTACACCATTGACAAGCTTTGAGATTGTTCTAGAAAATTTTCCCTACTTGATAAATTTAATCAAACTCAAGTTATTTTGTGTTGATCTTGAGAAAAATGTGTTTGTTTCATTTTTGAATGTCTGCAAATAGTTTTTCTTGTTCTATTGCAATATTGTATCAAAATATGTCTTAATCACACAAGTATCAATCCTTGTGATAGTTTAGTGGCATATGCAATCTCATTTCTCATAAGAGCTTTCATCCAGGGAGTGAAATAAATGATTTAAAATCACTTTTCTTTCATTTTTGATAGAGATTGTTTATAATCCTTTGGGTGTACCTCAGGCGTGATTGATCTTATATTTTGATGTTTTATTGGGTCTTCTAACTCGAGCCTTCATGTTAAAATCTCATAAATTGTGTGAAAAAGTGCTAATTTGGGCCTCCATTGAAGTACATATTCTGGTTAAAGGAAAATTTTAGTTATTCTGAAGCATTCTGTTATCTAGACTTTCCATTTTGTAAGAGTTCTCAAATATTTGGAAAATCAAGTTTATTCGCCTCACCTCCCACAAAAACATATTTAAAAACAACTAATCCTACCCATACTACCCCTGTTTGTCATTTGTGTATATAGATGCATAAATTTTATTACCAAAACATACGAAATAATCGGGATTCCAAATGTCTTCAAGTATCACGAACCTTGTCTACATAATATCTCCACTATCTAGAGTGACAACTCATGAGAGTTAGATTTTGTTGCAGTGATCATATTTTCTTCAAGGTCTCCTTAAAAATTCATTAGGAAAGACATCTCCATCTCCTCCATAAAAATAGGCTACAAAATGGTTCTCTTCTTTGTGGTTGAAAGGTACAACCTAAAATAGTGAGGATAGATTAAATCCTCTTGAGGGTGCTATCCATTTCTCCACATCTAAGTAATAGAGGGCCAGTTATATCCCATCCCTAGATAAAAAATGACTCACCATGATCTATCTATTTCTAAGCTTCTTGTGAAAACATGTGATGCTTTGCTCGAAATTGAGGGAGAATCAATTTGGGTACCAACACCTTACTGGCGCTATTTCCGGGGACTTATTTGAGTTCTTTAAGACCATTTTCTTATTCACTGCCAGTTCCTATGTATTTATCACATCAACAACACCTTAATGGTGCCATTTACGGGGACATAGTTGTTGCAGTTCATGTCTAGACCTTGGTAAAACACTTCTTATATACTACAAGTGTTGTGTGAAATTCTTTCAGTTCCTACACTTTGAATGTAAAATCTTTCATTGAAAAATATAGTTAAATAAAGGTCAGATCTTTCAAGTTTCTAGTACTGAAAAAAATTTGTGAGATCATATTTAGCGCATTTTACAACTAAGGTAGAAATGCATAGTAGTAACTCCCTGTTGATCTAATTCTTGATGATTACTAGTGTATTAACCTCTCTCACAAGTGAGATTTGATACCAATATTTTCAAAGATGGAAGGAAGAATATATTTCTTTGCTAGGGATCCTACTACGACATTCTTTCAAGAGCTAGGAAAAGAAAAATTCGAAGGAAGAAAATCTTGGAGAGTTGTGGGAGATCAGTAGATGAGAAGAGTTATCTTCATTGATGAAATTGATCGGCCTATCATTGAAGACTACCATTCAAGTGCTTCTGAATCAGGAAGCATCTTTTTGGAATTGAATTCTCCAATTGGAGAGGGGCCTTCATTTGATTTTGTTAGTTTTGCTTCTCATTTTGCCCCTGTCTTTTAAGAAATTGATAGGGATGTCCAAGAAACAAGGCCTTTAGGGGATATCCATTTTGAAATTTATACTCCCGTGTTCCAAGGACCCTCTGCTCCTTATCAATTTGTTAGCCCACCGGGGTCACCTCCTTAAAATAATATGGCCCAGCCCCCACCCAGACCTCCATTTTTGTAAACTCTTTTGGTCCTATAAATTGCGTGGGAATGGTTGGTTATCCAAATGCAGTTCCTCAAGATGTGAGGAACATACTACCAAAGTTCCAAGGAAACAACGTTATAGTTGGCGATCAACATTTAAATATTTTTATCAATATGATGGAAGACAATGATATTGAACATGAAGATGTATATATCAAGTTTTTCATCCATACTCGGAAGAGGATGCTAGGGATTGGTATAAGGCTTTTCCAGATAACTCTATTGATTCTTGGACTGAGATGAGCAATGCATTTAGATTGTATTATGGTGATAGAACTGACCCTAGGTTTATTTTTAAAGAATTTGAAAACATCAAAAATAATCCTAATGAGTTAGTACATGATTTCAACACAAGGTTTAATAAGACCTTGAGGATATTTCTGTTAGGATAAGACCATGTGATGAATCATGTTTGATCAAATATTCAGATGCATTTGATAAAAGGATGCGTACTACTTGAGGGACAAGAACCTTACCAATTTGAGGTAGACCTTCACTATGGCTTTGCAAATAGAGAAAAATATCAAGGAAATTGGAAAGCCTCCAAAAAGGGAGGGTGTAAAAATAATTAACCTAGAAAAACCTCAGACAAGCAAGGCTGCTGATTTGGAAGAAGTTGTGAAAACTTTGGTAGGGGCTATCAAAGAAATTTCCTACAAACTAGCCCAAGCTAAGAAAGGAATTTGGCATATCTCACAAGGTCAAGACAAGTATAAAATCCAAGAAAGGTTTATAAATCACCATATATCTGATGACAAAGGAAAGGGACCTATTGGATTCGGAAGTAGGTAGCCCTAACGAAGGGAAATAGAATGGTGCCTGATCCTTTGGCTGCCAGAGTTGTTGTTGTGGAGGAGACAAATGTCATTGATTGGTGTGAAAAATGTTTCATGCCACATTCTCCATCTGAAGAAGATCAGAAATAAGAAGAAGAAGAAGTTGATGATGATATTGATGATGATTCTGCATGATGGAGATCCCTGCAAGTTCACCAAGGGAAGCAACTTCAACTGAGGTAATAAGTGCTAGAACTGCTGCTAGTTTTTGGGATTGCATCCACCGGGTACCTCTCCTTCCCCCTCTCATACTTTAGAAGTAGACACTGTACAAGCTTTTGAATTTCCCACTAATGATTTTGAATACTTGAGGGCATTAATGATTGAAAAGTATGATGGAGGAGTTCCTTCAGAAGAAGATAGGAAGCTATTAATGAATGTTGTAGTTGCCCAAGAAAAGGAGCACAATACCAAAAGTAAAGCTGCCAAGGGGCCACAAGCCAAGTCAAAATTTCCATTTCTTACCAAAGAAACCCCAAAGAAAAATGCATCTGGTAGAGAGCTTGTTTCCCCAAGAAAAACTTGTGTTCCTCCCCATGCCCAAAATGAAAAGAATCTCATTCCATCTGATGAATTTGCAAATCTTTCTCCTAGTACTATTTTACCAAATTTTCTCCATATGATATTTCCCAAGTCTTGAGTCAAATCAAAATTCTTTTCCTAATTGTTGAGCTACTTAGGATCCCTGAGCACAAGAAGAGGGATTTTGAATGTTTAGGATTCAAAGAGGAAGAGATCATACAAGGTAGAGATGTAAACAAGGTTGAGATTCCCCTTACTGTTGTAGAGTTGGAAAATCCACAAGTGTTGGAAGAGTTGGGGGAACCACCAGAGGTTTATTTAGGAACTTCTTTGGGTAAATCCCAGATGAATGTGAATCCATTCTTCACTACCCTAGTTATCAAAGACAAGTTGTTGCATAAGCGTATGCTTGATTCTGGAGCTTCCCATAATGTCATGCCTCTTGAGGTCATGAATGAATTAGGTATCAAAGTAACAACAACATATGGGAAGTGCACTTCCATGGACTCTAGAGAGGTGCTAGTGGTGGGATGTGTCAAAGATCTGGTTGTGCAACTTGCATCTTATCCTGGAAGGAACTTAAAGCTTGATGTAGTCATTATTTTTGCCATGCCAGCGCAGGGATGATGTTGTCAAGAAAGTGGGCAACAAGTGTTGGTGGCAGTGTGCAAATGGACATGTCTTATGCCACTATCCCCATTGAAGGAAACTTGGTGAAATTATATGGAGAGAAGAAGATGTTGTACTTGATTGAAGACCCAAGCAATGCATCTTATGAAGTTTTGCAAGCAGATGCTTGATCTTAACAACTTTGTGAGTTTTGTGGATTTTAGGGAGTATGAAAGTGTTGAAAACAGAGCTCCTAAGTATGTTGTTTTTTCTGGGAATTTGGTCTACGATTCAACCTTGAAAAATGTTAAAGAATTTGACTTAAACACAATGGAGGAGCTTCAGAGAAAATGGATGGTTTACAAACTGAACAAAGAAGAAAAAGAGGTATATTTCCAGTTGATGAAAACATATCAGAACCTCTTGGCATGGTCATATCCAGGATGGTAGGTGCTTGAAATTTTTCCTTGATTGTTTTCTCTAAATCAAGGTAAAAATTTCTTGTACAGTGTATAGTTTGTTGTTTGTTTCTGTTTTCTATGTTTTTGCTCGGTCTGGTCCTTAGTGACCTATTTTTGATGGTTTATCTATTCATTTTTGGGAGATGCCTTTGTTTCTCTTCTTTGCAAGTTGACTCCTTTGCCCAATGGATATTTTGCCACTTGGTCTAGCTTTGTTCTTGTGGCACTCGTAGGGAGTTCCCATCCCTAAGTCAGAGCCGATGTTGGTGCTCAAAATAGTCTCGCCCCATTTTTCCTTTGAAAATCTATCAATTTATGGCCTCTGTCACTTTCTATTTCCCTGTGTTATGCCTGGTTAATCTCTATTGCCATTTTTAAACTATTCCTGGGTCATGGATCACGTATGGGTCCATATTTGTCTTCTCGTTTCTTTGTTCCTCTGGAAAAGGTCTTTAATTTGTGTCTCTCATTTTCTATTCATCTAAAAACTAGCGTTCTCCCATTATTTCCATTCTCCACATTCGGTACTTTTCATCCTTGTCATTTTTTCTCGAATACTTGAAGAAAAATGAATGTATGTATCTCTAAGGAACATATCGAGGTGTGTAACTTTAATAAATTCTCTATCCACGGGAGAAATTTTCATCTCCAACCTCAAATGGTCATTTTTCTATGTTTTAAGGTTTGAAAGGCATTTCTCCTAGTCAAATTTGCATCTTCACATTTACAGGAAATGTGTCCTCTTTTGGTTGGATGCAGCTCAGCTAGGTACTTCAAAATTTGTCCACGTGGAGGAACGACGCTCGTTTAAAGATCTACTTTTAGTTTAGTCTTGGAGAAATGCCGAGAGGAAACGTGAAGGTTTCCTGTACTTTTCCTAGACTTAAATAAATTCATATGCACTTCGATACAGTTTGGTGGGATAGAGACACGTGGTGAGCCCGCGCTCATTCGGGTGGTCTTAAACTTGGGCACTATTTTGAAGAAGCATGATGAGGAAACTTGGAGGCCTCCACTCACTTTTCACTTTACTTAGAATTTTCAACGACCAAAGGAGATTGCGTTAGACCACGACACATGGCACCTTCTGCTGAGCTTCAAGCCTTCAAACAAATTTTTTTAGGCTAGGACATGTGGCGAGCCTGTGCACATTCAAGATCTTAAATTTTTGGGACCATCTCAAGGTGCACCATTGTGATGCATGGCAGTTTGAAAAGTCAAAAGGGTAGGGAGGTGGACCATCGGGGGTAACTTGCATTTTTTGCCCCTTGATATTCAAAAGATTAAAATATCAAAAATGGCCCACAAGCTCAATAGAGGAAAGGTCAAAGCTTTCTCCTATCAATGGCAGATGCACGGACCCTCGAGAGGAAATTTGGAAAATTTTCCTTTTAGGAGAAAAGATTTAAAAGTAAAAAAGGAAGTGTGGTTCCAATGGGACCCACATTGGGACATGTGTCAGGCCCATTTTTCAAGGGTGGAGCTATGGGGAAAACTTGGAAAATTTTCAATTTTCCTAAAAGGAGGTGAAATAGCATAAATTGGCCACGGTTCTTGTAGGACCCACCTTGGGACACGTGTCAGGCTCATTTCTCAAGGGCAAAGGCGTGGAGAAAAATGTAAAAAGTTTGCATTTTTCCAAAAGTTGTAAAAATTCAAAGAAGAACCCCTGGCCCATGTTAAAATGAATCTTCGACGTGGATGGCCCAAATTCAAAGTAAAGATCAATGGCTACTGTGAGTCTAAATCTGAATTTCACCCCATTTTCACTGAAACACACCTAGAATTGTGAGTCTTCATGATTTCTTGGTATTTCCTACATGCCAAGCAAAGAGGGGAGTTAATTTTTATATCTAAGTTTCATGGGAGATATCGGAGACATCTTTCACCATTAAAATGGTCTGACTATCAGGCTCGATCTGATTTTCCATTTTTCTTCTCCTAAGCACACAAGGAACCAGATTTGACAAATTAGGGGTGGAAGTGGTTGGCGAGTTTAAGGAGTGATCTAATAGAAGGACGAGTTCAATGCGGGAGATATTTGAAGATATTTTCTCCCCGAGCACTCGTAATTTTTACGAGATCTTATTTTGGGAATCGTGATCGTGATCATGGAAAGCACCTTAGTGGCACTTAATGTCCGAATTATTGGGGGAAAAGGGGCTCTTTTGTAAATTTTATAAATGGCACAAATTTTTCATGAAAATGGTTGGAGTGTTAGAGGTCGAAGAAAATTTGACAAAGCCTGTCTTTTGAGAAGCCGTCCTAGAAGCCTGTATATTTCTTTTGTATTAAGTTTGATCATGTCAAGGTGGTTGTAAGTGTACAACCATTGACAAGCTCTAAGATTGTTCTAGAAACTTTCCCTTGCTAATAAATTTAATCAAACTCAATTTATTTTTGTTGATCTTGAGAAAAATGTGTTTGTTTCATTTCTGAATGTTTGCAAATAGTTTTTCTTGTTCTTATTGCAATATTGTATCAAAATATGTCTTAATCACACAGGTCTCAATCCTTGTGACAGTTTAGTGGCATATGTAATCTCATTTCTTAGAAGAGCTTTCATCTGGGAGTGAAATAAATGATTTAAAATCACTTTTCTTTCATTTGTTGATAGATATTGTTTGTAAGCCTCTAGGTGTACCTCAAGCGTGATTGATCTTAGATTTTGATGTTTTATTAGGTCTTCTAACTCAAGCCTTCATGTTAAAATATCATAGATTGTGTGAAAAAGTTCTAAACTAGGTCTCCATTGAAGTACATATTTTGGTTCAAGGAACATTTTATCTATTTTGAAGCATTATGTTATCTAGACTTTCCATTTTGTAAGAGTTCTCAGAGATTTGGAAAATCAAGTTTATTCTACCTCACCTCCCACCAAAAATTATTTAAAAAAACTAATCCTACCCATACTACCCTTGTTTGTCATGTGTGTATACAAATGCCTAAATTTTATTATGAAAACATACGAAAAAATCAAGATGCCAAATATCCGAGTAGCCCGAACCTTTCCTAGAGAATATCTCCACTATCTAGAGTGACAACTCATGAGAGTTAGATTTTGTTGCATTGATCATATTTTCTTCAAGGTCTCCTTAACAACTTCATTAGGAAGGACATCTCCATCTCCTCCATAAACAACAGGCTACAAAAGGGTTCTCTTACCTTGGTTGAAAGGAACAACCTAAAATAGTGAGGATAGATCAAATCCTCTTGAGGGTGCTATCCATTTCTCCACATCTGAGTGATAGAGCACGAGTTAGATCCCATCCTTGGCTACAAAACATTTCACCATGATCTATCTGTCTCTAAGCTTCCTACCAAAACTTGTGATGCTGCTCAGAATTTGAGGGAGAATCAATTTGGGTACTAACAATACACATGTAAAATTTAATCTCTTTATGTGAGGAAAAATAATTCTTTTAATTGCAATACCCCGAAAAATATTAACCCATGTATTTCATCTATTATGGGGACCACCTTTGCTTATGATGTTGACATCTGTGTACATACTCCATTTTTCATATTGATAATGACATCTTTAACTTTTGTGACTACATACAATACAATCTCCTATAAGCATAATTTATTCAACCTCTAAATTTCCCACCTTTGTGGGGACCACCTTTCAAGTTTTTGTACCTGTCTTTCTAGGTACAAAATGAATTTTTTTTAAATTAAGGTAATAACTTACCTTTCATGGCATGCCATCATGATAATGTGAATTCCTCGAACAGGTCTAAGTTATCATTAATCGCTTTTTTGGCTTGTTATAGTCACTTTAGCATATACAATATTCTTTATTTGGTCCCCTTTGCTTGATTGCACCATACTTGATTTTGGGTTATTAACCACCTTTGAATGATCATTGTATTATGGATTTGGATCACCTTTTGGTTATTTATGATGTTTTGAATAATACAAGGTCCCCTTTTTGATAATCATGTGGCATTGGCAATGATTATGTTTTTGGGACACTAATCCTTTGTTTGAATATTCGACTTGTGATATACTTTTCAACCCTTATCAAAGGTTAACTCAATATCTTTTTAAATGATTCATGGCTGGACCCTTTCTAATGATGAATCAACCCATCGGTCGTGTTAGTGGAAACTCCAAACCATGGTTGGGATTGGGATTTTCTTTGTGAAGAAACATGGTATTTTTTCAACTGCGGTTAAATTTGCATTGTATCTATTGTATGGGTATGATCGTTAATTTTCTAAGCATCTGGGTTTGTATTGATTGCGGGTTACATGAATCTATGACTATTCCTTAGCTATTTCATCTTGTAGTGATTAATCTTGGCTTTTGATGTTGAAATCTGTTTTGACTGTGGTGATGAGCTTGGGTTATCATTTGCATCGTTGGATTTTTGTACACGTTAGATCTGCACCATTGATGATAACTAAGATGAGTTAGGCCTGATTAAAATCTCATCAATATTATCATTTCTTCATTCTTGCATTCTCATTTCAAGTGGTGAATATCTGGCATTTTTTTCTTTCACCTCCATTGTTCTCTGATCTTGATCTTGATTTCCTCTACAAAACAGTTCTCTAAGGCTCTAAATATTTGTATTTTTATTTTTTTCCTCTGTTTAGAGATTTTGAATGAGATTTGATATTGTTGGATGCCATTGTTGAAGCCTTCGAGCTCACTTTGAGTATTTATATGAAGAGCTTCATGAACTCTTTAAGATTTTGAGCTTACTATGATTGCTTCGTTGCTATCATGAAAGGGTTTATTTTAAAGAGATTTGGAAGCTCTGTTCATTTGAATTCCTCTGATCTATCTGCAGAAATTGTCTCCATTCATTAAGAAGGTGAGTTTGAAGTTTTTGTAACTAATGCCTCCATTTTTGATGAAAAATTTGATTCGTTTGTCTCTGCATTCTTTAATAATGAACCCCTTTTGGTTTTCTAGTTTACTTGATTCAGAAACACTTTAATGATCTCAAATAAGATCACGGGTAATTCGTAAATTTTTCTGTGTCGTTTAACCTTGTGAAGGTTTCGACTGATTTTCCAGAAATGGTTAGTTATTTTTGTTTCCTTGTGATTTTCAAATTGGGTATGCATTTTTATTTTTTTTGAATTTTTACTTCTTCCTTATGAGCTTCTATGAAATTAGAACTCTTCTATGAGTCACCATATTTGGGGTAATCCTCTTCTCTATTTATAAATGAGTTATGGTGTTTTGTAACTATATAACGTGCACCTCCATATTTATTTTATTACTTTCATAACCCAAATTTGGGTTTGGGTTGTTATTTTATTTCTCTGCACATGGGTACCTGGAATATTATGTATTCTAATTTGTTATTGTTGTGATTGAAGACTTTGTAGTTTGAAACATATAGGACCTAGCTCAATTATTTTTAGCATGCTCGAGTTTGAGCTCAGTTGTTCCTTTTGCTCTGAAATTTTCCTTAATATTCAAGCTTGGATAACTTTGGTCTCTCAGTCTCCTTTGTTTATATTTTTGTTACTAATCTCCATCCCGTGTCGATTTGGGCACTAATGACATGAATTGGATTTTTAAGACTAGTAAGTGTTCTCCATCACCTATTGTTCATTAGATCGATGCACCCTTTTTCAGAGTTGAGTTCGTTGTATTTAATTAGTAATCTCTTACTAGTTGTTTTCACTCCTATTTATGAATGGAAACTTTGTTGTATACCTCTATTTTTTTGTGATTACATTGTCTCTTACCATCTTGAGATTGGTGCATTGTTAACTTTAGATACAAAATTTTATTTACTTTTAAGCTAACATCTTTTGAAAATCTAATTCAATATGGGTATGACCCTATTGTTCACTCTTGTAATTAAAACTGTTTAAAATCTATTCCTCTAGAATATTGCCTGATTTATTGCACAAATATGGAAATTTTGAATGGACTGGAATTTTTACTATCGAACTTAAGAAAAAAAATGTAATTTGTACCATCTCGTCGCTTGTGTTTAATATCCTAAAGCTTTGCTTTTGAGCTATAGATTTTAGATCGATGGTGAACTCTATCAAAAGACTTTGAATTTGCATTACAACTATATTTGGGATTCTCTATCATTTCTATGTTTTCCATCTTCTTTAATAATAGTTCTAAACTCTACCTTAGTTGTTGATGATCATTTGATTTTTGCTAGTCTTGCTTCTTGGTTGTCTTCAAGATCATTGGAAGTTGTAATGATTTTACTAAGCTTTGAACTCACTTTTCCACTACTATCATAATGAGGGTAGGCTTTGTTATTTATTTTGAAAAATCTCCGATTGTTTGTAATCTGTATGATTCTTCTAGAAATGTTGTTATAAGAAACACTAAAACCGATAATTTAAAAGTTGAATCCTTATGGCCAACTATGTGGCTTACATGTTGATGGAGTTTGTTTGGATAATTCATGATTCACCCTTTGATTATATTGCAACTTATTTTTAAGGAAACGATGCTCACATGATAGATGCCAAAATATTGCATCATATTTGAATGCATGATTAAAAAGTCTATAGTTAAGAGCTCATTATTATTAAAGATTGTATTATGTGATTTATGATTTACGTTGTTCTTCAACTTTGTCGTTATGAAAAATAATAGCTCCGTATATAACAATCTACCTATTGGTAATGTTTTGGAGATTGAAAATTTTGACTTGAACAATCCATGATCTTTTGTCCTCAACCTAGCATAAACACCTTTTGAACTCCCTTCTTTTGACTCATGGAAAGTATCATGAATTCTGATTCTAGAAATCACAATTGCTAGTTCAAAGGATGTGATTTGTATTACAGTATGAAGCATAACTATCAGTTTGTACTCTTCCTTTATCCTGTAGAGAAAAATATTTCTTTGTCATGCTGAAACTGTGATTTTGAAAGTGCATCCTTGAATTGAGAACCTTATTTCATCTATGATTTTGTAGAGTATGTGTCTCGCAGCGTAGAATTTCGCATGATGGCACCATTGTAGCTTCCCTCTTTGAATTTGGTGTTTTCCATGCTCTGAAATTTGCTTATCTAAAATGCATGCTTCCTGTATTAAGAGCTCACTCCCTACTTGCACCAGCTTGTATTTTGTGTACTCATACTTCTTTGCAAGTTGGTAGCCATTTACTTAGCATCTCTTTTATTGCATGCATAAATGATCAAGACTCCATTTATGATATTGTGGCTGCAAATATGATCTATTGTAATTGGTTGTACTTCCTATACTTGAAGCTTTTAACTTTCTTTTCATCAAAGCATAATTGTAGCTTTACTTTTAATGAGGAAATAAGATTAACCATATTATTAGACCCTTATTTATTACTAATTCGAGGTTAATCTGTACTCTCATTTATTTATTTCATATTTAAAGTTTGTTTCTTCTTTTATCACACCTCCCAAACTTCAATTTATTTCTAGAAACAGTCCTTACACCTTCTGGGTTTCCTTTAAACCTCGATGATGCAGATTTGATTTATCTCTTTTGAAAATAATTTAGATTCAAGAGTAAAGAAAAGAAAAGTTTGCATTTACATTATGTTTTCTGTAACCTGCATAATGGTATCTACACCTTCCTTTCATGCATTCTTTAAAATTTTATTCAAAATCTTATTGTGATATTGGTAATTCAATCTCTGCATAATGGAAACTATTATCATGATCTAGGAATATTTACATCTTCCATCTCAGTCTTTGCATAATTTTCTGAAAAATGTTATGAAACACTATTCTATTGTTGTTTCACCGTGATTGCATGATCATTTTTGATGAGAAATGAAAATGTAAATGTAGATTTGATTGTAGATGCTATTGAGTGAGTTTCTGGAATTTCTTGATAACTAAATCTTGTACTCTATAATTTCCACCTGAAATTCATAAGTTGTAGTGGCATTTCCTAAGTCTTTCACTTTGATAATTAGAGGTGTATTTCTTATTGGATGACTGGAGATTACTTTTTTTATGAACTTCCTTCTGATAGTTGAATGTTTCTAGATTGAGTTTTATTTTGTTCATCTCATGTATGATTTCTGCCTTGTGTGATGTGGCATATAGATTCCTCAATTCTTTGGAAAATTACATTTAGATCTTGTAAGTTGCTAGAAAGTGGTTGAATTTTTAGGCCTTTCCTAAGTCTGTAACATCATGAATATGGGTGATTACCTTGAGTTTAAAACTGAAGCTTTTCCTCTTCAAAAGTATCTTGAATCTGGAAAATTGCATCTTCACCACTTGAAAATTCTAGTTAGCTATCTTGTTATTCTTTGCACTTTGTAAATCTCTTATGACCTGAATAAGTATTTGCAATTATATTCTAATCTTGATCAGAAGCTTATTTTCTTCTACTTCTAGTTTTAGAAATCATGACCTATTTTCATTGAATTGATTGGTAACAACCTTAAATACTTGTACTCTTTTACACTGACCATTGTGTAAGGCATGAATGAAATTTCTCATTTTTTCCTTAAAATTTTTAAGTGTTGAAAGTAATTTGTACCTGTACTCTATTTCTTTACTTATGATTCAATGTTTCAATGCCTTACATACCATATATCATGTCTTATTTGAGTAATAACTATAAATTTTATACTTTTTGCATGGCTATAATTTGATGAAAACTGATATTTTTATGCTCGCATTTTCATTTTTCCAAAATAGATCATAACTTGTATCATGTAGATTTCTTCAGCAAGTATTTCATTTCTATACAAAAATCATTTATGTGAAATATTTTTGTTTTCATCTTCTACTTATACCTGCAAACTTAAGAAAATAGTTCGAAAATATTTAGGCTTTTTGGACTCTCTTATGTTCCATAATTTTTTTTTCTCTTTCTTTTTTTGGAATGATTCTGGGAATCATATGTACTAATGTAGAATACTACTCTTATCAATTGTGTATCTGTATATGATTTACGTTATGCTTCTACTTTTTATAAATCTATTTGTATGTAGTTAGATAGCACATGGGTACAAATAAAACCCTGAACTCAATATAAATGCCTTCTTTTTCATTTTTCAGGTACATTGTGACTACTAGGATAGTTGGATGAAAGGTGGAGCTAGGGCTAAAGTGAAGAAGACTTAGAAGAAAAACCCAAGGCAATGATGGGTTTCTTTTATACTCTTTTACTTTTAACTTCATGCACATGTAATTCTTTCTTCAAGATATTTATGAATTACATTTAATTTCAGTAATTGATTTGTATACTTCTTTCTTCTTTCAGCTTTATGAAATGTATATTGACTTTATAATGAAATAAACAACTCAATCACATAATTAAATGTATTTACATGCAGAAATAATGAGTTTTGAAATACTGTAACTTTAATAATGAAATCTATTTCTTGTAAATTGAAACTCTGTTTGTTGTTCCCAAATTTAGCATTTCACCTAAACTATGATTCCCTCCTTCATCAAGGCTAGTACATTAGTCCTTCGAGGATTTTGTGTTTCCTTATTGAAGATGAACATGGAATGGCATTCTATGTGAGGTGTTACATTTTGTAACAACATACATAGCTGCAGATTACATGTAGTTAATCCATTATGAAATGAAAACATAATAAACTACAATGCATTACCTAGATAGGTCCACTTCATCAATGTTGTCCATCGTAACGAAGTATCAAGTTGCCCATTTTTACACGAGTGAAAAAATTGTTAACATTTCTAGCAATCCCGTGGGGAAAGTTACCTAGTAGCTTGTAGATCAGTTCCTTTCTCTTGTCCATTATGCATGGAGTTAAAACATATAACCAAAAATTTCCTTTACGAAAACAAACTAAAACTTGGAAATGATCCGAAAACTAGATCACGTGCGTGAATGCACTTTATTGATTTGAAAACATTGCAATGTGCATGAAAGCACTTATTGAAAGGGAAATCCTACTCTAACAAAAACTATAGGATTTTCAATAACAGTGTTTAAGAAACATACCATTCACAAGAATGGGAAGTTCCTCTCCATTCATCCTTGAAAGCTGAAATGCATTGTGTTCTTTGTAGGTTGAATTCATGTAAGAACAACTCCATATTGTATCAAACTTCATTTGGTCTACTAGATTTGCATGATCAACATCCCATTTTAACAAAATATCTCCTTCATTGAAGACTTTGAACTCAGCCTTCTTATTACATGTTTTCTTGATCTGTTTTAATTTTTTTCCATGTTCAGATGAGCTTGATCTCTTAGCTCCTGCATTTAGATTAATTCTACATTCCACACTTGCAATGGTTCATTATAAAGTAATTCCATTTGGTAAAAAAATCCAATGCAAGCAACTCAACGTAGATAGACATTCTTTCCTCTCTTCCATAAACAAGAGTGTATGGTAAATTTCACTGATCTTTTATGAGTCACTCTGCTACCCCAAAGTGCTAAATTAAACATCGATGCCAAGCTTTTTTTATTATCTTTGAGTTTCCTCTGAAGATCCTCAAAATATTATTATTAGTGCTTTGAGCTAATCCATTACCTTGTGGGTAATAATTAGATGATGTACTTAAATATATTCCTTTCTTAATAACTGATATGTTTCCTTTGCACTAAGAAACACTAAGGCATTATTTGAAATGATAATTATTGGAAAACAAAATATGCAAACTATACCTTCTTAAAAGTATAGGATTAAAGTCTCGTTAGCTTCTTTTAAGGCTATTTATTCAGTCCAACATGTAAAATAATCTATAGCAGTCAAGATCCACTTGTGTCTTTGTGAATAAGGTTTATTTATCATGCCAATAAAGTTGATACCCCATTGCATGAATGGTTGATCTAATGAAATAGGTTGTAGGGAAAGTTAAGCTAAATGTTATTTTCCAACAAAGAAAACCCATTTCATACACTCTCTAATCCATTGGAATAAGTCCTTGAATATGTTGGGCCAATACTAACCAACTTTCATAATTTTTAAGGTTGCACTATGTATCTTGAAAAGTGACCTCCTACGGGTCCATGAAATTCATATTATAGTTCTTGAATTCTATCATAAGCAATACATTACGAGAAAATGAAAATGTAAGGTACCGCTTGTAACCTAAAATATATTTGTTTATTCTTTTCCATACCTTCCGGATAAGTACCATGTTGTAAATAGCTAACCAAATAATTCATCCATCTTGTTTCTGAAATTCTTAACTAAGTTCAAAGTTACTAGTTTTCTTGATGTATTATGGTATCTAACTACTAATACACGAGTTTAGCATGTTGTTATGGATCTTCTAATTTTACAGCCTTCTCTTTTTGATATCAGCAATTAGTTTCTTGCACAAACCTTTTCCTCAAACTGTTTCATAACACGGATTTTAACATCATATTCCATAACCTTCATAATCCAGTCTGCTCTCTTCTCATTCAACTCTTTGTTCAACAAGAACACTTTAACACTTGGATGAGAGACTAAGACATGTATCTTATTATTAGAAAGCATGTACTTAAAGTTCTTCAATCCTCTAACTATTGAAAGTAATTGTTTCTCAAGAAAGGTGTACCTTGTCTCGTAATCATGCAAAAAATTTCAAAAGAAAGAAATTTTTTGGTCATTGTTTTCATCATTAACCCGAGTTAATATAGCTAAAATAGTCTCATCTCCTGCAAGTGGATACATTTTAAAATATTTATCAAAATTTGGATTAGCAAGAGTAGGAGATTTTGAAATGGATGACTTGATGGCCTCAAATCCTTTTCTCCCTTCACTGGTCAAAGAGAAAGTCTTATATTTCGTTAACATGGTTGTTAATGTCTTGACTAATGCTGCAAAATTTGGAACAAATCTTCTAATAAAGTTGATTTTTCTGAGAAAACTATGCAGTGCTTTCTTATGATGAGGTAAGGACAATAATAAAATAGATTTGATTATGAAAGGATCAATAGCTAAACCTTATTTAGAAACAATGTGACCAATAAATTTACCTTGATGTACAGAAAAAATTGAAAAGCTATTCCAAAGCTGTCTCGCAAAGCTGAAAAGTATGCCTTAAATGCATTAGATATTCACGAGAATTCTTTGAAAAAATGGTAAAATCATCTAAATAAACCAAAGTATGCATTTATTTAATAAGTTTTTAAAAGACATGTCCATTGCACATTGAAATGTTGCACCTAAATTTGAAAGTCCAAAAGGCATTCTTTTGTAAGCATAAATACCCCATTTTGTGGTGAAGGTTTTTTTTATATTTTTCTTCTTCACGCAAAAGGATCTCGATTATATCTATTGTAATCGTCCAAAAGAGAAAAAAATTATGAACCTAAAAGCTGTCCTTAAAATCTCATCCATATTAGGCAGCGGATAATGATCTTTTAATGAAGCTTTATTAAGGTCTCTAAAAGCCACACATAGCCTAATTTCTCCATTATTTTTCAAAAGCTGGAACAAGATTTGTTACCCAACTTGAATGCTTAATTATAATTATGATACGTGATTTGATTAGTTTAGACATATCTTTTCTCATTAGTTGCTCAATCTTCGGACTTATAGGCATTTTCTTCTACCTATCGGCTTAGAAATTGGCTGTAATTCTATTGTATGATAAGCTAAACTAGGATCAAAGCCTCTCAGATCTTGGTATTTCCAAGCAAAAAGGCCACATGTTTACAAGAAAGGTGAAGATGCAAAAGTGCCCCAACGATTAGGTGGTAGTATTCAAAGGAAACAGTTTCACGGGTAGTAAAGCGGTGACCCAAGACCATTATGGATAGGTGCAACATGATGATGAATGCAAACCGATGATTTTATGGGAAGAAGCAAGGATTCCCTAGCATAATTTGGCCTAAAAGCACATGATAGAAAGGAAAGAGAAGATTGGTTTTGTGAAAGGGTACAAAGGTGTCCGAAAATAATGGCAAAAGGAAATACCATACACATGGATGTTGAATGAAGTTGAAGAAATGTATCTTAGAAGCCTCGCGATGAAGAAGTGATTAGCCAAAGGCACAAATTGTGAGACAAGATAAGCACTAAGGAAAGATTCTAAACAAATTCCAAATAAGACACTTGCTAAAAAACTAATCCTACTTACTCATAGAGATCTAGTGTGTGCATGTGGAATTTAATTACCTCATGAAGGGAAGATTTAATAGGGAAAAAATGAGGACAACGCAGCCAATGTGTAGAAATTGATTTATTTTCAGAAGCAATTTTGTGAATGGATGGTGGAAGGATAGTCATACATTTCTCATTTGCCCGCCACCAGCATCCATAGCCCTGACAGAGATGTATTTGATTCTAATCACAACATTTATCTACTACCAATCATGTGTTTATAGCCCCAATAGAGATTATTTGAAATACCCTAAGAGAGAGTAATATATAAATTTTATTTTGATTTGTAGCTTTTAGCTTTTGATTGATTTCAATTCTTTTCCTTGTGAAAACTTATTTCATCTCTATTGTTTGATAAGGGGTTAAGAACCACCGATGGGTTGATGGAAGGATATGGAATTGATTGTGATGACGACATTGGCTAGTGTCAACAAATATGTCCAAAAGTTCTTCACAAAATTTTTATTAGATGTTGAATGTGATGGGATCTCTAAGAGATCGGTCATTCTCTAATTTACCAAGGTGATAAAACACCATGGTCAAATGGATACCATAGAGATAAATTTCACAAAGTGTGTGTGAATAAGATAACCAAAGTAACATTGAAGGGATGAAAATGGTAGGAAGACTTGTAAAATTAATAGCAAGGAAAGGAAGAAATAACATCCATGTGTAGATAATACCCGATCGCAATGTTTGATCTTTGTACCTTTGATTTTGGTATGTTTTTTATATTTTTGAATTGTTTTTTATTTTTATATTTTGATAGTTTTAGGACGTTAGGACTAATAAATTCACGTGGCGTGGTAAGATCCAACAATGATGTCTGTGACTTCCTTGATAAGGGAGACTAGGCGTGTTTGTTTATCAAGTGTAATATTTTCTCCAATCTCAATGATCATGGTGAGCTCATACTCAACAAATGACTGTGATTTATCTTGAAACATGGATTTTCGTATGTGGAATCTTGTGTTCCCTATCCATAGGTTTGTGCACATTACACCATACTTGATAGTTACGTTTGTGTGTGTTCTTGAATCACACTTGATTTACAATTTTGATATTGTTCGAGTTGTTGGGGGCTTTCGAGCTCTTGGAAGTTTTAACTTGAGCTTGATAATGAACCTGTTTGGGTTTCTTATAACTTAACGCATGTTTTTTTATCTTGTGAAGGATAAGAAAGTGAACATGGATGATTAGAAGTGATGCGAGAAATGACTGTGGGCTTGCCACAACCATTAATAGAAGAAATATGTGATGGATGAAAAGGATACGGTCCAAGAATTGAAGAGGATGATCTACCAAGAGGTGAGCCACTGATAGAAGATGATGAAGGGCTACTAGAATTCAGCCCTAAGATGGAATAAATTGGGCTACGAGGACATGGACCAAGAATAGAAGAATATGACGAAGGGCTGCAAGGGTGTGGCCTAAGTATAGATGAGGAGGGACTACCGGGATGGGTCATGAAGATAGAAGAGGAAGGGCTACTAGGATGCAACCTACGAATAGAAGGTAATGGGTTATAAGGAGGTGATGCAGAAGTAGAAAATGGAGTGCTACTAGGATGTGGGCCCATAATACAAGTAGACTATGGGATACCCAATGGTGTCCCAAGGTGATATTTTGATTGAGGAATGATGATAGATAAGGAATGATTGGGTAATGAGAAGATAGGCCATGGCTCAAGATTATACCCGACATCTCATCATGCTCGGAAGAAGGTGAAGATGGAATAGAATAAGAATCAAGTTCCATGACCTTACGCTCCTCATCTATGTTATGAAAAAAGAGATAAAATTCATTTTCCCAATACGCGAGCATATCAAGTTCCGAAATAATCCTTGTTTTCAATCCTCTAAAGGGATGTCATCGTGTAGTCTAATTTTTCCCTCATTCTTAGAGAAATAAATTAGTAGAGGTTGTTTCTCTTTGGCTATAGAAGGTTGAATAGAATAAACGGATCTGATAAGAGGGAAGATTTATCGATAGAAGAAGATAATCGAAGATAAGAAGTAGGATTAGTGGTAGGCGTCTCATGAATGGATGATTTGGATCTAGACCTAGATTGCTTTTCTAGAAGATTATGCAATGTAGGAGAGAAAATAGGATCCATAGCCATCCATTAAATGCGATGTAGGATTTGAATTAGATGATTGAATAGAGGGAATCGAGTCATGGAACTCTTCGATGGAGGAAGAGGTCATTGAGACGATCGATGAAGGAGGTCCTAGGAAGAGAGGGAGGATGGTGAATCAAGAAATTAATTAGATGTTTGATCGACAAAATGTGGATTCACATGAGTCTTCAAAGGAGGAAGTCATTATTGAGGTGATTTGGAATAAAGGCCCTGTGAAGGAAGGGAGGACCGTGATTCAGGATTCGATCTAGGGGTATCCGAATAGTAATTGGGACCCGAATATTTAGAAGAAGTGTGGGAATCCAAATGGTAGTTTGGATCTGAATCATAAGAAGAGTGGGGGAACCTAAATAATAATTTAGATCGGAAGCATCCAAACCATACCACCGACTATGAGCTAAAGGTGGGTAATGAGGCTACCTTTATGGGCCCTCTAGCATGAAGAACCAATTGTCGCTTAGTCGTAATGGGAATATTTTAATGTCAATACCTAAACCTAGGTTTCGTATTGTCGTAAGCATGAGAAACCGTGTGATAGTTAGTCATTTTTAGCATTTTTTAAGCAAAACACGTCTAGATCTAGATAGTGTGATGAAACTCCTTCAAAGGGAAGGAAGTGACATGTCTATTTAGGGAAGCATAATGACATCCAACTAGACATTTTGTTAGTATGGAGATGACTTGTGTAATTTTTTTAAGAAGGTATAAGGAAAAAGACATTGTGATGATGCAATATCAACAAGATTAAAAATGAATATCCTAGAACAATAAGTTTTCTAGATGAATAATCACAAGGAAAAATCATCTAAGTGTGAAACACAAAGCCAATAAACAAGGAAATACACCGTATGAAAATGTGTGTTCAAAGTGATAGTTTGATGCAAAGATGATCAATACAATGTCAATACGTACGTCAAGCTTGAAATGAACAAGGCATAAATATTAATAATTGCTAGATGTGAATCCTAATGAAAGGATACCATGACAAGTAAGCCACGTAACCACACCAATTCAACACGTTAATCAACCTTCACGATGAAGTAAAATATTAGTGCCAAAGTGTTATCGAAATAATGCAAACAAAGTAAGTGACACTCTTCAAGATTTTGGAAAATGTTGGAAGTCAAACTAAGTAAATGTATACTAAGGATTTGTTAAAATGTGGGAAGTGTAATGCCACAATGCAGACACTTAGATCACATTTACGAGAAACCTGACATAAGTATATTAATTGTGTTGAGACAATGTGAACAAGGTAACGTGTCAAAGGGAGATCAAATGATGAATCAATCCTAACTATGATGATGATATTGAAATTAAGATCAAGTGGCCATCAAAGAAATGAGGATGCATCCGTGCACTTTAGACGTTTAAAAACTCAGCCGTAAACATGGATGAGCGTAAAAGGAAAAAAAAAGTGGTGAACACTATCTATGACAACACTCTGAAATATTCACTTCTTGTCCCAAATGGGAAACAAGAATGCAAAGGTGTAGATCATAAGATGGAAATAAACTAAGCTAGCGTTACTTGGGAAGAGTTTCACCTCCTCTCGAAGGTGAGAAATAAACCAATATAAGTAACACGTTGTAAACTCCATGATGAAATACACTTAGATATAACTTAAATGGATTCGTTACCGTGTTCGAAAAATAAGGTTATGAATCCAAACAAGTTATCACCTTGTGATGGAAAAGACGTGATAATGGAATAGAAAAGTTGGCTACAAGAAAAAATGGCCTCCTTAAAAGTTCTCTCAACTAAGTGTCACAAGCCATCATAAACGAGCACGATTTACCCAAATAGTCACCCCGACTATCTTTGGGGTATCTCGGATTCTTGTACCCCCTTCGTCGATACAATGAGAAACTAGTGCGTTCAGTTGTACCATCACTACGGTCACCATACAGATAACTTTTGATGCTAATCTCTCAAGGCGGACTAGTCAAGTGGGTAAGCAGAGTGATTCCTATTTCATCGACGAGATTACTCAGTGGTGGATTACTTTAAGGTTCTAGGAACCACCCCCATTATTATAGCTTAAGGCATTATGCCAAAGGGGTTATGTTCCATTTGAGTCAATAGGACGTACCCTTTTCGAAGCATGTAATTCGGTGTGATTAAAATGGTGTGTTTTTATCTTTATAACTTTAAATGTGGTTTTAAGTAGCACACTATTTTTCAACGTATATGAAAACACGTATTAGAAGGTTTTTATTTTGAGTCTCCATTCTTTGACAAATCATTAGGTCCTATGTGCAAAGAGTTAGTAGTTTTCCATAAAGTATCATGATATCAAGAAGAGAGTTTGTGTGTTTCTTTTGATTCCTAAAATAACAAAAAATGGCGTGAAGGAAGAGAATACACAACGCGTAAACCAAACTAAAATAAAATATGGAAAAATACCTAAAGTGTTTTGCAGAAGGAAACCCGTTTTAGCCAACTTTTAATTTTAATCCATTTTAAAGCTTAAATTGAAGCGTTTTAGAAGCCAAATAGAAGGTTATCGAAACGTTTTTGATTCCTAACATAACCTAAAAGGTGCTAGGGAAGAGCATACACATTTCAAAGGACCCCTACAAATGAAAAACACTACAAATGAAAAACATGAACACTCGGCTAAGTTAGCACAAAAATATGATGGAAAAGAAACCTACAAATAACTATTAGAACGATGCAAAAAGTTAGAAAACCATGAAAATTAAAATATTCTCGAAATCTATTTTTAACGAGCTTTTTAGTATTTTGCATTTTTGAGATTTTGTGATATAAGTAATGATACCATTCAAACTCTTAAAATCATTCCACAGGTAAAAATATATGACCAAAAAAAAGGAGTACTAAAAATAAAATTAATGAATTTAGACTACATAGAGGCACCTACGCATCTAGAATGACGCATACGCCCCCAACGGATGGATACATGCTCATACCAATGGAGACATGTGGCGTAAAGATATGAACATGGGGATAACACCTACTAAGCCTGTCTTGATAGGTACGCTAGGGTTTCAATGCAGACATGCCTGTCTAAGTGGATATGCTTGTAAAGAGAATTTAGTAAATTCACATTATAGCAAAATACACGAGCACACACAAAGACACGTTTACGCCTAATAGTAAATGGAGATGCGTGCTAGCCAAAATGACATATTTACACGGTGGTGGCATATATGCCAATGCATCCAGAGAGACGGAGATGCATTTCGGCCGATATAGACATGTATGGTTCAACGGTTACGTGCCCCTTTGAAAAATGACATGATAGATAAGAGTTCGACCATAAAGGTGTGCTCCTATTTCAATGGGTCTCGCATGAGTTTCAATGGAGATGCACCCTCTCTCGACGCATACACGTATCCCCTGAAAACCCTGTAAAAACATCGAAATGGAAATTTTTAGAAGCCAACAGTTATTTTTCAGTACAAGAAAATCATTTCTAACATTAACCCACAAAATGACTATAAACAAAGATGATTTAGCCCCTTTAAGAAATGGAAATAAGCAAAGTACAAGATATTTTTTCTAAAAATATGAAAAATTAGCTAAAATGGCTTGAAAGAGGCCTCTATTAAAATGGAGTAGGGACTTCTTGTCCCACCGGCATATCAAATGTATGTAACTAAAAGCTTCACAAAGCTATGGGATGACGTTAAATAACCTCAAAGCTTGACTAAACTCAACCATGCACCATAAGATTAGAGATAAACTAGAAACTATTTATGCATATATAAATTTGAAACAAACATTCAAACCCTAACATATATACTACTTTCTACTCCATGAAGGCTTAATGAACCGAACATAGTTATATTCTAAGCAATCAAATTATATGTTGTTTACTCTCAAACATAGTGAAGAGATCTCTCCATGTTGGCTACATGGCCAAGATTTAGATCTTCCCTTACTAACAATATTTGGAATAGATGGATGCAAGATGTGGGAGCTCTTAACAATGGAGTATGACCAAAATTCAAATGTTTTATATCTTAAAGCTATCACAAATGATTTCTAATGCCAAGATATCCAAATATGAGATATTTTTGTTATGAAAACAATG
The DNA here is from genome assembly GCA_018340775.1 of Taxus wallichiana var. yunnanensis. Taxonomy (NCBI): domain Eukaryota; kingdom Viridiplantae; phylum Streptophyta; class Pinopsida; order Cupressales; family Taxaceae; genus Taxus; species Taxus wallichiana. The sequence goes on from CM031236.1 coordinate 163,731,250, forward strand.
TGTAAGGTTTAGAGGAGGGGTGAATCTTCTATTTATAGTTTTTGGTTTGGAATAATTTGGAATTTGGGTGTATATGGGACTAAATTTTAAAAATCACTTTTAGATTAGATTACGATAAACATTCTTTATGCTTAGTTAAGATTGGTTTAGGCTATTTAACTAAGGTTTAGGCTAGTTAAACGTTATTAGCAAGTGATTAGAGACTCATTGAGAATTGGGAGGTGTACGGATAATCAATGTGGATGATAGATAGGCTAGGAAGCCCATAGAAGTGGTTTAGATAGAACTAGGGAGGTTCGAATGGTCAAAAGGAGGAATGTTTAGCTAATAAGAAATATATTAGCCTAATTATATGACTTTAAAATGAATACGATAGAAGGAGTGTCATGAATGGGCATCCGAGAATGGAGCGAAGAAGGGTTGATTAATGAAGTGTCGTCAATTGCTTGAATTGGATAAAATGGTAAGTGTAAGCATGTTTTAGGTGTCTACCATAATTGCAGTTTATTTTTAATTATACCAAAAGTCATTACCATTATGAGAAAGAGCCTCTGGTCATTCATGTCATGGGGTTAAACTTGACGTGTGTTTAAACATTTTTTTTTGTATTTTTAGCAACTCGGGCATGTGTAAATTTTAGAAAATCTCTAGATACAAAGCTAGCATTGTTCCCTAACATTCCTAGGAGCACATGATTTAAAACCTAGGTTTTTAAGGTATATTATCTTGATCTAAGATATTATTTGAGGATATTGTGTTGTTATAATAATCACCATATATTTTTCACTAGTTTTAAGATATGTTTTAATTGCATTCTAGATTCTTACCTTAAGTATCTACATTCACTAATTTGGTGGGAAATTTTGAGATCAAGAATGCTAATGATTTTAAGGCACTATGTAAAACCTGTTTGGAAAATCCAAATCTCTTCCCCTAGTGCATAGTAATTTATGCTACCTCTTGATCTCTTCCCTGGAGCTCATTAAATCATGATTCCTCCCCTACATCTCATATGAACATGTAGTTTGGGACACTAAAAAATATAAATATTAATGATTTCATAAAAAAAAATACAAACATTGTCTAGGGACAAGTCAAGGGTAGATTAACAAGTCGTAGGTACTTATAAATATGCTCTCTTTGATTTGAGACATGCTTCATATACCTCTCATACCAATTACAAAGGAAACATATTTAGGGAGTGAGTTTATGAATTGACTTGTGGACTTGATTGTGTTCCTAAAATATGATTGGAACAAAATCATGGGATCCTAGCTAACCTACCAAAGTGAAATGAACATAACATTGTTACTAAAAAATGAGTAAGGAATATTGTAGTTTGATTAAGAACTAAACCTTGATCCACTAGTTAGGTTTCTTGTAATCACATCTCACATGGATGGCATGGGACATTTATAGGTGATGATGCTACTTGAGTGCCACCTAGTTTGGGATGAATTGTTATTATTCTATGGGAAAAGGAAAATATATTGGATGAAGAGGTTAATGTACATAATGCTTACACATTATATATTGGTTGTTATCATTATAAATTCTATACGATTATAAATAATTAATACTTAAATGTATAATTCAATTTTGATAACTGGTTCAAGTGATATGGTGATGGGACATGTTTCTATTGACGAATGCATCATGATTAAATTGAGCATGTCATAGATGAATCGAAAGTTCGGTCGAAGTAGTTTATGATAGTACACTATCGAGGATGTAACTAGTTATAGCATAATTGTGTGATGTCGGATGAGATTCGATTGATTGAAATCCGGTAGACAATCATAACAACACTTCTAAATCAATGTGGAGAAGGTCGGTAATGGTATACTGTGTATATTAACTCGAAAGTATTTTCTATGTGGGATTGATTAGGATCTAGTTGACCCATAATCATGTACATGCTTTATTGATTTTTATCTAAAGAATTGTAAATACTCGAATTAAATGTTAGTTGTACATTTAAGTCATTTGAGGCATATGTTTAAACTGGGAAATGTAAAAAAAAATCCTAGTTGAGAAGCTTAATAAAAAGGTTGTTACATTTTTGTATCAGGGTTGAAGGTTACAACTCTTGGACTTATTGGGTCCTTATGCTTGTTGTATTGTTATTTCATTAAAAAAATAACTGAATATGAGAAGGATGAACCGTGGAAAAAAACCAGACAAAATCATGCTTCGGGTTCAATGCTAACTAAGTTAGATAACACTCAACAGTCCTTCTTGACACATAAAACTAGAAGGATCTTTGAGAGCAATGGTTTAGCGTTAAAATGATCAGCCAAGGTAAATAACTTGAACTGATTGATAACAATCAACAAGGGAAGTTTATTGATTTTTTATACGTATTGATATCGAATTGGAACTTAAATCTAATATTAAATTAAAACTGAATAGGGTAGATGAATTAGAAAACATGGATTGTCTACTGTGATGTATAGTTTAGAAAAGAAAAAAGGATAGAACATGATCTATAATAAAATTCTGACTCGTAATATGAGAGTATAACAAGAGCATTAATTTTTATTCACTGTTGTCATGCAAATGTGCAAGGAAATTGAAAATTTCCAAGCATGAATATTATACCCCTGTGTCAAAAATTACAAGTTTTACCCTACCAAGACACCCCAGGTCTACCCAGTCAGTCCAGTGACCTTTCAATTGATGTTAAATCATTCCCCTAGGTGATTTAGGAGAGTAAATTCAAAACCCTTAGGTGATTTTAGGATGTTATTGAAAAATGATAACTTTGGACAGTTATGGGAAGGGCTATCACTGACCTTCCTAGGATTGGAGAAACCCCATGGAGAAAAACAAATAATCCAAACCAGATGCTGAAGTGAATCGAAGGACTTGGAACATAATGGAAGTGATTTAGAAATATTCAGGAAGGATTTGGAGAAGTTGGGGTAGTTTCACCAAAGTCAGGGTTCACAGGCCTAGGCAGTGCACAGGCCAAAAAAGGCTGTTGAGCTTCAAAGGCCATTCAAGTGAGCTAAAAATTGAATTAGGAGAAAAAAAATACATTTTCAAAAAGGGAATTCCAATCCATAAAAGATGGTGAAATCATAGTTTTCACAACACCTTGGCGTAATATGTTTATAACTTATTTTTCAATGTATAAGCTAGCGAGACAAATCAAAAATCCACTTATTTAATAATAAAAATGAGGAATAAAGAGTTAATAACCCACCATTGGATTCAGAAGGACATTTTAAGTCAATATCATATATAATTTCATCAAAAAGTCCATCGGGAGCTCAAGTTATTGCTATTTCAAGTTTCCCTCTAGGAGCGAGTTCGGGAGTTAGTCAAATTTTGAACAAGACACATGTCAGCTCCAAGATCTGGCACAATTTCATGTCCCTTACGTCCCTCAATAAAAGGGACATCAAGGTCAAAAATTCACCCATCCCCTATAAGCCCTTTGGTTCCTCATGCGACCTCTCGGATCACCAGTTCAACTCCGGGAGCTAGTGAAGCCTTCATCCATTGCCGTCAGATCTCCACCACGTATCGCAACTAGCCTTTGCATGAAATTTTATGTCCCTCATGTCCATTAATTATTAAGTGACATAAAATTTTGCCTCAATCAATGCTTTGAATTTTTTTTAATATTTAAAAACCCCTTCTGCTTCCTGCTTCTAAAATCTAACCTTTCCGTGCACAAGCTACTCTTAAATTCCTATCACCTCCCACCATTAGTGAAGCTCGAACTAGCTCCCTCAAATAAATGAAGTATCCTATTCCATGATTATGTGTAGTTCCTAGAAAAAAACTTGACCAAAGAAAGGAAAAAAATGAAGAATGAAGAAGAAGAAATAGAGAAATCCTTCATGGCAGTGAAATAGAAATTTGAAAATATATTGTAAATGAAAGCACTGATTGACAAAAAAATAAAATCTGTTCATTCCTCTATCAAAAATCATAAAAAAATCCTTCAAACCATCCTTCCATTACATAGAATGTTCGTAGTAAAGAAATCCATTTCTTGCACAACAAGAGAAAAATCAGTTTCTCATCAAACCAGAAACCAGATCAAGGAGAAATTTCACTAGTGAGATAAGAAGATAAAAACCATATCAAAAACATAATTTTCATTGTGAACAGAGGATAAAACTAGACCTGCAATTTTTGAGGTCCATCAATGGCTGCCGTGTCTAGAAGCATTGCTAGGTCAAAAATTTAAAAGTTTAAAATCTCCTAAACTATTGATCGGGTAAGCAAAAATTTCAAAGGGGTGATATTGGGAAAACAAAGAGATCGAAAACTTCATCCCATGTCAATCCAACATCCGAAGCCCACTTTCTAAAAGGATTAGGTTTTCTACAAAGAGGACTACTATTCTTGGAAAATCATCAACAAAAGAACCTACGGAAGAGAGGCTAAACACAGAGGATGCTCTACGGTTCAAAGTTCATCGAACAGGCATCTTGGAAAAAAATTGACGATTCTGAGAAAATAGTAAGTTATCCACGAGCACCGCACAAAAATAGAAAATTGATCAGAAGGTGAGAGGAATATAGGAGAAAGGGAAATCTAAGGTGCAACATCCAGTTAAGGTTCGATGTAACTAATTCTTCATACTTACTAAAAATAGTAAGTTGATTTTTCATGCTAAGGAACCATGAAGTAAAAATGGACAGGGAAGAAGCTGATGTAAGCCTTTTGCTCATAATTAGGTGATAGAAAATAATGCATTCTCTATGATCGACTATACGAGAGTAGGTGACAGTGAGGATCTCAATAGTGTCTTTCGACACTCATTTCATGCTTCAATTGGTATACATGTGGTGGAGTTTGTTGTTGACACCATGGGAAATTCATAATGTAGTTCATCGGGATCATGTCCGAATCGGTCGAGCAATGTGGAAACATTATAGGGAATCGGGGAAAAAGTTGTTCGAGTAGATATCCATGAGTGATGCTCACAGTCACCAAATGAGTCATTCGATAACGTCTTTAAACACTTAGTTCAAAGTGTTTACACATTATCCAAAGGAATTTTTTTAGCGCGCCCAAGAGTTCGAGAGATTGAGTTCATTACATTGGATAATTTCATTGATTCATCTAGAAGTATTAATGAGACTTTATCAAAGGAAATATCTATCATCATCGACATCATACTTCCTTCTTATTCTTTCTCGCTCTCTCTCCATCTCTCTCTCTCGTCCCCAAAAATTTTCTCTCCTCAATTTTATAATCTTGTTTTGGGGTTACAATTTTCCATATACCTTAATGTTTCTAATGTAATAGGTCACCTTTATGTTATAAAAAGGGACTTAATGTTTTCCTAGGAAGGAAAAGAGTCTTAAGTCATGTCGAGACATACGAAGAGTCATTAGGGAGTATGTGAAGAGTCATTTCTCTTCCTATAAATTGTAAATCCATTCCCATTTCAAAGGGTTGGTAACTGATTTTGTATACTGAAGAGTGCATTGAGAGAACAAAGGAGATAGACAAATTCTTCCATTCTCCCCATTCTCAATTTTCTGCATTTCTCTACTATGTACAATTTTTCTTGAGCATCAATACAAGAAGAAGGAATTTTAGCCTTTTTGACTAAGGAGATAAGTGATACTTGTATGATCATTAAATGTTATTTAGTATTATTGTTGTAATGCATATTTGTTTTCTTCTGAGTTTTAGTGCATGTGATGTGATTTCTAACTATTGTATGCAAGTATTTGATTTTCTACTTGCAGCACTAGTTTCACTTGTCTAATATTCACACTCCCTTTCCCACTCTCTTATCAAATTCTTCCCTTATAGATAGTTGTAATATTTTTCTGTAGGGCTAGTGGAGTGTCCTTGTTGGATCCCCAGCTGAACGGCCACCAGGATAAAACTCACTTTTTAATTGTGCATGCATATAAGATAGTTGTATTGTTTAAGTAGAGGGACTTAGAATCTCAGATCGTTCGCATGGAATCCATGATTTTTTCCATGACAAATTTTCTCACCAAAAGTATTTTTTTCCCACTGTGGGATAAATTTAGCAGCGTCTGCACCCAAAATACGACTGTAAGGTCCAAAAATTCAAAAAAATCAAATATTGAAAAAAAAAGAGTTCATAAAAATCCATTCTTTGAAAGATTCACTATCAATTCCTACATGTGACCTTTCATATTCCATAGTGTCCTTTTGTATTTCCACTATAAGAATTTCCAAAAGCTGGCTAAAAGGAGATACACCAGGTTGAATAGATCAAGAGGAATTGTTGACCCCACTTTCAAGGCTTTGCAAAATCAAAAGGAAGAGTTAGAGACAATCCCTACTATTTTTCTCAAGCCTCATCCCCATCCGGGTCTTCAAGTAATTCACCTGAAAATCCCAACCAAAATCCTATTTATACTTCCCCTTCAAATTTTCCCATTTTTTGACCACCATTGAGCTTTGAGTTCCTGGAGGAAGAAGAATTTTTAGAAGCAAGAGCAGAAACATAAACAACAATGACAAATGAAGCAGAAATACCTCAACTCATTGTCCCATGGGGAAGAAATATAGGCATGCTTTCTCTCAAACCACCTCTTCATGACCTACCAACAGGTTCCCACAAGAACTTTCTAAAGTTCAAAGATGATGGCACACAAATTATTGAAGAACACATTTCCGCTTTCACCACATCATGCAGGATTCTTGGAGTTGAACATGAAGATGTTTCCATGAGATTGTTCGTGGAATATCTCCAAGAAAAAGAAACATAATGGTTCTATATCATGCTTGCTTCGATCCATCAAAGGTTGGAACAACATCAAGATTGCCTTCAAGGAAATATTTAAATCAACTAAAGATTGTTAGGACCTCCTGGTGCAGTTGGCTCAAATGAAGAAAGGAGAAGGTGAAGCTATGAGAGACTTCATGGATCATTTTGAATTCTTGCTTCAAAGGATAACGGAAGAGGATTCACCATCTAAAAAAAATGGCAAGAGATTCTTCATCAATGCTCAATCAATGGAAGTAGGATTCTTCCTATGAATATTTCATCCAAGGAACATTGCAGAAGCAAAAAGGATGGCCATCAAACTTGATGATGATCTCATCCTCTCTGGAAAGATTAAAAATCCCTCAAGGGGTAAGGCTCAACATCCTGGAGATGAGAGAAAAAATCCATTATTGCAAAAATTGATGAATGAGATGACATTGTTGAAGAGGGAATTTTTTAAACGAGTACCTTCTCAAAGGAACAACACAAATCAAATTTTAGGAACATCTCGAAGGCTTTCCTTGGAGGCCCAACCCGTGAATGCAAATTACAGGATTCGGGAAAGTGAAGTAGAGCTTGAACAAGAAAATGAAGGTGTTGATATCCTAGAAGTTGATGAGCTTGAGAACAATACAAAAATCAGATATTGTGAGTATTTTGGAGGTGATGAAGAAGACGGAGAAGATACACCCAGTTTCTCATGTGCGGTATTCACCCATTCTCACTCGAGAAAGGAACCTCTTCCTCCAATGCTGCTAGAAAAATAAGACCAAAGATGCACCTATGGCGACTCCTCAAAACAAAATAATTAGTCAAGGATCTTTGCTCCCACCCTCCATAGAGTCCGCATTGTTGAAACCTGATCTTATAGCAAGTAAGAAGGCTCCTGCAATTCCAAGTAAGTCTTCGATGCCTCTTCTAATTCTAAATCTAAATATGATCCTGTAAAATCTAGTAATTTGAAAGCTCCTAATGTACCATTCAAAATTCCCTCCATTCCCCAAGCATCAAACCTTTCTTCCAAACCTACCCCAACTCTCAAATCAGCCACTTTATTCCCCTTTTCCATATCTACTCCCTTTGACTTCATAGAATATGAAAACAGAGACAAGGTGTAGATTACTAAAATTGAATATTTACAGACTCACCCCAAATAATTTGAGAGATTTGTTCAATACATCAAGAGTGGTAGTTTAACACCCAATGTTGTAGCTCCTAGTTCTAAAGGAATACTACCAAACCCACCTACACCTCCATCACAGAACATGATTTCATTGAGTGCATCCAAGACTAATAAGGTTGAAACTTTCTATGTCTCTCTTCTTGTTGGAGATTATGTATTGAACAAACTGCATAATAGATTCTAGTGCCTCTGACAATGTAATGCCTATAAAGGTCACCAAGGCTCTCAAACTCACCATGACTCCACCCAATGCCTCATGTTACTCCCTGAAGTAAAAAGAGGTCCCACTTGGGGAAGGCCATAGATGCACATGTGGCTCTCACCAAATTTCTAGAAAAGAATGTTTCAACGATGATTTTGGTAGCAAACATTTCAACTTAATTTGGAATGTTGCTACGTAGGGGTTTCTTCCAAGACTTGGGAGGGAAAATTTAGATGAATCGGTCTTCTGCAACCATACTAGTGAAGGGAGACATGGAGAAATTATTTCTAGAGAAGAAGATGAGGTGCATAGTGCAAAAGTATAGAAGTCCAGGGAATTGACATATTATCAGGATACCAGCAGAGTAATCACTTTGCAACAACCGAAGAGGACGAGGATATTCCCATCTTTATAGGGCAGACATGCCTTCCCTAGAGAGGTATGGACCTTGAAGAGGTATTGAGGAGATTCGAGGTAAAAGAGGGCAGCCTCAAATCGCCGGATGGTGTAAACCATGAGGAGGAGGAAATGGTTCTTGATGATTTTCAAGAAGAAAAATCAGCTTATGTGCTTATCTGTGATGAGGAGATATGCTCATTCCCATTAGAAGATAAGGACCCCTTGATCATCTTATAGAGGGAAAGACCAAGCCAGTCTACAATGAGACCTCAAACATTGGGAAAGAATCATTTGTACAAGAAATACTAAGAGATGTGGAAGAAACAAAAGATCTTGATCTCAGTCTCAAACTCCTGATGCAAGCCATGAATCTACGAGACAAGCGTGAATATGATTTGAAAGCCTCAATCAATGTAAAGGTTGGCCATGTTGAAGTAAAGCAAGATGAGAAATATGACGTCTCTCCCGAGCTAATAGTTGATGGATACAATGACGAAATGGAGGTATTTTCTTTCCATGATGAAAAACCTAGAATAGATGATGTTGAGATCATTGAAGGTGAAGATTCTCTTGAGAAAGAAGTAGTAGAATGTAATAAGCTTAAGGAAAATGACTTAATGCATCCAGATAGTTTTTAGAGATTCAAAATGAAGATTCTTCAAATAAGTACAAAGACAAACCACAAGAAGCAACAAAGTATAACTTCATGCAAGAAATCATGGATGTGGTAGAAAGAACAAAAGACCCTGAGCTAATTATTGATCTCTTAGCTCGTGTCATGGCTATATAGGAAAAGTATGAGGTTACTTCTGATCCTCCATTCAATCTTCAAGCACTTCATAATGGAGTAGAGATAAAAGATGAATCTAAGGTTTCTCATGGAGAAGATGTCAATGAGCATAGATCTAGGAAAGAAAGTAACTCAGAATATTCAATAAATTTGAATGAAAATCAGCTTTGGGGCAGCGATGAGATGCTCAATGAAGAATCAACTATGTGGATAAACACGAAAGGCAACTTGCACTATGAGTGAAGCCCCGAGCATCAAGAAGTTCATATATAATCACTCTTACCAAGTACAAAGACAATCATGGATGTACCTAGTTTTCATAAATAGTTAAGAAAAGGAGGTCACTTTATGGAACCATTCAATGGCTTTGTAGAACAACATCACTCAGTGTTGCACACTGGGGGTAAATTTGGAGGAATGAAAAGTGCTTCAGTGAAAGCGGGTTGTCCCATGCCTTGTACCATAGGTGATTACTAGGTGTGTTTCCCTTTCTGTTGTGTGTCTTTTCCTTTCCATGTGTGTTGTGTGTTTCCTTTCATTGTTTGTGTGTGTGTTTCCTTCTTCTCTCTCTCTCTCTCTCTCTCTCTCTCTCTCTCTTGTTGTAAGTTGTACATGACTCATGCGAGGACCCAATGGATAAGGCACTAGTCAATGGATTATATGGTCTAAAGTTGAGATTATGGATTCTCCATGTCATGTATTCACTGCGCTTAGTCCATGTCATGTCCCCAAGCTAGAGCCAATTGTTTTCATGTAAATGTGCAATAAGGAAATTGACAATTTCCAAGCATGACAACTATACCCTTGTGTCAAAAATTACAAGTTTTACCCTTCTGAGACACCCCGAGTCTACCTAGTCAGTCCAGTGACCTCTCAATTGATGTTAACTCATTCCCCTAGGGGATTTAGGAGATTCAATTCAAAACCATTAGGTGATTGTAAGAGTTCATTGAAAAATGCAAAATTTTAGTAGATATGGGAAGGGCTATCATCTCGACCTTCCTAGGACTAGAGAAACCCCATTGAGTGATTTAGGAAGCCAAACCGGACATGGAAGTGAATCAAAGGCCTTGGAACATCATGGAAGTGATTGTTATCCAATTTTTCCCCTCAAGAAAAATTGATCAAACAAGATCTTGCAAAGGAGAAATGGAGAGGTTGGTTCAGTTGTGTGAGCTCACATTCGATCCCAAAAATCAAGTTATGGGCGGGCTCGACAATGGAGAAGCAAGGTCGGAAAATGAGTGGCCAAACAATGTTAAAGGAGATTAGAGCTCAAGAGGAATAAAAATGGAGAAAAGCTCAAAGTTTTGAACTTCACATTTTCGGGATCTCGAGGAAAGCAGACAGATTGAAAAAATGAAGAAAGCTAACTCGATAAGTCAAAATCGAGCCCATAATGATTCAACTCAAGCAAATCAACGGACTCACAGTAGGTGCCACGTGTCACTCGATGCAAATCCAAAAAGTGAAAGGGAAAGAAAAATCAAGCTGCGGAAGGTTCCACATGCCTCATCAACGCAACTTCAAAGGTGCGACAAAAAGTAGGGTCCCCAGTAAGAGCGGGATCTCACGTGGTCAAAACCGAGAGAAAGACAAAGTGTTCACTCGAGACCTAAATCAGATAAGTATAAGAAGAGCCGGTGGAAGCGTCCACTTGTCTCTTGAGCACACTTTTGGTATGAAGCACAAAAGCAGGGTCTCCAAACGAGCGCAGAACCTCCACGTATTTAGGGTCCAACAAAGTCTTTACTAAATAACGAGAACGGAAGAACCGGCCGTTGAATCAGCTAAGAATAAAAAGAGCCAACGAAGCCTCCATGTGTCTCTTCGGTTTAAATTTAAAGGTAAAATCCAAAGGTAGTCCCCAAACGAGTGCAGGTTCTCTATGTGTCTAGGGTCCGAGAAAGTTACACTCACCATTGAAAATTATAAGGGCCAATGGAAGCATCCACGTGTCTCATCGGCGCAACTTCAAAAGGTATGACATAAGCAGATTCCTTAAACGAGCGCAGGCTCGCCATGTGGTCAGAGTCCGAGAAAGGCAGAACCAACCACATTCGCATGCTTTTTCTTGGTTAGGAAAGGAATTTTTCAGTGAATGGTTTTTAGTGAATGTATAAAGAAAAACACATTACTAAAAGAAAATAGATATAATACAAACGCATGATATATAAATAACCCAAATAAGGGCCATTTTATTATATCCATATCAAAATTTGTTATTAATGGATGGTGCGAAGAAACAATAGTATAAAATGGAAAAATCTCGCCGAACAAATCCATGAAGTTACGAAACCATGAATATACGGAACGATATAAACATTGGGAGATAGGATAGGGGATTTGGAACGTACGGTGGTAAAATGGAGAGAGACATTGTCCTTCCCTGCAACTAACTCATCTAGCCCGCAAACATTGTAATGATGGCTCCCTTTAATGACTCCATCCCTTCTTGCTTCTTCCTTAAGAACACAAACGCAGAGCAAACCCATTAGTCTTTTTCTTTCCCTAGCCTGGTTATCTGGTTTTGGGCTTCCCTCTCCTCATGATTTGATGTAGGATTGGAAATGATTCTAATGTTAGGGGTATGATTCATTAGCGTGGAGGGACCAGTGGCACAAAAATTAATAATTCAAAATCACACACGGCATCCAAGACACTTCCGCCACGTCAATCGAGCTTGTTTCCCCATACACGTCAATGGGGCATTAGTTGTGTGGACCCTACCACAGTTTCTGGCCTAATGTTAGGATTCTGACTACGAGCATGTGGAATGGTCCATAAAAACCATGGCAGAGGGGGCACCATACATATGTGCAAATTTAGTGGAGTGTAGCCGGCACGACATTTATAGATAGGGTTTCCCAAGCATCCTGTGCCCAAACCTATATATAGAAGAAATGGACTAACCCCAAACCCTCTACAATATAGTAAAGTATAGATAGATGGCCTTTTTGGGGATCGATCCTATCCATCTATATGCGGGTGCATCCTAGCTATACTCAAAAGGAATGAAGGAATTGGCATATATATTAGAATACTTTATTATCCGAAATTTAATAGTTGACCAATCACTAGAGCTCCTTATAGATTTATTTGGGGTCATTTTAGATCCCATTATGGATATATTTGGGGGCTATTTTTCTTGGCCGTACTATTGTGCCTTGCCACACCGCGGGCTTGATCCCACTATTTTGTTTGATTAGGTGCAGCAGCCCAAAGTGCTATTTCCTTACCACACTACGGACTTGATTCCATGCACGAATGCTATTTTCCTCATAATCGTGGAAAATCTATTACGATTCGATTATTAACCTCCTATCTTGTAAGATTATTTGATCAACAAATATTGGAAAATAACACAATCAGAACTTCACAAATACAAACACATAAAAAAATACCCAACAAGGTGAACACAATATTTTCAGACAATTGTCCCTAGAAAAACCCCGTAGGGAAAACCAGTACTACAGATGAGAAATATATTAAACTTCAGCAAATCAAGAGATGCAAATACTACTTTCCTATTACTTGCAAAGCTCCAACAATCTCCTAATCCTCCTGCTGATATTCCTCCACTGTTATCTCCAACGCTATCACTGCGCCCTTGCTAACACTGCAAGACTACTTGCTAACACTGCAAGTTTCTCTAAAAACTTCCTTGTTACAAATGACCCCAATGACCCCCTTATATACTACTCTCGTTGAAAATCAACGGCCGAGATTAATACAAATGAACGGCTGAGATTAAGACAACTCAATAACCATAACAACCTTGGTTATGAGGTGTCACCTAAAAGGAGTCAATATTAGATAACAATTGTTCTTATCCTAACAATATTTGTTTGACAAAAACAACTATTTCTCTAAATTCTAGGCTGTCCAAACTACCCATAACAAATGGATGAGGACAAACAGCTGTCCAAGCTACTAACTACTAAGATTAACACTCCCTCTTAGCGAGGAAGCTGTTCTGCATGACACCCAACATCTCTCTGAAGAAGATGAATTTTGCCTTCCCCAATGCCTTTGTCAGAATGTCTGCTACCTGCTGATCTGTAGGTACAAACTGTAGCTTAACAACCCCGCAGCTGTACACAATCTCTGATGAAGTGATACTTGATGTCTATATGTTTTGACCTATCATGAAACACCGGATTCTCAGTCAACTTGATGCAACTCTGATTGTCGCAGTGTATCACCGTAGTCTCAACCTTCTGACCAAACAAAGCTACTAGCAACTTCCAAAGCCATATAGCTTCACATGTTGCCATGCTAGCTACTATGTACTCTGACTCTGCTGAACTCAGAGCCACAAACTTCTACTTCCTGCTGAACCAAGATACAACTCCTGATCCCAGACTGAAACAACACCCTGAAGTGCTCCTCTTGTCCGTTGTACTACCTGCCCAATCTGCGTCAGTATAGCCCATCAACCTGATTCCTTCACCTCGAGCATATCTAATTCCATACTCGATTGTACTCTTGCAAATAACGTAGCACATGCTTTGCCACATCCAATGCACTCTCTTTGGCTCAACCATGAACTGACTAAGAGAGTTAACTGCAAAAGCTATATCTGGCCTGGTATTGACCAAATACATGAGAGAACCAATCAACTACCTATATAAGGTGGGGTCTACATCCTTCTCCCTGGATGTGTCTACCTTCCTCCAATTCATGATCATGGGTGTAGACATGGCTTTGCAATCTTCCATCCTGAACCTTTTCAAGATTTCCATGCAATATTTCCCTTGCCCAAGGAAAATCTCTCCATCTTTCTGCCATACCTCCATGCCTAGAAAGTAGTGCATGAGTCCCAAATCCTTCATCTCGAACTCCGCTGCAAGATCCCTCTTGCATTCTTCTATGAGCCCCAGTGAACCTGTAAGAAACAAGTCATCTACATATAGAACAAGAATGAGAATCTCACCTCCAACTACCAAGTAGTAGAGATTAGCATCTGCCTCACTCTTCACAAAGCCCATTTCCTGCAAGTAACTATCAATGCACTCATACCACGCTCTGGGAGCCTGCTTGAGTCCGTACAACGCTCTCTTCAATCTACACACGTGGGTCTCTTTGTTGTGTGCTACAAAGCCTTCTGGTTGTTCTATGTATACCTCCTCTTTCAACTCACCATTAAGAAACGTTGTCTTGACATCCATTTGATGGATCTGCCATCCCATCTGTGCTGAAATTGAGATTACAGCTCGTATAGAAGTATACCTGGCAACTGGAGCAAATGTCTCCTCGTAGTCTATTCCCTCTTTCTGAGAGAACCCCTTTGCCACGAACCTTGCCTTATATTTCTCGATGCTACCATCTGCACCATGCTTGATCTTATAGATCCAACGTGATCCAACCATTGCCCCTATCTCGTTGGTCTAGTGCACTACCTCCCACACATCATTCTGCATAATTGAAGTATACTCCTCAACCATTGCTTCTTCCCACACTTCATGTTGTGCAGCCTCCTGATAGCTAGAAGGTTCACTATCTACCAACTTACTAACTAATGCAACATAGTCATCATACCTGGCTGGTGGTTTCCGTTGTCTATCACTCCTCCTAGAGTACCCACTAACTCCCGAGTATTCTTTCAGGTCTCTGTTGAACCTCACGGTTCTTGTTGCACAATCGTAGAAGATGAAATATCAACCTCCATGTCTTCTTGATGCATCTCTTCTTGCACCTGTTTCTCCATACTTTGAAAACTCTCTCCTCCTGAGTCTATGCTTGTACTAGTAACTGTACTCGAGCTTTGTTGCCCTTGACTCGATTGAGTGATTCTTGGAGCTTCATTGTTGCTTACTCTGATCATCTACTGGAAAATCTCTATACCTTCTAAATGCCTTGTTCTCCATGAACTTGACATCACGTCGAACAATAATCCTTCTGGTCCCCGGAATGAATATCCGATATGCCTTAGAGGTTTCACTGTACCCCACAAAGTACCCTCTCTCAGATCCCGATCTAACTTGGTACGTATAATCTTAGGAATGTGACAATATGCCGAACTCCCAAAGATCCTAAAGTGACTGACATCTGGCTTCTTCCCAGTGAATGCTTCCTCTGGTGTCATCTTCCCTAGTACCTTATGTGGAACTCTATTATGTATGTATACTGTTGTATTGCATGCCTCTGCCCACAGATAATGGGGTAAATCCTGGTCATGCAACATAGCCCTTGATGCCTCTGTTATAGACCGATTCTTCCTCTCAGCAACTCCATTCTATTGCGGATTGTAAGGAACAGTCCACTCTCTCTTGATTCCTTCTTTGGTATAGAACTCCTGGAACTCATTGCTTTTGTACTCGCCTCCATTGTCTGACTGAAGAAATTTTATCTTCCTTCCTGTCGAATTCTCCACAAGAGCTTTGAACTCTTGGAAGCGACTGAAAACCTCATCCTTGGTCTTCAAGAAGTATATCCATGTCTTCCTAGAGAAATCATCAATAAAAGTAACAAAGTAATCATACCCTCTGAGAGACTTCGTCGACATTGGTCCACATACATCTGAATGTACTAGATCAAGAACGCCCTTGGATCTGGTGTCACTCCTGGAAAAGATGCTTTAGAAAAACTCCCCAACATGCATCCCTTACATACATCATCGTGCTCTGTGATCACCTCAGGAACACCTGTCACTGTCTCATGAAGTAATTTAAGGGCTCCATGATGTATATGGCCAATCCTTCTATGTCATAGCTCTCCCTGATCTCTAAGATTACTGTTGCTCATGAGTGCCTTAGGAATGTCAAACTGCAACCTATAAACCCGACCACTCCTAACTCCAATAGCTATGGGTGATTTCCAATCCTTGTGCTTGATCAATACATGTGCCCCTCTAAAGAGTACATTGTACCCTTTGTCCTGAAGGACAGATACAAAAATCAAATTCATCCTTAAGCCTGGAACATGCAACACATCATGAAGGGGAATCATCTTACCACTCTCCCTCTGAAACTGAACAGTCCCTTTCCCAACTGAGTTGAGTTTGGACATGTTCCCCATAGAGATCTGGATTCTGGTGCTCTCTTCCTTATAACTGGAGAAGTATTCTCTAACTCCTATCATATGATATGATGCCCCACTATCTATGTACCAAACACTCTGTGAGGTTGAGCTAACCATACATGCTATGAGTGCAAACTCATCTTCCATTCTACTAGAGAGCTCATCTGCACTTGCTGAAGCCGCAACTTGCTTCTTGCCTTTCTTTTCATTCTTCTTCCTTTTTGGGAAATCGCTGACATAGTGGCCAAACTCGTGACAGCCATAACACTTGATCTTCAAAGAATCTTTCTTCTTCTTTTCACCTTGTGAATTTGATCCTTTACTAGAACCCTTCTTTGCTTTCCCTTTACCCGCTAGGCAACATTTTCTTGTTCCACCTCACTTTTCGACTCTTATTGTTGGCTCCATCGACAAGACTTAGTCTAAGCTCCTCCCGAGTGAAATCACTCCATAGTCGATCCCAACTCGGTAAGGTGTCTCGTCCATTGATGACTTGAACAAAGACATCCCACCGCTAAGTAAACCCATTTAGGGTTATTCTCACTAGCTCGTCATCACTTGGCTTGTCTCACAAATGCCAATTCATCCTTGACAAGTCTAGGTCCGGTGAGGTAACTTGTGACGTCTTCTCTCCTTATTCATCCGGGTATTCCTCAACTTTTCTCCGAGAATCGCCTTAGGTTAGCGGTAGCATTCTGGTACAGATTCATAATGGCATCCCACATCGTCTTCGCTGTATCTAACTCTGCAATATGCGGAACAATATGATCCTTGACACCGTCAAGAATCAGCCTCCTCGCCTTGGCATCTTCCTTCTTATATGCTAAGAGTTGTGTTGCATCTGTAGGTACAGGTACAACAGTGGTCACATATTCCTTGATACCATTCTCTTCCAGCAATAGAGAAATTTTGGCTTTCCAGACACCAAAATTCGAGGCTCCATCCAATCTATCCTGATCTCTTAAACCTGCTGAGGCCATCTTAAAGGAAAATAATAATAATAATTTTGAAGAGGTTAAACTGGGTTTTATAAACCCTCACTTTCTTTCACCTAGGGTAAATCTCTTCTACCCGAACTTAGCTCTGATACCATGTGAAAAATCTATTACAGTTACTGATTATTAACCTCCTATCTTGTAAGATTATTTGATCAACAAATATTGGAAAATAACACAATCAGAACTTCACAAATACAAACAAATAAAAAAATACCCAACAAGGTGAACACAATATTTTCGGACAATTGTCCTGGAAAACCCCGTAGGAAAACCAAGACTCTGATGAGAAATATATTAAACTTCAGCAAATCAAGAGATACAAATACTGCTTGCCTCTTACTGGCAGAGCTCCAACAATCTCCTAATCCTCCTGCTGATATTCCTCCACTGCTATCTCCAACGCTATCACTGCGCCCTTGCTAACACTGCAAGTTTCTCTAAAAACTTCCTTGTTACAAATGACCCCAATGACCCCCTTATATACTACTCTCATTGAAAATCAACGGCCGAGATTAATACAAATGAACGGCTGAGATTAAGACAACTCAATAACCATAACAACCTTGGTTATGAGGTGTCACCTAAAAGGAGTCAATATTAGATAACAATTGTTCTTATCCTAACAATATTTGTTTGACAAAAACAACTATTTCTCTAAATTCTAGGCTGTCCAAACTACCCATAACAAATGGATGAGGACAAACAGCTGTCCAAGCTACTAACTACTAAGATTAACAATAACACCCCCATTCTCTTCATTATTTGCAGAGTTCATGTTAACGAATTACTCCAATACAAGTCAATAATGTGTTCTTCGTAATCTAGTTTCCTTGTTTGTACAAAGCGTTTTTATAACCAGGAAAAAAGAGGGAAATTACAGAGAAGTTACACCGACGCCCTTGACTCGAAGTTTCATTAGATTTTTGTTGATTTATTTTTTAGTTTCTTTAACGTTTTTGATATTTTAATTTAAATTGAAAACGTCGCAAATGAGAAGAAGAGCTACCAATGACGAGGAAGGCTCGAACCTGTGACCAGCCACGTAATTGCACGGCATGCTATGGAGCACCTATTTTCTAGGAAGAAAGAAATCTTGGTGCTAAGTATTGCGAAAACGAGACTAATTGTAGAATCTCTCTCTCTGGCCCCTTCCTGGAGGCTGGAAACGCCTTTATTCGGCTTGAAAATATCTTACTGTCACATTTTTGTACGGTCGAAATTATGTGGACTAGCTTTTTCACTCGATGGAAAACAATGGTAACAATATCATTCGGTTATCTAGAAGAGATGATAAGATCGGATAATGCGGCGGAGACGGCGTAAGAAAATGTTATTCACGTTGCAGTCAATCTAAGTTTACCTTAGAACAACGTAAACAATGTCATGGTATCGGAATAAAGAGACATCGCATTGATAGGCGTGGGCACAAGGAAAGTCTTGCATATGGGTTATAAACTAGCAATTGTTTGATTGGTGTGATGCTGATGTTGATATGAGGCAAAGAAAATGTTAAAGTTGAAAGAGTGATAATGAAACATTTTAAGAGGAAGAGAGATGATGAAAGTGTAGGGAAGTTACCGGAGGGAACATAGCTAACTTTTTTCTTTTTTTTGGTAAGTCACAAATGGATCACATGTATGTTTTGTGAATCATTCAAAGGAGAAATGGGGTGAGATATGTACAACCTTGCGGGGTGAGATGTATACAACCTTGACGCAACCTACTTTGGAGGAAACAACTTTGTTAATTTTTGGGATTAGTACATTTACCTTTATTTATTTATTTTAATAACAAAAGTGTTGAATTAATACAACAAAAATAATCTAAAAACACAATGAAAATAGAAAAACTATAAAATACAAGAACATGGTATATTAAGAAAAAAATTCAACACATTGTAAAGGTTGTTGAAAATCGATAATTTTAAATATTAGTAATATAATATATGTTGTATACGTGGGAACATATGAAATATTAAATCTCGACTCACAACAAAAATTCCACAATAATATTTACAAAATAAAAAAACATGTCTACACATATTCACCGCCCAAATAACTTTCATTAATATTGTTTAATTTTGTAGTACATGTTATTCCAATTTTGCCCCCTCGGCAAAATTCATCAAACACTGAGACCGTGCATCGAAGAAAATCTAAGGGTCGACTCAGTATTGCGAGCCCACATTTCAAATCCAACAATCGGGTTACAGGCGGGCTCTACAATGGAGGAGCAGGGTCGACAAAGGAAGCAAACAACGTCAAAGGAGGCCAAAGGCTCAATGGGGGCAAATTGGAGAAAGGGCTCAAAATTTTCGAGACTTCGCATACGAGTCGAATCGGGATTGAACAATGACTCACGGAAGGCGCCACATGTCAACTCGGTGCAATTCCAAAACACACAACCAAAACAGGGACGCTAAACGGTGTCGGCCCTCCACGTGGTCGAGCCTCAAAAGACAGAATTGAATGTGAATCGGCTAATTATAAAGAAAAGCCATGGAAGGTGCCATGTGTCTCAACAACACACCTTCAAGGGTCAAAGCAAAAGGCGGTCCCCTAGATAAGCACGAGTTTTCCACATGTCCCATGTTCGATAAGGAAGTAGAGACGGTCGTTGAAAAGTCCAAGCTCGGACAGAGGGCGTGAAGCCTCCACGTGTCATCTCAAAGCATAACTTCAAAGGAAAAATTCGGAGGCAAGTTCCCAAACAAGCACGGGGCCTCCACGTGGTCGAGCCTCAAAAGATTTCGGAGCGGTTGAAAAGTAATGAGACTGCGGAAGCCTCCACATGTTATCATGGCGCAACTTCAAGGGTAGGACCCAAGGGGTAATCTCCAAAAAGTGCATGCTCGTCACGTAGTTAGAGTCAAAAATGGGGGTTAGAGCCGGCCGTTTAATCGACCAAGTATAGAAAGATCACAGGCCTCCACCCATCATATCAACGCAACTTCAAAGGCAAAATCCATAGTGGATTCCTAAATGTGCATGGAGCTTGCACGTGTCAAGGTCCAAAAAAGGACAGAGTCGACCATTTAATTGACTAAGTATAAGAGGGTCGACGGAAGCCTCCACGTGCCTCATCGACGCAATTCCAAGGGCAGAATCCAAAGTGGGGACCCCAAATGAGCGACAACGTCTAGGTGGTCGAGCCTCAAAACTTAAATCCGCCATTAAAAAGTATAAGGTCAGCAGAAAGAACCACGTATCAGCTCGGAACAACTTTAAAGGTGCAATCAAAAGTGTGTTCCCAAACGTGCGCAGACTCTCCACGTGTCTTGGGTACAACAGAAGTCAAATGGATCGAGGCCCGAATCGGCTAAGTATAGAAGACCAGCGGACGGTGCCACATGTCTCAATGGTGCACCTTGAGGGTCGAAGCAAAAGGCGGTCCCCAGCATAAGCGCCAACTTTCCACATGTCCCAGTGTCCGAAAAAGAAATGGAGTCAGTCGTTGAAAATTCCAAGCTCGCAACAGGACATCAAAAACCTCCACATGTCATCTCGGCACAACTTCAAAGGAAACATTCGGAGGCAAGTTCCAAACAAGCGCAGGTCCTCCACGTGTCAGAGCCACGAAAAGGCGTAACCATCCGTTGAAAAGTATAAACAGTGGGTAGAACCATCCGTTGATTAGGTCAAGCGGTCAAAGTGCTATTTTTCCTCACCACACGACGGTCTTCATTCCATGCACGAATGCTATTTTCCCTTTTAATACCACCATTCTCTTCATTATTCGCAGAGTTCATGTTAACGAATTACTCCAATACAAGTCAATAATGTGTTCTTCGTAATCTAGTTTCCTTGTTTGCATACAAAGCATTTTTATAACCATGAAAAAAAGAGGAAATTACGAGGAGAAGTTACACCGACGCCCATTACACGAAGTTTCATTCGATTTTTGTTGATTTATTTTTTAGTTTCTTTAACGTTTTTGGTATTTTAATTTAAATTGAAAACGTCGCAAATGAGAAGAAGAGCTACCAATGACGAGGAAGGCTCGAACTGTGACCACCACGTAATTGCACGGCAGCATTGCTTTATGGAGCACCTATTTTCAGAAGAAGGAAATCTTGGTGCTAAGTATTGCATCAACGAGACTAATTGTAGAATCTCTCTCTCTCGCCCCTTCGGAGGTGGAAACGCCTTTTATTTGGCTTCAAAATATCTTCTTGTCACATTTTTGTACGGTCGAAATTATGTGGACTAGCTTTTTCACTCGATGGAAAACAATGGCAACAATATCATTCGGTTATCTAGAAGAGATGATAAGACCGGATAATGCGGTGGAGATGGCGTAAGAAAATGTTATTCATGTTGCAGTCAATTTAAGTTTACCTTAGAACAACGTAAACAATGTCATGGTATCGGAATAAAGAGACATCGCATTGATAGGCGTGGGCACAAGGAAAGTCTTGCATATGGGTTATAAACTAGCAATCGTACGTGGAGTGTACGATGAAAACGCCGAAGAGGATGGGATGCAGATTTGAAAATTAAGGAAGCGAAAAAAGGGAGAGGA
This sequence comes from Taxus wallichiana var. yunnanensis, assembly GCA_018340775.1. NCBI lineage: Eukaryota > Viridiplantae > Streptophyta > Pinopsida > Cupressales > Taxaceae > Taxus > Taxus wallichiana. Next base: position 163,753,087 of record CM031236.1, read on the forward strand.
TGAGGGACGACCCCGCACACGATGAGCTGCTTGGTTGAATTCTTGGATGCATGAACCGGTCATGCCATTGTCGGGTAAAAGGGAAGAGTGAGTGTTGTGCAGGCATGAGAAATGGAATATTTTGATCAGGCCCAGGATTCCTTCGCAACAATGAGATTTGTCCGGCATAAAGCATTTGGATAACAAGTATATGAATGTCACAAGCGCCGGCATCAAGGTTAAGATCTTAGCTTCAATGGAGATTCCGTTGATCGTCATGTTACAGATTCTCTATTTCCTTTTACTGATAAATAAATTGATTGTATGCAACACTTAGAAACATGTGTTCAAGACATGGAAATGTTGTGTATATATATAGTGAGAGACGATAGGGCAGAAATTATTTGGACAAGCACAAAAAAACCGACACAGCTTACAACAATGTAGAACAAGATAACAATTATTATGGATTCATAATGGAATTATTATAATGGAAGATATTAATCTCTAATCATCAACATTATATAATGAACTTCTGTACCAAAAAACAACTTCAGGGGAATATATAAAATGGCACAACAAATAGACAATAAGTTGTACTTGTATTTGTCGACAGTTTGTTATGAAATTAGACACTCTACATTGTTGAAGCATTCATCTTGCCCACTCACTCGTTTCATTTAAGCTTCAAAACTTTAATGTTTCAGGAGCTCTTATACCACTTGAACAATAGGGACAAATATAATTTGCAATGTTTAAGGTAATGGGTTATGTAATGAACTTCATACTGGCGAATGCATCTTATAAACATCAAGTTTTCTATAATAAAATGTGTAACTACAAAATAAATGATTTGTCAACTTGTCAGAGTATGTAATTGCAACAAGTTTGTTACTATTTTGTTTGGGAGTTGAAATGTGCCATCTTGACTAGCATTATCTTTGATGCCCAAGTGGGATTCCATCCAAATATAACCATGTACCATGTTTTTTAGGAAATACCCTGATCTCTAAATGCTCAAAAATAGTCCAGATTTCTTAGTCATTCAAAAATAGAAAGCAACAAGAAGTTTGGTGCACAAGCAAAACATGTCAGCGGGATTTTTCTTCAAAGGGGGGCAAGATTAAACAAGGGCTGCATTGTAGCAGTAGTACCTGCCGTGTAAGCAGTAGGCAAATGATGGAGCACTATTGTGGGAGTTCAGTAAATGTTTGTTTTTGCTGTGAGTTCAGAGGGTAAAGCTACTTCTCTGACAACAAGCCACATGTCTCCAGGATCCAGCAACAGGGCGAGGTGGACAGAAAACACCTGCAGCAGATGGAAAAGTATAAGAGGAAAATAAATCTTTAATTAAATCGGTCATATCTATGCAGTAGGTATGTAGATCTTGTAATCAAGGAGTGCAAAACAAAAATGCCACAGTTTGTGTCACTTGAACAAATATAACTAAAACAATCGATTTTCATTGGGCGTGACATTATCAAAACAATTAGAACGACTTATATCACTCATAACTGCATTTACACAAATACGAATAATTGATGTCTTCTTACTTTATCCCTCTATTGAGTAAGATAGATTTTCGAGTTGCCAAATTAGACGAAGATCCTCACACTGGGTTGCAAGTTATATTCAGCTGATTTAATATCATTCTTCAATTTGGTTTTGAGAATAAAAGTGCTTTTTATGCTGTTGCATCTCAAGATTATAAAATCTTATTGGAAATACCTTCAATATATGGCAGTATCGACACCAGACCATTAAATCTCCTTACAAAGTCTGTCAGGCACCTCTCTAGCTTGTTTGATAGCCCTTGCCACTTGCTTCCCTCTATAGCCATTCTTTTTAAACAATGCACCTAGTTTTTGAGATGGTTGATGGTGAGAGTATGCATGCAAGTGGAGTAGAGGTGTGGGAAACTTTCTTGTGCCCCTGACAAACCAGAAAGCCATTGATGTTATGGGAGAATAGGACTCCAAAACGAGTAAGCTCCCCTTCTCAATCTCCTTAATCAATTTGATACCATCCACCGAACTACTAATGTGGGATTGTAAGTCCTTGAGATTGTCCCTACCATGCTCCCAATGAAGGTTGGTGTCATCAACAAACATCTCGCACCATTTAGGTTTCAAAGGAATGGAGTATAGAGCCCGCTCCCCAAAATGCTCTGTGAAGAGAATAGCCAACACTGGTGATAAAGGTGACCCCATTTCCTTTACTATTGAATGATCATAAATGACCCCATTAAAGGAGAAGAATGTGGGGTTTAAAGAAAAAGAAACCAACCTAGCCATACCCTCATCCATGTAAGCTCTGAACAAATCAACTGCATCACCAATCCGGTAGGTTCAGTAATGCAGGTTGACTATTGAAACTTGATTAAATACAGTGTGCAAATCCCCCTATTTAGGTTTGTTGTTTCTGATATTTACATAGCGATCATGAATATGATTTAGTGTTATCTATGACGAATAGACTGAGAATGAAATGAATGAATTAAAATGTAGGTAAGTATTAACATTGTGCATGACATCATGTAATATATATATTTAAAAAGCATGTGTCCATGTATGTATATGGGTTCGCGATTGTTCTATCTGTGCGTGTCTGCCAGCATTGTCTCCGTCATTTTTCTTACCTCTATGGCCGCCTTGTCTTCTCTTAACCATTTAGGGTTCGCAGAGGGTTCACAGAGGGTTCACAGAGGGTTCCAAGAATATTATTGTGCAAAGATAATTTAAGAAAGATGTTATATCATGGTTAAAAAATAATACTATATCTCAACAAAGATGTTATTTTAAGAAATAATTGTTGAGAAAAATCTTGAACATTACCAAACAAAGTACAGATTACATCATGTATAAGGTCAATTTAACACTAATGCTTTATTTTGTAATTTTTGTTTTGATTAATGATACAACCCGAAGACAATAGCGAAGCAAAATTAATTCGCAATTTACTTCAACTTTACAGCACAAAAAATATATAAATTTATAACAACTTACTTAGGGGAGAGGACCCTATAACCGTGCACCTAACTTTAGGGGCACGCAAATATATGTAAGTATGTCGTTAGCGTAAAAAAATTATATCATCGTGCAGCGTATGATCGTGCCATATAGACATTTTCATTTCGCGTGTTAATTTGGAGGGAAAAGTAGTTTTTGAATCGATTTAATATGAAGAAAATCAATATAAAGCATTTGAAAGAGGGACCAATGACTGAGTGCCCTATGTGTCACATTCTCATTAACTCTTAAAAAGTGTAATTAACCAAAAAGTGAACAACTATTGGTGCTTTTGTCAACAACCTATGGTGAAAAGAGATGTACATGTTTTGGTACCCGCTCGGTTATAGGGTCCTCTCCCCTAATCCTACCTTCAAAACACATAAATAAAGGCACGCCACTTAATCAATATGCCACGTGTATATTTTATTATTTACATTAATTATTGTACTATCTTACGTTTTAATATTTTTTCTACCTACTAACTTATGAACAATGCAACATTTTTACATTATCTTTCATGCTATTTTTTATTTAATTTTTTTAATGTTTTTTTTAGAGGAGGATTTAGTGGTGTGATGGTATTTAACTTTTATTCTCTACATTAAATTTAACATTCATTTGATTGTTATTTTAAAAAAATCATTATTATTTATAATTATGAAATATGAATCAAAAAATAGTAATAACTTGTTACAATAATAATAAAGGATGAAATTAAATAGTGTGACTTTCAATTTTTATTTGCTACATTAAAATATGACCAGCATTTAATTTTTTATTTATTTTTTAATTTTGAAAAGTCAATCAAAAATAATAATATCTTAATCATTTGACACTTTTTTTTTTCGAAAAAAAAATTGTTACCAACAAGTCAAGAATATGAAGAGAATGTAATAGAATGATTAAAGAATATAATATGCCTTAAACAAAATTTATTTATAACTTAAATATAAACTATTTGATTGATTAGATTTTTTTTTTTTTTTGTAGGATTTGTTTTTATTGGACAGGTATATGTGGCTTGTGGTATTAAAGTATGTATTTAAAGGGAATCATCCCACTCAATTAACCATTATGTTAGTAAGAGAGTCATAGGAGTTTATATGTTACTCTAGAATCAAGCCAACCAATAAATATTTTTAGAGTAGTAGAAGCAATTCCAAGATCCACTAAAGAGGTATAATCAATTTGAGGTAGTAAGACACATTTAAACACTTTGACATGATATTTATTTTGAGTGAATCATGAAGCCAAAGAAGAGATAAGAACACTGAGCAAGCAAAAATACTCCTCTCGCAATCAATTAACCATTATGTTAATAAGAGGGCCACATCCCTTGACATCACCCTTAATGAGATAAGGATCATGATAAAGAGTGACATTATTTCCTCATGTATTTTTTGGTACTAATCACAAAACAGGGAGACCCACTTAACACACAAATATGGTAAACATTTGTTAATTTGAGAAGGAAAATATAATCCACCGATGTAGACTTGTCACCTTCCCACCTCTTTTCGGATTGAAAAAGCTGTTCAACTATTCGCTCCATGTTTAAAATGGTACAAATTTTAACTAAGTCGATAAAAAAACTAAACCTTATTTTTTCTAATTAAGATTATATTAAGTGCCTTTAATAAGGGGAGTATTTTAAAGGAAATATTAGCAGTGCCACAAATAAATCCCAGGCCGATATCGACATGGTCGGTAGGTCCTTCGTAACTAACAAAACAGTCGTTCACACAAAGATGAGAAGTGGCTCTGTATGGTATTAATTCGACGTCATACGGACAGAAAAGATAGCATGGAATCTAAGTATAATAAGAGGTTCGAGTTCAAGAATCAAACTGACGATATATCATTGCATTTGAAGGATTTAGAGACGCTTCATTGTGGGCCAGAGTCCTAATTTCCTTGGGAAAATGAAGAAGGTTAAGAGGCTTTCACATCACTCCTAATAGTAATAATCAGCCTCCCTCTCCAAGCATGACAAAGACAGCGAGTGAGTAGGGTACCACTAGAAGATGAGCTTTTCAATTTTTCATTTCCCGTCCTTTCGCCTTACAAGAGACACACACATGGGCCCTCCAAGGCTCCACCCATCACACAAAATTATTTTCCCATCCGTGGGGAATGTTGTCATCACTTTTTTGGCCTATATTTCATGTGGATCACCACTGTCCTGTTTCAGGTGGATAAACAATGGCTTAAAGTCAAAATTCAAGCCCTTCCCCATCTGAACTCGACAAAATCCTCATTAATAAGGTTAAAAATGCACCATAAAATCCATTCATTCCCACGGGTTTGGAGAGTGAAAATTGCACCACCGTCACTCAAATCCATTAGTGAAGTATAGAGCATTGAAGTGGCACAAATTTTCTCGTAGATGGTCACTTCTCTTATTATTTCGAACATCTGTTGTTGCATTGCTCTGTTTAAAGCTCATTAAACATTATAGAAACAACCAGTTGAATGACATATAACCATGAGCCAGCAGATAGTTTTCAAATCTACATTTCATTACAATAAATTTAAAAAAAAGATTTAACCAAGATGAAAACAAAGAGTAAGTCCACAGAGGCCACAATCTGCTGTGCAGGTCTGGCAAAATAATTGAAATATGAACCTAATCTAAAGATCAATCCGTGATGAGTGAGCATTTACACCACCTACAGATGTTACACAAAAGCTAGACATGAATCCCAGTAGAAAAGCATCTTAAGAGGACGCTGATCACTTAGCATATACCCCGCTCGGTTGAGTGTGTTACCATGCCTTTGCAATAGCCATTTCGACAAATTGTGTTAGTGTCAATTTGCAACATAAAATGCATCTACATGTTTGATTGGTGTGCTTGCTGTACCTCTGCCTCTCATTTCATGGAGAAGCACTACCACCAGAGCCAGGTATAAACAAGAGATTACAAGATGAATTCTGTACATGCCATGCTCCATAAAATAACGGAGATGGCTAAGAATATGGTCAGAATTTTACACTTTACATGGTCTGGTTTCCAGTTCAGGCTGATACGTAAGTGCCATAATATGAAACCATTTTGAAAGTGCTTGCCTGTTTTACAGGCAGAGCTCTGCTTGTTGCTTGGCCTGTTCATCTGTCCAATAATTATGGGCATGTATGACCCTGTCTAACAGATCCTGAGGCACCGGCTCTCCCCTCCGCTGATGAGGAGAAATCTTAGCTGTGTGAACCAGGGTTTTCCATTTGTCCTACAATGCAAAAACATAATATATTTAAATAGCAATCATAAAGATAGACATACATTTTATTTAAAATTTATTATTTTCTATCCAATCCTCCTAATCACTAGGACCATCTTTTGATACTTCTCCAATCAAACAACGTCTCAATCAAGTATGACAAATAACATGCATTGCAATCTAATTACACAAACTGATCGAAACTTTAAATGTATGTTTTGTTTCCTTTTTTAACCCCACTAGGTGATTCTATATAGCCAACCGAGAGGGCAGGTGATGAGTACACTCTCTGTTAAACAGTACCAGAGCTGAGGGCACAAAGGGCCTGGAGAGTCGAAGGAGGGTCCTGAAGGCCAAGAACAGCAAGAAAGGAATTCTAGGGACCCACGGACATGATTCCCAAGGGCCCACCCAACAAAGGACATCACTTTGGGAGTGAGAATACTGGTAGTGCCATCTATATGTGGAAAACATCAGACCGAGGTTTAGACGAGGCTTGTACTAGGAAAAAGCAAAGACATACTAAACTGTGAGCCACACCATTTCCGTATGAACATACAGTGAGAGTAATATAAATTGATGAGAAAGTCTGGAAAAGCTGAAACAGGGGAACTGTGTGCCTGGTTTGCAAAAAAACAATTAAAAATGCTCCCTAAATACCGAATGAGTTTATGTCTCGGCTATAAATTGTAAAGACAATTATGCAACCCTCTTCTCGTGAGTTCAAAATATAAAGCTAAAATTAAATATGCTGAGCTGAAATCTACAATACAGTCAACCTAAAAGTAGTACATTCCAGCATTTGGTGATTTAGATAAGCTTTTATGCAGGTAGTGCATTCTGTTGACATAATAGCATACAATTAGGAGTAGAGGAACAATTATGATAATACCTTTAAATCAACATAGGTCCGGTGCTTTGCATTTTCAAACGCACGCAGCTTAACATCTCGCCACCTTTAGAAAACCAGACTTAGTAAGGCAAATTGTCTTAAGTGCATATAGCAGGATTCAATGAGCAGTGACACTTTTTTGCTTTTTAAAATGCATGCAAAGCAAAATACCTGCCAGTCCCAAGCTTTTCAACTGCATGAACAAGAGCCTCTACCTCGGCAACAGTAAATGGTCTCCTGATCCGACATTTACCAACCTCAGATCCTGGGTTCATGTGGTTTAACGGTACCAAGGCCAATCCTTGTGCACTTTCAGATCCAACACTTGGATGCACTATAAGGGCTCCAGGAATGGATCCAGATTTTGTTGGGGAATCTGTCATCATTTCATATTCACTCTTTGCATACTGCTTGGTATCAGACTGTGTTCGACCAGCTGCAGACATATTTAAAAAATTATTCTGAGAATCAAAATCAAAGAGACCTCCAATCCATCGTTTAAACCTGTCAAAAAAGTTGGCAATAAGAATAATACCTGCAATACCCGCCACTTCTGCGCTCGACATCCCATTTATCTTAGTCGACCGACCTTTCAGAACACTTTTATTACCTTCAGCAGCACTTGTCTGTGCTGAAGTAGTTACTGTGGGGTATCTGCAAAATTGACATCCAAAAAAGACAAACATTTTACTAAAATAATAGTAGCATAGGTCAATACTAGTGCCTACAGCCCTTCTTGAAGAATTTAAAGTATGAAAACAAAATGAAAGTTCGACACATCAATTCCATTCTAATAAAGGTGAAAGCTTTACCTTGGTGAAGGTTGAGTTGCTGCACGAGAGAGCACAAAAAGTGGATCCTCAGTACATGCCTGCGATGTTGGAGTTGGATTTGGTTCTAGCATAAACCCAACAGAATCCAGCTTCCCACCATGTGATATTCCTAATTGGTATAGAGTATCACTCTCATCGGGTAGCTTCTTCCCTTGAAGAAGAACCCGGACTCTCAATCCATCTCCGAGAAGATCCATTGCAGCTTCCATCACTGCCCTCTGTTTGTTAAAATGTAACAAAATTGTGGAAAAGGATAAGTATATCAATCAGTGATTGGAATTTCGGTGTGGTTGCTGTAAACACAACCCATAAACACCTGAGCAAACATAAATTTTGAAAAACATATCTCCCGTGCTAATATAATTTTTAAATTTCACCATGTATTTGCTAAGACACCTGTAAGCTATCAAAAGAAAAATTTTTTTTTTTAAAACAAATCTCTTAAGAAGACGAATTCTGACCTTCAAACTTGCAGCAGTTGCAGATTCTGGCATGTCAATAAAAAGCTCTGGGATAGTAAATGATTTGATGCTCAGCTTCACTGCACAGAAGATCCAAAACTCGTGTCAAAAACTGTTACCTCCCAAGAAAAGCTATACAATCTAGCGAAGGGTTTTATAGAATATCGTGTATATATCTTAAAGAAGCCAGCCAAATATATTAGAGGCCAGCTTATATTGAATCAAAAATTACACTTATGCTGAAGATTCTAACCATGTGAGTCGCCTGTTTTCTTGGAAGAATGTTTTGAAGAACCTGCAGCTGATTGTGGTGATGATGCCACACTTACGATTTTGCTGAAAAGGAAACACAATTCTCAGGCACATGATAGCCAAAAAGGCCAACACAAGATAAGGAGGCAGAAGAAAATAGTGAAGAGCAATATGCATCATTGCAAACGGGAAATGTACATTCTGGAGCAGTGCCCTTATCATGCATTATTGACAAGTGAAGGGATTAAACTTTAAAGCATTATCAATGTAAAGAGGTCTCAAAATCGAAAAGCACATTTACCTCTGCGTATCTTTGAAGCACAAACAGGAGGATCGCCGTCTGCCCCATTGCTATCTAGACAAGTACCACTAGTAGTGCTTGCATGTAAATCCGAGGCAGGAGAAAATGTTTCTTCAGCTAGTCTTCTCCTTTTAGAAGGTGAACACCTTACACTCCTTTGCCGTGTGAAGCCCTCGCCAGAATCAGGAGATTCATTTTTAACATTTCTATCTGTTAGAACATAGCCAACAATAATGAGCATTGTAGCAGAAAGAAACAAAGCAAATAAATAACATGGTTTCAACTTTCAGTAATCCAAGTGACCCCCAAAAATTCTGTCCGTTAAGATGAGTTGATTGAAAGCCTTGACAAGAGAAACATATGTATTGCATGATTATGGAAAAAATTTTAAACATTCTTGACAATTTAAATTGAATAAGTATTATGGTTCATCTACAATATATCTAATGAAATCAGCCAAATTATAGCCAATACAACTTTAATCCTGCATGAAGGGTTAAGATAAAGATTACTTTAAAAAGAAACCTGAAGAGAAATAGACTTTGAAATCAAATCTTATAATGGCAATTGAATTATCTTGCTATGAATAGACTTGAAATCAAATCTTATAAAGGCAATTGAATGATCTTGCTATGAACTGTCCCCTCCTACTGAAGTCAGTTTGCAAAGAACAGACAAATTATGCTGCTACACACTGAAATATCAAAAGTGGAAAAGTAAAAATTACCTGTGTTGGACATGATGTCAGAGCGCTTCCGCTTTTTGGAAGAAGCAGAAACTGCTTGCCTGACCTTTGACATTGATCTTCTAAGTTTTGCTCCCCTGAAATATGTGTTCTTAAACAGGTTTTTGTTTATTCTAGATGGAGCGGTACATCCAGAAGAGTTGTCGTCATCATCTTTGCAAATTTTTACCCTTTTGTTAGGAGAATTAAAGAAAGAATCATGGGGTTTGCTCCCTACACAGAGGGGTAAATCTTCGCTGCTGCCTGAACTAACCAATGGAGGTGTTTTTGTATCTGTGGATGTGGGCGTCTCTCCGCTGACTATCGAACTGGCAGGAAGGGAATGTGCATCATGCATCAATTCATCTTCCATGTTTTCGGAGCCGTGAAGCCTTTTCCATTGTCCTAACTTGCTTTCATCAATCTCGTTTTCCCCTTTTCCTTCACCATTTTCAACCAAACCCATGGCCTCTTTGGATAGTTCTACAGTAGACTTGGGCAAATCCTGCCCTGGACCGAGTACACACTGCTCAGTCACAAAATTCCCTTTGCAAGCATTTGTAGAAAACCTTACCTTATCCGCACAACATCCTTTTTTATCTTCACTCTCTCCAATGGAGATGCCTTGCATTGGCCTTTCAATTGCAGCTTCTGTATCAATGGCAATACTCTCCATGCTCGCGATCAACAAAAAAGCGGTCGTATCTGTGGAGGAGGAGTCGCTGCGGCACCCAAACACGCAACCATTTTGCCCTGAACGATAGGTACCACACCTCTTTATTCAATACGACCTAATCCGACAGGCGTAGAAGTACAGGGGGATATGGTGGCCTGTATGGATAGTGTACAGGAGGACAAGCACCACAATCTAGAACACAGGGCAAACATGAATGAAACGACCGCAACGAATGACGATCGCCGACGTGCGGCGAGCACTCTCCTATTTCTATGACATCCTTGGTGTATGGCTCGCGATTGTCCGTACATCGTCGACCAAACGATCTCGGCCATTGCTGTCTTCGTCCGTGTCAGAGCCCCTCTGGTTTTCTCACAGAGAACATGCCTTTCGGCGTAACTAGCAATTGTTTGATTGGTGTGATGGCGATGCTTGATACGAGGCAAAGAAAATGTTAAAGTTGAAAGAGTGATAATGAAACATTTCAAGAGGAAGAGAGGTGATGAAAGTGTAGGGAAGTTACTTAGGAGGGAACATAGCTAACTTTTTCTTTCTTTTGGTAAGTCACAAATGGATCACATGTATGTTTTGTGAATCATTCAAAGGATAAATGGGGTGAGATCTGTACAACCTCAAGGGGTGAGATGTATACAACCTTGGACGCAACCTTCTTTGGAGGAAACAACTTTGTTAATTTTTGGGATTAGTACATTTACCTTTATTTATTTATTTTAATAATAAAAGTGTTGAATTAATACAACAAAAATAATCTAAAAAACAATGAAAATAGAAAAAACTACAAAATACAAGACCATGGTATATTAAGAAAAAAATTCAACACATATTTTAAAGGTTGTTGAAAATCCCATAACTATAACTATTAGTAATATAATATATGTCGTATACGTGGGAACGTATGGGTTATTAATTCCGACAAAAACAAAAATATCACAATAGTATTTACAAAATAAAAGATATGTTTACACATATTAAGCTTTGCACTGAGGTACTTACATTAACATTTTTGTATTTTTATTTCTAAAAAGCCACAAATTAGAGGATAATGCTAAATCTTGTTGAGCAATAGTGTTATGAGGGGAACACGTTGATAGATGTCATCGCACATGATAGTTTGAGGTTCTTAGATGTGATATCTATAGATGTTTTGTATGAGGAAAACTTGCGGCGGCAAAAACAAGAGAGATTGCAAGCTGTACAGAGGAAATGAAAACATATAACAAACAAAACTATGCACAATAGATCAAATTGTCTTATACACATTGTACTAATTTCTATGCCATGAGATAGTCAAAAAAATTAATTTATGTGCCAAAGAGAAACATAACTTTCAGACCATTTGTGTGGATGAGCTTGGTGAACAAATGTTTGATGTGCTCCAAACAAGGTTATTAGATAATTCATGCTTTACTGATTACCAGGTGTGTCTTGGGTACACTATAAAACAATGCATGTTGGTATAAATATATGGGAATGGTTTTAATAAAAATCTTGTTTAGAATTTCATTTGAATATGATTAATGGTGTGATATTTATTTTAAACATATTTAAAATAGATGAATTAATACTACTATTGATAATTTGAATGGAAATTTAAATTTGATTACCACTCATGGTTGTAGAAAAAATAGTTCACAAGTTAGAAGAGAAAAATATAGGTAAATGGCATAAAATTTATCCAATATACATTATGTTGGTGCTCAAAATAGTCTCGCCCCATTTGTCCCTTTGAAAACCTACTGATTTAGAGCCGATGTCATTTTCTCCTTCCCCGTGATGTGCTGGTTGATCCTTGTGGCCATTTTTAATTGGTTCCTAGGTTGTAAATCTCCTAAGGGTCTGTAATTTGGGTCCCTTGTTCTCTGTTCATCTAAAAACTTGGGTTTCCCCATGTTTTCTGTTCTCCACGGTCGGGATTTGTCCTCCTTGTCATTTCTACCCTAAATACTTGAAGAAAATGAATGGATGTATCTTTGAGAAACATATTTGGGCCTTGTAACATTTCTAAACTTTCTATCCTTGAAGAAAATTTCATTCCCAAGCTCAAATGGTCGTTTTTCTATATTTTACGGTTTGACGGGTGTTTCTCAGTCAAATTTGCATCCTTGTATCTACAGGGGACGTGGCACCTTTTGGTTGGACGTGGCTCAGCTGGGTACTTAGAAAAATTCATGAAAATCCTCAACTCAAAATGTGTCCATGTGGAGGCACGACGCTTGTTTGAAGATTTACTTTTGGTTTGGCCTTGGAGTAGCGCCGGGAGGACACGTGGAGGCTTCCACTGCTTTTCCCAAACTTAGACAAATTTTTATGCAGTTGGAGTAGTTTGGTGGAACAGGACACATGGTGAGCTCACGCTCATTCAGGGTCTCCACTTTGGGCACCATCTTGAAGTTGCGCCATGGAGACACATGGAGGAACCGCGCATGTTTAGGGACCAACCCTTGAGTTTCATTTTAAACAAGCACCAGGATGACATGTGGAGGCCTCCACTCACTTTGCATTTTTCTTAGACTTTTCAATGGCCAAAAAGAGACTACCTCAGAGCATGACACATGGCTCTTCCCATTGAGCTTCAAGCATTTAGATAGACCTTGCCGGAATAGGACATGTGGCGAGCCTGTGCTCGTTCAAAGTATAAAATTTTTGGGACCGCCTCAAGGTGCGCCATGGTGACACGTGGCAGTTTGAAAAGTCAAAAAGAAAGGAGGTGGACCATTGGAGGAAACTTGAATTTTTGCCTCCTTAAGGATTAAAATTTCAAAATGGCCTACAAGCCCGATGAGGGAAAAAGTCAATGTTTTCCCCATTCAACGGTGGAGGTACGAGCTCTCAAGTGAAATTTGGAAAAATTTATTTTTGAGAAAAGAGAGTCAAAAGTAAAAAAATGAAGTGCGGCCCCACTCCAATCACATTAGGACACATGTCAGGCTCGTTTCCTAAGGGTGGAGCTACGAGGAAAATTTGGAAAATTTTCCCTTTTCCAAAAAGATATTAAAATGGCAGAATCTAGCCGCGGTTCCATTCCAATCACATTTGGACACGTTTCAGGCTCGTATCCTGAGGGTAAAGGTGCGGAGCAAAATGGATTTTTTTCCATTTTTCCAAAAAGTTATAAAAATTCAAAGGAATCCCTTGGGTCTATTCTAAAGTTTGAATCTGCCACATGGATGGCCCAAATTCAAAGTAAAGATCAACGGTTCTTTGTGAGTCTAAATCTGATTTTCCCCCATTTCTCGAAACACGTCGGAATAACGAGTCTCCATGATTTCTTGGTATTTTCTACATGCCAAGAAGAGAATGAAGTTAATATGTATATCGAAGTTTGGTGGGAAGATCTGGAGGACGTCTTTCGCCATTAAAATGGTTTGACTTTCATTCCCGATCAGATTTTCTATTTTTCTTCTCCCGAGCACGCAAGGGGCCAGATTTGACAGATTAGGGGCGGAAGTGGTTAGCAAATTGAAGGAAGAGTGATCTACCAGAGCAAGGAGTTGAATGCTGGAGACATTCGATGAAATATTCCCCCTCGAGCACCTGGAGACTTTTTGTAGATCTGATTCTGAGAATCATGAAAGAATCATCGCGAGCACTGGTGCATTAAATTTCTTTGTCTTTTAGGAGGAAGAGACTATGTTGTAAATGCTATAAATGGCACAAATTTTTTGTGTAAATGGTTGGGAAGTTGGAGGTCAGAGTGCCATAGGTTGAAGAAAATTCCCAAGAGGAAAATTTGACTATGCCTGTCTTTCGAGAGTCCATCTTAGAAACTAGGTTATCTCTTTTTGTATTAAGCTTTATTGTGTCAAGGTGGTTGCAAGTGTACAGCCATTGAAAATCTCTGAGACTTTTCTAGAAACTTTCCCCTACTAATAGACTTAATCAAATTTGAGTTTTTCTCTGTTCTCTTGAGAAAAATGTGTTTATTTTATTTCTGGATGTATGTAAGTAGTTGTTCTTGTTTCTGTTTCAATATTGTATTAAAATCTAATTCAATCACACATGCCTCAATCCTTGTGATAGTTTAATAGCATCTGAAATTCCATTTTTAGAGGAGATTTCATTTGGGATTGGAATAAACGATTTAAAATCACTTTTCTCTCATCTTTTGATAGAGATTGTCTGTAAGCCTTTGGGTGTACCTTAGGCATGATTTGGATTAGATCTTAATGCGTTGTTGGGTTTTCTAACTCGGACCTTCATGATATAATCTCAGATATTGTGTGAAAGAGTGCTAATCTGGGCCTCCATTGAAGCACACATTCTAGTTGAAGAAACATTTTAGCTATTCTTTGGCATTCTGTTGGTATGACTTTCCATTTTGTAAGGTTCCTCAAGGATCTGGCGAATCTAGTTTCACCCTGCCCCACCTTCCACCAAAGTTTCATTTAACAACAACCAATCCTACCCCTACTACCCTTGTTTTTCATGTGTGTATGCAAATGCACAATCCTCATCACTTAAACATGTAGAAGCAAGCAGGGTCTCAAATGTCTTTACTAACCTTTGCCTTGTTGTGAAAGTATCTCTATGATCTAGAAGTGATAACTCATGAGAGTTAGATATGGTGTGTTGATCATATTTTCCCCAAGGTCTTCTCTATAAAATTTCTGTAAAACAAGGATTTTATCATTGTTCTTCAATAAAAAAAAGGTTACAAAATAGGTTCTCTTACCTTGGTTGAAAGGCACAACCTAAACTAGTTAGGATAAGATCATATCCTTTTAAGGTGTTACCCACTCCTTTCAAAACATGAGTGTTAACAAGCCAGATAGATTGCTTCCCTAGCTACAAAATGATATACATGATCATCTAGCTACCTCGAGTGTCTGTCAAATCCATGATGCTACTTGGCCTTTGAGGAAGGTTGAATTTGGGTACCAACACACTTACGGCACCATTTCTAGGGACCTCGGTTCAAAATCAAGAACCTGGTAAAACACTTCTTGTATGCTCCAAATTTCTATGTGTAATTATTTCAATTTTCACACCTAGTGCATTAGATTTCATTTGATAAATTTGGTTAAAGAAAAGCCATAATATTTTCATTTCCAAGTTCTAGCATTGAAAAACCTTTGACATATAATATTTAGTGCATTTGCATAGCTAAGGTGGAAATCCTTAGTGGAAATTCCCTGTTGATCTGATTATTAATAAGTACCAGTGTCTTATAACTCTGTTAAAGTCAGATTTGTTACTAATATTTGCAAAGTTGGAAGGAATAAGTTCATTCTTTTTAGGGATCCTACTAAGACATCGTTTCCGAGCTAGGAAAATAAAAATTAGAACGAAGAAATTCTTGGAGAGTTGTTGGAGGTCAACGAGACAAGAAGAGGAATATCCATTGATGAAAGTGATCGGCCTATCATTGAAGAATTTCATTCAAGTGACTCGAATCAGGTAGTCTCTTTGTGGGCTGAACTCTCCACCTAGAAGGGGCCTTCATTTGATTTTGAAAGGTTTTCTTCACATTTACGCTCCTGTCTTTTATGATTTTGATAGGGATTTCCAAGAAACAATACCTTTTGGGGGTATCCATTTTGAAATTTATACTCCTATGTTCCAAGAACCCTTTGGCCCCCATCAGTTTCTCACCCCTCTAGGGTCACCTCCTTAAAGGAACATGGCCTAGCCCCCACCCAGACCCCCTTTTGTTGTAAACACTTTTGGACCTATAAATTTTGTGGGAATGGTTGGTTATCCAAATGTAGTGCCTCAAGATGTGAGGAAAAAAATGCCAAAGTTCCAAGGAAACAATGTTATAACTAGAGACCAACATCTGAAGCTTTTTATCAATATGATGGAATATTTTGAGATTGAACATGAAGATGTATATATCAAGCTATTTATCCATACCTTGGAAGAGGATGCTAGGGACTGGTATAAAGCATTTCCAAATAACTCTATTGATTCTTGGTGAGATGAGCAATGCATTCGGATTGCAATATGGTGATAGGAATTAACCCTAGGTTTATTTTAACAGAATTTGAAAACATCAAGAAGAATATTAATGAGTCAGTACATGATTTCAACACAAGGTTTAATAAGAACTTAAGAAGATTGCCTCTTAGAATAAGGCCTTGTGATGAGTCATGTTTGATCAAATATATTGATGCATTTGATAAAAAGGTTGTATATTATTTAAGAGACAAAAACCCCACAAATTTGAGGCAGGCCTTCACCATGGCTTTCCAAATAGAGAATAACATCAAGGCAATTGGAAAGCCTCCAAAAAGGGAAGGTATAAAGCTGGTTAACCTAGAAAAACCCCAAGCAAGCAAGGTTGCTGATTTGGAAGAAGTTGTGAAGAATTTGGCAGGGGCTGTCAAAGAAATCTCCTACAAGCTAGCCTAGGCTGAGAAGGGAATTAGGCAGAGCTCACAAGGTCAACACAAGAAACAAGGCCAAGATAGATTCACAAATCACCAAATATCTGATGTGAGAGGAAAAGGACTGTTTGATTTAGAAATAGGCTTGAGTCCTAAGATAGGGATAACAAAATGGTACTTGATCCTTTGGCTGCAGGAGTTGCTTTGTGGTGGATGAGACAAATGTCATTGATTGGTGTGAAATTTTTTCATGCCTCATGGTCCTTATGAAGAAGACTATAAAGAAGAGGAAGAAGATGATGGTGACAATGATGATGATGTTTACATGATGGGATGCTTCGCCAGCTCACAACAAGGGGCAACCTCAACTGAGGTGATAAGTGCCCGAACTGCTGCCACCTTTTCGGACTACATTCATAGGGTACATATTCTTCCTCTCTATAATACTTTAGAATTAGATAATGTACAAGATTTTGAATTTCCTATAATAACATTGAATATTTAAGGGCTTTAAGGATCAAAAAGTCTGATGGAGGAATCCCATCTTGGGAAGATAGATTGTTGTTGATGAATGTTGTTTTTGCTTAAGAGAGGGAATATAACACAAGAAGTAAGGTTGTCAAAGGGGCAAGGCCTCAATCCAATCCTAAAGCTCACTTACTTTCAAACATTCCTAAAGAGGCTCCTAGGAAAGATGCATCTGTGAGAAGCCCTACAGTTCCAAAAAAATCATACCCATCCTCATTCCAAGTTGTCAAAAATCTTGTACCACCTAATGAGTGTGTTGGCTTTCCTTCGAATACTTCCTTTCCAAAAAATGTCCCATATGATATTGCCCAAGTGTTGAGTCAAATAAAAGTCTCTGTCCCAATTGTTGAGTTGTTTAGGATTCCTGAGCACAAAAAGAGAGCATTTGAATACTTGGGGTTGAAAGAAGAGAAGACATCCCTAGGCGAATTGTAAATATTGTGGAGACTCCTCCAATCATTAAAGAACCGAAGCACCACCAAAGCATCGGAGGAGCTAGATGAACCACCTGAGGTCTATTTGGGGACATCTTTGGTGGACTCTCAAATGAATATTGATCCATTCTTTGCCACTTTGATCATAAAGGATAGATTGTTGCACAACTGCATGTTTGACTCAGGGGAATCATGCAATGTCATGCCTTTGGAATTCATAAATGAGCTAAACATCAAAGTGACAATAGTGTATGGGAAGTGCACTGCCATGGAATCTAGAGAAGTGTCAGTAGTGGGTTGTGTGAAGGGTTTGGTGGTGCAGCTTGCAGTTTACCCAGGAAAAAACTTAAAACTTGATGTTGTCATTGTTGACTTCCCAGCCAAGTGGGGCATGCTACTATCAAGAAAATGGGCTGCAAGTGTTGGTGGGAGTGTCCAAATGGATATGTTTTATGCTACTATTCCAATTGAGGGTAGCCTTATCAGGTTGTATGGGGAAAAGAAAATGTTGCATCTTATTGAGGATCCCAACAATGCATCATATGAGGTATTGTACACAAATGTTGATGCAGACAACTTTGTGGGATTTGTTGATGGAAAGGAGCACAAGATTGAGGAATGCAAATGCCTTGAAAAAATGGGTTCTCCATGGACTCTATTTTTGATGGAGCTTGCTCCAAATTTGGGAATGGTGCTAGTATTGTTCTACTTTCTCCAGTCGGGGAAAAAATTGTTTTTTCTTTCAAACTCAACTTTGAATGCACCAACAACATTGCTGAGTATGAGGCACTATTGTTGGGTTTAATAATTGCTTGGAAATATGGTGTCAAGGACATCATTGTCAAAGGAGACTCAAAATTAATTGTGAAACAAGTCAGAAAATTGTATGCCACAAAGAACCAATGAATGAAGCAATACAAGCATGTAGTTTGGGACTTCATTGAGATGTTCGATTCATTTAACATATTGCATCATGATAGGAAGTTCAATGACTTGGCAGACAAGCTTGCAGTGTTGGGGTCTTAGTTTGACAATTATACAATGTCCCCATATTGTGAATATGAGGTTGAGGTATTGACTAGACCTTCTATCCCTGACAACATTAAGCACTGAAAGGTTTTTGATGATGATGCTCAGATAAAAAGATTCCTACAAAACAAGGGAGAATTTTTGATCAAAGTATTGATTGGGAGCCAATGGTTTGTGTAACAGAAGGGCAAGAAACCTTGTTTAGCAAAGGGTATCATTCAGCTAAAGACTAATACCATTCCTAGAGGGCTAGTTTCTCTTGAATCCAATTTTGATAATGTTGATCACATTGTTAATAGATGCATGGTAGCCTCAAGAGATATTGATGAGAATGATCTTGGTACAGAGGAGAAGCGAGGAAAATTTGGTTAGGCAGTAATCTCACCAGGGAGGAAAAGCAGTCATACATTAAATTATTGATAAAGTATCAGGATTGCATGGCTTGGACCTGAACTAAACGCATTCAACATGATATCCCCTTAGTGTCTAATGAAAATCCATTTAGGAAAAAACAGAGGCCCATCAATCCACTTTTATCACTCAAAATGTAAGAAAAGCTGAAGAAGCTAAGAGATGGAGGGATTATCCAGCCTTACAAAATATTCTTCTTGGGTTACAAACCTAGTACCGATTAGGAAGAAGAATGGTGACATCGAGATGTGTGTGGATTTCAAGAATCTAAAAGCAGGGAATCAATGAAGGATAATTATCCTTTGCCAAATATGGAGAGCATGCTACGGTTAGTGACTAGTTCGAGTTTCCCTCCACCTTAGATGGTTTCTATGGTTACAACCAAGTTGTGGTGAAGGAATAAAAAGGATCAAGACAGTCTTCACTACTCCTTGGGGGCCTATGTTTATGTCGGGATGCCCTTTGGTCCGATGATTGCTGGAGCTACATTTCAAAGAGCAATAGATGTTTCTTTTTTGGTTACATCAATGAATTTATTTCATCCTATCAAGATGATGTAACTGTAATTTCTAGAAAGAGAAATGACCACTTGCCACACTTGGAGAAGATGCTGATAAGATGTAGAGAATATGGCATCTCACTTAATCCAAAAAAATTCCATTTTGTAGTGCGAGAAGGTAAAGTTACTTTGTCACATAGTGTCATAATAGGAGTTATGATTGATCTAGAAAGAGTAGAGGCCATCAGTAAGGTCCCAATCCTAAAGACTAAGAAAGGAATTTAGTCCTTCTTTGGGTAGATAAACTTCATCAGAAGATTCATATCAAACTTTTCTGAACTGACCATTCCAATCACTTCCATGCTAAAGAAAGACTAGGTCATCAAATGGGAGGAGGCTATCATCCAAGATTTTAATGGGATTAAAGAGGAACTCAAGCATGCAACCGTTTGTGCGAAGCTCTAGATTATAAGAAGCCCTTTCAATTGTTCTCTTTTGCTTCAAAGAACACTATTGCTTTTGTCCTGCTATAGAAGGATGATGAAGGGGCTGAGAGGCCAATTTCCTTTTTCAGTAAGGCATTGCAGGGGGTAGAACTAAAGTATACCATTATGGAAAAGTAGGCATTTGCCTTGGTAAAGGAAACAAAGGTTTTTAGGCCTTATATTCTAAGTTCAAAGGTTGTTTCTTATGTTCCCCATACCATGGTAAAGGACATCTTGTCAGAGATGGAGGTCTCAAGCAAAAGATGTAGATGGGTGAACAAATTGCAAGAATATGATATGGACATCCAAACCATGAAGCTGGTGAGAGGTTTGGGCCTGGCTAAGCTTATGGCTGAGAGAAACTTGCAAAATATTGAGGTAAATGAGGTAGAAGAAGAAAGGGCAGGTGTATTTGAAAGGTTGATGAATTCTGAGTGGTATAAAGATGTAATCTTTTATCTCAGACACTTGAGCTTCCCTGAGCACTTAAGTAGGAACCAAAAGAGAGCCCTTAAGTTGACTTCCAAAAATATGTCATCACTAATTATGGGTTAGCTTGGAAGAACCCAAAGGGAGTCCTCTTAAGGTGCATTACTGAAGAAGAAGCCCCCAAGATAATTTTTGATCTCCATGGAGGAGTTTGTGGGGGGAACTTTGTTGTAAGAGTCACAGCACATAAGATCCCGAGGGCTAGTTATTGGTGGCCAACTCTTTTCAAGGATACAACCTTGTTGGTTAGAAGATGTGAAAGTTGCCAATGCTTCTCTAGAAGACTAAAAGCTTTAGGCTCCCTCCCTTTACAACATGTATCAATTAAAGCCCCATTCAGGCAATGGGGGATGGATTTCATTGGTGAGATTTTAGACCCTTCAAGTGTTGGCCACAGATGGATTCTTGTAGCAACTAATTATTTTACTAAATGGGTGGAGGAAATCCCCACCAAGAAGGTAACACACCAAGTTGTCATGGATTTTGTGCTAAACAACATCATTTGTAGGTTTTGGGTACCAATCAAGATTGTAGTTTATAATGTCATGAGCTTTAGAGCTAAACCTTTGGTGGCAATGTACTGGGAGTATGGAATCAACTTGACATATGCCTCAATTAAAATCCCCAATGAAATGGACAACTTTGAGTCAAGTATTAAAAATTTGTTGAAGATCGTCTGGAGGACATTGGAGCGAATAAGAGAAAGTGGGGGAACAGTTGAAGTTTTTGTGTGGGCGAGATAGGGTCACTTTCAAGAGGATCATTAGAAAGAGTCCATTTGAGTTGGTATATTGGACTCAGGCCCTACTACCTCTTCATATACAGTTGTCTTAATATCATTTTATGTAACAACTAGACAATCGGGAGGTAGGCCCTTATGATGCCCACATTAATTAGATTGTTGAGGTTGATGAAGAGAGGAGGTCATCCCACCAGAGGCATATAAAGTTTAAAGAGAAACTAAAGAAGTTATTCGACATTAAGGTCACTCCCAAATCCTTCAATGTTGGATATCTTGTTACTGTTATGGGATAGCGAGACATGAGGATAAGGGAAAGCATGGCAAGTTTGACTCATTATGGATGGGTCCTTATTCTATTGATATCAGAATTGGGGAGCATACCTTCTTCCTCAAGGACTTGGATGATGAAATGCTTGAGTTGCCTATTAATGGCTGGAATTTGAAGAATTTCTTGGATTGATGCTTTTGGATCGATATAATCAAAATGAGAGAGGCTCCATTATCTATAATATCATATGAGATTATATATATATATATATATATATATATATATATATATTTATGATCATCCTAGAATCTTAAATATGAGGACCACTATCTTTTATGGGGGAGTGAGATGGGGCATGCGAGATATAGAGATAGAGAGAGAGAGATATACATGATCATCTTAGTTTAATAATTTGGTATCAAATTAGGCTGGAACAAGAAGTGTGAGGAGAAGGGGTTGGTGCATCTAGACTATAATCTTTATCCTTATATATGTGGGCAAGCAAATCATTTTAGACATTTTCCAATGGTATTACTCATCCCCATTAAGGAAAGGTAGCTAGGTTATATATTTATACTAGGAACCCTTGTTCCCTAGTTTAGATTAGATATATGACAACCCCTCTCTAGATATATAGATATAGGTGTTCTATATGGATTCTATTTTATGGCTAGGCTATTGAGGTACACTCTATATAGATATGGGGTGGAGGGTGGTTTGATTATATATAGTCAAGACTCTACTCCCCTATCAAATCCATGTACAAATATAGAGGGGGAAATCCATGTCTATATGGATCTTGAGGGGTTCCCCCACACCTATAGCCTCTCCTCCTCTCCCTACATATCCATTCGTCTCAACAATCTTAAGAAGTGTTAACGTTCTTGTCTAAAATAAATTCTTTGAGAGATAATCCATTTTCTCAATTCTGGGTAATTAGGAGCCTATTCATGTTTTTGGACTTTATTTTATAATTAATCTATTATAATGACACATTTAGATGGATTTGATCACCCTATAGTATATAACAATATGATGCAATTGGGAATCAAAAATGAAAAGAAGGCAAAAACCTCTTTATTACATTGACTTGTAGGTCGACCCCAAAGACTCATTCATTAGGTTTGTGATCATGGGAATGATTCAATCGATAAAGTTGAGTGGACAAGATGATTCAGATAAGGCTATGACTCCTACTTTGGATTATATAAGTCGATTAGTAAAACATTGGATCCCATATATTTATAGGGGTGTGTATTTCATCAAGGGATTGATGGTGTTTTCGATTCCATCATAGCGTCATCAAGTATTTGTAGGACAATATCCATAAGGATGGGAGAGAGTTAACTTTATTCAGAATCCCCTTGACTCAATTCCACACCCATCTTGACCTGGATATGTTCATGGTGCTTCTTATAGTTATAGATAAGGGCTTGACAACCATATTCATGGATTTATTGATTGGTCTTAATTATAATACATCACTACTCGAATAAAATACATCACCATAGTATATGTATCTATTGTATGGATGGATAACCATGGTATTTCATCACTGGAAGTATGGTGTGGCATCAAATGGAAGTGTGAAATAAAATCACTTGGTCTCTACGAATTATACCCCACTACCCAATCTACACTATAGATATGTCATCTTCTGTCATCCATTATGTGATTTGAGTGCTGACCAATTTATATTAGATAAGATAAGATTAGAGAAATGAGGGTTTGATGTTGTATGGTCCAGTCGATGGTTAGATGTTATATATAAATTCCATGGTCGAGTACATCAATGGTGCAAGTTAGGAAATGTTTATATCTATTATTTTGTAAGTGTTGCATTAATCAATTAATACAATAAGAGAGTTGATTGAGTACAACATCAATCATTTAATGCCCATTTATAGATAGGATTTATCCTAGGCCTCCCCATGACTTAACCTATATATATGGAAGAAATGGCCTAATCCCCAATCCTTTACATAATATAGTATAAATAGATGTACTTTTGAAGATGGATCATATTTTTTTATATACAAGTGGGTGCCTATATTTAATATGGATGCAAGGAATTGGCATAGCTATTAGAATACTTTATTATCCAATATTATAGTTGACCAATCAATTTGGAGCCCCTTATAGTTCTTTATGTGGTAATTTTAGAGCCCACTATCGATATATTTGGGCTAAGTTTGAAGTTTCATATAGATATTATGGAATCCATTTCACTCTCGAGATCTATAACTAAACTATATGGGGTGAGGATGCTACGCCCTTAACCTATTGCTTGTATTAGGATATGAGTAGCGGACTTGTGGCTTACCATATAATTTATTATATCATTTATACTTTATCATGCTTAGTAGACCAGCCTTGGTGATGGCCATAGCACATGAATAGTATATATAGGGGATTGTAGGTAGTAGACGAATGATCATTGGAGCGTTTGATTCTATTTTATTCTTTGGAGGTTGCCCCTCGAAGTGGTGAAGCTATTCTAATTCCATATTGAGATCATTATTCTGAAATATTGTATTATTTTGTGTTCTATTGCTACTCATAATCTAAATTATACAAATAATTTCATTACAAGTGGTATCGAGCTACGATCTGGGCCAAAATTAGGCAAAACCCTAATTTTTTGTTTTCATGCAATATATTGCAAACCAAAGATAATTGGTGGGATATATTTTTACCAGAGTTGAAAATCATTTCAATTAAGATTCCCTAAAAATTTTAGAATTTTTAAATTTAATTTGCAAACGTTATTATAAATTTAGGGTTTTTCAAAACATCACTCCCTAGGGTACAAATTGTGTAATTTTTTCAAGATCTTTACATTTTCAAATATATCTCAAAAAATAATATTAGAATATTCTCTGTGTTTTTCCTATTCTTTTGAATTTGTATCAAAACCCTAAACCCTAAGGTTTTACACCATGGTTGTGCTTTCCACAAGAGTAAAAAGGAATCCGGTTACTCTAGGTAAAACCCAGATAAAGATGGGGTAGTGATTGAAGATATGGAGTCAAAAGGTGTAAATACAGATGCTTCAAAGCACTAGGGTTTACCTCGATTAATCATAAGGTGAGCCAAATTGAGTATGAGTGTGAAATGTATAATTAGAGATGGCCTCTAAAGGAGACAGACCAAATCAATCAGCGTTGGATGATATCATGCATGCGTGTAAAGGGTAAGTAGTATGGCACAAATCCACCCCATATTAACCAAGGAGGATCTTTCGTTCAAAATCATGGACAAAATAACCATTTTGGATCACTTTTCTAGCCCCATCGAATCCAACTTATTCACAACCATGAAACATGATCTTTGAAAGTGGATATGTGCAAATTTTATGGTAAGGATCCCTTGAATTAGATAAATCAAATGGAGAAATTCTTTGAGTTACATCAAACACCATCAGGACAAAAGGTGACATAGGCATCCCTGTATCTTGAACCAAACCAATTCTTTTGGTATCGATGGTTTTGTGCTCGAGAGGTAGAAGAATGGTCTCGAGTGTCACTTTGAAAGGTTTTACTAAGGAGTAGCAACTGCACTATAGTTCCAGTATTTTAGAGAACTACTTTAGTCAATTAGCAAAGTTACGGAAAACATGATCAGTCAAAGATTATGTGCATCAATTCCAGAACCTATCCTTAAGGGTGGATAATATTCCATAAGAGAATTTGAATGACCATTTTCTTAGGGGTCTTAAGGACCACATCGAGCATGAGGTATGTATGTTTAATCCACTCAAGCTTTCGATTCTATTATCATAGCATGTCGAGCAAAGGAAAAAGTTTTTTGTAGTAGGATTTTTCCTTTCATTAACACCAAAGACCGCAATATCTCTTCCCCTTCATGCACTAGGCCAATTAGACTAACTCCTAAGAAAATGGAAGAAAAGAGATCAAAAGGATTATGTTTTAACTATGACAACAAATAGGATTTGGGACAAAAATGTCTTGAGAATAAGTTGTTTTATATTGATAGAGGTAATGAGGAATATGAGGAAGCTAAAATTATAGGAGAGGCTAAGGAAGCAGTAGAAGATGAAGTAGAGGATCACCAACCTACAATTTATTTCCATGCATTTTTAGGTACTAGTACTCCTCAAACACTCAAAGTTATTGGATACCTCAAAAAACAAAAGGTGACAGTGTGTATTGACTCATGGAGCACTCATAACTTCATAAATAATAAGTTAGCCACCCACCTTAATTGTTTTTTTACCCAGCTCTAGAAATGTAAGTTATGATTGTGGATTGTGGGACAATCAAGTGCACAAGAAAGTGCCATAGTATCAATATTTACATGCGAGACTACCCATTAGACAAACCTATATTTTCTATTTCTATGGGAGGGGAGATATTGTTTTGGGTGTCCAATGGTTCACAACCTTAGGTACTATAAAGATGAATTTCCAAGAATTTTCATGCGATCTCATTCAGATGGAAGGAAAATAAAATTGAATGGGATGGTAGCTAAGTCTCCACATATTCTTATCTCTCATCGAGATGCGAAGGTTCTCGAGAAAAGGAGTAGATGGATTTATAGCAATGTTATTTTTCATAGAAGTACAAAATACAGAGTCTTCAATGCCACCCGAGCTTTGGAATATTGTTGATGCTCACTCGTCTATTGTTGATGAAATTCCAAAGGGATCCCACCATTTAGGGATCATGATCATGCCATTCAGTTGATTCCTAGGAGCCAAACACATAACATCAGACCATACTGAGATACCCATATTCCAAGAAAAGTGAGATCGAGAAAATGGTAAAGGAAATGTCGAAGGCATGTATCATCATGCATAGCCAAAGTGCATATTCTTCACGGTGGTCATGGTACGTAAGAAGGATGAAACATGGAGAGTGTGTCAAGATTACCAATAACTCAACAAGTACACCATCAAATATAAGTTTATATTCATGTAATTAATGATTTACTTGATGAATTGCATGGTGCTATTTATTTCACAAAATAAGATCTTCGTCGGGTACCATCAAATTATAATAAGAGAGGAATATGTTCATAAAATAGCTTTCAAGACTCTTGAGGGCCATTATGAGTTTTGGTAATGCATTTTGGTCTTACAAATGCTCCCTCAACCTTTCAATGCTTGATGAACACTATTTTTAGGCCACTTTAAAGGAAATTTGTATTAGTTTTCTTTAATGACATATTGATTTATAGTAAGACATGGGAAGAACACTTACAACATGTAAATAAAGTGTTGGAAGTCTTGGAGACACATACTCTCTATGAAAATCCATCCAAATTTTATTTTGGTGTAAAAGTGGTAGAGTACTTGGGTCACATTGTATCTCATGAAGGTGGAAAAGTTGATCCTCGGAAGATCAAAGCTATGGTGGAATGGCGAAGACCAAGAACTCTCAAAAATCTTCGTGGCTTCCTAGGAATAACAAGTTACTACAGAATATTTGTGTGGGGATATGATAGAATATTAGTGACACTCACTGCATTGTTAAAGAAGGATGCCTTCCATTTGGTAGATGTAGCCACTAAATCCTTTGAGCAAAGGCGCCCCATTTTTGCTACTCCCAACTTCTCAAAACCTTCATTCTTGAATGTGACACTTCAGGATCAGGATTGGGAGTAGTTCTAATGTAGGAAGGAAGACCAATTACATTTTAGAGTCACCAATTCAAAGGAAAAGATCTGATCAAACCTATCTATGAGAAACAAATGATGGTTATTCTTCATGCGGTCAAGCAATGGAGACCCTATCTTATGGGTAGACACTTCAAAGTAAAAACCGATCATGATAGTCTCAAATATTTTTTTGGAGCAAAGGCTATATTCTAAGGAAAAAAAAAAAAAGTGCTTAAAAAAATGTTGGGTTATGATTTTGAAATCATATACAAATAGGGTAAATAAAATTTAGTAGCTGATGCATTGTCTAGTTTGGATACATCCGCAGATGCATTACTATGTGGAATTTCCATGTTGACCGATTGGGTGGATGAAGATAGATTGGAATGGGATCAAGAAAAGGATGTATAATCCCTAATACAAAATATCAAGCAAGGCTCTATAACATCTAACAAATTTGAGTGGAAAGGTAATGCGCTATGGTACAAGGATAGGTTAAACTTGAGTAAATATTCTAAGTTGAAGCATAAGATTGTTGCAGAGCTACATACCTCACTGTTGGAGGACACTCTAGGTTTTTGAAGACATATCATAGAATAAAAAGAGATTTTTTTTTAAGGACTCGAGGGGATGTACACAAGTTTGTATCAAAGTGTTTAGTGTGCCAACAGAACAAAGGGGAAACAATTAAGACACCGAGGTCTATTGCAACTCTTATTAGTTCCTAGCCGAGAGATGGGAGGAAGTCTCCATGGATTTCATCACTGGATTACCTTGTTCAAAGGGTAAGAATGTTATTTTGGTGATTGTAGATAGGATCAAAAATATTCCTATTTTTGTGCCCTATCGCATCCATTTACTGATCAAGACAGACGCAACTATTTTTTTTTGAGATAGTTCACCCGCTACATGGAACCCCAAAGATAATTGTAAGTGACCGGGATTCTATTTTCACAAGTAATTTTTGGATGGAATTATTTTCATGTTTGGGTACTCAGCTAGCTCACAATTCAACTTATCATCCTCAAACTGATGGGCAAACGGAAGTGTTCAACAAATGCTTAGAGGGGTATCTACGTTGTTTTGTATTAGATAAGTAGGAAAGGTGGATTAAATGGCTACCACTTGCAGAATGGTGGTATAACACATATTTTCATACCTCTTCTCAAATGACCACATTTTTAGCATTATATGGTTACCATCCACCTTCTATCACTTCTTCCTTGAGGGTGCAAACTAAGGTTAGAGATGTTGAGGAACACATTCAACATCAACAAAAGGTTTTGGCTAGTTTGAAGGAGAATTTAGCATTGGCACAAAACAAGATGAAACAACTAGCAGATCAACACCGTAGTGAAAGACATTTTGAAATTGGTGACTGGGTTTTTGTGTGTCTCTAGCCTTACAATAATATGTCCCTAAAGAAACAATTAAAGGACAACAAACTTTCTCCGAAATATTATGGCACTTATCAAGTTCTCTAGAAAATTAGCGAGTGTTTAATATAAACTAGAGTTACCTCCATCTTCACACATACATCTAGTATTCCATGTTTCTGCATGAAGAAGGTTATTGTATAGAAATTTGAAGCCTAGAAAGAGTTACCATAACTTTATGTGGAAGGAAAAATAATTTTGGAGCTAGAGAGGATTGCAAACACGTACTAAGAGGTGAGAACTAGAGACATTAAGGAATATTTGATCAAGTGGAAGAATCCGAGTATAGAAGATGCAACCTAGGAGGATGAAGGTTTTCTACAAGCAACATCTAGGATTATTCAATGTTGAGGAAATTGTTCATTTGAAGGGGAAGAGCATGTTACGACCTTAACCTATTGCTTGTATTAGGATATGAGTACCCGACTTGTGGCTTGCCATATAATTTTATTATATCATTTATACTTTCTCATGCTTAGTAGGTCGACCTTGGTGATGGCCATAGCATATGAATAGTATATATAGAGGATTGTAGATAGTAGATGAATGATCATTAGAGAATTTATGTCAATTTAATGGTTTGGAGGTTTTTCCTCGAAGTGGAAAAGCTATTCTAATTGCATATTGAGATCATTATTCTAAAATATTGTGTTATTTGGTGTTCTATTGCTGCTCATAATCTGAATTATACAAGTAATTTCATTACAGAGGACCCCTCTCTCTATATGGGGGTTGGAAGGGTTTCTATGTACATTAATCTATTGGTGGGACATGAACCCATTCTAACTAGAGATAGTCACGGTACATATTGGGGACCACTAATCATTTAATATTTATTCATACGGGAACACCCATCATTCGGTCTCTAGTCAAATGTCTTCCCACTCTTATCTTCTCACATATATAATCTCTATATCACGTATATGATGAACGATGATATAATAAAAATGATAACATCATCTTTAGATAATTTATATAGTCAATGTCGATTACGTCGAAGTAATCACTTTTTGGTTGGGAGCTCCCCACCCTGAACTATCTTCTCATATAGTTCTAGATAGGGTGATCTCTATCCATCATCTAGAGGGGGCTATAAGCACAACACACCATATATATAAGGGGACCTTGATAGAACCCCTCAAAATTTAAAAGTGAATTAGGCCAAGGGTAGGGGACTACCCTATTGGTCGAGAGTATGG
Organism: Taxus wallichiana var. yunnanensis; assembly: GCA_018340775.1. Classification (NCBI taxonomy): domain Eukaryota; kingdom Viridiplantae; phylum Streptophyta; class Pinopsida; order Cupressales; family Taxaceae; genus Taxus; species Taxus wallichiana. The sequence goes on from CM031236.1 coordinate 163,782,920, forward strand.
TAGTGGTGGGTGGGGAATTGAATTTGATGGGGGTTTCTTAAATCAATGATAGGGCCCCTATCTATATATGGGAATCCATAAACCCCACATATAGATAGGGTATTGGTGAGAAGGAGAGGTCCCCACATCATATATAAATATGAGATTCTTAAATGAAAGAGAGGGCGTGACTTGTATTTTTCCCTCATTTATGTAGTCATCATGTTTTGATAACTATTCGTGACCCATCACTAACATTTATGTGCTAGATATAGATAATGGTAGTGCTCGACCCCCTAAAGGGTAGAGATCATTCATATATCTATGTATAGGGACCCCCATCTAGATATAAGGGAGATGTAGGTATCTTCCATTCATAGACATGGGTGTATCATATCATTTAGAATATATAGATAAGGTAGTGATGACCTCGACTAATCCAATTAGGTTAAACTCTATCTATATATAAATATATCCTTATCATTAATCTATCACCCCACTCTATATCTATTAAAAGTGGGGATTCACGAGGACCTATAATAAATATATCGAGGAACTAAAACTAAGTATAACCACAATCACCCCTTCGAAGCCAATCTAATGCCAAACTAGATATATCACTCATGACTATATATAAGTAGTATAAGATTAGGGACTTTTATATATATGGGAAAATTTCTATATAGTCAATAGCCACCCACATATATATGTGTGTGTAGGAGGGTGGGGGTAGGTGAGAATGGAGATGTGGAACCCTTCTTTATATGGTACTTTATCCCTATTAAACATAGGGATCATTGGCCGACACCTAGACATATTCTCAATCTAAAATTTATGTCACTCATAGACCTATATGTTCTCAACCTTCCCCATCATGGGTTCAATCCCTATCTCTATAAGTTGAGGACGAGTGGGAGGGTGGAAGGTCTATTATATATACTAGATGGCCTTTTGTCCCTCCCTCTTCCATATTTTATATTAAAGAAAGGGTTCTACTCTATATCGGTAGGGGAAGAGGTCCCAAGACATTGGACCCCTATAGATAGAGGAAACCCCTTTATCCACTCGAGTGCCTACCCATATACCTAATTTATATAGAAAACATTATGTCTATATAGTCTATATATAAACATTGCATGTGAACATTTCTTACACACACACACACACACACACACACACACACACACACACACACACACACACACACACACACACACACACACACACACACACACACATATATATATATATGCATATGCATAGTGGCTGCCACTAAGTTAGATCTCATCATAGGGGATTACCTCTCACTATATAGAGATATGGTCATCGCCACCGACTCTAAATTTGAAAGATGATATCTATACCATATATATTCTTTGGATGATAGGAAATAATGTTACACATTACAGGAATAAGTCATGGTTCTAACCTAACAAGTTGACCCCCTATCTACATATGTTAGGTCCCTCTAGATATTTACTAGTCTTAACAAACAAAAGTAAAGTTTAGAAGGGCACTAGAGTATATCATTACACACCATGCATATATACTCTACATGGTCTAATATGGAATGAATCATTCTCTTTCCCATCCTAAATTTCTATATTGTAGATGGGGACATTTATCTATTAGATCGAATAGAAACATATCCTTATGGGGAATTTCCATAGTCATTCATTTCATTCCTTGATTCTAGATATTTTTAGTTAGTGGTATAATAGACTCGAGTGTAAAGACACTGTATAGTCATTCGACCCAAGATTAAGCCACCATATCCACATCTATATATACGAAACTATTACTATCATATGCATATGATCAAATATTTAGAATGATGGCCTCAATATGTATTAGATAAAGATTAATTAGTAAATCTCCCCTATAGAGTGAGGGCTAGAGATAGAGGGAGGGTTAGAGATAGGGGAGGGATAGAAATAGGGGTAGTTGATGTTAAGGGGTTGATCAATTCTAGATAGTGCAGGGACCTTATCTATATTATATGATTTCTAATTCTACAATGGCCTGGTGGGGAGGGGGTCTCACCCACCCCATCCCCCCGTCCCTTCACCTTTAACCATATAAATAGAGAGTCTAAGGGTAGGTGATCACATATATCATTGATTTGTCCCCACACCCTATAAATAGAGATAAAGGGAAGGTGGGTGAGTGGTGGTTCTCTATGATCACCGCTCACCCTTCTTTGTTGGGTGAGTGTAAATATAGAGATTGGGGGTTGATATAAATTAGGAAGAATTTTTTTAGGTTGTGTAGCCTAATTTATACCTCTTCTCACATTATTTTAAATAGAAAACAATGTGCTTCCTCTACTCTTACTCTGCGGGTAATATATCTAGAAATACAATATTATTTTTCCTCATATTTGTTCTTGGAAACTCACCATTTACCTCTCATATAAATGATCTTATTTAAATCAAATTTCCTATCCATAAACCATGGAATAACCCAAACCATCATGTAACTCTCTAAAAAAACATGACATCCAAGTTATCTATGGTAACATTTTGATAAGAGACTATTCCTCTCAATGTATGATCTAATATATCATTAATATTATTCGTTCATGTTGTTCCATTCAATAAATAAAAATTCCATTAAAAAGGAGTAAAAAGTTTCATTTTCTCATCACACATGATCTATCGAGACCTCTACTCGATATTTATCAACGGAAAATAAATCCTCTCTCTAAACATGATATCACAACCTCACCAAACGCTGATACTAAATGTATCCTAAAAATTCAAAACATTCCAAAAGAACATCATGAATGTAAGTCCTCTAAATTATCTATCTCGATATATATATCGATGAATGATAATGCAGGTATTTAGTAAAAATATGCGAGATATCCTTATTTTCTAAGGATATTCATTCACAACAAAATATATGAATTCGACCAGAAATATGTTGGAAAAAAATGTTTCAAAATAGGCTTGCAATTTTTTGAAAAATAATATTTTCAAAATGTATTCTTCTAACATAACATTCCTTTCCTTGTACATTTAATTTTCATAAGCTACCTACATGTAGCACATGAATACTAATGTCAATATTTATGATTATATTGTATTCCTATATATCAATCTCTTTCAAGTATATAGAAATCTTGATTGTTGTTTCCATGAATCATGATACTTATATGATGTGATGACGTAATTTGTGTTTCATACCCCATCTTCTTAGAATTAGAGAGAATCAAGATACAAGGATGGCCATGAATTCTAAAATAACTGAGATGAGTACATCAACAAGGTTGGAGCTCTAATTTTATACATATAGATAAAGGTGATTGGGGAATCAATAGACCAAAATATATACATATTACATTAATTTAATATTTATTGTTTATTTCCATAGAATTATATTTAATAGTTATTTCATATTTACTAACTTTGACTTCTCAATTATATACGAGTTAATTTTTTATAGGAAATAATGATGCTCTTTGATGTGCCACAATATTTACATCATGTTTATTTTTTATTAAAAAAATTATCACTTCAAAACATACGTTCATGTATAAGGACATATCAATAATGAAATATTATCAATACTAGGTTTTGGATTTCGTGAATAAACTTCTAGATATAATTTTACATATTATAGGTCATCTAATATATAGTATGTTAATTTGAAAACCAATTAAATGGTCAATATATAGGATCTTTATGTTTATTTCTTTGATTTTATAAAATTATATAATTAGGTATACTAAAGAAATAACAACTAGAATGGTAATTGATATGTTTTTAGTTTTCTTTTTGTTTCTTCAAAAGTAATAGTTGATGAATTTTCTCTAGATTTAAATTCGTACCAAAGTTTTGTCTAAAAAATTGATTACAAAAACTAATATGAAACAATATTACATAATTACTAAAGTGTTATGGTATTGATGGGTCTATCGAAGATTGGACCAAGTTGGGATCTCATTAGTTCATTGTCTTTATATTTCTCAACATTTTACTTGTCTTCCTTTATTTTAGATGTCTTTAACCTTATTTTCCATCTTATTGAATTTATATTATCATTCATATGGACCACATCTCTATATTCTCATACTTCTCCATGATTTATTTTCATCCCCTCCTTCCACATAGTTTTAAATGTTTAAGCACTTAGATATAATACAAGATTATTCTTACTAGTCTCAAAATAATTACCAAACTAGTATTTTGTCTTGTGGGCCCTTTTCTCCTATGATTTAAGTTCCGTGATATTTTAGTATTTTGATTTTCAATGTTTCTTATGTATTATGTATTATGTTATGCATCAAGAGGGTTATAATTTAACTACAACTATTTTATACATACAAATGTTCACAAATACATTTATTCACATAACTTGATCACAATTGAATTTAATTGAAACTTAAATGAAATATTTATTTTATTTTTAAAAATTCCTACACAATAATGTATATTTAAATTAAAAATAACCATATAAACTTTACTAGTTTTTGGTTTATCAATAAGACTAGCAATCACACGTGAGGTGTGAGATGTTAACACCAAAAGAAAAATATTGTTGAGTGGGAAAGGAAATTGAAACAAACAACAAATCATTGTGATATTTCTAGTTAGTAAATGAAAAATAAAATGAACTAGTAGAAATTGGAGAAGTAGAAAAGATCTAGATTCCAAAAGAAGTGGAGTAGCTTGAAAGGGAAGGTCCACTAGTGATTAAGAGGGGAGTGTTAAGGACAAGGAATGAAGACGAGATTCCTCTTGTAAGTGTGATTGCAGAAGATGTGCTGAGGACATTTTTCATAGCAACTAAGTGGAAAAAGGGGTAAAATATGAAAGGTAGAGAATGAGGGAACTCTTAATATAGGGAAGGTAATTCCTTGTCTTTCCATACCCCTAATATCAATAGTGGCACTCTTCAAAGTAAGCCCTTTAGATTTCTAGATTAAAAAGAAAAATCCATTTTAACTAGAAATTGCGTTCGGCCACCTCATGAAATTGATGGAATTCGAACATGGGAGGGATTTTTCACACCCGATTAGGGCACAGTGTACCAATCGAGTTTGAAAATGACTAATAAAAGCAAATCACAAAGAACAAAGAAGTTAACATAAACAATTTTGACGATAGAGCTTTGACGTAAAAAGGTTTATTTATCTCACATGTGATGATAACTCTCAACCATTGTGATCCCCGTGTATGACATATGAATGTCCATGTAGAGAACTAGGAAACAAGTCCCGTCTAACACACTTTCATTTCCATGGATGATGAAGAGTGGATTGAATATTGTGAACTCTTCCCATATTTTACCTTGGAATATATCGAGATGTACATGTCAAACCATCACAATGATGAGATTCGAATCAAGGACATAAAATACGGTGAAAACCCTTCTTCTACTTCAGAGATGGATTCAATTTTTCTTGTGCGGGATCTCAACACAAGGAATTTAGAGTTGGGGGATGGCTCCTTGGTGTATATTTTGACATCAATCTTGGTACGAGATGGATGATTGTCTGTCATTTGATGATCTGGAGCTGCTCAACGGCCATTCTTCTCCTCTATTAGTAGACACATTCAATTTAAAAGATACGAAGTTGATGTTGGAAGAGAATAATGTTGATGGCCTCACAATAGTTTTGTTCATCTAACATGCGACAAGAAGTTTCCAACCACTATTGATATGTCCATTTCAATCACTCACGATGATGAGATTTGAACATGTGACATAGAAGAGGATGAAAACCCTTCTTCCTTGAGAGATGGATTCAATTTTTCTTGTGTGGGATCTCAACATGACGAATTCAGAGCTGGAGAATGTCTCCTTGGAGGATATTTATACATCAATCCAGAAACATATGGATTCTTTTCTATCATATGAATATCCGGAGTTTCTCAAGTATTCATTCTTCTCATCCATTAGTTGATGCGTTCAATTTTAAAGATACGAAGTTGACAATGGAAGAGCAGAATGTTGGCGACCTCATAGCAGTTTTTTTCATCTAACATGTGATAGGTAGTCTCCAACCACTATCAATATGTTTGTTATAAACCCTCATAATTAAGATATTTTAACCTAAAACATGAAAGACAATAAAAACCCTTCTTCGCTTTAGAGTTGGATTCAATTTTTTGTTTGTGGGATCTCAACACGAGTAATTCGGAGCTAGAGGATGGCTCCTTAGCGGATATTTTAATATAGATCCTAGAACAAATGGATTATTGTCTTGTAGACACCTAAATTTGGTATCTCTTCCCTTTTCTACCTGCGTGCACATATTTTTTGTGGTCCTAACTAGACCCCCTTAATTTAATTCATCCCCCTTTTATTAATTTAAAATGCCCACTTATTCTCCCATTCTTATTAATCTTTATTAATAAACATTAATTGATTAATTTTAATAAATTTACTAATTAGTATCCATTATGCCCTAAAGGACTTTCCCTTTTGGATGTTTTTATCCTAAATCTACATCCCTATGCTTTTACTAGCTCTTATCTTCCCTGTCTTTATCCCCTAACTACCCATGACATAGCCTTAAACAACTTCTTCCTACCTACAAGATTTAAGAAACTTTTTAGATTCTTAAATGCCCAAAACCCCGAAAAAAAAATCCACTCCTTTGGCGAAAGTTTCCCCATAATCGGTGGCGACCCACTCGTCACCGTCGACCCTATAAAACTAAGTTGTTTCTTTCAAAAAAATAGACATATGCGTGTAGATATCTGAGCTCTCTTATGACTTTTTAACTTCCTCTTGTACCTGAGCATCCTTGCCATAGTTATAGACCTCTTGGATCTCCTTTCCACATTCTTGCATCACTCATGAACATCCTTCGTGAGATTATCATGACTTCATGTTATTTTATCTAGTTATTATTATATTATCGTTGTCTTGTTTGTATCTAAAATTTTACAAGACAAGATCATATTTAGTGGCTCTCGAGCTCCATTATCATCCTCGCCTTGTCTTGCAGACTTTGCCTTGGTCGTCGTCGCTTTACCCAAGTCTCTGTCGACATGACCATGTGTACTCGATTTCTATCTGCAATCGTTAGATTTGTCTTCATTTTTATTTGTTACACTAAATCTATTATGTCTACATCTAATTCATTGTCACTTTATCCAAGTTGTTGTCAATCTAAGTCCATATTCCTAACTAATATATCATAATCTCTATTTGCGGCTATCCTATCTACTTTTTTGTCTCATATTTCATTATGCGGGTTTCTCTCGGCATTTATAGGTCTTTGACATCATCGAGTTCGTACTCATATCCTTCCAAATATGAATTTTATCCACTATTCTACTCCTTTTTCTCAAGTTACCATAGACTGCCCTCTACTGACCCTAGTCGCCATCGACCCTGCAATGTAAACTTGTTTTTAGTTTAATTTAGATCAAATTTGTATGTGCCTTACTTTTACGCATCTTCGTTTTTGTGTGCCTTAGATTATGCATATTATCCTATTTATTATCATTTTTTCCATCTTTTATCAAACACGAAGGTTGACATCCACCAAGGAAGTTAACGCTTCTTGGAGACGAATTCTTTGGTTAATCCCCATCTATCATCTAATCCATATGCTATCCTAAATTTACCCTAAGGTGATTTTGATAACTTGGACAATTTCTTTAGACTCAGATAGATAGAAATGGTGAAAAGAAGAAATATGAATTTTGGGGGCACACCTTTGCTTTACTCTAACTTCTCCATTCAAAGAAATTCTAAGGAGTTAGCGAAAATTTGAAAAAAATGAAATAAAACCTATTTTAATGTATTACGGATCTCAGAGCCATGGGTGGAACAACTGCAGATTGAACTAGGGTTCCTCATCCTTGACTTGGGTCCAAACTGATAAGGAAATAATGATTTGTGGGTAAATCAGGTCACAACGTCCTAAGTGGTCCAAGTTCCATCCCTCGCAAGTTCCCGAAATGCTGATTTTCGCTATTTGCAAAGGAATTGAAGAAGAATATTTGAAATGCGGATAAGGTGAAAGTTCTAATCCTAGGTGGTCAAGTTCCATTGGACCGCAAGCTCCCAAAATTTTGACTTGCCCAATTTGCAAAGGCATTAAAATGGGTCCAGTATATTGCGAATAAGGCGAGTTGGAATACCCAAATTTCCCAAGCAAGTTAGGATGTGAGTATGTGGAATGGCTGAAATTTTTGTAAGTCTATATGGTGCGGAGATGACAGGGTCAGGCGGTCCAAGTGGCCCAAGTGTAGGTAAGTGCGTCACAAGCCCTGTGAAATCGAAAAGTATGCGATGAAACGAAATGCGGGTATGCCTTAGATAATTAGCTTGAATGAGAAATAGACCTCACATACATGAAATGGGATAAATACCCGAAATACAAAGGGAAATGTGGATTATGAGAGCACAGTATGGAACACCCTGACCCTGAACCTAAAATAGTCATAACTTTTGATCCGAACCTCCGATTTTGACAAAATTGGATTTTTTGGAAAGCTCCCGACATCATGGATTTATTACTTTTAATGAGGATAGGTGGGTGAAAAGAAAATAAAAAATATCCAAATCTGATAAATCTATTTCTCGGTCCCGTAAAATGCAAGAAATCCCTTGCAAACGCAAAACATCTGCTCACACTCAGAAGGCCATAAATTTTGCAATTCTAAATGGATTTTCAGAAAATTTGTCTTGTTGGAACCGTGATTTGAGAAAAATGCACAAAAATTAGTAAATCTAGATATCGATGAAGTTTTGGTGATGAGTTTAAGGAAAACGGGCTAGGTTTTGAGAAGTGATTTTATTGGTGGTTAGAGAGGCATTTAATGAGAAAGGGCAGCCATTCCTTCTCTGTTGCAGTTATGGGACACCTTGAGATTGCTTTTGTAGGTCCAAAATCACCAACCACACTCATTTATTATGACTTGTAATTGGTTGAAAAGTGGATTTCAGGATTTACATCCCTTCTCTCTCTCTCTTCCAAAACTCTATAAATTGGAATACTAGGCTCATTATAATGGGGAGGATGGTTTTGAGTAGTAAAAATATATAATTTTAGTTTGGTGAACCCAATGTTCTGCAATCCTTTGTAGTGGAATCCTTTCATGGTGATCTAGGCCCTTCCTTTGTAATAGTTTGGAAAGGTGCATATTAATGAATAAGTAAATTCAAGTTTGTGGATGTATCTTCCCTTGCTGAGTTTGTTTCATTCTCCATGCCTCTCTAATGTTATTGAAAATGTTTTTGTCTACTCTATACTCTTGCAGGGACCTATTATTATTGTTTATGCATGGAAATGTGTTGTGAGTGTTGTTATAAGAACGTGGAGAATTTTCATCAACCTCTCTAATCTACATCTTGCTTCTTTTTTCACACATTGGAAATTTTTCTAATTTCCTTCTTTTGGTGGATCACCTCTGTAGTGTAGTTTTCCTTCATTTTCATGTTATTTCTCTCTCCCTAGTCCCTTGGAAATTATAGGATAGAGATAGTTAGTAGCTTCATTTGAGTAGAGTTAGTTTGCACTAGGATTGGAAAAAGAGAAAAATTTCTCACGGAGGTTTATCTCAAGTAACAAGTCCCACAACATGGAGATAGTACACATGTTACCCAGTCACCACACCGTCGGCTCAAGCACACATAATTGTGCAAATCGAGAGAGTGTTGTGATTCGTTGATAACACTCTCTTCTTCTTAGTGTCTTTCTCATCCAGGGTTATCATCTTGTAGCAACAAGGATCCATCATATTCTTGGCGTTGATTCATCTATATCCATCACATCACATTTGAGGTACCATAAACCCTCCATATTTTGAATTATCTAATTTAATTTAGTACTAGATCTTTAAGTTGAAATGGAATGAAAAAATAGATCAAGCGTGTCTATCATATGACGATTTGAAGTTTCTCGGTAGTTGTTCTTCTCATTCGCTAGTGGACGTGTTCAATTTTGTAGATATGAAGTCGGCGTTGGAAGAGCAAAATGTTGATGGCCTCACAATAGTTTTGATCATCGACTTGTAACAAGTAGTCTCCAACCACTACTTTCCACATGTACGAATAATAAATGTCAATATTTCGTCAATCAAATAAATTGTAATTGTTCATTTCTATGTCGGGTTTTCGAGGGGGGAGAAGGTTTTTTCCATGAAAATACCTTTTAGGGTGATAAGTTGAGCTTAATAAAAACATGAAAAATGCATCGTTAACAAAAATATTCAAAATACAATATACAAAACATTATTTATGTTATTATATCTATATATACAAATATAATTTATTTTATATATATTGAATAAATAAATAATTTAAATAAATATTTATTAAAAATTATAAAAAATAGTAGTAACAACGATATATATAGAATAAAAAAATATTACAAAAATGATATATTAAATAAAAATTAATCTACGGCTAATTCGGTAGTGGTCATATATATTTGGCTTTGAGAGCAATCATTTTATCACAAAAATATACCAATTCATCAAAAATCATCTGGATATTTCTATTGATAAATATCTCGATAATTTTTCGCACAACTATATCAGTCCGGAGGATATTCGAGAAATTTCCGTTTCCTTAAGGAAAGCGGGAAATGACAAGCAATAAAGAGACTAAATGATGAAATGTGGAGAAGACGATGGAATTTACTCTGTCTCTATCAAATGACATACCGAGAAACATCAAATTTGATGTCAAATGTCAGCCCCATCTCACGCTTCATCGGGAAGGTATGACAACGCAAATGAAAGCAATTGAAATTGTCCAACCATTGTGTGCCACGTGTATGACGGATGACAATTCACACATTTTCCACCAAAAAATAACAGACATTGATGTCTTTTCAATTGTCAGAGGGGAAAAAGCGTTCCCTCATTCATAAGGCCTTTCGGCATAGTAATGGTTGGTAAAGTTAGACAAAGAAAAAATACTAATTGAATGGACTATATTTTTTCTATTTATTGCCAATTTTATATCTTGTGGAGAAGCTTTATGGATTTTAAGGAAGATAAATTTTTTTCTTAAAACATGCTCCAAAACACTTTTTTTTACCTCACTCGTTTTTAAATAATCGAGTTCTGATGATCATTTAAGAGAGCTCGCGATGAATCCATAAAAAAAATGAGGGATGATTTTTAACTATATGGTATGGTCGAGGCATTTATGAAATCAATTTCAGCCATTCACAAAAAATATCAATTTTTTATTCATTACAATTTTGGTGACTCATTTCGTGATCATCATATAATAAATCCATTTCATTTTTGAAGTTGATTAGTCAAAAATATTTTGCCACATTTAGTGGACATATTTTTTTAGAGTATCCTTGATGAATGTCTATGAATTCAAATGATTTAGTAAATCCTATTTCTAAACCCTAATTTATCTAACACTTTAATTAGTTTCTATATTTGTATGGTCTACATACCCACTATTTATGGATTTAAGTCTAATTTTTTATTTATTCTAAATAAACATAAATTCCATAATTTTCTATCATTATTTTTAGTGCATTTATTACTATAAATTGATTATTCATTTATGTAGTATGTTTCTCAAAAGTTATGTCTAATACACATCTTAATTTAAGTAGTGTTAGTTTGCACTAGGTTTAGGAAAAATAGTAAATTTTATACGGAGGTTTATCTCAAGTAACAAGTCCCACAACATGAAGATAGTACACATGTTACCTAGTCACACCGTGAGCTCGAGCACAAACACTTGTGTAAATCGGAGAGTGTTGTGATTCCCGATAACACTCTCTTCTTATTAGTGTCTTTCTCATTCAAGTTATCATCTTGTAGCAACAAGGATCCATCATATTCTTAGTGTTGACTCATCTATATCCATCACATCACATTTGAGGTACCTTAAACCCTCCATATTTCAAATTATTTAATTAGATCGTTAATTTAAAATCAAATGAAAAACTAGATCAACATGTCTATCATATGATGATTTGAAGTTTCTCGTGATCGTTCTTCTCATTTGCTAGTTGACTTGTTCAATTTCGTAGATATGAAGTCGGCGTTGGAAGAGCAAAAAAGCGACGGCCTCACAATAGTTTTGGTCATTTGACATGTAACAAGTAGTCTCCAACCACTACTTTCCACATGTACGAAGAATAAATGTCAATGTTTTGTCAATCAAATAAATTGTAATCGTTCATTTCTATGTCAATTGTCGGAGGGGAGGAGGTTTTTTTCCATGAAAATGCCTTTTAGGGTGATAAGTTGAGATTAATAAAAACATGAAAAACGCATCGTTAACAAAAATATTCAAAATATTATTTATGTTATTATATTTATATATACAAATATAATTATTATATATATATATATATATATATATATAGAATAAATAAAGAATGTTTTAAAAAATGTAGACTATCATTAATAAAAATGCTATATATAATATATATTGAATAAATAAATAATTTAAATAAATATTTATCAAAAAATTATAAAAAATAGTAGTAATAACGGTATATATATAGAACAAAAATTATTACAAAAATGATATATATATTTGGCTTTGAGAGCAATCATTTTATCACAAAAAATACCAATTCATCAAAACTCATCTAGATATTTCTATTGATAAATATCTCCTTAATTTTTGGCTCAATGCGCAAGTCCTGGAGGATATTCTCGAGAAATTTCCGTTTCTTTAAGGAAACCGGGCAATGGCAGCAATAAAGAGACTAAATGATGCAATGTGGAGAAGACAATGGAATTTACTCTGTCTCTGTTAGATGACATACCAAGAAACATCAAATTTGATGTCAAATGTCAGCCCCATCCATTGTTTCATCGGGAAGGTATGACAACGCAAATGAAAATAGTTGAAATTGTCCAACCATTATGTGCCACGTGTATGACGGATGACAATTCACACATTTTCCACCAAAAATCACCGACATTGATGTCTTTTCGGTTGTCGAGGGGGAAGAGGGTTCCCTTAGTCATAAGGCCTTTCGGTGTAATAATGGTTGGTAAAGTTAGACAAAGAAAAGATACTAATTGAATGGACTATTATTTTTTTGTTTATTTCAATTTTATATCTTGTGGACAAGTTTTATAGATTTCAAGGAAGATAATTTTTTTCTTAAAACATGCTCCAAAACACCTTTTTTTACCTGACTCGTTTTTAAATAATAGAGTTCGATGATCATTTAAGAGAGCTCGTGATGAATCCATTAAAAAATGAGGGATGATTTTTAACTATATGCTATGGTCGAGGCATCTATCAAATCAATTTTAGCCATTCACAAAAAATATCAATTTTTATTCATTACAATTTTGGTGACTCATTTCGTTATCATCATATAGTAAATCCATTTCATTTTTGAAGTTGATTACTCAAAATACTTTGCCACATTTAGTGGACATATTTTTTTAGAGTATCCTTGATGAATGTCTATGAATTCAAATGATTTAGTAAATCCTATTTCTAAACCCTAACTTATCTAGCACTTTAATTAGTTTGTATATTCGTATGGTCTACATACCCTCTATTTATGGATTTAAGTCTAATTTTTTATTTATTCTAACTAAACATAAATTCCATAATTTTCTATTGTTATTTTTAGTGCATTTATTACTATAAATTCACTATTCATTTATGTAGTATGTTTCTCAAAAGTTATATCTAATACACATCTTAAGGGTTTATCTCTGGTGAACCTAGAATACCAAAATCAAGGTTTATATAATTTATATAAATTACTATGTATAAATATTATGGTTTAGAATTAAAAACATAATCAAAATGATAAATACAAAATAGAGAAATTTCATAATAATAATATATGATCAAGTACATATTTTGAAAGCTAGATAAATTTAAATTAGGGTTAGAGTTAGTAAGATATCAGCATTATGTAAAATTTGAAAGTATAACATACGTTTGACACTACACAAATGGCTTGTATAAAATTTCATCATAGAAGAGGTACTATACGGAATGTTGAAAATGAGTTTAGGTCATAATTTCCCAAACCATATAGATTTGTCTTATGTTTTTATCCCTTTAGGTTTTATTTTGTCCTCTTTTATTTTTATCTTAAACTATGTACTAGAACATATTTGTATGTCGGTGGATTGAAATATAAAATCAAAATTTTGTGATTATGATTTTGTACTGTTTATGGACTCTCCTTTCTTATGACCAAAAAGGGCTTTCAGCGATTGATGTATAAAAATCTTACTCTACCTCTAACGTTTTTATGAGTGCAATATATGCCTATACTTAAAATAGGTATCAAGCCACATATAACTATTCCTCCCATTGGTTGTATATGATTTTTAATAAATAGTGGTTTTAATAAAGACATTTTAATAAGGCCTCTCATAATTAACAATAATGTATGACTTTATTTTTATTACACGAGAATTTTTTAGGTATGAAACATAGGATATATTTAGAATTATGGCTTGTTGGTATGCTCTAAGGATGTGATACTTGAATAATTAGGGACCAAAAGTCTTTATTACAATGTTTGAGTGAGATCCTTTAGATATCAAATATCGAATGTATAGGTATATGTGCTAAAATATATAGCTTATACAAATGATTTCCTACTAAATTTACACTAATCTAGTTGGGGTCACTCTTACATTTATAAAATTAATGATCTCAATTTCCTAGGATATAAAAGTTGTCCTAGGTCGAATTGTTTTTGTCAATTTTGCCCCTTATTGTGTAATTCTTCCAAGGTTTAGTTTGGGGCCTAATATGAGAAAGGATATGAATGGAAATACAACTAGAGATGTGTTCAATACAAGGTACATTGTTTCTTGAAAAATTAAATACATTAAAAGTATTAAGTATTGGTTCTTGAAAACTAGTATCGAGTTGAGTGATATTCGATTGGAGTAAAGTTAATCAATGTGTAAAAGGGAAAATAATAGGATAAATTTCAAATGATTACTTTCATGTTCCTTTGGTCAAAATTTTAGTCAAGTACTATTATTGCAACCCTAAATTATCTAAATATTGGTGTTATCTAACTAATATAAATATAAGTATATTACATGAAATAGATGAATTCATATTACATTTATGATTAAAACTATGGTAGTACAAGTATGGTAAATTGGTAAATAAATTTTATGGATTGTGAGATGACATATATGGTTCATACTAACTACTGACTATTTCCTTGATAAATAAGGAATGTGTATGGATCTTCGAATGTATCCAATATTTCAATTACATCCTAAATGTAAAGAGACTAGACCATACATATATTTATGGAATCATGTTACACCTTAGAATTTTTCCATAAAGCATTGGAATTGTTTCGTGCAATTATATTTTTTATTTCTCCCTTCACCTTCATTTGTGTCATGTCTTGATATCTTTAGATTTGGTCCTCACATCTATGTCTATACTTGAAATAATCTACTTTACTACAAAGAACTTAAAGAACACATTAGATGAAAAAAGAAATTATTGAGTTGGAATGACCTTAATGGTCACCCCATTTTTGATTCATCAAGAACTATACTACATTTCAAACTGCATGTAGTTCTCAAATTACATTGTGCAATGTGTATATAAATTAATCCTTCATCCAGCTTTACCCTCATACTTTTGCATATAGCACAATATATAATTGTTCCAATTGAAACACTTTTATGTGGATGCGAAAAAAAAATTCCCCCTTGTTTTATGTTAGTTCATATGTAGTATGCTATATCATTCCCTTACTTTTTCCTATCTCATAAATGGTAGATAATTAGGTTCTCTCTACATCATAAATTCTTAAAGGTAATTTGTATATATATATATATATATATGAGTCCTTTAGATTGAAATTCATATCCTATTAGTGTGTCATGTAGACCCAAAACATAAGGTGTGAATGTGAAAGGAGTAAAAAATGATAGAAACATGTAGAAAATACCCTAGAAAAATGATATAAGACTATATAACTTGGGACGAGTTTTCGATGGTCTTTTCTAGGTTGTATGGTCCATTAAAAGGTAAACAAAAGTAAAATAATCAATTAAAAAATAGAGATATATTTGTGACATGAAATAAAATCACACGGAAGAGTCAAAATATTATGAAATATAGATATGTTTGTGACATAAAAAAATCACATTCATCATACAACATCAATTTAGCATATCACTTGTTTTGACCAACTTATCCTAAAATGAAACTCTTCATAAACTTCTATTTTTAGGTGGGACCCACATATGTTCATGACTTAAAAATTACATTTCTTGAAATATCTCAAAGTAATATACAACATTAACTCATCAAATTTGATCTTGCAAAAAAAAAGACTCATAATACTTCATCTTTTGCATATTGCTCCTGGTTAGGGTTTAACTAGGATTTTTGACCTTCTTACCTTCTTAACATTTGTTCATAAAAATGCAACAATCAAATGAACTCATTATTCTTTCAAAACCTTATTAAATCACCTTATAAACATCTTTGAACACCAAAAATTCCCATGAAAATCATACTATCCACAACGAGCATTAGAAGTAGAAACTCGAGCTGGATTTTATACTGTTCTTGACCCTATTTCACCAAAACTTTCATATCCTGCAAAAGAATCATCATGATACCCTAAAATTTTTCTGAGATAAGTATCACACATCACACTAACATCTCTAATAATCATATCATCAATACCATGTCCCAATATCTCCAAATCACTAAGACTTACCTATGCTTACATGCTTTAGATTCTCACTTTGTAATAACTTGGACCAAATAAAACAATGCAAGAAATGAACATGAAACCACTTAAAATGATCCAAACATACCTCAAATGACATGATACACCTGATACCATGAATCCATGAACTCATATAGCTCCAATTCACTCTATCACACCTCCTACACACATGTATGGGCTTGCTAGAGTAAGCATACCTCACTGAATCTCCTTGTAGCATCTCAAACACATATGAACCTATATGTTATAATCTCAAATATCATCATACCATCATCCTACAAAATTCACTTTTTCATTAATGTGGATTTTGTCAATGAAAACACTTACTAGGCCTACATGCAATAGCTAATCATATGATTGTTCTGGCAACAAGATTTCCATTGCCACTTGCAGGAGTCTAAGTAATGGATCTCCCACAAACCTTACAAACCGAAGTGCCAAAAGTAGAAGCCAAAAATATCTCAGGAAATAGGAGCTTGAGATGTGTCATATTCTACAAAGAAGGATTTGGTTTCAAGAGAAAATGGCCACCTTGACCTTACAAGTGCATAGTACCACCTCCTCCCTACTTAATCAAAGATCCAAGGCCGTCACCATTAATGTGATTAGGGTAAGTATTATGGTTTTTAGGATCGGTAGTATTAGGGTTCACATGAGATTTGATCTTAGGGATCATAGGAGACATCTTAGGGATTGCATCATCATTTTTACATGTTGTTCTAATATTTTGAAACATTCTAAATTTATAATTCTTGATAATAAATGAGAGAGATAGCATACTTCTCTTTGGTTTTATTTAAACTATTATAGATTCATATTTGTATTTTGTGCCTTGGTAATATAAAAGGAAAATAAATGGATTAAATATAAATTACTTGTAGTCTATAAATTTTGAAATATGATGATATGAAACTTTTTTTTTTGGCAAAACACTTGAATTTTGTTATAGTTAGTTGTTCTTGTTTAACATCGTGTATGCTAAACAAGAAACAAAACAAAATGAGATTGCTAATTATCAAAAAAGTTATAATAGTCATAACTAATTTAGAATTTTCATCGTATTGATAGGATTTGTTTGTTTTCAACAAAATATAAAGAAATAATCGTTACTGAGATATACCCCTTACATTAACCATTAGTTTATAAAATGTTGATACTTTTTGATATATAATAAATATACCGTAAAAATAATATATATATATATATATATATATATATATATATTACAAGGTTAAATAATATAAAAGATTAAATAATTTACATGAACAATTATATACGAGAATAAAGGTTTCTAATAAACTTTAGAAATATAATGATTTTAAAACATATATATATATATATATATATATTGGAGAGGGGACAGCAAAGCAGAGTCAACCTAAACCCCTCTACTACTCTGTGTTTTTAGGGTTCGACCCCAAACAAGTCACGAACCCCAGATCACACTACATCTTCTTAACAGTTCCTCACCTGTACCTTTTGTTTCGAGATCAACAATGGTCGCCGCTGCCACCCACAACCCCTCTCCCACTTTGTAGCTTCCCCATGAGGCCACATAGGGTCTCCTCCCTTTATGTTTTTGGCTTCATAACTAATCCTTCCATCATGGGGCTTGACCCCCCCTTTAATTTCCCATGTGTATTCAGATCTAGCCAAGAATACCTCCAATGGAGAAGCCAACAATTTCACAACCTCAACATATATATCCTTCCTTACTCCAAATCTTCATGCCTTTACAATGAAATGGGAAACATCTATGAATCCTCCTACAAAAAACCAAGCCATGCCCATGTTATAATAAAATATTATTTTTCATAAATAAGGAATAAAATTTGCCTCCATAAAAACTCCTGAAATAACATAAAAAAGAAAATAAACACAATGAGTATTTTGTTTTCATTTAAATCCTGATAAGGGAATTGAAATTAAAAATGAATTTGAATAAATTAATATTCAACATAAGATAATAAAATCTCCTTACCTCCTTGGATACCTCCATTTCTACTCATGAACCTACCACATACAAAGGTTTTAAAAATAAGGTAAAGAGGATTAGGAGAAATGATGTTGTAAGGAAACATAATGTGAAATTTAAACTAGGGTTTCCCTCAACCACATCAATCCTAAAATGGGATCTTTTTGAATTTATTTTCCTAATCGTTGAAAATGGGACATTTTCCCTTCCCTTATCCTTTGTAAATTAGTTTAGCCAATTAAAGTAAATTTATAGTTGAATTTGGAGTATTATAAATTTAGGCACTTTAGAGTATGATCATCTATCTTATTTTATGCCACTTGGGATAAAGTATTACCTTGTAATGCTAAATATTTTTTTGTATTAACGCTTGACACCTATATCTAACTTGACATCAAATTTAGAGATCTTATGAATACTAAACTATATTTGAGAACCGAGTTATGTATGAGCACCTATTCGAATAATGGTGCAATGAAAACTCAAGTATCATCTTGAAGCGACACTAATGGATAATTTTATTTACCTAGATTCATTATTGGTTATTCGTCAAAATCACAATATGAATAAAATCATAACCCTTTCTTCAAATAACTAGAACACTTGGAGGAAGGATTGAGAGTGTAAACTCAAGTGACAATAATGTTAAATTTTATTGCTAATAGTTTCTTGTGTGTCTTTGGTATCGTACTTTACACACACACTATATGATAGACTACCTCATCTCTCCCTATATTATTATTGAATCGTCCAGTTTTGGAAATTTTAATTGTGAGACTTAAGCTCTTATGATCATTGAACGTAACATGGCTTATAAGAATGGGGTTCATGAAGCACAAGTGATCTTGTTCTTCAAAAAACAAAATAAAAATAAAATTTTGGATTCCTTCTAATCATCCATTAATTGATAAACCTTAATATGTACAATATAATCCATAGATGTGATTTAATTTAATCTGAATTAATTAAATAAAATTGAAGATTAACTCATATATAAATGGTAAAATACAATAATGACACAAGAAAACTAAGATTTATAATATACAACCCTAAGAAAGAGATAGAGTAATGACTTAGCTAATATTTGTGCAATATGGAACTACTCTGGGTAGGGAGAAGTGATGAAAAAGATGAAAAAATCATCATAATTAATATCGTAAATTCAAAAAGTTAAAAAAATGACGAAAAGGCGAGCCCACAGTGAGGACACAGTGCATAGGTGGTGATGATAGTACATGTGCACTTGTTACTACGCAAAATCTCTAGATCTAGTTTTTGTTGTGTCGCAAAGGTGTTGTAATCAATTTCTTAATCTCCTCGTACTCACTTCTAGATTGTTGAAGGTACTGTAACCTAAAAATAGAAATTCACATGCACAATCCCAAAAACTTTATCAAAACTAAAAAGGAAAATGTTAAATGGGCATTCATACTAACCCTCACAGTCACCCCAAGATGAAACCAATGATCAGAGTTGCACTACATCTCAAACTCCATGTAGTTCTTCTGAGCGTGTGTAGAAATTGTGCCCTATAATTCCCTTATGCAAGTTACACCTGATAGCGGGTTGTAGCCGGAATGTGGTAATGTAGTAGAATGTGTCGATGGAATAAAATGAAATTCCTCTTCCTATGTTGTGTATTCATAATATGCAGCCCTTGACCTTTGAATGGATGCTAGATGAATTCCTTAGAGTGTTTTAGGTTTATTTTGAATGAAAGCTTAGGGGATGATAGTAATACTTAGTTCTTGGTCCGTTAATTTAAAAACATAACTATATATTTATATGATTCCCTTCTTTTAATTTCATAAGTGAAAACTACAATGCCGACCCATAAGTGAAAAAGATGTCCAAAAATAAAAGAGACCCAAAAAGAGCAACTAAGTTTAAAAAGGGTCAAGTGCACCCGGATGGGACGGGAGTGCCTAATAGTGTCTGTAGGAAATGAATGCACACTTTGTCCCACCTAAGTCTAAGTTTAGCCCCTAATTAACCTATGAACTCTAACCTTCTTGTCTGCATGTAATTCACATCTTTGAAGAAGATCCAAAAATTGACCCTCATACTCTACCACTATCATGGAAGCCTATCCCAGATAATGAAACTCGTCGATGTACTACTTGATGAATCTCATGGATATGTATCTACTCTTGAAGTGCTCCTCAAAGATCTTTCAAGTGAATTTATAATATTCTAAATGGATCTTCTACTCCTCAGTTTTCCACCAAACTCTAGCTCCGTCTCTTAGAAGGTGGATAACAACATGATCGTTTGTGTTGCTAGTACAAAGACATATCTTGAAGAATCCACCAAAGCTAACCAACCATTCCTCGCGTAAAATCCCCCATGTATCTAGAAAAATGTGATGGGTGTAAATTTAGTATCTTTGATGTGATATGTCACCTGTCGACTCTCCACCCCTAAGTCTCTCTGCAAGAACATCCCTTAGCCTAGAGCTCCTAGATTTGTCTTTGTGTCCTGAAACTCTATCTATATTCTCTCTAAGTGATGACTCATGTAAAACCAAATCCGCATGGGACTACTCTTCCCTATCCTCGGCACTATTATGTGATGGTGCATGAGCCTCCACAAATGGCTCTCCATTGTATCATTACTCAACCACCTAGAGATCATCCGTGTAAAGAGGCATTAACATCCTATAGTGTCTCAAGTATACGAGGCAATATGTATGTTACTACTGAACTTGGGGTGATAGATCTAGGTTCACATGAAAGGACCCTCATCTAGTCAACTCTTGTTACACATACCAAGATGGGAGTTAGTTTATCATCATATAGGCTTTTTTTAGTTTTCTAAGTTTTCTACGTTTTCAAAACATCATGCAATGTTGTGTGTTCTAGGTTTAAAATTGTGCTAAGTATTCTTGTTTATGTTTTATGTTCCCAAGTGTTCCGGGGTCCAAGCGTTAAACCCATGGTTCTGATACCATGTGCAACGCCCACAATTTTCTACTCTAAAACAAAGGAAACTAATAAATTTATAGTCACGTTTACAGTAATATTTTTTTTAATTAAAAGTGTTAGCAAGGTTAGGAATTTTCTCAATTAATAAATTTCTCAGTTAGAGACTTTATACACAAGATTTTGAACAAAGGAGTTTAATTAGTAATTAAATATTATAATTTACTTCCTAAGCTATATTTACATTTTAATCATCTACTAACTCTCATTATTTAATTTGGTTATCAAGTACCACGGTTATATTAATTTCTAACTCAAAGGTTTAGTTGCTTTACCTAGCCCCAAAGTGGCCCTATTCACCCCATTACACATGTTCTTTCTTTTTATTTAAAACTTACATTCCCACAAAAATTCCTTCCCACTTAAGTGAGGTACGGTTTAATTTGGGCCATAGGATCGGATCTATCATAGACCTTAGATTTAGGTTGCCCTAAATTTCTTTATCATTCTCTTTTGATTCCTATTTTCCTCAAACAACATCATTTTCTCTTTTCTTACTTGCGAGATATGGGAAGAGGAGGAGGAGGAGGAAGGGCTATGAGAGCAAGCGGAGCAACCATGGAAAATTTTCTCTTAATATTAGTTATAAATATTTTCAATTGTAATGTTTCCTATTGTTAATTGTAGAGATCCTAACAAGGATCTATTTTGTTATTTAATAGTGTCATTTTCTTTTTTAGTTCAACTATTGGGGAAACCCCATTTCTTTTAGATCCATGATTTTTACACATTTAGGTGTTAAAATGGAGATTGGAAGGTTAAATCCTTTAGAATTAGTTGATTCCTACTTGTTGGAGCGTTACTAGTTAAATTTTTAAGCTTAGAAATTTTTAAAATTTATTTATTTGTCAAAAGTGAGAAAACCACCACCCTACGCAAGCCGGTGATCCTGTGACCACTTTGCCTTGTATGGGTGGCAGTTCCATGACCACCGCTTTGAGATGGGAAGCATTTCGAAACCGCCGCACTACACGGGCGGTGGTTCTATTCAATGAAAATAGAACCTTCAACAATAAATTTAATGAGGGTATCTTTATTCATTTTTCGTAGATTGCTAGTATAACTAGTTTCTTAAATCCAAATACAAAACATTAACTCAATCTCTATTTTTCCCTTTTTACAA
Organism: Taxus wallichiana var. yunnanensis; assembly: GCA_018340775.1. Classification (NCBI taxonomy): domain Eukaryota; kingdom Viridiplantae; phylum Streptophyta; class Pinopsida; order Cupressales; family Taxaceae; genus Taxus; species Taxus wallichiana. The sequence continues at coordinate 163,805,641 of CM031236.1, forward strand.
TAAAATGTCAAATATTTAGAATGACATTACTACAATTTATTCTATTTCACATATTTCATTTTTAAAATAAAAAAACAAGAACTCAACACACTCCCTTTTCAATACATCTTTGTTTTTCCAAGTATACATGTATATCTATATTGCAACATGAATGCTTTGCAACTTTAGGAGAGTTTCATTTCTAGACAAATAAACACTTAAGCTTTCCTTTGACTTATAACAGTACAATACAATTATAGGAACTATCAATTTTCAAAATCATTCCTTTATAATGCAAGGCTTTAAATAATTTTCCTTCACTACAACTAATTCTTTCCAATAAGGTAAGAAACCAAGAGATCCTTCTACATTTACTAATTCCTTTCAATCTTGGTATAATTGAAATGTTACAAATTTTCTTCAAACATAAAATACTAAAAACTTCCACTCAACGTGGGAATAATAATATGATCAATAAAAAATAGATATTTTTCAACAAGGTTAAACAAAAGTATTCTTTCATGTTTTCTCCAACTTCTAGCTTTAATCTTGGATTCTCAAATATTTCACAAACTTGGATCACAAAACAAAGGAAGGGGGAATAGGTGACACTCTCCTCCCAACCTTTAATCCAATAAGAGGAGAAGCCATCCCTTTATTGGCCCCCAAGCCCCAACCAAGGAACAATGAGGGATCTTGAGAAATATTTGACAAATTTTTAAACAAACATGGCTTCCACAAAAACATACATTCCAAAACATTCAACACAACTAAAATGGACACACTCAAAAAATTTACAACTTTCTCAAACAATACAATAGGCTTGAGATAAAACCAAAAAGGAGAAAGGACTATGGGAACCACCTCCTTTTTCCTCCCAAGTGAAGTGGGAGTTTCACCCAAATCCTCCATGTGCATAATACATTAACAAAACAAACTTATCTCTCCCTTGCAAGTATGCAACAAAATGACCATGTATTTCCTTTTCACTCCCCATAGGTGAAACTCCCAATCACACTCCCTCTAAAATGCATGCCTCACATCTCCCTTTTCCCTCCCCAATGGTCCCATAAATCCATCTCTACACACCCAACCACACAAAAACAACCACATTCACAACACTCATACAAACTTAACAAGCACAATTTTTCACATCTACAAATATAATAAGAAAAAAACAAAGGTGGAGAGCCTACCTCTCCATCAAGCTTCCAAGAGAACTTCAATCCACAATTTTTGACACCCTCCGAGCCAAGAGCACTCCAAAAGAACTCCAACAAGCTCCCAAATCCAAAAGTGCAAGAGAAAGAAAATGAACAAGTAACTTGATTTCCATCAAATTCCATCAATAAATAGAAATGGAATTTCAAGATGATTAGGTGGCTCCTTGTAGGATGCCAGTTCCTCATTCCTCCATTTCCACACACAATTCAAAACACCATGCCCAAGACAATAAATGAACATGTAAGACTATGACAACCCAAAAGACACTCAAACTTGCACACCATGCCTACCAAGGACAAATTAATTGTGGTAAGTAGGAAAGTGCAATTATTTTCACTCTTTTACACTCCAAAATGGATAAATAAGTAAAAATTTAACTCTCCATACCATAAGAAGAGTTTTTAGCTGAATTTAAGAGGCATGGGACAAGCTTAGATTGTCCCACAAGTCTCCAAAAAATCCTCGCAAGTAAAAATCCGAATTTTGAAGTTGGGGAGAGTAAATATAAAAACAACCAACACAAATCTATCATAAATCCTCAAGATAAAAAGGACCATCTACCCTCATAATTATCCTGTTTTCACCTCCTTATTTTAGTTAACAATTTCAGTTGGAATAGCTAATTAAGAAAATAAAAATTGTTAATAAAGTGAAAACAATATCCAATAATTAAATACATATACACAAATAAAACACACACAAAAATTAAGAGAAAGGAAAACATTTCACCCCATGGCCGCACATGTGAGATAACCCCCCCATGGGAAACCTCCTAACTAGGCATGCAAAAATTACACAACATAACATAACACAACATGTCAAATTTTTGCCATGTTGCTCAACACCCGACATCCTTCCATGTTCCCCTATCCACTTTTGATGTATGTGATAAAATGTGCTGCAATGCAAAAGAAATACCTCCCTCGCATTACGGCCGGAAGTAAGTAACATTGAGACAAATATACATATAAAAATCAATGCTCATCATTTGAAATTAAGTAATTCTATCATGTATCAACATATCAAATAATTTTATTCTAACATCCATGAGATATTAATTATACTTAGAACATCCAGAGTTTAACGTGTTAGTATAAAATCCAAATAATGACAATCAACATACATTGAATTATCTACCAATGTCATCTAGTGTAACATAATCTAAATGTGAATCACAACATGTCAATAGTCCAAATATCTACATAGTCTATCATCTATGATCAATGTATCATAATAAAAAAATTTAAGTATCAATCCAAAGTAATATCAACATGATGAAAATATATTTCGAAGAGGAGTCGGCACTAAATCCCCCTCCTCTTAGACTTGAATTCCTCTCCTAAGCCACTAAAATAGGCAAGGAAACTTTTTCCATAACAAAGTAGCATCCTCCCATGTGGCTGCAGTCTCATCATACCTATCCCATTGGAATCGCACCTAGTCAATCTTGTGGCCTCGAAGGCTTAGGAGCATGCACTCTATGATGCACACGGGCTCCATAGTCACACTGCAAATTCTCCCGCACTGAAATGTGGTCTAATACAATACATGTGAGGTATCTCGGAATGTATCTCCTAAGAACAACAACATGAAGTACATCATGCACACACGACAAGTTGGGTGATAAGTATAGATGATAAGAAAAGGGACCGATCTACTCCAAGATCTTGAATTGACCCACAAATCTAGGAGCTAACTTAGAGCCTTTTCCATAACAGATAGGGCTCTTATGAGGTCTGACATGAAGTAATACCTTAGTTCCCACCTCACATCTACAGTCAACTCTCCTCACGATTTGCATATTTCATTTGTCTATCATGTGCCTCCTAAAGCCTCTGTCTAATGAAAATAACCTCGTTGCTCAATTTCCTTTAAGAAAGTTGGTCAAAGAGATACTTTGTCCTCCAATCTGTCCCAATTCAATGGTGTCATGCACTCCCTACCATAAAGTACCTAAAATGGAGCCATACCAATAGAAATCTGAAAGTTTTTTTTATAAGTAAACTCGACTAAATAGAAGTACTCCTCCTACCTCAACTGATGGTCCATAACGCACATCCGAAGAATGTCCTTTGAAATCTAATTCACCCACTCTATTTATCCATATATCTCTAGATGATTTGTTTTACTTAAATTAATACTCATCCCAAGGGCATGCTACATGCTAAATGAGAGGTGTATGAGGAATCGCGGTCACAAATAATCTTCCATGGAATCCTATGAAGCATGAAAATCTCATCTAAGTATACTTACGCCAGTGCACTAGTTATATACGTGGTCTTTTCCAGAGAAAATGAGACACTTTTGTCAATTTATCCACCATGACCATGATGACATCATGGTGGTATCTCAACGTCGTATCCCTACTATGAAATCCATGCAAATGGTGTCCCATTTCCACTCCCGGTATATCATGCGGTTAAAGAAAGCTAGTTGGATGATGATACTCGGCCTTCACCCTGTTATAGTCTAAATAGTGTGCCACAAAATGAGCTACATATTTCCATATACCTCTCTCATGGTATAGTTGTCTCAAGGTGGCATGCATATTCTTCACCCCTTGATAAACTAAATAATCTACACGATGATCCTTTTCCAAGATATCCTATCTCAAACCTCCATGTCTACGTATATAGATTTGGCCTCTATGTATAAGAGGTTCATCTTACTCTAATGAAAATCCATCATAATTACCCTCAAGGGGTCTCTGAGACTCAATCTCTGATCTATTTGTAAGGTAGAAGTTATCATGTGGAAGATGTCACAAAATCCTTCTTAGCAAATATGTGCCCACTGAAGTAGCCATAACCAAGTGTCTTCGTCTACTCAGATTGTCTACAACCACATTATCCTTCCCCTTCACATGCTCTATCTCCATGTCGTACTCACAATTCAACTCCATCCAATGCCACTGACAAGCATTGAGATTGGGCTACATGAAAAGGTGATGAAGACTCAAATTGTCAGTCCTAAGAATGAGTCTCCTTCCCAAAAGGAAATGTCTCCTTTGAATCAAATCATGCACAAATTTTTCACACTAAATGTCATGAGTCAGATAATTGAGCTCAAAATCGTTGAGTTTGTGAGACTCAAAGGCTACCACTCAACCCTCCTGCATCAATATACCTTCTAATCCTACCAAAGAAGCATTTGTGCATACAAAGAAATCTCCTTGTGGATTTGCACTTGTAAGAAAGGATGTTGTCGTAAGGAATCCCTTCAGTGTACTAAAGGCTTGCTCACATCCATCGGATAAAACAAACTTCTTCCCTTTTTCTTTGAAGGGAAATGATGGGGTGCACAATCTGAGAAAATTCCTAGACAAATCTCCTATAGTAACCTTCCGACCCCACAAAACTATGCATCGTGGTTACATTGGTTGGCACAGGCCAATCCATAATAGATCTAATCTTGGAAGGATTAACTATGATACCTTCCCCTTAAATTATGGGACCCAAGTATTGAACCTTTGACTGGAAAAAGGAACACTTCTCCATGTTCCCATAAAATTGTTGCTCATGAAAACACTACTGAGAACTGTTGAAGGTGATCCTTGTACTCCTCACATGTACATGAGTATATCAGAATTCCATCAAGAAATATGAGCAAAAAGTGATCCAAAAATGTCCTAAACACCCCATTCATCAAACTCATGAAAACTCTAGGGGCATTTGTCAAACAAAAAGGTACCACCATGAACTCATAATGGCCATATCTCATGCAGAAATCTATCTTATGAATATATGCCTCCATAATCCTAAGCTTATGGTAGGATAACTTAAGATCAATCTTATAAAATACAGTGGCTCCTTCATCTGATCGAATAAATCATCTATTTTTGGAATGGGATAGCGATTCTTGATCATTATCTTGTTCAGCTACATTTAGTCCAAAATAAACGAAGAGATCCTACCTTTTTCTTATAAAATATCAACAAAGTGCACCCTAAGGAGATACACTAGGATGGATTAGGACTTTCCCAAAATTCCCTCTAACTACAACTTGAGCTCACATAGCTCAAGTGTGGTCATCATATATCGTGTGCGTGAGATAGGCTCCACTCATAAAACCAAATCAATACAAAATTTGATATCATGTGGGGGAGGTAGCCCTAGAAAATTGCTAGGAAAGACATCGGAGAACTACCTGCAAAATGAGGTGGTCATCAAGTGATGGTCCATGAGTCTCATGCTCGAGTGGTCACTAATACTAATGGAAAATAAATCGACAACCCCATCACGCACACCACTTTAGCTACATATCAGATACAATGAGAATAGAGATGATTCTCGTGAGTCCAACAATCACTAACTCCACTCCTAAATCATCTAGATAAGATATAACCTTGGTGTGACAATAAACACTAGCTCTGTGCATAGAGAACCAATCCATGCCCAATATTACTCCATATAAACCCAAGTGAAGGATAAAAACATCCAAAATGATGGTGAAGGGTCCAAGGTCCACTACACACTCCTTAAATAAGGATAACACTTTGAGATCTTGGATCGAGAAGCCATCTCAACATCCCAACTAAGGTCATGCTTGCTGTCACCACTTGCATCACTCTACTAAAGGTGCGGAAATGAAACAATCTGATGAGCCTAAATAAAATAATACAAGGGTAGAAATACCACCAATGCTACATGTGGTCTCTATCACCGTAACTGGTGCTCTTCTTGGAGGTTCTCAATGCAACATTAATCTTGTGGCTCCAGCCATGTCACCAACCATAGGCTCAAAAATAGGTGCCTTACCTTGATTAGCAGGGTTCTGAGGGAACTCTCTCCAATGATGACCATGTACACCACACCCATAACAAGTACCTGGTCCTCTCCACTAAGAAGATACTCCTCCAAGTGGCCCGATAGTCCGTGTTGTAGAACATGATGATCCTATCATAAATCTCTGTTGGTGTTGCAGTAGATGTACTCCTGCTAAACGTGCTCAAGGTGGAGCATGTGTCCTATTGGGCCCCTCAGCTAAAGGTCCCATACTATGCCCTCTCTGAATATCATGATGTTGGGTGAGGCCAAAAATTTTGGTCGAGTGTTCTTCTACTAGTTAGGAGGAGGAATAAAGGAATAATTTTCTAAAGTATGTCCACCATGAGGAGGAGGAGATTATCCCCTCAATCTACTATCCTGTAATTGCCATATGCAGCCCCTCACTATGTCACAATCCTGTTGAGTCCTCCCCTTGGTTTCCTATGCAATATAGGCCTTCTTCATGGCCTCTGATAGTGTTTGTGGGTAATGAATGCATACTTCCGCACCTGAGTCTAAGTTCAAGCCCCTGATGAACTTGTGAACTCTAACCTGCTAGTCCTACATGTAATCCACATACTAAAGTAGATCCAAAACCTGACCCTCCTACTCTGCCACTGTCATGGAATCCTATCGCAGATCATGAAACTCATTTATCCACTACTTGATAAATCTCCTGGATATGTATGTACTCCTAAAGCACTACTCCAAGATATCTCAAGTGACTATCTAAGAATCTACATGGAGCTTCTACTCCTCAGTCCTCTACCAATCTCAATATCTGTCTCTCAGAAGGTGGATAACAACATGAGATTTCATGTTGCTAGTGCAAGGACATAGCTAACCAACAAAACCTCATCCTGAAATCCCTCTGTATGCAACAAAAGGTGGAAGTTGTAACTTCAATATCTCTCTCTACGATTTGAGTTTCCGTTGTAAACTTTCATCCCTTAGGTCTCTCTGCAAGAACATCCCTCAGCGTAGGACTCCTAGATCTATCTTTGTGTCCCGAAGCTCTATCTATATGCTCTAAAGGTTGTGACTCATGTAAAAACGGGTCTGCATGGAAGAGATCTACCCTTTCCTCACCACTGTGACCTGATGGTGCATGAGCCTCCACTGATGGCTCTCCATCTTTTTTGATAGCTCGTCTACCTAAAGATCCTCCATGTAAAGAGAAATTACCTTCCTGTAGTTTCTAAAGTATTTGAGGCAATATGGATGCTCCTTCCCGATCTAAGGGTGGTAGATGTAGGATGATGTGAAAGGACCCCTCATCTAGTTTGTGCCTCCAGCACAAACCAAGATGGGAGTTATTTTATCATCATCTAGGTTTTGTTTAAGATTTCTATCTTTTTCTATGTTTTTGAAACATCATGCAATGTTTTGTGTTCTAGGTTCGAGTTGCGTTAGGTTTCCTTGTTTTTGTTTTATGTTCTCAAGTTTTTACGAGATCCAAGTGTTGAACCCATGGATCTGATACCAAGTGTAACACCCACAATTTTCTACTCTCAAAACAAAGGAAACTAATAAATTAATAGTCAAGTTTACGGTAATAATTTTTTTGATTATAAGTGTTAGCAAGGTTAGACATTTTCTCAATTAATAAATTTCTTGGTTAGAGAATTTCTACACAAGTTTGTGAACAAAGGAATTAAATTAATAATTAAATATTATAATTTACTTCCTAAGCTATATTTACATTTTAAACATCTACTAAGTCTCATTAGTTAATTTGGTTATCAAGTACCAAGGTTATATTAATTTTTAACTCAAAGGTTTAGTTTTTTTACCTAGCCACTAAGTGGCCCCATTCACCCCATTACCCATGTTCTTTCTTTTTATTTAAAAGTTACATTCCCATAAAAATTCTCTCCCACTTAAGTGAGGTAGGGTTTAATTTGGGCCATAGGATTGAATCTATCCTAGCCCTTAGATTTAGGTTTCCCTAAATTTCCTTATGGTTCTCTTTTAATTCCTATTTTCCTCAAACAACCTCATTTTCTCTTTTCTTATTTTCAGGTTTTGGAAGAGGAGGAGGAGGAAGAGCCATGAGAGCAAGGAGAGAAACCATGGAAACATTTCTCTTAATATTAGTTGTAAATATTTTCCATTATAATCTTGCCCATTTTTAAATGTAGAGATCCTTACAAGGAACTATTTTGTTATTTCATAGAGTCATTTTCTTGTTTTGAGTTCAAATATTGGGGAAACCCCATTTATTTTAGTTCTATTATATTTAGTTTATTGGAATCTTAAATCCTTTATATTTAGTTAATTCCTAGGATTTGGAAGGTTACTAGTTAATTTTTAACCTTAGATTTTACTTAAATTTTAAATGGGTTGTTCACGTATAGAAATGTATTTTTCCATCAAAAGTGATGAAACAACCATCGTATGAAGGCGAGAGGTTTTGCAAACATTTCACTTCCTGGGGAGGTTCCGAGACTTGCGCCTCGAGTGGGCCCCGGTTCAAACCTTCACTCTACACAAAAGGCGGCGATTCTATAAAACCAAAATAGAACCTTGAACAATGTATTATTTTCACATTTTTTCTTCTTGAGTTTATTTTTAATGCAATACTAAATATAATAAGGGCATCTTCTATTCATTTTTCAGTTGATTTCTAGTTTAACTAATTTCATAATTCCAAATACAAAACATCAACTCAATCTCCATCTTTCCTTTTTGCAATAAAATGTAAAATATTAAGTATAACATTACTACAATTTATTCTATTTCACATATTCCATTTTTCCAATTAAAAACAAGAACTTAACACACTCCCTTTTCAATCCATCTTTGTTTTTCCAATAATACATGTATATCTATATATCAACTTGCATGCTTAAAAATTTAGGAGAGTTTCATTTCTAGATTAAAAACACTTAACCTTTCCTTTCACTTATAACATTACCATAAAACTATAGGAACTTGAAATTTTCTAAATCATTCCCTTACAATGCAAAATTTTAAATCCTTTTCCTTCACTACCACTAATCCTTTCAAATAACGTAAGCAACCAAGAGATACTTCTACATTTACTAACTCATTTCAATCTTGGAATAAATGAAATGTTACAAATTCCAGTCAAAGTGGGAATAATAATATGATCAATAAAACATAGAGATTTTTCAACAAGGTTAAACTTAAGTCTTACTTCATGTCTTCTCCAACATCTAGCTTCAATCTTACATTTTTCAATCTCTCACAAACTTGGATCACACAACAAATGAAGGGGGAATAGCCAACACTCTCCACCCAACCTTTAATCCGGTTAGAGGAGAAGTCATCCCCTTATTAGCCCTTGAGACCCAACCAATGAATAATAAGGGATCTTGAGAAACATTTGAATATGTTTTAAACAAACATGACTTCCATAAAAACATACATTCTATAACATTCAACACAAATAAAATGGACACACTGAAAAAAATTACAACTTTCTCAAACAATACAATAGGCTTGAGATGAAACTAGAAACAAGAAAGGACTATGGGAACCACCTCCTATTACCTCTCAAGTGAAGTGGGAGTTTCACCCAAAGCCTCCATGTGCATAATACATCAACAAAAAAATGTATCTCTCTCGTGCAAGTACGTAACAAAATGACCATGTATTTCCTTTTAACTCCTATAGGTCAAACTCCCAATCACACTCCCTCCAAAGTGAATGACTCACATCTCCCTTTTCCATCCCCAATGGTCCCATAAATCCATATCCACACACCCAACTTAAGGAAAATACCTAACCCCACAAAAACAATCACATTCACAACACTCATAAAAACTTAACAAGCACAATTTTTCACATATACAAATATAATAAGAAAAAAAAAAAAAGGTGGAGAGCCTACCTCCCCATCAAGCTTCCGATAGAACATCAATAAAAAATTTTTACACCTCCAAGCCAAGAACACTCCAAAATCAACTCCAACAAGCTCCAAAATCCAAATGTGCAAGAGAAAGATAATGAACAAGTAACCTAAATTCCATCAAATTCCATCAATAAATAGAAAAGGAATATAAGGATGATGAGGTTGCTCCATGTAGGATGCCACTTCATCATACCTCTATTCCCAAACACAAGTCAAAACAACGTTCCCAAGGCAATAAATGAACCTGTAAGACTATGACAACCTAAAAGACACTCAAACTTACACACCATGCCTACCTACCAAGGACCAATTAATTGTGGTAAGTATGAAAGTGCAATTGTTTTCACCCGTTTACACTCCAAAATGGATAAATAAATCAAAAATTAACTCCCCATACCATAGGTAGGGTTGTTTGGTGAATTTAAGAGGCATGGGATAGGCTTAGATTGTCCCACAAGTCTCCAAAAAAGCCTCCCAAGTAAAAATCCGAGTTTTCAAGTTCGGGAGAGTACATTTAACAAAAACCAACACAAATTTATCATAGATTCTCAAGATAACAAGGACCATCTACCCTCATAATTATCCCATTGTCACATCCTTATCTAAGTTAACAATTTAATTTCGATTAGTTCATTAAGACATAATAATAATTGTTAATAAAGTGACAACAATTTAGAATAATTAAATACATATACAAAAATAAAACACACACAAAAATAAAAAGAAAGGGAAAACATTTCACCTCATGGCCACACATGTAAGGTCACCCCCAATGGGAAACCTCCTAACTAGGCATGCAAAAACTACACCACATAACATTACACAAGATTTCAAATTTTGGCCACGTTGTTCAACACCCGACATCCTTCCATGGTTGGTTCCCTATCCCTTTTTGATGTATGTGACAAAATATCCTGCAACGTAAAAAAATATCTCTCTCGGCATTACAGCCATATTAACATTATCAAGAAAAATATACATATAGAAATCAATGCTCATCATCCAAAATTAAGTAATTCTATCATCTATCAACATATCAAATAATTTAATTCTAACATCTATGAGATTATAATTATACTTAGAACATCTAGAGTATAGCATGTCATTTTAAAATCTAAAGAATAAAAATCAACATATATCGAATTTTCTACCAATGTCATGTAGTGTATCATAATCAAAATGTGAATCACAACATGTCAATAGTCTAAATATCTGTATAGTCTATCATCTATTGATCAATGTATCATAATCAAAATGTCTAAGTATCAGTCCCAAAGTAATATCAACATGATGAAAATATTTTTGAAGAGGACTGGGCACTAAATCCCCCTCCCCTTAGACATGACTTCCTTAGAAACCACCTGAAATAGGCAAGGAAACTTGGTCCGTAACATATTAGCATCCTCCCATGTGGCTACAGTCTCATCATACCTATCCCATTGGACTCACACCTAGTCAATCGTGTGGCCTCAAAGGCCTAGGATCCTAAGCTCTATAATGTGCATGGGCTCCACATTCACCTACCCCTGCTCCTGCACCTGCAATGTGGTCCAATCCAATACATGAGAGGGATCTGGAATGTATCTCCTAAGAAAAGAAACATGAAATACATCGTGCATGTGAGACAAGCTAGGTGGCAAGACTAGATGATAAGCTAATGGACTGATCCGCTCCAAGATCTCGAGTTGACCCAAAAATATAGAAGCTAACTTAGAGCCTTTTTCATAATGGATAGGGATCTTATGAGGTCCTGGAATGACGAAATACCTTCATACCCACCTCATAGCTATGGTCAAATCTCCTCTAATCTGCATATTTATTTTTTCTATCGGGTTCCCCTGAAGCCTTTGTCTTATCAAAACAACCTTCTGCTCCATTTCTGTAAAAATTTTTCCCAAGAGATGTTTTGTCCTCCATTGTGTCCCAACTGAATAGTGACGTACACTCCCTGCCATAAATTGCCTAACATGGAGCCATACCAATAGAACTCTAATTTTTTTACAAGTAAAATCCACTAAATACAAGTACTCCTACCTCAACTGATGGTCCATAACGTACATCCGAAGCATGTCCTCTAAAATTTGATTTTCCCACTCCATCTTTCCATCTATATCTATATGACAAAGTTATACTGAAATTGATACTCGTCCTAAGGTAATGCTACATGGTATTACGAAGCGAGAGGTGTATAAGGGATCATGGTCACAAATAATCTTCCACGGAATCTCGTGCAGTCTAAAAATATCATCTAAGTATACTCATGCCATTGCACTAGCTATATAGGTGGTCTTCACCGAAGAAAATGAGCCACTTTCGTCAATCTATCCACCGTGACCATGATGGCATCGTGGCAAAGCATCTCGACGTCGGTATCCCTACTATGAAATCCATGGAAATGGTGTCCCATTTCCACTCCGGTATAGCATGCGGGTAAAGAAGGCTAGTTGGATGCTGATGCTCAACCTTCACCCACTTACAATCTAAATAGTGCAACACAAATTGAGATACATATCTCTGTAGACATCTCCAATGGTATAGTTGTCTCAAGGGGACATGTATCTTCTTCACCCATGGATGGGCTTAGTAATGTGAACAATGATCCTCTACCAATATATCCTATCTCAAACCTCCATTCCTAGGTACATAGATCCGACCTCTGTGTATGAGAAGTCCATCTGAATCTAATGCAAAACCATCAAACTTCCCCTCAAGGGGTCTTTGAGACTCAATCTCTTATCTAGCTGTAAGGTAGAAGTTGTCATGTGGAAGATGTCACAAAATCCTTCTCTACAAATCTGTAACCACCAAAGTAGTGATATCCAATTGTCTCTGTCATCTGAGATTGTCTCGAAACCACATTCTCCTTCCCATTCACATGCTCTATCTCCATGTCGTACTCAAAAATAACTCCATCCAATGTGGTGACGAGAATTTAGATTGGGTTGCGCGAAAAGGTGAAAAACACTCAAATGATCGGTTTTGAGAATGAATCTCATTCCCAAAAGGAAATTTCTCCTTTGAACCAAATCATGAAGAAATTTTGCATGCTCAAGGTCATGAGTGGGATAAATGAGATCAAAATATCTGAGTTTTTAATACTTAAAGGCTACCACTCGACCCTCCTACATCAATATACCTCCTAATCCTACCAACGAAGCATCCGTGCATACAAAAAAATCTCCCCATTGATCGCTGCATGCAATAATGGGTGTTGACATAAGGCATCCCTTGATTAATCTTGCGAATGCATTCTCACATCCATCAAACAAAACAAACTTCTTCCCTTTTCACTAAAGGGAAGTGATGGGGTGGGTAATCCTAGAAAATTCCTAAAGAAATCTCTGAGAGGTAACCTTCTAACCCCATGAAACTACACACCTCGATCATAGAAGATCTAATTTTGGAAGGATCGCCATGATACCTTCCCTAGAAATGATGTGACCCAAGTATTGAACCTATGACTGGAAAAAGGCACACTTCTCCAAGTTCTATAAATTTGTTGCTCAAGAAGACACTACCAAACCTATCGAAGGTTCTCCTCATGTTCTTCATGCGTATGTGAGTATATAAGAATGTCATTAATAAATACGAGCATGAAGTGATCCAAAACATCCTAAACACCCCATTCATCAAACTCATGAATATTGCAGGGGCATTTGTCAAACCAAAGGTAGCACCGTGAGCTCATAGTGGCCATATCTCGTGTGGAAAGCTATCTTGTGGATATAAGCCTCCACAATCCTCAGCTGATGATTGGCTAACTAAATATCAATCTTAGAGATGATAGTGGCTTCATTCATCTGATCAAATAAATCATCTATCAGCAGAAGGGCATAATGATTCTTGACCATTATATTTTTTAGTTTCCTGTAGTCCACACACAAATGCAGAGATTTTTCCTTTTTCTTCACAAATATCACCGGTGCACCCCAAGGAGATACAATAGGAAGGATTATTCCTTTATCAAGAAGGCCCTCCAACTACAACTTGAGCTCACATAGCTTAGGTGTGGTCATCCTATAAGGTGCATGTGAGATAGGATCCACTCCCAAATCTAGATCAATACAAAATTCGATCTCATGTGTGGGAGGTAACCCTGGAAACTCACTAGAAAAGACACCAAAGAACTCCTAAAAATTGGGTGGTCATCAAGTGATGGTCCATGAGTCTCATCCTTTTATCAGTCACTAATAGTGATGGAAAATAACTAACAACCCCATCGCACACACCACTTCAGCTGCATAGAGGATATGGTGTGAATAGAGATGGGTCTCCTAACTCCAACAATCACTAACTCCACTCCCAAATCATCTACACAAGATATAACCTTGTTGTGATAATAAACTCTAGCTCTGTGTGCAAACAACCAATCCATGCCCAAGATAACTCCATATGAACCCAAGGGAAGGATACAAATATCCAAAGAAATGGTGAAGTGTCCTAGGTCCACTACATACTCCTTAACTAAGGGATCCACTAAGAGCTTGGCTCTAGAAGACATCTCAACATCCCAACTAAGACCTTGCCTAACTGCCACCAGCCTGCATCACTCTACTAAATATGGGGAAATGAAAGAATCGATGAGCCTGAATCAAATAAGATAGGGGTATAAATACCACCAATCTAACTTGTGATGTTTATCACCATGCCATGGTGCTTTGCTTAGCTGTGAGTTCTCAACTACAACATAAATCTTGTGGCTCGTGGCCATATCACCAACTGTAGGCTCAAAAATCAGTGCCTTTCCCCGACTAACAGGGTTCTAAGGGAACACTCTCCAATGATGAATTTGTACATCGTACCCATAGCAAGTACCTAGTCTTCTCCACTAAGAATATACTCCTCTAAGTGGCACGGTAGTCCATTTTGTAGAACTTGATGATCCCTGTTATAAATCTTTGTGGGTGCTGCGATGGACGTACTCTTCTTGAATGTGTTTGAGGTGGAACATGTGTCCTACTAGACCCCACATCTAGAGGTCCCATACTACACCCTCTTTGAGTATCATGGAGTTGTGGAGGCCAAAAGCGTGGTTATGTGTGCTTCTACTATTGAGGAGGATGAATAAAGAAATATTGTGCTTAAGTGTGTCCACCATGAGGAGGAGGATATGATCCCCTCAATCTACTATCCTGTAACTGCCATATGCAGCTCCTCACTTTGTCACGAGCCTGCTAGGTCCTCCCCTTGGTTTCCTCTACAATATAGGCCTTTCGCATGGCCTCTTATAGTGTCTATGGTAAATTACTATGCACTTCACCTTCCAAGTATAACTTCAAGCCCCTAATCAACCTATGAAATCTAACTGTTTGTCCCTGCATGTGATCAACATCTTGAAGCAAATCCATAATCTGAACCTCCTACTCTACCACCGACATGGAATCTGTCCCGAGATCATGAAACTCATTTATCCACCTCGATGAATCTCTTAGATACGTATCTATTCCTAAAGTGTTCCTCGAAGATCTCTTAAGTGATTTTCGATAATCTACATTGAGCCTCTACTCCTCGGTCCTCTATCAAACTATTGCTTTTTCTCTCGAATGTGGATAACAACATGAGATTTCGTGTTGCTAGTACAAGGACATATCTTGAAGCATCTGCCCAAGCTAACAAACCATACCTCATTTTGAAATCCCCACGTGTCTCCATAAAAATGTGGCCGGTGTAACTTTAGTATCTCTCGATGTGATATGCCGCTATTGAATTTCAGCCCCTACTTTCTCTGTAAGAACATCCCTCTTCCTAGGGCTCCAAGATCCATCTTTGTGTCCTGAAGCTCTATCTATAGGCTCTTTAGGTGGTGAATCTTGTCCAACTAAATCTGAATGGGAGTGCTCTACCTTATCCTCGGCACCGTGACATGATGGTGAATGAGCCTCCATTGATGGCACCCCATTCCTGTCTCGCTAGGTCACTCACCTAAATATCCTCCGCGTTAAGTGGAATTAACATCATGTAGTGTCAGAAGTATCTTAGGAAATATGGTTCTTTACTTCTTGATCTAAGGGTGGTAGATCGGGGCTCATATGTAAGGACCCATCGTCTAGTTTGTGTGTCTTGCATAGACAAAGACGGGAGTTAGTTTATATTCATCTAGGTTTTGTTTCTATTTTCTCGAGTTTTCTATGTTTTTAAAAGATCATGTAATGTTGTGTGTTCTAGGTTTAGAGTTGCACTAGGTTTTCTTGTTTATGTTTTATGTTCCCAAGTGTGCCTAGGGTCAAAGTGTTAAACCCATGGATCTTATACCAAGTGTAACGCCCACAATTTTCTACTCTCAAAACAAAGGAAATTAAAAAATTAATAATCAAGTTTACATTAATAAAAAATTTTGTTAGAAGTGTTACCAAGGTTAGACATTTTCTTAATTAATAAATTTCTCGGTTAGATACTTCCTACAAAATTTTATGAACAAAGTAATTAAATAAATAATTAAGTATTATAATTTACTTCCTAAGCTATATTTACGTTTTAAGCATCTACTAAGTCTTGTTAGTTAATTTGGTTATCAAGTACCAAGCTTATATTAATTTCTAATTCAAAGGTTTAGTTGTTTTACCTAACCACTAAGTGGACCCATTCACCCCATTACCCATGTTCTTTATTTCATTTTAAATTTACATTCCCACAAAAATTCCCTCCCACTCAAGTGAGGCGTTTAAATTTTGGCCATAGGATTGGATCTATCCTAGCCCTTAGATTTAGGTTGCTCTAAATTTTCTTATGGTTATCTTTTAATTCCTATTTTCCTTAAACAACCTCATTTTCTCTTTTCTTATTTATTGGTTTTGGAAGAGGAGGAGAAGGAAGGGCCATGAGATCAAGGGAAACAACCATGGAAAAATTTCTCTTTATATTAGTTGTAAAGATTTTCCATTGTAATGTTTCCCATTGTTAAATGTAGAGATCCTACCATGGATCTATTTTTTATTTCATAGATTCGTTTTATTTTTTTGAGTTCAACTATTGGTGAAACCCCATTTCTTTTAAATTCATGATTTTTACACATTTGGGTGTTAAAATGGAGATTGGAAGGTTAAATCCTTTCTATTTAGTTGATTCGTAGTTGTCGGAAGGTTACTTGTTAAATTTTGAAGATTAGATTTTACTTAAATTTTAAATTGGGATGTTTAAGGTTGGAAATGTATTTTTTGTCAAAAGTGACGAAACTACTACCCTAAGAAGGCCGAAATTCCGTGAATGCCACCCTTTCGGGGGAGGTTCATAGACCGACGCTTTGAGTTGGGCACCGGTTCAAACCATTTCTCCGCATTGGGTGGTGGTTACGGTAAAAGAAAATATAACCTTCAACAATGCATTATTTTAACAATTTTTCACCTTAAGTTGATTTTTAATGCAATACTAAATTTAATGAGGGTGTCTTCTATTCTTAATTCCAAATAAAACATCAACTCAATCTCTATCTTTCCCTTTTTGCAATAAAATGTAAAATATTGAGTATAACATTCTGTAATTTATTCTATTTCTTATATTCCATTTTTCCAATAAAACAACAAGAATTCAACACACTCCCTTTTCAATACATCTTTATTTCTCCAAGTATAGATGTATATCTATATTACAATTTGGAATGCTTACAAGTTTAGGAGAGTTTCATTTCTATACAAATAAACATTTAAGCTTTCCTTTCACTTATAACATTACAATACAACTACATGAACTAGTAATTTTACGAATCATTCCTTTCAAATGCAAGGCTTTGAATCCTTTTCCTTCACTAAGACCAATCCTTTTTAATAACGTAAGAAACCAAGAGATCATATTACATTTACTAACTCATTTCAATCTTGGAATAAATGAAATATTACAACTTTACTTCAAACATAAAATATTAAAAACTTCCACTCAAAGTGGGAATAATAATATGATCAATACAACATAGATATATTTCAACAAGGTTAAACAATAGTCTTCTTTCATGTCTTCTCCAACTTGTAGCTTCAATCCTACATTCTCCAATCTTTCACCGACTTGGATCACAAAACAAAAGAAGGGGAATAGGCGCGCTCTCTTCCCAACATTTAATCCAACAAGGGAGAAACCATACCCTTATTGGCCCCCAATCCCGGTCAAGTAACAATGAGGGATCTTGAGCAGCAGATTGATAATTTTTAAAATAAACATGACTTCTGAAAAAACATACATTCCAAAACATTCAAGACAATTAAAATGTACACACTCAATTTTTTTACAACTTTCTCAAAAAATACAATAGGCTTGAGATAAAAGTAAAAAGGAGCAAGGAATATGGAAACCACCTCCATTTTCCTCCCAAGTGAAGTGGGAGTTTCACCTAAATCCTCCATGTTCACAATACATCGAGTAAACCAAACTTATCTCTCCCTTGCAAGTATGTAACAAAATGATGGTGTATTTCCTTTTCATTCCCCATAGGTGAAACTCCCAATCACACTCCCTCCAAAGTGCATACCTCACATCTTCCTTTTAACTCCCAAATGGTCCCATAAATCCATCTCCATACACACAACTTAAGTAAAATACCCAACCACATGAAAACAACCACATTCACAACACTCATACATACTTAAAAAGAACAATTTTTCACATCTACAAATATAATAAGAAAAACAACAAACGTAGATAGTTTACCTCTCCATCAAGCTTCCAACATAACCTCAATCAACAAGTTTTGACACCTCCAAGCCAATCACACTCCAAAAGAAACTCAAACAAGTTCCCAAATCCAAAAGTGCAAGAGAAAAAAACTGAACAAGTAACCCCAATTCCCTCAAATTCCATCAATCGATAGAAATTAAATGTGAGGATGATGAGGTGGCCCCATGTAGGATGCCACATCATCATTCCTCCATTCCCACACACAAGTCTAAACACCTTGCCCAAGATAATAAATTAACATGTAATACTATGAAAACCCAAAAGACACTCAAACTTGCACACCATGCCTACCAAGGACCAATTAATTGTGGTAAGTAGGAAATTGCAATTATTTTCACTCTTTTACACTCCAAAATGGATAAATAAGTCTAAAATTAACTCCCCATACCATAGGTATGGTTGTTGGGTCAATTTAAGAGGCATGGGACAAACTTAAATTGTCCCACAAGTCTCCAAAAATCCTCCCAAGTCAAAAAATGAATTTTGAAGTTGGGGGAGGTACTATCACAAAAACCAATAAAAATCTATACTACATCCTCAAGATATCAAGGACCATCTACCCTCATAATTATCCCATTGTCACATCCTTATTTTAGTTAACAAATTAAGTTGGATTAACTAATTAAGACATAATAATAATTGTTAATAAAGTGACAACAATTTCCAATAATTAAATACATATACACAAATAAAACACACAAAAAAATTAAAATAAAGGGGAAACATTTCACCCCATGGCCACACATGTGAGGTCACCCCCCATGGGAAACCTCCTAACTAGGCATGAAAAACTACACAACATAACATTACACAAGTTTTCAAATATTGGCCATGTTTCTCCACACCCGACATGCTTTCGTGGTTCGTCCCCTATTCCCTTTCGATGTATGTGACACAATTTGCTGCAATGTAAACAAAATGCCTCTCTACGGCCTTACGGCTATCTTAACAACATCGAGACAAATATACATATAAAAATCAATACTTATCATCTAAAATTAAGTAATTCTTTCATCTATCAACATATCAAATAATTTGATTCTAATATCCATGAGATTATAATTCTACTTAGAACATCCAAAGTATAACATGCCATTATAAAATCCAAATAATGCAAATCAACATATATCGAATTATCTACCAATGTCATCTAGTGTAACATAATCAAAATTTGAATCACAACATGTCAATAGTCCAAATATCTACATAGTCTAACATCTACTGATCAATGTATCATAATCAAAATGTCTAAGTATCAGTCCAAAGTAATAAAAATATGATGAAAATAGTGTCAAAGAGGATTGGGCATTACAAGGACCCTTGGTTGTGTTGTATTATATCCATGCACCTTTGGTATGCGATGTTCGTGCTAGAAACCAAGGCACATGCAAAAAATGTTGATATTAACACGTGTTAGTAGAAAAAGTAACGAATATGGAATATAAGATAATATAATAAGAAAGTGGGAAAACAATGTGGACTATGAATAATGGGTTTCAAACATGAGGCGTCACACTACAATGTCACAAGACAATCGGGGAAAAAGAAACTAAAAGCATATAATAAGCATATAAGACATAGGGTGTATCCCACATATAATGGAAAACAATGGAAAAAAATTATATCAAACAACCTATTGGTATCCAAATTGATTCTCCCTTGGAAGCCGAGAAACATCACAGATTTAGCAAGACACTTAGAGATAGACATATCATATTATGAGTCATTTTGTAGCCGAGGAAGAGATTCAGCTGGCTCTTTGTCACTCGGGCGTTGGAGAAATGGATAGCACCTTCATTAAGGATTTGATCTATCCTCACTACTTTAGGTCGTGCCTTTTGACTAGGGTGAGAGGACCCATTTTGTAACCTTTGTTGGTGAAGGACATGAAGAGATCCTTATTTTGCATAATTTTCAGGGGAACCTTGAAAAAATATGATCAATAGGCCACAATTTAATTCTCACGAGTTGTCACTTCTAAAGAATGGGGATATTTTCTGAGAAGGGTTCAAGTTACTAAAGACAATTAAAATTTGCTTTCTTTTGTATATTTTGGTAGTAGAATTTTTCATTTGTGGATACACAACACAAACAGGGGTACTTCAGGTAGGATTGATGGTTATTTGAAATTTTTGGTGGGGAATTAGGCAAGATGAAGTTGATTTCACTAGATATTTGAGAACCTTTACAACAATTGGAAGACTTAACAATATAAAGCTTCAGAATAGCCAAAATATTCCTTCAACCAGAAGGTGTGCATCAATGGAGCCCCAGATCTACACGGTTTCACACAATCTTCAAGAATTCAACATGAAGCCTCGAGTGAAAGACTCAATTAAACTTTAATGACCCCGATTCCTCACACCTAAGATACACTCAAAGGCTTACAAACAATCTTTATCAATAAAATGATAGTAAAGTGATTTTAAATTGTTTATTTCATTACAGGATGAAGGCTCTTCTCATAATGAAATTGCAAATGCCACTATACTATCATAGGGATGAGATCTTGTGTGATTCAAAGGGATTTTAACATAAGATTGCAACAGAAACAAGAAAAATATTTGAAAACATTTTGAAATAAAAGTAGACACAATTTTTCCAAAGATCAACACAGATTAATTCAAGATCTATTAGATTTATCAGCAAGGGAAAGTTTCTTGAACAGTCTCAGAGATTTTCAATGGCTATACACTTGCAACCATCTTGATGCGATCAAATCTAAAACACAAGAGATTAACAGGTTTCTTAGATGGTCTCTCAAGAAGATGGGATTTCTTAAATTTTCTCGTAAGAATTAAACCCCCAACCTTTTGCAATAGTATCCTCATTTAATTTATACAATTCACTCACTCACTCATCCAAAAGTTCCCCCCAAAAATAATAATATTCGAGGAATCATTTGCAAGTTACCAATTTATCTCAGAAAGTGATGTTTAACAAATTTACACCGAAGCTGCTAGGTGGAAAAATCATGAATTGGTCATGTTTCTCAAACCCTCAACTAATGAATGGGATGCCATGCCCCAACTTTTTGACAGTTCTTCTAATCATTCTTTTATTTTTTCATGCAAGAAATCCCCTTTTCAATCATTTTCAGGTGGCTTTGTATCGCTGGGTCTAACAAGCAATCCTTTTCACCCTCGAGAGTACACCTTGAGAAAGAAGTGCGCTCACATGGATGCATGCATTCATTCCTCTCAAAAATGAGTTTCGTGTATGGATTATTCCACTTACCTGTGTTGTGAGTTTGAGTCAGTCAAGTGCAAAGCGGAGTCAGCAGAAACCTTCACATGTTTCTTTTGGCGCAACTACAAAGTGAAGTACAAAGGTAGGTTCCGAAACAAGTGTGGGACTTCCACGTGTTTTTTTGGCACAACTTCAAAGATGAAGTTTGGAGGCAAGACCTCAAACAAGCGTAAGATCTTCACGTGCCTTGGGCCAAAGAAATTTTCCTTTGGGCATTTGAAAAGTCTTAGTATAAAAGGAGCCAGCGGAAGCCTCCACGTGTCTCTTTGGCGCACTTTTGATATGGTGTCCAAAAGTGGAGACCCTAAACAAGCGCAAGATAACCACGTGTCTCAGTCTAGAAAATTTGATGAAAGAGTTTAAGGACTTGTGGAAAGCACCACATGCTTAGGGTCCGAGAAAGTTTCTTTGGCTATAGAAAATTCTAAGTATGGGAAGATCCAGTGGAAACCTCCACATGTCCCTTTAGTGCTTCTTCAAAATTAAAGTATAGGGGTAGTTCACAAATAGGCAAGGTCCCTCCAAGTGTCCCAGGACTTACAAAGTTGCTTGAGAAGTTTAAGTATATAGAGGAGCCAGTGAAAGCCTCCACGTGTCTCCTTGGCGCAACTACTAAGGTAAGACACATAAGTGGATCCTCAAATGAGCTTCAGCCCTACACATAGAGAATATTTGAGTTGAAGTGGGCCTTAAAGTTTTAAAATGCCCAACGACCTGCCTCTAAATTTTGATGTGGGCCCAATCGGATTTGTGTATTATTTCATAACTTTTCTCCCCCGTATAAAAGGCAAAAATTGTAAAATGCTCTCTGGTGACCTGCGTTCCGCTTACAACTTGAAAAAAATACCACGTGTCCTCCTTTGGGGTCAAAGTAATACTATTTACTTGCTGCTTCATGTTTGTTGATTAACTAATTAGATGTTATTGGGGCTGTGGGGCCAATTTGGTATTTTTTACAAATGTGACAAAAGTGAAAATTTTCACCAAAAAGACTCTGCCAAAATGTATCCATCGAAAGGACCATGTTTCCATGAATATGGAACAAAAATTGACAGGGAAAACATGACTATGGAAAAATAGAAGGAAGGTGAAAACCCGAATTCACGCCCAAATTATAACTTCTTTCTCATGTACATAGAAACAGAAAACAATATCTAGACTCAATGTGACCTTCAACCAAAGGAAAGGACTAATCATGGTAAACAAATGAAGGAAAAATCTTTCAAGCATCAATATAGGGAGATAGAGAAACCTTTAAACCATGCCGACTGATATGTTTTTGAACAAACAGGGTGATATTAAATTGAGCACCAACATCGGATCGAATCGGGATGGGTACTCCATGCAAGTGCCATAAGAACAAATAGACCAGACCATGTGCAAAAATCCATTGGGAAATGGAGTAAAAAAATCTTATAGAGTAGAAAGAAAATAATAAAATCATGTAAGACAAACTGAGAAACCAACAAAAATTGGTTACCAGGGACCAGGAAAAACTGAAATTGAAAAACATGAAAACATAGCAAAAACAAAAGACTATAGACTGTACCATGGTATGTGTCTTGAATATGAGAAATTAGTCAAGGAAATGTTTCAAATTCCTTCCATTAACATGCAACTCAAGCAATTCCCCATCTAATCCTTTTAGGAAAAATTTGTGCTCTCCAATCCGAATGTCAATATAATAAGGGCCCATCCATAATGCATAAAATTTTCAATGCTTTCCCTTATCCTAATATCTGTTATGCCATAGTAGCACCGGATCTCCCACACCGAAAGCTCTTGGATTCACCTTTTTATCAAAAAGCTTCTTCAATTTCTACCTGAACTTCACATGTATTTGGTGGGACTCTCTTCTCTTCTCATCCAATTCCATAGTTTGATTTATATGAGCATCATATGGATAGACCTCTGGTCCCCTAATTGTTGGATAAATTGGTAAGAAGATAATTACGTATGCATGGGAAGTTGAGATTGAGTTCCATACACCAACTCAAATGGAATTTCTCCAGTAGCTCTTTTAACATTGATTCTATCAGCCAAAACAAAAATTTCAACTGCTCACCCCACTTTCGTTTGTTTACTTCCAAGGTTCTTCTGATTATTTTCAATAAATTTTTGTTGCTAAATTTTTCCTATCCATTACCTTGGGGATTATAATTTGATGCATATGTTAAATTGATCCCATATTCTTGACACATAGCCACCAAAGGTTTAGCTTGAAAGCTCATGGCATTATCAACAACTATTTTGGTAGGTACTCCAAATCATAAATGATATAATTCAGAATAAAATCCATGACAATTTGGTGGGTTTCCTTCTTGGTGGGGATTGCCTCCACCCACTTAGTGAAGTAATATGTGGCCACTAATATCCACTTATGGCTTACACTTGAAGAATCAGAAATCTCCCCAATGAAGTCCATCCCCCACTGCTTAAAAGGGGATTCAATTGATATAGGCTGCAACGAGAGGGATCCTGAAGCTTTTAATCTCCTTGAAAAACATTGACAACTCTCACACTTCCTAACCAACAAAGTTGTATCTTTGAAAAGAGTTGGCCACTAGTAACCAGCCCTTAAGATCTTATGGGTTGTTACTCTCCTTGCAAAATGTCCCCACAAACTCCTCCATGGAAATCATCAATTATTTTTGGGGCTTCATCTTCAGTGATACATCTCAAAAGAACTCCCTCAAGGTTCTTCCAAGCTAACCCATAATCAGTGATGATGTATTTTTGGGAGGCTAACTTAAGTTCTCTTTTTTTATTCTTACTTAAATACTCAGGGCACTGTAGATGTTTGAGATAAAAAATAATATCCTTGTACCATTCATAATTTATCAAATTTTCAAGGATATTCAACCTTTCTTCTTCAACTTCATTTACCTCAACTATTTGTAGGTTTCTCTTTGCCATAAGCTTTGTTAGGCCCAGACCTCTAACCAATTTTGTAGTTTCGATATCCATGTCATATTCTTGCAACTTATTTCCTCATCAGCATCTTTTGATTTAAATTTCCATCTCTGATAGGATATCCTTAACCATACGATGGGGAACATAAGAAATGACTTCATAAATCAAAATATAGGGCCTGAAGATTTTTGTGGCTCTGAACGAAGAAAAATCCTATTTCTCCATGATAGTATACTTCAGTTCTACCCCTTGTAGTGCTTTACTAAAGAAAGAAATTGGCCTGTCAACTCCTTCATCATCCTTTTGTAAGAACAGATGCAATGGTATTCTCTGAAGCAAAGGAAAAATTTGGAAATCCTTTTTATAATCAGGAGCTGCTAAAATAGGGTCATTCTTCAATGATTCCTTATTCCAAGTAAAGGCTTGAACATCTACTTCTTCTCATTTGATCCTCTTATCCTTATTTAACATATTAGTGATAGGGATAGGCAACTCAACAAAGTTGGAAATAAAACTCCTAATAAAATTTATTTTCCCAAAAAAGGATTGAATTCCCTTTTTTTTTCATGGAATAGGAACTTTGCTAATGGATTCCACTCTCTCAAGATCAATCATGACTCATTTTTTTGACACAATGTTCGAAGCAACTTTGAATTTTAAACCCCAAAATGACATTTCTTAGGGTTCAAAGTGAGATATCATATTCCCGCATCTTCTCAACATCTTTTCTAAATGTTACAGGTGGTCACTTCTTTTCTGGAGAAAATTGTCACATCATCCTAATACACAGCAATGAAGTCATTTATATATCTTGAGAATGCTACATCCATTGCTCTTTGAAAATTATCTCTAGCATTCATCAGGCCAAACGACATCCTTACATACACATAAGTACCCCATGGGGTAGTGAAAGTAGTTTTGATTCTTTCTAATTGCTTCACAACTACCTGGTTATACCTAGAAAACCATCCAAAGTAGATAACAATTTTGAACCTGTAACTAACTATAACATGTTATCCATATTCAGAAAGGGATAGTTATCCTTGATTGATTCCTTATTTAAGTTTCTAAAGTCCACACACAACCTTATGTCCCCATTCTTCTTTCTAACAGGTACCAGGTTTGCTACCCATGAGGAGTACCTTGTAGGTTGTATAATTCCTCCATCCCTTAACTTTTTCAATTCTTCTTGCATTTTTAGGAAAGGAGGGGATTAATTGGTCTTTGTCTTTACCTGAATGACTTGGCATTATCTTCTAGGGGTATTTCATGTTGAAAAAGTCTTCCCTGTATACTTTTAGTTCTAAATATGAGCAAGCCAATCAGTCCTGGTACTTTTTTAGCAATTTGACATATGACTAGTTTTCTTCTCTGTTCAAGTTACTTCCTAGCCATATTCTCCTAATTTTATCCTTTGTGCCTAGGTCATATTCTTCAACATATCTTGAGGATGACATGTTTCTGTTGACAATGCAATCAGCATTATCAAAATTTGATTCTAGTGCAACCAACCCTCTAGGAATATTATTAGTCTTCAACTGAATAATGTCCTTACCAAATAAAGTATCCTTTCCTTCAGCTGTACAAACCATTGGTTCCCAGTCTGCACTTTGATTGGAAAATTCTCCTTTATTTTGCAAAAACCTTTGGACTTGAGCATCATATTCAAATACCTGTCAGTGCTTCATATTATCAGGGATAGATGGCTTGGTCAATATTTCAACATCATATTTACAATAGGGAGACATTGTCTAATTTTTAAACTTTGATCCCAATACTACCAATTTTTATTTACAATATTATAGCTCCTATCATGATGTAATAAATTGAAAGAGTCAAACATTTCAATGAAGTCCCAAACTGCATGATTATAGTGTTTCATTCTTCTATTCTTTATAGTATACAAATTTTTGACTTGTTTGACTATCAACTCTTAATCTCCTTTAACAAAACTGTCTCTAATACCATATTTCCATGTAATCCTTAGACCCAAGAGTAGTGCTTCATACTTAGCAATATTGTTTATGCACTCAAAATTGAGTTTAAAAGAAAAATTAAACTCCTCTTGGCTTGGAGATATCAAGACAATACCAACACCATTACCAGATCTAGAACAAGCCCCATCAAACATCAGGGTCTAAGGAGAACCAACCTACTCAAGAGACTTGCACTCATCAATTTTATGCTCCTTACAATCAGCATAGCCACAAAGTTACCGACATCGACATCTGTGTACAATACTTCATAAGAAGCATTGTTAGGGTCCTCAATGAGATGTAACATTTTCTTCTCACCATATAACTTAACAAGGCTTCCCTCAATTTGTATGGTGGCATAAGACATGTCCATTTGTAAACTTCCACCCACACTAGCTTCCTATTTACGGATAACAACATTCTCGCGCACTTAGTAGGACAATCCATAATTACTACATTCAAAGTTAATTAATTGCCTGGATAAGTTGCCAATTTCACTAGTAAGCCTTTGACACATCTAACTATTGGCACCTCTCTCGAGTTCATGCCAGTACATTTCCGATATGCTACTATTACTTTTTTATTCAAATCATTCATGACCTCAAGAGGCATCACATTACATGAAGCTCTTGAGTCAAACATGCAATTATGTAACAACCTTCTTTAATAATCGAGTAGTAAAAATGGATCCACATCGGTTGAGACTCAACCAAAGAAGTTCCCAAATAAACCTCAACTATTTCCCTAGTTCCTCCAATGCTTGTGATTTTTCTAATTTTTGAATGGCAGGAGGAACCTCTACATTTCTCACATTTTTAGCCTGGTTTAATTTTTCTCCCTTAAGCCCCAAATACTCAAACGCCCTCTTCTTATGCTCAGGGATTCTAAGCAATTCAACAATAGGAATAGTAATCTTGATCTGACTCAATATTTGGGCTATGTCACAAGGAACATATTTGGGTAAGGCAGTATTAGGAGGAAGGTTTACAAATTCATCTGATGGCACGAGATTTTTCACAATCCGAGCATGGGGAGGAACACAATTTTTATTTGGGGTGACAAATCCTTTCTTTAGATGTATCTTTTTAGGGGTTTCCTTAGGGATATTGGTAAGAATTGGAATTTTTTTTTGGCTTGAGGCCCTACCCCTTTGGCAACCTTACTCCTGGTATTGTATTCCTTTTCTTGGGAAACTGTTGCATTCATTAACAATTGTCTGTCCTCTTCTGAAGGAATTCCTCCATCATACTTTTTAATCATTAATGCCCTTAAGTACTCAAAATCATTATTAGGAAACTCAAAATATTGTACCATATAAATTTCAAAAGTATGAGTGGGAGGAAGAGGTAATACCAGTGAATGCAATCCCAGAAATCAACAGCGGTTCAGGAACTTATTAGTTCAGTTTAGGTTGCTCCCTGCTGTGAACTTGTAGAGAATTCAATCATGCGTGCATCATCATCTCTCTCATCATCATCAGCTTCCTCAAATTATTTTTCTTCATCGCATGGGGAATGGGGAAAGAAAAATCTATCACACCATTCCATATCATGGACCTCTTCCACAGTAGTAATTTTTGTAGCTAAAGGATCAGGCACCAATCTATTTTCCCGAGATTCGGAGCTGTCTAATTTTTTATCCCGCGGGTCCTTTACCCATGTCATCTAATCTATGATCACCTCTCACATGATTTACAAATATTTATTGACCTTGTGGCTTGTGTTGACCTTGGGAACCTTGTCCAATTCCCTTCTCTGCTCCGGCCAGTTTATAGGATATTTCCGTAACAACTTTGGTGAAAGTTTTTACAACCTCTTCTAGATCCATAGACTTACTTGATTGAGGATTCTCTAGATTAATCATCTTGATACCTTCCCTCTTAGGAGGCTTACCAACTTCTTTAATATTGTTTTCAATATGCAAAGCCATGGTGAAGGCCTGCCTCAATGTTCCTGGGTTCTTGTCCCTTAAATAATAGGCAGCCTTTTTTTCAAAAGCATCAGAATAATTTAATAAACAAGAAACATCACTTGACCTTAGGATTACAAGTATCCTATTCAAGATATTATTGAACCTATTATTGAACTCATGAAAATATTCATTAGGATTCTTCTTAATATTTTCAAATTCAGACAAAAGAAACATGGGATCTTTCTTATCCCCATATTACAATCTAAAAGCATTATTCATTTCTTTCAATGAGTCTATTGAGTTGTCTGGTAGAGACTTATACCATTCATGTGCTTCCTCCTCAAGAGTATGAATAATTAAATTTATACACACATTTGGATATTTAGCCAAACCTCTAAAATTTATACGTCCAAAAGTGTTGACAACAAATGGAGGTCTAGGTGGAGATTAGGCCATATCGCCTTGAGGGGGTGATCTTACGGGAGGAATAGAATGATGAGGGACAAGAGGTATTTGTAACACGGGAGTATAATTTTAAAAATGAATGTCCTCTAAAGACTCTATTTTGTGGAAAACCCTATTAAATTTGGAAAATACAGAGACATACTTGAGAAGCACACTTATCAGACACAAATAAAGGACCCTCTCTAGTTCGAGAAATCAGATCAATATGAAAACTACCTGATTCAAAAACACTTGAGGGAGAATGGTAATCCTCAACCGTAGGTTGATCAATTTCCACAATGGATAACTCTTTTCTTAATTCCTGTTATCCTACTATTTTCTAGACTCTTTTTCCTTCTGCATTTTCTTTCCTAGTTCTGGAAACAACTTTCTCGTAGTGTCTTTAGTGAAGAAATATTTTATTCCTTCCATATTTGCAAAGATTAGTGATAGATTTCACTTAATACATGTTAAGGCACTAGTAATTATCAAAATTTACATCAACACAGAATCATCGTTAAGGATTTTCACCTTAGTTGTGTAAATGCACTATAAATAAGTTGTCAAATATCTATCAATAATTAATTCCTTCAAAGATTAGTAGATTTGACCTTCCTTTACCAGTATTTATCACTGATGATATAAATTTAGTGTAATAACCACTAGAAACTAGAAATATTGCACACAAAACTTGTAACTTCACACAATTCTTACAAATCTCAACACAGGATGATGTTTAAACAACATATTTTCACTTAGATCATGTAATAAAAATTACCAGGGCCAAATATAATAATTCCTTTGAAGATCCCAAAGAACGGCACCAAAATGGTATTGGTATCTAAATTGATTCTCCCTTGGAAGATGAGAAACATCATAGATTTAGCAAGACACTTAGAGATAAACAAATCATATTATGAGTCATTTTGTGGCTGGGGAAGAGATTCAATTAGCTCTTTATCACTCAGGCATTGGAGAAATGGATAACACCTTCATTAAGGATTTGATCTATCCTCACTACTTTAGGTCGTGCCTTTCGACTAGGGTGAGAGGACCCATTTTGTAACCTCTGTTGATGAATAAAATGAAGAGATCCTTCTTTTCCATAGTTTTTAGGGAACCTTGAGAAAATATGATCAATACACCACAATTTAACTCTCACGAGTTATCACTTCTAAAGAATGGGGATATTTTTGAGTAGGGTTCAAGTTATTAAAGACACTTAAAACCTACTTCCTTCTGTATATTTTGGTAGTAGAATTTGTTCACTTGTGGATACATATCACAAACAAGGGTACTTCATGTAGGATTCATGGTTATTTGAATTTTTTGGTGGGGGATTAGGTAAGATGAAGTTGATTTCACTAGATCTTTTAGCACCTTTACAACAATTGGAAAACTTAACAACATAAATATTTAGAATAGCCAAAATATTCCTTCAACCAGAAGGTGTGCATCAATAGATCCCCAGATGTGCATGGTTTCACACAATCTCTAAGAATTCAACACGAAGCCTTGAGCTAAAGACTCAATTAAACATTAATGACCCGTATTTCCTCACACCTAAGATACACTCAAAGGCTTACAGACAACCTTTATCAACAAATTGATAGTAAAGTGATTTTAAATTGTTTATTTCATTATAGGATGAAGGCTCTTCTCATAATGAAATTGCAAATGCCACTATACTATCACAAGGATGAGATCCTATGTGATTCGAGAGGGATTTTAACATAAGATTGTAACAAGAACAAGAAAAAGTATTTAAAAACATTCTCAAATAAAAGAAAACACAATTTTACACAACATTAACACGGATTAATTTGAGATCTATTAGATTTATCAGCAGGGAAAGTTTCTTGGGACAGTCTCTACGCTTTTCAATGGTGTACACTTCTTGCAACCATCTTGAAAAAATCAAATCTAAAACACAAGAGATTAACAGGTTTCTCAGATGGTCTCTTAGAAAGATGGGATTTCTGAAATTTTCTAGTAAGAATTAAACACCCAACCTTTTGTAAGAGTATCCTCATTGCATTTATATAATTTACTTACTCACTCATCCCAAATTCCCTCCCCCCCCAAAAAAAGAAGAATATTTGAGGAATCCTTTGATTGTTACCAATTTATCTCAAAAAGTGATGTTTAACAAATTTACACCCGAAGATGCTAGGTGGATATATCATGAACTGATCATGTTTTTCATACCCATGACTAATGACTAGGATGCCATGCCCCAACATTTTGACAGCTTCTTCTAATCATTCTATTATTTTTTCGTGTGAGAAATCCCATTTTCAATCATTTTTAGGTGGCTCTGTTTAGTTGGGTCTGACAAGTAATCCTTTTTACCCTCAAGAATACACCTTGAGAAATGAGTGCCCTCGCATGGATGCCTACATTCATACCTCTCATAAATGATTGTCCTTGCATGGATTATTCCACATACATGCGGTGTGAGTCTGAGTCGGCCAATTGTAAAGAGGAGTCAGCGGAAACCTCCACGTGTTTCCTTAGAACAACTACAAAGTTGAAGTATAGAGGTAGGTTCCCAAACAAGCACGGGCCTTCCACGTGTTTGTTTGGTGCAAATTCAAAGATGAATTTTAGAGGTGGGACCTCAAACAAGCACAAGCTCTCCACGTGCCTAGGGCCGAGAAATTTAACTTTTGTCCTTTGAAAAAGTCTTAGTATAAAAAGGAGCTACCGGAAGCCTCCGTGTGTCTCTTTGACACAATTTTGATATGGTGCCTAATTGGGAGACCTAAACAAGTGCAGGCTCACCACATATCTCAGCCTGGAATTTTTTTTGAAAGAGTTTAAGGACCAGGGAAAAGTGCCACGTGCCTAGGGTCCGAGATAGTTTCTTTGGCCATTGAAAAGTCTAAGTATGGGAAAATCTAGAGGAAACCTCCACGTCTCCCTTTGGAACTTCTTCAAAAGTAAAGTACATGGGAAGTTACCAAATAAGCGTGGGCCCTGGACATGTATGAGGCCTTAGAAAGTTGCTTGAGAAGTTTAAGTATAGAGAGGAGCCAACAGAAGCCTCCACGTGTCTCTTTAGCACAACTGCTAAGGTAGGACCCAGAAGCGGATCCTCAAATGAGCACCAACTCTCCATGTGGACAAGATTTGAGTTGAATCAGGATTTAAAGTTACAAAATTCCTGGTGACCCGCCTCTAACTTTTGATGTGGGCCCCAACGAAGTTGCGGATTATTTCATAACTTTTCTCCCTCATACAAAAAGGCAAAAACTACAAAATGCTCTGGCGACCCACCTCCCACTTACAACTTGAAAAACTACCATGTGTCCTCCTTCGGGTCAAAGTAAGACATTTCCCCTACTGCTTCATGTTTTTTGATTAACCAATTAGATGTTATTGGGGTTGTGGGGCAAATTTTGTATTTTTACAAATGTGACAAAAGTGACAAATTTCACCAAAAAGACCCGCTAGGCCACATCCAATCAGAAAGGACCATGTTTCCATGGATATTGGGACAAAAATTGATAGGAAAACATGAATGTGGAAAAACAGAAGGAAGGGGAAAACTCGAATTCATGCCCAAATTACAAATTATTTCTCATGGACAGAGAAACGGAAATCAATATCTGGGTGAATGTGACCTTCAACCAAAAGAAAGGACTGATCATAGCAACCAAATCAAGGAAAAATATTTCACGCATCAATACAGCGAGATAGAGAAAACTTCAAACCATGCAGACTGAGATGTTTTTGAACAAACAGGGCGAGATGAAATTGAGCACCAACATAACCATCATGGAATATAAACTGCAAGGAAAATTCTCAAAATAGAGCACCCATTAGCATGTTAGAAAGATAAAAACTATGTCAAGGCATGTCTGTGTTAATTTAAAGTAATGTGTTATTAAGAATACAAGGTAGTGTATGATGTAATAATAACAACACTGTAATGTGTGAGAGTAGTAAAGGTAGATCCCCTAGAGCCTCGGTGGTACTAACAAAGGATACAATGTTGAAAATCATTGCAAAATGTGAAAAAATTATAATATATCTACATTCAATCCAAAATACCAAGTGAACGCATATGTGTTTATATAGAAACCGTAATGTCTCTGCTAAAATCTCCCGGTTGAGACCCATGAACAACCTAAGTTTAATTACAAAATTATGGAATAATTTTATTTTTAAGGTGTTAACAACCAAAGTCTCAAGGACAATTAAATTCAACTAATAAATTTTCCCATTATAATAATTACTAATTCCAAATTATAAAGCAACAAGTGTAATAAGTGCACACCTAGCTCAAATCTCCTTAAGGATTAATTTAATCACTGATTACAATGAAATTTTAGATAAATATTCCCTGATTAAAATTTTAGGGTTAAGGGACCAAAACAATTAAATACCCAACGTATTTAATTCCACAAGATCTAAGACAAGAGTAGGGTTTAATTATGGGGGAAAAGAATACATATTTAAAATCATCAGAGTAAATTCTTACTTACCCACTCCCATAACTCGGTTAAAGATTCAATTTGATTTCTCCCATGATTAATGTAATTAAAACTTCCTAAAAATATTCCCATTAGGTAGGGAATTTCCTCACCTTTCTAGTGATATAAAGAAGTCCTCCTAACTCCTCATATTTCTCAAGTTATGGACCGATGAAACTTGGGGTGAAAATTTTCCCAAGAGCGGGCTGCTGGGCTGGGAGGAAAAGTTTCCCCAACTCGGGCTTGTGGAATTCGGAGAGAAAATTTACCTAGAGGAGAAAAGAAGACCGACAGAGGGGAAGAAAAATTTTCCCAGTGACGCGAGTGGTAGAGTGGGGAAGACATTTAGCATTTTTTCCCTTTTGGGACAAAGGCGATTTGCCTTCGTGCTCCTACGAGGACCGTAAAGGGAACACGTGTCGGCATTTCCAAATTCTGGTGGAAAGTCAAGTCATGTCTAAGAATTTTAAGGCTTTTATCCTTTTTTTTTTGTCGACACCCAACGAAGCCATGTGTCGATAATTGATTGAGGCTCCGTAAGGCGTGTTGCGGGTCATGGAGGAAAAATTGCCAAATTAACTTTTGAACTTAGATCATTTTTAGAAAAGCGAAGGCTTGCAGATTAGCGAGAGAAGTGGGAAACTTCATGAATTTGCACGTTTTGGAAAAAAGCAAAAAAAGGAAATTTTTAGCCCGCGGATCCGTCCAAGAATATTTTATTCATTTAAAATTTGAAAGTTAGATTATTTTGAGCCCAAAATGAGGTAAAAACGTCGAGAAAGCCATAAATTTTCATTAGGAACTCGGTTTTTGGCAAACGAATCTTTTCATAGTAAACTTAGGAATTTTATTTTGATAAATTTTAAAGTGTAAATTGTGAGAAAACGTCTTTCTATCACTTAGAAAGTGATATGGTATTTTTAACTTATCAATTTTGTTCAAATTTGTCGTTAATTCTTTTTCCACTTGCAAACAGGCATGGAGGATTTTACTTGGAATATTTTAGAATATATTTAAAGGGTTAAATTGGTTGATTGAAGATTGATTTGAATTTCCACAATTTTTAAGCAAAAACGACTAAGAAATTGTTAGAGCCCGATTTTG
This sequence comes from Taxus wallichiana var. yunnanensis, assembly GCA_018340775.1. NCBI lineage: Eukaryota > Viridiplantae > Streptophyta > Pinopsida > Cupressales > Taxaceae > Taxus > Taxus wallichiana. The sequence continues at coordinate 163,840,223 of CM031236.1, forward strand.
AAAGGTTCTATGAAAAATTCTTAAGTATTATAGTTTTTGTGGGATATTTTTGATATTTCTTATCTTGTATTAATGTTTCAAATGTCTTTCCTAGTCTCGGGGTCATTACGTACATTTTTCGATAATTATTCGCCAGTTTCAAAATGTCTAACAGAGATCTAATTCAAAAGGATCTATTTTCCATTTTCTTCTTCCAAGTATTAGGATATGTTCCAATTCCAATCTAGTACATTTATTTTATTCAAATCAAAATATTCAAAACCAAAATGCAATTGATTTCTAATTTTACACATTTCAAAAAGACAGAGCTGTGTTTTCCTCACACTCATTTCTTCCTTTCAAATAGAGATTTTAAATACATTTAAATGATCAAATTCAATAGCATAATGCAATTTGAGAAAGGTAATACAATCATTTATTGGTTCCCAAAAGATAACTTACAACTTCTTTCTTTCATTCTTCGAATTCATCATACAAAATACAATTAATTCTTTCAAAAGAATAGAAATGGAGTATATCTCTTTCACATTTCAATCGACAAATTTCATATTCAATACAACATATTTCCATTACAAAACATATAGAAGTTCATCCACTTCAAGTGGGAAGGTTACAATAAGATTTATTTCAACAAGGACTGTAAATTATTTTATTTCATTTTCCTTTTCTCCGAACAACAACATTTAGATTTAGAATTCTTCTAATTTTGCTAACTACAAGAGGAGGGAAAGGAAATGCTCTCCACCCAACAAAGACATCCAATGACAAGGAGAATCCATCCTTCTTCATTGGCCCCGAGCCCAAACCACAAAGCAATGGAATATGTGATTCAACTCATGACAACAACAGTCTTCCACAAACACACATGCAAATTTCACATTCAAAACACAATCCAAAAAAAAAGCTGCAGTTTTCCACCACGAAGAAAACAACAAACAACACTCTAGCTTCATCATGCAAGCCAAAGCATCAAGAAACTATGAGGGATGCTGCTTATGCCTCCAAAGGGAAAATTGGGTATCACCACCTAAGAGCAACCCACCAATATATATATATATATATATATATATATATATATATATATATATATATATATATATATATATATATATATATGAATAACATTTAAAAAACTGTCATGCCCTTATGCCTCCCCAAGTACCCCTTATTCCTCACATTTTATTATATCTCCCTAACCTCTTATAGCACCCCATAACGAGTAAAGAAATGAAAGCAATTTCTTTGTAAGGTGGAACCCAAATCCCAACTCCCTCCACCCATATACCTCCCTAAAACACACTTCTACCTCCCACAAAATAACCCCATAGTCTTCTCCTACACAATTCCTAGGCCATCTACCCAACAACCCACAATTTATACCAAAACATTCACACAAGAATATTTACATATATACAAGAAGAGCATTTCAAGAGCCAAGCTCCTACCTCTCCATGATGGAGTTGTTCAAATTTCCAAAATAGCAAGCTTTATCCCAATGCAAGAAATCCAAAAACAGCCAAGCAAGAGCATGCAACAATCTTTCAAAAACTTCTCCAAGCACGAGCTCCCAAAACAACAAGAAATATTTTCCCAAAATGAAGTCTCCAAAAGTGAAGAAACCAAAAGAGTGTAACCCCTAATCAATAAAATGAATTTGAATATATAAAGAGGGAAGAGAAGAGTATGAGGTGGATCCAAGTGGAATCCCCACCACACATCCTCAACTCCAACTCATAAGTCAACTTCAATCTCCAAGGCACAATAAATAAACAGTGATTAAATGATAGTTTTACTTAAACACTCAAATCAAACCCATACCTCATAAAGACTAAAATTGAAAGCATGTAGGAAAGTGCAATTAAAGCATACAACTTGACTTACAAAAATGCATAATGACGGCTAGATTTAAACCCTCTAACCATAGGTAAGGTTGGCATGTAAATTTAAGAGGTATGGAACAAGTTTAACTTGTCCCATAAGCTTCCAAAATCAGCCTCCAAGGACAAATTAGAATTTCAAAAGGAGCTAGAGTGTTTCATACTCCAAAATTAATTTACACATCACTTACACATTTATTACAACACTTTAATTTTAGGCCAATGACTCTAATAATTACTTTCTTATTTCCTAATTTGATTAATTAATTTTAACAACATGTTTACTCACATTAATTTACCACAATTAATAAATAATGAAAGGGGTAAACACATCACTTAATAAACACATACAAACATCAATAAAAAGGAACCAAATAAATAAATACACATAACCCTTGGTCACATTTAAAGGTGATCCCCCCATTGGAATCCCTAACAATCAAACACACACACACACACACGAACAATACAAGTTGCCATGGTGACCTTGTTGAATTCATCTAGAATTCCAATGTGGTTGGTCTCCAATCCCCGATGTTTGTTGTGATATTTTTAACCTACACAATACAAATACCCCTTCGGCCTCATGGCCATATCAGAACATCCAAATGAATATAATATAATTTCAAAATCATCAATATATATATGAATCACAACAACATCCAGACAATCAACAATATCACTTACAATTTCATCAACAACTATATAATCATCAATTTTAAATTCAATTTTCTCGGTCTACTCAATATATCCAAATATCACATGTCCTAACAACATCCATAAATATATATATAACCATGTCCAACAGCATGTCAACATCTATATAAAATGTCTCTAACAATCATCATGCATCATATATGAATTAGAGTCAACAATAATCCATGATCTGACATCTAACACCATACTAAATCAAAACTATAATAATGTCCATAATATAGTCAACAGTATCATGATCAATATCAAAAGTGTCAAAGGGAAGTGGGCACTACATCCCCCTCCCCTTAGACTCAACTTCCTCCTGGAAGTCACTAGAAAGAGAGATAGGAACAAATGCAATAGAAAAAGGATCACTCCATTATGGGATTGCTTGCTTCAAACAAGTGTGGGTCTACATAACCTAAGTTTGGTCCAATGCAATTCAGCAAGAAGAAGGGAGATTGTAAGGGATGAGTTCTAAACTTTCTGCATGCAAGGCTATGAACATTTAAATCTAGAGAGTAAATTTATGATATCAACCAAGACACCACACATAACAATATAACATGAAGCATTCAAAAGAGTCTTAAGAGTAACCAACAAGTAGAGGAATAATTAGGAGATTTCCATGGGTTTGAGAATGACCACATAGTTTCCCAAGGAATACAACATACTAAATTAACAAAAGTTAACATTTCTACAAGTTTAAACCATGATTTCAAGCTTCGTTGTCTAGACAAGGCTAGCAAAAATAAACTATGACCAAATTTTCACGAGGAACAAGTCTACTCAAGGTCCCACAATTTGAGGATCACACAGGATGAGTTGAATCAACAAGGACACCTAAATTAGCAAAGCATTTAAAATCAAGGAATTATTCTAGGAAAGCACTTACATAACTCAAGAGGGTACAATTAACTTTTCATGGTAATCAAAGTGAATTCAAGACCACAAGTTTTCCTATAGTTTGATTTTTACACTTTTGTTTTAAGAATCGAACACACCATACCAACCAAATATATATATATCTCCCCTAGCAACTAACATATCAATACAAGTACCATACATTATAGCACAATGGGATTTATTTATCTTATTTCCTACTCAAGCTCGGAATAACCATAAAGAGAGCACAAGAAACACCAAGGACCACTCAAGGTCGCTAGGGAGAAGAACAAGTAACACAAGGTCCAATTACAATTCAAGGGTGCATCATATCAAAAGTTAATAACATCATCTTGAACTTTCCATCCTAATGGAAAAGGGGAAACAACAACAAGGTGACCCAAGAAAATATGAATAAAATAAGTCCTCCTAAATTTATTTAATATCCTTAACATATGTTGCATTAAAATTACAATAACTTAGGTCTCAAGGACAAGACAACACATAAGGAGGTTGCTTCTCAAGCAAATGAGATAAGTCTCAATCCAAAAAGACCACAACTCACATTCATTGAGCTATGGGATGATAAGGGTATGATGCCAAAAAATTCCCACAAGAAAGGCACGTACATCTATGAACAAGAAGTACTAAGCAACTAGAACACATTATTATGCACTAGGTGTTTCACAATTTTAGGTAGGCGATAGAACTACAGGTTCAACTATACATTGCACTCAATACACATAAATATTAGTTATTTTATAACTCAACTAATTAAGTCAAAAGTTGTAGTATCATTTTTCCTAGCACATTCCTTTATGAGTTTTCTTAATTAAAATATTCCTTTTTTATTCTGATATCACATGTTTGCATTATAAGGATCACCACTAAGGTGGCAGAATATCTCGCCATTATGTATAGGCGGACAAACAAAATATTTATTCTACTCCTACGGGAGGTAGATGGAAAGAGTTTTTCCTTTTTCTGTTCTTCTACATGGGTTTTATTCCTTTTATTAATCTACCAAGGTTAAAGCAAGGACCATTTATTCTTTCTATATTCGATTTTATTTGTTAAGCTTCAAGGCCAAATCTCCTCAATTACGGTTTTATGATGTTTAGGTGAGTCAATTTGTCAATTAAAAAAAAATTAATGAGAAGAAACGGTAAACATATCACACTATTACTTTTATGGGAGAGAGAGGTAATTCAACACATCACATTTTTAATTCTAAGGAAACAAGGGACGTTCAACATAGAAAGCACATTATTAATTTTGTAAGAACTAGGAAACAATCAACTAACATGGATCACAACAATATTTCAAGATTTTTCCACTAATTACAAGTATCATAAAACATTCCTAGTGGGTTTCTACAAGTTCTCAAAAGAAGTTACAAGGAAGAACCATTAAGGAAGCATAATTACTTTTCTTGAGCAATGGTCAAAGGGTAAAGATTGAGCGGTGGTCAAAGGGTGATTTGATTGCTTTCAATGAGTTCGGAAATAGAAAATGAGTTCGTAAAGGGAAATTTTGTGAATGTGCACTTTGGAGGTTGCCATTGAAGTTTTTAATGGGAGAGAGGAGATTAATGGTTTCCTTTTCTTTGGTGGTATTTAAAAATGTCTTGAATTCATATTTATCTTGAAACCTATTAAATGAAGATGAAGGAGTGTTATGATATTTAATTTTTCCCAAGGAAATAATTTTCTTGCTTGTATTTCGAGAGAAATTACATAATTGATCAAATGAAGGAGAGGTATGAATGATAACACTCTCCTAGAGTGGTAGTAAGCGGGTTTGAAAAAAAGATCTTATAGTTCTCAATCAACAAGTACATTTTTCCTCATAGATAGATTGTTCTTGTAATGGAAAACCTAGTCGACTAGATGCTCATTATATATTTTTTTGATTTGAGTGAATTTTGCACAAAATATCTTGGTGCCGATATTGATGGAAAAGTGAGAAAGAAAATCATCGTTTAAATGTGTAAAATAAATTAGAAAATGAATAGGTAGATGGTAGATCATATAACCAATGTATGGCGTAATCTTCAAGACTTCTAGGAAATAAATAGCTAGCAATGTCCGATCATCTACATAGTCAACACATGCCACATGAAAAAATCAAAGATGCTCTTGATGGTCACCATTGTCATTGAAGGTGGGTAGCTTATGGGTGAGAAAGTTAGGAGGGAGTGGATAAGCGAAATGATGGTTGCAAAAGGGGTATGAAGAACTAAGGGGGAATCAAGAGATGGAGAGGAGCGTGAAGTAGCTTTTAATAGTTGATGGATTTGAATTTTTAGATCTGGTATAGAAAAGATAGGTCATGAGTTCATAAAGAGGAGTTGACCAAGTTGTGTATTAGAAGAATTGGGGTGAAGGAGGAAGTGGTAGAAGTAGGAATGGAAGTAGGAATGTGAAGGGGTTTAGGGGGCCATGGAAATTGAATAATAACCTACAAGAGGAACTAAATCAATATCTCGAGTGTTTGGTAGCAAGTAAAGCTTTCGAGAATATGTGGTATATGTAAAATATTGACACATAAAGATTGTGAGAAATTAGTGAGTTTTTCTAATTGTTCTTAATCAATATTCTTGTCCTCATCATATGATTTCTCGCTATCACATGTTTCGATGTTTTCTAGAGGAATATTCTATGAGTTTTCAAAGGGGTTATCAGATTCAGCCATTGGTCGAGAGGTATTATGAATAGAGGTAGGAATCTCAATGTACTCAAAAGAACAAGAATGACCACTATGGGTGACGGGAATAAAAATAAATCCACGGAGGAAAGGTTGGATTTGAGTGATAGGTTTACCAAATGATTTAATTGAATCTTAATTAATTAAATATAATTCTATAGTATTGATATATATATATGGTAAAATACAATAATGATACAAGTAAACTAAGATAAACAATATGAAACCCTAAGCAAGAGATAGAGAAATAATGACTTAGCTGATATCCAAGTAATCTGGAGCTGATCTAGGCAAGAAGAATTGATGAAGAAGATGCAAATACCATTGTTATTGATCTCTCACAATTTTTTAACTCACGAATAATGATGAGATGGGGGAAACCAAAAAGGACAGGGGACTGGGCATTGATGATCGTATGTCAGGTCTTGGTGACTATGAAAAATCTTTAGATCTAGTTTCTATTATGTGGCAAGGATGTCATAATTAATCTTTATTGATCACAATGTAGTTACTCATGGATCACTTTGAAGGTACATGTATCTTGTAAAATAGAAATTCACTTGCACAAGCCCACAAACTACATCAAACCTAAAAAGGAAAATACAAATGTGGGAGTCAGATTGGCCTCTATGGTCACCCCGAGAGTGAAATTTTGAATGATTGTTACGTGACATCTCATACTTCATGTAGTTCTTGTGATTGTGTGTATAAATTGGGCCCTACGATGCACTTGTGCGAGTTGCACTTGATAGCAAATTGATGCTTTTATATAGCAATGTAGTATAATGTGTGGATGGAATAGAACGAACATCCCTTTCCCATGTCATGTATGCATAGTATGCAACCCTTGTCCCTTGAGTGGATTCTAGATGAATGCCTTAGAGTGCTTTAGGTGCCTTTTGAATTCAATATTACGTGATCACAATAATTCTTAGTGTTTGGTCCTTTATTTTGAACACATAACTATGTATTTACATGATTCTTGTTATCACTGAATCACAACACCCTATGGTTTTCATAAGTGTGTGTGCTTGAGCTCACAGTTTGATTGAATAACATGGGTGGTATCTCCAAGTTATGGGACTTTCTACTTGAGATAGACATCCAGAGAAAGATCCTTCTCCTAAACTACCCTGCCATAACCTATTCTAACTTTTCAAGGGACCAAGAAGGGAGAGTGCATAAAAACAACGGCTACACTAAAGTGGTGATACACCAGAAAAGGAGGGTAATGAGAATAGTCTTCTAATGTCTGTAAAGTAGGAGAAAAGTGTAAACTAGAAGGGGAGATAACATTTCTCCACAATCTAAAGACTGCATTCACAACAATATTTCATGCACACACAATGATAATGAATACATGTAGCAACATAAGATAGACACAATGTGTGTGTGTGTGTGTGTGTGTGTGTGTGTGTGTGTGTGTGTGTGTGTGTGTGTGTGTGTGTGTGTGTGTTTGTGTGTGTGTGTAAATAGATTGAAGGGGAAAGAGGAATGCAAACAAACATGGCAGGGGAACAGAAATCCACAAACTCATATCTATTGCTATCATTGATATGTAAAGTTTAATCTATTACAAAACAAGGGCATGGAGCACATTGCAAGGAGTCCACTACAATAGCCTACAATACATTGGCTTCACACAAAAAAATTGACAGAGTTTTTCTACCCAAAAATACCTCTTTGTAATGAACCCAACACTCCAATTTATAGAAATCGAGATGTGAGACAGAGAGGAAAATGAAAATTTTGAAATTTGTCCTTCAACCACTTGAAAAAGGTAGTAAATAGAGTGAAATGATTTTTTGTTGGTTGCAAAAGGTTCCCCATACTGCCCCATAACTTGCAGCAGTGAGATATGTCAGCCCGTGCTTCATTAATGCATCTCAACTACCAAATAAAACATTTTATGAACACAGGCAAGTTTTCTACAAAATTTCCATCAATTCTTCTTCAAATTCCATATTTCTTAAATTGTGTGCCTCGGGCTCAGAACCACGATTCCAACGGTACCAATTTTGTGTGTTTTCATTGAGAAATGCAAAATTTATGATTGCGGGTAGCTATTTTGGGTCCATCGGGCATTTCTATAATTTAATGGGACTAAGCTTTTACTTTACTTGAGCTGAAGATGTTTCCTTTATTTTCATATATCTATCTTTGTCTAAGACATCGTGCTCATTCCAGAAAGTCAAATTTTGTGAAGATCGGAGCTCGGGATCGAAAGTTATGGCCATTTGAAGTTCAAGAGGGTCAGACATTGAATTTTCCTTTATATGCAGGCTTATCAACTATTTCGGGTCTTGATGTCCCAGATGTCCCTTGTGCGAATTTGACCGAAAACCCCGCTTCTTCGGCATTAAACTTGACCCGCTTTGGAAATCGGGCGAGTCATCTTTTCGAGAAACTTGTGTCCCTCGCCATTGACCGGGCCATCGGGGCCATTGACTACTGCTTCACCCATAACCTTCCTCCCTGTTAGCTATTTCAAAGCATTTTGTGTTTGAATGTCCCGCGTGTACCTATGCGGCATGGGCAAAAGTACCCGACTTTGTCGATCCGCCGCAAATTGGCGATTTCGGTAATGCGGGTCCCGGATGTCCTAACGTCCACTGAGACCATGTGGGACAAAAATACCTAATTTAGCCGATTTGAACTACTTGCGACCATTTCGGCATTTTGGGTCTTAGATGTCCCACACGTACCTATGCGGCCGGGTCAAAAATACCCGATTTAGCCACAATACACTAGCGGAAGCCAATTTTTTGTTTTTTTTTTTTAATATTTTCTAACTCCTTCAATTTTTTCCTTGGATGGGGGTTAAAAGAGCCAAAGGAAGCTCCAAAACACGAATTTTCCCTCGAGCCATTTCGCCTACTCATCTTTGAAGAAATCATGTGAGTTATCCAATTTACCTTGAGGGGTGGAATTAGGATAACAATTCTCTTGTTTGAATTTTGTAATTGACAACTACAAGGCTAACAAATAATTCAAAAAGAAGCCCAAAAGATAAAAGAAACCCAAAAAGAGCGAGCAATTAAGGTGAAAAAGGGTCATGGGCGTCCATAGGGGACAAGAGCGCCCGCGTGTTGTTGTCCTCGATGGGCAATGGTGTTTCAAAGCCACAAAAGATGAATCAATAATGTTATGACTGAGCTATAGGGTGTGTATAAGACCAAATAGAAAACAAGAGACAAAGAAAAGAGACCAAAAATAGTTGACAACCACTAATTTTCTTGCTTATGAATCATATAAATGCTAGTATACTTTTAGGACCTAGAAATGTACCCAAGTGTGTGAGTTTGTGTCTACAGTAAATATTGTCTACCCTCTTGGTGATAGATACCATAGGTGAGCCTTGGTAAATCTTATTAAGAAAACATCGATAACGAAGCATAAATTATTTGTTCATTCAGTAGCATCCTTATCTTAGTTATTGGATTGGATTAACATTTGCTTAAATGTACATAATTAATAACCATTCGATAATTAATCATTGCTATTATAAATTAAATTTAAAAAATCCCCATGTTGCCATCGTATTGGTTATGTTTCGCATCGCAAAAATTAGGGCATGACACTCTCTCGTATGCCTCCATGCTTTAGTTGGTTTTAAAAATACTTAGATCAGTCTAGTTTGAATTCATATGTGTAGGAAAAACAAATAAAACAAAAAACTCTTTTATTTTTGGAGTTTAACATGCTTTGTTTTAAGTGTTCTATTTTTAATTGAAAGCCCTCTATAAAATAATGATAAATATAATCGTTTCATTTAAGGAAGGAAATCAAACCATAAGAGAGAAGTAATAGAAGTAATGCACAATAATACTATTTATTTATAGATTAATTTATTATTTTATATATACTCTTGAATTTTGTATTTGTTGTTAATAAATTTTTTTATACATAATCTGCTAATAAACATAATAAGTATTCCATACACAAAGAGAGTTAAGTCAACTTAAATGAGTGGCTAACATTCATGTGTGATGAGGAGTGGTCTATTAGAACTTATGATTTAGAATGTTTAAATTCATAATTACTATTATAGTCAAATTTTCCAACACAACGCTTACGCATTCACGAGATGCTCATTTGCCCGTAATGTACTATGTACAACAATCGTAGAAAAAGACAAGAAGAGGAACAAGACCTTAGACTTGTCATTGCCAATTATTGAAACACTTATCCGTTAATAATCATAGGGCAGGAAGAAATTTTATTCTCTTTACACTAAATAATTATATTCGCAAATAATAACATATCATAAACAATTACGTAGAATTTTGACAAATAGATTACCATAATGGCCACATAATTACATGTAAACAATTTTTTAATTACAAAAACTAATGTATCAAAATATAAACACATGCCAAAAGGAAGAGCTACTAGTTCAAGCCCGTTTTGAAACACAGGAATGAATAGGATTCCTAGTATGTGGAATCACGGCCAAGCATAGATTTTTTTGTTTTGTTTTTGTTTTCCGCAAAGAACCATACATTTAATTTTTCAAACTGCCCACAAAATATCTCATAAGATAGCTTAAGCACAACAACTTCATAACTGACTGTTGATACATTATAAAAATAAATAAAAATTTGTTGGTACATTCAACAAATTGTCATGGATGAAACTAAACCGTCAAACCCTCCTGTGGATCATCTGCCTCACCTATGCAAAGGACCCTATATAAAAACTTCATGACGTTTATGAAACCTAAAAGGAACATATAAATTAGCGAACATAAAGACATGAAACCTGAAAGGAAAATATAAATAAGCCAACACACAGCAACAAAAATAATATAGGGGACATATTGTGGAGCGAAAACACAAGACCATAGAAGACAGGTGAAAGTTGTTGCCGCTTGAAGGCCTCCTAGAGCCACCATTGTTATTAGCAGATTTCTGCTTCTTTCTTGACATTTCCCTTCGCAATCCCCAATACGCAAGTCTGAAGGAAAATATGATGTTTGAGATATTTCTTGGGCCATCAAATAACACAAACAACCTTCCACTACCAGTCGGAGCACGATCGCAAGGTAGTGTCTGTTTGGTATTTTCTCAGGGAGCGGATCAAATAACGACCTTTCCCCAAATCAAATCTGTGGATGGCCTCTGCCACGAGGTCCACGACAAATATGGAAGCCAAAATCCAGTAAGCTTTTTCCGTCATTAAACTCCCCAAGTTTCCTCCGAGCACAACTGCTCCCGTCACGCCGATCATGGCATTTATCACAGACGGAGTTAAGAAATTTATAGCATCAGAATTGTGGCCTTCCGTAATGCTCCGTATTCTCTGCATACCTCGACCGGAGGAGGATCGCATTAAACTTCTGAACTCCTGTCCCACCAGAGCAAATGACGAAAACCCTTCAACTGAAATGATGAGAAATCCGACGAAAAGGAGGATCTTGTTTTGTCTTTGGCCGAAGTCGTGGTCGTAGCAAATCATGGTAATGAGAGCAATGGCCATGCCCACCTTGAGAAAAACAGCTCCTGCCCTGCCATGATCAGGTTTTCCGGAATCCTCCTTTCCAATCCACAACCAATAAGACCGTAAAGAATAGAAAATGACAGCCTCTGTGACCAGGATGCTCCAGCACAACCAAAATACTGGAGTGGACAGCAACAACCCGTAACTCCCGAGTGTTAGAACGATGACACCCCAATTAAATGCGGAAGCAAGGTCAGTGAATCCCCACATGTAATGCCGATTTTGATTGTCATGCACAGCAGGGGAAGGAACAGAATGATCTACAAATAAAAGGAAAAGTCAGTCAAATAACCAAGATATCATCAATTTTGTAAAACATTTGCAAAATAATCATATGCCGAGAAAACTCACCAATTCCACCTATTCCAGGATCGTTTGAATGAGGTCTGCGGCTATTCTGCTCTACAGTCTGTTCAATTGTGATGGTGCTATTTTGCGTCACATTAGCACCATTCACTTCATTACTTGCAGATTTCGATCTGTTCCGCTTCACATTATCCCCTTTCTCTTCACTTTTAAGACAGCCTACTTTATTGGATGCAGGTTTAGAGCTATTTCTTGGCACACTACAACCATTTTCTTCACTTTTAACACCACCCACTTTGTTGGATGCAGGTTTAGAACTATTTTGCGTCAACTTGCTACCCTTCTCTTCATTTCTAATACCACCTACTTTGTTGGATGCAGGTTTAGAGCTATTTCGCATCACATTACCACCATTCTCTTCAGTAATTGCAGACTTCATGTTAATGAACTACTCTAATCTAGCTCAACCAAAAACAATGTGTTCTCGGTTTCCTTGTTTGCGCTGAACTAAGTACTCTCATGTAGCTTCTCCAGCAACAATGTGTTCTTGGTTTCCTTGTTTGCAGGAAACCTTTTTATATCAGGAAAACCGGGAGGGGGAAATTACATAGAAGTAACGGATATAAGCTTAACTAGAAGTTTCATTCGATATTTTTCTTAAGCATTTGTTGTTGTTGCTGTTGTTGAGAAGTCGCCCACGAATGACAAGGAAGTTTCAAATCAACAAGGAACTAGATAAGAAGTTCACTGCCATTGCGGTGGAAAGTTAAGAGCGTCATACCTTTTCTCTAACATGAAAGAAATCGTGAACCGCGGAGCTACTGCGGAGTGAAAACAGCATAAAGGTCATTAATTGTAATATTCCCTTCGTGGAAGCATCTTTATTTGGTTTCAAAATATCTAAATGTGGGACCGTTTGTACGGTGGAAACTATGTGAACTAATCTTTTCACTTAAACCTCTCATCTGAATGCTTTGTAGATTTGACACCTTTTCAGCCGTACGAGTATTGTTCCATAAAAGCAGGAAGTATTGTCTTCAATTATGTGGACTAGTTTTTTCACTTCTCAACTCGAAAGGTTAAATTTAACAGCGGTTTAGATATTTTTCCATGATTTTTTGTCATAAAATATTAGCAATCGCACGTGAGGCGTGTGATGTTAATGCCAAAAGAGAAATAATGGTGAGGGGAAATGGAAATTGAAGCAGACAATAAAGCACCATGTATCAATTAAATTTGTGGATGGCAAGTAAAGACGAACCAGGTGGATGGAATGATTTGTTGTAAACAAAGTCGATGATAGAGCTAACAACAACATTAACAAAAAATGTTTTAAACAAAAAATTTGCACAAAGCACGAATTTGTGGTTGACACAAAGAATCAACTTATTATGAGTTAGTTTTCTTAGTGTACCGAGTAAATGATCTGGCAACAGGAGAGTAAAGGGGTTTCAACAATCGAAGCTTAAGGTTGTCCAAATCGTCATCAATTGATATCATTATCGTAGGAAGTGCTTTGGGAAAGTACATGATTGCTTAGTTTTCTGGTTTGTTTTTCATATTTACATCATTATGAACATCCTGAAAGTACATGAGCTTCAGGCGTCTTATTTTTGAACATCCTAAAAATGCCTTGGATGCGACAGTGCTCAAGTAATTTTCTTTGTTTGTCGCTCTTGATTCTCTTTCCTTAAATTAACTTTTTTTTGCAGGTTGATCGCCCCTTTCTTCGTCTGGAAAAGCACGAGATTTGTAAGCATGGGGTCAGAGGGGAAGTTCGAGTTCATTCCCAAATTGGAATCGCCAGGACCTGTTCAAATGAATACACCTGCTCAGAGACCATCAACAAGACATGTTTTAATCCACAAATTTGCGCAAAGCATGACTTTTTGGTTGACGTAGAGAAAAATTTTGTGTTGCAAAAGATCCATAATCAACCTATTATGAGTCAGTCCACCCGGTGATTTGAGAAATTGATTATGCCTCTCGATCTGTCTCGATGCGACAGTGTTCAGGTAATTTGTTTTGTTGCTCACTCTTGATTCTCTTTCCTTAAATTAATATTTTTTTCCAGGTTCATCGCCCCTTTTGTTCCCTAGAAAAGCATGAGATTTCTAGGCATGGGGTCAGAGGGGAAGCTCGAGTTCATTCCCAAAGTGCAATCGCTAGGACCTATTCAAATGAATACACCCGCTCAAAGGATTGTGTTTGTGGACTTCATGTCGCCACAAGAGTTATTGTCCTCATCGCCACAATTAGTTGAGGAACGGTTAGACGTAGAGCCCATGGTTTCCTCCACTTATGCTTCAAAACCCCCAACTGATGAATTTAGCAAAACTATTTTCTAGCAGGTACATGTGAAAAATTGATTTATTTCTTATTTCAGAAAATATTTAATTGTCAAACCATTGGCCTATTCCAAAATTCTCTAGCAAGTACATGCGAAAAAATGATTTGTTTCTTATTTTGAAAAAGATTTAACTGTTAAACCATTGGCTACCATGTGAAGGGCATATGTGAGTGTGCGCTTCGTCGACCAATTCATCTCTCGCGCCCATGTCCCATCGGTTGTTAGAAGGGTTGGAGCATTCCACATGTGCAAACACCTTTCGACATAATGAAATTTTATGATTTCCAAGTTATATATATATATTTTAGATTTATCCTAATGTTGTATGCCATTATCAATATTTTCTTGATATGACAAGTTTAATGGAGGAAAACTATAGTTTTGCAGAGTTAGTAGACATTTTCGATTTGTTTTTTAGGGCATTCGATATAGATATTCCTTAGATTGATAACATTGCGGTTGAAAAGATATGATATGAATGGTATAGCTTCAAAAGTATTGTATCTTCTATTTTTTCTCCATGTATTTAATAGATAAATAAAAGTTGAATGGGAAAAATAGACCCATGTTAAACAAACCAACCACCCCAGTTAGGTGCTCTTCGAAACCCAAAGCAAAACATGGAGAGCGACGCATCCTAAGCAACCTTTTCAGACCTGTCATTTTCCTTGCATAATAATAGAAGAAATTTATTTCAAATCATTAGATCAGGTCATCGGATTAGGCCGCCACATCATCCAAGGGTAGGGACAAGTCGGATCAGAAGGACCATGAACCTACACAACAGTTTTGGGCTCACCCGCTTGTCACGGCTAAATCCTGGGCTGACGTGGACAATGAAAAAGATAACTACGCCACATTTTTGTGGAAATGTGTGCCAAGTGTATGGTGGAGGAGTGTCGTAATTCGTCGACCAACTACAAATGATCATCGATGGTTTGTCGCTTGTCAGGGGGAGGGGGATTTCCCCAGTGAATACGTCTTTCGGCAAAAATATCAATTCCTCTTATTCCATAATTAGTAATTACCATGGATTTTAATCCACTATACTGGCCCAACAAGACTGGGAATCGAGCCTTGTCTAGTACACTGACAAGGAATTGGAAGATATTATGGCCTTAAACAACTAGGGTGTAATCCCCATCTCGACGCACTTTCCTCGCCATGGACGATGAAGCGTGGATCGACTCTTGTGTGCTCTTCTCGGATTTCACCTCAGAATCTATTGATATGTCCATGCCAAACCCTCACGATGACGAGATTCAAACCTGCGACATAGAAGACGATGAAAACCTTTCTTCTTCTTTAGAGATGGATTCATTTTTTCACGTGAGGGATCCCAACACAAGGAATTTAGAGCTGGAGAATGGTTCCTTGGTGAATATTCTGACATCGATCTTGGCACAAATAGATGATTGTCTGTCATATGACGATCTGGAGCTCCTCGACAACCATTCTTCTTGCACACTAGTTGACACGTTCAATCTCAAAGATACGAAGTCGGTGTTGGAATAGCATAATGGTGAGGGCCTAACAACAGTGTTGGTCATCTGACATGTGATAGGTAGTCTCCAATCACTGCGCGCCACATGTACGATCGATAAATGTCAGTGCTTTGTCAACCAAATAAATTGTAATCGTTCATGTCTCTGTCAATTTTTAGAGGTGGAGGAGGCTTCCGCCTATGAAAATTCCTTTCAGTGTAATAAGTCGAGCTTAATAAAAACATGAAAAATGTATCGTTAACAAAAAAATTTCAAAATACAATATATAAAACATTATTTATGTTCTTATATAAATATATACAAATATATAAATATAATATATATATATATATATATATATATATATTGAATAGATAAAGAATTTTAAAAATGTAGAACATCATTAATATAAACGATAATATATATATATTGAATAAATAAATAATTTAAATAAATATTTATTAAAAAACTATAAAACAAACCACTAGTAATAATGATATACATATAGAATAAATAAATAATAATAAAATATTACAAAACATGATTTATTTTAAATAAAAAATAGTTTATGGCCTGTTTGGCAGTGACCATATATAAAAATAACACTATTTTGTATTTTTGGAGGGAAATATTTGGAATTTAGCATCACCTAAAAAATGTTTCACAAGAAAAGGTGCCCGTCAAATTTAACCCCTGAAATTTCTCCATGCCCTGTTTCAGAGTTTGTATTTTGACATGGGGCAGGAGTGCGCTGGCAAATGTAAACTGGCCGGGTTGGACACCTCTTTCCCACCGACTCTTCTCTATGAAAGGCCGACTTCCATATGGTTCCATTCCTTCTCTGTGATCGGGGACTGATTGATCCAAAGCCATTTCAGGCTAAAGGTGATTTTTTGGGCTATGTTTAATTGCTATTATTTTCAAAGCACTCGTCGCAATTTATACGTTATCCACAATATCTACTCACCCTTGCCAATTTTTTGTAAGCACTTCGTATTTGAGCCTTAGAACAATCCTTATTAACACCAAGAGTTTCATAAAACAAACCGCCTAACTCCCCTACAAGCGCCATATCAAACTAAAACTTAAAAACAATCCTACCTCTGTTCTCACAAGCTGCACCACAGGCCCATTACAGAACCAAAATTCTGTACAAAACCAAATTTGATCATAAAATACCCAAAACCAACTAGACCATTAAAAAACCAAGAAATGAATTCAATTTTCTTCATCATCCTTTATAGAAGAAAATGAATGATAAAAATCATAATGTTTGCAACAACTTACATATACATTATAAAATGTAACTACAAAGAATTTGTAACCCCGGGTTTAAACAAACATAACAAGAAAAAGCAACTCATTACTTACCATAAAAAAATTCCGAACATGTAATTACAAAGAATATGTAACTGGCGATGATATAAAATTTCGTCAAGGAAATACTGAGCTACCTTACACACCATCAATCTAAGTTCTCATGCCTTGCCTTTGACATTGACTGATCCCCACCATTATTATTGCCCTCTTCATTATTGTTCGGCATCGGTGTCGTATTGCCTTTGTCGGAGTTGCTCTGCCAGGCTGGGGTACTCCGATGCTATGAAACCGCAAGGGAAATTGAAAAGTGAACCTCCACCCACCGCCCCAGGTGGCTCCGCCAGAAGCACCACCAGTAGCGCCACCAACTCTTGCATTTGAATTTTGAACCACCGCTAGGGTTTTGAGACTCTTCTGGAGACATTTCGTAGCGGCAAACAGGGAAAGGAAAGTGCAGTTCGAACCATGGTAAAATGCAATATGGATGGTATATATGCTTATGAGGTCTTAAATGTTGTGGAAAATAAAGTAAAAAATGAAGGAAAAGTACCCTGCATATATCCAACTTTATGTTTTTCTACCTATAATTTATGCTTCTCTACCTATAATGTATCCATTTCACACTTACAATACAATTAAAAATAGGTTAAATTTTAAACTTTTCACCCTCTAACCTTAACAAGCCTTAAATGTTGTGGAAAATGAAGTAAAAACTGAAAGAAACGTACTCTCCATATATAGGACCAATTATGCTAAGCTGGCGCCACCATTAAAGTTCACCACTCATTTGCAACCTTGGCCATACAAACAATGTGAAAACAATATGAGTGAGGCCTTGGGATTTGTGGATGGGAAATGCCTAAGCCATTTTTAGTGGTAGTTGTCTGCGGTTTCCTCTGGAACTAGGTGGAATGGGAACATTTTGTGGGTTGTTGGCATCCCAGTGAGGCCCGTGTATCAATCAAATTTGACTACTACAAATAAAGGTAGAAGCAGGTAGTCTGAAAGAGCTTTCGTAGACAATATCTACGATGGAACCTGTGGCAGCATTAACAAGACTTGTTTCAACCCACAAGTTTGCAGAAAGGATGACTTTTTGGTTGATGCAAAGAAGAACTTTGTGTTTCAATTAATCATCGTCAGCTTCACCTGATTCAATACACCTTGTCTTTTGAGCAATTGATTTGGCAACGAGTAAGTTGAGTGATTTCAACATTTGAAGGTTGTGGTTGTCAACCAGGTCATTTGTTGCAAAATATGTGGCCCTTATTTGAATTCATTTATTTCCTATTCAGAGAGGCAAGAATCAGTTCTTGACATAAGCATCTCCCAATCTTGTAGCATAGGGACAAAGTTGCGAATGTTGACAAGCAGTCTTCAGAATGAAGCTTGTGTGGGGGTGGAACCTTGTTGTCTGAACACAGATGTCAAGGAGATTGTTGTTGTGAAGTTCTTCCACAGGTTTACGTCGTAGGAGTTGCTAGCATAAAGAGAAATGTTCATGAGTGGTGGAAGTTGGCCGAGGTCCCCAACGAGGATGACACAACGGTTACCAAATTGTGATGTTCTATGGTGAGGAAAAGCTTCACGAAGGCGGTAGTCAATTTTAGTGAGCAATTTTGGTCCTATGAAACTCATTTCATCAATTAGAATGTATTGGATATGTTCAAGGGACTCTTGAAGGGACGACAATCCGTCCAAGGGTTTGAGTTCTTTGATAGGAATACGAAGGCATGCATGTATAGTGGAGGCATAAATATTGAATGTTGCAACTCCAATCGGGCGAAAAGGAGAGGTGATTGTCTAGGGGTAGATGTGGTGGTAAAAGAGGACCTCAAAGAATTTATTAGGAATGATTTTCCCATACATGCAGTGCCCTGGATTATTAGTTTCAATGGAGGTACGTTGACACAACTCAAGTAATGGAGAAGAACAATATCGAAAGCCAATTGTTGTGCTAGACATAAAGCAAAGGCGGGTGAGGCGAGAGTAGTTTGTATGCAGGTTGGAACGAGAGAAGGCTTTTGATCTTCAATAAAAGTCGGGCCAATGGATTGCAAAGTAGGTGGTATGTCATGTTCATTCCAATTATGCATGATGTCAAAGTCACAGAGACCCAACATGTGGAGGCTATCAAGGCTAGAGGTGCTACCAAGCCATACACGATAAAGTATCTCCCATGCTTGCAAGATTTCGGGAGCTTCTAATGCTTCTTAGTTGGAGTCAGAAAAACTTTCATAATTATGTGTGGAATTCGTCTCTGAGTAGACAACATGCCATGACTTGTAATGGTTCTTGAAAAGGTTCAAGGCAAATATGGTTTCTTGAGGGTGGAACTATTATCCATTTTTTGCCCCCTCGGAAAAAATTGATCAACATGACCTTGCATGCATAGGGGATGAAATATGGAAATCAAGGAAAATCAAAATCCTTCATATTGGGTTTTGAAAGTTCATTGCATGGTGAAAAACTTGACATTTATTGCATCACCAATCGCCTAAGCCAGATTAGATTAGAAGGCCCGACATGGAAAACGTTGCGCCCCTAGTCCAGTTAGAAGGCACCGACATGGAAAAATTTGTGCCCCTTGCGCAGATTAGAAGGCGCCGACATGGAAAAAGTTGTGCTTACAGGCGTGTAGATTAAAAGGTGCCTACATGGAAAAGTTCGCCCTTGACACAAATTAGAAGGTGTCGACATGTAAAAGGTTGCGCACAGCACGGCACAAAGTTAGAAGGCATCGGCACCACATTTTCAGTACCTATGGCACAATTAAAAGTATGTTGACATGAGGATGGATGCACCAATGCGCACCTTCAGGAGGCACAACATTTTGAGCGTTGACACCGAACTGTGAAAGCAAACCCTGACCCAGATATTCAAATGGCCATAAATTTTCACAGGGAGCTCAGATTCATGCAAGGTTGGAATTTTCGGAAATCTTACAAGGTCATTTACCCAAGTACAATTGGATATATTTAATTGGGTGAGAAAAATTTCTTCAAAAATGCAAAATACAGTCCGCCATTTTTTGGGTTTGCCAAGACTCTCACCTACCGCCATAATGAGGTGAATTAAATACAGTCTGGAAGTGGTTGGGGTAGATTTCAAATTCCTCTCTTCTCCCTCTCTTCTTCTTCATATAAATTTTAAGGAGGGGCTTCTTTCAAAAGGTTGGACATTCTTGTTTTTCCCCTCCCTTCTCCTCTTGTTTGCAGGTGGATTTTGTGGAGTTCAAACCTCCCATTTAAAACTGTAATGTAACTTTGCCTCTTGGAATTTTGTAGTGTATTGTATCAATCTTTGGAGATAATAATGAATGTAGGTGGATGTTTTCTCAACCCTCTCTGTGTTCATTTGCATCCTCCTGATCTTTCACTGTAAATTTGGTTATTTGTGCATGATCTCACATTGCATTTTAATGGTTTGTGTTTATTGGCAAGACATGTGTTCTTCATTCCTCGGTGCATCACCTTTGTTAGTTTAGGTTTATTTTTATGCATCTTCTTACCCTGTCTCCTTGGCAAGTTAGATTAGGTTTTTGAGTAAACCCTCTGCATTTTTATGTGTGCATCTGAACAGAGGAATAGGAACCGGCCTTCATCCGGAGAGCTTTCCCGATTTGCAAGGTCCCACACTTGGGAAAAGCTCCATGTTATGCAATCGCACTGAGAGTCTCAACCCATTGAGTTGCAGACATTCAGGGGTGTTGTGATTACGCATCAACAAGAACCAATATCTATAGGGATAAGGTCAAAAGACTTGCATACAATGAGAGCTCGAACTAATAGAAAAAGCTGGAAGGAAGGTGATTCTTGTGAAGGAATGTATTGAAATTTTGGAAAGACATGAACAATAGTGGGGCATGATCGAAGCTTCCACTTATTAGCGTTACGATATTTGTTGTAACTCAAGTGTCATGTAACTTCAATGAGGGTAAGGGGCTCCATACTAGTAGGATGTGTCCTATAAGCATCCAAAAAGGGGATGTCTTCAGATCTTCGCATTCAATTTCAACCAATATGTGCAAAATTTACCGACCTTTGAGCATTGACGATATGTTTTTGACCTTTGTTTGGCTTTGGAAGCGTATTTTGCAATGTATTTCAGAAGCGCATGCTTCGGGAAAGAACTGGCTGACAATCAATGTTGGCCCTCCATATGGATAACATTGCTTGATTGTGTGTGTTCAAGCATTCATCATTCCTGGAAGGGAGGTATTTAATTGCACCACTCTCATCAATGAACAATACAGAACTCAGATCTAGTCTGCCATGGTGCATTATATCGGCAATGAGGGTGGTTATTATCTTTACACAGACAAGTTTGTTCATAGCATCTTGTGTGACGTTGAACATGATTAATTAATTCCTCTAAGTCATGAAGTGGGTAAGCAGAAAGAACATATGTAGAGGGTGACAGGAAGGAATCATCTTGGAGCGATTTGTGAACAAACTCACTAAAGCGACATGCATAGTGGATTCCATGCAGAAATGTACAAATCGTAACTTTGTTTATAGATTCATTATTTTTCCAGTAAATATTGTTAACGATCAATATTTCAAGCATTTCTTCCATGGGCGTGTAACCTGCACAGGACAGTACGAGATGTATGTGGCTCCACCTCCACAGTTATCTGGGAGAAGTTGTTTGGTCCAAAAAGGTGTAAAAAGTGATTTTATGAAAATAAGAAAAATATTGCCATCAATGCGTAGAGCTTGAGAAAATATACACGTTTAGAGAAAATGACACCTAAAACGGAGCCACATAATGAAAGTTATAGCACATGCAAGTTTTTGCTGCTACATCTTCCTGGACCCTTTCCAAAAATGGCAATTTTTTTTCTATCCTTGCGTTTTTCACCAAAAATACAAAAAATAGAAAAAATTACCAAAAAAGGAAAGAATGTTGTCTTCGTACGCAGCAAACATAACCCGCCATTTGCGAAGCGAATGACACATGTACCATGAATCAATTGCGACAAACATAACCCGTTGGATTCTTTACCTGTTTGACGAGTACAGTACAGTCAGAAGTGAATGACACATGTACCGTGGATGGCGTTCCGTACGTCGTCAACAGATGATTCCTCACCCTTCGTGTCCATTCGGTGTCAGAGAGGCACCTGCCTTCCCGCAGTACCACTACACCCAAGATAGACGCGTGGATGACTCAGATCAGTTTGGTCGACGATACGGAAAATGAAGCAGATGGTTTGGAGGTACGCATGACAAGACGACGTGTCGAGCCCCTTGGGCTTTCTAAGTTAGAACACACCTTTCAGCGTAATAACATTGTACAAGTAAGGATTCGTAGAATTATAGAAACAATTCTAAAAATACATTGTATAATTTTATTTATTTTATGATAAACAATAGGTAGTTTTTTTTAATCCAAAAATATATAATTACAAATAAAAATTAATACAAACTATTTTTACAAAACTAATAGATTAAAGTGTTTACTCAAAAATAATAATTAAATTATCCATTGCAAAAATTGTAAAAATAAATAAATCCTAATAATAAACCATACTTTATTTATCCTGGACCCTAAAAATAGCCGTTCCAAAAATGGTAAAAATAAAAAAACCGACCACCCATTTTAAAAATATAAGAAAAACCGCTGAAAACACAGCGGCATAAAGCCCTGCGGGATTTATTGTACGCACGTTCTACCGTATATCACACGCTACGCCTCCCACTGTTTGGCTACCTAACCACCAAATTCCTTTTGAAACGGCTGTCCAGAAGGAAGGAAGGAAGGAAGCTGCGACCCCGTTTCATTGATCCCCTACTTTTAATGCTTCAGCGGTGCCTGATTATCCTTAAATACAACATTTGAATCCGATTCAATCATTTTTTTCTTTCTCAGAATCGGAGTCAACACTTTTCTTCTTCTTTGTTTCTCAAAATATGAAGAGCTTTTGAGTTCAATCCGTAACGGGAAGAAATGGTGTGTTTCAGCAACAATGTGATCAAAATTTTGAATATCCTGATGATGCTCCTGTCGATCCCCATCATAGGCGGTGGAATATGGCTGGCCAATGAGGCAAAGACTGCAAGAGAGTTCTGGAAAAGCCCGTGATAGCCATCGGCATCTTTCTGCTGCGATAGACGCGTGGACGACTCAGATCAGTTTGGTCGACGATACAGAAAATGAAGTGGATGGTTTGGAGTGGCGCACGAAGACGACGTGTCGAGCCCTCAATATTTCTAACTTAGAAAACACCTTTCGGCATAATTAAGTATGACCATCACATGCAACTAGGGGTTAAATTTGATGGCCACCTATGCCTATCAAACAATTTTTAGGTGACGATCATTTTTAAATATTGCCCTTCAAAAATGTAAAATAATGTTATTTTTATACTGTTAACAAACTATAAATCATATTATTCTATATATATTTAATTATTTTTATATATTTTACATATAAATATATATAAAAATGACGATCATACTTAAAATATGCAAGTCACATGTGATGGTTATTTCAAATATTTACAAGTATTTTACGGCTAAAATCATGAAAAACGTCTAAGCACCGTCAAATTTAATCCTTGCATGCAACTCACAAATTTTAAGTATGATCATCATTTATTATATAGAGTTATTGGTAAACTATATAAATATATATTAGAAATAATTTAATATATATATTTTAATCTTTTATAAATCCTATTAACAATTAAAAATAACATTATTTAATATTTTTCAAGTCCAAAATTTGAAATTTACCGTCACCTAAAAAATGTTTGAGACATTATAGCCATCAAATTTAACCCCTGGTCCACTGTCATGCTGTCGTGGATAACCTCTTCGGTTATCTGGTAGATATAATAAGATCACATAATACGGCTGACACGGCCTAAGAAAATGACACCTAGGTTTAAGTCAACTAAAGTTTACCTTAAATCAATTTATACTACGTCAAGGTACGGGAATAAAAAGACTTCAGATTGATGATTTGGGCACAAAGAAAGTCTACGTATATTATTAATTGCATATCGGTGGTAAATAAGTAAATATTTTATGAGAGGACGTGACGAAAAAATCAAAGTTAAAAGAGTAGTAGTATAATATTATAGGAGCAAGAGAGGTGACGAAGGTGTGGGGAAACTGTTGGAAGGAATGTAGGTGAACCTTTTCTTTCTTTCGGTAACTCACAAATGGACCACATACTTGTTTTGTGAATCATTCGAAAGAGAAAAATGGTGCAATATGCATAACTTTGAGGCATTAACATACTTTGAAGGAGATGAATTTATTACTTTATGAGATGACTACATTTAGAATTTTATTTGTTTTAATAATATAAGTATTGAATTAATGCAAAAATAATAATCCATAAACATAATAAAACTCAATATATTGTAAATGTTTTTGACAATCTTAGAACTTTAATTATTATTGATATAATATTTCTAAGACATGGGAGCATATGGGATATTAACTCCCCACACATAAAAAAATATATCACGACATTATTAATTACATGGCTACACATATTTAGGCATCTAGAACTTGAACAAAATGTGCTTTATTCTCGTAGTACTAACAAAAAGGTAAAACATTAGTTAGTCTTTAACAATAGCTTTATGAAGGGTACAATCGCAAAGATGCCATCTCGGAAGATATTTCGAGGAAATTACATATATTTATGGATGTTACATATAAAGAACACATTCAGAATGGGAAAACATGAAAATGACAAATAGTACGTAGAAGAGATGGCATAAGGTAACGAACAATCATATTTACTATAAAACACAAACTATCTAACATATGTTGTAGGAATTTCTTTGCCACACCGGATAGTAAGAATAATTAGTTACTGAGCTAGAACTTAAAAGGCCTAGAATTGGAAAGATGAGGTATAAGGAAGGAGGATTGAGTATTGTTTATTTATTATGTGTTATGGACACATTGTTAAGTAGACATAAATATTGTTCCTCTTATGCTATTAATAAAAGAGCCTATAACTAATTTGTTGAAATAATAGAAAGAGAAATAATGGGATATATAGAATTGAGAAAATCAATTCTATAGATAATAAATTAATGTATGTGCCAACAAACCAATAATAATAAAATAAAATTGTAAGTCGGTTTAAATAATTGACTTTCGTTGCTAATTAGTACATTGTGTAAAAACTTTAAATCTTAAAAAGACAATAAACAAGAATTACTTGTAGCGAGGATTTAGAAATCCATCGATACGGAAGCATAGTTTTACAGACATTTTTTTCCCATCCATAAAACCAATAGAAACGATGCGAAGAAAAAGTTGTTTTCATCATTTATAGGGAATATTTGTCCCTTTATTTTCAAGGAAATCCCTTTTATATTAGTTTAATTTACATCTTGTTTTTAAAAATATTATGACATTGAAAACACGAAATAAATTTAATATCTTTATTTTGGAGGTGAACTCCGCTCCCTTAAAGAAATTTGTAAGAAAGAGTCCCTGGATATGCTAAAGTTCATGTAACACCCACTAAAATCTCCCACTTGACACCCATGAAAAACCTAGGTTTAGTTAAAAAATTATGGAATAATTTTTTTAAGGTGTTAACAACCAAAGTCTCAAGGACAAATTCAACTGATAACTTTTCCCATTATAATAATTACTAATTCCACATTATAAAGAAAAAAGTGTAATAAGTCCACACCTAGCTCAACTCTCCTTAGGGATTAATTTAATCATTGATTACATTGACATTTTAGCTAAATATTCCCTTATTAAAATTTTAGGGTTAAGGGCCCAAAACAATTAAATACCCAAGGTATTTAATTCCATAAGATATAAGACAAGAGAAAGGTTTAATTACAGTGGGGAAAAGAATACATATTTAAAATCATCAGAGTAAATACTTACTTACCCACTCCCAAAACTCGGTTAAAGATTCAATTTGATTTCTCCAATGATTAACACAATTAAAACATCCTAAAAAATTCCCGTTAGGTAGGGAGTTTCCTCACCTTTTTGGTGATATAAAGAAGTCCTCGCTAACTCCTCATATTTCTCAAGTTATGGACCGGTGGAACTTGAGGTGAAAATTTTACCAAGAGTAGGCTGCGGGCCTACGAGGAAAAGTTTCCCCAATTTGGTCCTGCAGACTTGAGAGAGAAATTTTACTGGAGGAGAAAAGTAGGCGATGGAGTGGGCAAGTAAAATTTTCCCAGGACGTGGGTTGGTGGAGCGGAGATGAAATTTTGTGTGATGCCCAAGTAAAACAACCCACTTAAGACCCAAGAAACAACCTAGGATTAGTTAGGAAAATTATGGAATAAATTTTTTTGTTTAAGAGTATCTATAACCAGATTCTTAGTAGCAACAATTTGTCACTAACAAGTTCCGAACAATACTAATATATTACAAGTATAATTTTATTTTATTAACAATTATTAGAGTCACAAGGTCCAAAATTAAGGGATAGAAGGTTCCATAAGGTTCAGAGGGTAATTCCTCACCATACCCACTCTCTAACAAGATTAGAGATTAAACTTGATTTTTCTCACACTTAACGCATTAAAAATTTCCTTAAATCATTCCCATTGGATAGGAAATTTCCTCACCTTTCCAATGATATAAAGAAATCCTCCTAACTCCTCATAAAACTCAAGTTATGGGCCGACGGGCCTTGGGGTGAAAATTTTCCCCAAGAGCGGGCTGCGGGCCTAGGGATGAAAATTTTCCCAAAAATGGGGGTTGGCGGACCGTGGGGAGGCTTTAGAAAAATTTTCGACCGCGCACCTGTGGGTCTAAAGAGGACATGTGTCAAGCTCAGGTTGGCACGGGGAAGACCGGACTTGCGGGGGAAACATACAATTTTAGACTTTTGTTTCAAAAGCGCAAGGGGTTAAATTTTACAAGCACCTATGTCGATTCTAGGTGATGCCACTTGTCATGATTTCCTTAACCCTAGGTCAATGGACCATTAGAGTGCTTTTAGGATTTAAGATCTTTAAGTTTAAAAGTTCAAAGTGTTAAAAATTTGCACACCCGCACCAACACCTAAGGCTCGCAACGTGTCACCTCTCATTGGCACGGGCTAGCGGGTCGGAGGAGATATTTAATAAAATTTTCCAAAAGAAATTTTTAAAAAAAAGTGCCAAGGAAGAAAATGGTGTCGTGCCTCTGCCATTGCCAAGTGAGGTCACGTGGTAGCCTCGATTGGCTACGGGCCGGTGGGAAAAGTTTTAAAAATTTCCCAAAACTTTTGCTAAGATTTTTACATACAAAAACTTGGACCGTGGCCCGCCAATGGGAAAATTTTCCTAATTTTTTTGCAAGGAAGGAAAACTTCATAGGGTCATAAGTTTTGATAGGGAGCTCAACTTTGGAAAAACGAAGAAATTATGGAAAGCTCTCAATGCCCTCTTTGCACAAGAATCATTAATTATAGAATTTGATAAAGTTTAAGAGGTCAATTTTAAGAAAATGGCCTACGAGGATTTTAAAAAAGCAAACTGGTAAATTTTAACTTATAAATTTTGTTCAATTTGATCTTCTCCTGCACTCTACATTCTAAATAGACATGGAGGATTTTTATAGGAAGAATTTAGGATGTATTTGGAGGGTAATTTTGCTTAATTGATTTCAATTCAAATTTTTCAACATTTGTGAAAGGAATTTGTAAATTTTGTCTTTGTTCATTTTGAAAGGTTTCTTAAAGATTTCTTAAGAGATTTTTGTTTGTTTGGGGTCATTTTGGTCATACTAAGTTCAAATTAATGTTTCATTTGTCTTTTATAGCTTGCGTAAGGTCATTCTCATTAATATTTGATAAAAATTTACAAGTATACAAAGTGGAATAAAAGATGGAGTTTATACAATTCAAAAACAAGGATTAATCTATTTATTTTTCCATACTATAACAACATTGAATTCATTTCATTCTCTTCTAAATTAGTTATCTTTCCTTTAATCAAAATGTACAAAAAAAAATGCATATTCTATTCTTTTCCAATCATGTATTTCAACAAGACAGATCAATGCATTTTCTTCATACATATTTCCTTCTTCCAGTTTTCCAAACATGGATTTCAAATACAGAATTTAAATATAAAAATGACATTCTAAACAAGGTAAGATAACTTCCATTAATTCAATGAATCTTTTACAACTCCTTTCATATATATATTTTCAAATTATAGCATATAGAATACATGTATTTCTTTTCTAATAACAAAACTGAATGTAGAGCATAACTCTTTTAAATTTCACTTTACAAATTTCACAATCCATACAACATCTTTCCATTTCAAAAAAATTACAATTTCATCCACTTCAATGTGGGAAAGATTACAAAATAATTCTCATAAGGGACTGTCAAAACTGTCTTCTTTTCTTAGCTCCAGGACGACAACATGTGATCTTCCAATTTTAATTTTGATCACAACAAAAACAGGTGAAAGGAAACGCTCTCCACCCAACCAAGAGATCCAATAAAGAGGAGAATCCATCCTCCTTCAATGGCCCCCAATCCCCAACCATAATGCAATAAGAAATTTATTTCAACTCCTAGCAACAACAAACTTCCACATCACAAAGCATTCTTTCAACATGCACATTCCAAACTAAAAACACGAGTCCATGCAAAAAAGCAGTAGTTTACAACTGCATGAAAGACAACAAACAAAACTCGGGCTTCTTCATTGCAAGCCAAAGGAGCAAGAACTATGGGGAAAGCTGCTTATGCCTCCCAATGGGAAATGGGAATCCACCTATAAAAAACTACCAATATAAATCATCTCACATATCCTTATGATCCCCATAATCTGTCCTTATGCCCCCATGAAGTAAGAAACGTAAGCTATTTATTTTCCATGGTGGATCCCAATCCAAAACTCCCTCCACAAGAATTTTGATGCCACTGGCATTCCCTTATGCCCCTCCACATGGATTCCCCATACCCTTCTCCCACACCATTCCTAGGAAGTCTACCCAAATAGCCCACACACATGCTAACACATTCACATAATAACATGTAAATTTAAAAGGAAAAAGAGTATTTCAAGAGCCAAGATCTTACCTCTCCATGATGGATTTGTCTAATTTCTAAAAAAACAATTCTCTATTCCAATGCAATCAATCAAAATAGCCAATCACAAACATACATGCTCCAAAGCAAGAGATCCAATCAACAATAAAATTCACCCCAAGGGAGCATTCTTAAAGTTTCAACAACCCAAACAAAAGCAAGGAGTTCTCATTTTATAAAAGAGGAAAGAGAAAAGGATGAGGTGGATCCATGTAGGATGCCACATCACACATCCTCAACTCTAACACAAAGTTCAAATTAATTCTCCAATGCACAATAAACAGGTGGGTGAATAATATGACAATAAACTTACACACTCCAAAAATCCCACTACCCATTAGGACTGAATTAAATAAAATGTAAGAAGAGTGCAATTAAAACATGCAACTTGATTTATGAAAAAGAGCATTAAAAAGGTCTAAAATCAACCCTCCAACCATAGCTATGGGTGGTAAATTAAATTAAGAGGTTTGAGACAAGTTTTACTTATCCCATAAGCCTCCAAAATAAGCCTCCAAGGAAAAATTCAAATTTATAAGGAAGTGGAGTGTTTCATACTCCAAAATCTAACTTACACAACTCTTACACATACTTACACATCACTTACCACATTTAAAACAAAATCCAACCACTTCACTAATTACTTTCTTATATCCCAAATTTGATTGATTTATTTATTTTAACAATATGATTACTAACATTAATCTACCACAATTTAATTAAATAAAAGAAAGGGACACATCACTAATAAAATACATACAATAAAACAATGAACAACATTAATAAAATACACAAATCCCCTTGGTCACATTCAAAGGTAATCCCCATGGGAATCCCT
This sequence comes from Taxus wallichiana var. yunnanensis, assembly GCA_018340775.1. Taxonomy (NCBI): domain Eukaryota; kingdom Viridiplantae; phylum Streptophyta; class Pinopsida; order Cupressales; family Taxaceae; genus Taxus; species Taxus wallichiana. The sequence goes on from CM031236.1 coordinate 163,870,232, forward strand.
AACAAAAGAACACACACACACACACACACAATACATGTTGCCATGGTGACCTTATTGAATTCATCTGGAATTCCAATATGGTTGGTATCTAATCCTCGATGTTTGTTGTGATATTTTAACTTACAAAATACAAATACCACCTTCGGCCACGTGGCCATATTAGAACATCCAACATGATATAAATATAATCACAAAATCATCTATACATATGAATCAAAATAACATCAAGGAAATGAACAATATCACTTGTAATTTATATCAACAACTATATCATCATCATATAATCTCCATTTTCTAGGTCTACTCGCAATGTCCAAAATCACATATCCGAACAACATTTGTAATGTATCCATGTCCAATAGTATATCATCATCCACATACGAAGTGTCTCTAATAATCATCATGCATCATAACCAAATCAAGATCAACAATAATCCATGGTCCAACATCTAACATCATACTAAATAAAAAACATAATAATGTCCATAATGTAATCAACAGTATCAAGATCAGTATAAAAAGGTGTCAAAGGGAAGTGTGCACTACATCCCCCTCCCCTTAGACTCAACTTCCTCCTGGAAGTCATTGGAAGAAATGTGGAAACTGAACTAGTAATGAAGTAGCATCCTCCCATGTAGCTGCAGTCTCATCATATCATCCCAATGCACTGAACACGATAAACCTCTCTGCCTCGAAGGCCCAGATTCTTGTGATCTAGGATGCAAACGGGATCCACCATCACTTGGCCATGATCTTGCACTCCGCAATGATGTCCAATCTAACACATCAGAGGATCTACAACATATCTCCTTAGAACTGAAACATGAAAAACATCATGTATGCGAGACAAGCTGGGTGGCAATGCTAGATGGTACACCAAAGGGCCAATATGCTCCAAGATCTCAAAAGGAACAACAAATCTAGGAGATAAGCGAGAACCTTTTCCATAACAAATAGGGATCTTGTGTGGCCTAACACAAAGGAACACCTTCATGCCCACATCAAAACTATGGTTGGTCCTATGCTGATATGCATACTTCTTCTACCTATCATGCGCCTCCGTAATCTCTATATCGATCAATACCACTGCTGATCCATTTCCTACAAAAAAAGCTGGTCAAGAGAAACCCGTCCTCTAGCTTTGTCCCAACTAAGAGGTGTCTGTACTCTCTACCGTACAAAGCATGAAAAGGATCCATGCCCATGGAACTCGAAAACTATTATTGTAGGAAAACTCCACCAAGTACAGTGTACTCATCCTATTTAGAGTGTTTATCCATCACATACATCCTAAGAGTGTCCTCTAAAATTTGATGCACCGGCTCGGTTTTCCTTCGTCTCGGGGTGATATGCCATGCTAAAATTGATCTTTGTCCCAAGGGCATACTACATGGTAGTCCAAAAATGGGATGTGTACAAAGGATTGCAGTCACTAATGATATTTTATGGGATCCCATGCAACCTGACAATCTCATCCAAATTTATTCGTGTCACTGCACTAGTTGTATAAGTGGTCTTCACCAGAGAAAATTGAGCCAGTTTTGTCAATTTATCAACTGTGACCATGATGGCATCATGGTGATATCTCGACATTGGTATCCCCACAATGAAATCCAAGGAAATGGTGTCCCACTTCCATTCGGTATAACATGAGGAAAAAGAAGGCCAGTTAGATGTTGATGCTCAGCCTTAACTCTCTGGCACTCTAAACATCGTGACACAAACTAGGCCATGTCTCTATGAAGTCCTCTCCAATGATACAATTGTCTCAAGGTGGCATGCATCTTCTTCACCCTGGGATGGGCTAAATAGGGTGCATAATGTGCCTCTCTGGAAAGATGTCTTGCCTCAAGCCTCCATCTCTGGGAACATAAATCTAGCCTCTGTGCCTAAGAAGACCATCTACCTCTAAGGAAAAACCATCAAAATTCCCCTCGAGGGGTCTCTAAGACTTGATCTCTGCTCAAACTACAATGTAGAAGTTGTCAAGAGGAAGTTGCTAAAGAATCCTACTCCGCTGTAAATCTATGCTCACTGAAGTGGCCATAGCCACATGTCTCCATCTTGAGAGCATCTACTACCACATTATCCTTCCCCTTCACATGCTTGATCTCCATATCATACTCACAAAGTAAATCCATCCAACGCCACTAACGAGTGTTGAGATTGGGTTGTGTGAAGAGGTGACGAAGACTCAAATGATTTGTCCTGAGTGTGACTCTCTGACCAAGCATAAAATTTATCATTTGAATCAAATCATGCACAACTACCGCAAGCTCAAGATCATGAGTTGGATAATTAAGCTCATAATATTTGAGTTTGCGAGACTCAAAAGCCACTACTCTGCCCTCCTGCATCAACACACCTCCAAGCCTGCTAAAGAAGCATCCATGCAAATGAAGAACTCACCACCGAGGATCCAAAGCCAACTGCAAGAGTAGGTGTTGTAGTGTGACACTCCTTGTTGTCTGAAGGTTTCCTCACATCTATCCAACCAAAAAAACTTCTTCCCTTTTTGCTTAAGAGAAGTGATAGGGTGTGCAATATGAGAGAATTCCTAAATAAATCTCATGTAGTAACCGCTAACCCCATGAAGTTACACATCTAAGTCACCGTAGTGGTGCTTTGGACAATCTATAATAGCTCTAATCTTGGAAGGATCGATAGAAATACCTTCCCTAGAAATGATATGGCCCAAATACTACACCTCCGTCTGAAAGAATGCACACTTCTCTAAGTTCCTGTAAATGCTGCTCTAGAAGACTTTGAAGAAGCTAGTGAAGGTGCCCCTCATGCTCCTCACACATACATGAGTAAATAAAAATATCATCAAGGAAGATGAGCATGAATCAATCTAAGAAGGTCCTGAATACCCCATTCATCAAACTCATAAAAACCATTGAGGCATTAGTCAAACCAAAAGGCACCACTGTGAACTCATAGTACCCATATCTCATCATGAAGGTAGTCTTATGAATGTATGCCTCTAAAATCCTCACTTATGGTAACTTGACTTAAGATCAATATTAGAGAAAACCGTGGCTCCTTCATCTGATCAAACAAATCATCAACATGTGAAAGGGGATAATGATTCTTGATCATTGCCTTATTCAGTTAGCGGTAATCAATACACAACCGTAAGGATCCATCCTTCTTATGTAAAAATATCACTAGTGCACCCCAAGGGGATACATTAGGATAGATAAGGCATTTCTCCAAAAGGCCCTCAAGCTACAACTTGAGCTCATAGAGCTGGGGTGGTCATTCGATAAGGTGCTCATGAGATAGGCTCTGCTCCTGGAACCAGATCTATATGAAAATCTATCTCATGTGGGGGTGGTAACCTCGGTAGCTCCCCTAGAAAGACATCTGCAAACTCTCTCAAAATGGGGTGATCATCTAGCGATGGTCCACTAGACCCATCCTTTGATCTGTCACTAACTATAATAACATACATCTGAAAACCCCTGTCGCACACACCGCTTAAGCTGTATAACAAAGATGGTGCGAATAGAAATGGGTCTCCTGACCCCTGAAATCACCGACTCCACTCCCAGATCATCTGCACAAGATATAGTCTTGTGGTAACAATCCATCCTGGCCCTATGTGTAGATAACCAATCCATACCCAAAATGACTCCATATGAGCCCAAAGGAAGGATACGAGAGATTTGAGGTAGTGGTGAAAGGTCCCAAATCCACTACACAGTCCTTAATTAAGGAGTCTCTTTGGGATCTTGGCTCCAAAAGCCATCTCAAAATCCCAACTATGACCCAACCTAATTTCCATCAAAGCATTCATCTCAAAAGAACTAGAATCAAACAAGATGGAGGTAGGAGTACCCCAACACTACATGTAGTCTCAATGATTTGTATTTTGATGCTCGGCCTAGCAGTTATCAACCATTGCATAAATCCTATGGTTGCGTCCTAAATCAGCAATAGTCACCTCTAAGGTCTATGTCTTACCCTTGTTGTTAGGGTTCTGTGGGTAGTCTCTCTAAAAATGTCTCGTAACACCACAACCAAAACAACCACTTGATCCTCCCTAATGAGTAGCACCTCGGGTAAGTGCTCTAGATGTTTGTGGTGTGGATGCTTTGATGTTCCAACTACGATTTCTTGAGGCCTCTCGCTGGTGAGCTACCACTGACTGAGCTCTAGGTCCACCCTATGTCTTGATGGGACCCCTAGGAGGAGGCCCCATACTTCGACCTCTCTATGCATCAACTCTCTGTGGAGGTTTATAAGGTGGGCGGGACTGCTACTTTTTCTTGCTTTGGGATCTAAATGATGAATTTGAAGAACTCTGGCCACCATGCGGAGGAAGTGCGACCCCCTTGATCTACTATTTTGCATCTACTGTATACGGCTCTGGACTTAGTCTCTAGCCTGTTGGGTCTTCCCCCAAGTCTCCTCTGCTATATAGGCCTTCTTGATGGCCTCAGCTAATGTCTATGGACAATGGATCCGCACTACACCTCCAATGTCTAGATTCAGGCCCTGGATGAACCTGTGGATCCACACCTACTCATCCTGCATGTAATCAACATATTGGAGTAGATCAAGAAATCTACTCTCATACTCTGCTACTGAAAGAGATGCCTGTCAGAAGTCATGAAACTCATCTATCTGCTATTGTATGAACCTCTGTGACAAATATCTACTCTGGAAACACTCCTCAAAGAGCTCCCAGGTAACTGTATCAAAATTTACATGGAGCTTCTGCTCCTCTATCCTCCACCATACTCCTGCTCTATCCGTAAGTAGATGGATCACAACACAAGCTTTCATGTTGCTAGAACAAGGATAAATATTGAAGCAAACAATCAAGCTCACTAGCCAAGCCTTTGCTCAAAATCCATCTGTGTCACCGAGAATAATGTGATGGTCGAAGCTTATGGATCTCCCCGATGTGATCTGCCGGTTGTGGTATGCTGACCTCAGGCCTCTCTATATGTTCATCCCTAAGCCTAGGGCTCCGAGACCTCTCTCTATGCTCTGAAACTTGGTCACCCTATCCCCTCTATGGTGACTCTTCCTAGCTAACTCCGCATGGGATTTCTCTCCTCTATGCTCCTTGCTTTGTTTAAGAGATGCCTGAGCCTTAAAAGATGGCTCCCTATCATGTCTGGCTACATGCCCTCCTACTAATCCTCCGCGTAGAGTGGCATTAACATCCTAAAGAGTCTGTAAAATCTAGGGTAGGATGGCTGTTATAGCATGATTTGGTGGTGGTAAGCCTAAGTCTATGTGAAAAGGCTCCTCATCTTTTCTGCACCTCCTACATAGAACAAAACGAGAGTTATATCCTTATTCTAGGTCTTACTCAGTTTCCATGTTTACTAAAATATACAATTTCTAAACTAAGTTGTTTTCTAAATTTAAAAGTGTGCTAGGTTAAGTTTCACGTCCCAAGGTTTATAGTGTGCCCAATGGTCCAATATTTTGAACCACTACTTTAATACCAAGTGTGATTCCCGCTAAAACAACCCACTTGAGACCTAAGAAACAACCTAGGATTAGTTAGGAAAATTATGGAATAATTTTTTTCTTTAAGAGTATCTACAAGATTTACCAAGAAACAATTGTCTCTAACAAGTTCCAGAACAATACTAATCTATTAGAGTATAATTTTCTTTTATTAACAATTATTAGAGTCTGAGGTCCAAAATTGAGGGTTAGAAGGTTCCATAAGGTTCAGAGGGTAATTCCTCACCATACCCACTCTCTAACAGGATTAGAGATCCAACTTGATTTTTATCACATTTAACACATTCAAAATTTCCCTAAATCATTTCCATTAGATAGGAAATTTCCTCACCTTTCCAATGATATAAATAAGTTCTCCTAAATCCTTAAAAACTCAAGTTAAGGGTCAACGGGCCTTGGGGTGAAAATTATCCCCCAAGAGCGGGCCTGCGGGCCCAAGGATGAAAATTTTCCCAAAAATGGTGGGTTGGCAGACCATGGGGAGGCTTTAGAAAATTTTTCCTATGCAAGGGTAAAAACCACTTTTTCACCCACGCGCCCACGGGTCTGAAGAGGACACATGTCAAGCTTAGGTTGGCGCGGGGAAAACCAGATTTGCAGGGGAAACATACAGTTTTAGTTTTTGTTTCAAAAGCGCAAGGGGTTAAATTTTGCGTGCATCGTCACTGATCTTAGGTGATGCCACATGTCATGATTTCCTTGAGTGTGGGTTGATAGACCGTCAGAGTGGTTTTAGGATTTAAGATCTTTAATTTTAAAAGTTCAAAGTATTAAAAGTTGTGTGCCTCCACCGATGCCTAAGGCTGCCACGTGTCAGCCTTTCATTGGCTGCGGGCTAGTGGGTCGGCGGAGAGATTTAAGAAAATTTTCCAAATTTTTTTAAAAAAGTGCCAAGGAAGAAAATGGTGCCACACCTCCACCGTTGCATCATGAGGCCACATGGCAGCCTCTGATTGGCTGCAGTCGGTGGGAAAAATTTTAAAAAATTTCTGAAAAATTTTGCTAAGTTTTTACACAAAAATTTGGGCCGCTTTCCGCCAAGGAAGAAAAACTTCAGAGGGTAATAACTTTTGATACAGAGCTTAGTTTTGGGAAAATGATGAATTTTTGGAAAATCTTGATGCCCTCTTTGGACATGAATAATTAATTTTAGATTTGGATAAAGTTAAAATGGTCAATTTTAAGAAAACAGCCTTTAGGATTTTTAAAAGCAAATTGGTAATTTTAATTTATAAATTTTGATCAATTTGATCTTCTCCTTCACTCTACATGCCAAAAAGACATGGAGGATTGTTCTAGGAAGAATTTAGGATGTATTTGGAGGTTAATTTTTCTTGATTGATTTCCAATCGAATTGCCAACATTTGTGAAAGATTTGCCAAAATTTACCTTTGTTCAATTTGAAAGTTTTCTTAAAGATTTCTTAAGAGCTTTTAGTTTTTTTGGGGTCCTTTTGGTCATACTAAGTTCAATTGAATATTTCATTTGTCTTTTATAGTTTGTAGGGTCGTTCTGATTAATATTTGATAAAATTTTGCAAGTATATAGTGAAATAAAAGATGGAGTTTATACAATTCAAAAACAAGGATTAATCTATTTCTTTTGCCATACTATAACAACATTGAATTCATTTCATGCTAGTTTAAATTATTTATCTTTCCTTCAATCAAAATGTAGAAACAAGAATGTGGATTCTATTCTTTTCCAATCATGCATTTCAACAAAATAGATTAATACATTTTCTTCATACGTATTTCTTTCTTCAAATTTTCCAAACAAGGATTTCAAATACAGAATTTAAATATAACAATGCCATGTTGAACAAGGTAAGATAACTTCCATTAATTCAATGAATCTTTTACAAGTCCTTTCACACACACACACACACACACACACACACACACACACACACACACACACACACACACACACACACACACACACACACACACACACACACACACATATATTCAAAGTACAACATATAGAATACATGTCTTTCTTTTCTAATAATAGAACTGAATGTAGAGCATAACTCTTTCACATTTCACTTTACAAATTTCATAATCCATGCAACATATTTCCATTCAAAACATTTACAATTTTATCCACCTCAAAGTGGGAAAGGTTACAAAAAGAATTCTCATAAGGGACTGTCAAAAGTGTCTTATTTTCTCATCTCAAGACAACAACATGCATTCTTCCAATTTTAATTTTGATCACAACAAAGGCAGAGGAAATGCAATGCTCTCCACCCAACCAAGACATTCAATGAAGAGGAGAATCCATCATCCTTCCTTGGCCAACGAGCCCCAACCATAATGCAATAAGAAATATATTTCAACTTAGGGAAACACTAGGCTTCCACATCACAAAGAATTATTTAAACATGCACATTCCAAACTAAAAACACATTCCAAACAAAAAAATAGTTTACAACTGCATGAAAGAAAAAAACAAAACTTAGGCTTCTTCATCGCAAGCCAAAGGAGCAAGAACTATGGGGAAGTTGTTTATGCCTCCCAATGGGAAAATGGGAATCCACCTGTAAAAACTGCAAATATAAATAATCTCACATATCCTTATGCCCTCCACAATCCCTCCTTATGCCCCCACAATTTTCCTTATACCCCCACAAAGTAAGAAATGCAAGCTATTTCTTTTCCATGGTGGATCCCAATCCCAAACTCCCTCCACAAGAATTCTTATGCCACTGGCATTCCCTTATGCCCCCTCACATGGATTCCCCATAGCCTTCTCCTACACCATTCCTAGGTAGTCTACCCAAACAACCCACACAAATGCTAACACATTCACACAATAACATGTACATATAAAAGGAAAAAGAGTATTTTAAGAGCCAAGATCTTACCTCTCCGTAATGGAGTTTTCTAAGTTCCAAAACAACAATTCTCTATCCCAATGCAATCAATCCAAATAGCCAAGCACAAACATGTAACAATCTTCCCAAAACTCCTGCAAAGTAAGATCTCGAATCAAAAAGAAAATTCACCCCAAGGATGCATTCTAAAAGTTTCAACAATGCAAAACAAAACAAGGAGATCTAATTTTATAGAAGAGGGAAGAGAAGAGGATGAGATGGATCTATGTAGGATTCCACATCACACATCCTCAACTCCAACACAAAGGTCAAATTCATTCTCCAATGCACAATAAAGAGGTGGGTGAATAATATGACAATAAACTTACACATTCCAAAAATCCCACATCCCATAAGGACTGAATTAAATAAAATGTAAGAAGAGTGTAATTAAAACATGTAACTTGATTTATAAAAAAAATCATTAAAAAGGTCTAAAATTAACTCTCTAACCATAGGTATGGTTGGTAAATTAAACTAAGACGTATGGGACACATTTTACTTGTCCCACAAGCCTCCAAAATCAGCCTCCAAGGATAAATTTGAATTTACAAGGAGGTGGAGTGTTTCATACTCCAAAATCTTACTTACACAACTCTTACACATACTTACACATCACTTACCACATTTAAAACAAAATCCAACCACTTCACTAATTACTTTCTTATATCCCAAATTTGATTTATTTATTTATTTTAACGATATGATTACTCACATTAATCTACCACAATTTAATTAAATAAAAGAAAGGGACACATCACTAATAAAATAAATACAATAAAATGAGGAACCACATTAATAAAATACACATAGCCCCTTGGTCACATTCAAAGGTACTCCCCATGGGAATCCCTAACAAACAAACACACACACACACACACACACACACACACACACACACACACACACACACAAAACATGTTTCCATGCTGACCTTGTTAAATTCATCTAGAATTCCAATGTGGTTGGTCTTCAATCTCCTGATCTTTGTTGTGATATTTTAACCTTCAAACCAAAAGTACCTCCTTCATCCTCATGGCCATATCAGAACATCAACATGAAATAAATATAATCACAAAATCATTGATACATATGAATCACAACAACATCAAGGAAATCAACAATATCACTTGCAATTTATATCAACAACTATATCATCATCATATAATGTCAATTTTCTAGGTCTACTCACAACATCCAAAATCACATGTCCAAACAACATTCTTAATATATCTATGTCCAATGGTAGATCATCGTCCACATATGAAGTGTCTCTAATAATCATCATGCATCATAACCAAATCAAGATCAACAATAATCCATTGTCAACATCAAACATCATACTAAATCAAAACCATAATAATGTCCATAATGTAATCAATAGTATCAAGATCAATATAAAAAGGTGTCAAATGGAAGTGGGCACTACATGTAGCACTTTTTCCCTTTTGGGACAAAAGGCGCAATTTGTCTCCGCGCTCCCACGAGTCCATAAGGGAACACGTGTTGGCATTTCCAAATTCTAGTGGAAAGTCAGGCCACTAGAGAATTTTAAGGCTTTTATCCTTTTTTTTACTTACACCCAATGAAGGCACGTGTCGATCAATGATTGGCTACGGGCGGTGGGGCCACGGAGGCAAAATTGCCAAATTAACTTTTTGGACTTAGATCATTTTTAGACAAAATGAAGGCTTGCGGATTAGCGGAGCGGCGGAAACTTCATGACTTTGCACATTTTTGGAAAAAAAAAAAAAAGGAAAGTTTTATCCCGTGGGTCCACCCAAGAATATTTTATTCATTTAAAATTTGATAGTTAGATTATTTTGAGCCCGAAATGAGGTAAAAACTTCAGAAGGCCATAACTTTTGATTGGGAACTCATTTTTTGGCAAACGAGGACTTTATAGAAATATCTCAATGTCCTATTTTCATATAAACCTTAGGAATTTGATTTTAATAAATTTTAAAGGGTAAATTTTGAGAAAACATCTTTTTATCACTTAGAAAGTGATCTAGTATTTTTAACTTATCAATTTTGTTCAAATTTGTCGTTAATTCTTTTTCCACTTGCCAAACAGGCATGGAGGATTTTACTTGGAATATTTTAGAATAGATTTCAAGGGTTAAATTGTTTGATTGAAGATCAATTTGAATTTCCCCAATTTAACAGCAAAAACAACTGAGAAATTGTTTGAGCCCGATTTTGAAAGGTTCTATGAAAATTTCTTAAGTATTATAGTTTGTGTGGGATCGTTTTGATATTTCTTATCTTGTATTAATGTTTCAAATGTCTTTCCTAGTCTGCAGGGTCATTCTGTACATTTTTTGATAATTATTTTCTAGTTTGAAAATGTCTAACAGAGATCTAATTCGAAAGGATATATTTTCCATTTTCTTATTCCAAGTATTAGGATACGTTCCAATTCCATTATAATACATTTATTTGATTCAAATCAAACTATTACAAACCAAAATGTAATTCTGATTTCTAATTTTACACATTTCAAAAGACAGAGCTCTGTGTTTTTCTCACACGCATTTCTTCCTTTCAATAAGAGATTTCAAATACATTTAAATGATCGATTCAATACCACAATGCAATTTGAGAAAGGTAATACAATCATTTATTGGTTCCTAAATGAAAACTTAAAACTTCTTTCTTTCATTCTTCAAATTCATCATACAAAATACAATTATTTCTTTCAAAAGAACAAAAATGGAGTATATCTCTTTCACATTTCAATCTTACAACTTTCGTATTCAATACAACATATTTCCATTACAAAACATATACAATTTCATCCACTTCAAGTGTGAAGTTACAATAAGTTATCTCAATAAGATTTTGTTTTATCTCAACAAGGGGTTGTCAACTATTTTATTTCATTTTCCTTTGCTCCAAGGAGAAGCAACAACATGTAGATTTATCATTCCTCCAATTATGATCAAAACAAGAGCAGGGGAAAGAAAATGCTCTCCACCCAACTAAGACATCAAATCACAAGGAGAAGCCATCCTTATTTATTGGCCCCGAGCCCTAACCACAAATAAATGGAAGATGTGATTCAACTCATGCCAACAATAGGCTTCCACAAACACACATAAAAATTTTATATTGAAAACAAATTTCAAAACAAAATTGAAATTTTCCACCACAGAACAAAACAACAAACAACACTCAGGCTTCATCATGCAAGCCAAAGGAGCAAGAAACTATGGGGGATGCTACTTATGCCTCCCAAAGGGGAAAATTGGGTATCACCACCTGAGAACAACCCACCAATATATATATATATATATATGAATAACATTTCAAAACCCTGTCATGCCCTTATGCCTCCCCCAAGTACCCCTTATTCCTCACATTTTCTTATGTCTCCCCAACCTCTTATGGCACCCCATAACGAGTAAATAAATTCAAGAAATTTCTTTGTAAGGTGGAACCCAAATCCCAACTCCCTCCATCCTTATACCTCCTTAAAACACACTTGTGCCTCCCATAAAATAACCCCATAGTCTTCTCCTACACCATTCCTAGGCCAAATACCCAATAGCCCACAACATATACCAAAACATTCACATATGAACATTTACATATATAAAAGAAGAGAATTTAAAGTTCCAAGCTCCTACCTCTCCATGATGGAGTTGTTCAAAGTTCCAAAACAAAAGCTTTATCCCAATGCAAGAAATCTAAAACAGCCAAGAAGAATCATGCAAAGTAATCTTCCAAAAACTTCTCTAAGCAAGAGATCCCTAAACAACAAGAAAAATTCACCCAAAATGAAGTCTCTAAAAGTGAAACAACCAAAAGAGTGTAACCCTAATAATCAATAAAATGAATTCGAATATATAGAGAGGGAAGAAAAGACGATGAGGTGGATCCAAGTGGAATTCCCCATCACACATCCTCAACTCCAACTCATAAGTCAACTTCAATATCCAAGGCACAATAAATAAGCAGGTGAATAAATGACGGTTTACTTACACACTCAAATCGAACCCACACCTCATAATGACTGAAATTGAAAGCATGTTAGAAAGTGCAATTAAAGCATACAATTTGACTTACAAAAATACATAATGAAGGCTAGATTTAAACCCTCTAACCATAGGTAAGGTTGGCATACAAATTCAAGAGGTATGAGACAAGTTTAAATTGTCCCATAAGCTTTCAAAATCTACCTCCAAGGACAAATTCTAACTTCAAAAGGAGGTAGAGTGTTTCATACTCCAAAATTAATTTACACATCATTTACACATTTCTTACAAAACTCTAATTTTAGACCAACAAATATAATAATTACTTTCTTATGTCCCAATTTGATTAATTAATTTTTACAACGTGTTTACTCACATTAATTTACCACAATTAATAAATAATGAAATTGGTAAACACATCACTTAATAAACACAACAAACAACAATAAAAAGGAACCAAATAAATAAATACGAGATAACCCTTGGTCACATTTAAAGGTGATCCCCCATTGGAATCCCTAACAATAAAACACACACACACACACACACATGAACAATAAATTTTGCCATGGTGACCTTGTTTCATTCATCTAGAATTCCAATGTGGTTGGTCTCTAATCCTCGATGTTTGTTGTGATATTTTTAACCTACATAATACAAATACCCATTCGGCCTCATGGCCATATCGAACATCCAAATGAATATAATATAATTTCAAAATCATCAATATATATATGAATCACAACAACATCCAGGACAATCAATAATATCACTTACAATTTCATCAGCAACTATGTAATCATCAATTATTAATTCAATTTTCTCGGTCTACTCAATATATCCAAATATCACATGTCCTAACAACATCCATAAATATATATAACCATGTCCAACAACATGTTATAATCTATATAAAATTTCTCTAACAATCATCATGTATCATATATGAATCGAGTCAACAATAATCCATGATCGGCGTCTAACACCATACTAAATCAAAACTATAATAATGTACATAATATAGTTAGCAATATCATGATCATTATCAAAAGTGTCTAAGGGAAGTGGGCACTACATCCCCCTCCCATTAGACTCGATTTCCTCCTAGAAGTCACTAGAAAGAGAGATAGGAACAAATGCAATAGAAAAAGGATCACTCCATTATGGGATTGCTTGCTTCAAACAAGTGTGGGTCTACAGAACCTAGGTTTGGTCCAATGCAATTCAGCAAGAAGGGAGATTGCAAGGGATGAGTTCTAAACTTTCTGCATGCAAGGATACAAACACTTAAATCTAGAGAGTAAACTTATGATATCAACGACAATACCACACATAACAATATAACATGAAGATTTCAAAAATATCTTAAGAGTAACCACCAAGAAGAGGAATAATAAGGAGAATTTCATGAGTTTGAGAATGACCACATAGTTTCCCAAGGAATACAACATACTAAATTAATAAAAGTTAAGGTTTCTACACGTTTAAGACATGATTTCAAGGTTCGTTATCTAAATAAGGCTAGCAAAAATCAACTATGACCAAATTTGCACGAGGAACAAGTCTACTCAAGGTCCCACAATTTGAGGATCACACGGGATGAGGTGTATCAACAAGGACACCTGAATCATCAAAACATTTAAAATCAAGGAACTATTCAAGGAAATCACTTATAAAACTTGAGAGGGTACAATTAACTTTTAATAGTAATATAAACAAATTCAAGACCACAAGGTTTCATATAGTTTGATTTTTACACTTTTGTTTTAAGTGTTGAACACACAATACCAACCAAATCTAAAGAAGTCAACCATTTAGCAAAAGAAATATATATATATATATATATATATATATATATATATATATATATTTATATCTCCCCTAGCAACTAACATATCAATACAAGCACCATACATTATAGCACAATGGGATTTATTTATCTTATTTCCTACTCAAGCTCGGAATAAACATAAAGAGAGCATAAGAAACACCAAGGACCACTCAAGGTGTCTAGGGAGAAGAACAAGTAACACGGGGTCCAATTACAGTCCAAGGGTGCATCGTATCGAAACTGAATAACATCATCTTGCACTTTCCATCCTAATGGAAAAGGGGCAACAACAACAAGGTGACCTAAGAAAATATGAAGAAAAGAAGACTTCCTGAAGTTATTTTATATCCTTAACATATGTTTCCTTAAAATTACAATAACTTAGGTCTCCAAGGACAAGCCAACACACAAGAAAGTTGTTTCTCAAACAATAGATAACTCTCAATCTAAAAGGACCAAAACACACATTTTTCGATCTACGGGATGATAAGGGTATGATGACCCAAAAATCCCACAGGGAGAGGCACATATATATATGAACAAGAAGTAATAAGTAAGTAGAACACATTACTATCCACTAGGTGTTTCACAATTTCGGAGTAGGTGATGAACTATAGGTTCAACTATACATTGCACTCAATACACATAAAATCATACTTATTTTATAACTCAAATAATTAAGTCAAAAGGTGTACTTTCATTTTTCCTAGCACATTCCTTTATGATTTTTCTTAACTAAAATATTCCTTTTTCATTCGGTATCAAATGTTTACGTTATAAGGATCACCATTAAGGTGGCCATGATATCTCTTCATTACGTATAAGTGGAAAAAATATTTATTCTACTCCTAGGGGAGGTAGATGGACAATGTTTTTCATTTTCTGTTCTTCTACATGGTTTGTATTCCTTCTATTAATCTACCAAGGTTAAAGCAAGGACAATTTTCTCTTTCTATGTTCCAGTTTATTTGTTAAGCTTGAGGCCAAATCTCCTCAATTACGTTTTATGATGTTTGGGTGAGTCAATTTGTCAATTAAAAATATTTAATAAGAAGGAACGGTAAACATATCACACTATTAATTTTATGGGGGAGAGAGGTAATTCAACACAAGCACATTTTTAATTCTAAGGAAACAAGGGACGTTCAACATAGAAAGCACATTATTTATTTGGTAAGAACTAGGAAAAAATCAACCAACATGGATCACAACAATATTTTAATATTTTTCCACTAATTACAAGTATCATAAAACATTCCTAGTGGGTTTCTACAAGTTCTAAAAAGAAGTTATGAGGAATACCCATTAAGGAAGCATAATTAGTTTTACTAATCTACTAGGGTTTAACACACTCTGTTTATTGTTTTGGCAAAAATAATTTAGTCACCTAATAAGACAAGGAAAGTTTTATAATCTACACCTATATTACCATAGGATACCACCAACCAATCAATCAAAATGATAAGGAAATATTTTAACTATAAGAACACCACATACTCATTAGAAGCGTTAAATGTAATCATACAATCAACCATCTTATTCAACATGGATTTACAACCAAGAGTTACGGTTTCACAAGAGAATCACATTATAAAATAACACCAATATTAAATTATCAAGGTCTAATTACACTATGATCATCAACGTCATGGTCCAAAAGACTCAAAGAATCCATAAGTGTCTCCATGTAATCCAAAATTAATAGGTGATAGAGTATTATTCATAGTAACTAAAAACATTAAAGAAAGGGTAGACTTATTTATAGGTCAAGAGGAGAACATACACACTTAATTTACACACAATACTCGAATGGGATTAAATCTAACCATAATTACCAAGATGCATACAATCCTCAAGTCACTACTTAATATAATAAAATGAGGAACTCTTGATAAAAATAGCATGCCATCAAAGAGAAGCCACTACTAGATAAACACTTTTCCACTAACATCCATAGCCAGTCAAAAGAAAACCAATCCCACCATAATTCAATAACCCACAATTAAACACCTCTACTCCAACGAGGTTCAAGCTCTTATTAGATTGTAAGAGAATCACGACCACCACTAATAGGATGCCAACTAGAAGACACAACACTATGGACTCTCTTCCCAACAAGGTCGATAATGAAAAGGTCACTCTAAGATCCTAGATACACTCAAGGTTCCGTGCATCTAAAACCAAGGCATAATTTTAAGCACCTAAGAGGACATTCAAGACACCTAGGGTGTACCCCCATACGAAAAAATGTATGAATACAAGTAGCATAGAACCAACTCATCATCATGTAAGAATAAATCCACGTAACGTTAAGCTAAGTAGCCAATGAAATAATGAGCTTCAAGTCACCAATCAAAATAAAGTCCAAGAAATATCGGCAATCAAGTAAAAGTCGCGAAGTAGTAGCATTGCAAAGTTTGAAAATTCTCACAAAAATATAAATAACTAGAAGATCCTTAGAGCTTCTCAATCCAATCATAAAATAAGATGGTGGTCCTTGATAAAATGACACAAGTTTACGAATGTAAAATACAAAACGTTAACACCACATTCACTTCATATCCCTTCATGGCCGCCACTAGGGGTACTCTGCCTCGAGGTAAGTTCCAAGGACACATGCGCAGGATTGGGTCATAAACTATACCCGGACTTAATGTCCCCTCTCTCATATGGGTAACAAAATGAAAATCGACAACTAGACCAACTTTCCTAACTCTGAAGGAAGTAATCTCTAAGAAACTTATAATTAACTCTTGCCGACCCCAAGACACAACCACTATTGTCCAACCATAAGATTCACACCATACAATTTATCATTCCAACAACTCCAATAAGGAAGGGTCTCAAAAAAGGGCTTAATGAATCATACAATTAAATCAAGTTTTAGGACTTGTAAAACAACACATTTTCAAAGGGGAACTAAGTTTCCACTACACTAGAAGTTCACAAAAATCAATTGAATTTGATGTTCTTAGTTTCTGGGTTCAAAAAATGCTACGAGTGAGTACAACAATTCAAACAACTTATTATTTTAATTTTGGTAGTTTAAATGAACAAACTAATGTAATATTTCTTCATATGCATTTCTTTTTCAATTTTCAAACAAATTTTTTTTCTTAGATTCAAAAGTGTGTTAGTTTTATAGTTCATGTCTCAAGTTTTCTAGTGTGCCCAAGGGTCTGATATTTGAACCCATGGCTCGATACCAACTATAACACCCGCTAAAATATCCCACTTAAGACCGATGAACAACCTAGGTTTATTTACAAAATTATGGAATAATTATTTTTAAGGTGTGAACAACCAAATTCTCAAGGAAAATTAAATTCAATTGATAACTTTTCCCATTATAATAATTACTAATTCCACATTTTAAAGAAACAAGTGTAATAAGTCCACACCTAGCTCAAATCTCCTTAGGGATTAATTTAATCACTGATTACATTGACATTTTAGCTAAATATTCCCTAATTAAAATTTTAGGGTTAAGGGACAAAAAAATTAAATACCCAAGGTATTTAATTCCACAAGATCTAAGACAAGAGCGGGGTTTAATTACGGTGGTGAAAAGAATACATATTTAAAATCATCGAGTAAATTCTTACTTACCCACTCCCAGAACTTGGTTAAAGATTCAATTTGATTTCTCTAATGATTAATGCAATTAAAACTTCTGAAAACATTCCCCTTAGGTAGATAATTTCCTCACCTTTCCAGTGTTATAAATAAGTCCTCCTAACTCCTCATATTTCTCAAGTTATGGACCGGTGGAACTTGGGGTGAAAATTTTCCCAAGAGCGAGGCTTGCGGGACTAGGAGGAAATGTTTTCCCAACTCGGTCTGCGGACTTTGGAGAGAAAATTTTGCCGGAGGAGAAAAGAAGACCGACGGGGTGTGAAATAAAAATTTTCCCAGAGATGTGGGCGGCGGAGCGGGGAAGACATTTAGCACTTTTTCCCTTTTGGGACAAAAGACACAATTTACCTCGTGCTCCCGCGAGTCCGTAAGGGAACACATGTTGCATTTCCAAATTCTGGTGGAAATTCAAGCCGCAAGAGAATTTTAAGGCTTTTATCATTTTTTTACCGACTCCCAACGAAGGCACGAGGTTGATGGATGATTGGTCACGTGGGGCGGTGGGGCCGCGGAGGCAAAATTTCCAAATTAACCTTTTGAACTTAGATAACTTTTAGACAAAATGAAGGCTTGTAGATTAGCGGAGAGGTGGGAAACTTCATGAATTTGTACATTTTTTGAAAAAAGCAAAAAAAAGGAAAGTTATCCCACTGGTCCGACAAGAATATTTTATTCTTTTAAAATTTGACAATCAGTTATTTGGAGCCGAATTGAGATAGAAACTTCATAAGGCCATGGATTTTTATTAGGAGGCTGGGTTTTTGGCAAACGAGGAATTTCTAGAAATATCTCGATGTCCTATTTTCACGAAACCTTAAGAATTTTATTTTGAAAATTTTTAAAGGGTCAATTTTGAGAAAACATCTTTCTGTCACTTATAAAGTGATATGGTATTTTTAACTTATCAATATTTCTCAAATTTATCTTTAATTCTTTTCCACTTCCCAAAGAGGCATGGAGGATTCTACTTGGAAGGTTTTAGAATATATTTCAAGGGTTAAAGTTTTTGATTGAAGATCAATTTGAATTTCCCCAATTTAACAGCAAAAATGACTGAGAAATTATTTTAGCCCAATTTTGACAGGTTCTATGAAAATTTCTTAAGTATTAGAGTTTGTGTGGGATCGTTTTGATCTTTCTTAGCTTGTATTAATGTTTCAAACATTTTTCCTAGTCTGTAGGGTCATTCTGTAGATTTTTGATAATTATTTGCTAGTTTGAAAATGTCTAACAAAGATCTAATTCAAAAGAATCTATTTTCCATTTTCTTCTTCCAAGTATTAGGATACGTTCCAATTCCAATCTAATACATTTAGTCGATTAAAATAAAACTATTCAAAACCAAAATGCAATTCGATTTCTAATTTTACACATTTCAAAAGACAGAGCTCTATGTTTTCCTCACACACACTTCTTCCTTTCAAACAGAGATTTCAAATACATTTAAATGATTAAATTCAATACCACAATGCAATTTGAGAAAGTTAATACAATAATTTATTGGTTCCCAAAAGACAACTTACAACTTCTTTCTTTCATTCTTCAAATTCATCATATAGAATATAATTACTTTTTTAAAAAGAACAGAAATGGAGTATATCTCTTTCACATTTCAATCTTACAACTTTCGTATTCAATACAACATATTTCCTTTATAAAACATATACAAGTTCATCCACTTCAAGTGGGAAGGTTACAATAAGATATATCTCAACAAGGGAATGTCAATTGTTTTATTTCATTTTCCTTTGCTCTAGAACAACAACATGTAGATTTATCATTCTTCTAATTCTAACCATAACAAGATTAGGGAAAGGCAATGCTCTCCACCAAACCGAGACATCCAATGACAAGGAGAAGCCATCCTTCTTCATTGGCCCTTGAGCCCCAACCACAAATGAATGGAAGATGTGATTCAAATCATGCCAACAACAGGATTCCACAAACACACATAAAAATTTCATATTCAAAACACAAAGTCCAAAACAAAACTTCAGTTTGTCACCACGAACAAAACAACAACAAACACTCAAGCTTCATCATGCAAGCCAAAGGAGCAAGAAACTATGGGGGATGCTGCTTATGCCTCCCAAACAGGAAAATTGGGTATCACCACCTAATAAAACCCACCAATATATATATATATATATATATATATATATATATGAATAACATTTTAAAACGCTGTCATTCCCTTATGTCTCCTCAACCTCTTATGGCACCCCATAACGAGTAAATAAATGCAAGAAATTTATTTGTAAGGTGTAACCCAAATCCCAACTCCCTCCACCCTTATACCTCCGTAAAAAACACTTGTGCCTCCCACAAAATAACAACATAGTCTTATCCTACACCATTCCTAGGTCATCCACCAAATAACCCACAATATATACCGAAACACTCACACAAGAATATTTACATATATACAAGAAGAGCATTTCAAGAGCCAAGCTCCTACCTCTCCACGATGGAGTTATTCCAAGTTCCAAAACAAAAATATTTATGCCAATGCAAGCAATCAAAAACAACCAAGCACATCCATGCAGCAATCTTCCAAATACTTCTCAAGCAAGAGCTCCCAAAACAACAAGAAAAATTCACCCAAAATGAAGAATCCAAAATTGAAGCAACCAAAAGAGTGTAACCCCAATTTATAAAATGAATTCGTATATATAGAGAGGAAGAAAATGATTATTTGGATCCAAGTGGAATGCCCCATCACACATCCTCAACTCTAACTCATAAGTACACTTAAATATCTAAGGCACGATAAATAAACGAGTTGAATAAATGACAATTTAACTTACACACTCAAATCAAAACAACACCTCATAAGGATTGAAATTGAAAGTATGTAAGAAAGTACAATTAAAGCATACAACTTGACATAAAAAAATGCATAATGAAGGCTAGATTTAAACCCTCCAGCCGTAGGTAAGGTTGGCATGCAAATTTAAGAGGTATGGGACAAGTTTAACTTGTCCCATAAGCTTCCAAAATCATCCTCAAGGACAAATTCAAATTTCAAAAGGAGGTGGAGTGATTCATACTCCAAAATTAATTTACACATCACTTACACATTTCTTACAACACTTTAATTTTAGGCCAACAACTCTAATAATTACTTTCTGATGTCCCAATTTGATTAATTAATTTTAACAACATGTTTCCTCACATTAATAAATAATGAAAGGGGTAAACACATCACTTAATAAACACATACAAACATCAATAAAAGGAACAAAATAAATAAATACACATAACCCTTGGTCACATTTAAAGGTGATCCCCGCCACCTGGAATCCCTAATAATCAAGCAGAGACACACACATGAACAATACAAGTTGCCATCGTGACCTTGTTGAATTCATCTAGAATTCCAATGTGGTTGGTCTCCAATCCCGCGATGTTTGTTGTGATAATTTTAACCTACACAATACAAATACCCCTCTAGCCTAGTGGCCATATGAGAACATCCAAATGAATATAATATAATTTCAAAATCATCAATATATATATATATATATATATATATATATGAATCATAACAACATCCGGACAATCAACAATATCACTTACAATTTCATCAAAGCAACTATTAAATCATCAATTTTAAATTCAATTTTCTCGGTCTACTCAATATATCCAAATATCACATGTCCTAACAACATAATAATATATATATATATATATATATATATATATATATATATATAACCATGTCAACATCTATATAAAATGTCTCTAACAATCATCATGCATCATATATGAATCGAGTCAACAATAATCCATGATCGACATCTAACACCATACTAAATGAAAACTTTAATAATTTCCATAATATAGTTAGCGATATCGTGATCAATATCAAAAGTGTCGAAAGAAAGTGGGCACTACAATTCATTTCAAAAAATAGATCCAATGAAGGATCTAATGTCATTTGTTCTTTAAGACTCAAACTTTCAATCATTCTAACAGATCTTTGTCCATAACCAATCTCCATATGTTGTAGAATGTATCTTGCAAGAATGTAAAAATTGGATGATGACAATTTGATACCATAGAAGTGAAGTGAGGTAGTTCATTTCTATGTTGTTTTATCCATATAACCTCTAAGAAATTCAACAATCCTTAATGTATATGGAAGTAAAGGAGGAGTTATCAAGAAACACCTGAAGATATCCAAAAAAAAACCCACACAACCTATGATTTAAATCCATAATAAGAATGATACTATTAAACAAATAGAAAACACTCCTAAAATTTTGGAAAATTATAACTCACAAACATAAATAAGATTCTCTTGATTGTAACAACAAAAACGTTTTAAAATGTTTACAAATCTTAACACTTATAATTGTAAATTTCAAGAAAAAACCAACAAAGAATGAGTTTATACAATAATAGAACCAACATTAAATGCCCACTCTTTTCCACTTTATAACCATACTACTAGAATCTGATGAACCCAATAGATAACCAAAATTTTCATTCACATCTGAAGCTCTCATCTGAATGCACTATGGAGTTGACACCTTTTTAGTTGGAGTGTTGCTTCATGAAGGAGGAAGTACTATCTACAATTAAATCTATAACACAACTTATACCATAAGATTTTCATGATCTTGGTAAAGTAAACCCGAATCACACAAAGAATAGTTCAAGGTTTATGATGAAATTATTATATAACCCCAATCAAATGAATATGTTATTCAAGGTTGCAACCATAGACATCCATGTCTACAAAAATAAGAAAATTTCTTTTGGAAAACTCTATATGGTAGGCCACAAGCATGGAGAAAAGGAGTTAAAAATTGGAAATTACATCTAAACAACTAGTATTTATGAAAACATGACATAATATAAATAATCGAAGGTGCAAGGAAAAAAATCTAAATATAGTGGATTGAATTTTATTTTTAAAATAGGTAAATCATTATGAAACCACAAGTATTTGATAACCATGTATGTAATTATGTTATTGTATGTTCTCTAACCTTAAAGGATTATGAGGAAATGAATGGCACTAAGAAACCATATGCGGGGTTGAAAAATACAAAAGATAAATACGCACCATCCATTGGTCACTCTATTGACTTATTGAAGAATTCTTCAGATTATACACAACATTAAAATTTGCATAAGAAATACGATAGGAAATTCTTCTGATGTTGACATTTCTCCTCCATGCAAGTGTACATTGTGATGTAAATGCTAGAAATTGATAATTTCGTCCCATTTATTTGTTTAGGAAAACAACTTGTTTTATTGTATGCATGTAGTCAAATAACAGGTTGTTCTCACATATGTAGTTAATTGTTCACTTTAATTAGTTTTGTTCATAATTTTAAGAAAAAATAAAAAAAACTTTGGATGCTGTTTTATGCATACTCTATTTTAGTAGTAGTAGTCTATTATTAGTAGGGCTGATATTTTTTTGTAAAATCCCTCTATATATGTGAGGCAATTATAATCACTTAATTAAAAGAAAATCTAGAAGGAAGAAAGGAAGGATTAATAGGAGCGCATAAATGTGCACTTGGTTTTATTTTCTTACATTAATTGCAGTTTTATTTTATGTTCTTTTCTTGGTTTTTTTGTCTTCTAGTATTCTATAATTTAGTATCAAAGCAATTTTTTTTAATTTGGCAACTAATAATGGCTTATATATCAAGAACATACTTATCAAGTCTCTAAAATCCTCATCTCATAGCTAAAACTATGAGTATTAGTATCTAATGTGAAGGATTTGTTTAAATCCTAGGATTTTTGGCAATCATTGAAAATGGATACAAAGAACCAACAAATCTATCATCATACAATGCACCATCAAAAGTAGAAAATGATTGCTTAAAGGACTAGAGAAAGAATGATGAAAAACCCATCTTCTAGATACATCAAGCTATCTATAAAAGTATTCTTCTTGAATTGGTAGCATCTAATAAAAAAGCATGGGAAATTCTCTAGGTTGCATTTCAAGCTAAGGAGAAAGTTAAAAGCGTGAAACTACAAAAAAATTTATAAGATATTTTGAGATTATGTTTATGATAGATTTTGACTTTGTATATTTAGCCTTTAATTATGTAGTTGGACTAGAGTAAATAAAATTAATTTTCATGGAGCAACATTAAATGATAGAATAATTATTAATAAGATGCTTAGGATTATACCTTCAAAAATTTATCCTTTTGTTGTAGCCATAGATGAAACTAAGGATTTAAGTCAAAGTTTAATTGATGAGTGACATGCATATTTAAGAGAACATTAGAAAAGGTCGAGCACGGATCACATACTACTTCAAAAAAATATGTTTCATCTCAGACTTGAGCAAGTCATGGCAGAGGTAGAGGTAGGTTCAACCCTAGAGGCAGAGGAATAAATTCATCTAGATGATGCAACAATGGTTGTACAAATAAAAGTGGGAGGAAAGAATAAATATCACGATCCACAATCACTCTTTTGGTAAAAATGGGATAAGTCTCATGTGTAGTGTCACTATTGCAAGAAATATGGGAACTATGCTTATGAATGCAAGAAAATTAGTATGATAAGAATAGGAGAAAATAAATCAATTTTGGAGTACTACACCAAGCTCAATGTTTATTCCATGCACAAGGATTGTTGAAGAAATACCTCTATATCACCTATTGAATGTAATATTTCTAAAGATAATCCACGTTTATTTAATGTAAATAGAATTAAATCTTATTTTCAAAGTGACTACTTTAATAAATGATGTAAAAATGCCAATATATAGTGAAGGCATGTCGACACTAAAATTTTCCTCCGTAATTTATATTTCATTAATGTATGTATTAGGAATAGGAAGTTGTTAAGTATAATTAGCGAGTAGCATCGATAGAAGATAACGGTGCCATCGATGCACGGTGCCACCAATAATGCGGAGTACGGTATGCAGTCAAAGTACAATAGGAATGTTGTAAAATGTAAATATTTGTCGTAAGTGGTTCGGTAATGTTAAAATCTCAAAGTTTGGGTAATTAGAGAAGTAGGGTCTACATGATTAGGAATTAGAAATATTATATTGGTAATAAGGACAAGGAGTGAGGTCATAAATATTTTGTGTATTTTATTTGTAAAAAGTCTAAAAATGTGGAACCCATGTAAAATAATAAGGTTTATCTTATCTTAAAAGATAAGCTTACATGTACGAGATAAGAGTTAAGGTATGCAATATGATTCGTCAAAGTGGATTTCTTATCCTATCTTAGAGATAAGATGGATAAGCCTGGAAGTTCTATAAATAGAGGCCACCCCCTCATTTAGCATAGAAGGAAGTAGTGAGAAATATTGTAGGAAGTGTGCAAAGGAAGCCATCAATTTAAAGGTGTGTTGAAGAAGCCATTAAGAGGTGTAATTGTAAAGTTTCTCCCATAGTCTTGGTGAAAGGCAAGTGAAGTCAATAACACTTGAAGTACCTCATGGGTGAGATTGTAACAATTTCATGTTAATATTATAATTTACTTTGATATTTCAGATTTGTCATCATTCCGTCTTATCATAGTCGATGGTATTCTTGTGTTACGTTTGTTGCTTTGTTTCCAGATTACATCCACCAAACTAAAGGCTGTGCATTAGTAAATAATCATAGCACGAGGAGTTCCCGGTGAAGAATTCTCATAGTGCTAGATTGGTGATGACATTTTGGTTCCGTTGCCGGGACCATTCCTCATTGGTGGATTTTCTGGAGAGATATTCCCACTTAGTCAAAATCAATTGGAGGGTAACCTTATTTTTACTGTGCATAGTAGTTACCATGGTAAAGTCATTTTTACCGTGAATAGTAGTTACCATGGTAAAGTCATTTTTGTTGTGAATAGTATTTATCACAGTAAAGTCACTTTTTACTGTGAATATTATTTACCATAGTAACTTCACTTTTTACTGTGAATAGTGTTTACCATAGTAAAGTCAGTTTTTACCGCAGTAAGTCAAGTTTTACCATAGTTACCGTGGTCATTTATATTTTCTTTGTAGAAAGGTGTAAAGTCACTTTCTAGTATAGTGATTCCAATTATTTGTACACATAAGTCTTGTTGATTGTACTTGTGGGTTGGTATTTCATGGTGGTTACTTTTGAAAATGGGAAAGATTCTGTTTTTCAGCTCAATCTAATGAAGATGCTTCTTCTTTCATTCAAGAGTTTAAACGATCTTATATTTGTAATGGCCTTATAAGAAGGGAACAATGGATTGAATTTTTCCTACCTTTTTGGATGGTTCAAAGCACTTAGGTGGTTTGAAACACTAGGTGATAATGTGAAAAATTCATGGGATTTATTAAGCGAAAGTTTTCTTGAAAAATTTGGTGAACAACATAAATATGTAGATCTCATGAACAAGATCACAAATCTATCCCAAGGAGAGAAGGAGAAGATAAGGGATTATCATGCTCGTGTTCTAGAGCTAAGGAGGAAGCTCGATGCCCGGATCCGGAAGGAAGGATTAGCGGATGGGTTGATCAATGGCGTGGATAATCTCCTATGTAAGAACTTCATTCTTGGGATGAAGCCGAGAAATCGACAACGAGTGAAGTATGACCGCCCTTGACTACCATTGAACAAGTAAAGGAGATTACAAGAAGGCAAGAAGAAAGCATGGAAGAGGAGCCCAAAGAAATTGTTGCTAAAGTAGAACCTACACCAACACCTTTGGTCAGAATCCACAACCACTCCGGTGAGTACAAATATTTCTCCTAGTACATACTGAGTATGAAGATCTGCTAAAAAAGAGGGGTTAGTTAACTATTAATCTTCTTGAGGAAAAGAATTTAGTTCTCATGGAGGAGATAAAGGTCCAAAAAGAAATATTTCTAAAGTTGTATGTTATGGTTGTTATAAAAGGGTCATTATAAGTATAATTGTCTAGATAGAGCTTCTACATACGGTAAAGGAGATAATGATAAAGGAAAAGCACCTGTGAATTCTCTTGATGTAGTAGATAAGAGAAGAAATAATGAAGTAGATGTTTTTGTAACAAAAAGAAAGAAAGAAAAAGATAATCAAGATGGAAATGATCCTAAGAATATGAAAGGAGAAACTAGTAAGAAACATAGGAGAAGAAAGTTGGGTGTGTAGAATTTTTGATTTCACGGGGCAAGGACCATACTCCATCTTGGAAGATCTGTCCAAAGGCCTACAAATATTACATATGGTCAACTCTTAGCTATGTCTTCGAGAAGAGGCGGGAGTTGCGAAGTGGACTCAATGCTCGCCGCGAAGGAAGGAGGTTGAGGTCCCTGTTTTAGAGGCGAGAGGTGGATCCCTATGCTCCACAAGGTGAGGTATTATGTAATGGTATTTCAATTCATGATGTCTTAGTTGGTGGAGGTGCTGTAGTTAATGTAATGACCAAGTCGTAATGAATATGTTGGGTTTAAAAATTGATCGCCCTTGACACTTATGTTAAGGTCATTAAATAAAGGAAAAACTAAACCAGAAGGTGTAGTTTCAAATGTGGAAATATCTGTTATGGGTGTTGTATGTGTGGTAGACTTTTAGGTGATGAAAAATGGTATGCTTGTTGCACACCCAATCTGCTTTGGGAGGACCATTGCTAAGGAGAGTTCATGCGATAAACTGCTGGAATGAATGTTTCATGACACTTGGACGTGGTAGAGAGATGGTGAAGATAAACATGATCCCTCGACATCATAAGGTAGAACTGTGAATTCAAGTGATGAAAGCGATGATTAGACATCCTCGATTACTCTAGTACTATTGAAGTGGACTTTGAAGATGAAGAAAGTGAGGTTGATGTTTGAGTCATAGATATCCTTCCAGTCATACCAACTCATGACCCCATAAAATTATACGAAGAAGAAGTTGATGATCATCTCCAACAAATAAAGATTGGTGATCTTTGTGATGGAGAGTGAGAAGGAATCCTACCTCCGGCTCTTTTGAAGGTACATACACCTATTCACTTTTGATTACAAGGAACTCCGTCAAGTAAGTTGGGTAGAGCATTCTATTGAGCTGTAGATGGTGCTAAGCCCATAAAGCAAATGCCATATAGAATGAATCCTAATTTTTCTAAGCTGTAAAAGAAGAAATAAATAAGTTGCTTGATGCGGGATTCATATTTTTGTGGAGAATTCGAATGGGTTTCTCCCATTGTGATCTCAATAAAAAAGAATGGAAAGCTACACATTTGTGTTGATTACAGGAAGCTCAATAAGGCAACAAAGAAGGATCATTACCCTCTTCCATTTTTAGATCAGATCTTGGGCCGAAGTAGGCTGGCCAGAGTGCTATAGTTTTGCTAATGGATATAGCGGCTATAACCAATTTCATATAGCGAGAGAAAGATCGGTGAAGACCACGTTCACCACTTCTTGGGGAACGTTTGCTTATAGAGTTATGCCTTTTGGGTTGTGTAATGCTCAACAACATTCCAACATTTGATGAATAGGGTGTTGAACCCTACATTGGGACCTTCATCGAGTATTTACGGATGATTTTTACATCTATGGGAGTAAGTTGGACCACTGCTTTTGAGATGGAGACAACATTTCAAAGGTTAGATGAAGCACAAGCCTCACTAAACCCTACAAAGTGTGTCTTTGGGTGTTCTAAAGGCGTTTTGTTAGGGCATGTTGTATCCAGAGATGGTATTAGTGCTTGATCTTGATAAAGTTTCAAAAATCAAAGATTTACCATTTCCTATGAATAGAAGTAAGTTGAGATCATTTTTAGGCCATGTGGGTTACTATAGAAGGTTCATCAAGAATTTCTCAAAGATTGCACTGACCACTAACCCTTGATTCTTGAAGAAGGATGTTACTTATGAACTAGGAAATAAGGCGCATGAAGCTTTTGGACAACTGAAGGAAGCCCTGGTGTCTTCACCTGTTTTGAAGAATCTAGATTGGAGCAAGCCATTCATTGTGTACACGATGCCTCGGATGCAGCACGGTAGTACTTTGAGCCAAAAGGATGAAAATGGGAATGAACATCCAATTTACTTTGGGAGTAGACAAATGAGCAGTGTTGAGGTAAATTATACTGTAACTGAAAAAGAGGCTCTGGCTATCATTTTTGCTGTAAAGAAGTTTAGAAATTACTTGCTTAGGGTAAAAATTTCTAGTTGTATGCAGATCGTCGAGGCTCTAAAATATATTGTAAATAAGCCTAACCGATCAAGAAGGATAGTAAGATGGATAATTTTTCTACAAGAATTTGAATTTGATATTATAGATAGGCCAGGAAAGAAGCATGTCAATGCAGATGCACTCTCTCGAGCCTATGATGGTTTAGGATCATCTTGTGATGATGATGATTTCCCGATGCAGCATTGTTATCCCTTGACACAATCCCTAGTGAATACATAGATATTTGGAATTATCGAATGAATTCAAGTTTCTGATGGTGTCAATGCAAAGACTAAGAGAAAGATTACTCAAGATAGTCGTCCATATTCTATTACTGCATGGATTATTATTTGAATAGGACACGATGGACGATCAAGAGGGGTTGGACGTGATCAAGGGAAGGAAGCTGCTAGAATAATTCCACAATGGTACATGTGGAGGGAACTTCTGGACAACTTACGGTAAGAAGGATCTTGGATGCGAGTTATCACCGCCCACTCTTTTTAAATATTGTTATAATTATTATAAGACATGTGATATTTGTCAAACACATGGTAACCGTAAGACTTCATCAGCTCCATTATGCCCTATTCTTCCACTTAGTCCCTTTGAAAAGTGGGGAATAGACATTGTAGGTCCACTTCCAACTACCTCACGCCAAAATAAGTATATTGTAGTTGCCACATATTATTTAACCAAGTGGGTTGAAGCTAGGCCATTGAAAACAACTTCCATGGATGAGGTGGCAAGGTTCATATATGAACGCATTGTCACCAGATTTGGTTGTCCATTAGAAATTGTAACAGATCAAGGAAGCCACTTCATTAATGAGGTAGTAGAAGCCCTAGTCAATAAATTTTCTATTAAGCACAGGAAGGAAACAACATACAAGCCAAGCACAAATGGACAGGTGGAACGAACAAATTTTGTGTTGTGTCAAATTCTAGCAAAAGATGCAGCCTTGTAGGTACATAAGTGGGATAAAAGGATTCATGCAGCATTGTGGGCATATAGGGCAACATCAAAGTCAGCAACAAGATACTCCCCATTTCAGTTGGCCTATGGCATTGATCCAATTCTTCCTATTGAGTTTGATATTCCCACTGTGAGAGTTATGAAAAATGAAAGGATGGATGAAAGTGATTCAGTAAAAGAAAGGTTGGTACATCTTCATTTGCTAGAGGAAATGAGGGAAATAGCAAAGGATACAAGCCATAAGAAGAAAATGAAGCAGAAGGAATACTTTGATCAAAAGATCCGTTGGTCTCCATTTCATGTGAATGACTTGGTTCTAGTATATGATTCCAGATACAAAAAAAAAGACAGAGAAAATTTCTTCCAAAATGGATGGGGCCCTACAAAATAGCAGCTGTGCATGAAAATGGTACGTACCGACTGGAGGAATTGGATGGCACTCCCATTACGAAATGGGTCAACCACGACAAGTTGAAGATTTTCCAAGCACCAGAATAGTCTACTCGAGGACGGAGTAGAAGCTAGGAAGGGGGAAGATGTCGACACTAAAATTTTCCTCTGTAATTTCTATTTCATTAATGTATGTATTAGGAATAGGATGTTGTTAAGTATAATTAGTAGTAGCGTCTGATAGAAGATAATGGCACCGTCATCACAATGCCAATAATGTGGAGTACGATGTGATAAAAGTACAATAGGAATGTTGTAAAAAGTAAATATTTGTCGTAAGTGGTCCGGTAATGTTAAAATGTCAAAGTTTGGGTAATTAGAGAAGTAGGGTCTACATGATTAGGAATTAGAAATATTATATTGGTAATAAGGACAAGGAGTGAGGTCATAAATATTTTGTGTATTTTATTTGTAAAAAGTCTAAAAATGTGGAACCCATGTAAAATAATAAGGTTTATCTTATCTTAAAAGATAAGCTTACATGTATAGATAAGAGTTAAGGTATGGAATATGATTCGTCAGAGTGGATTTCTTATCCTATCTTAGAGATAAGATGGATAAGCCTAGAAGTTCTATAAATAGAGAGGCCACCCCCCTCATTTAGCATAGAAGGAAGTAGTGAGAAATATTGTAGGAAGTGTGTAAAGGAAGCCATCATTTTAAAGGTGTGTTGAAGAAGCCATTAAGAGGTGTAATTGTAAAGTTTCTCCCATAGTATTGGTGAAAGGCAAGTGAAGTCAATAACACTTGAAGTACCTCATGGGTGAGATTGTAACAATTTCATGTTAATATTATAATTTAGTTTGATATTTCAAATTTGTCATCATTCCGTCTTATCATAGTCGATGGTATTCTTGTGTTACGTTTGTTGCTTTGTTTCAGATTACATCCACCAAACTAAAGGTACATGCATTAGTAAATAATCATAGCACGAGGAGTTCGGTGAAGAATTCTCATAGTGCTAGATTGGTGATGACATTTTGGTTCCGTTACGGGACCATTCCTCATTGGTGGATTTTACGGAGAGATATTCCCACTTAGTCAAAATCAATTGGAGGGTAACCTTATTTTTCTTGTGCATAGTAGTTACCATGGTAAAGTCATTTTCTTGTGAATAGTAGTTACCATGGTAAAGTCATTTTTTTTGTGAATAGTATTTATCACAAGTAAAGTCACTTTTTGTGAATATTATTTACCATAGTAACTTCACTTTTCTTGTGAATAGTGTTTACCATAGTAAAGTCGGTTTTTACATGATAAGTCAAGTTTTACCATAGTTACCGTGGTCATTTATATTTTCTTGTAGAAAGGTGTAAATTCACTTTCTAGTATAGTGATTCCAATTATTTGTGCACATAAGTCTTGTTGATTACTTGTGGGTTGGTATTTCACGGTGGTTACTTTTGAAAATGGGAAAGATTCTGTTTTTTCAGCTCAATCTAATGAAGATGCTTCTTCTTTCATTCAAGAGTTTAAACGATCTTATATTTGTAATGGCCTTATAAGAAGGGAACAATGGATTGAATTTTTTCCTACCTTTTTGGATGGTTCAACACTTAGGTGGTTTGAAACACTAGGTGATAATGTGAAAAATTCATGGGATTTATTAACTGAAAGTTTTCTTGAAGAATTTGGTGAACAACATAAATATGTAGATCTCATGAACAAGATCACAAATCTATCCCAAGGAGAGAAGGAGAAGATAAGGGATTATCATGCTCGTGTTCTAGAGCTAAGGAGGAAGCTCGATGCCCAGATCCGGAAGGAAGGATTAGCGGATGGGTTGATCAATGGCGTGGATAATCTCCTATGTAAGAACTTCATTCTTGGGATGAAGCCAGAAATCAGACAACGAGTGAAGTATGACCGCCCAGCTACCATTGAACAAGTAAAGGAGATTACAAGAAGGCAAGAAGAAAGCATGGAAGAGGAGCCCAAAGAAATTGTTGCTAAAGTAGAACCTACACCAGCACCTTTGGTCCAGAATCCACAACCACTCCCGGTGAGTACAAATATTTCTCCTAGT
The DNA here is from genome assembly GCA_018340775.1 of Taxus wallichiana var. yunnanensis. Lineage (NCBI taxonomy): Eukaryota > Viridiplantae > Streptophyta > Pinopsida > Cupressales > Taxaceae > Taxus > Taxus wallichiana. The sequence continues at coordinate 163,902,616 of CM031236.1, forward strand.
ACATCTACTGAGTATGAAGATCTGCTAAAAAAGAGGGGTTAGTTAACTATTAATCTTCTTCAAGGAAAAGAATTTAGTTCTCATGGAGGAGATAAAGGTCCAAAAAGAAATATTTCTAAAGTTGTATGGTATGGTTGTTATAAAAGGGTCATTATAAGTATAATTGTCTAGATAGAGCTTCTACATCATCGGTAAAGGAGATAATGATAAAGGAAAAGCACACCTGTGAATTCTCTTGATGTAGTAGATAAGAGCAGAAATAATGAAGTAGATGTTTTTGTAACAAAAAGAAAGAAAGAAAAAGATAATCAAGATGGAAATGATCCTAAGAAGATGAAAGGAGAAACTAGTAAGAAACATAGGAGAAGAAAGTTGGGTGTGTAGGATTTTTTGATTTCACAGGGGCAAGGACCATACTCCATCTTGGAAGATCTGTCCAAAAGGCCTGCAAATATTACATATGGTCAACTCTTGGCTATGTCTTCTGAGAAGAGGCGGGAGTTGCGAAGTGGACTCAATGCTCGACGAAGGAAGGAGGTTGAGGTCCCTGTTTTAGAGGCAGAGGTGGATCCCTATGCTCCACAAGCTGAGGTATTATGTAATGGTATTTCAATTCATGATGTCTTAGTTGATGGAGGTGCTGTAGTTAATGTAATGACCAAGTCTGTAATGAATATGTTGGGTTTAAAAATTGATCGCCCTTCAACACTTATGTTAAGGTCATTAAATAAAGGAAAAACTAAACCAGAAGGTGTAGTTTCAAATGTGGCAATATCTGTTATGGGTGTTGTATGTGTGGTAGACTTTTAGGTGATGAAAAATGGTACTGTTGCACACCCAATGCTGCTGGGAGGACCATTGCTAAGGAGAGTTCATGCAATAAACTACTGGAATGAAGGTTTCATGACACTTGGATGTGGTAGAGAGATGGTGAAGATAAACATGATCCCTCGACATCATAAGGTAGAACCTGTGAATTCAAGTGATGAAACTGATGATTAGACATCCTCGATTACTCTAGTACTATTGAAGTGGACACGAAGATGAAGAAAGTGAGGTTGATGTTTGAGTCATAGATATCCTTCCAGTCATACCAACTCATGACCCCATAAAATTATCGAAGAAGAAGTTGATGATCATCTCCAACAAATAAAGATTGGTGATCTTTGTGATGGAGAGTGAGAAGGAATCCTACCTCTAGCTCTTTTGAAGGTACATACACCTATTCACTTTTGATTACAAGGAACTCCGTCAAGTAAGTTGGGTAGAGCATTCTATTGAGTGTAGATGGTGCTAAGCCCATAAAGCAAATGCCATATAGAATGAATCCTAATTTTTCTAAGGCGTAAAAGAAGAAATAAATAAGTTGCTTGATGCGGGATTCATATTTCTTTGTGGAGAATTCGAGAATGGGTTTCTCCCATTGTGATCTCAATAAAAAAGAATGGAAAGCTACACATTTGTGTTGATTACAAGAAGCTCAATAAGGCAACAAAGAAGGATCATTACCCTCTTCCATTTTTAGATCAGATCTTGGACGAAGTAGCTGGCCAGGAGTGCTATAGTTTTGCTAATGGATATAGCGGCTATAACCAATTTCATATAGCAGAGAAAGATCAGCTGAAGACCACGTTCACCACTTCTTGGGGAACGTTTGCTTATAGAGTTATGCCTTTTGGGTTGTGTAATGCTCCAACAACATTCCAACATTTGATGAATAGGGTGTTCGAACCCTACATTGGGACCTTCATCAGAGTATTTCTGGATGATTTTTACATCTATGGGAGTAAGTTGGACCACCTGCACCAGATGGAGACAACATTTCAAAGGTTAGATGAAGCACAAGCCTCACTAAACCCTACAAAGTGTGTCTTTGGGTGTTCTAAAGGCGTTTTGTTAGGGCATGTTGTATCCAGAGATGGTATTGGTACTGATCTTGATAAAGTTTCAAAAATCAAAGATTTACCATTTCCTATGAATAGTAGTAAGTTGAGATCATTTTTAGGCCATGTGGGTTACTATAGAAGGTTCATCAAGAATTTCTCAAAGATTGCACAGCCACTAACCTAATTCTTGAAGAAGGATGTTACTTATGAACTAGGAAATAAGGCACATGAAGCTTTTGGACAACTGAAGGAAGCCCTGGTGTCTTCACCTGTTTTGAAGAATCTAGATTGGAGCAAGCCATTCATTGTGTACACTGATGCCTCAGATGCAGCACTAGGTAGTACTTTGAGCCAAAAGGATGAAAATGGGAATGAACATCCAATTTACTTTGGGAGTAGACAAATGAGCAGTGCTGAGGTAAATTATACTGTAACTGAAAAAGAGGCTCTGGCTATCATTTTTGTTGTAAAGAAGTTTAGAAATTACTTGCTAGGGTAAAAATTTCTAGTTGTAACAGATCGTCAGGCTCTAAAATATATTGTAAATAAGCCTAACCGATCAAGAAGGATAGTAAGATGGATAATTTTTCTACAAGAATTTGAATTTGATATTATAGATAGGCCAGGAAAGAAGCATGTCAATGCAGATGCACTCTCTCGAGCCTATGATGGTTTAGGATCATCTTGTGATGATGATGATTTCCCCGATGCAACATTGTTATCCCTTGACACAATCCCTAGTGAATACATAGATATTTGGAATTATCACGAATGAATTCAAGTTTCTGATGGTGTCAATGCAAAGACTAAGAGAAAGATTACTCAAGATAGTCGTCCATATTCTATTCTCGCATGGATTATTATTTCGAATAGGACACGATGGACAGACCTGAGAGGCGCAGTTGGACGTGATCAAGGGAAGGAAGCTGCTAGAATAATTCCACAATGGTACATGTGGAGGGAACTTCTGGACAACTTACGGTAAGAAGGATCTTGGATGCGGAGTTATTGGCCCACTCTTTTTAAATATTGTTATAATTATTATAAGACATGTGATATTTGTCAAACACATGGTAACAGTAAGACTTCATCCGCTCCATTATGCCCTATTCTTCCACTTAGTCCCTTTGAAAAGTGGGGAATAGACATTGTAGAGGTCCACTTCCAACTACCTCACGCCAAAATAAGTATATTGTAGTTGCCACAGATTATTTAACCAAGTGGGTTGAAGCTAGGCCATTGAAAACAACTTCCATGGATGAGGTGGCAAGGTTCATATATGAACGCATTGTCACCAGATTTGGTTGTCCATTAGAAATTGTAACAGATCAAGGAAGCCACTTCATTAATGAGGTAGTAGAAGCCCTAGTCAATAAATTTTCTATTAAGCACAGGAAGGCAACAACATACAAGCCAAGTACAAATGGACAGGTGGAACGAACAAATTTTGTGTTGTGTCAAATTTTAGCAAAAGATGCAGCCTTGTAGGTACATAAGTGGGATAAAAGGATTCATGCAGCATTGTGGGCATATAGGGCAACATCAAAGTCAGCAACAAGATACTCCCCATTTTAGTTGGCCTATGGCATTGATCCAATTCTTCCTATTGAGTTTGATATTCCCACTGTGAGAGTTATGAAAAATGAAAGGATGGATGAAAGTGATTGATAAAAGAAAGGTTGGTACATCTTCATTTGCTAGAGGAAATGAGGGAAATAGCAAAGGATACAAGCCATAAGAAGAAAATGAAGCAGAAGGAATACTTTGATCAAAAGATCCGTTGGTCTCCATTTCATGTGAATGACTTGGTTCTAGTATATGATTCCAGATACAAAAAAGAAGACAGAGAAAATTTCTTCCAAAATGGATGGGGCCCTACAAAATAGCAGGTGTGCATGAAAATGGTACGTCTGATTTGGAGGAATTGGATGGCACTCCCATTACGAAATGGGTCAACCACGACAAGTTGAAGATTTTCCCAAGCACGAGAATAGTCTACTCTCAGGGACGGAGTAGAAGCTAGGAAGGGGGAAGATGTCGACACTAAAATTTTCTCTGTAATTTTTATTTCATTAATGTATGTATTAGGAATAGGATGTTGTTAAGTATAATTAGTAGTAGCGTCGATAGAAGATAATGGCACCGTCGATACAATGCCGCCAATAATGTGGAGTACAAGATGTGATAAAAGTACAATAGGAATGTTGTAAAAAGTAAATATTTGTCGTAAGTGGTCCGGTAATGTTAAAATGTCAAAGTTTGGGTAATTAGAGAAGTAGGGTCTACATGATTAGGAATTAGAAATATTATATTGGTAATAAGGACAGGAGTGAGGTCATAAATATTTTGTGTATTTTATTTGTAAAAAGTCTAAAAATGTGGAACCCATGTAAAATAGTAAGGTTTATCTTATCTTAAAAGATAAGCTTACATGTATAGATAAGAGTTAAGGTATGGAATATGATTCGTCGTGAGTGGATTTCTTATCCTATCTTAGAGATAAGATGGATAAGCCTAGAAGTTCTATAAATAGAGAGGCCACCCCCCTCATTTAGCATAGAAGGAAGTAGTGAGAAATATTGTAGGAAGTGTGCAAAGGAAGCCATCAGTTTAAAGGTGTGTTGAAGAAGCCATTAAGAGGTGTAATTGTAAAGTTTCTCCCATAGTCTTGGTGAAAGGCAAGTGAATTCAATAACACTTGAAGTACCTCATGGGTGAGATTGTAACAATTTCATGTTAATATTATAATTTACTTTGATATTTCAAATTTGTCATCATTCCGTCTTATCATAGTCGATGGTATTCTTGTGTTACGTTTGTTGCTTTGTTTCAGATTACATCCACCAAACTAAAGGCTGTGCATTAGTAAATAATCATAGCACGAGGAGTTCCCGGTGAAGAATTCTCATAGTGCCGGATTGGTGATGACAGGAACAAGAAATAAAAAGTACATAAATATGAAACGCTAAGAAAGAGAGGGAGATAAGGATACGTAGTTGATTTTTGAGTGAACCAAAATTTTTCTAGGTAGATGAAATACTAAAACAGGGTGAAGAGAATGTTGTTGATGATGACTGGAGGTTATTGACTCTAGAAATGCATAGGATAACATTGCTTGGGAGAGGTCAAGAGTTCCTTGCATTAGTGTCTGGATCTAGGCATTGGTCTCTAGATAAATTCTATAGTTTTGGATCTTGTAGGGCCGAGATCATGTTCCTTGTCCTTTCCGTCTATTGTTCTAGAGCCTTCATATGATCTCGTAAATAGTCTTACAACCTATAAGAAATAAATTCACCTACACAAACCCACAAACCACATCAAACCTAAAAAGGAAAATGTAGAATAGGGAGATAAACCGACCCCGAAGGTCACCCAAAAAGCTAACTTATGACCAAGAACTCCACTCCATCTTAGAATCCATGTAGTTATTGTGTGTGTAGAAATGAATACCTAGGATTACCTTATGTAAGTTTCACCTTTGGTCAAGGGATAGACCTAGAGTGTAGAAAATGTATAAAATATATGGGAAGAAATAAAATAGACTTCCCTCGTATGATATGTACGCTTGAAGTTATACAACCCTTGTCCCTTGTATGACTAGTAGGTGGATTCCTATGATGCTCTTTGTTCTTTTGAATGTAATCTTAGTTGATGATAGATAATGTTTAGTGTGTAGTCCATTATTTTGAAAGCATAAAATTATGGATTTATATGACTCCCTTGTTTGAATTTCATAATTAACAACTTAAAGACCAACCCAAAGTAGTAAAAAGTAATTAAGAAGTCAAAGGGGTCTAAAAGGATATGAAAAAGGTAAATATGAACAAGAGATCCCTGGAGGACAGGAGTGCACGCGTTAGTCTCACAATAGGGTGATAACGTCTAAGACCATAAAAAGATAAAATAGTGAAATGTTGGAAATGATGCAATATGTATAAAGCCAATAAAATTATAGGCAGACGAGATAAAAATGTTAAAAGGAATTGTCAATTACTAGTTTTCTTGCTTATGAACCATATAAATGCTAACATCATTTTTTGAATCTAGAATTGTACCCAAGTGAATATATTTTTTGTCTACATTTTCCCCCACTTTATGTTGTTTATTGAATACTCAATAACATAAAGTATATAGAAGATGTGTACCTTATGATCCTATAAAGAGTGTGCCGAATACCGTCTTTGAGTGGACAAGTGAAGCGTGAAGTGATGGAAAAGTGAAGTGCAAAGACTAGCAAAAGGGAAGTGGACCCTAGAGGTGAAGCATATGTGTAGCTTGTACTTGTTATAGTTCTTTTATTTGTTGATGTATGCTACTTCTTGTTGCGTATTAAGCAAAAACACGTGAAAGAAGAGCCATAAAGTAGTCAAATTTTCATGTATGATAATTAAAAGTAATGCATGTATAAGTAAGTACTAGTGTGAAAGTATGTAAAAAGGAAAGTTTGCACCAAATGTATAAGAGTGTAAGAGATGGAAATTTTTCCGATTTATGGAATTTGTTGGCGATGGTGAGTTTTTTGATTTCACACCACGAGAGAGTTTTTTTGTGATCTCACACCAAGAGAAAGATTTTAGGTGATCTCATGCCAAGAGAAGAGTGTTTGGGAGAGAGTTATAATGTTACTCTCCTTCCATGATTACTTCAAAATGAGCACCACTATAAATGGCACATCCTTGATTAGTTATGCTTAATCTATGTTGTTCCATATTGTAATATATTGTAGGATATAGAATGTGTTATGTATTTGGAGGCAATTTACTACTATTGTAGCACTATGTTGAAGAATGTTGTAGACTTTGTTAGAATGAGAAATTACATGTTTATTTCCCGGGACATTAGGGCTCAAGGAAGGATACAAGTGTCACGTGCTACTATCTAGGTATAAATGTTAGTGTTCCTACTGTGTGTGAGGTTCAAATATGGTTTTGGACCATTATCGACTATGTTCTGCGATGTTTTTGTCCTTTATTTATCTAAATGGTAGCTTCGAGCTATTGCGGTGGTGATTTTTTTACCCAATGTATGTCCCCTAGTTTGAGGTTTGTGCAACATCTATAAGAGAATGTGTCCCAAAGGAGAGGACCAGATCATCGATATGGATATTTGAATTATATGTATGTACTGAACCAGTAGGTGATGTGCATGGTGGAAACAAAGGTGCATGCAAAGAAAGTAGGGTAGTAAAAGTGTTGATGGTAAAAATAGCTAACATGAAATAGAAAATAATGTAACAAGCATGTTTATAAACAATATGGACCTCAAAAAGTGGGTTTCAAACATGGGACATCGTTCCTAATGTCACAAGATAATTAGGGCTAAACAGAAATAAGAATATAATAAACAAGGAAGATATAGGGCACAACCCACAAATAATAGATAATAGTAGTAAAAAAACTAATAGATAGCCATGGTTGTATAAAGTACTAAAAGGAAAATGGTACACATGAAGGACACATTAGCATGTTAAAAACACTTTTTCACTAAATATGGACTTATTCTAGTCAAAGAAGCTACAAAATATAGGCAATATTAGAATCCCATATTACTATTTTTAGATTCCAAAATGTCAAATATGGGAATTATCTTAGTGTAACACCCATCTAAGAAACAACCACTTGAGAAAAAAGAACAACCTAGGTTTAGTTAGTAAAATTATGGAATTTTTTTTTCTTTGTTTAAAAGTGCCAACAACCAGGATTCAATAAGATAGTAGTGACAACAAGATTCAAGGTAAAAATATATTTAACTAAATTTTTCCATTACAACAACTATTAAATTGAGAAGGTCTAAAACATAGGATTAAAATAATCATTAAAAATCAAAGGCAATTTCTCACTAACCCACTCTCTAACTAGCTTATAAGGTCCATCCTGATTTTTCTCACTTTTAACGCACCAAAACTTCCTGGAAACATTCCCATTGGATACGAAATTTCCTCCCCTTACTATTGATATAAGAAGTCCTCCTAACTCCTCATATTTCTCAAGTTATGGGCCAACGGGCCTTGGGAGGAAAATTTTCCCAAAGGCGGGCCAGCGGACCTGGGGAAGAAGTTTTTCCCTAAGGTGGCCTGGTGGGAAGAAATGATTTCCTTAGTACTTTGGGTGACAAGTGAACTTTACTCCTACACACCCACGTACTCGGGAGTCCATGGCGGGACTTCGCACCCGAAGGGGAAATTTTTTGAGTCCGCAAAGGGACACGTGTCCAAAATCCAAGCCTAAGCGGGAAGGCAAAGCCACCGGAGGTAAAATAGGATTTTATACATTTTATTAAAAAGGGTGAAAAGGATCAATTTAATCCACTCCTCCACCAAAGTGTGGAGATGCCATGTGTCAACCAATGATTGGTGCAGGTCGGCAGATCGACGGAGAAATTATAAAATTTAAGACTTTTATATTAAATGGCGCAAAGGCGGAAAAACCACCCGCACCTTTTTCGACATCATACAATGCTACGTGTCGACCCTCATTGGTGCGGGTTGTTGGGTAGACTTAAGAATTTTTTCCCAAATTTTTTACGAAGAGTTATGTTTTAAAACGATCCTCTCCTTTGCCATTGCCTTGTGAGACCACGTGGCAACACCCGATTAGTCAATGCGGGCCGGCGGGGCCATGGAGGAAACTTATCAAATTTTCCCAAATTTATTTTTGAAAGTGCTTAAGGTTTAAATGCTTCCGTGTGTCCATCGTTTCCTTGCGAAGACACGTTTCGATCAATGATTTGTTGTGGGGAAAGCAGGGCGACGAGGGAAACTAAGAAATTTGCCAAAATTTTGAAAAGACTAAATTAAGGGTTACAGGACCATGCACCCGTGTAAATACTTTTCAAAAGGTAAAGGAGGGGCAGCGGGGCTGTGGGAATTTTTTTCCCAAATTTTCTTTTTCGAACTTGGATTATTTATTTTTAAAAACCAAATGAAGTAAAAACTTTAGAAGGCCATAAGTTTAGACTGGGAACTTGGTTTTTAGAAAACAAGGACTTTTTCAAAAGCTCACAAAGTGCTCTTTACATGGAGGGACCCTAAAAATTTTATTTTGATAAAGTTTGAAGGGTTAATTTTGAGAAAAACGTTCTTCAGGATTCTAAAACGTGAAATGACATTTTTAACTTATAATTTTTTTGTTCAAATTCAACATTATTTCTTTCTCAACATGTCATAGATACATGAAGTTTTTCACTTGAGGGATTTAGGATGGATTGTAAGAGTAAATTTGTTAGATTGATTTTCAATTTTAAAATTTCCCAATTTGACAGCAAAACGACTAAAAAAATGTTTGAGCCCGATTTTGCAAAGTTTTGAAAGAAATTCCTAAGTGTTAAAGTCTAATTAGGCTCATTTTGATCATGCAAACTTCAATTTAATTGTTTCATTTCATTTTCCAAGGTTGCAAGGTTGTTATGAACATTTTTAGTTAAAATTTTCTGGTTTTAAAATTATCTAATAGAGCTCTACAATTTCTAAATCGAATTGATACATTTACATTTACCAACTTTAAAATATTAATTCATTCCATGATAGTTTACTTCATATTTCATCTTCCTTCAACCAAATCTTGAGAAAAAGGATGCATTTTAAAATAATAGAGTGATATAACACTCCTCTCATATGTTTTTTTTTCAAATAGAGATTTCATAATGCATTAAAAACATAGATTTCCAATAAAGAAAATATCATTTTAACAAAACAAAATAACTTCTATTGACTTGGATGATTATTTTACAACTTTATTTTCCATTCCATTTCAAAAGACAAAATACAAATCTATTTTTTTCCTTTCACAGAATAAAATTACAGAGTATGTCCTTTCACATTCAAATGGGATTTCATTTCCAAAACATAATAACTCTTCAGCACAAAACATATTACATTGTCATCCACTTAAAGTGGGAAATGGTTTACAAATAGAAATCTCACAAGGGACTATCAAACTATCTTCTTTTCAACTCCATAATAGCATAATGAATTTCCATCATTCTCCAATTTGATAACAATAGAACAAGAGAAAAGGCAACGCTCTCAACCCAACCAAGACATCCAATGAAAAGGAGAAACCATCCTTCTTCATTTTCCCGAAGCCCCAACCGCAATGCAATAAGAAATTTGTTTTAATTCATGGAAACAATAGGCTTCCATAACACACATGCAAATTTCATATTAAAATACAGCCCAAAACAAAACAACCGTTTTAGTAACCGGAAGATGAAAATGGAACAATACTCAGGCTTCATGAAGGAAGCCAAAAGAGCAATAAACTATGGGGAATGTTGCTTATGCCTCCCAAAAGGGAAATGGATATCACCACCTTAGAAAACTGCCAAACATATATCATTTCAAATCCCGACATGCCCTTATGCCTCCCCCAAGTACCCCTTATTCATCACAATTTCTTATACCTCCCCAACCTCTTATGGCACCCCATAAAGAGTAAAGAAATTCAAGCTATTTCTTTTTACTAGGTAGAACCCAAATCGCAACTCCATCCACAATTATACCTCCCCAAAACACTTATGCCTCCCACAAGAATACCCCATATTCTTCTCCTACACCATTCCTAGGCCATCTACCCAACCAACCAACAAATAAAACAACACATTCAAACATTCAACCATTCACATATGCATAAAAATGAAAGGAGAGCATTTCCAAGAGCTAAGATCTTACCTCTCCATGATGGAGTTTGTTCCAAGTTCAAAACAACAAGCTCTCCAATGCAAAACAATCCAAGAGATCAACAATCAACAAGTATGCAACCATCTCCAATCTCCTCCAAAAGCAAGAACTCTTAAAACCAAAATAAGTCACCCAAAATGAAGCAATGCAAGTTGAAGTAACCCAAAACAAGCCAAGGAAATTCAAATATATAGAAGAGGGAAGAGAAGAGGATGAGGTGGATCCATGTAGGATGCCACTTCACACATCCTCAACTCCACCTCATAAGTCAACTTCAATCTCCAAGGCATAATAATTAAGTAGGTGAATAAATGACAGTTTTACTTACACACTCAAATCAAGCCCACACCCCATAAGGACTGAAATTGAAAGCATGTAAGAAAGTGAAATTAAAACATACAACTTGACTTACAAAAATGCATAATAAAAGTCTAAATTTAACTCTCCAACCATAGGTAAGGTTGGTAAATAAATTTAAGAGGTGTGGGACAAGTTTAACTTGTCCCACAAGCCTCTAAAATCAGCCTCCAAGGAAAACTCGAATTTCAAAGAAGGTGGAGTGTTTCATACTCCATAATCAACTTATATAACTCTTACACATCACTTACACATTTCTTACAACACTTTAATTCTAGGCCAACAACTCTAATGATTACTTTCTTATTACGTAAATTTATTAATTAATTTTAACAATATGATTACCCACATTATTTACCACCATTTAATTAAATAGAAAGGGGAAACACATCACTTTAAAAACACATACTAACTTAAAAAAGGAACCAAATAAAATAAATACTCAAAGTCCCTGGTCACAAATGAATGTGATCCCCCATGGGAATCCCGACAACAATTAAACACACATAAACAAATACAAGTTGCCATGGTGACCTTATTCAATTCATCTAGAATTGTAATGTGGTTGGTCTCGAATCCCCGGGTGTGTGTGTTGTGATATTTTAACCTGCAAAACAACCAATACCTCCTTCACCTCGTGGCCATATCAAAACATCCAAATGAATATAAATATAATTATGAAATCATCAATATATATATATGAATCACAACAACATCAAGACATTCAACAATATCACTTACAATTTCATCAACAACTATATGCTCATCAATTTTAATTCAATTTTATTGGTCTACTCAATATATCAACATATCATTTATCGAACAACATCCATAATATAACTATATCATACAACATGTCAACATCTATATAAAATGTCTCTAACAATCATCATGCAACATATATAAATCAAAGTTAACTATAGTCTATGATCTAACATCATACTAAATCAAAAGTCACAATAATGTCCATAATATAGTCCATAGGATCGAAATGCATAATAAAAGGTGTCGAAGGGAAGTGGGCTCTACATCCTTCTCCCCTTAGACTCAACTTCCTCCTGGAAGTCACTAGAAAAAATGTGGAAACTTAACTCGTAGAAAAGTAGAATCCTCCAACATAGCCACAGTCGACCATATTTATCCCACCGCATTTGCACATGAACCCGGTCAATCTCTACCTCAAATTCCTGAGGGTGCTGCAATATATAATGCAAACGGACTCCACCATCCCTCGCCCCGATCCCGTACCTACAATAAGGTCCAATCCAGCACATGAGAAGGATCTACAATATATCTCTTAAGAACTGAAACATGAAACACATCATGAACACGAGACAATCTAGGTGGAAACGCTAGATGGTAGGCAAAAGGGATGATATGCTCTAAGAGCTCAAAAGGACAAATGAATATAGGAGATAATTTAGAACCTTTTTCATAATGGATAGGGCTCTTATGTGACTCGAAACGGAAGAAAACCTTCATACCCACATCAAAACTACGGTCGGTCCTATGCATATCTGCATACTTCTTCTACCTATTTTGTGCCTCCTACAGTCTAAGTTTGATCAAAACCACCTACTACTCCATGTCCTGTAACAAAGTTGGTCCAAGAGAAACATTGTTCTCTAACCTGTCCCAGCTAAGAGGTGTCCTGCACTCTCTGTTATATAAATCCTGAATAGGATCCATGCCTATATAACTCTGAAAACTATTATTGTAGGAAAAATATACCAAGTAAAGGTACTCCTCCCATCTCAACTGATGATCTATAACATACATCCTGAGTATATCCTCTAAAATATGATTCACCCACTCAGTCTTTCTCATTTGTCTCGGGGTGATATGATGTGCTGAAATTGATCGTCATCCCGAGGACATACTGCATGGTAGTCAAAAAATGGGAAGTATACAAAGGATCGCGGTCACAAATGATCTTCCATGGAATCCTATGCAACCTAACAATCTCATCCAGATATACCCATGCCACTGCATTAGTTATATAAGTGATCTTCACCAAATAAAATTGATCCACTTTTTTCAATTTATCCACTGTGACCATGATGGCATTGTGCTGATATCTTGACATCGGTATCCCATTAACGAAGTCCATGGAAATGTTGTCCCACTTACATCCGGTATAGCATGAGGAAAGAGAAGGCCAGCTGGACGCTGATTCTCAACCATCACTTTTTGGCAGTCTAAACAACATGACACAAACTGAGCCACATCTCTACAAAGTCCTCTCTAGTGATACAAATGTCTCAAGGTAACGTGCATCTTCTTCACCACAGGATGGGCTGAATAGGGTGCACAATGTGCCTCTTTCAAGATTTCTTACCTTAAGCCTCTGTCTCTGGGAACATAAATCTAACCTCTATGCCTAAGAAGTCCATCTACCTCTAATGAGAAACCATCAAACTTCCCCTCAAGGAGTCTCTGGGACTCGATCTCTACTCTAGATGCAATGTAGAAATTGTCAAGAGGAAGCTGTTATAGAATCCTGCTCTTCAAATATTTTCCCACTGAAGTGGCCATAACCATATGTTTCCATCTACTAAGAGTGCACATGCAACCACATTCTCCTTCCCCTTCACATGCTCTATCTCCATATCATACTCATAAAGAAACTCCATCGAACGCTACTAATAAGCATTGAGATTGGGCTGTGTGAAGAGGTGGCGAAGACTTAAGTGATTTGTCCTGAGTGCAAATCTCTGATCAAGAAGAAAGTGTCTCCATCGAACTAGGGCATGCACAATTGTCATAAGATCAAGATCATGAGATGGATAATCAAGCTCATAATATTTGACTTTGAGAGACTCAAAATCCACTACTCTTCCATCCTACATCAACACACCTCCATGTCTACAAAATAAGCATCTGTGGATACAAATAATTCACCCCATGTGGATCCAACACTACAATAATATGTGATGTCATGAGGCACTCCTTCAAAGTGTGCAAAAGGCCTCTCACATCAATCGAACAAACAAACTTCTTCCCTTTCAGCTGAAGGGAAGTGATGGGGTGTGAAATCGAGATAATCTGAACAAATCTCTTTTAATAACTCGCTAAATCCATGAAGCTATGCACCTTAGTCATAGTAGTGGGTGCTAGCCAATCCATAATAGCTCTAATCTTGGAAGGATCAACTATGATACCTTCCCCAAAAATGATGTGGCCCAAATATTACACCTCTGTCTATGAAAGAAAGCACACTTCTCCAAGTTCCCATAAAGTTGCTACTCACGAAGACACTGAAGAACCTAGAAAAGGTGCCCCTCGTGCTCCTCACGCATACGTGAGTAAATGAAAATGTCATCAAGGAAGATGAGCATGAAATGATCTAAGAAATTCCTGAATACCCCATTCATCAAACTCATAAACACAATGGAGGCATTAGTCAAACCGAAAGGCACCACTATAAACTCATAGTACCCATATCTCATACGAAAAAGTGGTCTTATGAATATCCGTCTCGTAATCCTCAACTAATGTTAGCCTAACTTATGATCAATCTTAGAGAAAAAATGTGACCCCCTTTATATGATCAAATAAATCATCAATGGGTGGAATGGGGTAATGATTTTTTATCTTTACTTTATTCAGATTAGCAGTAATCAATACACAATCACAAGGATCCATCCTTATTCTTTACAAATATCATTGGTGCACCACAAGGGGATACACTAGATGGATTAAGCCTTTCTCTAGAAGGTCATCCAATGAAAACTTGAGCTCAAAAGCTCTGAGTGGTCATCCGATAAGGTTCCCATGAGATAGGCTTTGCTCAAGAACCAACTCTATATGAAAATCAATCTCACGTGGGGTGGTAACCTGGTAGCTCTCTTGGAAATAAATGTGAAAAATATCTCAAAATGTGGTGGTCATCTAGCGATGGTCCACTAGGCCCATCCTCCGATCTGTCACTAATTGTAACAACATACATTTGACACACCGCATCACACACACCGCTAAAGCTACATAGTGGAGATGGTACAAATGGAAATGAGTCTCTTGACCCCAGAAATCATCGACTCAACTCCTAGATCATTTGCACATGATATAGTCTTATGGTAATAGTCCATCTTGGCCCTGTGTGCAAACAACAAGTCCATTCCCAAGATGACTCCATATGAGCCTAAAGGAAGGATACGAAGATCTGAGGTAGTGGTGAAAGGTCCCAAATCCACTACACACTCCTTAAGTAAGGAGTATACAGAGATCTTGACTCTCGAATCCATCTCTATGTCCTAACTAATACCCTTCCTAACTACCACCAGCCTACATCACTCTACTAAAGGTGGTGCAATAAAAGAATTAAAGAACAAGAATCAAACAAAATGGACGTAGAAATACAACCAATGTTACTAGTAGTCTTAGTCACGTAACTCGGTGCTCATCCTAGAGGTTCTCGACCACTACATAGATCTGATGAGTACACCCCATGTCATTAATAGTAGGCTTTGATATCTATGTGTCTTACCTTGTTATTAGGGTTCGAGGGAAATCTCTCCAAAAATGTCCACTAACACCATAACCAAAATAACCTCCCAATCCTCTCCCATGTGCAGCAGTCGATTGGTACTCTAGAGGTTTTGGTATGGATCTTGATGATCTCGGTTGTGGTCACCGAGGTCTCTACTTGGTGAGCTCCTACCGACCGAGGTCTCTTGTTACCCTGTGTTTGATGGACCCTAGGAGGAGGCCACATACTCGACCCCCGGGTGGATCGAATATCTATGGAGGTCTATAAGGTGGGAGGGACTATGGATGTTTGCTATTATGGTCTAACATATGACTCTACTGAATCCTATCCACCATGAGGAGGAGGTACTGATCCCCTCGATCTATTATCCCGCATCTATTGGATGCGTCTCCGGACTCGGTCTCTAGCCTACTGGGTCTTCCCCAAGTCTCTCTCGCTATATAGGCCTTCTTAATAGCCTCGGCTAAATTTTGTGGAAAATGGATCCTAATTGCACCTCCAATCTCAATATTTAGGCCCCAAATGAATCTTTGGATCCATACCTATTCATCATACATGTAATCGACATACTGGAGTAGATCCAGAAATATGCTCTCATACTCAGCCACTATAAGAGATGCCTACCGGAGGTGTGAAACTCATCTATCCTCTACTTGTATGAACCTCCATGATAAATATTTTCTCTTGAACCACTCCTCAAAGAGATCCCAGGTAACTATCTCAAAATCTGTGTGGATCTTCTTCTCCTCTATCCTCCACCATATGCATGCTCCATCTCTCAATAGATGGATCGCAACATGAGCTTTTGTGTTGCTAGAACAAGGGTAGAGCTTGAAGCATCTACTCAAGCTCACCAACCAGGCCTCTACCTAAAATCCACCTATGTCACTAGAATAATGTGATGGTCACATATTTGGGATCTCCCGATGTGGTTTACAACTCTAGACCGACCCCTAGGCCTCTCTGCATGCTCATTTATAAGCCTAGGGCTCCAAGACCTATCTCTGTGTCCTGAAACTCGGTCTCCTGTCCCCCTATGTGGTGACTCTACTTTGACTGAATCCTCATGGGAGTTCTCTCCTCTATGCTCCTCGCTATGCTAAGGAGATGCACAAGCCTCAATGGATGTCACCCTATCATGTCCAACTGAATGTGCTCCTATGGTCCCTCCACGTAGAGCAACATTAACATCTTGAAGTGTCTATAAAATATGTGGTAGGATAGCTGCTACAACATGATCTAGTGGTGGTAAGTCTAGGTCTATGTGAAAATACCCTCATCTTTTCCACACCTCCTACACAAACCAAGGCGAGAGTTAGTTCTTTATTCTAGGTTTTATTCATTTTTCCATGTTTACTAAAATATGTAATTTCCACACAAAGTTCTCTAGATTTAAAAGTGTGCTAGGTTAATATTGCACTAGGTTTAAATGTTCATGTCTCAAGTTTTTCTAGTGTTCCCAAGGGTCCAAGATTTTGAAACCCATAGCTCTGATACCAAGTGTAACACCCATCTAAAAACAACCACTCAAGACCAAAGAAAAACCTAGGTTTAGTTAGTAAAATTATGGAATAATTTTTTTCCTTTGTTTAAAAGTGCCTACAACTAGGCTTTAATAATACAGTAGTCACAAACAAGATTCAAGGTCAAAATATATTTAACAACTAAATTTTTCCCATTACAACAACTATAAAATTCACAAGGTCTAAAACATAGGGTTAAAATAATCATTTAAAATAAAAAGGAAATTTCTCACTGACCCACTCTCTAATTGGCTTATAAGGTTCAACTTGATTTTTCTCACTATTAACGCACTAAAAACTCCTAGAAAAATTCCCATTGGATATGAAATTTCCTCCCCTTTCTAGTGATATAAAGAAGTCTCCTAACTCCTCATATTTCTCAAGTTATGGGCTGATGGGCCTTGGGATGAAAATTTTCACAAAGGAAAGCCATAGGATTGTGGAAGAAATGTTTCCCTAAGGCATTTTCGGTAGGAAGAAATTTTTCCCTTACCACTTTGGGTGAAAAGTGCACTTTACTCCCGCGAGCCCATGAGCCTACTGGGCTTCACGTCTGAAGGGGAAATTTGCCTAGTCCACAAAGGGACATGTGTCCATCTTCCAAGCCTAAGCAGGAAAGTGGGTCACCTGAAGGTAAAACAGGATTTTAGATTTTTCATTAAAAAGGGAAAAAAGGATCAATTTAGTGTTCTCTCCTCTAAAGCATGAAGATTCCATGTGTTAACCATTGATTTTATATAAAAGGGTCGGCAAGATGAGAGAAATTAAAATATTTAAGTGATTTTATATATAAAAGGTGCAAAGGCGAAAAACCACTGCACCTCCAATGACACCATATGATGCTATGTGTCGGACCCTCATTCACTTGCAGCTCATCGGGGGGACTTAAGAAATTTTTCCCAAATATTTTCTTAAGTGTTAATGTTTAAAATAATCTACTCCTCGCCGATGCCTCCCGAGGCCACATGGAAACATCCGATTGGTTGCGTGGCCTTGTAAAACAGGCCGTGGAGGAAACGTAGGAACTTACAATTTTTCCCATATTTATTTTTGAAAGTGCTTAAGGTTTAAATGATTCCACGCCTCGTCATTGCCTCACGAAGCCATGTGTCGGTCAATGATTTCCTACAGGAAGTGGGGCGGTGGGGAAAACTAGGAAATTTTGCCAAAATTTTTAAAAGGCTAAGTTAAGAGTTATGGGCCCACGCTCCCACATAAATAATTTTTAAAAGGTAAAGGTGGGGGTGGTGGGGCGCGGGAATTCTTTTCCAAATTTTCTTTTTCGAACTTAGATTTTTTTTTTTAAGCCAAATGAAGTAAAAACTTCAGAAGGCCATAACTTTTGACTGGGAACTCATTTTTTGGAAAACAAGGACTTTTTAAAAAGATCACGAAGTGATATTTAGATAGGGATCCTAAAAAAATTTATTTTGATAAATTTTGAAGGGTTAATTTTGAGAAAAATGTGAAGACATTTTTAATTTGTGAATTGGCATTTTTACTTATAAAAGATTCAAATTGACATTCTTTCTTTCTCAACATGTCATATAGACATGGAGGATTGCACTTGGAGGGATTTAGGATGGATTGCAAGAGTAAATTTGTTAGATTGATTTTCAATTTTAAAATTTCCCAATTTGATAGCAAAATGACTAAAAAAAGGTTTGAGCCTGATTTTGCAAAGTTTTGAAATATTTTCCTAAGTGTTAAAGTCTAATTAGGGTCATTTTGATCATGCAACTTCAATTTAATTGTTTCCTTTCATTTTCCAAGGTTATAGGGTCATTCTGAACATTTTTATTTAAAATTTTCTAGTTTGAAAATTATCTAACATAGCTCTACAACTTCTAAATCAAATTGATACATTTACATTTACCAACTTAAAAATATTAATTCATTCCATGCTATTTTACTTCATATTTCATTTTCCTTCAACCAAATCTTGACAAGAAGGATGCATTTCAAAAGAACAGAGTGATATAACATTCCCTCATACGTATTTCTTTTTTTTTTTCAAACAAAGATTTCATAATGCATTGTAAAAGCAAATTTCCAATGAAGACAATATAAATTAAAAAAACAAAATAACTTCTATTGACTTGGATGATTCTTTTACAATTTCTTTTCCATTCCATTTCAAAAGATAGAATACAAATCTTTCTTTTCCTTTCACAGAATAAAATTATAGAGTATGTCCTTTCACATTCAAATGGGATTTCATTTCCAAAACATAGTAACTCTTCAACACAAAACATATTACATTTTCATCCACTTGAAGTGGGAAATGGTTTTACAAATAGAAATCTCACAAGGGACTGTCAAACTATCTTCTTTCTTAGCTCCAGAACAACAGTATGAATTTCCATCATTCTCCCATTTGATCACAATAGAACATAGGGGAAAGAAAATGCTCTCCACTCAAGCAAGACATCTAATGAAAAGGATAATCCATCCTTATTCATTGGACCTCGAGCCCCAACCACAATGTAATAAGAAATGTGTTTCAACTCATGGAAACAATAGGCTTCCACAAAACATGCCAATTTTATATTGAAATAAAGTCCAAAACAAAAATAATTTTTTAGCAACCGTAAAATAAAAACACAACAATACTCAAAGCTTCATCAAGAAAGCCAAAGGAGCAAGAAACTATGGGGGATGTTGTTTATGCCTCCCAAAGGGAAATGGGTATCACCACCTCAGAAAAAATTGTCAAAAATATATAATTTCAAATCCCTGACATGCCCTTATGCCTCCCCCAAGTACCCCTTATTCCTCACAATTTGTTACACTTCCCCAACCTCTTTATGTCACCCCATAACAAGTAAAGAAATGCAAGCTATTTCTTTTTACAAGGTGGAATCGAAATCCCAACTCCCTTCACACTTATACCTCCCCAAAACACTTATGAATCCCACAAGAATACCCCATAGCCCTCTCCTACACCATTCCTAGGCCATATACCCAGCCAACCAACAAATAAAACAACACATTCAAACATTAAACCATTCACATATGCATAAACAATGAAAGTAGAGCATTTCCAAGATATAAGTTCTAACCTCTCCATGATGGAGTTTGTTCCAAGTTTAAAACATCAGGCTCTCTAATGGAAAAAATCGAGAGATCAAAAATCAACAAGTATGCACCACAATCCAATCTCCTCCAAAAGAAAGGACTCTTAAAACATAAATAAGTCACCCAAAATGAAGTAATGTAAATTGAAGTAACCCAAAACAAGCCAAGGAAATTCGAATATATAAAAGAGGAAAGAGAAGAGGATGAGGTGGATCCATTTAGGATGCCACTTCACACATCCTAAACTCCACCTCATAAGTCAACTTCAATCTCCAAGGAATAATAATTAAGTAGGTGAATAAATGACAGTTTTACTTACACACTCAAATCAAGCCCACACCCCATAAGGACTGAAATTTAAAGCATGTAAGAAAGTGAAATTAAAACATACAACTTGACTTACAAAAATGCATAATGAAATTCTAAATTTAACTCTCTAACCATAGGTAAGGTTGGTAAATAAATTTAAGAGGTATGGGACAAGTTTAACTTGTCCAACAAGCCTCCAAAATCAGCCTCGAAGGAAAAATTTGAATTTCAAAGAAGGTGGATTGTTTCATACTCCAAAATCAACTTACATAAATCTTACACATTTCTTACATCACTTTAATTCTAGGCCAACAACTCTAATAATTACTTTCTTATTACCCAATTTGATTAATTAATTTTAAAAATATGATTACCCACATTATTTACCACCATTTAATTAAATAGAAAGGGGAAACACATCACTTTAAAAACACATACTAAATTAAACAAAGGAACCAAATAAAATAAATACACAAAGTCCCTTGGTCACAAATGAAGGCGATCCCCCATGGGAATCCCTAACAACAATCAAAAAAACACAAACAAATACAAGATGCCATGGTGACCTTGTTAAATTCATCTAGAATTCCAATGTGGTTGGTCTCCAATACCCCAGTGTGTGTGTGTGTGTTGTGATATTTTTACCTCCAAAACACCAATACCTCCTTTGGCCTCGTGGCCATATCAAAACATCCAAATTTATATAAATATAATTTTGAAATCATCAATATATATATATATATATATATATATATATATGAATCACAACAACATCAATACATTCAACATTATCACTTACAATTTCATCAACAACTATATCACCATCAATTTTAATTCAATTTTATCAGTCTACTCAATATATCAACATATCATATGTCCAAACAACATCCATAATATAACCATATCCAACAAAGCATGTCAACATGTATATTAAATATCTCTAACAATCATCATGCATCATATATAAATCAAAGTCAGCTATAGTCTATGATTTAACATTATACTAAATCAAAAGTAACAATAATGTCCATAATATTGTCCACAACATCAAAATCCATGATTAAAGGTGTTGAATGTAGTGGTCACTATAATTTGCACTCCAAAATCACACATATTGAATTCCAAAATTGCATATATTGGAATCCGAGAATCACATATATTGGAATCCAAAATCACCTATATTGAAATTAGCTTTACTCAAAAATAACATATATTGGAAATCCAAAAATAAAAAAATGGGAATCTGTTAATTCTCCTTCAAGTCTAATTTATCTAGTCATGATATAAATTTACGAATTTGTGAAAAACATTTAATGATTTTAGGGAATCCAACATTGATATTAGAAATAATGCTCAGTGGTGCTAGCTAGCCCATCTAGAATAGATACGTGTTCTATTTTTTATAAGGGCTAGTGATGACTACACTTAATGATTGCTTTGGAATAACACTCTTATCATTTTAAATATGTTTCTAAGATTAAACTATGTAAATTGGAATATTTCAAATGCCATTAGCCAAGCATCTGCTAGGCTAATGACATTCATGAGATGAGAAACACTTATAGATTCAATTACTACGGTTCGATTAAACCTTTGGGGTGACCAGAAATTTCTTGAATACTTATGAAGAAACTAAAGAAGGATGAAGATTCAATTTAGGAGAATGTAATTAACTGTAAAAACATTCCAGATATATTTTCATATTTAAATTTAGATATCAAATTTACTTCATTTATTATGGTGTGATTGAACCTCGGTTCAATGAGAGAATATTTGAGAATCTTATGCATAAATTAGCAGAGGGTGACGATCCAGTGTATGAGATTGTAATTAATTGTAAAACCATACCAAATACATTTTCATATTTAAATTTGGATATAAAATCAACTATAAGAGACATGGCATGATTTTTTCATATTCAAATATGGATAAGAACTTATTTTAAAATAAGTATAAAACTATCCCGTATATATTTTAGTATTTAAGTATAGCTATTAAATAAATTTAAATTTGTTTACTAAAGGTAGAATTATAGTAAAACATTTAAAGAATAATTAAAATTTATAATGTAGCACTTTTTCCCGAAGATGAGATTCGAAATCAACAATACAAAACATTGTAAATCTCTAATAGAAAAGATCCCTATAATTGGTTTTGTGATCTAATATATTCCAAAACATCTTTGATGTCCTTCAATGGTTGAGAAAAAGGCAATAAAACATCTAACAAGTATCTTCCTTCGACTTAGAATCTATGTTAAATGGTTAAGCAATTATGTAGTTCGTAACATCATTGAACTTGTTTTTCTCTAAAGAGTCATCTATATGCTTTGTATTTTTACAATCGTATGATGTATTAAACCATGACCAAATGGAGTTAAGATTCTTGAGATATAATTTTTGATTCCAATAACCTTCATAATTGGAGCATTTGGTCTCGACGCAATATTTCTATGTAAATATGAACTCCAAGCTTATAACCTCTAAGAAATTTTTTGAAGGAATGAAGGCATCATGTCATAAAAATTTGAATTTCTTATCATTGTCCATATTGCTATTTTGAGATGTGTTTTGTAGCATTGAAAGAATTTTTTCACATTAGGTCTAAGAAAATAACATTTTTTTAGAACTCGATGCTGCTAATATTTTTAAAATTTTTAAATGTTGAATCAGCCTTCTAGAGGGTGTGTGACAAAAATATTTTATATCAAATATGATGATGTTCATGTATTCATATCTCGCAAATGAAAAAAACAAAATAAAATTGTGCATGGCAGTGAATCAATTCAAAAATAAAAAAACAAGTCCCTTTTTATATTGTTTTATAAAAATCAAATGGTCATAGGTGGTGATGAAGGTAAAATCCTCATTTCTTATTGTTATTCTAGGAAAAAAAAAATTCAGAATTTATTTGAATAAAATTTAATGTTTCAGTGTGATGAATCTTTACATATCATATTGTATTTATTTGATTACATTGGAAACTGGTATACGTTTTCTAATATCAAATCAAAAACTAGTATTTAAGCATTCTCGACATTAATATAGGAATACATATTTCATTAATAAAAACTACACAAAGATTTTTTATATTTACTCGCTCCAAATATTTGATGTGCTCTACTACATTCAATCCCTTTGACACTATTAGCGTTAAGTCTTTATATAAATCAGTCATCAACCATGTATCTTTTGAGCAATTTTCTCCTCTTCTCGCTATCCCAACAATAAAGTTTATGGAGGGTTTCCCTTTGCACCTAATGTAATACACGCTTTGTCTTGAGAATTTTAGGTAACATCATTTCTACTCAAAACCTTTTCTAGATCTTATATTACAATTCCATTAACTATATTGCAATGTTCTTTTCCCGGGTGAGTATCGGAATCATGTCGGTGTATAATTTTTTATTGAAGGCATTTGTCAGCTTTTTAACATCAACATAAGTGATTTTGTCTTATAATAATCCCATTTCAAATTTTGTTGGTAATGACTTTATAAAATCTTTCAAGCCACCTCCCACATTAATATTCCCCTTGTGGAACTTGAGTGACATGTCCTTAGAGGGCTATTGGTTGTTCTAAAAAAAAATCCCTCCAAATCTAAAATAAGAAATTAATTCTTATGGTGACTATAGGTAAGTAAATATTTTTGTTTAATTTGTCTCATATCAATTCTAACCAATGGAAAAAAGAAACATTTTAGCTTGCGGCTACCACTTACCGGTGGGCCTTGCGTGTAGGATTAGATCTTCTATACCAACAACTAAATCCTTTGATGCAAGATATGTTTTAAAAAACATAAAACTATTCAATATTAATGTAGCGCTTGTTATGGAAAATGAAAGCGTGTTTTAAAAAATTAGTGATCTACGTGGTAAAATATTAAATTCAATATTATCATTTTAGGTTTCTAGCACTTAATAAGCGAGTTTCTTGGTGGCTTGCATAGAATTTACTAGTTGCTAGTTTTTTATGGAAGATGTATTGCATACAATAGTAATCAATTCATAAACGATTTCATGCAATGGAAAATGAAAGAATAATTGAAAAGCATAATGGTCTTCGTGGTAATATGGTAAGTACAAATAAAAATGTTCTATGTCTTCTAAATGAATTGTAGTAGCCACTAGAGTTCGTTTATGTTTGTTGAACCACACATTGGAGGAAAACATTTTTTAGATATTGATGTGGATTAGTAACTGCTAGGATATGCCATCACTATCTCAAATAAGTATCAATTATAATGTATGTATCAATATTTTGATACTAATGGTTTATTAAAAAAACCAACAACATGGTAACTACAAATTATGTAGCATTGGATGCCACCATGAACTTTTAAAATAGATTATGTGGTAACTATTTCTTTGAAAATGGTTCCACTTCTAGAATTAGCTGATGTCATTTTCCCTAAATTTGTGAGCCCTAGAAATTATTATGTTTTAAAAAATGCATGGATAACATACGTGCTTCGTTTACATATTCGTGTTGGTTACCACCGTGTACTCCATCACTTTGTTACCTTCTTTGGTTTTTGGTCATCTTCCTAAACCAATAATTTTTGTATAAATTTGTTGGGTTTAGTAGTGGTTAGTATTTATAAATACACATAACTAACATACCATAATTTGATTACATATTCTGCATGATGTGGTTGAGTTCTCCTCATCTCACATCGAGGTAGTGAGCATAGAGTATTGTCAAACAAATGGAAAACAATGACAATGGAAAACAAAACTCATTAAACATATTTATAAAATTATTTAAGGTCAATCACCATGTTGAGTTGGTTGCGTAGTTTCAAGTTGAGAGTTTTGTAAATAACATCCTATTGTTCTCTTGTTGTCTACCTAAATCATAAATGTGTAAGTAAAATTTTTCACCTGAAAGACATTTAACATAATCACAAGTTCAAGTTGTATTCCGATATGAACCTTTCTTCATATGAGGATAGTGATGTTTCAAAAACATTTCCTGACTATGTGTCTCAACAATAAACACATGATATATATTGGATTCAACTAACACACACAGTGTGACACTGGTACCGCAAAGTACGATTACTAAAGAATTTTGGGAAAAACATCAAGATAACATATCATACCAGAACTCACATGATTGCTCACAAAGAAAAGGATGTTTGTTTCCTTTTTTCAAATTTCACTTGTAGTTATCGGTTGTTGTGGATGTTTTTCCATCCAATCCTTAGTTACTTATTCTATTTCATCACTATTATTGTCCTAGTTGTGCACTCCATTTATTGTGTACATAAGACACAAAATTTTAAATTCCCCACTACTATCATAGACTCTGTAACATCCATCCAAAATCAATTCTTCACTTTCTTTAACCTTTTACATGTATTTTTTTTACTATTTCTCTAAACATTTTTTAATATTCAATTGCCATCAGAACAATAATGATACGATCCATCTCACTGGTTTCAATAATTGTTAGCAACTCCATTATTACTTCGGAAGAAATAACACTAGAAAAACTACAAAAATTAGTGATAACACATTATGCATTGAAAGGATTTGTTGCGGGAATAGTTCTTTAGAGTTGACGAAAGCTAGAATGGGAATGCACATTCACAAGTAAATTTTTCTGTGTTATTATTAACACCACATAGTTATCTAATATTTTCTTAGCCTCGACGGGAATTACTTCTTCCGCAGCCTATTCCTTTTTCGTTTATCTTTTTTACCTTTCTCTTTCCTTTTCTCTCTTCCCCCATTAGCATGAGATAATTGGTGGTAGTGTGATTCATGCAATTTAACTTTTACAATTACATTGGATTCACTAAAAGATGCTAATAGATCAATATATGGATGTTTTCGTTTAAAATATTGTAGAAATTTTGCATTCATTTTTTTCTCCTTTTATTCTCTGGTAATAAAAATCAAATGTCTTTGCTATTATGCCTTCCGAACATGGCCATTTAACCAGACAACCGCTAATTGTACTTTATTTGCTAATAATTATAGTTCTTTTTCATTCATTCCTCTAGCATCCTTGAATGAATTAGATGTGAATCTTGTCAATGACTTAACCTAAAAGTTATCCTCATTATCTTTAATAGGTAAAAAAACAAGGCCACAGATCTAAAAACTCAAATTTTATAGTCCATTTACTCCATATATCATCCGAAAATAATAGAAAAGTCCATTTGTCATATAGAGTGTTGGTTGTGTTCATTTTGAAAATTGGAAGGCATTGATTCTCAAAGTTCAACATTCAAAGAAAAATCATATGTTTTATCTTTTTATATAAAGAAAAAAATGTGGTGAGAAAAATTTTCGGGGAAAAATTATTGGGTTTCTTGCCAATGGTTTGGGAATCTAAGTCCCTCTATTCAATCGTGTAGCTTCCATATATACATGTGTGAGTAAAGGTGGATTTTCATGGTAGCCTTACGATTGGGGATCTAAGAAGGGCACTCCACTGACCTGCGGAAAAGCTAGTAATTTCGTTATAGAGAGGAATTTGACTAGAGAGCGGGAAAGGGAGTGAGAATATGAATTAAGGGAAACTAATGTTGTAAGTTAGAAATTAGTTACTTATTAACACTAGTTATAAGTTTCATCACATGCATTAAAATCAAGAGTAAATAACTCTACAAGTAGTGACAAGACCAAAAATAATTTATGATCACAAAGCATCAAGAAATACCTTAGTAAAAGAAAGCTAGAAACTCCTTGTATTGATTACTCAAACAGAATTTTTACATAGTCAAGAAATGAATAAATTTTAATGAAAAATGGTTAACTCTTTTCACTCACAGGTAAGAAAAATATCTCTCATGAACTTACAAGAACACAACTAGCTAGAAGAAATCTCAAAATTAGAACTTCTTAGAATGAGGAGCCCATTAAAATTTATAGATTTTGGAATTCTCTTCGTCTATCGCCCATTGCCCCTTCATATGCCTTGAAAATTTTCACATTCGTAGGAAAATTTATGTCCCCTTTTATAATTTAAAGGTGACTTATTACATTGAAAATAAAGTGATTCTTAATTACTTATGGAATTATGAAAAGTGCAACCTCACTAAAGAATTAGAACGTGGAGGAGAGATAAAGTGGTGGGAGAAGGAAGTGAAGGAAAAGAGAGAGGGGGAAGAATCATACCCACAAAGAATCTACATCGCTGATCCACTCTGCTACTTGAGTGATATGATGTAATGCTCCAATGTAGTGAAATATGGATCCTCTCTTTGTCTTATACCCTGATATTCTTTATTTAGATGATGCATGAACAACTGCGAAATAAGTGTTTAAAAAAATTGTTGAATGATTCCATTGGTGACCATGAGAATCACTCATGAAGGTACTTTCGAAGAGGTGAAGCTTTTGAAAAATTTCACCCTAACTCCTTACAACACTGCCACACGAATTAGTTGATTTGAACATGATTATGATGAAACACATTGTGAATAGTCGATGGTGTCGACTACCACCTCACACATACCAATTGAAGCATGAAATGGGTGAGGAAATAAATTGTTGGATAAATATAAGTAATCTCACTTTGTCATTTACTAGTTCATAGTCGATGATAGATACTACACTATTTTCACCCCATAAATTTGAACATCAATTTTTCTACTATATTTTCAAAAAGTAACTATTTTTAGTAAGTGTTAATAATTTTCCCTCTCTAGTCTCCAAATGGTGATATCAAATTGAATATTCAACTCCCAGAATGCTTTTTTATGCAATCCATATTTTCGAGTGACGCACTACTTTTTTAAGTGTCATGGGAAAACTTACTATTTTTAGTAAGTGTTTAATATGGCTTCTCTAGACCTCAAACACT
Source organism: Taxus wallichiana var. yunnanensis (assembly GCA_018340775.1). Classification (NCBI taxonomy): domain Eukaryota; kingdom Viridiplantae; phylum Streptophyta; class Pinopsida; order Cupressales; family Taxaceae; genus Taxus; species Taxus wallichiana. The sequence goes on from CM031236.1 coordinate 163,930,752, forward strand.
AATGGCAGATTTAATTTCTTCTTCACAATGTGATCCTCTCGCCTTCAAGAACAATTGGCTATTTTTAGTAGGTTCTCATCGGAATACTTACTATTTTTAGTAAGTGTTAATTCCAAACCAAGACAACCATTTCAATGATTTTTACCTTTGACACCGCTTATGTGTTCACCGCCTTTTTTCGCAACTTCTCCAATTGATGACTTACCTAAAATATAAGACCTACTATTTATAGAAAGTAGGCTTCTAGTGGTCGAGATCATGGTGGAATAAAGTTCTTTGAATTTTATTTTTTCCCAATATCACTCCTCTAAAATCTCGAGTTTACTCGATCACCGGTTCATGAGATTTTGAATTTTGAATTTTTTTGCTTTGTGGCAGTTTTGGAAATGATAGCCATTAATGGAGCTTAAAATTACACTTCTGGTTTTATTCTTCATTCATGAAAAAAACATATTTCTGATATTGGTTTTTTTCACGTTCTTCCGACAAAATTTCTCTTCAAATCGATTTCCAATTTGATGGGAGATCTAACTTTTGTCTTCGTTAAGCTACGAGAGAGGTTCTTGATCCTTCAAATATTGTGATCAGTTATTCCTCTAAGATTGATATTTTCATGGTTTGGAGTATTTTATGAAGTTGGTTGAAGGTGCGAAATGGTGAATCGGGTATCTAGACAAGAACAAATAGAGTGTCGGAAGGATGCAGAGCTATGGAAAAGAAGTGGTAGGAAAAAATGACTAAGTGCTCAGCTTTAAAGCATTTCGAAATGCTTATTATGGAGTGGGGTGCATTTTTATATCCTTTATGTACCTTAAGAATTAAGGGATGAAAGGTACATCAATTTTGACATCGTGCATCATTGAGACACTTGGCGAGAAATCCAACTACTAAGTAATTTGGCTAAAAAGCTTGCTAGAAGCACCTCGGCGCTAGAAATTTGCAGTGAAGAGGGTCACATGGATAGCCTTAGGGATTCAAGGTTCTGGGTGAATTTTTATGTCCCTCTTGTCCCTTTTAAAAAATGGGCAAAGGTAACATCAATTTTCTCATCACATCTCCATTTGATAGTTGTCACGATCGAGTGAGTAAGGGAATAGGCTTTGACAAGCACCTCCGAGCTTAAGCGGTGATACGGGAGGTTTGATTCGTGACCGGAGGGAAAAATAGGGATAGGAAAAATTTTATTTCCCTAATTTCCCTTTAATAAATGGATGAAAGGGACATTAAAATGTTCCAAGCTCCTAGAGCCGACACTTGTCCACTTGAAAAGCTCGACTAAGTATGAGAACTTGAGAGTGAAGTTGTGAAGGCCATATCTAGTGTTCGATGGATGTTAAAGGTGAATTTTTATATGAATTTTACTAAAAATATCCATATAAATCCAATGGTGGTGGTATCAACTCTTGAATCCTCCATTTTGGTCCTATAAATGCAGATTTATGTTATATTGTTTTAGCAAGTATGGAAAAAACAAGATATAAACATATTAGGTCAAGTGTTGTGAAAAGTATAATTTCACCAGATTTTAGAGATTTGAATCTCTTTCTTAATATTTTTTTAGTCCCTAAATCTTTCCATAGGTCTTGAAATCCCTTCCGAAGCTCAATAGTTGTTTTATCCTGTGCACTACCTAAGGTTGGGAAAAACTTATTACTGAGACCTATTTCTCCAATGTTGTATGAAAAATTTGATTTCACCATCTTAGAGGGATCGGAATTTCCTTTAAAATGATGTCTTGTTTGACTCTAACTCCATCCAAAACTACCGAAAGAACTTTTCGAAGCTTAACAACTCTTTTGACCCTATGCCTTTGCATAGGCTGTGAACCTTGTTTTTGATGAAAGCGCCCCAAATCCTCCAAATATTTTTGAACCATTAAAAACAAATTACATGATATTATTACACAACTGATTCATCTCCATATTTTATTTTTCTCCTCTTCTCTACTCCATGTGGTTGAACTAGTCTCGGGAAGGCCAGTGGTAGCCCTTCCCAATACTGTCTAAAAATAGCATTTTTAAAGAACTCCTAAAATCATCAAGCAGGGTTGATTTGAATTTCCTAATTCACCAAGAACTAATTTAACATAAAATAGGAGGTTATTGTAATGATTGGGTAGATTTGAGGTATCTCGAAAGGGTAACACTTGAGAGTTTCAACATAGGGGTATCGTTGTCACGATAGAAAAATTTCAATTTTTTCTGCACTGATTTGCATGAAAACAATCGGCTCTAGCTTGGGGACATGTTATGGACTGAGTGTAGTGACTACATGACATGAATAACCATAGAATATTAATTTATACTTACCAAAGTGCCCTATCTCGTTGGGCCTGTAGAGTCATTTACAACTAACAAGAAAGATATAACAATAAGAACACACACACACACGCAACAAAAATGAAGAAAAGGAAACAAACAACACACATGGAAAGGAAAACACACATACAACAAAAAATAAACACACCTAGTAATCACCTATGGTGCAATGTGGGGGACAACCTGATTTCATTGTAGCACTCTTCTCTTCTCAGAGGTTACCCCTAAGTGGGAAACATTGAATGATGTTCTTCCATGAGGCCATTGACCAGTTCAACAAAGTATCCTCCTCTATTAACTATTTATGAAAGATAGGTGTTTTCATGATTATTTTCTTACTTGGTAGGAGTGAGTTACATGAGATTCTTGATGCTCAAGCATTTACTTAGAAATTCCATTTCCTTAATTCTCTTTAAAAATTAGTTTCATAGTGCTAGTTGCATTATGCATTTATCCAAATAGTTGATTCTTCATTCAAAATCGCAACGCTTCCCCAAGGATGATTTTCATTCCAATTACTTGAATATTCTGAGTTATTTTATCTCCTAGATCTATGATTATTGACCTCTTTTACCTCTACTCCACTATGAGGTGTTTGTTAATTGAATGGAGGATTAGAAGTAACCTCATACTTGTCCTGTATAGCAATGACACGAGCTTAGATATCAATAATTATCTTAGGGTCTTCCATACTTTCTACCACATTCAATATTTCTTGAATGGAGTTATCTTTTTTTCCTTCTTGTGGCTCATCTTTGTACATCCTTGAAGAATATTCATTTTGATGCTCAAGATAACTATATGGAGGGATTTATTCATTTCCCAAAAGCTTATTACATGTCACTACTTCTTTGTCAAGGGGATATTTTCCTTTGATGACTTCAAAAAAAAATATTTCAAATTTTTCATCATGGAAAGTGTCTTATTCTTTAAAAGGAAATAAAATTCCTCTATTTCATCATTGTATCCATCAACAATTAACTCGATAGAGACATCGGATTTATCATCTTGATTTATTTCCACACAGCCAATATTTACATTGGTTGAGGCTTCCAAATTAGATTCACATCTATCTTGCAGATTCATGGCTTGTATATGGAGTTTAAGACTTAGTGAGGATCTTCTATCTCTTTAACGACTCTTAGGAGATATTACACAAAATCTTCTTTTAGACATTTTATGGGCTCATTACAAGGTTGTCTTTCTCCTCCATGGATGGAATGATTTAGATAATCTTCATCTCCAAATGGGAATGAAAAATATTCTCTTCATAGATAAGCATACATGTTGGTTTCTCCATTTTTAAATCATCAAGAACAATTTCCTCTTCTTCCTAGCTCACATTATCCAGCAAATCAGGTATATCCTCTTGGAACTCAAAGTTCCTCAATGCTTCTTCAAGATCCATACTCCTTTGGGAAGAGATACTTGGTCCCATAAAGATAGGAAATTAGAATATCTTCTTCCTCTTCAGCTTTTATGAAAATATTTATCCTCTTGTTGTTTTGGTACAGAATATTGGCATTCGGATTTCCTTCCTTTTTCACTATGTACATCATCTTCTTATTTGGAAGAAATATTTCCATGTCTTCCTTAACTTGAATAATTTTGGAAGACTAATTCATCTATATTTTACCTCCCAAATGTTGGCAAAATATTCTACTCAGCACCATTCCGAACGAGGATGGAACGTCTGCTACCAAAATCATCATCGAGACATTCTTGTCTGGAAATTTGGTAAGCACCACCTATGTATATTTGACCTTCCCAATGAGTGGGAATTATTTGGACTCCATGGAGTAACAAGAGCCATTGGGTGGGATCATGGTGAGTTTGAGAGCCTTGGCGACCTTTATAGGCATTACATTGTCAGAGGCGCAAGAATCTATGATGCAATTATTCAATATATATTCTCAAACGAGAAGGGAGAAATAGAAAGGATTGACCTTGTACATTCTAGATGCACTCAAAGAAAGAATTCTCTATGATGGAGGTGTTGATGAGTTTATAATTATTCCTTTAGAACTGGGATGAATCTCTCAAACTATTTGAGGTGATTCCACAAATATTCAGTTTTAGTAATATGCACCTTGGCTTTGTTAGCATAATCTACAAAGTTAAAAGTGGAAGATGTGGACACGGGGATGAAGGGACTAATTTTGGATCCAGAATATATTTAGAAGTAGGGGTATATGTTTGGGGAACATAGGGTATTTTGAAAGGAACACTAGGAACTTTTGAAGCACCAAATTTTATAGGAGTAGATTTAGATTTAGAATTGGAAGAAACATTAGAAGACTTACTTGGAATAGTGGGTGACCTCGTGCTTGCTATAGGATCAGGTTTCTCCAATGTGGAATCCATGTAAGGTGGGAGTGGAGATCCTCAACTAATTATTATGTTTTATGGAATAAGCTGGGAGTTATTTTAGTCCTCTTTTATATGGAGAAATGGAAGAAGAGGCTACCTTTTCATACTAGGAACGCAGTGAATACCACACATGAGAAAATGGGTGCATCTTTGTCATCATATTCATCATCTCCATAATACTCACAAAATCTTATTTGTGTGTCATTATCTACTTCCTCAACCTCTAAAGGCTCATTATCTTCACTTTCATGTTTCAACTTCTTCATCTTCTTGGGTCTTGCAACGAGGATTGACAAGTGGGGCCTCCAAGGTAATCCTTTGGGGTGATCCTAAAATCTGATTTATTTCATTTCTTTGAGAAGATACTCATTAAAAAGATTCCCTCTTCAATGACGCCATCTCATTTACCAATTTTTACAGAAATGGATATGTTCTATCACCTCCAAAATGTTGAGCCTTATACTTTAAAGGGTTCTTGATCATTTTAGAGAGGATGAGATCATCATCAAGTTTAATGGCCATTGTTTATGCTTATGCAATGTTCCTTAGTTAAACTCTTTGTAGGAAAAATCCTACCTCCGATGATTGACCATTTATGAAAAACCTTTTGATGTTGTTTTTAGATGGTGAATCTTCTTCCATTATCCTATGGAAAAACTAGTCGAAACGAGCCACGAAGTCTCTAATATATTTCTTTTCTTCTTTATTCATTTATGCCAATAAATAAGATCTTGAAAATCCTCAATAGATTTGAATCTTTCCTTGAAATTTGTTTTGATATCATTCTAATGAGTTATTCATCTGGCAGGTAAGAGATAGAACCATTATGTTGTTTTTTCTTAAAGAGATTCCACAAACAATCTTACGGAAACATATTTATGTGTGAATCCAAGAATCTTGCATGATGTGGTGAGGGTGGTAATGTGTTCTTCATTTTGTTTTTTGCCGTCATCTTTTATGTTTGGAAATTTCTTATGGGAACCTATTAGTAGATTGTGAAAATGTGGTTCAAGAGTGAGGGGGGCCATATTTATTCCCCATGTAACACTGGGTTGAGTTATTTCTACTTTGTCCACCATTTTTGTTTTTGTTTTTGCTTTAGCTCTTTCTTCTATAAATTCTTCTTCAAATTATTCTTCCTCCACGAACGTAATGTTGAACGATGGATGAAAATGGCAGAATTTGAAGGGGATAATCAATGGGAGTTTAGATGGGAATACCAAGTGAACTACTTAAAGACCTTGATGGGGATGAGGCTTGAGAAAAATAATAAGGGTTATCTCTGATATGATTTGGATGGTTTTACAAATCTTCAAAATCATAATGAAAAATACCTCTTAACCGCTTAACACAAAGTATATCTTCCTTCACCTAGGTTTGAGAAATGTTTATGATGATAATATGAAAGGACACTACAGAATGTGAAAATTCACGTGAAAAAATCAAGAGTGTATCTTTTAGCAATGGATTTTAGTCAACTCCAATTTTTATTTTTGATTTTTTTGATTTTTTGGGATTTAAAAAAAAAACTGGACCTTGCGGTCGAATTTTTGGTACAGATGCTACTAAATATGCCCTACGGTTGGTGCTAAAAACTGTTGGTGAGAAAAAAATTCAAGTGAAAAATTTGTGGGTTTCTTGCCAACAATATGGGAATCTAAGTCCTTCTATTTACCCAATGCATCTCCCGTATATGCATGTATGAGTAAAGGTGGATTTTCATTGTGTCCTTGTGGTCGGGGATCCAATAGGGCCACTTTATCGAGCTCTGTGGAAAAGCTAGCAATTTCTTGCTAGAGAGGAATTTATCAAGAGAACAAAAAAGGGAGTGACAATATGAAGTAGGGAGAAACTAATGCTACAAGTAAGAAATCAAATCCTTACAAACACTAGTTATAAGTTTCATCACATGAAGTAAAATCAAGAGGAAACAACTCTGCAAGTAGAAACAAGATCAAATAGAATTCATGATCACAAAGTATCAAGAAATTCCTTGGTCAAACAAAGCTAGAAACTCCTTTTTTTCGTATTGATTGCTCAAACAAAAGTTGTACATAGTGGAGAAATTAAAAAAAATGATAGGAAAAATGGTGAACTCTTTTCACTCACAAGTAATAAAAAGCTCTCTCATGAACATACATGAATATAACCAGCTAGAAGAATCTAATAATTAGAACCCCTTAGAATGAGGAGTCCATTACATTCTATAATGTTTAGGAAGTGTCTATTTCTATCCCCCATTAACCCTTGACATGCCTTGAAAATTTTCACATTCTTAGGAAAAATTTAACTCCACTTTTATAATTTAAGGGTGACTTACTACATTGAAAATAAAGTTATTTTTAATTACTTAAGGCATTATGAAAAAGTGCATCCTAAATTAATAATTAGAGCATCGAGGAGATAGAAAGTGGGGAGAAGAGAGAGAAGGAAAAGAAAGAGGGGGAAGGAATCATGTCGATGAAGAATCTACCTCGATCGATTGTTGTGCTACTTGACAGATGCGACGTAATGCTCTAATGTAGTGAAATCTAGATTCTCAAATGTCTTATACCTTGAGAGGCTTTCTTTAGATAAAGCATGTACACCATGAACTAAGTGTTTTAAAAACTATCGAATTATTCTATTGATGACCATGAGCATCACTCATGAAGCTCCTTTCAAGAGGTGAAGCTTTGGAACAAATTCCACCGTAACTCCTTGTAACACCGCCACACTTTGCTTAGTTTATTTGAACACGATCTAAATGAAACACATCGTGAATAGTCGATGATGTTGACTAAGAATTCCACCCCACACATACCAATTGAAGCATGAAATGAGTGTTGTGGAGACATTGCTAAGATCACTATAAGTAGACTTAATGTCATCCACTCCTACAATGTTTGATAAAAGAGACAACACCATTTTCATCATGTGAATATGAACTTCACTTTTTGTACTATATTTTTAAAAGGAAATTTTTTTAGCAACTACCGATAATTCCCTCTCTAGTCTCTAACCGGTGATATCAAATTTTATGTTCAAATCCAAGAATACTCCTTTTGTGTAATCTACGCTCTAGAGTGACTTATTATTTTTAGTAAGTGTCACGGAATAACTTACTATTCTTCGTAAGTGTAAAAATTAACTTCTCTAGACCTCAAACAGTTATGCTAGCTCAAATTTATTCTTTGTATTGTATTCCTCTCGACTTCTGGATCAGTTTTCTATTATTACTAGGTGGTCATGGGACTACTTATCATTTATAGTAAGTGTGAATTTTTGACCAAGATGACTATTTCGATGATTTTTATCGTGATATTTCTTCTATGTTCACCTCCTTTTTCATAACTTATCCAATTGATGACTTACCCAAAATAACAATCCTTTAAGCAGAAGACCTGTTATTTTTAGAAAGTGGGATTATGGTGGTCATATCCTGATGGAACTAAGTTCTTTGATATGTGTTTCTTCCCAATATCACTCCTCTAAAATCTCAAGCTTACCCGATCACCGAGTTCTTGAGATATATCAATTTTTTTACCTTTGTGATTCTAGACATGGAAGCCATTAACCGAGCTTAAAATTCTAGGTATATTTTTATTCTTTGTTCGAAAAAAATGATATTTTTGATGTGAATTTTTGTTTATCATTCTACTAGTTACATTTCTCTTCAAGTCAATTGCTTCTTTGATGGGAAATCTAAGTTTTGTCTGTTGAGGCGACAGAGAGGTTTCTTCGCCATTAACAATTTATGCTAGGAAAGGATTTTTTTGTTGGGGTTTTTCTGGCCACATAAAATTAATAATGCATCAAAAAAAAAAAATTGTGAACCAATTTGCAAGATATGTTCAAATCTTCGTCTCACGGCAATGGGGTTTTCAAATGAAATTCTCGTTCTTACTTCTTTTCTTCAATCCTTCAACTCTTTTGATCATTTACCACTCTAATATTGCTATTTTTTCATGGTGTGGAGGATTTGATGAATCTAATTCATGGTGTAGAAATTGTGAATCGGGTATTTGGACAAGAACAAATAGAGTGCGGTAGGATGCACGGTTGTGGAGAAGAAGCAACAAGAAAAAACAACTAAGTGCACAGCTTTAAAGCATTTGAAAAATGCATATCATGGAGTGGGGAACATTTTTATGTCCTTGGTTTATTTTAAGAATTAAGGGAGGAAAGGGACATCAATTTACATGTTGTGCCTCATTGTGAAACTTGGTGGAAATCTAATGGCATTTGAGTAATTTGGCTAAAAACTTCTTTGGAAACACCGATGGCTGGAAAATTACAATAAAGAGGGTCACATGGATGACCTGAGGGATTCAAGGGGATGGGAAATTTTTATGTCCCTCATGTCCCTTTTACAAATGGAGAAATGGGACATCATTTTGTACATCACACCTCCATTGAACACTTGTCATGATCGATTCGGTGACGGAATAGGCCTTGACAAACACACGGGGTTGAACTAACAATCTAATTGGTTGCATGGGTGATGAGACGGTGAAATAGGTCTGGTTAAATTTTTATGTCCCTTATTTCCATTTGCTAAAGAGACGAAAGGAACATCAAAATGAGTCGAGGAGCTCCTAGAGTTGACACGTGTCCACTTAAAAAATTGACTAAGTATGAGAACATGAGATCGAACTTGTGAAGGCCATATATGGAATTCTGATGGATTTTCAAGTTGAAATTTTATATTAATTTGAATTAAAATGGAATTCTCAATCCGATGGTGCGGGTCGAGCTCTTGATTCATCCATTTAGGCCCTGAAAATTCATACTTTTGTTCTAGTGTCTTAATTAACCATGGAAAAACAAGATATAAACCCATTGGACCAATGTTTTGTGAAAAAAATGATTTCACCATATTTTATCTATTTTAATTCAATTTCTTAATATGTTTTTTTATCCCCTAACTCTTTTTAGATCTCTCATAATCACTTCCAGAAGCTCTGTAGATTTTTCACCTTATGCACTACCTAGGCTTGGGAAAAACTTAATACTGAGACCTATTTCTCCCTAGATTGTGAAAAATATGATTTCACCATATGTTATGTAGTTGAATTTACTTTTATAATATGTATTTTTGACTCCTAAATCCATCCACAGCTCTTGAAATCACTTCCCAAAGCGCAACAACTCTTTTGACTCGTGCACTTGCGCTAGGCACATGAACCCTATTATTGATGAAACTACCCTAACTCCTCCAAATATTTCCTAAATCTTAAAAAATAAATTCCATGATGTTATTAGACTTCCAATGTATCTCCATATTGTATTTGGCTCTTTTTCTCCACTCTATTTCATAGTACAAGACAAAATAATATTCAATGTATTTCAATGTGTGTGTATCAAACAAAAGAGAAGAGCCATATATAGGCTGTGGGAGGTGATGGATAGTTATAACTGTCCACTAACAAACAAATGTATTAAACTAATGCTAACATTCCCCCTTATTACATTGTTCGTATAAAGATACATTTTCTCATCATAGGTCCCCCGCTTAATGAGAACACTGCAAAGACGGTCTTCACACGAGCATGTGCCTACATGGTCTTGATACACATGGTTTTTATAAGGTTGACCATAAACCTAGAGGGATAGGAGAAATTTCCAACTATTCACCTCAGTGGTTTTATAGGCTTACCAAGAACCAAGAGGATTTTACCTCGATGGTTTTACAGGCGTACCACGAACCCAAGAGGATGATACCTCGGTGGTTTTACAGGATTACCACGAACCCAAATTTGATTACCATGCACTGCTTTCAATGCTTTTCTGTTCCCCATGATGATTTTCAATTTAGGAGGTCCCAAATAGGAAACTATGCACCATCTACACTTTATTGAACAACCAAACAACATAGGAAAACAACAAACAATACTGACAAATATTCCACATTCACTTCTAAGAATCATAGCAATCATGTTCTTAGTTATAGCCACTGATGTCGATTGTCATTTAGCCAATCTTCAACAGCAAAGGAAACAAATCACTACCACTGGATGTTTCCCTTGACTAAGTCATTTTCACCCATAATGTGAAATATGAATACTGAGAAAGAGACTACATCAAGAAACATGCTATCGACTGGATCTCACCACTTAGACCTTGTTGCACATGGTTCATGTTGCAAGTGAATGTATTCAAAAGTGAACCATATTCTTTCCGAGGCATGAAAATCAGAGGATCAATTCAAAAGGAAGAACCATTGGTAAATAACTATGCTCCGAGTAATCCTTTTCAAAGATCTCGATCACAAAACAACAGAACAAAGAACAAAACACAAACTGAAATAAACAAAAACAAAAATTGAGAAATAGGTCCTTAATACCTTTTTCACCACAGATCAATCGACGGCTTTATCACTTGCGGCTTGCAAGAGGTCGCTGGATTTCCTCCAGCCTCCATTTTCCTCTGTCCTCCGTGTTGTTGCTTACAGTACTAGAGATGATGTGAAGCCAATCTCATCAATAACTTCCTCACTCTCATCAGAGTCTGGTGGATCTTCTATGTGAGCAAATTTAAGGCCAAATTGGGGCATCTCCTTAGAATAGGCAACTGCCAATGTTGCATATATGATTTGTGCAACAATTTCCTTGTTACATACAATAAGTATATATTTTCTCATGTCAATAGGATATGAAGGAATAATAGGGGTAATACCAAGTTCCATGATAGTTCCACGATTGGAGGCTAGGATAACACACATCCAATAGAATGGATCTGCACCTGTAGCTGAATGTATGCCATACAGAGGCAACTGACTGCATACCAGAAATATGAAAAGGGAGATTACGGTGTAAAGAACCTTCTCCCTGAAGGGAAATTTTCTTTCAGCTATCTGAACTTTAGGAAAAATAGAAAGAAATGGCCTCACAAGATGTAGCACCCTAAATCCACCGCTCGACATTTTTCTTGGAAGGGAAAACCAAAATATTAAACTTGGAAATTAAGTGATCTAATGCCGAGAAAGACCCGATCTACAACAAATTTGCCTCAAAATTGGTAATTTAAGCCCTTCTAGAAAATAAGAAAATAAGAAGCATTGGTCTTCACGTTTTGTGTGCCAAACTCTAGAAATTCCCACGCTACAAGTTTCCTCCAGATCGAGTTCCACGCTGAAATAAAGAAAATTTTACACACCACACAAGGTTGGTCAGTGCCACATCCATACATCTCTATCAAACAAAATAGGTCACAAATTCTCTTTACGCTATGTTCGATGCTCCACGCCAATGTCAATATTTCCATGGCTTTACAAATGAAAAAAAAACTCCCATGCAGGTCTCTACAGGGATCTTTTTCTCCTCCACGTCAGAACATTTTCACTCAACAATACTGGTCACTCTGAAATCTCCACACCATGTCTCCTTGGCGTAGACTCACGCACAAGATTTGATACCAATGATATCACAAGATACAATAATATTCAATGTATTTCAATGAGTGTGTATCCAACAAAGAGAAGAGTCATATATAGGTGCGGAAGGTGATTGTGATTTATAACTTTCCACTAACAAACAAATGTATTAAAATAATGCTAACACGGTGGGTTACACTAGTCTCGAGAAGGCGGTTGTAGCCCTTCCCAATCTTGTTCAAATCTAGTAATTTTCAAGAACTCCTAAAATCACCTAGGGGTTGAGTTGAATTTCTTAATTCATCTCGTGGACCGAAAGTTAACATAAAGCGGTAGGTTATATAACTAACTAGGTACATGTGGGGTGTCTCAAAAGGGTAAAACAAGAAAAATTTTACACAGAGGTATCGTTATCATGCTTGAAAATTTTCAATTTTCATGTTGCACATTTTCTTGACAAAAATGTTAATAATAAATGCAATAATATTAAAATACATTACCCTCCACTCTTGTGTTTTGTTCTATGCCAATCCAGGACATTGAGGACATCTAAGAGATTTTTGCAAACCAATCTAGCTTTGTATAATAAATCAATAAACTTGGTTTCTATCCAAGTTCTATTCACTTCATTTTGTTGTTTGAAAATATTAGTAATGGCTTCATTAGTTGCATTTGTAGAAAGAATATGAGCCCTTTGAAACCGTAGCCTCTTATGTAAATACTTGTAAGTATCTGAGCCCAAAATAATTTTTGTGCACATATTGTATGATGGCTATCAAGTATATAAAATTTAACGTCATCCCTTTCCAATTCTTTTGGATTTTGGAGCTCCACAACCTTATTTTAAGACTTCAAGAAGGGAAAAAGAATTGTCTACCTCTATTTAGGAATAACATTTATCAACATGGAGTGTGCAAGAAGGTAAAAATTGTCATCATCTACATTACCATACGGATACTCTATAGGTGTTATATGGCACTGAAACATCAATTGAAAATACTTCACCATTGAACAAAAAGTAATCAAATTGTTGAATAGTTGAAGGTTCTTACTTTGTGAATATAGTGGTTCATTTATTCAACAATGCAGCCGATTTAGTATTATTTTTCAACCCATACAACTTTGATTTGCATAGATTGAGCTCTAATCTAGAGAAATATATTCTCCTCAAAGCATATTAAACAACTTGGCATGTTTAGGTGGTGAAAACAAACCTTTTCTATTCATAAAAGTACAAACAAAAGAGGTAGTATCACCTCTATAAAATTTTATAAGTACTACAAGCATGCTATTGTGAATGTTTTATGCATTCAAACATCCGATCTTGTCTTTATCTATTAAACAACCTAAATTCCAACCATATATTGAACAAGAACATTGTATTTTTTCTTTTTATCTGTCATTTCCTATTTCCTAAATAATGAAACATCCAACTCCACATCTAGAATAAGACATTTATTATTTTCATAGGAAGTGTGTTTTACTTGAGATCTAGTGTACTCAAATCAACTACTCTATAGGATATAACCATTCTGACTTCCTCATGTCCGTCATCTATAACAACAAACAACCATAGATCGTTGTAGCAATTTTGAGGGGCATGGATTTAAACAAAGAATTCCTCATCTCTTTTCATCTAGCTCTCGGTGCCTTTAAAGAATGAAATTTCCAAGAATAGATTACGACCAATGGAAGAAATTATACCTATAACTGGAGTAGAATATATTAATAATTACTTCACAAATGGAGTAATTGTTTTCCCATTATATGATAAAGAATTTAATTATTAGCATTTTCCATCACCTATCTCGTATAATACATTAGTTTTAATCATTGGTGAGTAATCAACATAAATGTTAGTTACCGCTAGGCTTTGACTAGACATGATATCTAACCTTCAATTGGTTACTGTAAATTGTATTTTGTGGATTGCATCATTACTACCATAAACTATGCAAATAATTTCTTAACAATTAACACGTACCATATTTTGGAAGGATTATCGGTTGTCGAAAACCATCCACATTGTGTAGATAACATGAATGGTACATTTGAAAATGTAGATGTTAGTGAGAGAGAGGATTTGACTCGACATATGAATGGACTAGCGTAAAAACCATTAAGATTTATTTTTTAAAATTTTGAGAAAATTGTGAGAGAAACATATCACAATAATGGGTCCAGTGATGGGTCGCTAAGCATATTGTTTTTAACATAAATTTTTTTAGATGTTCCATAACACATTTTTCAATGAATTACGTATTTCTAGGTAAGACCTAATGAGTTTTATTTGAAATTTAGGATTGGAGTATTCCATAATTCACATCCGTTCATATCAAATAAAATTCTATGCAGCCACGAAGCTCCATTACTAATTGAAAGAAATGACATAAGGACTATTATGCTTTCTCTATTCTTGATTTAAAAGAGAGATAAAGTAACAAATCATTGTGTGGCCTATCAGATTCTAATTTCCCAACATTTCCTCTTGTGGTTATAGCCACTATCTCTACACTTTTGAATAGATATTATTTTTCAATGAATATAAATTTATCATATCTTCTTGATTATTCTTGACGAAGCCAAGTTCAAGTACAAACCCTTGGGAGGGATGAAGCCTTATATCATTCTCATAAGATATTATTTTTGTCATATAATTCACTTAGGTTTTTATATTATAGAATGCATAGATAATGCTAAGTTGCATTAATAATTTACTAATTGTAAGGAATAACATAGCAATAGATAGGCTCAACAATCTCTCACTTTGAAAAAAGGGACCTCAAATCTCCATTACTAGTTGAAAATTATAATATAGTGGCTAGGCTCAACATTTTATTTGAAAATAGCTATATAATAACAAACAATGGTCAAGCTTAGTGGCCACTAAGCTCCTATGATTAGAAATTGTCATTGTAAGCATTATATGTTCATCTTTGCACTGGTATTATTTTTCAATGATAGTGATTATATCGTATTGGTTGGACTCGCACGTCGGACCCAAATTTAGCACTACATTCAAACAATATGGATAAAGACTTATATATTTATCCTAAATATATCATTGTAAATTATAATCCATATTTTTTCATATCAAAGAAAGATCCTATAAACCTGTAGGCTTAACAATTTCTTAATTTTAAAATAAATATTCAATAATCAAATCATGGTCTAGCTTAGTGGTCGTTACGATACTTTCATTACTTCTTGTCATAGTAATCACTATCTATACAATTTTAGATTGATTGTAATTTTCAATGACCATAATTATATTAAATTATCTACATGTTATTTGATGGAGCTAATTGTTGCACTACTTTCCATCATGAAGGATAGATATTTTCTCTTCGTATTAAATAAAATGCTTTGCAACCGCTAAGCTCAGTTACTTAGTTGAAAGGAATAATGTTGCATCATCGATAGGCACAACAGTTTCTAAATTTGAGAATAGATATATAATAACAAACCAAGGTCTAGCTTAGCAACCATTTGGGTTCCTATCATTATGATTTTCCATAGTAATCACTATCTATTCAACTTTTGATGCTTAGTGTTTTTCATTAATTGTAAGTGTAACATATTGGCTAGACTTCATGCGGTGGACCCAATTGTTGCACTACATTCCATCGAGAGGCATATAGTCATATTTATTTCTCCATACATATTTTGTTATAAATTGTAATCCATATTCATTCATTTAACGAGAGAAAGGGTATTAACCGCTAGGCTTAATAATTTATTAATTTAAAAATATCCATTGAATAAAAAATCATGGTCTAGCTTAGTGGCCGCTACGATCATATCATTACCTCTTGTCATAGAAATCACTATCTATACAACTTTAGATCAATTGTAATTGTCAATGATTATAATGTTATCAAATTTTCCACACTTTACCTGGTGGAGCCAATTCATGCAATGCTTTCCATTAAGAGGGATCAAGAATTTATATTCTAATCAAAGAAAATGTTTGGCGACCACCCTTTGTTCATTACTAGTTAAAATGAATAGCATGGCAATCACTAGGCTCAACATTTATATATTTGAAAATAAATATATAATAATAAACAATGGTCTATCTTAGCGGCTGCTAAACTCCTATCATTTCCGTTAATCATTATAAACACTATATGTTCAACTTTGCATCGATAGTGTTTTGCATTAATTGTAATTATATCATATTGGGTAGACTTTACATGGCAGACCCAATTAATGTAATTCATTCTATCGAGAGGACTCAAGACTTATTTATTTATCCGAAGATATATCTTCGTAAATTATAATACATATTCAATTGTATCAAAGAAAAATCCTAGCATCTTCTAGTCTCAACAATTTCTCAATTTCATAGTAATTATTGATTAACAACTCATGGTCTAGCTTAGAGGCTGCTAGGATCCTTTCATTACCTCTTACCGTAGTAATCACTATATTTACATCTTTAGATTGATTGTAATTTGAAATTATTATAATTGTATCAAATTGGTTGCACATTACCTTATGTATGTAATTCTTGCGCTATGTTCCATTGAGAGTGATCAAGACTTTTGATTCGTATGAAAGAATTTTTTATTGACCATTAAGATCCATTACTAGTTGAAAGGAATAACATAGCATCCACTAGGATCAATAATTTCTAATTTGTGAATACCTATATAATAAAAACAATGGTCTAGCTTAGCGGCCGCTAGGCTCATATCATTATCTCTTGTCATTGGAATCACTATTTGTTCTACCTTGGATTGATAGTATTTTTCATTAATAATAATTTTATCATATTGGGAAGACTTTACATGGCAGCCCCAATTGTTGCACTACATATTTATGGCGTATAAGATATATCTTGCTTTATTGGAATCCATATATACCCATCAGATTAAGTGAGTATTTTTTTATAGTTTTGATAAGATACATCATTGCAATATATAATTCACAATGGTTATTACCAAATAAAATGCATAATGACCGCTAAGATGCTTTATTTATTGATTGAAATGACATAGGGTCTGCTATGCACAACAATTACTTAATTTGGAAATAGCGATAGAATAATGCATGATATAGCTTAATGGTTGCTAGAAATATACCAATACCTCTTGTCATTGTAAACAATATCTTTGACTTTGAGTCACTAATTTGTTTTTCATTAATTTAGTGTAAAAACACCTTCTAGGATTTCAAAGTTTTTATGCCACATGTTGTTATTTTTCTTTGGTAGCTATTTATATTATAATATCATGGTATCATATAGTTTTGAAATATTTAATAATCATTTTTTATATTTAAATTTCATAACAAATATGTCATTTATAATGTGTTCAAATCATTAGGTTCAAAACATGCGATGTGGCATAGAGTAATTGGATAACTATTTTTCATTAGCACACTTTTAACATTGTCTAGGTCGACTTTGAAAAAAATAAAAATAAATGTGCCTATACATTCATACACTTTATTTATTCTATTTTATTATAATATTATATGTTTTATTACGTTTTAACTATTTTAAGCTATAGCCAATAACTAAAGGAGTTGTTTTCAATATTGTTTATTTTTTTAATATCTCACACCTTTTCTTAATGAGTGGTAAATTCAAAATTTGAATTGAGAATTTCCCGCATTTTTACAATTTTAAATTTCAATATTAACAAAAATTCCCGCTCTAATTTTAAAATTTTCATATCGTGTAATTTTTTATATTTTCAAAATTTCTAACATGGCTTGTGGTGAAAACAATATTAAATACCGGGACAACTAGTTTTTAGGGTTATTATATTTGTAGTCTTGTAGAACAACAACTCGTGAATCATAGAACAATACAAGAAAGATGAAGATTGTAGGGCCAAATGCATGAATCCTAATCACTTTGGCCAAGGAACAATTAGGTAATAATTATAATCTTTGTTGTGGATTAACAAAAAGGAACAATCATGACATAAAAAAGGGTGTGCATACACTAGGGAACTAAAAGGGGTTGTTGAAAAATAGTGCAAATAGTTAGATCAATGAAAGCAAACGATGGTTTTAAAAACATCACCAAGCATGACATAATATTATATCTAAACAAGGTATTTATCAAAAAACACATACTATTCTAAATGTGTACCTTTTTTATTATGGCATTTTTCAGTAATTCTATCTTCAAATAGATCTTATATTTTTCACGTTAGCTCATCCCTACCTTTCCCTACCAAAACATGCTCCAACACAACTCTAATTAATAGTTCCTTCTGATCATTTGTCAAACTACCTTAAATACTACACACTTTGCGGGAGGTCAATGTAGTTATTTGAGGTGGATCAGATGGGAGGGCGACCTATCCGATAGGATAGAGAGCCATCACATAAGACACAACACCCTCCATAGCACAACAAGGGGCATAGGAAGAATAAATCCCACGTGGAGTCATATAGAAAGGGGTTAACCTCAAAGAGGACATGGGGATAGGGTTACAAGACATAAAGATAGGTATAGGAGCTCTAGATCTAGGGATGACCGTATGGAGAAACCTAGGGGCCGACAGTCGACAACAATAGATCACATTAAAGATATAGTGACGTTACACCCTCCCCATTTTATAGGAGACATAGGAGAATTTTAGAGCGATGCATGAATGGTTAGCTTGAGCAGATGCTTGAAGCTACATCCTTGTGTCAAAAACATGAAAGATTGTGTTTCCATACACCTTCCGAGAGATGGAGCTAGAGTTTTGTGGAGGACTAAGGAGTAGAAGCTCCATGTGGATTAAAATACGGAGCACGTGGGAGATCTTTGAGGAGTGGTTCGGGAGTATATACATATCTACGACATTCATCTAGAAGCAAATGGATGAGTTTCATGTCTCTGCAATAGGCATCCATGACATGTAGTTTAGTACGAGATTCAATTCCTAGACTTGTTGTAGTATGTTAGGTACATGTAGGATGAGTAGGTTTTGATACATAGGTTCGTCAAGCGAGTGAACTTTGGATTAGGAGGGGAAGTGTGTATAAATTGTCTATAGACTCTTACAGAGGCCATCGATAAGGCCTACATTGTAGAGGAAACTAGGGGGAAGACTCGGTGAGGCTATAGACAGAGTGAAGAGCCATATTCACCAAATGCATGATAGTAGGTCAAGGGGATCAAATCCTCCTCGTCTTGTTTGACACACTTCATCATAGTCTTCTTTCAAGAATCCTTAGCAACAACAACAAACTCAACCACCCTTTTGACTTGATCCATAGTGAAATGATGCTCAAAGAGGGTATAGTATGGAACCTCCAGCTATGGGGACCAATAGGACATAGGCTCCACCTCAACCACGGTCAAAAGGAGTACGTCCATAGTTTTACCCAGAGATATCTATAGTAGGGTCATGGGTTCTACAACATGAACTAACGGGTGACCTAGAGGAGTATCTTATCGATTAAGGGGACCAAGAAGTTGTTATGGGTGTGTTTTACATGGAAATCGTTGGAGAAAGTTCCCATACAACCCTATTAATTAGGGTAAGGCATATATTTTAGAGCATATATTTGGTGATATGGGATGTAGCCATCAGATTTATACAGTGGTTGAGAACCGCCAAGAATACCATCAAGGTATAGTGATTGAGACAACATGTATTATTGGTAGCATCCCTACCTATATATTGTTTTACTCTAGCTCTTTTGATTCATTTGTTACACCATCATTAGTAGAGTGATGCAAGCTGGTGGGACATAGGTAGGGTCTTAATAGGGAAGTTGATATGGCTTCGGAGCAAGGCTCACAATGGATTCCTTAATTAAGGAGTGTGTAGTGGACCTATGACCCTTCACCATGAATTTAGATATTTGAATCCTTCCCCGGGTTCATATGGATTTATGTTGGGCATGTATTGGTGGTCTACACAAAAATGAGAGTTGATTGTTATAACAAGGTGATATCTTATGAAAATGATTTAGGAGTGGAGTCAGTGATAGTTGGAGTTAAGAGACCCATCTCTATTCGCACCATATCTGCTATGCAGTAGAAGTGGTATGCGTCGAGGGGTTGTCAGTTGTATACCATCATAGTTAGTGAATTATGATAGGATGAGACTCATGGAACGTCACTTGATGATCATCATATGTTTAGGGAGTTTTTTGATGTTTTTCCTAATGAATTTTTGGGTTTACCTCCCCCTCGTGAGATAGACTTTCATATTTATTTGGTTCCTAGAGTAGATCCTATCTCTTGTGCACCATATTGGATGACCATCCCTAAGATGTGTGAGATAAAATTGCAGTTGGAGGGCCTTCTTGAGAAAAATCTCATCCATCCTAGTGTCTCTCCTTGGGGTGCACCAATGATCGTTATAAAGAAGAAGGATGGATCCTTGAGCTTATGTGTTGATAACGATGACAAGGTAATAAAGTAATGATAAGGAATAATTACCACCTTCCATGGATAGATGATTTATTTGATCAAATGAATGGATCCACCATGTTTTTCCAAGATAGATCTTAAGTTAGGATACCATCAGCTGAGGATTGCATATGTAGATATCCGCAAGACATCTTTGTACACAAGATATGGCCACTATGAGATCATAGTGGTACCTTTTTTATGCATGCACGAATGCCCCTGTGGTATTTATGAGTTTTATGAATGGGGTGTTTACGAAATTCTTGGACCGCTTCATACTTGTGTTTTGTGATGACATACCGATATACTCGGGTACATGTGAGGATCATGTGGAGCACCTTCGTTAGGTTCTGCAGGTGTCTTCGAGAGCAATAGCCATATGGGAACCTAGATAAGTGTGCCTTTTTCCAATCAGAGGTTCAATACTTAGGTAACATTATTTACGGGAAGGTATCACAGTCAATCCTTCCAAGATTAGAGCTATTAGGGATTGGCTAGCACCAACCAATGTGTGACGTGTGTTATTTCATGGGATTGGCGGAGTTATTAAAGGATATTTATTTAGGACATCTCTCGATCACAAGCATCTCATCACTTCCCTTTAACGTAAAGGGAAGAAGTTTGTTTGGTTAGATAGATGTGATCAAGCCTTTAGGATATTAAAGGAATGCCTTACGAAAAAAACCTTTTCTTGCGAGTCTTAGATCCTTAGAGGGATTTCTTCATGTGTACAAATGCTTCTTTGGTAGGATTAGGAGGTTTTTGATCCACGATGGCCATGTAGTTGCCTTTGAGTCTTGTAAACTCAAGGATTATGAGCTCAATTATCCGACTCATGAACTATAATTACATTTTATACAAGTTATAAAAAGTAAAATTTAATATTTAGTGGTTTAAACCAAATAAATAATTCACCTTCTTCACTTTCATTTCATTGAATAAAAATACTATTTATTTCAACTATCCTACTCATATAATTACATGGAAAATTACAACTAATTTCCTTAGAATTCATAATGTAAACAAACCTTATCCAAGTGTTTAAATATAATCAAACAAGACTTATAATTATAATTATATATAATTATATAATTTTATTATATAAAATATATATATATATATAATAAGATTGTGAGATCTCTCTCTCTCTCTCTCTCTCTCTCTCTCTCTCTCTCTCACTCACACACACACACACACACACACACACACACACACACACACACACACACACACACACACACACACACACACACACACACACACACACACACACACACACACACACACACACACACACACACACACACACAAATGTATAAATATATGCCTACTTAATAAAATAATATATGATTTTTATATATGTTAAAATGTTGTGCACCCTTGCCGAATGGACTCGGCTTAAAATAGATGTATATAATATAAAAAAGGTGTGGTTGTAGTTGTTATTTGGCTGATTGGCCATAGTTTTTTTATATCTATATTGGTTTGGGGTGGGTGTGGCGCCTCCCTTCCCCAACTCACAAACCCCTCACATATGGCAACAAATACGGCCATTAAACCCGCCCAAAACATTATGGCTAAATACCTTAACACAGCCGTATGGGAAATATGCGAGTCAAATCTTTATTATATATCTATTTTAAATTATATATATATAATTTGTGTGTCTTTGTGTGAGTGGGTAATTCGTATTTTTTTCTTAAAGATAAAAATATATAAATATTTGTATTTATGTACATACATGAGTATATATGTATATATACATACATATACATATACACACACACATATATATATATATATACATATATATGTATACATATATATGTATATATATATGTATATATATGTGTGTGTGTGTGTGTGTGTCTTGGCGTGCTTGTATATATATATATATACATATAAATATACATACATATATATACACACAACACACAAAAACACACACACACACACACACACACAAATATATATATATTTATTCACCCAACTAAATATATATACATAATGTATGTACCCAAACCTGTAAGAAAAAAACTTCATATAAACATAAATAGAGAAGGGTAAGTAATACCCACAAAAAAGAAATGGAGAGATCTCCCATTTTATCCCCAAATACAAAAAAAAAAAAGAAAATCCTTCCAGATCTATATATATTCTTCCATGAGCCAAGATACAAACCTCCATGGCTTCTCCTCCTCTTCCTCCAAACCTAAAAACAAGAATGAACAAATGAATGAGAAATTAAGGTAAAATGGAAGTAAAAGTAAATCATAAGGAAAGTTAGGGAAACCTAGATCCAATGGCTATGATAGATTTAATCTAATGGCTCAGATTAGATCCTACATCACTTAAGTGGGTGGCATTTTATGGGAATGTCAATTAAATTAAAAAGGCATGGGTAATGGGGTGAATGGGGCCCCTTAGTGGCTAGTCAAGTTGTGACCTTTTGGTGGGAATTAATAAAGTAAATGTGTGTGGGTTTTTTGATAAAATAAAAAGGAAATTTCTAAATAAATATTAGTAAGGGTGTAATTAAATAAACTAATGGAACTTGGTAAATGTTTTTAAACTGTAAATATTTTTAGGAAGTAAATTAATAATATTTAATTATTAATTTAATTCCAACTTCCACAAGATTGTGTAGAAACTTTAATTGAGAAATTAATTAAATTATGAATAATGTTTAACCTTAAGCCTTTAAAAAAATTACGTAATTTTCCTTATTAAATTAATATGTTTTATTTTGGTTTGAGAGTAGAAAATTGTTGGCATTACAAAATGCATGCCCAATTAAATATGCAAAAATTGAGTTATTGAAAACATGGGGTGGATTTGAAAGAAAAACACTAAGAAAGGATGCAAATTACACCTTAATGTTAAAGAGTCAAGTCTTCAACAACAATTTGACGAATAAAATCCTGATCTAAATGCCAAAATCCATGATGTTATAAGTTCGAAAATCAATCAAATTCTATTTACTAGTGCACGTTTTTAATGATTATAATTAACAAAAAATTTGGTGATCAAGATGTTTCTAATATATTGTTCACACAAATATACATCACCTAACCCACGTAAAGATATCTATCCTAGTTGACACCTCTAAGGAGACAGATCTACATATATGTTAACTTGTTAATACTTCTCTTCTACCACACACATATATTTTCTAACCTCAAGTTGTGTTTCATTTTTGGCTCAACTCTTAACCACATAGATATGACAACCTTGATTCATAGACAAGCCAAATTTTTCTCTTTTTTTTAATGAATAAGATATTATATTATATTAACAAGTAAAATGATACATGTTAATTCACAAAACAATGGGTTGTATGGAAGAAATCTCCAAAACAAAAAAATAAAGTAGGAAAAAAAACTTAAGAAGAGGGGTATTATAAAGGATCAAGAAAATAAAATCCATAAATGTTATGCCACCATTAAGAATTGTTGTGCTTAATGGGGCAAGTCTTGATTATGTCATCCAAATCCAAGAGAATCTTTTCGCTATCGGCACATCCCAAAATAAGCCAAGTGGGATTCCTTCTTCTATTTCTTCCTCAAGGGCACAAGACAACAAGATTACGAGGGCCATTTTTAAAATTTATGATCCGAGAGGAGGGAGTATCCATCCGTCATGACTATGCAAGTCGAGGGAAGCTGAAAATCCCCATATTATTTTTTTGGGTGGTGAGGGGTTGTCCCATTCTAAGTGGTGAGTTGAAGGAGGAGAGATGCTTCTCTAGGGAGGCTATTTTAGAGGGGATTAATGGGCATGGCTGAAATAGTGGCATTGAGAGAAACTTCGATGACCTAAACCTCTTAGACGCCTATAAGTATTACCACGTGGTGGGAAGAGGTGAGAGAGGGAAGGAAGTTATTTAGTAGCATTATAGGGGTCATCACCCCGATTACGTAGAAGTTTTTACAAGTCCTTTCCCTTGATAGTCACTTTCTTAGCTTGAAGTTGAATGTAGCAACTCATTCGTGATAGCATCAAAATTTTTATATAAAAAGAGTTACAAGATCAGATGTGAAAAGGTTCCTGATGTCATTATAAAGGAAATTTGGGGGAAGACACTCTCGGATGCACGAGATGTGAACCAAGTGGAAGGCCGTTGTGAAGAACACACCTCAAAAAGTGTAAAATTTTAGGTTCCACAGAAGAGTTAGACAAAACTTTGAGAAATATCCTTTACCTAATTAATGGTGAAGACCAAATTCATTATCGGGTATTAATCTTTCCCACCATGGGAAGATGTGGAGAAAGCCAAGATAGCCTTTTCTAGATGACTATTTCAAGAATGCGGTATCGAAAAAACATTTCTAGGTCATCGACCAAGGAAGAGTATAAAGAATAGTGATCTTGTGGATCATGTTATCTATAAAAAGGAAATGATGTCATTAATGAGGATTTGTCTAGCGGAGGTTACTTTCAAGCTCACTTTGTGTTCTTTCTAGGGTATCCAGTTGAGCGTGTTTATAGAAAAGGTCTTGGATAGTGCAAATTTTTTTCTTGAAGAGGCACAAAGTTGGAATCTAGGAAGCTTGGGCTAAACAAGGATCTTTAAATTTAAAATGGGAGACCATGAAAAAGAATGAAGATTAAATGAGTGGCGGCACAGAATCCATTTTCATTCCATGAAAGTCATGTATTTATTAACTCTAAAGATTTCTAAATTATTTTGATCACAAAGGTACCCACTACTTATATTGGAATAAATAAAACGAGAAGGTTGTAAAATCTAATTTCATTCCATGTGGCATGGCCATATGGGGTGCTTTTTGTAATACCATATCAATGGTGCATTATGAAATATTAACTATTATCTCGTGCATCAAATAATCCATTTAACACAATGAATTTACCCTTGCGGTATGATTTCAATAAGGCGTAAGTCACCTCGGTATCTAGGTAGACGATAGGTTTCTAGGTAACTCTATGAAATCCTCTTTAGTAGAAGAGTTAGTCCAAAGGAACTATTTAAGAAAATTTTCAAGATTCTGCACATACTTCTTAGTTGGGACACAATAGGAGTAATAAACATTAATGGATTATATTACTTTGGAGAAAATGTAGAATTTTCTTGCTAAAGATAGGGGCTTGGTGATCTTTTATTCAAGCATTTGTGCCATATGTTGCATGACATACTACTATAGCTTAGAAAGAGAGGCTTGAAAGGAAAATGAAATGACTAGGAATTTAAAACATTTCTCTTTCATTGAGGAGATTACAATCATAGGAAGCCATGAAACTAGATATGGAAAGGAAGGGTATCAGTAGCATTACATTTTACACAACTAGATGGAGGAGCCGAAGCCAAACACAAGGTTTCAAGGAACTACATGGAACTCTTGATGTTACTTTATTCGTCAATGAGTGCAAGGAAGAATTCAATCACAATTTAACCATTGAGCAATTGGGATTCATCACAAGAGGGAAAAATGATGCCCCTAACCAACCCCTTATATTGAGCACGAGAAAGAAAGTATCCAAATCTTTCATCTATCAAAACATAAAAAGAATGTAAAAGTTAGAAACATTACCAGATGGATCTAAAATACCAAATGAATCTAAATGTTTCCCTTTGATGGCGATATGGACTAAAGGGTGAAAAAACATTATATCAATAGTCCGAATAAATTTCAGAAAAAAAGCCAAGGATTTCAGCATGCTAAGCATGAATCTCCAATATATTCAAGCATAGGAATTATTAAATTCAATTTTGACTAAGAGGGCTTGCTAGTTAGTTTTTAAATGCATTTAATTCCTTTTAGATCTGCGATAATGTTATCAAGGATATATTACCCTTGGATGAATCCATTTTTTCAGGACAAAATATGATAGGGAGGGTGTGCTCGGCTAAACATCTAGAGCTTTGGTAATGATTTTGTATGACACATTAGAAGAATAATGGTACGCTAATTGATTATCAGCTCGGGATCTCCAAGATTATGAATTATTTTGATATTACATTTCTTGATGTGAGGGATAAGAGTCTAGCACTAGAATCCTTCCATATACACTGATGAAGATCTAGACCAACAATTTTAGAAAGAGCCTTGTAGAATATACATGGAAAACCATTACGGTTAGGTGCCTTGTCATTGGCCATTTGTATGGTTGCTTCTGTCAATCCTCAATATAGAGAAAATGATCAAATGTAATTCTTTGATCCAAAGAAACTTTACATGGCACAACAACAAAGGATTTTTAAAGGTATTAATTATCAACTCTAGCAAGGGGTTTTGTGCTTAAAATTCTTGAATGTAATGATTGATAAACACTTAGAGCATGAGCTTTGCATCCATGAGTTGAGATCAGCCATCAAAGATGGCTCTAATTTTTTTGAAAGGAATTCTTGGACTTGAGAATTTGAAATACTCCTTTAAGATACGAGTCTCCCACTCTAAACAAGTGAAGATGGGTACATATTTGTGCACCACAAGTATTATAGTTATCGGTAACTTAGATTTTTGTCTAAGCTCAATAACCTAAAGTTATAAGGGCTTAGAGAAAGGATTTCCTTCGACTAGGAAGAGGAACATATCTAAGGTAAAAACCATTTTATTTGGATCGATGAATTCATGGAATGTAGTAATTCCTTTTATAATAAGTTTGTATCCCTCCGTGATCTAGATGAGGATTTGATATGCAACTCGATAGTATCAAATTATTGTAGACTCTTGGAATTTTGAGATCATATTGAATCAACTCACACATATATGGTCATGAACTATTGTCAATAATTCAGAATTATTCAAATTCCTTTCTTAGAGGAAATAAAAATCATGGGATTTATTTTGAGGTGAAAAACCCACACGATTTTCTTAGAGCCATGTGGTATATATTGAGGCATGACCCTAGAAGAGGAGGAATCATCACATTTATTTTAGAGAAGGTGAGGGGACACCGAATGGTGAAGCATAATATTAGTCAAATAAATAATATTATAAATGCAATAATGAGGTCTAAACTCTTATCCATGTTCCTATAGATGGAAAAATCATATTTTCATAAGGAAATGGAGTGTAAATGGATTACGGGGCTTCAAAAGTAGAGGTTGGGTGGATGATGTAATGGATTCATCTTAAGTAGGTATTTCAAACCTAGATTTTGGTTTTTACATAACATTGGGTGGCTTGCCAATGCTCGAGAAGCGAAGAATTTTTGGTGGTCTTGTTAGCATCTTTTCCATCAATGAACATTTTAAAATCGAACAAATGAAAAATCAATTGTAAAAAACTTTTTTTGAATGGTTGATATAAACACTTAATATGAATATCAAGTATCACTAACATGAATACCAATGGTTTCCTTCAATTCTTTGACTAACTTTATATAAAAGAAAAACTCTTTTAATGGCAAGAAACATAGAAATTAGGTTACCCATGAAAAATAAATATCCTCAGTGTTTATAAAATATTTTTAGTAAAACCTAAGATAGGGATTATAAGCCTTGAGAATTCCATATAAATGGGTATTTTAATTCTATATTTCTTTAAAACTTGAAATTCCTTGCTCTAATGGGAAAGCACAACCAAAAATATTTTGAATGAACTATGGGACATGGTCAACAATGGAGTTGGAACTTTTAGGGATATAAAACTAGATGAGTAAGAATCCTATAGTCATGTTATGGAAACCCTCAAACTTAATAACATGGGGGTTTGAGTTGTTTTGAATTGACTATTTAAACATACCGTCCTAGGGGATCCAAACAATAAAATAACCAACTAGAGTGGAATTTTGAATCCAATGAAATTATTTATCAAATTCATGTAAGTAAAATAACACATGAAAAGTAATGGTATCAAGGTGAGAACCATTATCTTATGAAAGAACATCGTAAAAAACATGCGGTGAAGTTTCATATTTTTTTCCAAAGCTCTATTGGCATTTCCTACATATAATTTTTTATTTATTTATGTGGCCATAAATAAAAGGATTTTGAAAAAGTACATCTCCCAAAATGGTGAAATGAGTGACTAACTCAAAGATGTTCCTACCTAAATCGATGAAAATCGGTAGTATGATGGTTGTAGAGTTTGCAACATAAACCCTAAATTATATGGGTGATGGTCGTCATAAGTATTTTTAGTTTATATTAGGAACCCAAGTTTTAATAATTTTTATTTATAAAGAACTAATCGTTTATGTGAGTGAAAATAAACATTTTCAGTTATGGTAAAATTTTAAAAATGCACTAACATATAAGTTTCAAGTAAGGAAGGCACAATTCTGTAGACACGCCTATGTGAGAATGATGTGTACTCTAAAAACCAATATTTTAGGATTTGTAAAGATATCATGATTATATTTTTCTATAATTATAAATTAATGAAAATATCTATGTGAAAAAGATATTATTTTTCCAATATATTTAAGTAAATTTTTGTTATTTTTCTATAGAAGTAGATAAATGATAATTTTATTTACCATATAGAATGAAAAAAACACATGAAGTTAAGAGAGTGAATCCAAATGCGTTGATGTTTTTTTGTTAAAATTTCTTCTTTCAAATTGAGATAAAGTAAAAATGATATTTCAAAGTGCATATTTTTTATACTAGGATGATGGAAAAATAAAAAGACCAAAATATGCATGAAAACGTTTTATAGAGATTGTGCACAATGAATTGTATACACATGTGATTAATACAAAAAGAGAATTTATAACTTCCTCTTTCTTTATAACTAATTTGTAGGTGTAATACAAGTAAAATCATAGACACATAAGATATATAAACAAATATCTATTACCTTCACTTTAGACTTCTTGCAAACCTCAAGATAAGATTCTAGAAGCTTGAAGATTGTTCAATATCATCAAATTTTGGATTGTGGATGTTGTTACGGAGAAATCACATCAACCCTGATTCCTCACAAGTGAATGGTCGAGGAAGTTAGTGTGATTCATCAAACAGGGAGTTGTCCAAAAGTGTGGGACTTTGCAATCGAGATAACCCTCCGAAGAAGGCCGGCTTCCTATCCCATCATAGTGCCAACTACCCAAAATGTGTAGAGAGTTGCAGATCTAACACAAATATAATCTTTTCCCAAGGATATAGAATTAGAGATAATGCATGAAAATTAAATCCTTCTCTAAGGGAAGGTAATGCATAAAAAGGAGTGTTGAACAACATGCACAATAAACACAAAACAACTAGAATCTTGCAATGATGAAAACACCAAAATACACAATAATCATGCATGTGATGAAAGATCGTGAAGATGCACGATAGAATGTAGAAGAGGGTTTGAAGCATCCACAA
Source organism: Taxus wallichiana var. yunnanensis (assembly GCA_018340775.1). Taxonomy (NCBI): domain Eukaryota; kingdom Viridiplantae; phylum Streptophyta; class Pinopsida; order Cupressales; family Taxaceae; genus Taxus; species Taxus wallichiana. The sequence goes on from CM031236.1 coordinate 163,960,442, forward strand.
ATATGATATTTATTACTCTCAAAGTTGATACAATACAAAGAATTTAGGACCAAAGGCACAAATTTTGCATTACAATGTCTAGTAGGGAGGTTTTCAATCTCCACAAAATCTCTTCTATTGACAATAGTAATAAGGGAGGGGCATATGCAAGGTTTCCAACATTGAAATGGGCCCCTCCTTAAAATATATAGGAAGAATGAGAAAAGGGAGAGGGAGTACTTTTAAATCTTGATTCAACCACACAAAATGAATTAAAATCATCTACAACAATGATGGATTCGACCGCAAAACCTATGCCTCCATGTAATTTTCATTTTTGGGGAAGAAAGGAAGCCCATACCTCATCATTTTGGTAGGTGAAAAAATTTGGAAACACCCTCTAAAATGGAGGACTGTATTTCTTCACTTTTAAATACTTAGTCTCTTTGAAAATAATAAAACCAATTATATTTATATATAGGACACCGAGATCTTTCCAAAAGTCTTATTTTAGCTCCTGTAAAAAGTTATGGCCATCTAAAGGTGAGGAGGTATCATTCTACGCAATAAGTGTGATTCGTTGGCTCTGTCTTTTAGAACTTTGAACTTGCATCGCAACCTCCAAAATAAAAAAATTTAGACTTTCGGGATTTGGGACTTTGGGATTTTTGATTTCAGATTTTAGGTTATTGTTCATCGCTCAAGTTGGCTCGAGAGTTCTAAAATTCCAAACCTGCAAAGTATGAACTTTAGAGTTCAGACTCTAAAATCATGTCACGTGACATTGTTCATCGTTTGAGCAAAAAAGTTCCAAAATTCTGAAACCTAGAAATAAAAAATTTGAACTTCAGGTTTCATACCTTTACATTTTTAGGGATTTGGGACTTCATATTTTGGGCATTCAGGATTTTGAGTTTTGGGATTCTTCACTCATCCATTCATTACCTATCTCCAAAACTTTGAAACCCCGAAGTCTCGAAATTCGGACTTGATTTCAATTTCCCACTCATTTTTGTGTGCTTCTTTCCTCTGAGTCCTATGAATACACCTTTGAATATGACCTCAAAATTATTGAATCTGAAAAAGGAGTTGAATTTGAAACCCGAGCCCTTTCGGACTTCGAACTTTCGTGGTTTCAATATTTTGGCTCAAGTTTTTCATTTTTTGTGGCAAGAACTCCAAATCACTCAATTCCTGAAGTCTAATTTTTTTGAAATTTGAGCTTTAATTTTTTCAAATTTCTTTCTTTGCTTGAGCCTAAGCCTTTGTTCCTTCCTTTCTTTGAAAACATGACCACCCAACTTACGTGAGTCCCTTTTCGACCTCTCTTCCATAGCTCAACCATTTTGTACACAATTCATTCCTCATGCCTTTGGATTAACGAGTCATCATTGATCCGAGTCGACCTCCTTGCAATATTTTTGTGGCATTCTCTTACTGATCGAGCCTTGACCTACCGATGTGAGTTCTCTTCCGAGCTAGATCGATCCTTCTATTTTTCGTATAGAAGGTCATGTTTTTTCAATTTCTCTTGAGGGCAAAAATTGTTTAACAAATGTTCTTTAATATGATTATCTAAATGTGTTTATAGATGCTACGAGAAGAGTTTGACAAGGATGCGGGAGCAGATTCAACGAAGTTGGATGAATTTTTCTTAAAGCTACTGAGGATGGATTGACAAATGAAATGACATGGTTTTATAGTTGAGGGTGATGCCATGAGAAGTGGATATTGGGTTTAAATTACACTAGGGTAATAATTATAATTACTTGAAATAGTAAGATGACCATGTTTGTGCAAGTTGTAGCTTTGCAGGGGAAATCATTATCTTTGAATTCATCTAAGAAGTCGTTGCGCATGAGCATTATTTCTGTCCCCACCATTGTAGGCTTATGGAAGCACATTGTAGTGGAGTATGTGTGGATAGGAGGATTTAATTAAATAACTAAATAAATTATTATTTAATTATGAGGGAGTAATTAACTCTTTATTTAATTAAATTCTTAATTATATTAGCTAGGGGTGTATGAACTAGTATAATTAATTCAAAAGGTATAGTAGAATTAACATATTTAATTGTAAGGGGTGGGAAGGTGATTTAGGAAATAAAAATAATTTAATTAATTCTAGAAGGGGGTATTTAATTGATAAAATTAATTTATTTAATTCTAAAGAGGGTATATTGCGATATGATAGAATTAATTTAATTATTTCTTGTTAGATTGAATTGGGATAGAAATACATATGTATTTTTAGGGTGTTTCTGATAATTATTTTGTTACATGTTGAGTAGCTCTCAAAAGAGAATATAGGTTCTTTACAAAGACCTGCTATGAATTTAAATTAGACATAATTGTAAATGTTAAGCCTTGTATTTTATTTATATTCGACATTGATTGTGGATTTATTAAACGTAAGGCCTTGTGATTTGTGGATATTAGTCACGCATGACATGGTTACTAGTATTCTCTACGGTTGTGACATGTTGTGGTTGTAGAATGTATAGATTTTTGGTCTATTTGGGCACATATCAAACCATTGTATTTATTGGATTTGATAAAGATAGATAATTTTGGGGATTTGTTCCAATAGACATACAATATATTTGACCTCTCAAATAAATCTATTCACAAAGAAAAATTGAATTTATAAGTTATGTAATAAGAATGACTCATAGTAATTTTCACAAGAAGCTCAATAGGAAAATTTTCTTGATGTTAGAAAAAATGCTTGTTTGTTGGTGTGTGTTCTTAAAATGTTGGTTGCAACATGCTTTTATAATATCTTTAGCATGTTTTTTTAAATGCAACATAAAAAGTTTGCAATTGCAAATACATGGATTGATTGGTAAATTTCTTCATGTTCAACTAAACTAAACTACTTTTTTATAAATGGTACTAAAATTTCCTACTTGTGTTGCATTAGCTCTGTATATTGTATGTTTTGTGATGTACTACGTAACTATTCTTGAGTTGGAATATCCCCTTGTATAAAGTATTTTTGCATTGTAATGGTTGTGTTAAATGTGCACCAAAATATCTTTGTTGTAGAACTACAATGCGCGTCATTGAAAGCTCGGTAGTTGGGAAAGATGTCATGTGAGAATTATAAACATACAACCAAAATAGATATGTATTTTTGAGGTCCTGCTTCATGTAATCTTTTATATTTTTTTGGTAGGAGTTTTAGACTAGCAAAGATCATTTTTTTGTGAGGATATGTTAGATGGTTTCCAAATCTTCTTGAAATTTTTCAATGATTCGTCTTGTAGAAGCTACATTTTGGTAACTTAAATCTTAAGGGATGGATGTATAATTGATGCTTGTATGTTAAATGGTATAATTCCAGTTGGAGCGAAAAAAAAGAGGGATACTTATACTTGAAATAGATGGTTTCATTGCATTCCTAATAAAACTAGTAAGGTGGGATTTTCTAGTGCATGTTGTTCGTGTATAATCATATGTAGTTTTTGTCACACCAAAGTAGACAAAAGTGATTCGTAATGATATTACTAATTAGTCGTTGTTTTCAAAACAATGTAATGTGTCGGTTTAAATATATGAGGGGAGTTTTTTTATTTCGTTCATTTATTTCCTATGAACTAGATCACCATCTCATCCATATCCAAATGTACATTGTGTTTATGCAATTTATTACACCTTTGAGATGTGTCTTACACCTTTGGCGGGGAAAGGAGTGTAATGGCGTGTGTTGATTGAAAAAACTATTTATTTTCCGACTAATATATAATGGTTAAAATAATTTATTTTTTAATGCCGACTCAATGTTTAGGACATAAAATAAATATATGATTATGTATTTATACATGGAAATGTAAGTTATTTTCAAACTAAGGATAGGTAAATGACTATGAGGGGATATTCTTGTTGAAGTAAATTAGTGCGAGAGTAATAATTTTTATTGGAAGATAATTACTATGGAGTAAATAATAGGTAAGTAACTATATTATTATTATATTGAATTATTTTTAGTTTTTAGTTTTTTACTTTTACATCTAACTAATTAAATTTTTTTAAGTGGAAGATAATTACTACCAAGTAATATTTAATGTTTAAAATAATTTATTTTGTAATTTGAATCTAAGATAAAGTGGTAAAATATTTTACATATATGACTCAAGTAATTTTTTTATATGCATAATTAAAATAATAATGAAATAAAATATGTACGGGATAAAATATTTAAGTTAGTAATAATTTAGGGTTAAAATATTTAACTTAATTTTTTTACTTATATAGAATCTATGGTAAAATATTTTACATGTATGGATTAAATAATCTTTAAGTTATTACTTGGGGTGTAATTTTTAGATATATAATTAAAATAGTAGTGAGATAAAATATGTATGGGGTAAAATATTTAATTAGTTTTTACTTAAATAAAATATATATGTGATGACAAAATGTTTAAGTTAGTTTTTACCTATATTAAGATATTAACGTATTTTATATGTATCCCAAGTGAATAAATGGGGTAAAATATTTAAATAGCAGCTATATCTTAAATAAATCTATCTAAAAAACATTGAGAGATGTGCATTTCTAACTTATGTGAGAATACTAACATAGGCACCTCGAGATTGATATCTCTCGAGTATCTTTTAGATAAATATATTTAAGATATCTATGCTAGTTCTATTGTTAAAATCATGACAACAAGATATTCAAAGTACATTTATCTTGACACTATTAGCAGGTAGCATTTGGTAAGGTAACTCCCATTCATGTATTTTTGTATGATCTCCTTATCCATTTATGGGTCAAAAAAATCTTCATTGTGAACTCGTCATTTTCAATATGTGTTATATGTAGGAAATATGTCAAGAATTGTAGGTTTTTGTATTCATTTAATTCAAAAAAACATATGTCTTGTTTTTGAGGCTTGTATTTACATTTTATATGATGGAAATGTTTATAGAGAAGGAGATTTAACAACCATAAAGCTTAGATTTTTGATTGACATCTATTGGAGTAATATAGAATCATGGAAATACATGCATGATTTTATTTTATTTTCTCACCTCTATTTTGTATCGTTTATGACAAGAAGAATATGTGAAGGATATTTTCAATTCAATAGGTGCTATTGTTTTTAGTCTAAAAGATCATTACATATAGAAATATAAGTAGCTCGCTTTTAGTTCACCATTAGTTTTGTGTTTTTGCTTGTACAAATATTTCCTATCAAAATTTTAAAATATTAAATTCTAACTTAAATGTATAAGTGGTATTTTCTATAACATTTTAGAAATACTTTGATTAGAGCTCACATTTATGTAAAAAAATATTTTTATTTGAGAGAATAATAAGATACGTTGTTAAATACAATTCATATAATGATAGATTTGTTAGTATATATGTGAACTTGGTTTTAGAAAATCATATGTCATAGAATTGAAGGAATATAGGGATGTGACTTAGATCTTGTTGATCTAGAAATAGGATGTTTAAATCCTATAAATATATAATCTCCTAATGTATAGTATCTAATGAAATGATTTTAATAAATTTCTAAATGCATTATTTTTTTCAGCTAAACTCTAACAAATTATTACATTTGTAATTTGATCATATGGGATCCTACAAATTGTGGGGGAAGATTGGTTGTTATTCTTACATTCCCGCATTCATGAAAACCTTAGTTCTAATATTCATAACTTAGTTTAGATTTAAGATGAATAATATGAATAGCCTTTTAGAATTATAAGAAAGAATTTAGTATTTTTTTACATGTATTTATATTAAAGTAGAAAGTTAGTGTATGAGTATAAAATTCTACACTTGAGATTGAGAGATTTTTTTCTTTTCCTAGGTTTCTTGTTGCATGTCATATTGTGCCCAACTTGGGCTCTATTGGATTTGGTATAGGGATTTTGACCCTCTGGGCTTGCCTGTATAATACCCCCCTCCACCTCAAACATGGCTATTGATGTCGACGTTTTAGCTAGCGATGTTTTGAACAATGTTACTGCCATAGAAACATCTGTAGAATTTTGTCCCAAAAGTATTCCACGAGCTAATGTATCTCTTCCGATGTTATTTTTCCTATTTATAAAATAATTTTTAGTATCAACGGAGTAAACACTATTTCCTCATTGGCTAAATTTTTGGTTGTATCCTCCGAAAGCATGCTCAAATCTTGGGTTAGTTCTGCCTAGACCACTAATGACATCAAGCTCAAGAGAATGTAAAAAATTACAAAAGGGTTGTTTCTTTTCTGTTTTCTAACCCATCACATGTCCCAACTATTTTGAATCATTTTGTGACTGGTATGTTTGAAAAACATTGTTGGTTCTTTCCCTAGGATGAAGGACTTAATTATTTTTGAATTGATAGCCCTTAAAGTCCCCATTTGTGTCTAATTCCCTTTCCGATTCTCCCTTGCGTGTACTTCCTTTATAAAATTTCATCCTTCATTGGGTGAGTTGTTTGTAATGAGCCATATCACTTTTAAAGTTCCCAGCCCAAACAATAAGCCTATGTTGAGGTTGACATCTAAAAGAATTTTTTTAATAAATATTTAATTGAGCAATACATGCTACTCAAAGCATGTTCTCTACATTAATTTTCCTAATACATGATTTCATTGTTAGACCTCTCGATCACAAGATCAAATATTGTTTTCTTTATGTGCCGCATAATCGCCATCCTCCAACACAACTTTTGACAAAGCTAAACCCCTGTATGATGAAGGTTGGAAAATTATTGGAGGGAAGAATAATAAGAAGAAAGCTTCTCTTTCCAAGATGATTGTTAAAATTGAATCCAAAGACCTAGCTATTAAGAAACATACTCTCGGTTTGTATTACACCTGAAACAAACTTTTGAGAAATATCCAAGTATTTTTCCTAAATTATATAACATGTAAAAAGTGATCATTTTCTTTATGGAACCATCAAACTTCTCTTGGCCTCCTTGACACTTCTTGTATCCCATTTTCTTGTGATCACTATCTCACAAAGCCCATCCAAAGGGGACCAAATCTCCTCATGACATCTCATTTCCATTTGCAAGCATATCCCTATGTGAAGTACGAAGTCAATGGAGGAGGAATACAATATTGACTATGCCAGACGATGGAAGGTTAAATTGTAGGGTTTTATTAAGAATAATAATGCTCAATTCTTATAAAATCAATTTGATTCCTTGCATGACTTGGATGCTAATGAAATTGCCCTTGAATAAAATTTATCATGAACTACATATCATGGAATATAAGAGTTCTTAATTACTCCAACCACAAGTATATTGTTAGAGAAGCTCGACAAAAATTTGTGAACTTAGATGTTTTGTGCTTGCAGGAAGTTAAAGTCACAAGTTTTCAGCTGTAAATGGTTTGTAAAACCATTTCACTTGAGAACTTGGCATTTAATAGTAATCATGATGGGGGTGTGGGGTAAAATTTCTTTATTTTCTCCTTAATGATGACACTTTTTAATGGATCATAGAGTAAACCCCAACAACATACCCATTTGGGACCTCTTTAATATTGGAAGCTGCCCTCTTTGCATCATCAACATTTATGCTTCAAATGATGTGAAAAAAAGAGAATATTTGGCAGTGGATAGAAAATAAAATCCCTAATGCATATTGGGTCATTAACGGTGACTTTAATATGATTGAGTTGCATATGGATAAGTGTAGGAACCTTCGATGTGATGTAAAAATAGTAAAAGAGATTCATGGTACTACACCCATAATAAATTTAGGTTTTATGACCCAAATGACTTACAATGGTCCAACTCTAAGGCCTCATTCACTTGGTCTAATCCTCCGAGGTTGATCATATCAGGTTCTTAAACAACTCGATAGGGAAATATTGTCCACTCAAGACTTATTTAGTTTTAAAACCTTTATTCACTTCCTATGGAGGTGATGTTGAATTTAATCCTTTCTAATCACCTTCCCATTATATTCTACATAATGTGCCAAGCCATGCATCCTTTTTTCCATAAGGGAAATTTTTTTCTGAATGCAACCCTAATGGATCATGAAACCACACTCAATAATATATATTGGGTGTGAAACTTAGTTCCTAGGCCATGTCACTTACATAATCATCATCCACCTCTTATATCTAGCAAGATTAAGTGGTGGGTAGACGCTATGACTAGGAATTGTTAGGTTCCTTAAAATATATGGCGATACTTGGACACTATTCAAAGACTTGCTCTTACTTACCTACGTCCACTACATGCTTAGCAAGGTGGCGGTGCCATATTTCTAAGAATATTTTAAATTTCATAGGGTTCCATCCCTACTCATAAAATCTTGTGGATCTCTCTACGATTTTGATTATTATATTATTTGGACTACTAACCTTTATGTTTCTAAGGTTGATGTAGAAGGTTCTTACATAAAGAGATGACTAGAAAAAAATCTCCCTTATGTCCCTTGGGTTATTTGCAGGAATCATAACATGGTTGAATCCCATTAAAATCAATAAGGCCTCCTTATAATGCATTGGTATGATGAATAAATGGAATCCTAGTTTAATATGTTTAACAAACATTTTGTTTTGTACACTAATCACCTTTGATAAAATTCTTTAAACTTATCATAGTTCACTTGATCAAAATTTAGAGAAGGGAAAGATAAGATTCTTAAGAAGTTAGATCATGCATTATTGACCAAGTAAGATTTATTTTCCTTATCTTATGAAAATGGCATATTTACTTCTATCGAAATGGATTCAGCATATCACATCATTATCCTATTCAATTCTATATCAAATGAACCTCCGCCTAGCCAAAAAAACTATAAATCATAACTATATTTATACACAACCCATCTCAAGCATGAGAAGATTATTGGACATATTATTTGAGTTTGTAATTTAGTCTCTCATCCTCAAGGTAACTTGTGATAGATTTACAAGTGCACCAATTCAATTTACCATACCACATCCCTTCTTAAAATATATGTCAAAAAGTGATTATTTATAGCTAGCTTAAACATGAAGCTTCTTATTCTGAATTTTAAAGAAATTCATAATCCCTCGAATGTTCTCACTTTAATAACTTTATTTTAAACCCAAAATTACTTATAGTGGCATAATATTAAGGAAGAGGGGATGTTAAAACCTCATGGTGCTCAATTTTAGGTTTTTTTGCACTTTGATTAAAAATAGGGGATAGAGTCAATAAATAATGTTTCCTCTCCTTTGATCCAGAAAGGGTACTAATCGAATTGACATTGTTAAGGATTCTAATGCTAGAATTACTCAATCATGTGACATTCAAGGAACCTATTTCCATCATTAAAATGGTTCTTTTCTCATTGTGAGTCTTCTAATAATAGGGATAATGCATCTTTGAAATGCCTCCAAGTTTTCCCTAAAAGTTTTTAGAAACCTAGAGAGTGGCATGTAATAAAATTATTACTGTTAAGGATTTAAATAAGCCACCATGTTGATTTCTACTAAAAATTACTTGGTATTTATTGCTTTCCATGTGAATTTTATCAAACTTTTTAGGACATGGTGGGGCATGATCTCCATAAAACAATGAACATTTTATGGAACCCATGGAAGAAAAAAATTATCTAAAATTTGGTCAATATTTTTGAAGTAATATTCTTTAGGGTGGTGAATCTTAGAAAACTTCCCATCATAAAAATGGTGAAAATGAATAAAATCAATAAAAATGGTTAGATGTGTAAAGGTGAATCTTACCTATTTTTCCTATTTTTAAAAAATATTTTGGAAATTTAAAATTTTCTCTTCAACTTAAATTTAATTTATGTAATCTTTTAATGGTATGAAATGGATTATATGTATTTCTTACTTAACCAAAAAATATAGATTTACAAAATTTGGACCAATTTTCCCCAATTCTTCCTAGAATTAAAATGATCCATAAAATTCCTCTTTTGAACAATAAACTAATCCTATTTTAGTGAAAAAAGAGCTAAAATTAACTACATTTCATTTGAAAAAATATAATGTGCTCTAAAATAATATGAAATACTAAAAAATTGAGAGATAGAAGAAAATGGAGACACAAGATTTGTCCTGGAGAAACACAACATGGAAAAAAATCTTGTTGGGTAAGAAAAGTTCTTCTATTTCATTATGTAATTATCCAAAATACAATTTCACTACAAAAATATGGCCTTCAAGAATGATTCAAACTCCCTTTATTTGTATTTTCTTTCTTACAATCCTCAACAATGAAGAACTTGGTTGTAAATGAACAAAAAAAAACATAACTCTAACTTCTCTTCTTTTCTCACACTTGTATTCAATCCAAACCACTTGTGTGGATGAATAATGAACTTTATTTAGACTTTATATACCCATATGTGGAGGGAAAGGTGAAATGAATCATTCTTGGAAGTCCAAGAATTTACAACTTCTCATATTCACATTTTTGCATTGTCGAGAACAGGACCGCTAGGTAAAACAAAGTGGTGATTATGTAATCGTCAGGTGGTTCCATCAATGTCTCACTGATATCATATAGCATAAAAATAATGGCCTTTTATTCTTCATTTGAAGATGTCGGATCACCATCATCCCAACTTATCTAGTTTCTAATATCATGAATAGGTTGAGGATACAGAGTGCAAGTCTAAAGTAGAAAATATATAAAATTGGGTATTTTTAGATCCATTTATTTTGGATCATACCTCCCAAATTTGAGGATTTGAGGTTCCTTAAATATTCAAGGACTAATAAGTTGAGAAAAATTCTTCCCCACATCTTCTCTGGAATAGCATTTTGCCTTGGCGAGTAATTGTAATTTAAAACCAATAAACCACTTGTCTTGAATTCCTCATTGTATTTTATGCTCTTTCCACTACAATACCACATCTTATTATAATTAAAAATGGATATATGGAGTAATATCATCAATAGATGGTATCAAAACTCCCTTTGATTCTTGATCCAACATGGAGGACTCAAAGAGATGTAAATTCTCAAGATTTACAACTGAATAGATTCTCATAAAACAAGAAAAATCTAAGTGAAATGCATTCTTATGCAATTGTTTGAGTATTTCAAATGGGCCATATCAATGAGGTTTAAGTTAATTATATTTTCCCTATAGCCTTTATGTGCTCAAGTACAACTATACCTTATCACAAACGAAAGAATGCTCATTTATATAATTATCATGTCATTCTTTCTACTTATATTGTGACTCCTTCAACCTCTATTGTATCTTGAGATATATCTACTGAATTTTCTCAATGAACCTTTCAGTTTTTAGGTCACCAAATCAACTATTTTTTCATTCATGCATGGTAATCTAAAAACAAAATTAAAATCACTCCTAGGAAAATAACCAAAACATATGTCTAAAGGATTCTTGCTAGTAGAAGCATGAATCGGCTTATTATAAGAATGTTAAGAATATACCAAATTCTCATCCAAAGTCCTAGGATGTTTCATATTCTACCATCTCAAGATTTGAACCAAGGTATAATTTAAAAATTCGTTTTGCCCATCTATCTCATGGCTGAAAAATAGTAGACAATTTTAACTTAGTATCTATATTCTCCCACAAAGTAGACAAATAAGTTCCTATGAATTGTGAGTCCCTTTCGACATAGTATAATGAGTAAAACTAGAATAATTTGACACATTACAAAAAATAATTCATCTACATCATTTTCCTTAATAATATTCTTACGCAAGGAATGAGAGTACACATTTTAATAAATCAATCCACTACCACAAAGATGTAATCACGTAATTTCTTGGAGGTAGCAAAAGCGCATAAAAATCCATGGAGATGGTTTCAATGGCTAGGATGGAACTAATAAGTGTATATATAACCCTAACTTTTTGTTATCATGTTTACTTATACTACATAAAACATACCCTATGATGAATTTAACAACTTCTAATTGCTTGTTTGGCCAATAAAAATATCTTTTTAATTTTTCTACACTATTTTTCACACAAAAAGTGACTAGTCACCTTAGAAGTGTGTACTTACCTCATCAATTGAAACCTTTCCCCCTTAGATAAACAATTTTTTTCGTTCTTATAGAGAAACACATGCTCGAAGTAATATTCTCCCCTAGGTGCGAATACCTCACTTGGAGGTTTTTAATGAAATATCTCTCAAAAATTCAGATCCTCCTCATAAGCTTCCTGATAAAAAAAGGCTCAAGACAAGTTAAAGTGCCCATAGATTAACATATAAGTCGGTTCATTAGTCACACATTTCTAATTTTATAATAAATTGAAACTAGTGTAAGAAGATAATCCATTTATAGTGTCTATCCTACTAAAGTTTACTTTGATCATGTAAATATTGAAGAGGTTCATGATCTATGTGCATGATAGTTTCATTACCCATCAGGTAATGTTTCCAATTCTTAAATGCTTGCAAAATATCATATAGTTCCTTTTCATGTACAATAATTCAAAAATGTTCCATGAAAAAAATTTAGAATTATAACATATGGACCTAGCCTTTTAGGTAGGACATCCCCCATAACATAGTCACTAACATAATTTTCCACTTCAAAATCTAGTTATAAATTAGGTAATGTCAAAACTAGAGCATGGCTAATCTTGTATTTAAATTTCTCAAAATAATTTTTTGTTTCTTACCCTAATAAAAACCTTACCCCCTACTATCACCGAATGTAGACATATTCCTACAAAAGATAAATTTTTGATGGATTTTCTCAAATATTGAATTTTACTAATAAAAGTTTTGTTCTTGGTTCAAATGGATTGTGTAGGCCAATTCAGGCCTCTATCTTCATCAGATCAATCCTAAACTATCCATAACCAACCACATGCCCCATTAAAACAATTGATAGTTGAGAAAACTCACACTTCTTCTCATTCAACACTAGTTGGTTCTCCTTAAAAACTTGCAAAAGTTGACACAAATGGTTCATTTTATCTTAAAATTTTCTAATAAAAATAGAATGTCATCTAACTAGATAACGAAAAAGGTATCAATAAAATGTCTCATAACCCAATTCCTTAACCTTATGAAGGTAACTAGTGCATTACATAGCAAGAATGATAAAACCAACCATTGATATAGCCCTTACCGGTTCTTAATGTTATTTCTGATTCCTTCTTCCTTGATCTTCACTTGGTGATACTCAAATTTTAATTCAAACTTAGTAAAATATCTAGCATGTTGTTATTGATCCAAAAAACCATAAATCCAATGAAGAGGGTACCTATTATTAATGGTTATTTTATTTTATAATTTGTAATAAACACATATTCTCCATGAACCACCTTTCATATGTCTTGAAACAATAAGAGAACCCCATGGAGAAGTGTTAGGAAAAATTATACCTTTCTTAATCAAAGATCGATAATGTTTTTTTAACTCATTTGCATCCTTAATTAAGATTTCTTATACAATCCCATGTTTGGAAGCGAGAAATTAGGTAGCAAGTGTATCTCATACTCAATTTGGCCTAACTGGGGGCAGCCCCGTATGTTATTGGAAAACTTTACTAAACTACTGAACCAACTATTTAATCTGTGTATTCTCTTTGTTAGAAAAAATGTTACAACTTTTCTTGAATATAAAAATATCATTTTCTAGAATATCCCTTAAAATAATTAATGCAAATTTCCAACTATCATTAATAGGATTTCGAGATCCATTGGCACTTACCAATGAGGTCTCCGATTCCCTTGTAAAGGATGACATCATGTATCTTTTTCATCCTTCACCAAGAAATATTGGTTGGATCTTCTCATGAAGATGGCATCCCTAATATACAAGTATGGGCTCCCAAACACTACACTACACACATCAAGTAGAACAACATATAAAGCAACTCCATCAATACCAAACGTAATTTCACATTGATTTTTAACCCCGATGTCTATGGATTTATTCACCCAAACTAATGATTATAGAATTAGATGATTGTAAGTTATCAACTTTAACATGTCCACTAACTCTTTACTAAAAAAATTTCTTGACAACAAGTATCAAAAATATCATCCACTTTAGTTTTCTTGGTGTGCATTTTTATATGAAAAATATTATTCAGTTGATTTTCTTGAACAAATGTTTTACCAACCAAACATACCTCTCTATGGAAGGAGGTAAAACGCATTGTTTCATCCACCTCTTTCGTGCAAAATATTTCCTCTCCATGGAGGGAAGCCATGGCCTTCTTTTTATTCTTCTTATTCTTAAAGGGATGTAATTTTGGGTGGAGCTCCAATTATTTATCCTTAGAATGAATTTCAACATCATAATGACCACAATCACCTTTAGTATCCTTCATAGAAATAGAAGGAAAATTATTCTTTCCTTTTCCCTTTCATTTTTAATTTTACTATGTGTCAACTTGTTTGTTAAAATCATGTTAAGAGGTAGACAAACTCTTCATATTATACATCTCTAAATAGTGGAATTAAAAACAAGCCCCATCTACATTCACTAGCTTGGCCACAATGATCTGGTCTCCTCAATTAGCTATGGAGTCCACCAATGTACTTAATCAAAATTTCCTTGTCCAACCCATCTTTTCCCATTTATACAATGTTTTTATGGAGTTCACCAAAGTGTACTCTTACATGTTCTATCCTTTCTTCTACCCGAGATATTGTAAATGCACGGACCTCTCTTCCTCATAACAAATTGGATAGAATTAATTTTTACTTAGCCTCTTAAATTCATCTCATTTAGTAATGATAGGAATATTATTAACAAAAAAATAATGGCCATATCTTTCAAACCAAGTGAAAGCATGATTGGTTGATTTTAACAATGGAAAATAAATCTACTAGCTCTAATTGATTTGATGAAAACTGAAATATACCTCAAGTTGAGCTAGCCAATGGTCTATCTTCTCATAATTTATATCCCCATCATTAGGTTTAATATTTATCTTCACATCCTCTTTGAATGGATGAGGAGTAATGTTGGCACTGGGCTACTCTTCCTCATACTCATGAGTTTCTTCTTTATGGCCTCCAAGTGCCTTTGCTGGCACTATTATTTTCTATGAGTAATCCCATGAGCAACTCCAATTTACCCATAGACAAGGAAATATTTCCCACATATTTTGAAAGACTTTCCACATCCACATGTAACTTATAAAAATGTTCCTCTTCACTCTCACATCCATATTCTCTATGATCCATGTCTTAGATTCCTTGCTTCCACTTCTTCATGGAAATTTGTACTTCAAAGTAATGTGGATACCTTCACTAGTTTCACTACCCTTCTAGGTGAGGGGAATCTAATTGAAAATGTCAACATAAGTTAAACCACATAAAAATAAATTGATCTTACCTTCTCTAATACCAATATGATCTGTAAACTACCTCTTTTAAAAACTAAATGCATCTTGTTCTATTAACAAATGAATGAAAATTAAATATGTTTATTTTAATCCAATATAATGTGCACTAAACATTCACAAAATACTTCAAATTTGAGGAATCAAATACAATGGAGACACGTGATTTATCTTCGAGAAACCCAATGTAGAAAAAACTCCAACTGGGTAAGAAACTTACTTCCCTTTCACTATGTAAGTATCTAAAATACAATTTCAATGTCAAATGATAGCCTTCAAGAAGGATTTAGACTACCTCTAGTTTTATTTACTTTCTTAAAATCTTCAATAATGAATAACTTAGTTATAAATGAGCAAAAAAACAAATAAAACAAAATTTTCCTCTTTGCTCACACTTGAATTCACTCTAATTCACCTTCTTGGATGAATAAATGAATGTGTATTTATAATATCTCTATCCATGGATGTAGGGAAATGAGAAACAAATAATTTTTTATAAGTCCAAGAATTTGTAACTACTTGTATTCTCATTTTGGTTTTGTTGCAGACAAGACCTCTAAGGAAAATTGAGTAGTTGATATCTAGTCGTTGGGGCATTTTTCGTCGAGTGTCTATCAGCAAAATAAACCAACAATGGATTTTTCTTCACCATTTGAAGGTATCCAGATCACCATTATCTTAAATTATCAACTTTCCATTATCTTAAATTATCAACTTTCTAATATCATGAATATGTTGAGGATCCATCTTTATGCAAGTCCAAGTAGAGACTACATTGTTTTGGGTATTTTCAAATCCATTTATTTTTGGATCAAATTAAAGCTAGACCATTTATACATTATCCATGTGTCATTATTTCATGTAATTTTTGGGAAACCAATGATCTCTTAAGGTTTCCTCACAAATCCTATTGAAATTCTATCACATGTGATGATTTCTGTAATGCGTCACCATTATATGCTATTTTGACTCTAGAGTCTCATTTGTTAGTATTTATTTTCTTTGAAACTTTTATATACTTTTCCAAAAGGTTTCCTATGAATAATTTCCTCCAATATACTTAGAGATTACACACACACACAGATATATATGTTCTTTTAATTACTTGGGAAATGTTAGATAATTCCATAACGAAAAATTACAAAGGCCTCCATTTTTTTATATTATTGGTAAATAGTTATTTGAAAGGGATTCTACCCTCGTATAGAAGGCTCACAAGATATATATTACAAATGCCCCAAATAAAAAGATAATCTACATCAAGATTTTATAATAAATCCCTACGGTAGAATATAAATATGCCAAGAAAAGAATGAAACAAAAGTTAAGCTGTTGACAATTTTTACACTCATGCAAAAATTGGCAACTCAAAACTTTGTTATGATGGAAGGCATTGATAAAATGGGCCTAACTTGGGAAATGCATGACAATTTTATTACATTTCCGGTTGCAAAGCATTTCATTAAGTAAATGTAATATGCATCTATGTGTGTTTTCATGAAATGTAACACCTCGCATAGACTGCCATTCCATGTTTGTATTCAAAAAGGAAAGACAAAATCCCCAAAGGACTAATGCATTGCCTTGATGAAGGCAGGAATCATAGTTTAGGTGAAATGTTAAACTGGGAACAATAAGCAGAGTTACAATTTACAAAAACCTAGTTCATTATTAAAGTTATTGGTCTTTCAAAACTCATTATTTTTGCATGTTAAATACATTTAATTATGTGATTGATTTGTTTATTTCATTATACAATCAATATCCATCATAAAATCTGAATGCAGAAAGAAGTATACAACTCAATTAAATAAATTAATGTTATTTATTCATGAAGAAATACAATGTTTCCCATACAAGCCATGGGATGTAACTCATACCTAATGAAAAAAGAAATACATATGGATGAAGTTAGAAGTAAAAGAGTATAGAAGAAACCCATCATTTCCTTGGGCTTTCTTCCAATCTTCTTATCTCTAGTTCCAACTCTATCTTTCTTTCATGCTCCAAACAGCTACAAGTATACCTGAAAAAGTGAAAGAAAAGGCATCAATATTGAGCTCAAGGTTTGAGAAGTACTTGATGTACTATCTAATTACATGCATATGGATTTATAAGTATCGAAGCATAAGGTACATTAGAGACAGATATAAAGTTGATAAAGTAGTATTCTATAGCGAGACGTATGATTCCCAAAATCTTTTCAAAAAAGAAATAGAAAATAAAAAACTATGCAACACAACAGAGGCCAAATATCGTATTGTTTTCTAATTACTTGGTTTACATGTGTAGATACACGTATAAAGGAAAATAAATTTTTGACTATTTCATTCATGAAAACAGAAACAACCTTCTAAGGAATTAAGTATTGATTATCTCATAGTATAAATAATTCATTGTGTGTTTGGTAAGTGCACGAAGTTGGGGGCTAAAAAGTGGACAAGAATCTGAAAAAATCCAAAATGCGTACATGTTTTAATTTGTTTGGCTGGGAATCACCAAAAAACAACACGTTATGCCTACTATAAACAAAAAAAAAAGAGGCCCGAGCCTCTATCATTTTACCTCCCTCAAATGTGAGTTTCAGAGCTTGTTCGTGCCCTCGTGTTTTTTCATTCAGCTGGATCTCAAGCTCAAAGGATCATTTCTGGATCACTAGGAAGATCTAAATCGATGATGGCACCATGAAGAAGAGGTAAGCAAAATTCTTTTCTCAAAATTGCATTGAAATATGATAATTATAGATTAAAATTTGAATTGAATACATATTTTTATTGTTAGAGTTATATTTCGAGGGATTCAACCAAAAAAAAACCTTGTTATTACCGACATCCCTCCCGACACTCCCACAATTTCTTAACATCCCTCGGGTAGTCAAGAAGATTTAACAGCCCAAATAGTTGAAAACAAAATTTAAATTGAGGATTTAATCAAAACATTGAGGGATGCACAATCTACAAACCCCCACCGTGCCTCTCTTGCAAGCACATTGGTGGAATTACTTGTTAAAATTGACGTGGAAATGGGGAAAATTTGTCATTGGACAACTTACAAATAGGGTTGTAGGATTTATTATTCCAAAAATTGTCATATGTGGATGTAAAGAAAAAATAAATTTCAAAAGAACTCATATGCACCTTATTCATAGACCCCCACACTAATTTTCCTATTTCGTTGACATATAAATAATTTCCCATCCAATGGTGCAATAATAATTTGATTAAGAATAATTTTGGGGACCGACGGTAGATGGTGTTTTATTTTCCACCTTGTAATAACAATGAGGTGCCACTATATTTTTTCGAAGAAACTCTATTGCGAGTTTATCCTCAACAAGATCGAAATTATTTTTATTTCAAAGATTTCCATGGCTGAGGAAAAGGATCTCAGTATAGGATCGACCAGTGTGCACAACATGCACCTATTCAAAGAAGGTAGATTCCCCACATAGAATCCCCCTCACCCCGAGATTTTCCCTCAAGCGGTGAAGGATACAATAGAGATTGATAAACTCCATGTTCTTCAGGTGATATCTACCACCCTTGTTCGACATACGAGGGAGATTTATGAGCCGATGCTCGTGGAGGTATCTGAGTATTTCCTTAGAGAGTACTAGCATGAGGCCACATTTTTCTCTTCATGTGGTAGCATATGTTTAGGTCCCGAGGAGGATGATACTTTCATGCGTACTGATTTTGGAGCACTTGGTTCTAGGAGTGAACACAATAATTTCACTATGTCAAATATCCTTTTGAGTGAGACATTTGGATTGTATTCATCGGTGTCACCTTCACAGGTAAATTTGTTATGTTTTGTTATGTGTGTTAAAAAAATTTGAGTACCTGATTTACTTATATATGTTAAATTTTTGAAATAATTGTATTTGTACATGTACATGAATTGATATTACAGTTCAAGAGGCACATCTTCATCCCGACCACAAGCGGTGAGCACCATGCATACACATATATTCACAGAGGTAATTTAGAATGTTAATTATGTAAATTTTTCACATACATGTGTGTGTGTGTGTGTGTATATATATATAATTTTTGAAGTCAAATATATGTATGTTCTTGTATGTCCATCTAACTAACATGATATACATGTTTGATAAACATGTTGACTTCACTAGACACCCCACCATCTCTGTGACAAGTAGATAAAGGTGTTATCGCTGCTATTTCATCTGCGTAGAAACTCAATGAGGTATTCAAAAATATCATGTACATATATTTATGTACCTTTTGCACTAAATCGAGACTTGGTCAAAGTCAGTGATGTTGTCATTTGATCTTAAGACCTTGCAAGTTGTAATGCTCATGGAACTTGATGTGTGTCGAGTGGAATTAGAGGTCTATAAGTCCATTCAACCACCCACTGCTGTGAATCACATTCATTCGACATAAAATCAATGCATGATATACAAAAACATGTCATGCACCTAGCATAAATAGTCCCAACATTTACATCGAACTATGGAATGAGTGCATATCACTTGATCTTGCAACTATCATACAATCTTCAAATTTTTCTAGATGTTGTTGCTCTATCAACCAAAAATATCTATGAACCATTGATATCTCTTGAGATTCATGGCCCATATTCTTGAAACAGAAATCAACAATATTTTTGCATCCGTAAATTTAGCACCATCCTTGAATTTTAACTCTTCTCTTGTAAGTGCTCTTTTAACACATGCTCTGCACCATCATGCTCTCCTTTTCCATGCCCTGCCTCAGTAAAACTCCAGATATGTTGTACATTTGTTTCTTTGTGCATCCTAATTAGCCAATAAAACATCTATGCATTCTTGAATTGTGATGTGTAGTTGTCGACCAAATGTAATGTTGATCGAAACTAATGTTCCTCTCATTCAAGTTTGCATAAAACACCTAGAAACACCCTTATACATATTTTGTAGAATGTGTCCGATCATCACTGATGTAGAAATGATACTCTCTTAATATTTTTGATCTTGCTTAGTGCTTTCAGGAGAGTGCATGAATGTTATATGCACGAAAATAGAAACTTGCACTGAGTTATAATATTGAGACTGAACCTCCATTTGTGGCTGCAATGTGTAATTCTCTGCGAAGTCAACTACTGAAATAATAGTACCACATGGAAATGTTTCCTTTCTTAACTTGAATTTTTCATCCAACCATCGAGCTCTATGTGTATGCCTTGCATACTCATAAAAATTTCTCTCTTGAATTTGACCATATATTTTGATATAGGTAATTATTTTCTAACAAGATCATACCTCTTAGATTCTTTTCCATCTTTTAACTCATATGCCACCAATTTATATTTTGTGAAATCAATCAATTATTTTACTATTGAATATGTACTCTCCTCGTGGATACAAATTTTTAGATTTGGCAAGCCACCACATATATTGCATGTTCCATCCAAACATGCTTTGTTATAAGAAAATTGTCTTGTTGATTTTTTCACAAAATATTGTCTAATAAATTCCCTTAAAGATTTTTGTGGGAGATTTATTCCACACTCCTTCAACATGATGTCAGTATGCAAAACACTACATATTTGACAAAAAACATCATAATGCATTGAAAATTCAACATGATGCCTGCAACAACAAGTGGTACGTGAGTGTTTGATTTTCACATAAAAGGGTTTTCTCATTTCAAAGAAACTTTGGCTAATGTTAATTTTTATATTTTCAGTTTTAAACTTAGAGAACAATTTGTTTGAGTCATATCTAAGAAATATTTTTCACACGATTCACGATTATGAGACCCTATTCTTCTTTTTAATGTATCTCTTCTATTCGATGACACCCTTGTGTTCTCATTCCAAAATTTTACAATTAATTCTTTTAGAATATCAGATGTATTCTTGTCTTTTCATGGAATTCTACTAGAGAAAGCCCAATAGTCAGTGTTATTGACTAACTCAAGACATTTACGTCTCTCTATTTATTTCATTAGTATTTTTCTGTTTAGCTTCAAAGAACTACTTGTTTTTCTAATCAAGCATTTATTAACTGTTTTATCACTTACTATAGAATTATTTAGTGCACGTCGTGTATCATTATTATCTTTGGTGTGTCTTTTTCCACCTACAGTTTGGTATATTTTATGTATGTTTTCAACAATTGACACATTTTGATCAACAATTTTAGATGTTCCTAATCTCGTGGTCTTCATTGTAGGTCTCACCTTAATCAATTTCAACAATGAAACAAATAATTGACATCTTTGTGTGTCATTTAAATTCTCAAAGTAATTATCCCAAATTCTACTAGCTTTTCTTCTTACATTTCTTTCAGACATTTTGTTAGGCATTGATTTTATATTGTTTTCTTCAATTTCAATTAAGTGAATTGGTTTTCTTCATGAAATGGAAGGAGGTGTTCTTAGAGGTGAAGATTCATTTACAAGGTTACTTTCTTCATTCATTGTTTTCATACAAATTTTGGGGTTAACATTTGGATTCTCAAGTTAGGGTTCAACAATTGGATTCATATCAATTTCTTCATCCATACTAACATTATCATTCAATTCAATATCACTATTCATTGAAAAATCATTATTCTCTACATTTTCATTAGGTATGTAATCCCAATTTTCTAATACACTAGATACATTTGATATAGCGGATGTACCTTGCCCTTCTCGCTCAAAGTTTTGGCATTCTCTTCAAATTATTTATTCTCTTCTCTTCCAATTGCTCCAATGTCTTATTCTTGACTTTCCTCTTGTCCTCATCTCGACGTTTATCACCCATGATTAGAAAAAATCAACTAGTGGGGTGGGGGAAAAAATGAAATACTAAAAAATTGTGCAAGAATGTAGAGAAAATTCAGAAAAAAATAGAATGTTTGTAGAATTTCCATGAAAGAGATGAAAGGGACGTTGGGGCCACAATCTATAACAAAAATAAAAACGTGTACGTGTTATGTAACACATATGTGTTACATAACACGTACACATTTTTGTGTTTTCTCTTTTCCCAAGCCATGCCTCAAGGCTTGGGATTCGGTTTGGATCCCCAAGCCTGAGGCATGAACCTGCACAAACATAGCAAACAATGAGTTTTTATAATAAAATTTAAAAATGTCACTTCCTCTATGATGAATAACAATAAAAAAATCGATCCATTTTTTAAAAATATATACCCTGACGTAGAACAAAGTCTCTTCTTTCTAAAAATATATATTTTTAAATTTTCTGACTAATATAAGGTTTCCATATTATTTATTTTCTAACTATGCCTTTTTATATCTATTTTTTGAAGTGTAACTATGTCTATCTTTCATGGTGTATATTTTTTTACTTGATCGAAATTAAAATATTATACTAGCCCAAACTTGGACTAATTCTATACATATTAAAAATAATAATATAATTTTCGATATTTTTTAGGTAGTTAGGGGGGCACAATCGAGAGCTCCATTATTTTTCAAAACATAAAATTTTTGTACTAGAAAAATCATAAATAAAAAAATATTCTCTAAAAAAATCTAAAAAATGGAGCCCAAACTAGATGCTCCTAGCTATCTTTCTACCAAAGGGTTTTCAAAAATACTAAATGGTGCTAAAAAAATGGTGTGGGCATGAAAGTCACTCTATTATATTTTTTAACAAAAATAGGAGCATCTGTTGGTATTTTATTTGTTTGACCCACTTAAACTTATCCATTTTCAATAAAATTTAGTAGCTTAGAAACTAGACTCAAAATGCTACGATTCATATTTCTACAACATCTTCCAATTTTGAGTGTAACTATTTTGAAAAACTCGTACAAGTTGAAGTTTTTTTTTCAAAAAATGCATCCACTTAAGACCCCCTTTTGGCCCCCCAACTTGGTGCACTTACCCTGTTACTTTATGAATATACAATCAAAGTAATGCATGCATCCCATAAATGATCAAATACTCTCCTAGTTCAAATTCAGATTGAAAGATGAAGAAATGAAGATATGATTTTGGAAATCCAAAAAGGGAATAGAAGATCAAAACTATAGATTCAAACAAGGAATGCATTTCAAAAATTACATATTACAAGTACAATAGGTACAAAAATGATGTAAATAATATATCTTATCAGGAAATCACATAATGAGAGAAAGGTGAATTCACAATCAACCTTAAATCCATTATTAATCCATTATTCTACAAGTATTCAAGAATACATTTCACGAATTCACATCATCATTAGAGGAGGAAGAAATACAACTTAGGAATATAACTCATTCCATATTAGCTTCAAATTTTTAATGGCTAAGTATAGTTTTGAAATTTCTAAAAAAGTAACTTATTTAAGTTTCAAAATCATCAAGTATAGAAGTTACAAATTGCTCAAGAAGATATCATTGAAACAAAAAAGGAACATTTGCAGCTTCAAATCCATTACAATGTTCAGGAAGCCAACATGGAGCTATAAAAAAATATCATTTAAAGATATGAAAAATTCAATACTTAATGAGTAATCTGTTATTTAAAATTCTTCTATGATCATGTAAATCCATTTGTTACAACATATTTTAGAAGATCTAATCAAAGAAAAGTGATTACAATAGCTTCCAAAAAGGGTATATAAAAAAATTCATTGTGCGGTGATGGATAACATTGTATCAGTTCTCCAAGCAATGAAACAAGAAAGGAATCATTACAAATACATAAAGAGGACAAGATTCAACATAGCTTAGTTCAAAGCTCAATAACATTTTTATCGAAGAAGATTTTTTTAAAAAATACGAAGATCATTAGAGTCATGAAAATGAAATACTTTTGCACACTTCCACAAGAGTAAGGAAACTTTTCAGGATGTTTCTGTTTCAGAACAAGAACAAGAAAGACATCAATTATTTAGACTCCTTAAGGACATCTACAACATTCCTAAGAAAAGTTTGTAGAATCTAAAGTTTTAAAAAATGCATGATTAAGTAAGCACATTTTACAAGATCCCTTCTCAAGAAAAATTTATCAAATATAATAAGTGTTACACAAAGGTTGAAATCACATTCCTAGTATAAGCTACAAGTGTGAAGCAACCATCAAGGAGTTACAGAATGTTTCAAAATACTTATGTGAAGTGCATAATTGAAAGAATACATTGAAAACACCTTTGCATAGATCAACGCATGAGTGTCAAAATTGATCATATCAAGAAATGAGAAAACATAGATACCCATTAACATTTATCCTCTTCTTTTTCAATTTTCAAGCAGAATCTCCATCTTCAAGTGTAAAGAAAACAAAAGGAAAAAAAATTTCAATTTCCCATTGAATAAAGAATGAAGATTTATTATTTTGAGCCATACTACAAAATATATAAGTAAAGATAAGGGAATATCTCATTTTCTCCATGGCCATTATAGATCTACTAAGAGTTTTGCATAGAGATTCAAGATGCAGTGAAACTCACCAGGTTGGATTTGAAATGATGAAACCATGGAGGGAGTCAGTCAAGAATAAAGACCTAGAATGGTTTATAAGCTTGTAATGGTGTCATAGAACAAAAATGACAACAAAACCAAAAGGGTTTTAGAATCAAGAAAAACATGATAACAAAGCTCAAAAACTTAGTAATGGAAGAATTATTTATAGTTTTCAAACAAGAGTCTCACCTTCTTCTTTTATGGCGGCCACTAAAGCTTCCACATAGCCCTTTCACAATGAGAACAAAATGAAAAACAAATATTTCATAAAATTTAAACCATGCTTGTGTACAGAGGGAATAACCACACTAGAAGACCAAAGAATAATGAAGTACAAATGCACAAAAACCCTCAAAGTGAGCTTGAAGGTTTTAAAAATGATGGCCATCTTATAAATATTTTACTCGAATATTGAAGTCCATAACAACGATGGCCATACATGAGCCAACAAGAGAAAAACCCCATTCAGATAAAACAAAATGTGATAATGTTTAAAAGAATGACTTAGCTTTTCAAATGCCACAACAGTTCAAGGTTATACTTGTGAAGAGATGCAAACCTAGGAAGAAAACTTCAAAATCAGATACCAAAAGTTGAAAGATATAGAAACAAATTTATTCTAGCACTTAAAAATAAATGTACTCACCTTCAAGCCAAGAAAAATGAAAATATGAGTTACATGTCGATCCAACATAAACATGGCTGAGCTAGGACACAAAGTATAAGGTTTATTTTTCTAAAATTTACATTGAGCTATCACAACACTTTCATCATATACATAATGCAGAGCTCTAAAATGTAGAACCTCCTTGAACCATAGAAAAATAGTTAAAGAGATAGATTGAATTTATCAAAAATTGAAGCCTTCAACTTTTTGGAGTCTCAAGAGCTTAACTGAAGGATTATCGAGCCTAAAATAAAAATTAATGGTGGCATAAGAAAAAAATTTCAAGGCTTCACCCACAGGATGGGATATTAAAAATGAGAATATTGATTAGGGTTGAGCTATTTCACTCACCGAACTCAACCAACCTTCCACCTAACCCAATCAAGGTTAAGGATCAATGGTGTAAAATCAACTGTCCTAAAAATCAATGATGTAAAAATGACAACTCACAACTTATCGTGGGACACCATAGTTTTAGCATCAATGATCAAGATCAAAGATTACCGAGGATTGATGATACATAACCCCTATCGACTCCTACATAGGGTTACATTTATTATCACCGGTGAATCACTAATACAAAATTCAAAGACACAAAGATCAAATTTTTACTGAGATCAATAACCATATTCATTGTAAAACCTAAACCCTAACCATGGAGTCACAAATCAACGGTAAGGATTAAGTAGAGTCTTGATCGACTGACGGTTACCAATTAGAGTCCCAACTTTGATGCAAACCAAGGTTAGATTCAAGTTAAATTCAAATCCACCGATAAATTTATAATGGGTTGAGTCATCGTAGGGAGGGGAAGAGCCCCATAATAATCCAGATTATTGCATTGACCTTACTAAGGTCTAAAACCATATGATTTCAATTAGTCAAAAAGGGTGGTAATAATTATTGATCAAAAACCCAAAAACTATATCATTTGTAATGATTTTTAATCACAAGGGGCCAAACCATGTGCCATGTATCGAGTAAAAGGTGGTCAACAAAAATTCTCATGATTATTCAAAAGGAAACCTTAAACTAAGGTATATATGGTATATGCCAATCATAAACCAAATTAAAAGTGGTCACCCTTTTTAACCATGATGACACCAAAAGGTGAAATAACATGCATGCCCATGCCAAGTCAAAGGAATTAATATTCCTTAAAAGAACCAAATTACCTTAACATCCTTGAAATGCACGAGGAACAAAAGGAAATTATTCATGCAAGGGAAAGTACTTTTCAACATGATCATGGTGGTCCCCACAGGAGGGAATATTTTGAGTTGAAGACAAAGTATTATACTTATAGGAGAATAATATATTACATGTGATAAGAAAGGTGACAAAGAGGATTATTTCACCATGGAGATAAAGACAAACAAATGTCAACATCAGAGCTTGCAGGTGGTCCCCACATATTGGGTGAATATTTGGCTAAAGTATTGCAAATAAAAGAATTATTTTTTCTCACACAGGGAGATTTAATTTTTGCATGTGCATCTAAAGGGAAGAATTAAAGGATTCATAAAATATTATTGCAAGTGAATCAAGTTCATAAGTGTTACATCAAGTAGAAGTAAAAAAATATTGCATGCACATTGGAGAAGACTTACATAGCAAGCAAGTGCTATTATTAGCCAAATTGTTCATCATATTTTATTAAAAATATACCGATCCATTGCACTTAGACCGAGTTTTATTTTTGTAACTAAGGTTATTAATGCCTCATTGTAATCACCATGTCTATTTGTATTCTTTTATTTATTCACGATAGAGAGGTAAAATTAGGATACATGGGTGAGTACAATTTTTAGCCTATTTTTAGTATTTGATGGGTGAATAATCTTTCTCGATATTGTGTGTAATTGCAAGTCACAAATAGGAATTTTTGGACATAGGAATGCTAAAGAAATTTTTCATTTTAACCCCTCGAATGAGAACCGATTTATGCCTTTCCAATTATTTTTAGTGGTGTGTATATCTCATTAATTATTGTGAATGTAAAATTCCTTGAATAATCATCATACATTGCTGCAATTCCAGTAATTTTTGCATAATATTTGTGTGCATGTTTATCTTATTGTGTTGTTGTGAATCATTCCCTCGATACACAAATTTTTGGCCTTAATATTTTGTTGAAAACTAATATTTTGTGCATCCAAAATTCATTCTCAATTTAATTTTACATGTACTTAGTCAAATCCCTCAACAACTTTGGTGTATCACCATATTTTCAATTCATTTATAGTCATCTTTTACCCTCAAAACCCCAAAAAAATAGTTTAGGATACATAAAAAAGGAACTAGCCTTGATACGGAGACTCACCTCAATAATAGGTATACCCACAGACCTGAGGTGTTTCCATTGTATCTATGAAAGTGAGAGATTTAGAGCAAGATTATAACCCATACAATCATCTCTCAATAAGGGTGCACTTTCGAGAGATAACATATTTTGGCATGCCTAGTGGGACACTGAATCAAATTTGTAGTGGATTACAATAGATCAAAACAATTCACAATAGATTTACACAAAAGAATGTCAATTTTGGAGCAACATGTTGCAACAATTTATTCTAAAGATCAAATGATTTATTTGGCAACAATGTAATGCTGATTTCAGACCAATTTTACAACATGTTCCATGCCTAAAGTGACTACAAGATCATCGATAAGAGGAATTCCTATTGATTTTATTTCTCTACCTTTGAATTATGCAAGAAGAATAAGTGTTGGTATACCTTACCTTATAATAGGCCTAGTTTTGGCAACCCTCTTCCTAATCTTCCTTCTTTGTGTATTAATCTTGTTTTTCAAATCCCCTTTATTCCAATGGCTATTTAACCACCTAGGAATTTTTTGACCTTTACTAATGGCAACCCTTTAGTAATTCAAGTTTATCATGATATTCCTAATGTTGCCATGAAAATTTTACCTTCATTCATTGGTGAAAATAAAATTACTCCTATAGAGCACATTAAATATGTTGCAGCCCTTTATGTTTTCCATAACATAATTCATGAAGATGTAGCCTTGAGACTTCTAGTTGCATCATTTAAAGGACAAGCCTTGCAATGGTATAAAACCTTAGAAATTGGGAGTATAAGAACTTGGGATGAGTTACAAGAGAAATTAATTAAGTAATTTCAAGACAAATCTGATCATTTATCTCTCATAAAGCGGTTGTCTACAATGAAAAGATCCCTATTGAATTTATGGCTAGTTTCAACATTTGTTTTGCTATAACTTTGGAAAGAATTCCAACTAGTGTTAAGCCTCAATTTGATCATGCTTTTCTATGCTACCTCAAATCCTTCAAGAGTGATATTTAAACCGTGATTCATTCTATGGGAGGATAAACTATCCTACCATCTTATGACATTGCCATTAGGGTTGAAAATAGCCTTATTCAAGGCGAAATTAGCACCAAGGCCTTCAATGCCTCTTATAATAGATTTATCACCTATTCTGCAGCCTATTACCATTATAGAGCCTACTATTTTAGCTACATCAGATGATGTTTTTAAGGATTTACAGACTATGGGTAATAAATTGACTTCAACTGAGAACAAATTAGCTCAGCCTAGCAATTTTTATCAACCTTGTTATCAAAAAAATAAACAAAATCAATAGAATAGGTATCCTTATTAGTAAAATTAGAACTATAGACAGTTGTATCAGCCAAGGAAATTTGACCCAAAAGCTACTAGTTCATCTAGCACTCTTTTTCTAGTTAACATGGTTTTAGAAGAATGGTGTCAACCTTGTAATCAACCTCATTCAACTACCAATTGTCCAAATGCATTCCTAAATATAAACCTTATTGCACAACCTCAACCTGAAGCATTATTCATGCCTCAAATAGAGGGTGGGAAGAAGGAAGCTCATAGTTAGAAATAACCATAACAAAATCTATTTAGTTTTAGAGAGGAAGATTGTATTATAGTCATAATTAGGTCTATGGAAAATGGTCACGATAAAGAAAAACAACAAAACAGCCCTGTTCTGCCCACAATCACCGATAAAATAATAAGTGTAAGTAAAAAAATAGTAATCGATTTTGTTTTTCCCCAAAAATAGCATGAATTTCAGCTCAAAAAGAGAAGTAAAAATAATTACAACCTGATCCCAAAAGACTCATCATACCTCAGATTTCAAAAGTTGCTGAAGAAGAGTCATTTTTTGATAAATCTTATGCTAAAACGGTATAAGTTGTTTCAAAAATGGTTGCTTATTTTAATATTATTGAGGTAATAAAAAAACATCATATTAATATTTCACAGTGAGATGATCTAAGTATTCCAAGATAGCAAGATTTGATTTCTCATGAGCTTGTTAAGCTGCAAATTGCTTTAAAACTAATAGAAAACAAAGCTTACAAAGCAGTATACATGATCCTTGGAATAATGGAGTAAGACCGCGTGAAAGAGGTTAAATGGATGGTTCAAAAGGTCTTAAATGCTCATGATATCAAGAATCCACCGAAATTTTATCTATCTCTGATTATTTGAGATCATTTAGTTCATAATTGTATGGTTCAGAGTGGTACAAGTAACACGGTTATGCGAAAAGAAATTGCAAAAAAATTTTGCCTGCAGTATGAGCCTACAGAGAAAAGTGGGTTGCACCTAGATAGAACAACAACCAACATAGTTGGAATTATCAAAAATTTGGAGGTAGCCTTATATGTTTCCCCAATGTAACTACCTTACAAGATGTTACCGTTGTAGATTTACCTCCCTACTTCGCATTATGTTTATCAAGAGATTTTTATATCAAAGATAGGAGGTTATCTTTCTTCAGATTGGTCATTTTTGTTCTTTGATACAAGGTATGGAACTAAACTTACCCTAAACTTAGAGCCTCGAATAGATTTCATATTGACCCTCATGCTTCAAATGTTGTAGTAAATTATGCATCTTTAGATCAATCTTATTTGTATGTTACAACACATATCTCTTGTTGTCTAAAATAGAAAAAACAACAGAAGGGCTATGGAAGATTCACTTTGATGGAGCTAAAAATAAAAAAGGACAAAGTATAGGTTTGATGCTTACTTCCCCTTCAAACGAAAGGTAATTTTCATCTTTAAGTCTGTAGTTCTCTTGTACTTGTAATGTAGCTGAATACGAAGCATTAATTCATGGCTTACAATGGGCTAGAAAAAGAGGTATCAGCACTTTGCAAGTTTTTGTGATTGAGTTAGTTATTAATCAAGTGAAAAACTTTAATGTGTGTAAGAATTCATTGCTGAAATCTTACAAACATAGATTTTCAGACTTAATGGATGATTTTTATTCTATTAACATACAATCTATTCCAAGAGATGAAAACAATCATACAGACAAAATTGTAGTAGTTGGTGGTAGCTTCAATGTGTTAGAACAGATTAAAAATAGTAAAGTACAACAACATATAAAGATGATTATCAGACCTTCAGTACCTGATAATGAAGAAAATTGGTAATTTTTGAAGATGATGAAAAAATATGCACATTTCTACATCAAGAAGCTGAATTTTCTGTAGTAAATCAAGAAAAACTGTAGCACTTCTATGGTGACCAGATTGTTCAGTTGAAGACAAACAATCTGCCTTAAGGATTGGTCACACTAGAAGATATTTTTAGTTCTGATGATCAATTAAGAAAGGATAAAGGCAAGATTTCAACTCATGCAGATAACTATGAAGAGATCTTGGTGGATGATGAAAAGAAACTATTTATCGAAAGGTATGTTCCTCACTGAAAAACAATCATTTATCAATTTATGTAAAGAATTCAGAGATGTTTTTTCTTGGAAATACCAAGATCTGAGAGGTTTTGATCCCAGTTTAGCTCAACATACAATAGAGTTACAACCAAATTCCAAGCCAATTAGGCGAAACAAAGGCTTGTAAATCTGGATATTGAGTAATTAATGAGAAAATAGTAGTTTGAACTGATTGAATTAGGTATTATCTTTCTAATTAAGCATTCAAGTTGGGTAGATAATCTTGTTTTTGAAAAAGAATGGAGAAATCAGGCTATGTGTGGATTTTAGAGATCTTAATAAAGCTTCATTAAAAGATCATTATCCGCTACCCAATATGGATCAGATTTTAAGAATAGTTTCAGGTTCAGACATATTGTCTCTTTTGGATGGTTATAGTGGATACAATCATATCCTTGTGCGTGAAGAAGACAGATACAAAACAACCTTCACCACAAAGTGGGGTACTTATGCTTACAAAAGAATTCCTTTTGGACTTTCAAATGCTAGTGCAATGTTTCAACATGCAATGGACATGGATTTTCATAACTTATTAAATAAATGCATATTGGTTTACTTAGATGATGTCACCATATTTTCAAAGAATTATAATGAACATCTAATGCATTTGAGGCATAATTTTCAGCTTTGCAAACAGTTTGGAATATCATTGAATCCTAAAAAGTCCATATTTTTAGTACATCAAGGTAAATTTCTTGGTCATATTGTTTCTAGACAAGGTTTAGCTATTAACCCTTTTAGAATTGAAGCTATTTCATAATTACCTTGCCTCATCATAAGAAATCACCATGAATTTTTCTTGGAAAAATAAACTTTGTTAGAAGATTTATTCTAGAGTTTGCGGTGTTATTTAAGCCATTAATAGCCATGTTAGCGAAAGATAACACCTTCTCTTGGAGTAGCGAAGGGAGAAAAGGATTTGAGGCCATCAAGTTAGCTATTTCACAAGCTCCTACTTATGCAAATCAAAAAATTTATAGGTATTTTACAATGTATGCAATTCCAGAAGTGGAAACCATTTCAGCCATATTAACTCAAAGTTAATGATGAAAATAATGATCATCCAATTTCCTTTTGGACAGAGTTTTCATGACTACGAGACAAGGTACACCTTTCTTGAGAAACAAGTACTTTCAGTAGTTAGAGGATTAAAAATTATAATTACATGCTTTCCAATAATAAGACACATGTCTTAGTCTCTCATCCAAGTGTTAAAGCATTCTAGTTGAACAAAGAGTTACATGAGAAGAGAGCAACATGGATTACAAAGGTTATGGAGTATGAAGTTGACATTTGTGTTGTGAAAACAATTTGAGGAAAAGTTTTGTGTGAACATGTAATTGCTGTTATGGAAAAACAACAGGCTGCAAAATCAAAATATCCATAACAACATGTTGAAATTACGTATCAACAGTTACATATCATGGTATGACTAGAAAATAAGCAACCTGAACTTAGTCAAGAATTTTAGGAATCAAGATGAATGACTGATTTAGTTAACTTCTTCTTTGCAAAAACTTATCTGGATTGTATGGACAAGAATAAATGATTATATTTTAGGTTACAAGTTGTACCTTATGCTTTCATTAATGGTGTGTTGTTTAAAATAGATATAAATGGAATTTTTCTGCAATGTATTAATTATGATAGAATTCAACAACTACAAGAGGTCACTTTTCAGCACATACTACAACTTAAAAAATTATTAAATATGGTTACTATTGGCCCAACATATTCAAGGATTGTTTTGAGTGGATTAGAAAGTGTAAGAAATGTGCTTTCTTTGTTGAAAAGGAATGTTTAGCTTTTCTGCCCCTGCACCTATTTTAGTGGATCAACCATTCATGCATTGGGGTATTGACTTCATTAGCATGATAAATCCACCTTCATCATAGGGAAACAAGTGGATCTTGACTACTACATATTACTTTACATGTTGGACTGAAGCAATAGCCTTAAAAGAAGCTAACGAGACTTCAATATTATCATTTTATGAATGTATAGTTTACAAATTTGGTGTTCTAGCAACTATCATTTCAGATAATGCCTTATCATTTCTCGGTGCAAAGGTAATATATTTTTCGATTAAGCATGGAATTTATTTAAGTACCTCATCTAATTATTATCCACAATGTAATGGATTAGTTGAAAGAACTAATAATAATCTCTTAAGGATCATCAGAAGGACACTCAAATATAATCAAAGACCTTGGCATCTGATGTTAAATTCAGCACTTTAGGCTGATAGAGTGACTCCTAAAATATCATTTGGCAATTCACCGTACAAGCTTGTTTATGCAAGAGAGGAAAGAATTCCCATCTCATTATATTTTCCTACATTAGATTTAATGCATCAAATGGAATTACTTAAGAATAAACCATTACAGGTTCGTTATGTAGAATTAATAGAAGCTGCAAGAGCTAAGAGATCAAGCTCATCTGAAAATGGAAAAGAATAAAAATTAGATCAAGAAAACATTTGATAAAAAGACTTAGTTCATAGCCTTCAATGAAGGATACATTGTGTTACAATGGTATGTTGATCATGCAAAGCCAAGAAACCACATGAAGTTTGATACATCCGGAGTGGTCGCTACATGATTTTAGCTTGCAACGAACACAATGCATTTCATCTTTCAAGGATGAATGGAGAATAACTTCCCATTCTAGTGAACGATATGTTTCTTAAACAATGTTATTGAAAATCTTACAGTATTTGGTTAGAGTAGGATTTCCCTTTCAATAAGTGCAGTTCATAAACATTACAATGTTATTCAATTCAATAAAATGCATTCGTGCACGTGATCTAGTTTGCAAATCTTTTCCTAGTATTTTTTTTAGAAAGGAAGTTTTTGTGATATGATTCGACTCCACACCCAATGGACAAGATCAAGGCACTGGTCTACAAGTTAACAGGAAACTTTCCCCATGTGATCACAAACAATGTTGACATTTTTTGCACTCGTGTAAAAATGGGAAACTAGAAACTTTGTTACGATGGAAGACATTGATAAAATGGACCTAACTAGTGAAACACATGACAATTTTATTGTGTTTCTAGTTACAACAATTGATTAACTACATGTAATCTATAACTATGTGTGCTATTACAAAATGTAACACCTCACATAGACTGTCATTCCATGTCCGTCTTCAGAAAGGAAACACAAAACCCCTAAAGGACTAATGCATTGTCTTTTACAAAAAGAGACTCATAGTTTAGGAAAAATTCTAAATTTAGGAACAATAAGAAGAGTTGTATTTTACAAAAAGAGACTCCATTACTAAAGTTATAGGCACATCAAAACTCATTATTTATGCATGTTAAATACATTTAATTATGTTATTGAGTTGTTTATTTCATTATAAATCAATATCAATCATAAAAGATGAATGGGGAAAGAAGTATACAACTTAGTTACAGAAATTAATGTTATTTATTCATGAAGAAATACAATGTTTCCCACACAAGCCGTGGGATGTAACTCATAACTACTAAAAATAAGTACATATGCATGAAGTTAGAAGTAAAAGAGTATAGAAGAAACCCATAATTTCCTTGGGCTTTCTTCCAATTTTCTTATCTCCGTTCCAGCTCTATATTTATTTCATGCTCCAAACAGCTACAAGTATACCTGAAAATGTCAAAGAAAAGGCATCAATATTGATCTCGGGATTTTATCTATACTCATGTACTATCTAATTACATGCATATTGATTTCTAAGTATCGAAGAATAAGGTACATAGAGACAAATATACAATCGATAAAGCAATATTCTACATGAGTAGTACATATGATTCCCATAATCATTTTAGAAATGAAAGAGAAAAGAGTAAACTATGCAGCATAAGAGAGGTGAAAAAGCCTATTGTTTTCTAACCAGTTGGTTTACATGTGTAGATACAGGTATGAAGGAAAAGAAATTTATGATTGTTGCATTCATGAAAATAGAAAAAATCTTCCAAGGAATTAATTATTGATTATACCATAGGAGAAAGTAGTCATTTATTTTTACTTTATGAACATACAATCAAAGTAATGCATGCATCCCATAAATGATCAAATACTCTCATAGTTCAAGTTCAGATTGAAAGATGAAGAAACGAGGATATAGTTTTGCAAATCCAAAAAGGGAATACAAGATCAAAACTATAGAATCAAACAAGGAATGCATTTTAGAAAGTACATATTACAAGTACAATAGGTATAGAAATGATGTAAATACCATAGCTTATTAGGAAATCACAAATTGAGAGAAATATGAATTCACAGTCAACCTTAAATCCATTGTTCAACAAATATTCAAGATACAATTCACTGATTAGCATCATCATTAAAGGAGGAAGAAATACAACTTAAGAATATAACTCATTCCATATTATCTTCAAGTTTTAAATGGCTAAGTATAGTTTTGAAACTTAAGGAAAAGTAGCTTATTTAAGTTGCAAAATCATCAAGTATAGAAGTTATAGTGCTCAAGAAGATACCATTGAAATAGAAAAAGGAACATTTGTGGCTTTAAAGTCATTACATTGTTCAAGAAGCCAACATGGAGCTATAAAATAAAATATCATTTAAAGGTATGGAAAACAATAAAGACTTAATGCATAATGTGTTATTTACAATTCTTCTATCATTGCAGCATATATTATAAGATCTAATCAAAGGAAAGTGATTACAATATCTTCCAAAAATGGTAAATAAACAAATTCATAGTGTAGTGATGGATAACATTGTATCATTTCTCCAAGCAATGAAATGGTCAAGCAATCAATACAAATACATAAAGAGGACCAAATTCAAAATAGCTTAGTTCAAAGCTCAATAACACTCTTTATTAGAAGAAGCTGTTTTTTTAAAATACGAAGATCATTAGTGTCATGAAAATGAATGACTTTCCAACACTTCCACAAGAGTAAGGAAACGTTTCAAGATGGTTTTGTTTTAAAGCATAATAAGAAATACATCAAGTATTTAGAATCCTTAAGGACATCTACAACATTCCTGAGAAAATTTTACAGAATCTAAATTTTTTGAGAATGTATGATTAAGTAAGCACATTGTACAAGAGCCCCTTCTCAAGAATAATATATTAGAGATAGTTTTAATAAGTGTTACAAAAAGGTTGAAATCGCATTCCCAAGATAAGTCAGTTGTAAGTGTGAAGCAACTGTTATCCAATTTTTCTCATCGGGAAAAATTGATCAAACATGACCTTGCATAGGAGAAATGGAGAGGTTGGTTAGATCATGTGAGCTCACATCCGATTTCGAAAATCAGGTTACACGCAGGATCGTCAATGAAATGCAAGTTGGAAAATCCATGGTTGATCAAACATGGAAGATGATCAGAGCTCAAGAGGAAAAGCAAAAGAAAAGGGATCGAATTTTTTAATTTTGCATTTTTGGCACTTCGAAGAAAACAATGACAAAAAATGGTCAGCAATGTATGAAAATCGAAACCCCGAAAGTCTAAAATTTTAAAACTTTCAGGTTTCGGGATTTCATAAAATATTAGGTGCAAAGTTGAAAAAAGCGAGTGAAAATCCCAAAATCTGAAATTATGAAATTATGAAATTTCATACTTTCAGGTTTCGGAGTTTTCGAGGTGTGGAATTAGGGGGTTTCGGAGGTTTCCGGTGAAAAATTGGAAAATTGACCAAAATGTTTAAAATCCCGAAAGTCTGAATCCGAAAGGGTTTGGATTTCTGAATTTAATGTAGTTTTATGGTCAACATGGCAGAAGTTTTAGCTATCGAAGTTTCAGAACTTTAGGTTTTGGGGTTTTAGAATTCTCGAGGTGATTCGGGTGATGAATGGTGCAAAAGGTCCGAAAATGTAAAATGTCTGAAAGTGAAAAATTTAAAACTTTCGGGTTTTGAACTATAAGAGTTTCGAGATTTAGAGTTTCTCAACTCTCTAACCCCAAAAGACAAAAATCTCAACTTAATGTCGAAATCCCAAATTCGAAAGTTTGACTTTTCATACTTTTAGAATTTCAAGTTTCGGTGTTTTGGAACTCTCAATCCACCATTTTTACAGAATGACACCTCAACCTTTAGATGGCCATAAATTTTGACTGTGAGCTCAAATTTGCATAGGAAATTACTTTTTAGAAATCTCTCGGCGTAACTTAAAATTAGTAGGACTAAGTTATTCAAAATGAAAAATACAGTTCTCCATTTTTTGAGGTGTCCCATCTTTCTCACCTACAACCATAATGAAGGTATGGGATTATTTTCTTTCCCAACAAGGAACAGGACATGGAGGCATGGGTTTTGCAGTAGAACCCATCATTGTTGCAGGTGATTTCATTTCTCTTTTTGGGTGGTTGAAGAAAGAATTCAAATTCTTCTCATCTCCTTCTCTATTCTTCCTATATATTATAAGGAGGGGCATTTTTCTAAAGGTTAAATGATATGGCTTTGCACCCTCCCTTCTTCTCTGATCTATAAGTGAATTTTTGGAGTTCAAACCTCCCATTTCAAACTGTAATGCAATTTTGTGCCTCTTGGCCATTGTAATGGACTGTATCAAATTCTTGGAGCAATAAAATAAGTCTATGGATGATTTCAACCTCTCTTATGTTCATTGTATCTTCATGATCTCTCATTTCAATCTTGGTTATCTGTGCATAGTGATTGTATTACACTTTTAATGGTTTGTGTTTAATTGCAAAGCAGGTATTCAACATTCCTTTGGTGCATCACCTCTGTTAATTTAGGTTTATTTTATTGCATCTTCTTAACCCTGTCTCCTTAGCAAGTTAGAGTATATTTTAGAGTAGATCCTCTATAAATTATATGTGTGCACCTGAACAGAGGAATATGAACCGTCCTTTATCTAGAGTTATTTTCTGATTTCGAAGTCCCACACTTTGGGAAAAGCTCCATGTTATACAATCACACTGAGAGTTTCAACCCATCGAGTTACAAACATTCATGGGTGTTGTGATTATGCATCAACATAAAACATCAAGAAAGAGTTACATAATGTTTCAAAATACTTATGTTGAGTGTAGAATCAAAAGAATTAATTGAAACCCCTTTGCAGATCAACACATGAGTGTTGAAATTCCTCATTTTTAGCTAGAAGAATATCAAGAAATGAGAAAACAAAGATACCCATCAACATTTATCCTTTTTTATTTCTATTTTCAATCAGAATCTCCTTCATCAAGTGTAAAGGAAACAAAATGAAAAAATAATTCAAGTTCCCATTGAACACAGAATGATGATTTATTATTTTGAACCATAGTACAAAATATACAAATAAAGATAAGGGAATAGCTCATTTTCTTCATGGCCATTACATATCTACTAAGAGTTTTGCAAAGAGATTCAAGATGAAGTGAAACTCAACATGTTGGAGTTGAAATGATGAAACCATGGAGGCAGATAATCAATAATGAAGACCCAAAATGGTTTATAAGCTCATAATGGTGTCACAGAACAAAAATGATAACAAACCCAAAATGGTTTCAGAATCAAGAAAAACATGATAGAAAAGCTCAAAAACTTAGTAATTGAAGCATTATTTACAATAGTTAAACAAGAGTATCATCTTCTTCTTTCATGGTGGCCATTAAAGCTTCCACATAGCCCTTTCTCAATGAGAACGAAGTGTAAAAAAAATATTTCATAAAATTTGAACCATGCTTGTGTACAGAGGGAACAACCACACCATAAAACCAAACAATAATGAAGTACAAATGCAAAAAAATCCTCGAAGTGATCTCAAAGGATTTAACAATGGTGGTCGTCTAATAAATATTTCACTCGAAGCTTGAATTCCACAAGAAATATGACCATACATGAGGCAAAAAGAGAAAAACCTCATTTAGAATAACAAAATGTAACAATTTTCAAAAGAATGAATCATTTTTCAAATGCCACAATATGTTCAAGGTTAGACTTGTGAAGAGATGCAAACTTGGGAAGAAAAATTCAAAATTAGAGACCAAAAGTTGAAAGATACAAAAACAAAGTGATTCCAGCACTCATAAAGAAATGTACTCACCTTCAGGCCAAGATAGAGAAAAATATGAGTTACAAGTGGATTCAACATCAACGTGGCCGAGCTAGGGCAAAAAATATAAGGTTTCTTCTTCTAACAATGGCGTTTAGAGCTAGCCCAAAACTTTCATCATATACAAAGTAAAGAGATCTAAAATGTAGAACCTCCTTGAACAAGAGAAAAATAGTTAAACAGAGAGCTTGAAGTTATCAAAAATGGTGATCTTCAACTTTTTAGAGTCTCAAGAGCCGAAAGGAAGGAGTATCGAGCTTAAAATACAAATTAATGGTGTCCTAAAACAATTCCAGTCTTTTCCGTAGGATGGAAAATGAAAAATGAGAATATTGATTAGGGTTCAACTCTTTCACTCACCCGAACTAGACCAACCTTCCACCTAACCCAATTAGGGTTAGGGATCAAAGGTATAAAATCAACCATCTAAAAACCAATGATGCAAAAATGAAAACTAACAACTCATCATGGGAGAACATAGTGTGAGCATCAACGATCAAGATTGAAGATGAAATAGGATCGACAATACATAAACCTTGTTAATTTATACGTAGGGTTACATTTATTAGCACCAAAGAATGAACCATCCAAATTCAAAGTTACAAAGATCAACGGTTTATATATCACCAACCATATTCATTTCAAAACCTGGAACCTTAACCATGCGTCACAGATCAATGATGAGGATTAAGTAGAGCACAAATCGACAATTAACAATTAGAGTCCCAACTTCGATGCAAACCAAGGTTAGATTGGAGTTGAATTCAAATCCTCGAAAAAGTTACAATGGGTTGAGTCATCATGGAGAGGGGCGAGCCCCATAATAATCCAAATTATTGCATTGACCTTACTACGGTCCAAAACCATATGATGTCAATTAGTAAAAAGGGTGGTAATATTTATTAATTAAAAATCAGAAAACTATATCACTTTTAAAGGTTTTAAATCAAAACGGGTCAAATCATGTGTCATGTACCAAGTAAAATGTGGTTGACAAAAATTCTCATTATTATTCTAAAGGAAACCTTAAACTAAGGTATATATGGTATATGCTAATCATAAAAAAATTGAAAGTGGTCGCCATTTTCAACCATGATGACACTAACATGTGAAATAACATGCATGCCCATGCCAAGCCAAAGGAATTAATATTCCTTAAAAGAACCAAATTACCTTAACATCCTTAAATTGCACAAGGAGGAACAAAAGGAAATTATTCATGCAAGGGAAAGTAATTTTCAACATGATCATGGTGGTCCCCACAGGAGGGAATCTTTTGAGTTGAAGACAAAGTATTATACTTATAGGAGAATAATGTATTGCATGTGATAAGTAAGGTGACAAAGAGGATTATTTCACCATAGAGATAAAGACAAACAGATGTCAACATCATATCTTATAGGTGGTCCCCACATATTGGGTGAATATTTTGGCTAAAGTATTGCAAATAAAATAATTATTTTTTCTCACACAGGGAGATTAAATTTTTGCATGTGCATCCAAAGGGAAGAATTAAATGATTCCTAAAATATCATTGCAAGTGGATCAAGTTACAAGTGTCATATCAAGAAGAAGAAGACAAAGATTGCATGCACATTAGAGAAGACTTACATAGCAAGCAAGGGTTATTATTAGCCAAATTATTCATC
Source organism: Taxus wallichiana var. yunnanensis (assembly GCA_018340775.1). Lineage (NCBI taxonomy): Eukaryota > Viridiplantae > Streptophyta > Pinopsida > Cupressales > Taxaceae > Taxus > Taxus wallichiana. Next base: position 164,001,214 of record CM031236.1, read on the forward strand.
CTATTTTATTAAAAATAGATCATTCAATTGCACTTGGACTAAATTTTATTTTTATAACTAAGGATATTAATGCCTCATTGTAATCAACATGTCTATTTTTATTCCTTTATTTATTCATGATAAAGGGGTAAAATTAGCATCCATGGGTGAGTATAGTTTTCATCATATTTTCAAGATGGGATGGGTGAATAATCCTACTACATATTGTGTGCAATTGCAAGGAAAAAGAGGAATTTTTGGAAATAGGAGTGTTGGAGCAAATTTTGCCAATTTTTCCCCTTGAATGAGAACTGATTTCTACGTTTCCAATTATTTGCAGTGGTGTGTATATCTCATTAATTATTTTGAATGTCAAATTCCCCGATTAATCATCATACCTTGCTACAAATATAGAATTTTCTTCATAATATTAGTGTTTATGTTTATCTTATTGTGTTGTTGTGACTCATTCCCTCAATACACAAATTGTTTTGCCTTAATATTCTACTGAAAAGTATTGATTTTTATATCCGCAATTCATCCTCAATGTTATTGTGCATGTACTCTGTCAAAGTTGTTAAAAATTTTGGTTTATCATCCCATTTTTAGTTCATTTACAGTCATCATTTTACCCTCAAAATCCAAAAACTTAGTTTAGGATACATCAAAAAGGAACCATCCTTGATACCGAAGACTCGCCTCAATAATAGGTATACCCTGACACACTGAGGTGTTTCTATTATATCTATGAATGTGAGAGATTATGAGTAATCTTAGAACCCCGTAGTCATCTCTCAATAAGGGTGCACTTTCGAGAGATAAAACCAACAAAAAAATCACAAAAATAAACATACATGCAACAAAAACTAATCATCTCTTGGAGGGAAACAAAACCATGAAGTTTTCTTGTTGTTATAAACCATTATCGAATCATGAGGAAATTTTTGAAAAGGAATTATACCTTACAGATCTATGATTGGCTGAAACACTTTGTTTGTACAAGGAGAACTAGGAGGAATATTCTCCTTAGCCACTACATGCTCTTTTGAATTTTCCATCCTCAGAGAGTCACTCCCAAATAGCTCTTTTTTTTTATGGTCTGTGATCTCTCTCAAGGGGGTTTCAGGGACCGATTTTTTCCTATCCTCCTCATTGTCAAAGTCAAGTATGTCCTTAGATTTAAAAACTATATATTTTAGGAGATCGTTTCTCTACCAATTAGTATTCTCATTCTTATTTTTAATCATCTCGCAATCACTAGCGAGAATGTCCAAAAGAAAAGCATTTTATACATCTAAAAGGTAAGCCCTTATAGTCTAAAGGCTAATTCCAAGTACCATTTTTCACTTTAAGCTCAATGTGGGCTGGAAGGTCCTTTGAAGTATCAATCTCAACTAGGATTCTAGCATAGGTTGTATGTGTGAAATCAGAGGTTTGGGAATCAATATTAATGATGCTACCCAAGGCATTTCCAATGGATATTAGGCAACTTTGATCCCAAAATTGAAGGGGTAAGTGAGGTAACCTAATCCAGATCAGTTTACAGGAGAAAGATTCAGTGAGAGGGTTGAATGATGGAAACCAAGGTTTTATTATAAGATACCTTTTCTGGAAAACCCAAATTTGTTTAGCAATGATGTCCTTATCAACTATGGAAGTAAAAGAAACAATGAAAATTCCCTTAGCACAGGGGTAAAGATCTAACCTTACTTCTAATAGTAGGATCCAATGCTTGGAGATCCAATCATGGAGGGAAAGGAGGGTTATCCAAATACCGGTGAATCTACATATCAGGGCATGATCTTCATAAAATGACTCTATTTCAAGGACTTCAACATGAAAGGTCCCACTAGGATTTCTGTTAGCAAACTTCATGGTTTTACTAACCATCTTCTGTTGTAATATCTCACTAAATGAGTGATTAACTTTAGCCTCAATTGACGCATGGGTGGTCTCGGATATGGATAGGGGAGATTCTACCTCCCACCGTGTTGATATAATCATCAATATTGGGTTTCCTCTCTCCCTTTTGTTAAACACTAATTCTATATTTGGCCTTGAGATGAGTACAATGATTAATCTCAGCCAAGTCTCCTGCGAGTTTAGGAAATAGATCCTGCGACTAATCTGTTTTCTAGAATGGGGAAAGAGATCTTCCTAGCATGTTTGTCTCTATGCGTGTTCACGGTGCTCTATCCGCCACATTTATTAGGGTTTAAGGGAGCATAATTAGGGTTCTATAAAATTTTATGTCTTCTTGTAAAATCGTTGCTTAGGATTCCCAAACTGAGCCAACATTTCACCGGTTAGGGTGGGCATTTTATTTTGGGCTTCAAGCCTATCCAATGATTCATTCACACTTGTTGGGATCATATGTTTTCGTCATTACCTACGCGAGGGCTTAAATGGGGCAAATTGTGGATTGAGGAGCTTGATTAGGGTTCCTTTGCCATATCCTTCACTCAAATTACAAAGGCCTTCATTGTCAAGGCTCCAAATGACTATAAACTAGACCAACTCAAAAATATGTGCAAATAATAAATTTTTAAATTACTTGAATGGTCCTAGGTTTTCCTTCATTAAATCCTATCACATATAATAGAATCCATATTTTAAATTTTGAGCTTAGATAATCCTTTAATTGAATATAAAGTTACTTCAATTGGTTCCTTTAATAAATTTGATCAGATCAACTCACAAATACACACAACTATATAACTAGTGAATTTAATCAAATTTAAAATATACCCTCTAAAATGTTGGTGATTTTGATCCAAGGCACCATAGAGTTCATGGTGATCCAAAATTGTTTTAAAATCCTAGCCCATCGTTTTAATGTTGGTCCATTAAAAAAACATATTGATATATTTGAATTTATTTACCTATGCAAGTGAGAAATAGTAAAAAAATTTGGTGAATCTCAGTGTGCATATGGTTTCCAAATAGCCAATGGAACATTCAAAATATCAAAAAATAGCCAAATTATGAATATATTCTACTAAAATTTTCCATGGGCCTTATAAGATAATGCTCTGGGGAAAGTTTGTCAAATAGATAAATATCAAAAAAATTTAAGGTAATAGATCTAGAGCAGATCGGGAATTGGTAACCTATTACCTTTCCCAATATCTATTATAAGATAATTGTCAAATATCCGAACCTTAGACTAAGGATTCCTTTTCCTCTAATTATTAGAAATGAGCATACTAGTTTTATTAAGAAATGAAACATACTTGAAAATGGCATTGTAGTCTAGGAAGGTATGGAATGGGATCGAAACTTTTATTAAATATATCTTCTCATCCAAATTAATTTTAAAAATCCTATGATATGATTAAATTTTCCTTCATCATACGCATGTCATATCCCTTAGAGTTTTAAATGGTAATGAATCCATCCCGGGGTTCCTTTTAAGTTTATTGGATTTGCCTTTTCATTTCAAGCATTTTTGGATGAGATTTGGTATTGATTTAATAAAATGTGAATTACATCTAATTACTGAGAGTAATATATATGATGAAATACATTAGATATGTAAATTCTAAGCACTCAAACAATACAATACTATGAGAAAATTGAAGAGAGAGATGACTTAGTTGGATCTTGTGTAATCTGAAACTAATCTAGGTAATGTAAAGTGTTGAACATGGCCTAAACTATGTCACAACTATTCTCTCAGTAAAATCTAGATCCCGATAATAATGTCATAAACAGGCACCTCATGCTTTGTACTTGGGGTGTATGGGTGTTGGTGACTATTTCTAGGTGTCGTTGATTGTGCATAGGGTTAGAATCCACTTTTTCTAGTATCATCAAGGTTTCACTATCACTTCTTATTGATCGCTTGATATTGAAACTTGGATTTTTGAGGGTACGCGTAACCTAAAACAAAACCCTATCTACTAACACAATCTCACAAACACATCAAATTGTAATGAAATTCAATATTCAAAGTCGACATGCACTCGATGATCACCTGATGAGTGAACTTATGGACCGAGCATTGCACTACAATCTAGAATCCATGTAGTTATTTGTGCTTTATGTGTGTAATTGTTTCATTTGGTTTCCCTCACACCAATGACACTAAGATAATGGGCTATGGCTAGATAAAATGAAAATGTTTGATATGGTATTGAGCACTTCCCCTTCCTGTGAAATTTATGTAGCCCAAAAATGTAGTCCCTTGTAATGGTAGTGATAGTATGTAGATGAGATTTTCCCTTTAGAATTTCCAGCTAGGATAATAGAGTATATGTTGTGTATATATATGGATATATTGTTTTAATTTTGACACAAATGAAACAAATGTCTTACTATGATCTAGAGATAGGGATAGTAAAACTAGAAATTATGAACATAAATGTCAAAATCGGTGAAAAGAAAAATACGACAGGAACACACATAATGGACAAGAGTGCCTAGGCATTACTTTCTATAATGGGTGCTAGTGTCTATGAATAAATTATGATAGATGAGAAAATATTGAAAGACATGGATCCCTATGAGATGACAAGAATCTGGATGCAAAAGTGAGATATGAGAGATCAATACAATAGAAACAATCAAAACAAGTAGATGGACAAAGGATTATGTCACCAATGAATATTTTCCTTACATATGATCTGTGCATATAAACAACATACCGATTGAAAAGTAAAATAGTAATATGTATTTGATTTTGTTTCTACATTTTCCCCTTATGTTATTTTAATGAAATTTAAGTAGTGTAAAGGAAGTAAGGAACATACCTATATAAAGTCCACAAAAGCCATGTTGTAACGTATGTGTAAAGTGTTGAAATTTGTAGCATGGAAAACCACGGATCAATGTTTTGACCCATGTGGTGTAAGTGGACATAGTGAACCATCGTAAAGAGCACTTGGAGATATAGTTGAAATGATTTTGGATATTTTGGAGATTTTTAATTGTTTGTTTAAAGTGATAGAGAGGGGTAGGGATTGATAAATTCCCAACCCAATTTTGTTTGTAAATGGGAGGCTTTGAGCATCATGCCTCTAACGATATAATTTTAATATCATTTCATGACTTCATCCCCAAAAGGTCCAACCACTTCAGATGGATAGAGACCAAGTTTAGTTTCATATTTTAACCGATTAAAGAACCCATATAAGAGCAAGTACAAGAAAGGAAATGACATCTCATTGCCCCAGTATTATAGTAATGTGTTCTCTAGTTTACATAATTCTTGATGGATTCAAATTTAGGTCATATGGAAGCTATAGAAATGTAAAGTAACTTCCCAAGTTACGTCATCTTGGAGTGATAAGTAATAAAGTGATGTAGCTCATAATTTATGTAATCAGCGAGACATAGTAAAGTATGCTTATTGTCTTCGATTGATTGATAGAGGAGTACTTTGATATTGTGTATTTATTAAATTACTCATGAAAAGGTTTTGTGATTTTCCCCCATTAGTTCATTCGGGAATCAATTTGAAATAATAGAAAATAATGAATGTCGAATAGGATGATTGTATCTTAGTTTGAATGATTTTAGTGTAAATTAATGAAGAATGTGCTAGGAGTTTCGATTCAATGTATTCTAACTTAAGATGGATTATGGGACAATCCCAATCATATGTTCCCCTTTAATTAAATAGTGAAGGGAGGATAAATGAGAACTATAGACATTAAATCACACATTTTGCAGTTTGGTTAATTACTTAGTCCCAGTTTCATACTAATATTCATATGATTATTGAGTGAAAAAGAGTACTAATTAACATGTCTTTGGTCATCTTGCTTGGTTTTCTATTTCTACTTTCAATCTTACACCTGTACTTTCCCAATTTGTACTATTATACTATATTTTCCTATTTTTTACTGGGGCACAATAGGAGCCATGATCCCCTCTTGGCCCCTTGATCCTCTTTGCACTCTCCTCTAACTTTTTAAGAACTTTCTAGCTATTTGAGATTTTTATAGTTTTTGTTATCGACCTTATTAGGGTTCATTATGAAATTAAAATAAGAGAACCATATAAATATAAAGTTATGAGACCATAGTAAGGACCAAGCAATAAGCAATAAGTATCAATCAAAGGCTTATATTGCTCCATTTTCATCCATCTAGGTCGATCACAAGGGACAAACATTGGTTCATATACATCATAATTTATAGGAGGTGAGTTTAGTTTATTCCATGCACCATTTATTTACATTCTACATCTAGTTATTACTCGCTACTCGCAAAGTGTAAATCGCACAAGAGCATATAGGGCACAATTCCACACACACACACCCAAAACTACATTGGTTCTAAGATGTAGTGTAGCACTCGATGATATGTCCATCCATTTGGTAGTTGAGGACAGGATGATCCCTTCATATGCATCTTTCTCTCTTAGGGTTTTTATGCTTTGTCGGGGTTTTACAGTGATTCCTTTATTGTAGGTCTACAAAGTGGCATTGCTGATTATACATTTATTTACACATGAATAAATATGTAAAAACAAAAATATCTAGAGACACCTTGGAGTAGGTTCCCTAGTCATTTTTATAGACCACGGTACCAAGATCTCATACCAAGGAAGATGAGATGCCCCTATCCTTCTCCCGGCACCCCATTTTGGCCAAACAACTCAGATCTACACCTTCTCAAGCTTCACGTGTGATGGTTTTCTCCTCTTTTTAAATCCAGTTTCCTTTGTAACATAGTCCCGTGACATCAAAAATTCAACTAAGGAATTCCTAACCCTCTTTTTACATTAGGGTTTCACATTTCATTGCTTAGATTGCCTAGGTATTTTTAGTATTCATATATTTATTTATTTACTTCTTCTATAACATCATATTAGACTACAATTTTACCTTTTAGTTTAATCATTTTTGTGAACCCGAATTTTATCTTCATGGTTTTACGAGCCTCATCCTTTATTTTTCATCCTAGGGTCTTTTAATCATGAATATCTCTATCCATACTTATCTAAAAAATCATCCCAATTGTATCAATAAGCTCAAAAACTATTTAGATGCTACTTATGTTCCTCCTCACATAGCCCTCGAATATGTATACCATAATTTTACTTCTTCCCTATCCCTCAATGAGGATAAAATCTCATTCACAACGGATGAGCTACCATCTCAAGAAATGTTGTAATATGACCCTCCTTGTACATTCAGGGTTTTGTTCACAATATCAAGGTCAAACGCGCCTTTATTAACAATGGATCTTGCCTTAACATTTGCACATCACTTTTCTCCATCATTTAGCTACTTCAAAAATATCTTTAGCTCCTTCATCATTCTTTATTTGTGGCTTTGACAACATTTCCAAGCATGTATTAGGTACTATCACCCTACTTGTCACTATTGGTCCATGTATAATCACTATTCTGTGTAATGTCATGCATAATAGTATTAATTATAATATTCTTCTTAGTGCAACCTTAGATTCATTTCATATATGCAGTCCCCTCTATTATACATGTACGACCTAAATTATGTCATCGGGAGTCTTCTATGATGTTCTAGGTGATCGATCCCCTTTTTACTATTACCATTCTATTAAGAAATCCGGTGACACTCCTAGTTCCTCCAATGGAGCTAAACAATTTTCTAAAGATGGGTTAGGAGATGAATACTTGTGCCACTATGTCCTTTCTAGTAAAACATTACATCAACAATAACATAAGGTTCAACACTTTGGGATATTCCTACACAATCCCACAAGTTTTGATTGAGGTATCACCCTCCATATTTACCTTCTAAGGATGCTTATACCACCTTATATACTTCCTCTCTTCACCTGGTACATCTTTAACTCATTAGTTAGGTTGTGTCTACAACTAGGGATGTCTTAGATATTTTTATATAGCAATGACGCTCTACTAGAACATATGGGTGTTTATGATTGTTTACCTTATTTTAACCTTAAAATATGTTCCCCAACATCTCTTAATGATAATTCTTACTTTGGAGAATCTGATATATCCCCTGACAATGTTGATCCTCCCGATACTATTCCTACTGATCCATATATTGAGGATCATTCAACCCTTCTCAATGAAGAGACAATACAATACAACCTTGGTACATCTAAAAATCCATGAATAGTTTTACTAGTTTCCTCTCTCACTCACGTCGAACAAAAATATATCTAGCACTTATTTTATTATTTATTTGATCTATTTTTGTATGGGACTATAGTGATATGTCAGGTATTGATCCATCTGTTACAATGCATAACATTTTCCTCAACCTTGGTTCCAGATCGGTCCAAAGAAAATTCGTAAACTACACCCCAAAGTAGCACTCCTTAACACCATTTCTATTCACGTTGTCCATTATCTTGAGTGGGTATCTAATATTGTACCTATAATGAATTTAGATGGTCAATTTCATTTTTGTATTTATTTTCACAATTTAAATAAATATTTTCCTAAGGATAGTTTCCCCTTGCCCCATATCGACACCATCATTGATTCTACAGCTAGATACGATATTCTCTCTTTCATGGAAAGATTTGTGGATTACAACCAAATTAAAATAAACCTATTTGACAGATATAAAAATCTCTATCACCACACCATGGGGAACATTTTGTTATACTCTCATACTCTTTGGCCATAAAAATATGGGGCCGATTATTAATGAGAAATGATGCACATATTTCATGATTATATCCACAAGATGATTGAAGATTAAGTTGATGCCATATTGGAAAAATATCGACTACATTATTTTCCATTCCAAGGATTTACAATTATTATTTGAATGTTTACAAAAATACCGTGTATGCCTTAATCCCAAAAAAGTGTTTTTGAGTAACCACCAAGTAAAATTATTTGACACATCATCTATCAATGTGGCATTGAAATCGCGTTCTAACAAGATTAAAGACATTTTTGGTATGCCTCCTAAAAATTTATATTAGCTATGATCATTACAGGATAAAATTCAAGCTATTCAAGTAATTGATTGCGTAACTCACTAATAATACTCAACCATTTACATGGCTCATGAAGAAGGATACTAAATTTGTATGGGATGAGAAATGTCAACAAACATTTGATGACATAAAGGCATATATGTTACACCCATCTGTCTAAGTACCTCCACTACTTGATTGAACTTTCTTCTTTGTACATTTCCATTACGTTTCATGTGTTAGGAACACTACTTACACAACACGTTGCTTATACACATGAAAATGAAATCTACTATATCATTCACATGTTGATCTCTTATGGATGTAACTATAGCTACATTAAAAATCTATGTCTCGGCCTTGTCTTTGTAGTAGATAAATTGTGTCATTTTCTCCTTGTTATCCCAATTTTACCCCCAAGAAAAATTGATCAAACACGACCTTGCACTGAGAATAAAATTGAAGGGCTAGTTCAATCATGTGAGCCCACATTCTAAATCCAACAATGAAGGGGTAGGTTCGCGAAGAAGGCCAACAAAGGTAATGGATATCGAGCACACAAGAGAAAAATGGAGAAAGACAGTGTTCACTCGAGGCCCTGAATTGGCTAAGTGTAAAAGAGACAATGAAAGCCTCCACTTGTCTCATCGGCACACCTCCAAAGGTTAGATCCAAAGGTGGTCCCCAAATGAGTGCCATCCTGCCACGTAGTCAAGGACCAAGAGAGGACAAAGCTCACATTGGCTAAGTATAGAGCAGAGCCGTGGAAGGTGCCACATGCCTCAATGGCACAACTTCAGGGGCACGACCCACGTGGTCTGTCTCCAAAAAAGAGAAGGCTTGCCACATGGTTAGATTCAAATAAAGGGGCAGAATTGGCCATTGAATTGGCTAAGTAAAGAAAGGCTGACGGAAGCCTTTGTGTATTATCTCGGCACATCTTCAAAGGAAAAATCTAGAGGAAAGTCCCAAAGAAGTGCTAGCTCTCCACGTGTTCAATCGACGCACCTCTAAGGGTCAAGTCCAAAGAGGGGTCCCAAACGAGCGCAAAGCCTCCACATGATTAGGGCCCGAGACAGTTGAGTCAGTCATTAAAAATTCATAGAACCGTGGAAGGTGCCACATGCCTCATCAGCACAAATTCAAAAGGCGTGGCCCAAAGAGATACCCCAAACTTGTGTCGGCCCTCCACATGTTCCATGTCGGAAAAGCAGACACCGGCCGTTGAAAATTCGAAGCTTGGAATAGGCCGAAGGAAACCTCCACACGTCAACTTGGAGCATCTTCAAGGTTAAAATCTGGAGGCAGTCCCCAAACATGCGTCAACTCACCATGTAGTCAGGAACCGAGAAAGGTAGTAGGCCAAATCGGCTAAGTACAATAGGGTCAGTGGAAGCCTCCATGTGCCTCATCTGTACAAATTCAAAGGTACAATTTAGGGGCAATTTCCAAAAGAGCATGAATCATCCACATGTCTCGGGTCAAGCACAGTGTCTCTGCCAACAAGAGGGGCTTAGGAAAAGACAAAGGAAATAGAGCAGCATCGTGGCCAATGCAACTTATCTCTTTGGCATAATTTCAAGATTGAAAGAAGGGAATGAATTTTCAAAATGTGTGGGGCTGCCACGTGGATCTGCGTGAATAACCCCCAAACCGAATCACCTTCGAGATGGCCATATCTTTCGACCAGGAACTTAGATTAAAGCGGGAAAGGACATTTTGGAGAGCTCTCGACACCTACTACACACCTATCACCATTACTATTTTGATACACCATTCTTGAGGTTGTCAAGTCTCGGTGACGCCATGATGATGGTGGGCCTTCTTTCTTTCCCAAAGAAGGGATATCAATGGAGGCATGGGTCTTGTAGTAAATCCCATCATTGTTGCAAGAAGATTTTAATGCTTTCTGGGGTGGTTAGAATATATAGTGCCCACTTCCCTTTGAAAGTTTTAGATATTAATCTAGATATCTCTGTTGATCTTATTATGGACACTATTATGTTTTGTTTTAGTATGATGGATAGATGTTAGATCATGGATTATTATTGATCTGGATTCAGTTATTATGCATGATGATTATTAGAGACATTTTTATATGTGGATGATGGTATACTATTTGACATGGATATGTGATGGATAATTGTTCAGACATGTGATATTGGATAATGTGAATAGAACTAGCATGAGAATTAATTGATGATGATATAGTTGATTAATTAAACTAAAAATGATAATGTTGATTTCTTGATGTTGTTGTGATTCATATGAATAGATGGTTTTGTTAGTATATTTATATCATTTTGGATGTTCTGATATGGCCACGAGGCCGAAGGAGGTATTTCATTTTGCGGTTAAAATATCACAACAATGTCGGGGGACTAGAGACTAACCATATTGGAATTCTAGGTGAATGCAACAAGGTCACCATGGCAACATGTTTTGTGTGTGTGTTGTGTTATGTTAGGGATTCCCATGGGGGATCACCTTTATATCTGACCATGAGTTTGTGTATTTATTAATTTGGTTTCTTTATTAATGTTGCATGTGTTTATTTTGTCATGCTACCATTTTCATTAGTTATATATGTTGTGTTAATGTTGTGAATAATCATGTGTTAAAATAAATAAATCAATATGTCATAGGAATGTAATAAATAAATTTGTCTCTCTTAAATGTAATATTGTAACAGTCTGTAAGAAAGGTTGTAACAGTGTGTAAGAAAGGTTGTAAGAATGTGTAAGAAATAACTAAGATAAATTTGGAGTGTGAAACACTTCATCCTCTTGGGAAATTCGAATTTTTCCTTGGGGGCTATATTTGGAGGCTTGTGGGACAACTTAAACTTGTCCCACACCTCTTAAAATTATTCACCACCCATACATATGGTTTGGAGGTTGAATTTAGGCCTTTTAATGCATTTTGAAATTACCAATTGTAAGTTTTAATTACACTTCTCTAACATGTTTTTAATTCATTCCTTTTGGAGTATGGTCATTTTGGAGTGTGTAAGTTATATTGTCATTTTATTTATTATGTTTAGGTGAATGATGTTGACTTTGTTCTTGGGGTTGAGGAAGAATGATGTGGCATCCCACATGGATCCACATCATCCTCTTCTCTTCCCTCTCCTTTAAAAATTCGAACCCCTTGCTTGTTTGAGGTTGTTGAAACTTTGCATACTTTCCTTGGGGCGAATTTCTTGTTGTTTTGGAGTCTTGCTTGTGGAAGGAGATTGGAGACCATTGCATGCTTGTGTGTTGCTGATTTCTGGACTGTTATTTTGGCATTGGGAAGCTTGTTGATCTTGGAACAAACTCCATTATGGAGAGGTAGGAACTTGAGCCTTTTTAAAATGCTTTCTTTCTCTTGCATGCATGTATGAAATGGTGATTGTTGTTATGTGTGTGTTGGCTGGTGGGTAGACTACTTAGGACATGGTGTAGGAGAAGGCTATGGGGATTTCAAATGGGGGGCATAAGGGAATGCCAATGGCATCAGTTTTATTATGGAGGGAGTTTGGGATTGGGATCCACCATGGAAAATAAATAGCTTGCATTTCTTACTCTTGGGGGCATAAGGGAGAAAATTTGGGGGGGGGGGGGGGGGGCATAAGGAGGGGTTGGGAGGCATAAGGTTTATGGGATATGATATTGATATTGGTAGTATGATTATTGGTGGATGCCCAATTCCCAATTGGGAGGCATAAGTAGTTTTCCCATAGTTCCTTGCTCTTGTTGGCTTGCTTGATGAAGCCTCAGTTTTGTTTGCACTTGTTTAATGTAGTTGTGAACTACATTCTTCTTGAAATGTGTTTTGAATGTGAAATGCTACATGTTTTTTGTGGAAGCCTTTGTTGCCATGTGTTGTATTACATCTCCTATTTCCATATGGTTGGGGCTCGAGGGCCAATGAGGAAGGATGGATTATCATTTCTCATTGGATGTCTTGGTTGGGTGGAGAGCGTTTCCTTTCCCCCTTCCTTGTTGTGATCAAGATGTAAAGATGAAGAAACTAGCATGCTATTGTTTTGGAGCAAGAGGAATATATAGTTTGATAGTCCTTTCTTTTGAACAAGTTATTGTAATCCTTCCCACTTTGGAGTGGATGAATTGTATAGCCATTTGTAATGTGAAGATATTTGTATTGAAAATGGAAGATTGAATTGTAATGTGAAATGTAAAGAAGTTATATTCTACTCTGTTTGGAAAGGAAATGTGAAAAGATGTTATATGCAGTGCATTCTATGTTTAGAAATCAAATGGAAAATATAAAATTGTAAAGTTGTATTGGAAATGAATAAAGGATTGCATTAGTTCTCAAGATTGTATTGTGTATTGGATTTGATTGTTGTTAAAGGATAAAATCTTTGTTGAAAAGAAGAATGCATAGGAAGGAAGTATATTGTTTTGCATCCTTGGAATTATATTAAAATTGAAATCAGAATTTGTAATTTTGACTTGGGAATGAATTGTTAGAATCAACAGAATGTATTAGACTATATTATAAATAAGTTGTTACATTTAAATGATGGAATTGATAAATAGATCCTTTAAAAATTTGATCACTGACATTGTAAATTCTAAAACTGGTAAATCTAAACAAAATGCACAGTTTAGACCTACACTTAATAACCAACTTAAAAATGTTATGGAATAGCATGCTAAGACACTAAGGAATTCAATTTGACAAAGAAAACTTAAGAAAACAACTTCACCATAGCAAATTTGAATACAATCCCTCTAATAGTCATTTTCCTGTCATTTGACAGAAAAATACAAACTTGAGTCAATTGGACAAATTAACTTTCTGAAAACACTCTAAACCCTCCCTAGATCAATTCTCCATGTCTACTTGACATGTTGAGTGAAGGAGGAAACCAAATTTTATCAAAAGTGAAAGTTGGAAATTACCAGCTTGCAAATTTAAAATCCTACAGATTGGTTTCTCAAAATTGACCCTTTAAATTTCATCAAAAAGTAAAATTGTTATTTCCTGTGCAAAGAGGGCATCGATATATTTCCAAAAAGTCCTTGTTTGCCCAAAACTAAGCTTCCTAGAAAAAGTTATGGCACTTTGAAGTTTTTGGGCCTTGGCGGGAAAATTTGGGAAAATTTTCCCTGGCAAGCCCGCGTCCCCAAAATTTTCCTGTTTAAAATTGTTAGAAATTTTTTGAAAATATTGGCTCAGGAAAATTTTTAGATTTTTCCTCCACCATACCATAGCTAATTAGAGGATGCCATGTGTCCTAACGAGGCAACAATGGAGGCACGACATTTTCTTTTGCCCTTACTCTTTTGAAAAATTTTGGAAATTTTTCTTCTTTTCCCCCGGCGCCTGTAGCCAATCGAGGGTGCCATGTGGCACCTTGGGGTGACAGTAGAGGAGGGAGAACTTTGTCACCTTATAAGTTTTTTCCTTTGGAAAAATTCCATAAAACTCTCTGCGGCCCCGCACTCCCGCCCTCGCCTTGGTGCGACCCCTCCATGGGCGCACGGACCCACACGCCTAATGTTTCCCTTTCTCCCCTTTGTCCCTTTTGGAAAAATTATCCGCATCTCCCCACCACTCCATGCCCCTCCTTCTCTCTTCTCCCCACAGCCAACCATGGAGCACCACGTGTCCCCAAGCAGACCCGCTAGAGCGGGAGCACTATTTGGTTTTTTTCCTTTTCTTGGGTGAAATGCCCCAAATCCTTCCGCTGATCCGCCTTGCCATTGTTCCCTGTGTTGTCTATGATCCTTCCACGTGTCCATAAGGGTACTGCGCAGATGCACTGTAAGAAATTTTTCCTTTGTGCCCGTGTGATGGAAAAAAATTCCCCAAGCCGCCCCGCAACCCACCAACCCATTGAAGGTGCTTTCTCTCCTCTTGACACGCGTCCCCCTTGGGGAAAATTTGACCTAAAAATTCACCCGGTCATATCTTGAGATCTATAAGGAGTTAGGAGGACTTCTTTGTATCACCAGAAAGGTGAGAAAATTTCCTATCTATTGGGAATATTTTAGGGAAATTTTGGAAGTGTTAGGTATGAGAAAAATCCTATTAAAACTCTGAGGCTGCTAGAGAGCAGGCATGGGGTAAATTACTCCCTGAATCTAACTAAAACATATAACCCTAAAATTTGAACCTTGTGAACTTGATATTAGTTAATGACGGGGACATATGTTATATTACATTGGTCTTGTTTGAACTCGTTAGTGGCGATGTCTTGCAACCTGGTTGTAGACACTTCAAATAAAAAAATTATCCCATAATTTTTCTAGCTAACCCTAGGTTGTTTCTTGGGTCTCAAGTGGTTGTTTAAATGGGCACTACAGTTTGGTATCAGAATGGTGATTCAAAATATTGGACCAATGGGCACACTAGAAAACTTGAGATATGAAAACTTAAACCTAGTACACTTGTAAATCTAGAAAACAACTTAGCTAGAATATGTATGTTTAGTAAACATGGAAGTTGTATAAATGTAGCAAAATGAATTAACTCTCACTTTGGTCTATGCAGGAGGCTCAAACAGAGTGAGAGGAACCTTCACAGAGACTCAAACTCACCACCACCACCACCACCGAGATCAGGGTGTAGTAGCCATTCTACCTCAGATTCTACAGACCCTTCCGGATGTCAATGCCACTCTACATAGAGGATTGGGATGAGGACATGCAGCTAGTCATGATAGAGCCCCTTCTATCAAGGGTCATGTATCTCCTTGACTTAGTGAGGAGCATAGAGGAGAGAAATCCCATGCGGAGTCAGCCTGAGAAGGGTCACCACCTAGGACGCAAGGTGACAGAGTTCCAAAGCATAGAAAGAGGTCTAGGAGCCCTAGGCTTAGGGGTGAGTGTACTGAGAGACCTAGAGGCTGGCAGACTACAACAGCAGATCACATCAGGGAGATCCTAAAGCTTTGGCCCTCACATTACTCGGGTGATACATTGGTGGATTTCAAGAAGAGGCCTAGCTAGTGAGTTTGAGTGGTTGCTTCAAGCTTTTTCCTTGTTCAAGAAAAACAAAAGCTCGTGTTGCGAGCCATCTAATTAGGGATGGAGTAGGGGTGTGGTGGAGGATAGAGGAGCAAAAGATCCATGTAGATTTAGAGACAGTGACCTGGAAGATATTTGAGGAGAGATTCAAGGAGTAGGTATTTATCATGGAGGTTCATCCAATAGAGGATTGATGAGTTCCATGACCTCGACATGCTTCTCTTTTAGTAGAAGAGTATGAGAGTAGATTTATAGATCTACTCCAGTATGTAAAGTATATGAAGGATGAGCAGGTGTGCATTCATAGGTTCATCTAGGGCCTAAATTTGGATATTGGAGGTGCAGTGTGGATTCACTGTCCTCAGACATTAGTAGAGGCCATGGAGAAGGCCTATATTGCAGAGGAGACTTGGGGTAAGACCCAAAAGGCTAGAGAAGACTCGAGTCAAGAGTCGCAATCAACAGATGCAAGATGATAGATCGAGAGGTTTGTTACCTCTTCCTTGTGGTGGCTAGAGTACAGGACAATCATCCTTTAGGCCACAGTAGTAGCAGTAGTAGTCTCACCCACCCCATAGACCTCAATAGAGAGCTGATGCACATAGAGGTCAGAGTATGGGGCCTCCTCCTAGGGGTCCCATCAGGACACAAGGTGGACCTAGAGCTCAATCAGTGGGAGCTCACCATTAGAGGCCATATCAGACCATGGTTGGATCATCAGGATCCATGGTATAGACTTCTAGGGAAACTCCTGGAGGTGTTACTCCTTGGAGAGGATCAGGTGGTTGCTTTGGATGTGGAGTTACTGGACACTTTTGGAGAGATTACCCACAAAATCCTAACAAGCATAAGGCACAGATGTTAGAGTCGACTATTGGTTACACGGGACGTAGCCAAAAGATTTATCTAGTGGTTGAGAACTGCCAAGCAGAGCATCAGAGCACATTCATTGAGACCACATGTAGCATTGATGGTATTCCTACCTCTGTTTTGTTTGATTCTGGTTCTTCTGATTCTTTCATTGCACCATATTTAGTAGAGCAATGCAGGCTGGTGGTAGTTACGAAAGGTCTTAGTTGGGATGTTAAGATGGATTCTGGAGACAAGATCTCTATAGAATCCTTAGTTAAGGAGTGTGTAGTGGATTTGGGCCCTTTCACCACTACCTCAAATCTCCCTATTCTTCCATTGGGCTCATATGGAGTCATTTTAGGTATGGATTGGTTATCTCGCACATAGGGCCCAGATGGATTGTTATCGCAATAATATAGCTTGTGCAGATTATTTAAGATTTAATTCGGTGATCTCGAGGGTCAAGAGACCGGTTTCTATTCGCACCATCTCCGCTATATGCAGCTCAAGCGGTGTGTGCGATGGGGTTATCAGATGTATGCTATTATGGTTAGTGAGAGATCATAGGATGGGTCTAGTGGACCATTGCTAGATGACCATCCCATCTTGAGAGATTTTTTTTTATGTATTTCGGGGGAGCTACTAGGGTTACCACCCCACGTGAGATTGATTTTCATATATACCTAGTTCTTGTAGCAGAACTTATCTTACGATCACCTTATAGGATGACCACCCCATAGCTCGTGAGCTCAAGTTGCAGCTTGAGGGCCTTTGGGAGAAGGGCCTTATCCATCCTAGTGTATCCCCTTGGGGTGCACCAATTATCTTTGTGAAAAATAAGGATGGATCCTTGTGGTTGTGTATTGATTACCGCTAGCTGAATAAGGTAACGATCAAGAATCGTTATCCTCTTCCTTGTATCGATGAATTGTTTGATCAAATGAAGGGAGCCATAGTTTTCTCTAAGATTGATCTCAAGTCATGGTACCATCACCAGATTTTAGAGGCAGTCATAAGACCACCTTCCGCATGAGATATGGGCACTATGAGTTCATAGTGGTGCCTTTTGGTTTGACGAATGCCCTTACAATGTTTATGAGTTTGATGAATGCTCGTATTTAGGACCTTCTTAGACTGCATTCCGTGCTCAAATTCCTTGATGAAATTTTGATATACTCATGCACATGTGAGGAGCACAAGGGGCACCTTTTCCAGGTTCTTCAGTGTCTTCGTGAGTAGAAACTTTACAAGAACTTGGAGACGTGTGCTTTCTTTCGAGACAAAGGTGCGTATTTGGGTCATATCATTTCGGGAAGGTATCGCAGATTAATCCTTCTAATATTAGAGCCATTATGGATTGGCCAAAGACCTAGTACATTAACCAAGGTGCGTAGCTTCATGGGATTAATAGGATACTACCAGAGATTTGTTCAAGAATTCTCTCGGATTGCACACCCTATCACTTCCCTTCAAAGGAAAGGGAAGAAGTTTGTTTGGTCAAACAGATGTGAGTAGGCCTTTAGGACATTGAAGGAGTGCCTCACTACAACACCCATTCTTACAGTGCCGGATCCACAAGGTGAGTTCTTTGTTTTCACATATGCTTCTTTAGTAGGACTTGGAGGTGTGTTGATGTAGGATGGCAGAGTAGTAGCTTTTGAGTCTCACAAACTCAAAGATCACGAGATTAATTATCCAACACATGATCTTGAGCTTGCAGCAGTTGTGCATGCTTTGGTTAGATGGAGACATTTTATTCTTGGATGGAGATTCACACTTAGGACTAATCATTTGAGTCTTCACCACCTCTTCACGTAGCCAAATCTCAATGCTGCTTAGTGGCATTGGATGGAGTTTCTTTGTGAATACGACATGGAGATAGAGTACATGAATGGGAAGGAGAATTTGGTAGTAGACACTCTTAGTAGATATAGACATGTGGCTACGGCCACTACAGTGAGCATAGATTTGTGGAGTAGGATTCTTGGCAGACTTCCTCTTGACAGCTTCTACATTGCAATACAAGCAAAGATAGAGTCACACGGACCCCTTGAGGGGAAGTTTGATGGTTTTTCCTTAGAGGCAGATGGTCTTCTTAGGCACAGAGGCTAGATATATGTTCCTAGATATGGAGGCTTAAGGCAGGACATCTTGGTAGAGGCACATTGTACACCCTATTCAACCCATCCTAGGGTGAAGAAGATACACACTACTTTGCGAAAATTTTATTATTAGAGAGGACTTCGTCGAGATGTAGATCAGTTTTTGTCCTGGTGTTTAGAATGCCGAGAGGGTTAAGGATAAGCATCAAGCATCCAGCAGGTATTATTTATCCTCATGCCATACAGAATGGAAGTGGTACATCATTTCCATGGATTTCATTGTTGGGTTACCAATGTCGAGATATCACCACGATGCCATTATGGTCATGGTTGATAAATTGACAAAAGTGGCTCACTTTTTCTCGATGAAGACCACTTATCTGCTAGAGTAGTGGCATTAGTATATTTGGATGATATTATCGGGTTACATGGGATTTTGTGGAAGATCATTTATGACTGCGATCCTTTGTAGACTTCACATTTTTGGACTACCATGCAATATGTTCTCAAGATGAGGATCAAATTTTAGACAAGATATCACCCCGAGACAGATGGATGGACTGAGAAAGCAAATAAGATATTAGAGGATATGCTCGGGATGTATGTGATGGACCAGTAGTCTAACCGGGAGGAGTACCTGTACTTAGTGGAGTTTTCCTACAATAACAGTTTTCAGAGTTCTATAGGCATGGCTCCTTTTCAAGCATTGTATGGTAGAAGAATGCAGACACCTCTTAGATGGGATAGGTTAAAGGATAGAGTATCTCTTAGACCAGCTCTTTTGCGGGATATGGAGCAACAGGTAGTGTTGATCGGTAGAGATTGTAGGAGGTGCGGGATGACGGAAGAAGTATGTGGATCAGCATAGGATTGACCGTAGCTTTGATGTGGGCATGAAAGTGTTCCTTCGAGTCAGACCACAAAAGAGCCCTATCTGTTATGGAAAAGGTTCTAAGTTATCTCCTATATTCACTAGACCTTTGAGATCTTGGAGTGTATCGGCCCTTTGGCCTACCATCTAGCATTGCCACCCAGCTTATCTCACGTACATGATTTGTTTCATGTTTCAGTTCTTATGAGATATATTACATATCCTTCTCATGTGTTGGATTGGAAATCATTGTAGGTGCAAGATCAGGGGTAGGTGATGGTGTAGCCCATCCATATCATAGATCACATGACCCTGGGCCTTTGAGGTAGAGATCTTGATCAGGTACGGGTGTAGTGGGACAGATACGACGAGACTACAGCCACTTGGGAGGATGCCACAGATTATGAGTATAATTTCTACATTTGTACTAAAGTGACTTCTAGGAGGAAGTTGAGTCTAAGGGGAGGGGTATTTTGTGCCTACTTCCCTTTGACGCTTTAGATACTTGATATTTATACTGTTGATCTTATTGTGGACACTATTATGTTTTCTTTTAGTATGATGGATAGATGTTAGACCATGGATTATTATTGATCCGGATTCGGTTATTATGCATGATGATTACTAGAGACATTTTATATAAGGATGATGGTATACTATTTGTCATGGATATGTGATGGATAATTGTTTAGAAATATGATATTGGATAATGTGAATATAACTAGCATGAGAATTAATTGATGATGATACGTTGATTTATTAAACTAAAAATGATAATGCTGATTTCTTGATGTTGTTGTGATTCATATGAATAGATGGTTTTGTTATTATATTTATATCATTTTGGATGATATGATATGGCCACAAGACCGAAGGAGGTATTTATGTTTTTAGATTAAAAATCACAACAATGTCGGGGGACTGGAGACTAACCATATTGGAATTCTAGGTGAATGCAACAAGGTCACCATGGCAACATGTTTTGTGTGTGTGTGTTGTGTTATGTTAGGGATTCCCATGGGGGAATCACCTTTATATGTGACCATGGGTTTGTGTATTTATTAATGTGGTTTCTTTATTAATGTTGCATGTGTTTATTTTGTGATGTGTTACCCTTTTCATTAGTTATATATGTTGTGTTAATGTTGTGAATAATCATGTGTTAAAATAAATAAATCAATATGTCATAGGAATGTAATAAATAAATTTGTTACTCTTAAATGTAATATTGTAAGAGTGTGTAAGAAAGGTTGTAAGAATGTGTAAGAAATATGTAAGATAGATTTGGAGTGTGAAACACTTCATCCTCTTGGGAAATTCGAATTTTTCCTTGGGGGCTATATTTGGAGGCTTGTGGGACAAGTTAAACTTGTCCCACACCTCTTAAAATTATTCACCAACCATACCTATGGTTTGGAGGTTAAATTTAGGCCTTTTTAATGCATTTTGAAATGACTAATTGTAATTTTTAATTGCACTTTTCTTACATGTTTTAAATTCATTCCTTTTGGAGTATGGGTCATTTTGGAGTGTGTAAGTTATAGTGTCGTTTCATTTATTATGGTTAGGTGAATGATGTTGACTTTGTTCTTGGGGTTGAGGAATAATGATGTGGCATCCAACATGGATCCACATCATCCTCTTCTCTTCCCTCTTCTTTAAAAATTCAAACCCCTAGCTTGTTTGAGGTTATTGAAACTTTTCATACTTTCCTTGAGGTGAATTTCTTGCTTCTTTGGGACTCTTGCTTGTGGAAGGAGATTAGAGACCATTGCATGCTTGAGTGTTGCTGATTTTGGACTATTATTGTGGCATTGGGAAGCTTGTTAATCTTGGAAAAAACTCCATTATGGAGAGGTAGGAACTTGAGACTTTAAAAATACTTTCTTTCTCTTCCATGCGCATATGAAATCGTGATTTGATGTTATGTGTGTGTTAGCTAGTTGGGTAGACTGCTTAGGAAATGGTGTAGGAGAAGGCTATGGGGATTTCAAATTGGGGGCATAAGGGAATGCCAATGGAATGAATTTTTTTGTTGAGGGATTTTGGGATTTGGATCCACTGGGGAAAATAAATAGCTTACATTTCTTACACTTGGGGGCATAAGGGAGAAACTTTAGGGGCGAATAAGGAGGGTTTGGGAGGCATAAGGTTTATGGGATACGATATTGGTTTTTGTGGTATGATTATTGGTGGATGCCCAATTCCCAATTGGGAGGAACAAGTAAATTTCCCATAGTTCCTTGCACTTGTTAGCTTGCTTGATGAAGCCTTAGTTTTATTTACACTTGTTTAATGTAGTTGTGAACTACATTCTTCTTTAAATGTGTTTTGAATGTGAAATTTTGCATGTTTATTGTGGAAGCCTTTGTTTCCATGTGTTGTATTACATCGCTTATTTAAATATGGTTAGGGCTTGGGGATAATGAGGAAGCATGGATTCTCCCTTATCATTGGATGTCTTGGTTGGGTGGAGAGTATTGCATTTCCCCTTCCTTGTTGTGATCTAGATGTAAAGATGAAGAAACTAGCATGATGTTGTTTTGGAGCAAGAGGAAAATATAGTTTGTGAGTCCTTTCTTTTGAACAAGTTATTTTAATCCTTTCCACTTTGGAGTGGATGAATTGTATTTCCATTTGTAATGTGAAGATATTTGTATTGAAAATGGAAGATTGAATTTTAATGTGAAATGTAAATAAGTTATATTCGAAAGCATTTTGTATTTAGAAATCAAATGGAAAAGAGAAAGTTTTAAAGTTGTATTGGAAATGAATAAAAGATTACATTAGATCTCAAGATTGTATTGTGTATTGGATTTGATTTCTATTAAAGGATGAAATCTCTGTTGAAAATAAGAATGCGTAGGAAGTATATTGTTTTGCATCCTTTGAATTATATTAAAATTGAAATCAGAATTTTTATGTTTAATTAGGAATGAATTGTTAGAATCAAGAGAATGTATTAGACAATATTATAAATATTTTTTTACATTTAAATGATGGAATTAATAAATAGATCCTTTGAAAATTTGATCACTGGCATAATAAATTCTAAGATTGGTTAATCTAAACAAAATGCACAGTTCAGACCTGCACTTTACAAACAACTTTAAAATTTTATGGAATAGCATGCTAAGACACCAAGGAATTCAATTTGACAAAGAAAACTTAAGAAAATAACTTCACCATAGCAAATTCAAGACAATCCTCTAATAGTCATTTTCCTGTCATTTGACAGAAAAATAAAAACTTTAGTCAATTGGACAAATAAAATTTCCAAAAACACTCTAAACCCTCCCTATATCAATTCTCCATGTCTTCTTGACATGTTGAGTGAAGGAGGAAACCAAATTTTATCAAAAGTGAAATTTGGAAATTACCAGCTGCAAATTTAAAAGCCTGTAGATTAGTTTCTCAAAATTGACCCTTTAAATTTCATCACAAAGTAAAATTGTTATTTCATGTGCAAAGAGGGCATTGAGAGATTTCCAAAAGTCCTCATTTTCCCAAAACTGAGATTCCTACCAAAATTTATGGCACTTTGAAGTTTTTGGGCCTTGGTGAGAAAATTTGGGAAAATTTTCTCCGACGGGCCCAGCGGCTAGAAATTCTAACTTTTTAAAGTCCTTACAAAAAAAATTTGAAAATTTTGGCTTGGAATTTTTTTCACCTTTTTCCTCCAATGGTCCACAGCCAATCAGAGGTTTCCATGTGTCCTCACAAGGCCATAGCAGAGGTGCGACATTTTCTTTTGCCCTTAGCCTTTTTGAAAAATTTTGGAAATTTTTCTTCTTTTCCCTATCGGCCCACAACCAACCAGAGGGTGCCACGTGGCACCTTGCGGTGATAGTGGAGGAGGGAGAACTTTATCACCTTAGAAGCTTTTTCCTTTCGAAAAATTCCATAAAAATCTCCACGGCCCCGCACTCCCGCCCTCGCCTTGGTGTGACCCCTCTGCAGACACGCGGACCCACATGCCTAATGTTTCCCTTTCTCCCCTTTGTCCCTTTTGGTGAAATTCACTCCATCTCCACACCACTCTATGCCCCTCCTCATCTCTTCTCCCCATAGCCAACCGTTGAGTGCTAGGTGTCACAAAGTAGACCCATGGGTGCGGGAGCACTGTTTGGTTTTTTCCTTTTCTTGGGCAAAATGCCCCAAATCCTTCCGCCGCTCCACCTTTCCCTGTTCCCAAAGCATTGTCTCTCGAGGCCACACGTGTCCACCAAGGTCCCGT
Source organism: Taxus wallichiana var. yunnanensis (assembly GCA_018340775.1). Taxonomy (NCBI): domain Eukaryota; kingdom Viridiplantae; phylum Streptophyta; class Pinopsida; order Cupressales; family Taxaceae; genus Taxus; species Taxus wallichiana. The sequence continues at coordinate 164,025,129 of CM031236.1, forward strand.
GGAGGTGACAAATAACTTTTTCCTTTGTGTCCGCATGATGGGAAAAAAATTTCCCCAAGCCGCCCCTGTGACCCACCAACCCATTGAAGGTGCTTTCCCTCCTCTTAACACGTGTCCCCCTAGGGGAAAATTTGACCTAAAAACTCTGCCTGGTCATATCTTGAGATCTATAAGGAGTTAGGAGAACTTATTTATATCACTAGAAAGGTGAGAAAAATTCCTATCCAATGGAAATGGTTTAGGAAATTTTAGAAGTGTTAATTATGAGAAAAATCATGTTGAAACTCGAGGTTGTTAGAGAGAGCAGACATGGGGTAAATTACTCCTCGAATCTAACTAAAACATATAACCCTAAAATTTGAACCTTGTGAACTTGATGTTAGTTAATGAAGGGGACATCAGATTGTAGTACATTAGTCTTGTTCTAGAACCTGTTAGTGAAAATGATATCTTACAACCTTGTTGTGGACACTTCAAATCAAAAAATATATCTCCCATAATTCTTCTAGATAACCCTAGGTTGTTTCTTGGGTCTCCAAAGTGGTTGTTTAAATGGGCACTAAAAAATAGGTGAATTTCAATTCATTGTAGGGGTAGTTGGAGTAGGGTTCAAATTCTTCCCTCTCTCCTTCTCTCATTCTTCTATATATTGTAAAGGAGGGGCATATTTCAAAAGGTTGGTCATTGTTTCTCTCCTCCCCCTCTCTCTTTCTTCCTTAGGGTAGAATGTGGAGTCTAAGCCTCCTCTCATGGATCTGTAATGGCATTTTCTTCCCTTTTCCTTCCGATGATGTACTATGTGAACTTTTGGATCATATAAAATCTTTTTTGTGATGCATTCTTTCCATCCTTCCTTATTTTACCGTCTCTTATTTCCTCTCATCATTGCAGGGTATACTGTGTATATCTCTTATGTCTATTGAGGTTATAAGAGCCGTGTTTAATGGGTTTTGAAGTGGTGTTCTATGTCAATGTATCTTTGGTCTATGATGCATCTGTCCATCCTCTCCATTGCTCACCTCTCTCCGATTGAGTAACTAAGATTGGGATCAGCCACTTCCTTTTCTCGATGTATCACCCTTTTAGTGTAGGCTTTGGTTTTATGCATTTCCCTGTCTCCTATCTCCTTGAAAGGTTAGATTAGGATTATCTAGTTTTCTTGCACTAGAGTAGCTTATGGCAGGTAGTTTAGGAAGAAGAAGTTGTATTTCTCCGGAGGGCCATCTCAAGTCTGTAAGTCCCACAACTTGAGAGATGGTCCCATGTTATGCACTCACACTAGATGCCCCACTCAAATCATAGGCAATTTGGGGTTTCATTGATTTTGCACTAAAAATTTTGGCATGCCCAGTGGGTCACTAAAGTTAGATTTTATCATATTTTCGAGGTGTCTCATTATCAAACCATGAATCTTAAGCCACCGTGCGACCACATCAACAATTTTGGCATGCCCAAAGTGGCACGAGTTTGAAGCCCCTTACCACTTCACTTCATCAGGTTCGATGTGCTCTTGGTGAAGATTTTAGCCTTTGGAGGCACTTTCAAGCACATCTGGTGACTCCATCTAGTCAACAACCTATTCTTCAAATTGTAAACCTTCTTCCATCCATTTTCATCCATTTTCCTTCCACATATTTACTTTTCTTCCATTCCATGAAGTTGTGCAATCATGACTTCATTCCCCTTATGGAATTCACACCTACAACAGTGCAGTATTCCTCCAATGTATTCCATGACTCCTCTAGATCATCATTATGATAAGATCCAGAACCATTATGCTTACCCATATTAGCAGGGTCAGAACAATTTTGGCCATGGAGATTATCAAGAACAATGGTGTACATACAATGGTGATGGTTATTTGGAAAATGCTGGTATGCTGGAAAAGATTCAATGCATCGAGGTGGCATGGTGCGATCAAGGGATACAACGCAAATGAAGTCATTTAGGATTAGTTACAAGGCACCTTGTTCATGGGAAGGCCCTTTTCCAAGACACTATATCCCGCAGGAGAAGCTTGACTTCATGGTTGAAATGCCGCCCCAAATTATGTAATGGATGGAGGATATTGAGGCCTATGAGTTGGAGATGAGAAAACCTTGTCAATGGGTAAGTCCACCACCTCATATCTTTTATTTTCCTCTTCCTCAATCAGTATCATCGCAGTAGTGTCATGAGTCTAGCTTCCCATCTGCTACCCCAAGTGTTGAATTCCCTTCTCCATCCCCTAGTCTTCCATCTCATCTCATTTCCTCTTCCCTTTTCCCTTCCAAATCCAAGTCCCCTCCATAAGATCCAAAAGCAATACCTTCCCCTCCACCACAGATAAAGAAACAACTAATGGAGACCACACCCACCACTCCTACCGCTTTCCCGAGCCCATGTCGGGAAGAAACTCTAAAAAACATTCAAGTAGAGTAGAAAGAAGAAGAGCCAAGAAAAGAAGAAATGATCAAAATCTTAGTGATCTTGGCTCTTAAATTTGGAATTGAAAAGATTCCCTTGTTGTTTAAACCTATGGAGGAGGTCGGGGTCAAACCACAAGTGTTGGAAACTTGATTACATCTTAAGTGAGGGAAGAACAACCAGCTCCAAATCCCATAGAAGAGGAGAAACTGGAGGAGATCAAATCATAGTTGAGGCCACATAATTAAGAAAGCATTATTGAAGATTTTTTTTCTTTCATTGGAAGGTTCTGATTTGATTGATGAACCCATGATGGAGGACCATACAGTTCCAGAGGCTCTAAGTGTGGAGCAGGCCACAGAAGAAGCTTCAGTTCTTCCTCCCACTTCATCCCCTTAAAGATTTGATGTAGAAGAAGATTTTGAGTTTTCAAACTTCATGTTTGAGAATAAGGGGAACCATGGTGAGAAAATTACAGATCTGGAGGACACCATGGAGGAGGTCAAGCATGTTCAATAATAAAACAAGAAGGTACATTATATATCTAACTTGGGGAGTGCTTTGATGGAGAAGAGCCTGAGGATATTACATAATTTTCTCATCCATCATCCACCTTCCAAGCGAGATGACTCTGCTACCACGGAGGAGAGAATCCAAGGACAACGACCTACATCTCGCAATTTCCCTTTGGAACCAAGGTTAGAGGGTCATGATCTTCCATGTTCTTCTCAGGAGGAGGAAGCAAAAGGGAAAGAGGATCCCATATCTTCCATACCATCCACCCAGGAAGTTCCATGAGAAGAATTTATCCTTGGAGCTGAAATTAAGAGTAACGGGCACATGCATTATATCAGACCATGCCGAATCAATTACTTGGCTTCATTGGATCTAAGGGAGAAGCCAAAACCAATCATGCCAACTCTAGGGCATGAGGATGAGTATCAAAGCACCAAGGGTCACCATCAATACCTCCAAGACTCCAATGCCAATCATCTTGAGGAGGTATTTTTGATTAATGTTGATACCTTGATGATTTAGGTGGAAGATCAGCCTCTTGTCAGTTTCTAACTCAAAATAGGAGCCATGTTTAGCGCCAAATCATATACAGGGCCACATTTTTTAAAGAAGGGAAGCTATTTCTCCTTGCCTATGGCAGGATTTTTTTATCTTTTCTTTGACAAGGTTAGTGTAGGAGTAGGAGTAGGTTTAATTTCAACAAAAAAGTGCTTTTGCACACTTTGCATGTCTTATTTGAGGCATGTTTGATTTAATATTTGTATATAATCTTGTTCATTTTGCTCCAAAGTTATAATATGCTAGCCCCTTTAGTATTTACGGTAGGGAGACCCATAGTTACTTGTAACGGTTTCTAATTTCAAAATCAATCCAAATGCAGAGCAACTAAAATGAGGTTTCGTGGGAGTCCATTACAGGGATAGGTGAAAGCCCCAGTTAATACAATTTTCTACTCTTAGAACCTCATATCCATGATTTTCTTGAAAAAATGAGAGTGCAGATATTGGGGTAGGTTCAGGGTCACCAAGTGCAAACAGTCGGGTTCAAGTTTCAAGGGAAGATCAGTATTAGGCTATCAATTATGACTCCATGCCCAATGGATGAAATAAGGAAATTGGTCTCTTCATCTAGTAGGTAGATGTCCTTGTGAGTCACCAAAATGTTATCTAAATTTCACCCCATGGGTAAAATTGATCAAACACGAGCCCACAAAGAAGAAAATCAGAAGGGACGATTCGGTTATGGGATCCCACATTCCAAATCAAACAATGAATGGGCTAGGTCAACGAAGAAGGTCAGCGGTGTTAAAGAAGATCAGATTGCATAGGAGAAAAATGGAGAAAGGAAGTGTTCACTCAAGACCATGAATCAACTAAGTATAAAAGAGACAGTGGAAGCCTCCATGTGTCTCATCGGTGCACCTCTAAAGTTCAGATCTAAAGCGGTCCCCAAACGAGTGCCATCCTGCCACTTACTCGGGACTCGAGAGAGGAGAAAGCTCGAATCGGCTAATTATAGAGGAGAGCCATGGAAGGTACCATGTACCTCAATGGTGCAACTTAGGGCAGGACCGAGGCGGTCTCAAACAAGCATTGGATAGAAATATGGTCGAGTGTCAAAAAAGGGGAAAAACCAACCATTGAATTGGCTAAGTAAAGAGGGGATGACAGAAGCCTCCATGTGTCATCTGGACGCATCTTCAAAGAAATTATCCAGAGGCAGATCCCAAACGTGTGCCAGCTCTCCACGTGTCCAATTGGCACACCTCCAAGGGTCAAGTCTAAAGCAGGGTCCCAAATGAGCATGAAGCCTTCACATGGTCAGGGCCTGAGAAAGTTGATCTGGCCATTGAAAATTCATAGAACCACGGAAGGTGCCATGTGGCTCATCGGTGAAAATTCAAAAGGCACAGCCCAAAGAGACACCCAAAACTTGTGCCAGCCCTCCACGTGTCTCAAGTTCGAAAAGGAGACACCAGCCATTGAAAAATCCAAGCTAAGGACATGCCAAAGGAATCCTCCATGTGTCAGCTTGGTACATCTTCAAGGTTAAAATCCAGAGGCGGTCCCCAAACATGTGCTAGCTCGCCATGTAGTCAGGGACCAAGAAAGGCAGCAAGCCAAATTGGCTAAGTATAATAGGGTCAGTAGAAGCCTCCACGTGCCTCGTCTACGTAACTTCAAAGGTAAAATCTAGGGGTAGTTTCCAAATGAGTGCGAAGCCTCCATGTGTCTTAGGTCAGGCACAGTGTCTCCGCCAACAAGAGGGGCTTAGGCAGAAGACAAAGGAAATAGAGTAGGCCCACGGATGACGCCACGTGTCTCTTCGATGCAATTTCAAGAGTTAAGAAAGTTACCGAATCTTCAAAATGCACAGTGTCTCTGTCACATGGATTTACGTGAATAACCCCCAAACCTGATGCACCTTCAGATGGCCATATCTTTTGACCAGAACTTGAATTTGAGTGGGAAATGATGTTTTGGAGAGCTCTTTTAACCTACTACCCACCTACCACCATTAATGTTTTGATTCACCATTTTCAAGGTTGTTAAGTCTCCCACCTATTGTCATTATGAATAATGGCCCTCCTTTCTTTCAAAGCAAGGGATAGCGATGGAGGCATGGGTCTTGTAGTAAATCGCATCATTGTTGCAGGAAGATTTTAATGGTTTCTAGGGTGGTTAGAATAGGTAAAATTCAATGCATGCAGGGGTGATTGGAGCAGGGTTCAAATTCTTCCCTCTCTCCTTCTCTCATTCTTTTATATATTGTAAAGGAGGGGCATATTTCAAAAGTTTGGTCATTGTTTCTCTCCTACCCCTGTCTCTCTTTCTTCCTTAGGGTAGAATGTGGAGTCTAAGCCTCCTCTCATGACTCGTGATGGAATTTTTTTGCCTTTTGCCCATTGATGAAGTAGTGTGTGAACTTTTAGAGAAATAAAATTTGTTTTGTAATGCATTTTGTCCATCCTTTATTTATTTAATTATCTTTTATTGCCTCTCATCGTTGCGTAGGTATACAAAGTGCATATCTCTTATCTCTATTGCAGGTTCTAAGAGCCGTGTTTAATGGGTTTAGAGATGGTGTTCTGTGTGAATGTATCTTTGGTCCGTGATGCATTTGTCTGTCCTCTCCATTTCTCACCTCTCTCCACTTCAGGTAGCTGAGATTGTGATCAGCCACTTCCTTTTCTAGTGTATCACCCTTTTAGTGTAGGCTTTATTTTTATGCATTCTCTCTCTCCCTGTCTCCTTGGAAGGTTATATTAGGATTAGATAGTTTTCCTGCACTAGAGTAGCTTGTGGCAGGTAGTTTAGGAAGAAGAAGTCAGATTTCTCCAGAGGTCCATCTCAAGTCCACAAGTCCCATAGCTTGAGAGATGGTCCCATGTTTTGCAATCACAACAGATGCCCCACTCAAATCCGATGCCATTCGGGGGTGTTGTGATTTTGCAATAACACTCCTAAAAAATAAGGTACATATTATTACCAAAGTAGATCTATTACGATACCTCATGTCTTGTACACATCTTTCGGGACATGTATCATGTTGGATTATGTTTCTTACAGCATTTTAATTCGAATTCATACCATGAAAGCAATCAGTAGACAAGTTATAGTCGATAAATTGGTTACGACACCTATTCTAAATGCATCACTCATCTTTAACTCCTTTCGCAATGATTTGGCTAAGTATAATTTTGAGCAACATACATGAACAATGTATTTTGGTGGTTCTCATTGCCCCTGTGGCACTAGATCCGGGATAATATTCATCACCCCACAAGGTGACCCACTCCCCTTTACATACCGCTTGGGGTTTTCCTATGCAAATAACATCGCCAAATATGAAGCCCTTATGTTGGGTGTTGTCATTGCTCAAAAACTCCTCATTTACTATTTGTGCATTCATGAAGAATCTCATATAATCATAAATCAAGTAAAAGAGACCTTTAACACAAAGGAGGAGAATTTAATTTCATATAACATGCTTCTAAAAGATCTCTTAATTACATTTGAGTATTATTTCATTACTACCATTCCTTGTAAGGATAATCATCATGCAGATGTTACGGCTAGTGTTGTGTCACTCATCCTACATGATATTACTTATGACCAAGCCACATTCATAATTACACACTTATGGAGTCCTTCTATCTCTTTATTTCCTCTTACATCATGTGCCATAATACGCGGTCAATATAATTTTGAATGGTTTGGACCCATTTACAATTAATTATATAAGAAAACTATCCCCAACAATTTCTAGCCTCATGAGGCTTGACGTTTATGGCTTGAGGCTACTTGTTATGTAATTTTTGGGATTTTTTTAAAAGTGCAATCAATTGTCATATCTTACGTTGTTTAGCTCACTTACGGATATCCCCACTACTATCTCGCAAATACATGACAGCATGTGTGGTGGTCATTTTTTTGGTAAGGATATGTCACAAAATCTTTAATGGAAATGGTATTATTGGCCTACCATGGAGTAGGATGACCTTAAGTATGTTACTCGTGAAAAATTTCAAAAAAGGTAACCTCCACCATGCACCCGCATATGACCTCCAACCAATTGTGCTGACTTGGCCCTTCTCTCTGTGGGGAATCGACCTCATCGGTATGATCAATCTTGAATCTGCCAAAGGACACAAATTCATTATTACTACCACTCGAGTACTTAACTAAATGGGTCGAGGCATCTCCCTATGAAAATTCGTTGGAACTAACAATTATATTGTCCTCACCACCCATATCATCACACACTTTGGTGTGCCTTCTGCTATAATTGTTGATAATGGATCTTATTTCAAAAATAAGGACGTTAAAAAGTTGTGTATTAAGTTAAAAATTAAACAATCATTTTCTACATCTTATTACCGAAAGGAAATAGCTAAGCTAAGGCCACCAACAAAACCATTTTCAAAATATTACGCAAGATGATAGATTTTAGTGGTAACTATTTGAATAGTCAATTATTCTACGCTCTATGGGCCTAATGTACTAGTGTTAGTACACCTACTAACGTTACTCCATTATTACTACCACTTCGAGTACTTAACTAAATGGGTCGAGGCATCTCCCCTATGAAAATTCGTTGGAACTAACAATTATACTGTCCTCACCACCCATATCATCACACACTTTGGTGTACCTTCTGCAATAATTGTTGATAATGCATCGTATTTGAAAAATAACGACATTAAAAAGTTGTGTATTAAGTTAAAAATTAAACAATCATTTTATACATCTTATTACCTGAAAGGAAATAGCTAAGCTAAGGCCACCAACAAAACCATTTTCAAAATATTACGCAAGATGATAGATTTTAGTGGTAACTATTTGAATAGTCAACTATTCTACGCTCTATGGGCCTAATGTACTAGTGTTAGTACACCTACTAACGTTACTCCATTGGCCTTGGTTTATGGTGCCAAGGCTATCATGTTGTTTGAACTTAAAATACCTTCCCTACATGTTTGGCTCAAAGGCATTATTAAAGACAATTAATATTGTGAAAAATGATTACAGGAGTTAGAAATGATGGGATCGTGTCATGTCCAAGTACTCAAACATCTTCACGCCTATCAATATCACATTGCACATGCATACAATTATAAATTTCATTTGCATGAGTTCAATATCAATGACCTTTTCTTAAAAGAGAGTCAAAAGAATACAAATGTTAAATCCCCTCTTAAAGTTGAATGAAAGTGAAATTGTCTTGGTCCATACATTATCAATTAAAAACTTGGTAGTTGAGTTTATTGCCTCTCCTCCTTTTTCAGAAAACCACTTTGGAAAACCAACTCAATGTTATGCATCTTAAGAAATACTACGCATAAATAAAACATTCATTACCCGATGACACACTCTTGTGATTTGGTTCACACTTCACTATTGAGGGCATCCTCTACACACAAAGCCCAAATGCTGCACATTATACACTACACACTCTACACTAAAAATTATACAACATGGTCTCATCACTACATCTACTACACATCTAACACATCTTACTATCTACTCATATGTATTTCCCTCATTACTCGATGACACACTCTAGTCTCACGGTCCATATTGGACTATTGAGGGTATACATCACAAATGGACCTCATCACATTCACATATTCATCATTCAACCTTATATCATGCAACATTCCTAGATTATTGATATAAGCTATAGGCTACATCGTCACTTCCTCTTACATCACTTAGTGGTATACGCTTTAGGATACATCGCCACTTGTACTCATCTTATAATGCTAAAAGGCGTAGGTTAAATTATCTCTAGCATCATCATCACCTAGTCGATCATCATTTAGTGATATATGCTTTAGGATAAATCATCACTCCTTCAATCATCTTCTTTTGATATATTTTATGATACAAAGTGGCATACACATCTCGCAATTCATCACTACACATTCACCACGTAGCACTACACAAAACACAAATTTAAACCATTTCTCGTGTGACGCACTCTCATTTACGATTCATTCTTGACTTCTAAGGGGGCATAAAAAAATGAAACTCAATGCATACAATTCCATTCGCTTAGGGGCACATGGCTCATATCATTCACTATGCATTCCATTCCATCCATCCACAACATGTTGCATATCTTGGTCACATTTACTTTTTCTTACATTTTCTTATACATGTTTGTTTTATTACACATGCTAGATATATTTCTTGTATGTCATTATCTTTACCATACACAAATGCATGTTCACATCATTTTCTATTTGTGATCATAGATATAGAGCTTCTACATGTAACTTGGATTCTTAGCTACTACCGGTCCCCATCATCTCTCGAGGGAATCCACTTTCAAACACTACAGGTGTTATTGTTTCATTTTTCAATTAGAACTTTACATTATTGATTATACACAATTTAACATATATTTTATCTTTCTAAAATGCTAACGGGTGTTTCATGTGTAGCATTTATTTTGTAGGATTACTTGCCTCCATGGTTAGCTATTACTTTGTTTGTACTTTATTGTCATAGTTTGCTATTGTATGTGGGATTTGACCTTTGTTTTGTGTGCACACTTGTTTTTGTTTACAACCACTACAACCTTGAATGTCTTGTGACACCGTGACTTGTGTCTCCCTGTTTGTAATCCACTTTTCACGACCTACATTGTCCTCTTGCATGTTTACTTATCTTAGAAATTTTATTTTCACCTATACTTGTTCTCTATATGCAATATTGTTTTTACTAACACTTGTCTCCCAATCAAATTTTTATATGTTCCTTGGTTTCTACAAAGAACAATCCCCTTCCTCTTGTAAGTCACGGTTTCAACGGTTAGTCCTCTATCAGCCGCATTCTCCTATCTCGTGATGTCACATGCACCCATAGGGGGAATCATTTTGGTTTTTACAAACTACCCACAATAGTACAAGTACATTTAAGTTCTTACTTTTCATCCATAACAGAGTGGGTTACACAAATGAGTGGGTTCGGCGCCATCTAGAAAACCCCATACACCGTGGTTTTTATATGGCAGATTGTCCTTAGCATTTTGGGGAGGAGTTACAAGTTAGAGAATAAATAAAACATTTCTCTCTAAAATACTTCGGCCAGTGGCATTGGATCACCCAAAACCTAGACATTACAGATATCTCTTCACTCTTAGGAATTAGTTACAGATTGGAGGATAAAATAGACATTCCTCCCCACACTTTTTTGGCTAGTGGCGTGAGATTTCCCAAAAAAATCATACTTCAACAACATTTACAAGATCCTTTCTACACCTTTTTCTCATAACAGGTCAGGTGCACATGTTCCTTTTTCATTTTCATAATTTCATTACTACTTTTACACACACACACACAGACACACGCACATATATATTTACACATATACATCCGTATTTGACTACTTCATCATCTTCTCTTTTGAAGGTCCTCCCGAATGGGAAGTAAGCAGTAAAAATAATCAACAAAATCACTCAAGATCACACACAACATACTAACATGAAGATAGATCACACATAATGGAATTTACACATGCGCTTCCTCCCTAGATTCACTCTCATCACTTTTTACACTTTTCCATCTTTAGTCTCCATGCTCCACCTTTTTTTTACTCCATGCTTTTTCTAGTCCCCCGAAAAGTTTTATACATCACTCTACATTGAAATTATGTATGCATATCTATCTACTTTATGTTACCAAGCATTCTTCTCACTAACAAAAAGTGGGGGAAAATGTAGACAATAAATCACACACTTTGGGTAATTATTTATTCCTGGTTTCATATTACTATTCATATGGTTCCTAAGTGAAAAAGTGTACTAAGTAACCCATGTCTTTAGCCATCTTGCTTGGTTTTTTGTTACTACTTTTGATCTTACACCTGCACTTTCCCAGTCTGTACTATTATACACCATTTTTCCTTTTTCTTCTTGGGGTGCCCAACCAGGACTGGGGTGCCCCAGGAGCCATGATCCCCTTTTGGCACCTTGATCATATTTGTACTTTCCTCTCATTTTTGGCACTTTCTAGCCATTTAAGCTTTCTATATTTTTGGTGGTAAGCCTTTTCAGGGTTAATTAAAAAATTCAAACAAGAGAACCATAAATATATAAAGTTATGAGACCATAATGAGGGACCAAGCACTAATCACTAGTATCACCACCTAAGATTACATCCATCAAAGGATTTTATTTCTCCATTTGAATCCATCTAGCTTCATCATAAGGGACAGAGGTTGGTTCATCTACATCAAACTTCATAGGAGAATATTTTATTTGATTCCATGCACCATTTATTTACATTCCCCATCTAGTTATTACTCACTACTCACAAAGTGTGACTTACAAAAGACAACCTAGGGCACCATTCCACATACACACCTAGAATTACATTGGGTCTAAAATTTAATGTAGTTCTCAATGATATGTCCCTCCATTTTACAACCGAGGACAGTCGACCCCTTCATATGCATCTTTATTTTTAGGGTTTTGATGCTTTGTCTAGGGTTTTGTAGGTGATTTCTTTATTGCAAGTCTATAGTGACATTGACGATCAAATAGCAACATACACGCGACTAAAGATGAAGAAAGTTGAACATACAAAAAAACCTCGTAGGAGGTTCCCTAGTCATTTTTGTAGATGAAGGGACCCAAATCTCAGACTAGCATGCCCCAAGAACTCATACCCTTCACTAAGTGCCCTAGTCTAGCCATACAACTTAGATTTACACCTTCTTGAACTCTTGTGTGACATTTTTCTCCTCCTGATCAGCTAGTCTCCACTATGGCACATTCCTATGACATAGAAAAATCATCTAAATCCTTCCCCACCCTCTTTAGACATTAGGGTTTCACATTTCATTGCTTAAATTGCTTGGGTATTTTTAGTATTACATTTATTTATTTATTTATTGCTTCTATAACATCATATTAGACTATGATTTTACATTTTAGTTTAATCAATCACTTAACCAAAATTAATATGTATAAGATGTTGTAATGTAAAAAAATATCGAGATGGTATAGTCATAGTGTTAATAGATATTGAACAATATATATATGTCGATGTGAATATTAGATGTTGAGATGTTTATGGAATAGTGCTAGAGGAAAAATTAAATGTATGGCATAAACCAAAAATCACATGGAGTTATGAGGCTCAAGATATGAGTGAAAATATGAAAGGTATATTATTTGTAAGAATAATTTGAAATGGTAACTATAGTAGAGGAAATAGTTGAATTATTATATATAGTACTAGGGAAAAGTGAATAGGAGTTCATTTGTACGAAGATAGAGTGATATTTAGAGCTATAAGATGTGATCATATCACATGTAAGATCAATGATCTTGATGAGATTTGAGCGAGTAATAGAGGCCATGTCTTGGCAAATGACGAATGAGTTGGTAAGTGAGATTATTTTTAAATTTTTTTGTCAATAATGTTACTTTTGTTGTTTTTTGAAAAAAAAAAATTATGTATATTTTGGCATTCTTGACCTTGGTAGAATTGGTAAGGATTTTTCTATCCTTGGGGACACCTGGGTTCCTAATTACAGTGTTGGTGACTGATTCTAGGTACCCGTGACCTACTCCTAGGTTTTGGCATTCCAAATTAGGGATTCGGCATTGTACTATGATTTTTGGTATTTTGTTTAGTTTTATGCTATAATAAATGATTTTTGTAGTATGCATGATGTACTAATTGAAAAAAAAATTGTGTTTTGTGTTGTGTAAAGGGATATTCACTCGAGAGAGTTTTTGGTGGACCATCATTTGAGGACATTTCTCACATTGGGATTATCAGATGTAGAGTTGGATATATTTGACTTTTTCATCCTGTGACACATTACTATATCAAGGGAGGTACCACATTATATGCTCATGTTTTGATTTGCACAAGCAATGGTGTGTAGCTACATGAACATTTTGGTTTCCTATAGATGAGAGGAAAGTAACTCTAGAGGATGCATACCGAATATTATAATCTGGTTATTATATGTGAGAGAACATATGATGTCTATAATGGATTCCCAGAGATAGATGAGGGTATGAAGAGAGTGTTTTATAGGGACACGAATAGCGAAAGATACCCATATCGTTTATATACGATAGTGAGATCTAGTGTTTTGTGGTTGGGGAAGTTTATCACGCTTATTATAGTATCATCCATAGAAATAGAGTGTGATAGAGTTGTTATATTTTATAAGATGCATGATATTTTTCATAGTATAGAGGAACGTCAAACTAGATATGCATGGGTGCAGTATGTACTAGCCCACTTGGATAGAGGCTTGTATATATTTACACAAGAGGACCATGGAGGTGGACTAGGAGCCACAAATTTGTCACACATACATTCATATGACCACATTATGATATTGGCGCCACTCGGTGGGCCACATGCCCGAGTGGGGTAGGACTGAGATATTTGCAAAGTGATGTGGTTATGTACTTGTAGTAGGCAGATGGATACGACCACCTATAGGTCGATGCTAGATTAGATGGTCCTTGAGACAATTATATTGATACCTTATATATATTATGATGGATGGTAAGAGGATGATATCGAGCTCCAGTGCATTTGTCTCACCATGTGGTTAGAGGATCACTTCTAAGGGGTAACAAGGTTGTTTTTATGGCCGAGGATGTGCCCCCAGAGACATATGTATGGTTGAGATCTATGAGAGTGGCTTGAATACCAAGAGCATGACATAGCCCAATAGAAGCACGGTTAGTGAATTCTAGTTTTGATGAGACAAATGTGGTTATAGATTTGATACAAAGTTGATGACATGGGGTGCAACTAGGATTATAGTTAGTGGTGGGTGACACATCAATGTGTGTTCCTATTTCCTATAGTTGTGGATGTAATCGACAAAGAGGCATCTAGAGGTGTAGAGAGGTAGGTACCTTCCTCAATGTGGATGGTGTGGTCTAAACATGAGTGGAGAATAAGTATTTTACATTGTTATTTTGAAGTTTTTGTGTGATGATTAGACATGGAAAATCGTTTAGTGACTAATGGTAGTTTACATAAATGCAGGTGATACCTAGTGGTTATTGACTATATATTTGTCGATAGATATGTTATTGCAGAACATACCTCTAGATATTTTCATATGAGGTGGTATGCTAAAGAGAGTGGATTCTATCACAGAGAGCATGCTCAATTATTTGATCTACTGGCTATAGCAATAGCCACATGTACTATGTTATTAATCAAATGCAATATAGCTCGCAAAAATACCTTGGGTAAGCTAGATAATTTGTAGGAGGAGGATACCTAACTTAGGATGTGTTTTGAAGTATGTTGAGCTATAAGGCGAAGATCATGATATTACTGATTTAGTTGGATAGATATAGAGGTCGAGATTAGCGGTATAGATTGAGAGACAAATCTTATATTTCTAGATCTTCCGCTATTGTATATAGTGAGAGTGATGATGATGTATAATGTATTGTATAGGATGTATTGATGTATGGGGACATGCCCTATCAATCGTATTTTTCAACTTTTGATTTTTGAAAAGATATAGATATTGATTTTTGTTGATGTGGTGTTTATTGTTGATGTGCATGGATATTATGTTAGGGAAATGATGTGTACATGGTGGTAATTAAATGATGTGATATATTGTATGTGTATTTTTGAAATGGTTATTTTAATTTGAAGTGGATGGTGAGGTAGAAATAAATAGATAAGTAATGATTAGAATAGGATTTTTATTTGAATGAGAATGAAGAGCATACTATTCAGTGAAAACAAATAGGTGTATGTGATGTAATATAATAGATAATGTGAAAAATTAATATAAGAGAATAAAATGCAATGCATTTAGTATTTGTATGATGAGATAATGTAAAATAATCATTGTAAGACCGTATGATGAGAGTGAAGGTGGGAGGAAGAAATATTTCCCCTACTTTGAAAATGAGGTTCATTTATAAATGCCCCATCAACAAATCAAGAATTAACCATAGAACAAGAGTATGTCATTGAGAAATGGGTTTGTAAATGTGCACTAGAAAGATACATTATTAATCATGGAGTGTGAGGAGTGAATGAAATCTTTATTGATGTAAAAGTATTCCCTCAATAAATCAATTTTGAACATAACATAAGAGTACATCATGGGGTAATGAAATAGAAAACTGGATATAATCTACTAGAGATTAAGTAGTATGCAATGCATATATGAAGCATGTGAATTAGGAACTGTTTGATAATAGGTGCCAAATTGTATGTTATATTGAATTGAACCAATAATGGAAGATGTGGTAGGAGGATGTGCGAAGCAAGAGGATTAGGATGTGAATGAGGTAATGTAGTAATTTCTATAGAATGAGATGAGTTAACCATAGCTGAAGTAGATGTAGGACACATATGGATGATAATATTAGGAGGTGGATGAATGAAAAATTTAGATATCGGTGAAGAAATTAAGTCAACAGAGGTGGGAGAATGCTTATATGAGATAGGACAGAGAGAACACTCATGAGAGGGTGAGCAGAAAGAAATGACACCTTTTTCCTCTCATTATTACAAGCAATAATTGATAGCATAGTAGTTATTATCATAATGGTCGTTGATGTGATTACAATCACGAAAGGGAGGTCACACCTGGCATTGCAAGTGGTGTGGTGGATGATTCTCGAGTAGAAGGTAAGAGGATTAATCACTTGTTGAGTAAATAATACAAGACATCATGTGGTTTTTAATTATGTGAGAATTGCAATGGTTCACAAGTAGGAGGTGGAGAATACTTAGGTGTATTCGACATTTTGGGGAGAAGAATGACGCTTACATAGAGGAGGAGATGGCATCCGTGGAGGAATCTTGATAGATGGAATAGAGAAGAAGTAGTAAATGAAGGATTAGTATAAGAAGTAGTAGGGAAAATTATAAGGAGGTGATATAACATGTTTGGAAATTAAATCTTGTTCTAAATACATAAATTTGTAACATAAGAGCATAAAATATTCACATGTATCATATAGTAATTTTTCATTCAATGTAGGTATTAAACCATGAAAAAGATGAATTTATTTTATAAATCAATGGTTTGAAATAATAATTGATGCATAAGAGAATTAAAATGTAAAATGTAATCTAGAATTATCTCTCTTTTTCCTTGATGCAAAGTAGGAAATCATTCATAAGTGACTCTAGGATCATTGTTAGAAATAAATTGCCTAAGAAAATCATCCTTCCTATCATAAAAGTTATAATGGAGCCACATGTTAGGTGAGTGTGCCATCAAGAGCATGATCAACCAGACTATGACAAAATTATTTGAGTAATAAGCTATTATTATAATAAGCAGACATGGCATCTCGATAATGCTTAAAATGTATATAAGGATTTCAGTGCCATCAAAACATGATAAATTAGGCATGATGAAGTTTTTTGGAAAAATATAATTGTGAATATGTTTAGGGATGGGATTGCCATGAAATTAATTATTCTCAATGGAAGCATAGTAGGATTTAATTTCAAGAGTAATATTATGAACCTAAGACTACACATTTCAACATCATGCATGAGAGATAAGATATAATGTGAAAGAATCGTATGTGAAGTAAGAGGTATATTGAGAGGTTGGATATTTCCATTATGAGTGATCATGGGAATGTGAGAGGAAGGAGCATATGTGGAAGGAGGAGAAGAACATGTAGGTTTTATGGGAATGCTAGATGTAGACTACAAAGAAATAATAAGAGGTTTACTACTCAGAATAGTATAATCATCATGAATAACATTTGTAGAAGAAGAAGAAAGAGGTCGAAGAGGAGGAGATGAACATGGAATATATATAGTAATGTTAGAAGTAGAATCAGAAGAGATGTTAAGAGGTATAGAAACATTATGAGTAAAAACTAAAGAGAGAGAAGAAAGAGTAGTAAGTTCACACTTAGTAGTCATAAGAGAAGTAGCATCATTAGTAACATGTTCATGATCGAGGCATACTTTACATCACTATCAAACATATTTTTACAAGCAAGTAGTTCATCAAGACTATCATCCACACCAAAAAATTGGTAGGCGAGCTAATATTAGATTTATCATTTCATTCATTAGAAACATTTTCATAAGTAGGAAGAGTAGGAGAGACAATTTTACATTCATATTGACTACTAGTAAAAATAACATCATGCATATGTACATTTTCAACATTAGAAGTACAAGTATTTGCACACTAGAAGTAGAATTAGAAGTATTTGCACATTGAGGGGTATGGTAAAGATCATGTAATTCATCTTCCACAGTAGCATCATCAAGGATAGGTTTCAAGGCAGTATCATCCATATGGTGTTGAGGAGATGGGGACCTCTTTGGAGCCATGAGGGTTTTGGGGATCCTATGGAAATAAATTTGAAGGAAGGTGGTTTCACCAAATGATTTAGTAAAATATAAATTAAATGTAATTTCTTAATAACATATATGATGAAACATAATAGGTATACTGATGCTAAGAAATAGAGGAATACAATACTATGAGAAAATGGAAGAAAGAGATGACTTAGTTGGATCTTGCACAATTTGGATATTATCATGGTGATGTGAATTATTGAACATGGTTGAAACTGTGTCATAACTTTCCTATGTAAAATATGGATCCTAAGAATAATTTCAAACATGGGTTCCTTGTGATAGACATGGGTGCTTGGGTACCGGTAAATGCTCCTTGTTGCGTGGATCGCTCGTAGAGGGTAAGAATAATATTTTTCCAGTGTCACTATGGTTTCTCTATCACTTCCTATTTACCACTTGATATTCACACTTAGATCACCGAGGTTGCCTATAACATGCAACACAAACCGTACCTACATGCACAAGGTCATAAATGAATCAAATTATAATGAAAATTTAATATGTGAAGTTGTACTAACCCTTGACAACCACTTGATGAGTGAACTTATGACCAAGCATTTTACTACATTCTAGACTCCATGTAGTTCTTTGTGTTTTGTGTGTGTTTTTTTATTTTGGTTTCCTTGCACCAATGAATCCAAGATAGCAGGATATGGCTAGATAAAAATTAAATTTTTTATATGGAATTGAGCACTTCCCCATCCTATTCAATGTATGCATCTAAAAAATGCACTCCTCTTGTAATGGTAGTGATAGCATGTAGATGAGATTTCCTTTCCAAAAATATAATAAAGTCCTTGATGTGTATATATATGGATCTCTTTTTTAAATTTTGAAAGGAATGATCAAAAATTATGACTATGAGCTCGGGAGATAGATAAGAAATATAGAATGGCCGACCATAAATGTAAAAATAAGTGAAACGAAAAAAAGAGGAAAAGAGCGCTCAAAATGGACAAGAGAGCTTGGGCACTAATATCTAGAATTAGCACTAGTGTCCAAGAATAAATGATGATAGATGTGAAAATATTGACAGATAGGGATCCCCGTGACTTGGCTAGATATGGATGCACAAGTGATAGATATGAGAGAGAAATACAATAGAAACAATAAAAACAAGCGAATGGAAAAGGATTGTATCACTAGTGAATAATTTTATTACTTAAGATCCATGCATATAAAAACATACTATCGACATAGTAAAATAGGAATATGTGTGTGATTTTGTGTTTACTGTGTATTATGTAGTTTAGAGGGTAGAGAAATATATTTCACTTTAGATCTCTAAAACCCTCTAGAAGATAAATTCTTACTTTCTATAATGTTCTTGTTATTTCATACATTTAATATTCTTTTTGGGGGAACCCTTGAAATCCACCTATGGTAATGATAAGAAATGATTGAAGGATTTTCTTAATTCTAGATCTAAAGGAACAAAAGGATTTCACATAGTGTCGTAGGACATTTTTGTATACCTAAATAAGTTGGGAGCTGGGGATTATTGATGTCAAACTCCATGATAAAAAGTTTACAACAAAATGGAATACCAGATATTTTGAGGGGTTTAAAAATGTTGGTTGCTCAAATGTGCACCCGTGTCTCGATCTAGAAGGATTTGAGGTTTTTGAGACCACAATGGAACCTGTCCCCAAGTTTTGGGACCTTGCGCGCTTGGGATAGATCTATGGAGAAGTCCGGTTCCTCTATCTATTTCTCTTCGCTACTTTTACTCTTAGTGTTAGAAGGGAAAACTAAGATAACAATGCCAAGGGACTAGGGATAGAAGGATGACATAAAATGAAACAAGACTAAAAGGTGATAACACTGGAAAAGAGGGTTGAACACTATCTGTTCTAAGCGAGAATGAAAGGAAATGTGTGAAAGGAGGCTAGGAATGAGTAACACAACTTAAAATGTATTTACCAGATCAATTTCATGGACCACAACTAAATAAGGAACTCCAAGGGACATAAATGACACAACCAGCATGCAATTTAAAAGAAAAAGAAAGAATAAGGAATAAAAACATGTTAGGAAAAAGAAAGAACAATGCTTCTATTACTTTTAGAAATGCACAATGCTATTAGAGTGGAAAAGGAGGCAGATATCCACAAGTGAGAGCCGGATCTAGAGGTCTGCAACTCAGAATACATAAAATATGAAGCCCTTAGCAGAATGTGTAAGGATCCAAAGTTTCCAACATAACAAATGAGTCTATCTTATACATTTATAGATGAATCCATGGAGGAAGAAGAGAAGAAAGGATGCAAAAATGAATTTTAAATATAACCAACAACAAGAAGCATTTAATGCATACAAATATGCATAGAGATCTATGAAATACATTCCCAAGCTTTTCTAGCATGTTGAAGAAGAAAAGAGGGTGAATCGTATCAAATCGGGCTGTTGGAGCAATCGATCTACTCATCAATGATCAAAAAGGTGTTTTCCCATTTCTCACCGTCATATCTGCCAAGAATTTGAATTTCAATATTTGCATCGTAGTTGACATCAGCAAATTTCTAACAATTCTAGGCACATGCCAATCTAAGTTCTCAGAGCAAAAGATACGACTGTCGAAGATTTCGTAGTCATTGGCGGATGCAAAACATGTGGGATGCGCGGATTGGTAGGAATGATGGAAAATCTGTGAAAATATTTGTTCTTTCTACCACATGCCACTTACTACCTCGTTACAAGGATTTGGTGCCATGTTGGTGCATTTTGATTGGTTGTGCGCATTACACTCAAACATGTCGAAGATGACCTAGCACGAGTAAGGGCACAAAGGAGGACACGTAGGTCTAGGCGCAGAAGAATGAGGCACAGTAAAGAATACAGAGGGAAGGTGTGTAAGGGCACACACGTGGGGAAAATGAGGCAAACCTATGAGCAGAGAACATATGGTCAAGGTGCAACTATTACAAAGTAATGGCAATGCGATAGGTTCAAGGACTTAGCCAATTGAAATAAGTGTGAGGTGCATGGGAATGGAAGAAGCTGATTATGAAGAAGGCTGAAGCAAAAATGTGGGTGCAAGGGAGGAGTGGAACAAATACAAAAAGGAAAATGGAGGGATAGAATGTAAAGTACATAAGGCTTCTCGAGGAAAAAGAAGGCGCACAAGGGGAAATTGTAACCAAGGATTTATGATAATTGAACTTGAGTGTGCACAATATTCAATGGGGAACTTAGAGCCAAAATGTGTATACAAGTTACCCGAATAACTGGGAGAATTATTTGGATAACAGTTTTCATGAATTTTTGGGCCATCTTCCGCTAGATGAAGAATAATAGTAGCCTAGAGCATCCATTGGGCATGAAGTTTACTTACGAAATTATAAAAATTCCCTTGTAGTCACTTGAGGATCATTTATTGAATATGTTCTGAATCTTGCAATCGCGAGAGAAGCTCGCATTCGGGAAGAAATAGAAGAGTGCGCGTAACAAGCACGTAAGAAGAAATAACCATGTTCAAAAAAATAATGTGCATGCACCGCACTTAGAGGAATTAGAACTACTCTAATACATACAACATGATGCAAAAAACTTAATGGAAGGGTTTGAGATAGATACCATTTACTGGGATTTGCAGCGCGCCTCCATCAAGATGAGTTAACTCGAAAGAGTTAGCTTCTTTTCATAAAATGATGATGTATGGATAACTCCTTGAAGTGCATCAAACTTTCAACAAGACCTGGTTGAGCTCACAACATCCCATTTTAGAACTAAATCCCCAACATTGAAATCTTGAAGCCTATCATTTTTGTAGAACCATTTCTTTGTTGTTTTTTGATGTTGTTCTAGCTTGATCATGGTAGAGTTCCTTGATTCTTCAAGATTAAATAGCTTTTCCATTCTAATTTATCTTTAGTGTGTGCCTTCAAATTCCAGTTGTTAGGAAAGCGCTAACAAATTCATTTCTATTGCCAAAGGAAGGGTAGCCTCCTTGCCATACACAAGCTTGTAAGGTGAAGTTTTTATTTCCTTTTTTATTGTGATTCTATCTTCCTAGAGCACACATGCGACCTTTGTATGTAACTATCTTTAGCTGATGTTCATTGTCTACTTCATGATTTTGATTAGGTTCTTGTCTGCTTATTCTACTAGACCGTTTCCCTGAGGGTAATAGTTGGAAGAATTCTTCAAGTAAATTCCTAGACTTAGAGCCCAATTAGTGATTTTAGTACTAAGGAAGGATTTTACATTATCA
The DNA here is from genome assembly GCA_018340775.1 of Taxus wallichiana var. yunnanensis. Taxonomy (NCBI): domain Eukaryota; kingdom Viridiplantae; phylum Streptophyta; class Pinopsida; order Cupressales; family Taxaceae; genus Taxus; species Taxus wallichiana. The sequence goes on from CM031236.1 coordinate 164,047,130, forward strand.
GAGATAATGGTTTGAGGAATGCCAAACCTTGTGACTATACCTTCGAGAAAGTCAAGGATTACTGACTTGGTTGATTCCTTAAGCATGAAAGCCTCTGTCCATCTGGTGAAGTAATTTGTAGTTGTCAATACCCATTTATGTCTAGCGCTTGAAGGTGGGTTGATCATGCCTATGAAGTCAAGACCCCATTGCGCAAAAGGCTGATCTTCTTGGATTGGTCGGAGGGGAAGCACTGCCAATCTTTTCTTTCCTACGAAGAAAGTGTATTCCTTACATTTTATGACCCACCTATATGTATATGCAAATATGGTAGGCCAAAAGACACCTTCCATTATGATTTTCATCGGTGTAGTTTTGGCAAAGAAGTGTCCACCAACAAATCCATTATGAAATTTTTCCAACACCTTTTCAGTCTATGCACCATTGATACATCTTAATAGCACACCATCAAGATTCATTTTGAAAATAAGGTCATAAATAAACACATAAGGGATAGATTGTAACCTTAGATTTCTTTTCTTTGATTTGTTTAAACCAGGAGGGTATGCACCCTCATAAAGGAATGTGATCATGTCCTCCATCAAGTCACGTGCGTCGGGGTCTATATTCTACTCAAGTTTTATGCGCGGGAGGCCTTCATTTAGAAATAATGAAGCCTCAAGTTCATTTTTGTATGTCCTCAAAGCAATCTGTCCGTAGATAGCACTACCTCTTACCATCTTTTTGGCTTTAATTGTCACATCATACTCCATAATTTTGGTCACCCAACATGTTTTTTTCTCACTAATTTTTACTCCCATGATGAATTCTTTGACCAAAGAGTCGAGACTAACACCTTGATATGATTTGTGGTGAGCATAATTTTAAATTTCTTGAGTGAATTTATAATGGAGAAGACATGCTTCTACGTGTGACTGTACTTTAGTTCATAATCCTTCGGTTTAATGAAGAAATCTACTAGTTGATCCATCCCTTATTCATTTTCTTGTGTTAGGACAACAAAAACACTCACCCCAATGCCATAAGCATAAAGGATGAAATCCTTTGAGTAATCGAGATTGATGAGTGTTGGAGTGAAATAAAATTCTTTCTTGATCTTGTTGAAGCTTTACTTTCCTTATGTTGTCCATTTGAATGTTGCATCCTTTTTTAGAATCAAGGTGATGGGCTGAACTAGTCCCGCAAAATTAGGGATAAAACACCTAAAAAAATTATCTTGCCAAGGAAGGACTGTAGGGCCTTTCGTGCACCAAAGCAGGAAAGAGCTAGGATGGGTGAAACGCACTCAAGATCAATTGTGATGTCATCCTTTGAAACCACATGTCCCAAGCTATTTCCCGTGTCACCAAAAATCACACTTCTTGGGGTTAAGAGACACCCCAAAATCTCTACATCTCTCAAATACCTTAGCCAAAGGTGCGCCATATGATCTGCGCTTTACTTTGAGAAGACAGGTTATATTGTCAATGTAAACCAAGATGAATTCATTAATGTATCCTTTGAAGGCTATATCCATGGCATGTTGAAATGTGGCGCCCGCGTTTGACAAACCAAAGGGCATTTTTTGATATGCATATGCTCCCTAGTTAGTTGTAAACACCATTTTGAATTGATCCTCTTCCTAACTAGGATCTAATTGAAACCGAATATCCATTTAGAATGGAAAAAATCTTCACACTGGCGGCCAAAGTCTCGCAAAATTTGCTCCAATGAAGGCAAAGGATAGTGATGCTTCATAGATGCCTTATTAAAATCTTTGAAATCAACACGAGTCCGATTGCACCATTATTTTAGCATACTTTGGAACCAGATTTGTGACTCGGGTATAGTATTTGATAGGAAAACTAATTTCTTTCTCAACAAGTTTTGATAATTCCTTTCTCATGAGGGTCTCTATCTTTGAATTGACCGGTCGTTGTTTCGTCTCGATAGGCTTGATACAAGGATAAAGGTTAATGGAGTGTTGAGCAACACTTGGATCAAAACCTTTGAGGTCTTCATACTCCCATGAGAATATATCACTATATTTTTGATAGAGAGAGATGAAGGCTTGTTTCTCTTCATGTGCACAAGCTTTACTGAGAATCAACTCTTTTCTACATGCAATAGTGACTGGGAAGAATTCTTCTTGCATGACATGCATGTACTTTTCTTCACCCTTGAACTCATCATCAAGGCTAAACATTTTCTCTAAGGTGACCAACCCTTTAGGTAGCTTATTTGTCTTCACTTTATCACTCACCATAGCATTTGTCATGCAAGTCAACTTGCATACTTGATGAAAACTCAGGGCTTCAGTTTGAATGAACAAGATAATCTACACATCAACACTGTTAAAAGTTTCAAGCTGGTATTGTTGTCTCGAATGATGTTCGATCACCATATTTGTGTACTAAGTGTTTCCTTTGAAAAGTATTTAGCAAGAGAGAATTGTGAACCAACCGCGACCATATGGTCAACTTCCTTGTTCATTTGCACAAGTATCACCCTGCAGATTTAGAGCATCAAATCTCTCAAGGAGGTCCCAAACTCTGTGTTTATAATATTTGAGAATCTTATTCTTTATCTAGCATTTTTAGTAACTTGGTGGATAACCAATTTTGTGTCCCCAAAGATCTGCAACACCTTAATTTTCTTCTTCGTAGCAATGAGAAAGCCATGCACCAAGTGCTTCATACTCTTCTATATTGTTAGAACATGTGAACTACGGTATTTTTACGAAGAATAATTTCTCGTCCTTATAGAAAATGACAACCACTCCTACTCCGCACCATTTATGCTTCGGATCCATCAATATACAACTCCCATAGACCAGTTTAACTTTAGTTTTCTTAAGTGCACACAACAATATAACTTCTTCTTCAAGAACGCAGTAAGTACCAAGCCCAGTTTCATAAGCTTCCTGTTCTTCAACATATGGATCAAATTTATGGTGTCTCTCTACCCATTCATCAGAACTAGGTTGGAAAAAAGGGCGGAAGAGATTTCTCTTCGAGGATTGAAGCTTGTTCTTCTTTGATCAAATAGTTGGCTTGGAGAGGGGTGGGACATATGACTCTACATGATAAGAAAATATAGGTTCAAATTTTATGGTAAACCGGGTACCAAACCTTTTCTTGAGTAACATATGAGACCAATCGAATATAACTAACCACCCACTATAGTAGTGAAGTCTCATTGATAAGCATAGGAAAAAAAAAAGAGGTAGCTCAATGATTGACACATCTTGAGTAATGGTTAGGCTTGGGCATACATGGAGGGTTAACTCAAGATCCTTGATGACTCCTAGGGTTGTGATAGTTGATTCATCAAGCTATAGGACTCCTTTAGATAAAGGGCTATATTTCAAACCTAAGACATCAAAAAAATTTCTTAGGCATAATAGAAGTAATAAGCACTGATTCAATTATGCAATTATGCACTAGGTGTTTACCTATGATCAATGACATATAGAAGGGCAAGGTATTAAAAATTTACGTACTTGTTTCTCCTCTTCTTGGAAGATATTGATAGGCTTTCGCATTGCACTAGATCGGTGCGTGGGAGTTTCTCCAGAGCTTCACGTAATGCAGATCCTGCTTTGAGATGGAATAGTGAGGACATCCCACATTATGAAATTTATGTTTGTTCTCTTCATCTAGTCAAGCAATAGTAAATGGAAGGCCTCTGTCTTATGCATTTAGGGAACAACATCCCTTCTTGAGTTTTCAGGTGTGGAATCCTAGACTTTAGCTAGAGCATAGGCTTGACCTACCAAAGGAGAGGTGCATGCTACTTCAGAAGGAGATTTGTGCAGGACGTCTTGTGTAGGGACTTCGGTGCTTTTACTACAGGATGCATTTTCTACATCTTTATTTTTTCGAGGGTCAGCTTGTGTTGATGGGAGTGGGACCTATGCACCCTACTCTAACATCCTCTTCTTATATCTTGTGTTAGCTGCAACTTCGGTGCAAGTGTTTTTCTATCTTACGCAGCTCGGTTGATTACACGAAGTCCTCTGTGCCAAATAACATCAGATTTATCTCTAGTGGAGCTTCTTTTTTTCTAGGTAATCTACTTTAGGGGCACTCATTAAAGGTTCACGGTGGAAGCCTTCGGATCATGAAGGCTTCTATGCGCACGTTAGCGCAAGCACAGTGATATTGACTATGCGGCATGTTACATGGAAATCACCATTCTAACTCTTGTGCCAAGTTTTTCTCGAACTAGAACAAGCACTTGACTCACACTGGGTGTTGGTAGAGAAGGCATGGGAAGAAAAATTTACAAGGGAAAGTGTGTATTAGCATGCCATCTATCATTCTAATGGCTGGGCACGTATCTTTGATTTCCATACTGATTCCACCAAGGTTGATTTCTTTGACCATGCGCCTAATTAGAAATTCCTCTATAAGCTTGCACATGTTGTTTTTCTAATGATATGACTTTTTTGATAAATTACTAATCAAGGCCTTCAACTCTTCATCTTCCCTCTATTGTGCCGGATAGTATGATGTTGAGGAAACTGATTGCGCTCTTTTCTATGGAACAAGAATAGGGTCCATAAAAGGTTGGGGTACTTGTGACATTTCTAGGAACAAGGGCATAGGTAGACTCAGATCTATCTTTCCCCTTGAATAAGACTATTTTCCGCCATTACTTGCAATACTATAAGTAGCCGGTAGAGTCCTACCTCCCATGGATTGGATCATAACTGAAATATCATTGTTGAGCACCTTGAGATAATACAGAAAACATCTTGGGATTTTTTCCTTACCACATGAGGGATTTAGTCGCAAGTCTTCTGAAATCGGATGTTAAAATTAGTCATCGTCTCGTTGGGCACCCTCCTTGTTGTTGCCAATTTCTCCACGAGAGATAGATGATTTGAATTATATTCAAAGTAATTATAAAGAGCTATTTATAGCTCATCCGAGCGTGGTGATAGATCCAAGTCTCAAGCATCGATACCATTGAAGCACTTTACTTTTGAAATAGGTTACAAGTAGCTTGATGCTACATCATCATGTGTGATCAAATAAAGTGAACACACATTTGTTATATCCTGGTTATGCTCCTAAGGGGTGACTTCATTTTCAGTAGTAAAGTATGGAATACTCTTGAGCGTGTCATTTGGGATATCATGTTGCACAATCAGTAGCAAGGGAATTCCTCCAACAAAGTTTGCAAAGTTCCTAAGTGGAGGAGGTTGTTGAAGCGCCATTATAGGGATAGTAGGTTTTTGTTTTGAGGAGTTGAGTGGGCACAACGTGCGGGAGATAGAGATCTGTGCACTTGATTTATTGAATGGATTCTTCTCAGGGATAGTTGGAGGCACTCAAAATAATCTTTAGCTACTGCACTTCTTCTTGTGTTCACTCTTCTCATCAAATGTGCTCAGGACTACTAAAACAGAGATCTTGAATTGTTGGGAGTCACCAAATGTGTTGAAATGAGCCTCCAAAGGCTAAAATACTAAGTCCATACACAAGAACTTAGAAATATGAAATTTGAGCTTTCAATGCTAGTCCCACCAGGCATGCCAGTAACTATTGGTTTCTCAAACATGCCTGCGTCTCAAATCGGAAGGATTCGAGGTGTTTGAGACAACAATGGAACCGTCCCCAAGTTATGGGACCTTGCACACTTGGGACGGATCTATGGAGAAGGTCGGTTCCCCTGTCATTTCTATTGCAACTCCTAGTGCTAGTGCTAGAAGGGAAAACTAAGCTAACAATGCCAAGGGACTAGGGATAGATGACATAAAAGGAAACTTGACTAAGAGGTGAAAACACTAAAAAGAGGGGTGAACATTATCATGCTCCGAGAGAGAATGAAAGGAAATGTGTGAAAGGATGCTAGGCATGAGTAGTAACAGATTAAAACATATTTACCATATTACTTTCATGGAACAAAACTAAATAAGGAAGCTGTAAGGGACATGAATGGCACAACCAAGACGCAATGCAAAATAAAAAGCAAAAAGAAGGAATACAAACATGTTAAGACAGAAAATAGTCACAAAATGATGCTTCTATTACTTCCAGAAATGCACAGTGCTATTACAATGGTGAAGGAGGCCGATATCCACATGCCAGAGCCGGATCTAGAGGTTTGCAACTCATAATATAGAAAATATGAAGCCCTTAGCAGAATGTTTAAGGATTCAGAGTGTCCAACATAACAAATGAGTCTATATCTTACATTTATAGATGAATCCATGGAGGAAGAAGGGAAGAAAGGGGGAAAACTCAAATTTTAAATGCAACCACCAACAAGAAGAATTTAATTCCTGCAAATCCACCTAGATATCTGTGAAATATGCTTCCCCAAGCCTATTTGGCATGTTAAAGAAAAAAGGAGGGAGGATCATATCAAATCAAGTTATTGTAGTAATCGAGATCTGCTCATCAATTCTCTGGAAGACATTTTCCCATTTCTCACCTACCAGATCTACCAAGAATTTGAATTTGAATCTCTAGCACTGTAGCTGATGTCAACAGCTTTCTGACAAGTCTAGGTGTGTGACGATCTGAGTTTTGTAGAAAAATATATGGTCGAGAAGATATCAGAGTCGTCAAGCACACACAAAACACATGGCATGCACAGATTGGTTGTAATGATGGCCAACTATGCAAATATTTAGCACTTCTAGCACATGCCACTTGTTGATTCATTACAAGGATTCAGTGCCCTATTGGTACATTTTGACTGGTTGCACGCGGTACACTCAAACATGTCAGAAGATGACCTAGCACAGAAGGGCACAAAGGAGGGTGCGTAGGTGCTTCTGTGGAAGAATGAGGCATGGGAAGAAGACAGAGGGAAGGTGCGTAAGGGCCCACCCCCGGGGAAAATCAGGCAAACTAGTGAGCAGAGAGTGCATGGTCAAGGTGTAACTATTACAAAGTAATGGGTGCGCGAGAGGGTCAAGGACTTAGCAATTGAAACAAGTGCAAAGCGTACATGAATAGAAGAAGATGATTAGGAAGAAGGTGAAAGCATAGAAGGTGGGTGCAAGGGAGAAGTGGAACAAAGAGGAAAAGGAAAATGGAGGGAGAGAACAAAAGTTGCATAAGGGCGCTCGAGGAAAAGTAAGGGGCACCAAGGGGAAACTACAACCAAGGAGTTATGCCAATTGAACTTGAGTGCGCACAACCTTCAATGGGGAACTGAGAGCCAGAATGTGTATACAAGTTACCCAAATAACTAGGAGAGTTATTTGGATAACAAAAGCCTAAAAAATTCTTCTAAGAAATTATGTTCTCTAAGTATCCCCCTCTTGTAAAATTGACACGGAGATAATTATACCTTCAATCCATCCTCCTCACACTTGTAGCTATCAAAATTGTAAGCTCTTTCATTACCAAAAGTATATTGAAATCTTGGGAGTCACTCAAAACCCATTCGATCTAGGTTAGCACATATTTTAGAAATGGCCTCTCCATTAGTTCTCAATCAATCTCATGGTCACTTTGATATTTACCCTGCAAAATTCTCCCATGTGTATGATAAAAAGACTCAAAGGATTGTGCCTTTTCAAAATGGGTGTTCATACCTTTACAATAAAAAATTCTCATCAAACAAGAAATTGGCTTCTTTTGAAATTTTCCAATAAATAATTTTAACTAAAAATGCTAATATCATCCCAATCAATGAGATTCAAAATGTTTCTTGGCAAGAGCACAAACACAATATTAATGTTTTTCTCAAGCTAATCGATGGTGTTACTTGAATTGACCAAAGACTCGCCGCTTTATGTCATTAGAAACGCAAGATTAGTTACCACTTGTTTTTGTACAAGGTAGCTCTATGGATTCTTTAAATCACTCGATGGAACATTATTTTATCACGCCAATTGTCAAAAAGGAATTTTTACACAATCTAATGAATTGTCACTAGACCTAAGGACCACTTTCTCGGTGTATTACTTGTCATTGGATCTTGGTTGGGGATCAACTTAAGTATATGGTTGTTCGAAACCTATTTCCTCTGTCATTTCATCAACTCACTACCATTAACAAATTATTTTGGTTTTACTCTCTTGCTCATTATGCGTTGAACTAGATAGTTCCTAGTTTCAACTATTTATTGCTTATTCTCCTTTCCTATAAAATGGTTTTACTTGGGGACTCATCCATGATACCTACAATATAAAACTATATTTTGTAATTATTCGAGAGATGACAACATTTTTTAATTATGAAAAGATAAAATTGATGCTCTTTTAAATGAAAATGAATTGATTTTTTTCTATTTGTAATAAATTTGTTGTCATTGCAAGTGTGTTTCGTTAGGTCCAAGTCCGAGGTCAAGATATTTTTCTTGGAAGTGGAGCATATGAAAACACTCACCAACCATTGGGAAAACGTGTCATGCATGGTCAACATGGAAGCACTTTGGACCATTCATGTCAATTCTCTCCCCTTTAGGGTGGTGGTCAAATTCTTCCTCGTCATCGCTTATGGAGCTAACAACAAGTTATTATAGCTTTTCTTCAGCCAACATCTCCCTTTCGAGGTTGTAATAGAAGGAGGATCTTTGACCACTTCCAAGGTCATAGTGTTGCTGGTGGTGTGTGAAAAAATGAATGAAATGCTTATTCCCATGGCGGTGTTGGTGGAGGTGATAACAATACTAGAGATTCTACTTGGGAGCTCCCATTACAACATATATGCTCTCTTATAGTGGCTATCTCCCCTAGACGATATGAGAAATATTATAGTTACGATGGTTGGGAAGTTGTTCTTGATCTATAGTTATCTAGTGTTTTTAAGTGGTGTGGAAAAATAGATATCCCTTCACTACCTCCACTATTTGGCACCATGTGTACCACCACAAAGTAAAATATTTTAAGTTTTATTTATTTCTTCTTTTTTATTGATCAATATTTGTTGATTATTTTCTTTTATTAATGTGTTGGCCTATGTTATAATATTAACTATCGAGTTCTCTTGATGTGAATTTTGAGTTGTGCTTCCATATCACCCAAATTTTTGTATCATTAGCTTCGTACTTTAATTCCCCATTACAATAGATTTGTTTGTCAATTTAAAAATGTGGGTTACCATGTAACATATAATTAATGTTTTCCACCCTCAATCCAATTTAATGTTTATTGCCATGTGTATAGTCTTCATTTTCCTTTTTCATGGACTAAACCCATTACCATTTATTATACATGTTTTCTTTACAAAAATTTATAACATACACGTCAAATTTTATGTATGTAACATCGAATTTCAATAAAGGAAGGATTAAATGCATTTACATACTAATTTTTTGAAATTGTTATTACACTCACGTTAACTCATATGTATGTAATGTGGAATATTTATATAAAATTCTATATTTGTAAACTAATAATATACTAAAACGTAACATCTTTTACACTAATTATTATGTTGAAGGAATTTCCCCACAGTAAAAACATCCTCCCATTCGAATGAGGAGGGGATTAAGCCTTAGGCAAACTAGGCGGAGTGCCTAGGCGCAATAGTCGGGGCGCTGAATCTAAAAATGTCTTTTTGTCTGTTAATTTTAATACTTAACTTTAACATAATTTATCTCGAAAAACTCAATATTGATCAACCCATTTATAGATATTATTATATAGTAACATAAATTTGACGCATACACATAAAACATTTTTGTAATATTTTTGCAAGTAAAAGAAAATATCACATATTTATAAGTACATATGATTTTTTTGGTATTGTTACCCATTCTCTGATCTAGCTCCAGATTATGTAGATGTGTAATTTGTTCTAAAAAAGGTTAATGTATTTTTTATAATGTTGTTGGTGTATCTAGTAGAGGTGTGTATAATTAAAGGAAAAAAATATTTAATTTTATATACTTAATTTTTTGGGGAAAGTTTCTATTATTTTGTTATAGAGAAATTTGTAGGCCTAGTCCAAATAAGACTTTTCACAAAACCATGGGAGCTACATAAACGTTTTTGTTTCTTTGGAAAAAAATGGGTCTTTATTTCGGATAGAGTTCGTGTCACCTACTTGATAAGACTAAATCAAAATTGTAAGAAGCCTTTATAAAATATTGTATTTTTTTGCGTTCGAATATCTCCTACGATTAATGTTTTTCATCCACATAATATTTTTCATTCTTCCATGATAATTTAATAATATATTTTTATTAATATTTGATTATGACCATGATGTAAATTTAAAAATATAAAAATATAGACATATTCTATTTATTTAATTTATGAAAAAAATATTAAATAATTTTTTTAGGAGGATGCCCACTCTAACTATTGCCTAGGATGCTCGGATCTTTAATCTGGCCCGCAATGTGCATAGATATCAAGGGCACTAGTTGTTTGGTTGTTCACTTACAAATTAAATCTCCAATGTCCGCGAGGAGCGAAGCTCGTAAATTCTGGTAGTTTTTATAAGGTTAAGAGTGGAGATTAGGATGGGACTGGGGACGGGGATGCAACTAATTTAAAATACGTCTTTTGGTGTTGGTTCCCTTCAACGGCCAAATTGCAGAACCTATTATTTCTCTCGACATTCTTTACGTGTTCCTCAAATCCGCGCTTTATTCCTCTACCATCTTTAAAATAAATAAAGAAAAACACCTCGGCTTGTCCGGCTGTTTGTCAAACCCTAACGATCCTTCTTCAATTTCATCTCACTCAGAAAACAAGTGTAAAAGTTGCCAAGAATCCGTATCCGTGGGGACGTTTCCGACATAGATTTTTGTATCTGAAACATCAATGACACTCTAATGTGAGGAGGCCAAAGGAGTGATGCTTAAGTGACCGCTAATTTTATTGATGTGGTTGTTAAGGGAAGTGAGCACGCCATCGAGGTTCTTGAAAGTTAGAAATTCGTATCCCTTGCTCTTTCTGCTGATATACGAAGCCTTCTAGTAGTTGGCCCAAATGGGAAAGAAGGATTTCAAGGAATCGGTGGTGGTGTCAAAGGAAACGTTTCTGACAAAGAGCTTTAAGAGGAAGCGTCCGTGTCTGTGATTCCACGCACCGACTGAGAAACGACATTGTGATTTGAGGAAGCCTCTGCTAGTCGCGGGTGAAGCCCTCCATCATCTTGTGCGAATTTTCGATTTCCATCTCTTTCTTCACCCTCGCCATCCCCATTCTCCTTTACTTCCTCCACTTTCAACTTTTTCGACTCCATATTACTCATATTGCTTCCACTCTCTCGAACAAATCCCTTCCAAACCTAAGCTGTTTCACAAAGACTTCCTCCGATGATAACAGAGCTTCTTTTAAATGTCTCCAATAACTGCATGTCCCACACCTATTCGAGGGAGCAATTTCTGCCTACCCAAATAATATTTTCAATTTGTGTTCCACTTAGGCATTTCAACCTCACATTCATTTTTCCAAGTGATAAACCAATAATTTTGAACTATTTAATAAAGAATAAACACATTAGAGTTGGAAATTAGAGAGAACATAGTTACATAAGATTTCACATATCCTTTCCTCCTTCCAAGAGACTACATAGATTCATGTCTCCCAAAAAAGCTTTTTAATTGTCCAATTAAAAGACCTTACAACAAAAAATAAAAATAAATCTTGATTGATAGATATTTTTTCTCATAGGACCATTCATAGGAAAAGCTCAATACGATGATATTTTTGCATCTCTTTCTTCCTTGAAAAGTTGAGCTTAAAAATGTAAAGTCGACCTATAGAATTCTACAAAAACAAGCGTTGTGCTTGGGTTTCATACTTTTTACCTTTCAGAATTCCTTCTTTTTTATCCCTTAAAGCACCCATCGCACTAATAAGAATAATGCAATTGATATTGAGATGATAAAGTGGAGCACATATAACAGTACTATTTAGGTAGGAACAATCTAAGTCATGGAGTATGTATGGAACATGTAGGGATTTAGTTCCCACCTTTTTATTTCCATTAGCATAATTTCCTTATCTAATACATTAAACGCCACCTTATGAAACCCTTGGCGATGAAAATCAAATATAGAAAATCCATTTTTATAGCAGTCCTCGTGTTGTTGTCGCTAGACACGCCCGACATATTAAATATTTTCCATCACATCTTTCACAAATGTAAACCATCATCTCTTTTTATGCATTGCGAATGGACATAGGGTTTAACTTTCCATTCGAAGTTATTTTACATGTTTCTTTTCTTTATATCATGTTCAATCCACAATTATTTACTTCATAACTATTTATTTCTTACTTTCCTTTTATGTAGTTATCAAATATCTTAAAATTGAAAGTTGTCCAACCAATAACCTTAAATAGTCAACCTCGATCAACATATATTTTTGACATCTAGCTCATATGACTAGTCGATGTATGGGCTCAATTATTGATGATTGTTTGTGCATCACCTATTTACTACAATCACTCAAGCTCACAACAAGAAAGGGCTACAAGCAACAAACATTATGGTTGGGTTTTGAACCTAAAACCTATTGTAATTCCCTCATTTTTATTTTGGACCCTTTAAGCTCATGTGAACAGTTTGAGCAAGATCACAACTATAAAGTTGACCACATATACTAGATATTTCTTAGGGAGGAATAATATGATCCATGGAATAGGTGCAGGATATGTGGTTAATATACACTATCCAATCAAAATCCTCAATGACCCACAACAATATATATAAATAACCTATCCCTTTTTTGGTCGGTGATAATTGAATGACAACGACAACATTGTTGTTGATGAAGGAAACTATGCATGCAATCACTAGCTTGGGATGTTATACCCACTCCACATCTTCCTGTATTTGACATGTCCCATGAAACATGCATTTGAATTCCCCTTACTTTTATGTGTATTCTAACTACCCAATAAATGTACAAGAGCTAAAATTTCAAACAAATATTCACTTTGACAATATTTTTCTACCACTCCTTATGTTAACATATAATTCAACAATATAGATATCTTAAATACATCTATTTAAACTACGCCCAACGATATCAATGCCAAGACACCTATCTAACTATGCAAGTGTAGTATAAGTATATCAAAAAGGTAACAATTAGTATATACATAACGTATTTATATGAAATACATGAATTGAGATTCTTAGGTTCATCATGATTTTTACATACCTCTTTAATCAATAGCTTCATTAAATTCTCTATCAATTTCCTCTTGATTTGTGGCAAATAGAATCATTAAACTATGTGATTGTGCCAATCTACAAAATATATATTCAAGAAAAACGACCGAAACATTACTACATGATCAAGATACTACTATTTTTTGATTGATTGCTCCAAGAAAAAAATAAACAAAATTAAATAAGCTACAGTTCAATAGAAGTCAAATTCATAAATGAACGTTCCCTGGCAGTCAAATGAACATCAAATTTATAATTGAGAATAAAATTGAACACACTTCATCACAACCTTACCTTCCATTGTAAAAGCCACCATGAATAATTAAAAAAATTATGTTTTACATATTATGAAAGACCCTATTAAAAACTTTGTATCACTTGAAAATTGACGGGCATAACTAGTCCATCCCAATCAAATCGTGTAAATGTTTTATTTAATTAGAGAAAATTCTTAATGGAACTCGCAAAAGTGGCTGCAGTTCGCACCAACCAGTATGACGACTGCCGGCCTCGGTGCGCGAATCTATTCTCAATCGCTCTCCACAGCGCGATGATGCTTGATTTGATGCTGACCGTTGGATGAGAATTTGAGGTATTTATTATTTTTTCTACTATTTTTCGTATTTGACGTGCTAAGCAGCAGGGTTGAAGAATATATGGATTGGAATTCATACCCATTTTGTGGAAAGTTTCAAGGAAAATTCGTGTTGCGTGCGTGTATACATAGCTGGGAAAAACAGTACCATCCACTAACTTCTTTTGATTTCCTTTCCGACTTTGACCTTCACGTTAGGAGCCTTTCCGAACAAATAAAAAGCCCGACAATATTCTCTGAACGTAGGTACCTATATTAATTTCCTTCTATTTTCCCAAGTCTATTTGTTTTAGTACAAACCTGTTTTTTACCAAATATTTTCAAAGCTGCAAGTCAAAGTTGGGACCGAACCGTAATTAGTCAGTGGTAACTTGGTAAGGCGACTGATTTTTCCCCACCTGAAAATTAAAGCTGGGTTTGAACGTTTTTTCCAAGGAAATGCCATTTACTTATGGAGATTTGGAAGAGAGGCTTCTGGATTCATTATGTTGAAATTATTTTTGACGCCACATTTTAGATACAATATGTGGGACCATCCAAAGGAAAGAAAAATAATGTTGAAGAGCATCCATACACTTAACTTTTTTAATTTCCTTTACTATTTTTGAATGTTCTTCACTTATTTTAAGTGGTAGTTAAGGAAAAATAATTTTTGTATATTTGAAGAATATTCTTTTATATTTTGAGACTCAAATTTTACTTTCTTTGAATCTTCAACTTTTTATAAGTGATTGTTACAACTTTATTTCATATTTTTTTAAAATGTTTATTTATTACGCCGAAGGCGTTACCCCTATGGGAAAGGGCTTTGCGGACATTCATGGGACTGTGTCAAATTTGACGGCTTAAATGACGGATTTGCTATTTAGATCAATTTTACTTTTCCTATTTTTAACAATTTTTTTACTTTTCTAACAATTTTGCTTTTATTTTTAAATTTTATTTTATAGCTTTTGCATGCATTAACCTTTGTTTTTGCTATTTTTAACAAAAATTTTTGCTTTTCTAACAATTTTGCTTTTCTGATTTTGCATGCTACTTTGACTTTACTTTTAATGTGAAGGTTTTGACGTTTTTATTTTTTACTTTTTTAAAAGATATTTTTAACATTGTTTGTTATTAACAATTACATGGTGAATGTTGCATATATATATAACCTCGGCAGAATATTGTTTTCAAGATTGTTTTCTAACAATTTAGTGGATCGGACACGCGACCCATGGATTTGCGGCGAAAGACGCGGTACTTGATGGAATTGTTGTCAAGCAAAGCAAGTTGGGGTCATTTGTGCAAAAGTTCTTCCCATCTACAGTCGTCTTCTGAATCAAGGTAAGTTTAATTTCTTTAAACCTTGTGCTAATTTCTTAAATGTTTCAATAGGTCAACACCAAAGTGATATAGATTTTGTTGCCCAAGTTATTGGGGATGCCGTTCGATAGGGACTTTTCTCATATTGGAAAAATATGTTTTTTTCACAATTTGAAGCAATATCACGAGTTTTTGTTTTTTTACCTTTCAAGACTCCAAACCGAATTTCTCGACTCTGTAAAAATCCCTGGATGCATTATTATTTGTCACCACAAAGTCGTCATTTTCTTGTGTTATCTAAGATCTACAACAACAAGCTCTTCATATCTACAATAGCAGGCTCTTTAAGTCACATAAACACCATGAACACAGTTTGATTGATTCGAATGTAAATTTTGAAAAGGTCTAGAAGCTAAAAGACCTCTTTCGGAAGGCCTTATGATCCCGAGGACAACTAGGGTCTTGGCTTTCTTTGTATATCTCGATTGTGACAATCACCTTATTATCCCGACGATAACCATGGTCCGGCCTCGCCATACATATCGATCAGATTAGCGATCCACATGCTCGAACAAAATCTTCATCTCATTCATAAAACTTTTTTGTTTTTCCCGATGTCCACCATTACAATATGAACATCCTCGCCTAAAGACATAGCTTTGTGCTCCTAAGAATCGAATCGATGGTGTTCTCCAGAGATTAAGGGTATGAGAATCGAATCGATGGTTTTGATCCGAGATGACAATGGTTTAAATTCCAATAATAAGCCATTTCGAAGCCATGTCTATTAATGATGGACCGTGGAAGCCCAAAATTAGTTTCCACAAATCATACAATATGCCGCAATCTAAATGTTCTAGGTTGGACCACTATTATTTCTTCCCCGCTTTAGTTTTGTGATGATTTAATCTTCCATATTTTACTTTCCTCAAGCTTTGGTTATGTTCATCCTTAAGTTGTTTTCTTTTTAGAAATAAAAATTTAGAATATTTCACCTATCTTGAGTGACGATTCTTAATTTGAAGACATTTGGATTATCCTCGCACCTTGTCTCGTATGGACTATACTTGGAGGCGCTTTTCCCACCTTTCATTTGTACACATTGCGGGTAGGATGTTGGGGAAGTTGAACTTGTAAATAACCTAAATTACTACCAAGTGCTATGAGAAATTTTGGGAGAATGAGTTAGTTTTGACCGCATTATGGGTCGTTAATGTATAGTGTTAATGAGTTTCTTTTGGCTGGCATTATGTGTTGTTTATGTATTATATCAACTGAGTTACTTTTGACCTGCATGATTGGTTGTTTATGTGTTATATCAATGAGTTACTTTTGACCTGCGTGATTGGTTGTTTATGAGTTGTATCAATGAGTTTCTTTTGACCTGCAGTGTGTACTATTTGTGTGTTATATCAATGGTTTACTTTTGACCTGCAATATGGGTTGTTTGTGTGTTATATCAATGGTTTACTTTTGACCTGCAGTGTATGGGTTGTTTGTGTGTTATATCAATGGTTTACTTTTGACTGCAGTATGGGTTGTTTTATGTATGTCAATGCAATAGAGTAATTTGAGAAATTTGTCAATGAAATTGGTGCTCAACTATTCACCGATCAATTTATAATCTCGTCGAAAATAAGGTTGTTTTTACGTAAATAATTGAATAAGTATAGATATATTAGTATTATTAACTTCCTTTTTCACTTTTTGTAGGGTATTTGAGGCGTAGTTAGACCTCATGTTTGCACTTTTTAGAAAATATAAATGAAAAAGGAAGAAAAATTTAAAGGTTCTCATTGCTTACAAATGCATGCTTTCCAGAACACATCCTTCATTTCATCTTTGACTGCACTACAAGTTTACATTTTCCACCATACATTTGCAAAACTCCGACTATCTCGAGCATCTTTTAGTTGTCATGGAAATAACTTTGACACACGAAGGCATTTCTCAATTGATTGAGGGCGGTTCCATTGTTGACCCCACATTTCAGATATTGCACTTGTCCTCCCTAAGGTCCATTCTCAACACGGCAGCCCAACATCGTGTTGACCTTTCAGATGGGATACATTTTTAGACAACACTTTTACCCTCCAAATTTGCAAGCCATGTAACCGAAAAATCAATACAAGAAGGCTCCATTTTGTGCTTACAAAAATCCCACGTTAGAATGATCAAAAGTGAACTATAAGTTTCATCTCCTACTTGATTACCAATGTATATAAAATCCCTATATAATTTCTTTATGTTTGTTTTTTTCATCCGTTGCTCAATTGAAATCTATCATGATTTTATTTTCCACTATAGGAATTTTCTTGTCATTGAAATGGATGTTCTTGTTGAAAAACATTTGATAATCGGTGCTCCAACCCGACTACAAAAAACTGCTCTCCAAGATAGTCAGTTGCCTCAAACCGATGCAAGTGCCAATCAGGTTAACAAATATTTTGTGAGAACACAAACTAAAATTAGTGGATTGAATACATCTATGTGCATGTGGTCTGTAGAGGGTCGTGTCCTAGAAAAAATAACCCTTCGTGAATATCATAATGCAAGGGGGAAGGTTTTGTGTTTGGGTTTGATTTTTGGTTAGGAAGGAGGGGAAATCCACATCACATGTTTAGATGAGGGTGCAAAAGCATTCCATGAGCAGATTGAAAATGGGAAGCTATATACAATTTCCAATGGGAGGATTGTTGGTGGAAAGCTATGTTACAACCATTAGAACAATGCTTTGGATATTTTCCTTCAACCTTGCTCAACCATATCTCCACTCATAGAAAATGAGGATATAATACCTTCCCATCACTTTCACTTCACAAAAATCAAGGACGTACTTCGCAAGCGTTGAAGGTTATACAATTTATTTGATTCGAATTGTTATTACGCCTTTGTCACCATGCTCAATAATTCGTTAGCATGACAAGTCCGAAACAAAGAGAATAACACTACAATTAAATGACATGTTGGGATTGCAGTGTAAGTGTCACATTGTGGAAACAACACTTAGATGAGATAAGCAAAGAACTTGAATACATGATTTCTATATCACCTATTCCATTCCTTTCCTGAAAGTGCTTGCGTCTCGAGCCAATGGAAGCTCAATTGACACTATTTCAAGAACCAATTTATACGTTAATCCTCTAATTTCATAAACAAATACACTTCATGGTGGCATGATTTCGATGACTACTCCCTTTCGGTATCCTCTATCACAAGTAAATTTGGGCCCTCTTAAAAGCTCAACCTCTATAAAAATATTTCACACATCACACATATAGGGAACACATAGAGAAATGAATGGGCCATGGTTACTAAGAAATCACAAATATCAAAATGGACAACTTTTTTTTACAAGGCATGTCCTCTTCAAAAAGGTGACAAACAATGCATGAAAAAGGTGAGAGAGAATGGTAATGGTTCATGGTTCTATTCGAGTTACAATGTACAACTTTAGAACTATGATTATAGATATGCACTTAATCGATCTAAAGGACCCAAAAGGAGAACTCCACCAATTACCACTTTTAATGAGACTACCGAGTTTTTTTACTTGAATCTTTCCCACACTCAAAAACATATGAATTTGGAAACAGATTAGTCATCCTCCTCGGCGACCTTGGGAAATTACCACCGGTTATGGACAATCCTCTTTATGCAAGTAAATCCTATGGAGCCACCCTTTGGAAGGGATTTCATTCTTCCATTACATTGCAAACTATATTTCGGCAACAAGGAACAACCAATGCACAAGTTTCATTCTGGAATTTACTGCTCAACATGCGAGATTCAACCCCTCTTATTGAGGACTAGGAACTCCTAATGTCTCACACAGACACACACCTAACTCAACAAGAGCTCAAAATTTTTAAGGATGCACAATAAAAGTAATAATTGTCTTTCTAAATCAAATAACAAATACTATTCAAAGCGTTCACATCACATTTTACACAATAATGTTGAAGAGCATCCATCCACTAACTTTTTTAATTTCCTTTACTATTTTTTAATGTTCTTCACTTATTTTAAGTGGTAGTTGAGGAAAATAAATTTTTATATTTGAAGAATATTCTTTTATATTTTGAGACTCGAATTTTACTTTCTTTGAATCATCAACTTTTTATAAGTGATTGTTACAACCTTCTTTATTTCATATTTCTTTTAAAATGTTTATTTATTATTTCATGTCAAAATGGTTCAAACTAAATTTAAGTCAATTTTAATATTTTGATAGGATAAACTTCAATATATTAATTGATAGTATATATATATATACACACACACACACACACACACACGATTATGTATATCTTCGTACACACACATGGTATTTTCTAATTTATATGTACGATTAGACTTTGAATATATTTGGAATAATTATTTTTGTAAATATGAAGTATTCTTTGTAAATACAATGGTGTAGTTGGTTCATCATATATACAATAGTTTTCCATTTCAATAAAATTCAAAATATATTATTCAATGATACTTTAATGAAAATGTCTTGTTTATCTATAACATAATGAAAATAATTTATAATTTATAATGAATTTTGGTCTAATATCATTTAATATGCAAACAAAATATTAACACAATGAACCTTTTTAAAAAATTAATATATTACTTAATCAGTGAAATTTTTTTCAAGTAATAAGCTCTATAGGGATTAATAAAAGCATTAAAACTACACTCTTTCAAACCATTAGTTTCTTAAGAAAGCAATCCTTATAACTATCATATTGGTAATATTTCCCAAATTTCTAAAAAAATTAAGATAGAACTAGAAGTTTAAGAATTATTATTTATTACATAATTATTATTATTAACAAACTTAAATTAACTAAACATCAAATTTTAAGTGATTTAAGACAATTGACAAAATAATTTTTAAAAATATGTTATTTGGTTTTGACAAATATTGTTATAAAATGAGTATTTCTTTTTAAAAATGTTGTTTTACTTAGCAAGTTTATGCTTATATAAATGAACAATAAATAAAAAAGAATTCAAAGAAAATCAAATAAAATTATGACAAATATTCCAAAAAAATTAAACATTAAAAAATAAAATTAATAAATATATATTTTTAAAAAATATAAAGAAATACTCTTCAATGGTAAAAATAGTTTTTGAATTTGTCATTAACAAGTGAAGAAGAATCAAACACGGAAAAATTGAGGATAAAGGTTTAAAAATACTATTGAAACAATTTATTAGATTATCTTCTCTTTTTTTATGAATACGAAAATAACTATTTATTATGATTTAGATATGGAGCTAAAATAAATAACACAAGAAAAAATAATCATTCGAAATGAATCGCAAATTAAATTAAAACCACTCGAAAAGGTGGAACATTTCAAAAAGATAAATTTGAGAAACAAAGTATAAAAGAATACTCTTCAAACATTATATATATATATATATATATATATATATATATATATATATATATATATATATATATATATATATATATATTCTTAACTAATTAAAATAAACGAAGAATATTCAAAGGAAAGAAAATTCAAGAAAATAAAAAATATGTTTTTATATATAAAATATTGTTCATCTTTTCCTAATAATTATTTTTTATTTGATTTTTCTTCAATTATATATTACATTATTTTATTTTATTTTAAGAAAATAAAGAATAATAGTTTATTATTATTGAATTATTAAATTGAATTCTAAAAAGAATGATAAATAATTATTTTAAAAATCAAAATAAATTTATAGTCAGCAATTATAAGAAATTAAGAATATTACAAAAAGAAAATTGAAATTATTTTTTTAAGAAATACCCTTCAAACATACAAGTTATATTTCCATTTCTTCCCATCATAATATTCTGTGTAAAAGATGCATTAAATTAACTAGGAATTGTTTAATTTATTATCATTTAAAAAAAAAAAAAAACAAAACGAAATATTTGAAAAAGAAAATTAAGAGAATATTTTCCAATCAGAGAATAAATGTAGCAAACAATTTTTGTAAAAGTTATCTTATAAAACAAAATCTAGTTTAATATTATTATAATTAAAATTGTATTACTGATCTACATCTTAATAAGTATTATTTGTCATCCATGGAAATAAAATTATCTTCCAATATATTGATAAATATTATAAATAACGTTTTCCTTAAAATAAACAACGAAAGAAAGAAAATGAAAATGAAAAACAATAAAGGATATAATGATAGTATTTAAAATCCAAAGATTATGGTGCTCCAATCCAAAGATTTCTAGTAAAATGAGTAAAATTCATGGATTATAGTGCTCCAGTAGTCGCCCGTGGCATTCGAATCGGACTTTCACACTAATAGGTTGCCCTTTTAAGTTCTTTTTTGAGCGAAGATTTCGTTTATTTTAGACGACACGTCACGTATCCAGGAATTTCAAACTAAATGCGGAAAAGAAATGGAAAGAAAATATGATAATACTTCATAAGGCACTTTGAAATCTCTAAATAGTGCTCGGATCGTTAATCCACCAGTCACAACATTTTCACACAACCATGTCTCCCATTTCAGGCTGGATGGCTCTCGCTTTGTGATGCTCATGCATCCATTCATTAGTGGATGTCCAAGCGATGAAAGAAGTTACCTCTTGGATTTCAAAGGAGGTTTCATTGATTTCGGTGGTCGCTTATCCTCATGGCAGGGATACAACTGCTGCCAGTGGAAGGGCGTTGTTTGTGACTCCCATTCATCCCATGTCATTGCCCTTCATCTCAATAACCGGTATTATTCCTATTCACATGGATACTACAGCAATTATGTGAGTGGGGAGATTCATCCATCACTGTTCAAACTGCAGCATCTCCAGTATTTGGATTTGGGATACAACAACTTCAATTATATTCCTATATCTCCTCACTTCGCTAAACTCAACAGGCTTACTTTCCTCAGCTTGTCAAATGCTGGATTTGGAGGTGAGATCCCTGTGGAGTTGGGAAATATTACAACCTTGCGTCACCTGGATCTCTCAGGTGCATATAGTGTCTTGGAGAGTAGGAGGTTCGCAGCATGGATAAAAAATCTGAGAAGCTTGGAATACCTGTCTATGGACGGAGTGAATATAACAAAGGCATCTGAGAATTGGGGTGATGCCCTTAGCAGCCTCTCTAATCTTACCCACCTTGACCTCTCTTACTGTGGGCTTTTAGGTACTATCCCTCTCTCCTAAACCTCACTAAGTTGTCCCAACTCTACCTTCCAAGTAATTCATTTGTGTTCCAGCTGGTGCCAGCTTGGTATCAGAATGTCTCGTCTTTGGTTTCCCTTGATCTCTCTAACTGTGGTCTCAATGGTTCCATCCCTTCAAACTTCTTGCACCGCTCCAGCATGAACAACATTGAGCTGTCATATAACTACGACCTGAGGGGAAACCTTTCTTTCATTCAAAACCACTCTTCCTCACTCATTGTCCTTTCTTTAGAGCATACCGGTGTAGGTGGAGTCATTCCTCCCTCCACTGCAGGCTTTCAAAAACTTCAAAAGTTGAATCTTGGACATAATTACTTGACAGGAGATATACCCCAGTTTGGATCTGTATTGGGGGCACTCCGCCCTCTTTCATTCATTGATCTTTCAGGCAACAATTTGAAGGGAAGTATACCTTTGTCTGTTGGTAGGCTTTCCTCACTTAGATATCTTAAACTAGATAATAACCAGTTGTCAGAAGCAATTCCAGATTCCATTTCAGAGCTTGTTAGTTTAAAAGCCATGACGCTCTCTTTCAACAATTTATCAGGCAGTGTTTCTCTTTCCATGTTCCAAAATCTGACTCAGCTTCAAGTACTGGACCTTTCACGAAATCATTTGACCGTTGACATCTCTTCCACTTGGGTTCCCCAGTTTGAGCAGCTGTTATACCTGGGATTGGGTTCTTGTAATATCCAAGGTAATTTTCCTACATTTTTGTCTGCTCAATATTCATTAGAAGACTTGGACCTGTCAGGTAACCAGATTGAGGGAAATGTTCCCAATTGGCTGTGGGAGCTTCCCAATCTTGAAGCGCTGAATCTTTCTAGCAACCAACTACAAGGTTCTCTACCCCCTTCGATGTCCAAGTCTAATTTTTCTGTACTGGACTTGCATAATAATAACTTCCACGGCCCTATTCCAGCTATTTATTTTGACAGAGATATTGGATTTGTCGGACAACAACTTCAATGGCTCTATTCCTGATACAAAATTTGTACGTATCTCTTTTCTATCCCTTTCAGGGAATAATCTGAGTGGAGGAATTCCACATTCCATGTGTACAGATTCCATGAAAAGTTTAGACTTGTCAAAGAACAGTCTAAGGGATGTCATTCCCAAAGATTTGGGGAGATGTTATAATCTGGCAGTTTTAAATTTGGCTCAAAATGATTTCCAAGGTGAGATGCCTGAGGAGCTAGGAAATCTGACACAGCTTGAGACATTAAATCTCAATGGAAACAACTTGCAAGGTACTATTCCTTCCAGTATTACAAATTGTGCATCTCTCAAAGTATTTGACATAGGGCATAACCAAATTCAAGGAACTATTCCTGTTTGGTTCAAAGGTCTGAAGCAGTTAAAAATCCTCAGCTTGACTTTTAATAAGTTTGAAGGCAGTATTCCACCCGAGTTGATTGAGATGCAGAATCTTCAGGTATTATGATCTTTAGAGTTAGTCCGATAGCTGAATGTTGGAATACGAGCCTAATTTCCCCGCATGGATTCTTTAATTAGGAAACTGCGGTTATTACTTTGCATGCGTAGTCTATTTTTAGGAAAGCAAGTAAAATAAAATAAAGCTCCGTTTTTGTGTATGCATGCACAGCTTGTGCTATATTTTAGGTCAAAGCATGTTTTATTTTTAAGATGGTGTATTTTTAGAGTCGTGTGTAGTTATTTTTGGAAGAAAGTCTTCATATATTTGAGGCAATTGTAGTAGGTGGTTAATCACATTGTAAGCTGAAGCTTATAAAGAGGAGGAACAATATATACAGAGTAGTGTTGTTTGGAGTGTATTTTTTGTCTTATTTTACAATTTTGTTGTTTATTGGTTTTTGTCCAATAATTTCTACAAATTGGTATCGTAGACTTTTTTAAGCAAGTATTAAAATTAAGCTGTTATCTATGACTTATAAATCTAGTGTAATTTTATCAAGTCTCGAGACTTTCCAGTTTACATGAAAGAATTACGAGTATTGGTCCTTAACCATGAAAGTGTTATTTAGATCACATGATGTGTGGAAAAATGTAGAGAACAAGTACACAAAGCCTCCATATCAAGCATCGTATAACGTACTCTCACAAGCAGAGAAGGATATTTGGAAGGAATTAAAAAAGAAGGATAGAAAATCTTTTTTTGTATATTCATCAAGACATGCATGAAAACATCCTTCCTAGAGTGGTAATGACCAATCAAGAAAAATAATATGGGACACTCTCCAAGTTGTGTATCAAGCTAACGAGGAAGTAAAATGTCAAACTACAATTACTTGAACTGATTTTAAAATATGTCAATAAAAGATTTAGATTCTTTAGAGTCATTCTTTACTTATGTAGTTGGTGCATGTCAATCAAATTAAATCCTATAGTGAAAATATTGATAACAAATTGATTATTGAGAAGTCGCTTAGAAGTTTTCCTTATAAATTTGATCATTAGGTTGTTGCTATTAAAGAAGCTAAGGATCTAAGTCAGTTTTTAATAAATGAATTGCATGCATCATTAATAAATCATGAACAGAGGTTGAATAGATCACATCCATCTATAGATCAATACTTTTCATTTCATACATCAAGAATTAATGGAAGATGAAGAGAAAGGTTCATTCCTAGAGCCATAGGAAGAAGTTCATCGGGGGCGTAGCAACAATCCAACAAACCAGTATGGAAGACGACATAATGAAGAACACGGTCATGGTCAAAGACATGATAATTCTCATGTACGATCTTATTATTACAATAATATAAGCATTATGTTTATCATTACGGGAAAAGTAACATGATTAAAATAGATAGAACAAAAATCGGGGTGGAAGCTTTAATCCACAAGGATTCTTTGAAGAAATATATTCTTTATCACCTATTGTATGTAGTTTATCTCAAGAGAGTACCTATGATATTTGGTATTTGGATTTTGGTTTTAGTAATCACATGTCGGTAACTTAGATTTTATTTATAGTTTGGATGAAGATGTGAAGATTGATGTTACTCTTGGGAATAATAATACAATGTCCTTAACGGGAAAAGAGACAATTAATATTCTAACTAAAAAGGGGAGAAAAAAATTATGCATGATGTTTATTATGTTACATTTTGAAGTACAATCTTATGAGTATTGGTCATTTGGTACAAAAGGGATACAAATTATGTATTTAAGACAATGAATGTGTGATTGTGGACAAATCCCGAGAACTCAATTGATCGCAAAAGTGTAAATGAGTAAGAATAAAATGTTTCCTTTAAAGATTAGACCAATTATTTATGGAGCTCACAAAATAGCCTATTCCGGAGTTCTCTATATATCTAAATCCGGATCCTATATAGCTCAATCTAGAGCTCTTAACACAACCATCTCTTGAGACGTAGTTATATCTATAGCTCACACTCAATCTAGAGCCACGGTCATGTTCAGATTTGATGTCTCATCTCAGTAACACACAATGAAGTCTCATTGGGAGCTCATATTGATGTCTCATCTAGAGATTAGTCCAAAGCTTAACCCATGTCTAGATCCATGTCCAAAGTCAAGTCAGAGCCACTTATGGAGCTAGTACGGGTCATTCTAGAGTATGAGCTATGTTTGAGCTCCATAAAGAAGTTTGATCAACTTTTTAGTTAGTTATGAAAGATGAATTATGGTTATGACATCTCGTGGTTTGGACATTAAAATTTTGGAGGTTTGAATTTGTTACATATGAAAAATATCATAAAAGGTTTTCCTCGATTCGGATACCAAAGAATGTTTGTGAAGGATGTATTCTACGAAGCAACACAAAGAGTCCTTCCTAGTTGAAAAAGTAGCTACAACAAGTGCACCACTTAAAATTCTTCACTCAACTTTATATGGACCTATGCAAAAATATTCTTATAGACATAAAATCTATGCACTTAGGTATATTTCTATGTCCTAATGCATACTAATGTATACATGATTCTTTGGAAATAAAATTAGTTGTTGACAAATCCTTTAGCATTTTGATTTCTTTATCTCTTACACTTTTTTGGTCTTATACATCTTACAACTCTTCGAGCACTTGAATAATTTATCATTTATGGCCTCATAAACTAGTGCCCATTTAGTATAAAAGCACCCAGGTGCTCCTATCCCTTCGGTGCACCCTGAGTTCTTCTCTTTATTATTCTTACCCTTTTGGGTATTTTTTACTTCTTGGTTACCTTTTAATGCTTTAGGTGGGCCTTTTAGTTGTCAATTAAAAATTCAAAAACATACTAATATATGCACTAATTTACTTCATCTAAATTAACGGTGAAGCATTATAAGCATTATCAATCATCACCTAAGATTGCACGAAGGCACGAGATAATTACAAAGCATACATATAGCATACTCATACAAGGGAGAACAGGTTGCATTGGTCTGCGCATACACATCATAGGACAAGATTTTATTCTAGTCCATCACACACATTTGGCATACTCGGTATAATCTACATTTATCCTCTATCATCATGCAACTTGCATAATGGAGACCAGGGGGCATGAAACACACACACACATAAATAACTACATGGAGTGTGATATGTAGTGCACTCGCTTGGTTGTATGGTCACTCTTTGGGTGACCATCAAGGTGAGTACGACTCCACATTGTGCATCATTTTTATTGGATTTGATATGGTTTAAGGATATGTGTAGGCAGGCATTTTTTTGCACGTAACACGTGCACTCGTAATCCTAACGGTGAAACCGAAGTGACAAAATAATATCAACAGAGAATCTCCTCCATCCCAGAGAGAATGCGGAACCTAAGCATTTGAGTGGACACAGGCGCATAGTTCAATCACTAGTGCCCAATAGCTCATGTCCTCTTGTGGGTGCTTTTGTCCTCAATATTTATAGGGTTCTAAACACTTATTGAGCCTATTATTCGAAATGTTTCCATCTTTTCTAGCATATATAGATTCCAAATCTCTCCAAGTGCATGAAATCAACTAAGTCATCACGCTTCTCACATTTGCTTAGGGTTATACATTGTTGAATGCTTATTTCTTATACATTACTATAGTTTATTCCCTGAATATCATTTTTCATAGTAATTTACTATGAAATAAAGGTTTCATTCAATTTAGATTAAATCATCTCGGTGAACACATTCCCTCAAACCATACCCTTCTTCAAGGCATTCTTATGATCTTCTTCCAAGGATGATACTTTTGATCCATTTACCAATGAATATCTTCATGATCTCCAATCTCTTATTGTTGAACACCTTCAAGACTTAGACTTCTCATTATTCTCTTCCTATGAGGAATCCATGAATTTAGCTGATCCGAACCTACGGTCTCTATAAAACTTCTCTTCCAATTGTGCCATAACTCTTACACCTACATCCACTCTCCTCATTTCTATGCCTACTCTTACAAATCAATTTACCCTCCCTATTATTTCTCACACACGACACGCCTCATTTCTAGGCACTCATAACGTATCCTCATTATACCAGGATTTGTAAACATATATTCACTAATTAAAACAACTCTCTCCATCCTTTTCACCATCTCTAGACTCCTCACTCCTCCTTCATAGCCCTTTTGCATCCTTCATTTCCTCTTATCCACTACCTCCCAATTTTTTTAGCTAAACTTCCTACCTT
The DNA here is from genome assembly GCA_018340775.1 of Taxus wallichiana var. yunnanensis. NCBI lineage: Eukaryota > Viridiplantae > Streptophyta > Pinopsida > Cupressales > Taxaceae > Taxus > Taxus wallichiana. The sequence continues at coordinate 164,074,939 of CM031236.1, forward strand.
CAATGGCTATGGTGACCCTAAAGATTACCTTCTAACCTTTCACGTTACATGTTTTGATTATGATGATGACCTTACGCTATTGAATTTTCTTTTTCCTAGAAGCTTACATGGCTATGATATGTGATGTTTCTATGATCTACCTATCTATTTGTTAACATATTTTACATTTTTAGTTGGTGCTTTCCTTGATAATTTTTCTATAAATATCAACATTAAGATATCCTATGCATAACTTGCCAATATCAAACAAGGATCTAAAACATCTTCCGAGAATTTTTTTGCGATATAAGAATAATCTTGCCAAAATGACCAATGTCCTAGTTGATTCAGAATTATAAGATTAATTTATTCAAAGTATATTTCCTCCATTCCAAGAGAGTTTAATTTTGATACTTCTCCCTCGTTTGATCGGTTATGTTACACTCTCAAATTGCATGAAAGGAAAATGTTATCTATGGATAAGTTGAAGTATTTTGATACTTCATCCACTTCCTCTTCTAACAAGTTTCAAGTCAAATATGCATTAACACCGTCGACTAAGCCTACTTAAGCTAAAGCCATTTTCACCTTTTTTCTCCACCAACCACACTTCAACTAAATTTCATGAGACAAACTTTTACTAGGATACCTTACGCACATCAATTCCTATTATCATAACTCATAGAAAGTAATCTAATTACTCTTCCTCCTGTTAGAGGTTAGCACATAGGTTACATAGATATTTATATTAGATCTAAACATACAACCAATAAATATGGAAATAAACCGAAGAAATAATACATAAGATTTAATGTGGTTCACCCGGTGTGGGCTACGTCCACCAAGAAACGATGAATCTATTATCACAGAGGAAATATAATGAAAATTTGCAATCTTCCACACCTTCTTAGATGTATATTATTTTCTTCCTCATAAGTTTCTCTTTTCTCTCTCAAAGGAAAATTCTTTAAAATTATACTAATTGTCTCTTAATTCCTCCTTCTAACCCTAGCTTTCTAGCTTATATAGGCATATACAAACTTAGGGAATTTTATCTATGTAATTACAATATTATATTCACTTTATAAAAAAAAGTTGGATCTAATTCCCATGACTTAAATAAATGATCACATATAGGCAACCGATGTTGGTTATCCTTACTTGATGTAGATTCCTCCTTTCGACCAATATTGGTCCCCATGTGACCGACATCGATTCTTGTGTATTCCAATAAGTCTATAAAATCATGCTAATGTGAATCAATTAATCTCCACAACTCAACAATCTCCCACTTAGAGATAAATTGTTGCACTATAGTGTACAACTCCTTCCTTTGATCCTTTCCTTGGCTTATTTATTCCTCTTCAAGTCTCAAACTTGAAGACCAAAAAAAGTGGAATGTAGCTCCAACTTCTCTTTTTCAATAGCTTCATTAGCATATCTCTGAGGTTAACCTTTGTATGAATTTTCTCCAGTTTCAACTACTCATCCTCCAACACATGCTTTGTATACGGTGATATCTCAATTGAATGTGTTTCATTCTTGAATGAAACAACTGAGTTATTTTCCAAATGAACTGAACTTTGACTATCACTATACAATCTACAATCCTCTTTCTCCTTTCAAAACTCTTCCACTAACCTACTTATCCACATCATCTCTTTGCTTTAGCCTTTGTAGTTGTAACATAACCAACCTCTATATTAGATAAGGCCACAACTTTCTACAATCTCGAAATATAGCTAATAGTCATCCCACCTAATGTGAATACGTATCCGGTGGTGTTCCTTGTGCAATCAAATCACTAGCCATGTCTTAATCAACATATCCAAATAAATAAGTATCCGACCCTCCATAGCATAACTATATGTCGGATGTCCCTCTCAAATACGTGAGAATCCATTGGACTTCTTTCCATTTCTATTTACCTAGATTGACCATAAATTTACTCACATGACTCCCACTGCTTATGCAATGTATGGTCTGGTACAAACCATAACATACATATGACTTCCAACTATTGAAGCATATGGAACTTGTGTCATGCAATCGACCTCTTCATGTGATGTAGGACATTGGTCTTTTCTCAATTTGAAGTGTCCAACCATATGTGCACTTACAGATTTTGAATTTTTCAAATTAAACCTTTCCAACACCTTATTGATATAATGCTCTTGAGACAAATACAACTTCCTATTCTTATTGTCTCTAAGAATTTGCATGCGATGATTTTCTTTGTAGCTCCCAAATCCTTCATTGCAAATGTGTGAGCTAGCTTTCCTTAAGCTCACCAATGTCTTGCATATTAGATCTGTGCAATAAGCATATCATCTGCATACTGATAACAAAATAATGTAGCTCCCATTTTCAAGCTTCTTGAAATAAACACAATGATCAGATTCACATCTCAAATAACCATGCTCATGCATGAAACTATCAAACCTCATATACCATTTCCTCGAGGCTTTTTTGATACCATATAGGCTCTTTTCAATTTGCACACATGTTTCTCCTTACCCTTGAATTCATACCTAAGTGATCGCTACATATATCTTGATGTGAATCCAGCTGCAAGAGGTTGAAATACCTCCAAAACACACATAAACAAAGATCACCATCTCCACTTAACGGGACTTTATCAACCCCTCCACTTGGTATACTTTTCATCCAATCAACAAGGGTTCTCGGAGTCAATTAGAATGGCGCAACAAAACCTGTTGTTAACTTCTTGCGGCAGCAGCCCACTTGCCCTCAATGCACAGAATCTAGTTCCAATTGTAGCATTGAAGAACATTCCATTTTTCACTGGAGAAAATCATACCACTCCTAGTGATCATGTCAAAGACATTGCTAATGTTTGTGTAATCCATGAGATAAATGAAATGGATGTTGCTGTCAAATTACTGGCATCTTCATTCAAAGGGAAGGCATTGCAATGGTTTAGGAGCCTTAGAGTTGGTTCTATCCAAAATTGGAATCAGTTATGCATAGTTCTCCATGAGCAGTTTGGAGAAAAGGGAGACAATTTGTCTCTACTAGAACAATTGATGACTATCAAGAGAGCTCCCAATGAGCAGCTGACTAACTTCAACTTCAGATTTCAAAGGTCTTGGGATAGGATTCTAGTGGCCGTTAGGCCAACAGCTAAAGGTGCTTTTCTATATTATCTTAAGGCTTTGAATTATGATATTTCTATGTTAATTCAATCTATGGGAGGCACAACCTTACCTGCTACTTATAGCATTGCCATTAGGGCTGAAAATTGTCTTATTCAAGCTGGTAAGTTGGCTCCTAGGCCTCCCATGCCCTTGTATCCAAACTTAGAAAATCCAAGCACTAGTCAAGCACCCACTTTGGTTCCCACTCCTAGAAATAAAAGTTCAAATGAAACTTCTACTTCATCCTCTAGTGCTTCAAATGAACTCCAAGAGGTCATGAAACAATTGCAAAATTTGGGAAATGAGTTGGTTACACTCAAGAGGCAGCAGGCCCAAAGCTTTAGACCTTCTTATCAACCTCAAGCTCAACCTAATAGGCAACCATACCAGCCCAATAGGCCACCCAATCCAGCTGTAAATCAAAGCCAAGTAAGGCCTCCGCCAATAGACCATTTGCCGCTTATAACCCCAATGTTACATCTGCTTCTAAAGCATTAGTGCGGGCAAAACAACATAGCTCAAGAGTATGATTGTTTTTTCCCATGTAATGAACATCACAACCAATCTATGTGCTTCAATGGCACTTTGAACCAAGCCACGATGGTGACAACTACGGCGTAGAGGGTGAAGTGAGTCAAGAAACAAATCAGCAACAAGGGACATCTCAAAGCAAAACACACTCCAAATGATATCGCACTTGTGAATTGGCAAGGTGAGGATTTTTGTGGCATGAATCAAACAATTTCTCGAGTGTAGCAGCCAACACAAGATCAAAGAAGAGGAATATTGGTGAAGGGCGAGTCATTGGCTCAAGTGATCTACAACCTTCCATCACTCCACAAGATGTTGGTAAGCAAAATACGAGTTCCAAACATGCAAGGAATGCCCAAACCACCTTCTAAACCAACTCAAATGCCGTTAGTTGTTGCTGCCCATACGCAAGAAAGGAATGTGAGCTAAAGGAAAGCAAAGAGATGTTTCATCCCCATTTAGCATCATTGATCAAATGAAGAAGACAAATGTGAATATATCAATGTGGGAATCTTTATCCATCCCATGCAAAAAGATATCTTCTACAAGCTGCCATGAAGAATTGGTCAACTTCGAACTGTAGGTCCATATGCGAGAGAATGTCCTCACAAATGTTGCTCAGCCTAAAGGAAATCATGGAGGACAAAAAGGTAAAGTTTTGAAGCCCCCTCCATTCTATGTTTCATTAGTCATTGGGGATAAACTAGTACACAATTGAATGGTTCATTCTGGGGCAAGTAGTTCTGTCATGCCCAAGAAAATAGCTGATCAGTTGGGTCTCCAATATGAGGTCATATCAAAGGGGGTAGTGCAATTGGATGGGATAGTAGTAGAAATGATGGGAGTGATTAAAGGTTTGAATCTTACCTTGCATGCATGCCCCAACGTTACCGTTTTGCAAGATGTGTCAGTGATAGATTTGCCACCACTCTTTGCCCTATGCTTATCAAGGGATTTCACAACTAGAATTGGAGGCTACTTATCTGTTGACTAGTCACACATGTTGTTTAGAACAAGATATGGTACTAAGGTCACAATTAGATCTGAACCAATTGCAAACTTTCACATTGAGCCTCATACTCCAAGCCAAATCAATGCCAATTGTTCAGCATTTGATCAAGAAGATTATCCAAGCACAGATGAAGCTGACACCAAAGTTGGAAGCATCCTAGATTTGACTCTTGATGAATGGGCAAGCAAGGTACATGATTTTGATCCCTACCAAGAAGTAGAAGAATCTGAGCTAGGATTTTATTGCATACATGAAGAAAACCAGCCTATTCCTAGCATCACCAAACTAGACCATAAGGATGACAACGAGGTATGGCAGTTATTTTTCAATGGATCAAGGAGTAGGTAAGGTGCAGGAGGAGGAGTTATGCTTGTTTCACCTCAAGGCATAAAATATTATTTAGCTTTCCATTTCTAGTTTTCCTGTTCAAACAACACAATTGAATATGAGGCCTTGATTCATGGACTTCATTGGGCTAGGAAAAAGGCATAAAGAACTTGCAGGTGTTCGGGGATAGCGAGCTAATCGTCAATCAAGTCAGGGGAAAACATGCTACAAAGAATGACCTACTAAAGAACTACAAGAACAGGGTATGGGACCTCATTGAGGATTTCAAAGCTTTCAACATCGTGTCCATACCCAGGAAGAAAAATGAAGCCGGATAGGCTCACAGCAGTTGGAGCAACGTTTGATGTGGTTGACAACATCAGAAGGGAAAAAAAAACCACATATCCATGTGATTGTGAGGCCAACAGTTCTAGATAATAACACAAGCTAGAAGGTGTTTGAGAACGATCAATAGATCATCAATTTTTTACAAGAAGAGGCTAAATTCTCAGCTAGGAATTAGGACAGACTAGAGCAACAATACGGGGATCAAGTAGTGCAGCTGCGGACAAACAAGCTTCCCAAGGGTTTAGTAACATTGGAGTCTATCTTCAACCCTAATGACTAGTTCCGTAAGGAAAAGGCTAACATATAGGTCAAGAGAGAAGATTCAGAGCCAATTCCGGTTGGGGAAGGCAAAACACTTCAAATTGGTAAAGTGGCCCTTTGAGCGGAGAAGTCGGACTTCATATAACTTTTCCAAGAATTTCCGAGATGTCTTGACTTGGAGCTATGAATATTTGAGAGGATTCAATCGAAGTTGGAACAACATACCATAGAATTGGATCCAAATGCTAAGCCCATCAAAGAAGCAAAGACCGGTCAACCCTCACATTGAGCCTCATGAAGAAAGAGCTAAACAAGCTAATAGAGGCAAGCATTATATTCCCGATCAAGCACTCAAGCTGGGTTGCAAACTTGGTTCCGGTTAGGAAGAAGAGTGGAGAAATCAGGTTGTGTGTGGACTTTTGAGACCTCAATAGGGCATCTCTCAAAGACCATTACCCACTTCCTTCAATGGAAAAAATATTGCAAGTGGTATCTGGTTTGGAGAGATTCTCTCTCCTAGATGGCTACTCAGGGTACAATCAGATAATGGTGAAAGAAGATGACCAGTTCAAGACAACTTTCACCACCAAATGGGGCACCTATGCCTACAAGAAGATGCCATTTGGGCTATCAAATGCTAGAGCCACTTTCCAAAGGGCAGTGGATATGGCATTCAAGGGATTGATCAATAAAATAGTTCTCCAAAATGCGGCGGATCACCTCTTTCATATGAGGCGGGTATTTCGAGATATAGAAGATTTGGGGTATCATTGAATCCCAAAAAATGCATATTCTTAGCTCACGAAGGAAAAATTCTAGGCCATATTGTTTCAAAGGAGGGGTTGACGATTGACCGAGAAAGAGTTGAAGTAATTCGCGCGTTGCCATTGCAAGTCACAAGAAGGCTCTTCAAAGCTTCTAGAAAGGATCAATTTTTTCCGCAGGTTTGTTCCAAACTTTGTAGCTCTCGTAAAGCTAATAATGTTGATGTTAAAGAAGAGCATGGCATTTAAGTGGACATTTGAAGGCAAGGTAAGTTTTGAGGCAATAAAAGAGGCTATATCTCAAGCTCGACTCTCATCAATCCAGAATTCTCCAAATACTTCGTGTTATATGCCTTCGGTGGTGGAGACACAATTTCTACAATCACAGTACAAACAAAACAAAGAAGGATTAGAACAACCAGCTTTTTTTTCTTGATCAAGACTTGGAGGAATATGAAACTAGGTATTCTTTCATTGAAAAGCATGTCCTTGCAGTGATCAAGAGCTTAAAGAAATTCAAGCACCTAGTCTCAAACAACAAGATCCAATTATTGGTCTCTCATGCGAGAGTCAAGGAATTCCTTCTAAATAAGGATTTGAATGAGAAATGTGTAGGATGGATCACTTGTGTCATGGAATATGACATCAAAATTAAGGTCACTAAACTAGTACATGGAAATGGACTATGTGAGCAACTAGCTTTAGTCGGCAAGTTGAAACAGTGATGAGAAAGAGAGCGTCTTGGTACTACAGGTGGTCAAGAATAGGAAAATGATGACGTGCCCACTCCTTGTTGGACTTAGAATATGATACACTTCCTACGGGCATGCCTATGCCCTCCGAAATGAGCAAAGCAAAGAGGATATACTTTAGATTACAAGCCATTCCATATGTGCTTGTTGATGGTGTTTTGTTCAAGAAAGACATCAATGGAGCTCTATTGAGGTGCATTGGGACAGTCAAGCGAGAGAGTGTTACGAGATTTTCACAATGGAGATTCTAGAGGACATTTTTCCCCACAGTACATGACTCTCAAGATAATGAAGGTAGGGTATTTTTGCCCATAGTGTTCGGTGATCGCTATACATGGATAAGAAAGTGTAAGAAATGCACACTCTTCACGGGAAAAGAAAGACTAGAAAAAAGCGGCGCTTCCATTACACCCAATTTTGGTTGACCAAACATTTATGCAATGGGGATTGGACTTCATCGGGGTCATCAATCCAAACTCAAGGCAAGGCCGCAAGTGGATTCTCACGGCAAGCGGACTATTTCACCAAGTGGACCGAAGCGGTAGTGCTCAAAGAAGCAAATGAGTCTAACATACTAGACTTTTATGAAGGAATAGTGACCAAGTTCAGTGTGTCACCACTATCATATCGAGACAATGCATTGGCGGTCGGAGGTTCTACGATTACATAATGGGTTGTCAAGAATGGAATCTATTTAAGCACCTCTTCAAATTATTACCCGCGAAAGCTAATGGGACGACAGCGAGTCCACGAATAAGAATTTGTTGAGAATTATCAAAAGGAATCTAGATGAAAACCAAAGGACATGGCATACCAAGCTAAAATCGGTGTTATGGGGTGACGGGATAACGCTAAAGAGGTCTGAGGGTAGTTCTCCTACAATTTGGTCTATGGGAAAGAGGCAATATTGCCTATATCATTAGAATTGCCAAAGCATTGAAACTCATGAAGCGGTTGGAGTTATGCGAGTTCGAACCAATGGAGGCCATATATGCAGAATTGATGGAATCGAAGAAATCAAAGAGCATGCGGATTCGGATGATTGAGAAGGATCAGGCCTAAGTAAAAGATAGTTTGATAAGAAGGCAAGAGAAAGGATCTTCTAGGAAGGGAACCTAGTTCGAAATGGGATGCGAGATCGAGGCAAAACTAGGAAGGCATTCCAAGTTTGATGCCATTTGGAGTGGCCCCTACATGGTTACGGGATGTAAAAGTAGTAATTCCTTCCAATTGTCTACATTAGATGGAAAGAACTCCGATTTCGGTTAATGGAATCTATCTTAAACATTACTACTAAAAAGAAAAGGTTTACCCTTGTAAATATTAGCCTAGACTTCAATTCCTATAAGTGCGGAAGCACATTTTCTAGTTGTAGTTAGGTTTCAATTCCCTAAGTGCTTTGGCACGTGTTTTGTTGCTCCCGGTGTTGAATTTCTATAGTGCAGCATGCTCTCGGAGAAGGAGTTGCGAGTATCGGGATCGGGATCATATATCGTGGGTTTTAGGTTATTACGTATGACTCCATGCCCAATGGATTGCTAAAGGCCACCGATCTTCTACCTAGAGCGAGGTGATCCCGTTGAGTCACCAAATTAGTGTATATATCTCCCTCCCTGGGTAAATATAGACAAACAGAAGAATATGGAAATCAAAGAAACTCAAAACCTGACATTTATTTATGCCGAGCCGCACTGGAGCATGTACCATGACACGAGTTAGAAAATGTCGACATGAAAATGGATGCGCCCTGCGCAGTAAGAAAAATGCCAACATGAAAATGGATGTGCCACTGTGCAAGTAAGAAAATTTAGAAATGAAAATGGATGCGCCTTGGTGCAGTACCAGGCACGGGTTGGAGGCGCAAATCAGAAGGTGTTGACATGAAAAAAGTCGTGTGCGAGTGCGCAGTTGAAGGCGCAAATAAGAAAGTGTTGACACGAAAAAAGTCACGCCAAGGCGCAAGTTGAAGGCACAAATCAGAAGGTTTTGACACAAAAAAAGTAGTGCAAGTCACGGGTTCAAGGTGCAAATCGGAAGGTGTTGACAGGAAAAAATTCGTGCTTAAGGCGCGCAGTTGAAGGCACAAATCGAAGGTGTTGACATGAAAAAATTCGCGCCTTGGCGCAGGTTGGAGGCACAAAGTAGAAGATGTCGACATGAAATTTTCAGCACCTATGGCACATGTAAGAGTATGTTGACATGAGGATGGATGCGCCGAGGCGCATCTTCAGGAGGCGCAACATTTTGAGCGTTGACACCCGACAGAAGCAAACCCTGACCCAGATATTCAAATGGCCATAAATTTTCATAGGGAGCTCAGATTCACGCAAGGTTGGACTTTTCAAAAATCTTACAAGGTCCTCTATCCAACTACAACTGAATATATTTAATTGGTGAGAACAAGTTTCTTCAAAAATGCAAAATACAATTCACCATTTTTTGGGTTTGCTAGGGTTCTCACCTACCGCCATAATGAGATGAATTAAATATAGCTTGGAGGTAGTTGGGGTAGATTTGGAATTCCTCTCTCTTCCCTCTCTCATTCTTCCTATAAATTGTAAGGAGGGGATTCTTTCTAAAGGTTGGAAATTCTTGTTTTCCCCTCCCTTCTTCTCTTTGGCAGGTGAATTTATGGAGTTCAAACCTCCCATCTAAATATTGTAATGCAAGTTTGCCTCTTGGCATTTTGTAGTGTATTGTATCAATCTTTGGAGCAAATAATGCATGTTTGTGGATGATTCTCAACCCTCTCTGTGTTCATTTGCATCCTCCTGATCTTTCACTACAAAGCTAGTTATTTGTGCATGATCTTGCATTACATTTTAATGGTTTGTGTTTATTGGAAAGATAGATGTTTCTTCATTCCTCGGTGCATCACCTTTGTTAGTTTAGGTTTATTTTTATGCATCTTCTTACCTTGTCTCCTTGGCAAGTTAGATTAGGTGTTTGAGTAAACCCTCTTCATTTTTATGTGTGCATCTGAACAGAGGAATAGGAACCGGCCATCATCCGGAGATATTTCCCTATTCACAAGGTCCCACACTTGAGAAAAGCTCCATGTTATGCAATCACACCGAGAGTCTCAACCCATCGAGTTGTAGACATTCGGGGAAGTCTTTGTGATTCACCATCAACACTACCTCTTTTCTAGTCCAAGATTCTTCTAGTATTACACCATCCAATGCACTTGGAGGTCCATGGTAGATTAAATACATTGTTGTGTCTATTGCTTCTGCCCAAAATTGTAAGGGAAATCCAGGATGTATCCTCATGCTTCTAGCACATTCCATGATTTTCTTGTTCATTATTTCAGTAACACCATTCTCCTATGGTGTTCCAAGAACCATTCCTTCTATGCATATTTCACTCATTGAATAATAATCATTGAAAACCTTACTGCAAAGTACTCACCACCATTTTCAAGTCTAAGGAATTTTAACTTTAATTTTGATTCAATTTCCACAAGGGATTTCCATGTTTTAAAAGTTTCTAAAACATCAGATTTATGATTAATACAATAAACTCATACCTTTGTTATGGTATCATTAATAAAAATCACATAATATTGAGATCCACCATGAGAATCTACCACTGGCTGGTCCCAAGCATCCGAGTGCACAAGCTCTAATTTATGCTTCTTCTTTGTTGTCCCAACTTTGAGAAATCTCACTCTTTTTACTTTCCAAAAATACAATTATCACATAAATCAATATTTACACATTTCAAATCTAATAACTTACCCTTTACCTTTAAGATATGCATTCCCTTTTCACTCATATGGCCTAGCCGATAGTGCCACATGCTTGCATTTGATTCTAAAGTAGATAGAAACATAAAATGAATCAGTAATATAGGTAGACATAATGATCATACCTTCTTGCCTCTTGCCATAATAAGAGATCCTTGGTAACTTTCCAACATTCAGCTATGAGTCTAACCATGCAACAAGATTCACACAATTATCCTGTAGAAATTAGATTTCTCTTGAGCCTTGGAACATGCCTCACATCTTTCAATAACCATGTATTTCCATCATGCAACTTAAGATGAACTTAACCTTTCCCAATAATATTGCATGTTTCATCATCTCCTAAATAAACATGCCCAAAATTACCTGGACATAATTTCTAAAAATAAATGTTATCCAATTTTTACCCTCGGAAAAATTGATCAAACACGACTCAAACCTTGCACAAGAGAAATGAAGAGGGTGGTTAAGTAAATGCAAGCTCACATCCGAGATCAAAATCATGCTACTGACGGGATTCTCAATGAAGATGTAAGGTCAACAAATGAAATGGCTAAGGGAATGTCGAAAGATATCATAGCTCAAGATGAAGAAGGATGGGGAAAGGCTTGAGATTTTTAGTTTTGCATTTTCGGTGCTTTGGAGAAACAGGGAAAAAAGGACTCAAAATTATATGAAGTTTGAAACTCGAAAGTCTGAAATTCGAGTTCAAGCGGCATAAATTTGAAAATTGGAGGAAAATTTTTGAAACCCTGAAACCTTGAAAGTCTAAAATTTTAGACTTTCAAATTTCAAAATTTTGGAACTCGAGGCCCGAAGTTGGAAAATCAGCCCCAAATGTCTAAAATTCTGATTCAAAGTCCGGACTTTGAATTTCAGGTTTTGGGGTTTCGAGACCTCAAGAAGCATGCTTAAAAATGGAGCAGAAATTTGTGAAATCCTGAATTCCAAAAAGTCCAAAATTTCGTCCTTTCGGGTTTTCTGGGGGTTTCGAAAATTTTAGGAATCATGGCGGAAAAGATAGAGGTGAGAAAATAGCACGAAATCCTGAAATTTCAAAATTTCAGACTTTCGAGGTTTTGGAATTGGAGTTTCATAAGTTTCGAACCCCAAAACACAAAAATCACAAGTCAATGTCTGAAATTTTGAATTCTGAAAGTCCAAAATTTCAAACTTTTAGGTTTTTAGGTTTTAGACTTTGGGAATTCTCGAGGTAATTTTGAGCGATGAACAATGTTTCGACTTAAGTGGAAATTTCTGAAAGTCTAAATTTTGGAATTTCGGAGGTTGCATGCATTTTGGACTCGAAAAGGTAGGTCAAGAACCCGCCATAGTTGCGAAAATGATGTAAGACCTTCAAATGGCCATATATTTTGGACCTGGAAGCTCGGATTTGAACGATAGAGGACTAAGTTCTTAAAAATGAAAAATATAGTTGGCATTTTTGAGGCTATCGAAGCTTCTCACCTACCACCATAATGAGGCATGGGATTCCTTTCTTGCCCGATAAGGAATAAAACATGGAGGCATGGGTTTTCAAAGTAGAACCCATCATTGTTTTAGGGAATTCAATGCATTTCTTGGATGGTTCGATTAGGATTTTGAATTCTTCTCATCTCCTCCTCTCATTCTTCCTATATATTGTAAGGAGGGGCATTTTTACGAAGGTTGGAAATTTTTTTCTTTGCACTCTCCCTTCTTCTTTATTTGTTAGTGATCTTGTGGAGTTCAAACCTCCCATCAAAACTATAATGCAAGTTTGTGCCTCTTGGCCATTGTAATGGACTGTATCAAATTTTTGGAGCAATAATACATGTTTGTGGATGATTTTCAACCCTCTCTTGTGTTCATTGCACCTCTTTGATCTCTCATTGCAATCTCGAGTTATCTCGTGTATGGTGGTTTTATTACATTTTAATGGTTTGTGTTTAATGGAAAATCAGTGTTTTAACATTCCTTTAGTGCATCACCTCTGTTAGTTTAGGTTTATTTTCTTGCATCTTCTTAACCCCATCTCCTTGGAAAGTTAGAGTAGGTTTTTGAGTGAATCCTCTGTAAATTGTATGTGTGCACTTGAACAGAGGAATAGGAACTGAACTTCATTCGAAGAGCTTTCTCGATTGCAAAGTCCCAAACTTTGGAAAAAGCTCCATGTTATGCAATCACACCTCGACGATCTCAACCCATCGAGTTGAAAACATTCAGGGTGTTGTGATTATGCATCAACAATAACCCTTATCAGGGTAACATGAAAAGAGGATCCTAAATCTAAAACCTATGATTTAATATTATTATCCAAGGAGAGAAGTAGGTCATATTGTATTACCTATTTTGCAGTAATATTTACCTCTTTACCTTTCTTTGGCACAATCTCATTGTTTTCCTTGAACCAACAATCCTTCTTTGCATGACCTTTCTTTCATCAATTCCAGCAAGTTATTCCTCTACTTCTTGATTTAGATCTACCATTCCAGAATTTGATTTCCCATTATTCTTGCTCTTGGATCTCTCCCTCTTCCTTCCCCCTCTTTCTACATTCAAAACATTACAGATGATGATTCTACTCTAATTTTTCTACATATTTCTTCATTCCAAATTATACTAACCACGTCATAAAACTTTAAAAAATTAGTAGCAAACATTGTATTTCTAAAATCCATAACCAAGTTATCCCAACTATCTAGAAAAATCATAATATTAAAATTCTTTCAATCATTCTCAAATAGAATACTTACTAATTTTAATTGATTTACAATAGACCATAAATATTTCAAATGACTTGATGTAGATCCACCTTCTTTCATCTTTAGATTAAATAATTGTTTCATCAAATAAACTTTATTTGAAGCACTAGGTTTTTCATATAAATTTTCTAAATATTTCATCAACTCTATTGGGGTTCCTGCTTGATAATATTCAAAGCCATAAATGCTGCCAAGCTCAATCTTATAGATCACGAAGCCTTTTTGTTAAGAATTTTCCATTCTTCATCAATCATCTTTACAAGTCTTTTTCATCCAATGGTAAGTATAGATCTTTCGATACAGGATAATCCTCCACCATGCAACTTCCATAATAGATAATCATGGCCATCAAATTTCTCCATTCGAATTTACATTCTTCTCCTATTGCTTTACTTTGACTCAATTAGAAATCCCTTTATGAATAAATATTTGTATATTTGAAGAATATTCTTTTATATTTTGAGACTCAAATTTTACTTTCTTTGAATCTTCAACTTTTTATAAGTGAATGTTACAACTTTATTTCATATTTTTTTAAATGTTTATTTATTACGCGAAGGCGTTAACCCTATGGGAAAGGGCTTTTCGGACATTCATGGGACTACGTCTAATTTGACGGCTTAAATGACGGTTTTGCTATTTATAACAATTTTGCTTTTCTTCTTTTTAACAATTTTTTTTTTTCTTTTCTAACAATTTTGCTTTTATTTTTAAATTGTATTTTATAGCTTTTTGCATGCATTAACCTTTGTTTTTGCTATTTTTAACAAAAAAATTTGCTTTTATGACAATTTTGCTTTTCTGATTTTACATTCTACTTTGACTTTACTTTTAATGTGAAGGTTTTGACGTTTTTATTTTTTTAATTTTTTAAAAGATATTTTTAGCTTTTCTGTTTTTAACAATTGCATGGTGAATGTTGCGTATATATATAGTCTGCAGGAATATTGTTCTCAAGATTGTTTTCTAACAATTTAGTGGATCGGACACGCGACCCTTGGATCTGCAGCAGTACGCGGTACTTGATGGAATTGTTGTCTGAGTAGCAGAAGTTGGGGTCATTTGTGCAGAGTTCTTCCCATCTACAATCGTCTTCTGAATCAAGGTAAGTTTAATTTCTTTAAACCTTGTGCTAATTTCTTAAAGGCTTCAACAGGTCAACACCAGTGATATAGATTTTGTTGCCCAAGTTATTGGGGATGCCGTCTGATAGGGACTTTTCTCAGATTGGAAAAATATGTTTTTTTCACAATTTGAAGCAATATCACGAGTTTTTGTTTTTTTACCTTTGAAGACTCCAAAACTGAATTTCTCGACTCTGTAAAAAATCCCTGGATGCATTATTATTTGTCACCACAAAGCTGTCATTTTTCTTGTGTTATCTAAGATCTACAACAACAAGCTCTTCATATCTACAATAGCAGGCTCTTTAAGTCACATAAACACCATTAACACAGGTTTGATTGATTCCAGAATGTAAATTTTGAAAAGGTCTAGAAGCTAAAAGACCTCTTTCTGGAAGGCCTTATGATCCTGAGGACAACCAGGGTCTTGGCCTGCTTTGTATATCTCGATTGTGACAATCACCTTATTATCCCGACGATAACCATGGTCTGGCCTACCATACATATCGATTGTAGCGATCCACATGCTCGAACAAAATCTTGATCTCATTCATAAAACTTTTTTGTTTTTCCTGATGTCCACCATTACAATATGAACATCCTCGCCCTAAAGACATAGCTTTGCGCTCCTAAGAATCGAACTGATGGTGTTCTCCAGGAGATTAAGGGTATGAGAATCGAACTGATGGTTTTGATCCGAGATGACAATGGTTTAAATTCCAATCACAAGCCATTTCCAGAAGCCATGTCTATTAATGATGGACCGTGGAAGCCCAAAATTAGTTTCCACAAATCATACAATATGCCGCAATCTAAATGTTCTAGGTTGGACCGCTATTATTTCTTCCCTGCTTTAGTTTTGTGATGATTTACTCTTCCATATTTTACTTTCCTTGAAGCTTTGGTTATGTTCATCCTAAAGTTGTTTTCTTCTTAGAAATGAAAATTTAGAATATTTCAGCCTGTCTTGAGTGACGAGTCTTAATTTGAAGACATTTGGATTATCCTTGCATTGTCTCTGTATGGACTATACTTGGAGGTGGTTTTCCCAGCCTGTCATTTGTACATGTTGCGGGTAGGATGTTGGGGAAGTTGAACTTGGAAACAACCTCAATTACTACCAAGTGCTATGAGAAATTTTGGGAGAACGAGTTAGTTTTGACCTGCATTATGGGTTGTTAATGTATAGTGTTAATGAGTTTCTTTTGGCTGGCATTATGTGTTTTTATGTATTATATCAACTGAGTTACTTTTGACCTACATGATTGGTTGTTTATGTGTTATATCAATGACTTACTTTTGACCTGTGTGATTGGTTGTTTATGAGTTGTATCAATGAGTTTCTTTTGACATGCAGTGTGTACTATTTGTGTGTTATATCAATGGTTTACTTTTGACCTATAATATGGGTTGTTTGTGTGTTATATCAATGCTTTACTTTTGACCTGTAGTGTATGGGTTGTTTGTGTGTTATATCAATGGTTTACTTTTGACCTGTAGATGGATTGTTTTATGTGTATCAATGCAATAGAGTAATTTGAGAAATTTGTCAATGAAATTGGTGCTCAACTATTCACCGATCAATTTATAATCTCATCAAAAATAAGGTTGTTTTTACGTAAATAATTGAATAAGTATAGATATATTAGTATTATTAACTTCCTTTTTCACTTTTTGTAGGGTATTTGAGGCGTAGTTAGACCTCATGTTTTCACTTTTAGAAAATATAAATGAAAAAGGAAGAAAAATTTAAAGGTTCTCATTTCTTACAAATGCATGCTTTCCAGAACACATCCTTCATTTCATCTTTGATTGCACTACAAGTTTACATTTTCCACCATACATTTGCAGAACTCCAACTATCTCGAGCATCTTTTAGTTGTCATGGAAATAACTTTGACACACGAAGGCATTTCTCAATTGATTGAGGGCAGTTCCATTGTTGACCCCACATTTCAGATATTGCACTTGTCCTCCCTAAGGTCCATTCTCAACACGGCTGCCCAACATCGTGTTGACCTTTCAGATGGGATACATTTTCAGACAACACTTCTACCCTCCAAATTTGCAAGCCATGTAACCAAAAATCAATACAAGAAGGCTCCATTGTGTGCTTACAAAAATCCCACGTTAGAATGATCAAAAGTGAACTGTAAGCTTCATCTCCTGCTTGATTACCAATGTATATAAACTCCCTATATTAATTATAATTTCTTTATGTTTGTTTTTTTCATCCATTGCTCAATTCTAATTCTATCATGATTTTATTTTCCA
The DNA here is from genome assembly GCA_018340775.1 of Taxus wallichiana var. yunnanensis. NCBI lineage: Eukaryota > Viridiplantae > Streptophyta > Pinopsida > Cupressales > Taxaceae > Taxus > Taxus wallichiana. The sequence goes on from CM031236.1 coordinate 164,091,961, forward strand.
CTACAAGAATGTTCTTATCATTGAAATGGATGTTCTTGTCGAAAAACATTTGATAATCGGTGCTCCAACCCGACTACAAAAATTTGCTCCAAGATAGTCACCGTGCCTCAAACCGATGCAAGTGCCAATCAGTTAACAAATATTTTGTGAGAACACAAACTAAAATTAGTGGATTGAATACATCTATGTGCATGTGGTCTGTAGAGGGTCGTGGTCCTAGAAAAAATAACCCTTCGTGAATATCATAATGCAAGGGGGAAGGTTTTGTGTTTGGGTTTGATTTTTTTGGTTCGGGAAGGAGGGAAATCCACATCACATGTTTATATGAGGGTGCAAAGCATTCCATGAGCAGATTGAAAATGGGAAGCTATATACAATTTCCAATGGGAGGATTGTTGGTGGAAAGCTATGTTACAACCATTAGAACAATGCTTTGGATATTTTCCTTCAACCTTGCTCAACCATATCTCCACTCATAGAAAATGAGGATATAATACCTTCCCATCACTTTCACTTCACAAAAATCAAGGACGTACCTACAAGCGTTGAAGGTTATACAATTTATTTGATTCGAATTGTTATTACGCTGTCACCATGCTCAATAATTCGTTAGCATGACAAGTCCGAAACAAAGAGAATAACACTACAATTAAATGACATGTTGGGATTCGCAAGTGTAAGTGTCACATTGTGGAAACAACACTTAGATGAGATAAGCAAAGAACTTGAATACATGATTTCTATATCACCTATTCCATTCCTTTCCTTGAAAGTGCTTGCGTCTCCGGTTTAATGGAAGCTCAATTGACACTATTTCAAGAACCAATTTATACGTCAATCCTCTAATTTCATAAACAAACACACTTCATGGCTGGCATGATTCTGATGACTACTCCCTTTCGGTATCCTCTATCACAAGTAAATTTATGGGCCCTCTTAAAATCTCAACCTCTATAAAAAATATTTCACACATCACACATATGGGGAACACAGAGAGAAATGAATGGGCCATGGTTACTACAGAAATCACAAATATCAACATGGACAACTTTTTTTACAAGGCATGTCCTCTTCAAAAAGGTGACAAACAATGCAGGAAAAAGGTGAGAGAGAATGGTAATGGTTCATGGTTCTGTTCGAGTTGCAATGTACAACTTTAGAACTATGATTATAGATATGCACTCAGGATCGATCTAAAGGACCCAACAGGAGAACTCCAGTCAATTACCACTTTTAATGAGACTAATGAGTTTTTTTACTTGAATCTTTCCCACACTCAAAAACATACGAATTTGGAAACAAATCAGTCATCCTCCTCGGCGACCTTGGGAAATTACCACCGGTTATGGACAATCCTCTTTATGTAAGTAAATCCTATGGAGCCACCCTTTGGAAGGGATTTCATCCTTCCATTACATTGTAAACTATATTTCGGCAACAAGGAACAACCAATGCACAAGTTTCATTCTTGAATTTATTGCTCAACATGCAAGATTCAACCCCTCTTATTGAGGACTAGGAACTCCTAATGTCTCACACAGACACGCACCTAACTCAGCAAGAGCTCAAAAATTTTAAGGATGCACAATAAAAGTAATAATTGTCTTTCTAAATCAAATAACAAATACTATTCAGCATCACATCACATTTTACACAATAATGTTGAAGAGCATCCATCCACTAACTTTTTTAATTTCCTTTACTATTTTTGAATGTTCTTCACTTATTTTAAGTGGTAGTTGAGGAAAAATAAATTTTGTATATTTGAAGAATATTCTTTTATATTTTGAGACTCGAATTTTACTTTCTTTGAATCATCAACTTTTTATAAGTGATTGTTACAACCTTCTTTATTTCATATTTCTTTTAAAATGTTTATTTATTATTTCATGTCAAAATGGTTCAAACTAAATTTAAGTCAATTTTAATATTTTGATAGGATAAACTTCAATATATTAATTGATAGTATATATATATATATATATATATATATATATATATATATATATATATACACACACACACACACACACACACACACACGATTATGTATATCTTCGTACACACACATGGTATTTTCTAATTTATATGTACGATTAGACTTTGAATATATTTGGAAAAATTATTTTTGTAAATATGAAGTATTCTTTGTAAATACAATGGTGTAGTTGGTTCATCATATATACAATAGTTTTCCATTTCAATAAAATTCAAAATATATTATTCAATGATACTTTAATGAAAATGTCTTGTTTATCTATAACATAATGAAAATAATTTATAATTTATAATGAATTTTGGTCTAATATCATTTAATATGCAAACAAAATATTAACACAATGAACCTTTTTAAAAATTAATATATTACTTAATCGGTGAATTTTTTTTCGAAGTAATAAGCTCTATAGGGATTAATAAAAGCATTAAAACTACACTCTTTCAAACCATTAGTTTTTAAGAAAGCAATCCTCATAACTATCATATTGATAATATTTCCCAAATTTCTAAAAAAATTAAGATAGAACTAGAAGTTTAAGAATTATTATTTATTACATAATTATTATTATTAACAAACTTAAATTAACTAAACATCAAATTTTAAGTGATTTAAGACAATTGACAAAATAATTTTTAAAAATATGTTATTTGGTTTTGACAAATATTGTTATAAAATGAGTATTTCTTTTTAAAAATGTTGTTTTACTTAGCAAGTTTATGCTTATATAAATGAACAATAAATAAAAAAGAATTCAAAGAAAAATCAAATAAAATTATGACAAATATTCCAAAAAAATTAAACATTAAAAAATAAAAATTAATAAATATATATTTTTAAAAAATATAAAGAAATACTCTTCAATGGTAAAAATAGTTTTTGAATTTGTCATTAACAAGTGAAGAAGAATCAAACACGGAAAAATTGAGGATAAAGGTTTAAAAATACTATTGAAACAATTTATTAGATTATCTTCTCTTTTTTATGAATACGAAAATAACTATTTATTATGATTTAGATATGGAGCTAAAATAAATAACACAAGAAAAATAATCATTCGAAATGAATCTGCAAATTAAATTAAAACCACTTAGAAAAGGTGGAACATTTCAAAAAGATAAATTTGAGAAACAAAGTATAAAAGAATACTCTTCAAACATTATATATATATATATATATATATATATATATATATATATATATATATATATATATATATATATATATATATATATATATATTCTTAACTAATTAAAATAAACGAAGAATATTCAAAGGAAAGAAAATTCAAGAAAATAAAAAATATGTTTTTATATATAAAATATTGTTCATCTTTTCCTAATAATTATTTTTTATTTGATTTTTCTTCAATTATATATTACATTATTTTATTTTATTTTAAGAAAATAAAGAATAATAGTTTATTATTATTGAATTATTAAATTGAATTCTAAAAAGAATGATAAATAATTATTTTAAAAAATCAAAATAAATTTATAGTAAAGCAATTATAAGAAATTAAGAATATTACAAAAGAAAATTGAAATTATTTTTTTAAGAAATACCCTTCAAACATACAAGTTATATTTCCATTTCTTCCCATCATAATATTCTGTGTAAAAGATGCATTAAATTAACTAGGAATTGTTTAATTTATTATCATTTAAAAAAACAAAAAAACAAAACGAAATATTTGAAAAAGAAAATTAAGAGAATATTTTCCAATCAGAGAATAAATGTAGCAAACAATTTTTGTAAAAGTTATCTTATAAAACAAAATCTAGTTTAATATTATTATAATTAAAATTGTATTACTGATCTACATCTTAATAAGTATTATTTGTCATCCATGGAAATAAAATTATCTTCCAATATATTGATAAATATTATAAATAACGTTTTCCTTAAAATAAACAACGAAAGAAAGAAAATGAAAATGAAAAACAATAAAGGATATAATGATAGTATTTAAAATCCAAAGATTATGGTGCTCCAATCCAAAGATTTCTAGTAAAATGAGTAAAATTCATGGATTATAGTGCTCCAGTAGTCGCCCGTGGCATTCGAATCGGACTTTCACACTAATAGGTTGCCCTTTTAAGTTCTTTTGAGCGAAGATTTCGTTTATTTTAGACGACACGTCACGTATCCAGGAATTTCAAACTAAATGCGGAAAAGAAATGGAAAGAAAATATGATAATACTTCATAAGGCACTTTGAAATCTCTAAATAGTGCTCGGATCGTTAACCCATCAGTCGAAACATTTTCATACAATCATGTCCCCCATTTCAGGCTGGATGGCTCTCGCTTTGTGATGCTCATGCATCCATTCATTAGTGGATGTCCAAGCGATGAAAGGAGTTACCTCTTGGATTTCAAAGGAGGTTTCATTGATTTCGGGGGTCGATTATCCACATGGCAGGGATACAACTGCTGCCAGTGGAAGGGCGTTGTTTGTGACTCCCATTCATCCCACGTCATTGCCCTTCATCTCAACAACCGGTTTTATGCCTATTCACATGGATACTACGGCAATTATGTGAGTGGGGAAATTCATCCATCACTCTTCAAACTGCAGCATCTCCAGTATTTGGATTTGGGATACAACAACTTCAATTACATTTCTATATCTCCTCTGTTCGCTAAACTCAACAGGCTTACTTTCCTCAGCTTGTCAAATGCTGGATTTGGAGGTGAGATCCCTGTGGAGTTGGGAAATATTACAACCTTGCGTCACCTGGATCTCTCAAGTGCATATAGTGTCTTGGAGAGTAGGAGGTTTCCAGCATGGATAAAAAATCTGAGAAGCTTGGAATACCTGTCTATGGACGGAGTGAGTATAGCGAAGGCATCTGAGCATTGGAGTGAGACCCTTGGCACCCTCTCTAATCTTACCCGCCTTGACCTTTCTTACTGTGGGCTTTCAGGTACTATCCCTCTCTCCTAAACCTCACTAAGTTGTCCCATCTCTACCTTCCAGGTAATTCATTTGTGTTCCAGCCGGTGCCAGCTTGGTTTCAGAATGTCTCGTCTTTGGTTTCCCTTGATCTCTCAGACTGTGGTCTCAATGGTTCCATCCCTTCAAACTTCTTGCACCGCTCTAGCATGAACAACATTGAGCTGTCATATAACAACGACTTGTGGGGAAACCTTTCTTTCATTCAAAACCACTCTTCCTCACTCGTTGTCCTTTCTTTAGAGCAGACAGGTGTAGATGGAGTCATTCCTTCCTCCACTGCAGGCTTTCAAAACTTCACAAGTTGAATCTCAGACATAATTACTTGACAGGAGATATACCCAACTTTGGATCTGTTTTGGGGGCACTCCGCCCTCTTTCGTTCATTGATCTTTCAGGCAACAATTTGAAAGGAAGTATACCTTTGTCTGTTGGTAGGCTTTCGTCACTTAGGTATCTTTGCCTAGAGAATAACCAGTTGTCAGAAGCAATACCAAATACCATCTCAGAGCTGGTTACATTAGAAGCGCTAACGCTTTCTTCCAACAATTTAGAAGGCAGTGTTTCTCTTTCCATGTTCCAAAATCTGACTCGGCTTAAATTACTGGACCTTTCAGGAAATCATTTGACCGTTGACATCTCTTCCAGTTGGGTTCCCCGGTTTGAGCAGCTGTTATACCTGGGATTGGGCTCTTGTAATATTCAAGGTGATTTTCCTGCATTTTTCTCTACTCAATATTCATTAGAAGACTTGGACCTGTCAGATAACCAGATTGAGGGAAATGTTCCCAATTGGCTGTGGCATCTTCCCAATCTTGAAGCACTGAATCTTTCTAGTAACCAACTGCAAGGGTTTCTACCATCTTTCAAGTCCAAGTCAAATTTTTCTGTACTGGACGTGCATAGTAATAATTTCCACGGCCCTATTCCAGCTATTTATTTTGAGAGAGATGATGCATCCATATTGGATTTGTCGGACAACAAATTTAATGGCTCTTTCCCTGATACAAACTTTGTACTGTACTATTTATCCCTTTCAGGGAATAATCTGAGTGGAGGAATTCCACATTCCATGTGTACAGATTCCATGAAAAGTTTAGACTTGTCAAAGAACAGTCTAAGGGATGTCATTCCCAAAGATTTAGGGAGATGTGATCAACTGGCAGTTTTAAATTTGGCTCAAAATGATTTCCAAGGTGGGATGCCTGAGGAGCTAGGAAATTTGACATACCTTGAGACATTAAATCTCAATGGAAACAACTTGCAAGGTACTATTCCTTCCAGTATTACAAATTGTGCATCTCTCAAAGTATTTGACATAGGGCATAACCAAATTCAAGGAACTATTCCTGTTTGGTTCAAAGGTCTGAAGCAGTTAAAAATTCTCAGCTTGACTTTTAATAAGTTTGAAGGCAGTATTCCACCCGAGTTGATTGAGCTGCAGAATCTTCAGGTTTTAGATTTATCTCACAACAACTTGACAGGAACTATTCCTACAAATCTAGGAAAGTTAAGTGCTATGGTCAATCAATCACAAAGTGTTGAATCGCTGTATACTCAGGGATTTGAGATGGGGATTGATGTTCGGAGTTTTGTTTTTCCAGGCCATGTATCAATATTTGTGGATCAAATAACGCTCTGGATTAAAGGGAGGGAACTTCCATACCCGAAGATATGGAGATCATTCAAATTCATGGATCTGTCGCATAACAAGTTGTCAGGTAACATTCCTCTGGAAATGGGACTCCTCCAGGGTCTAATTGCTCTCAACATTTCTAAAAATAATCTGAGCGGCTCAATTCCGAAATCCTTTGAAGGCATGGTTCATTTGGAGTCTCTGGATCTTTCAGGAAACGTGCTGTCAGGGAAGATTCCCTCAGAACTTTTAAATCTCACATTCCTTTCTGCTTTGAATCTTTCGGACAACATGCTTTCTGGGTTAATTCCCCAGGGGAAGCAATTTTCAACTTTTGAGGCTTCTTCATTTCAAGGAAACCCCAATCTTCATGGATTTCCCCTGAAAAATGAAAGCTCTTGTTTTGGTGAAGGCGACACCCAGATTGCAGATGTAGATAGAATAGATAGATGGTGGTTAGTGGCAGTGGGGTTAAGTTATGGAGTGGGATTCGCTACAGTGATAGCAGTGTTGTGCTTCCACAGAAAATGGGGAAACAAATGCTTTGCTGTGATGGATGGTATTTTGGCATATCTTTTTGAGGGCTGAATCTCTGAATCTCTTATTTTGTAATGGACGGTATTACTATGTTTAAGGGGGTTTTGCCTACCAATAAATAGCATTGTTTTATGATCTTTAGAGTTAGTCCGATAGCTGAATGTTGGAATACGAGCCTAATTTCCCCCGCATGGATTCTTTAATTAGGAAACTGCGGTTATTACTTTGCATGCGTAGTCTATTTTTAGGAAAGCAAGTAAAATAAAATAAAGCCCGTTTTTGTGTATGCATGCACAGCTTGTGCTATATTTTAGGTCAAAGCATGTTTTATTTTTAAGATGGTGTATTTTTAGAGTCGTGTGTAGTTATTTTTTGGAAGAAAGTCTTCATATATTTGAGGCAATTGTAGTAGGTGGTTAATCACATTGTAAGCTGAAGCTTATAAAGAGGAGGAACAATATATACAGAGTAGTGTTGTTTGGAGTGTATTTTTTTGTCTTATTTTACAATTTTGTTGTTTATTGGTTTTTGTCCGATAATTTCTACAAATTGGTATCAAAGACTTTTTTTAAGCAAGTATTAAAATTAAGCTGTTATCTATGACTTCTAAATCTAGTGTAATTTTATCAACTCTGCAGACTTTCCAGTTTACATGAAAGAATTACAAGTATTGGTCCTTAACCATGAAAGTGTTATTTAGATCACATGATGTGTGGAAAAATGTAGAGAACAAGTACACAAAGCCTCCATATCAAGCATCGTATAACGTACTCTCACAAGCAGAGAAGGATATTTGGAAGGAATTAAAAAAGAAGGATAGAAAATCTTTTTTTGTATATTCATCAAGACATGCATGAAAACATCCTTCCTAGAGTGGTAACAGCCAATCAAGAAAAATAATATGGGACACTCTCCAAGTTGTGTATCAAGCTAACGAGGAAGTAAAAGCTGTCAAACTACAATTACTTGAATCGATTTTTAAAAATATGTCAATAAAAGATTTAGATTCTTTAGAGTCATTCTTTACTTATGTAGTTGGTGCATGTCAATCAAATTAAATCCTATAGTGAAAATATTGATAACAAATTGATTATTGAGAAGTCGCTTAGAAGTTTTCCTTATAAATTTGATCCTTAGGTTGTTCTTTATTAAAGAAGCTAAGGATCTAAGTCGCTTTTTTAATAAATGAATTGCATGCATCATTAATAAATCATGAACAGAGGTTGAATAGATCACATCCATCTATAGATCAATACTTTTCATTTCATACATCAAGAATTAATGGAAGATGAAGAGAAAGGTTCATTCCTAGAGCCATAGAAGAAGTTCATCCGGGGACGTAGCAACAATCCAACAAACCAAAGTGTGGAAGACGACATAATGAAGAACACGGTCATGGTCAAAGACATGATAATTCTCATGTACGATCTTATTATTACAATAATATAAGCATTATGTTTATCATTACGGGAAAAGTAACATGATTAAAATAGATAGAACAAAAATCGTGGTGGAATCTTTTTAATCCATGCACAAGGATTGCTGAAGAAATATATTCTTTATCACCTATTGTATGTAGTTTATCTCAAGAGAGTACCTATGATATTTGGTATTTGGATTTTGGTTATAGTAATCACATGTCAGGTAACTTAGATTTTATTTATAGTTTGGATGAAGATGTGAAGATTGATGTTACTCTTGGGAATAATAATACAATGTCCTTAACAGAAAAGAGACAATTAATATTCTAACTAAAAAGGGGAGAAAAAAATTATGCATGATGTTTATTATGTTACATTTTGAAGTACAATCTTATGAGTATTGGTCATTTGGTACAAAAGGGATACAAATTATGTATTTAAGACAATGAATGTGTGATTGTGGACAAATCCCCGAGAACTCAATTGATCGCAAAAGTGTAAATGAGTAAGAATAAAATGTTTCCTTTAAATATTAGACCAATTATTTATGGAGCTCACAAAATAGCCTATTCCGGAGTTCTCTATATATCTAAATCCGGATCATATATCGTAGCTCAATCTAGAGCTCTTAACACAACCATCTCTTGAGACGTAGTTATATCTATAGCTCACACTCAATCTAGAGCCACAGTCATGTTCAGATTTGATGTCTCATCTGTAACACACAATGAAGTCTCATTGGGAGCTCATATTGATGTCTCATCTAGAGATTAGTCCAAAGCTTAACCCATGTCTAGATCCATGTCCAAAGTCAAGTCGAGCCACTTATGGAGCTAGTACGGGTCATTCCAGAGTATGAGCTATGTTTCGAGCTCCATAAAGAAGTTTGATCAACTTTTTAGTCAGTTATGAAAGATGAATTATGGTTATGACATCTCAGGTTTGGACATTAAAATTTTGGAGGTTTGAATTTGTTACATATGAAAAATATCATAAAAGGTTTTCCCTCGATTCGGATACCAAAGAATGTTTGTGAAGGATGTATTCGACGAAGCAACACAAAGAGTCCTTCCTAGTTGAAAAAGTAGCTACAACAAGTGCACCACTTAAAATTCTTCACTCAACTTTATATGGACCTATGCAAAAATATTCTTATAGACATAAAATCTATGCACTTAGGTATATTTCTATGTCCTAATGCATACTAATGTATACATGATTCTTTGGAAATAAAATTAGTTGTTGACAAATCCTTTAGCATTTTGATTTCTTTATCTCTTACACTTTTTGGTCTTATACATCTTACAACTCTTCGAGCACTTGAATAATTTATCATTTATGGCCTCATAAACTAGTGCCCATTTAGTATAAAAGCACCTGTGTGCTCCTATCCCTTCTCGGTGCACCCCGTTCTTCTCTTTATTATTCTTACCCTTTTGGGTATTTTTTACTTCTTGGTTACCTTTTAATGCTTTAGGTGGGCCTTTTAGTTGTCAATTAAAAATTCAAAAACATAATCATATATGCACTAATTTACTTCATCTAAATTAACGGTGAAGCATTATAAGCATTATCAATCATCACCTAAGATTGCACGAAGGCACGAGATAATTACAAAGCATACATATAACATACTCATACAAGGGAGAAGAGGTTGCATTGGTCTGCATACACATCATAGGAGAAGATTTTATTCTAGTCCATCACACACATTTGGCATACTCGGTATAATCTACATTTATCCCTCTATCATCACGCAACTTGCATAATGGAGACCAGGGGCATGAAACACACACACACATAAATAACTACATGGAGTGTGATATGTAGTGCACTGCTTGGTTGTATGGTCACTCTTTGGGTGACCATCAAGGTGAGTACGACTCCACATTGTGCATCATTTTTTATTGGATTTGATATGGTTTAAGGATATGTGTAGGTAGGCATTTTTTTTGCAAGTAACACGTGCACTCGAATCCTAACAGTGAAACCGAAGTGACAAAATAATATCAACAGAGAATCTCCTCCATCCCAGAGAATACCAGAACCTAAGCATTTGAGTGGACACAGACACATAGTTCAATCACTAGTGCCCAATAGCTCATGTCCTCTTGTGGGTGCTTTTGTCCTCAATATTTATAGGGTTCTAAACACTTATTGAGCCTATTCAAATCTGTTTCCATCTTTTTCTAGCATATACTGATTCCAAATCTCTCCCAAGTTGCATGAAATCAACTAAGTCATCACGCTTCTCACACTTGCTTAGGGTTATACATTGTTGAATGCTTATTTCTTATACATTACTATAGTTTATTCCTGGATATCATTTTTCATAGTAATTTACTATGAAATAAAGGTTTCATTCAATTTAGATTAAATCATCTGGTGAACACATTCCCTCAAACCATACCCTTCTTCAAGGCATTCTTATGATCTTCTTCCAAGGATGATACTTTTGATCCATTTACCAATGAATATCTTCATGATCTCCAATATCTTATTGTTGAACACCTTCAAGACTTAGACTTCTCATTATTCTCTTCCTATGAGGAATCCATGAATTTAGCCGATCGAACCCTACGGTCTCCTATAAAACTTCTCTTCCAATTGTGCCATAACTCTTACACCTACATCTACTCTCCTCATTTCTATGCCTACTCTTACAAATCAATTTACCCTCCCTATTATTTCTCACACACGACACGCCTCATTTCTAGGCACTCATAACGTATCCTCATTATACCAGGATTTGTAAACATATATTCACTAATTAAAACAACTCTCTCCATCCTTTTCACCATATCTAGACTCCTCACTCCTCCTTCATAGCCCTTTTGCATCCTTCATTTCCTCTTATCCACTACCTCCCAATTTTTTTAGCTAAACTTCCTACCTTCAATGGCCATGTGACCCTAAAGATTACCTTCTAACCTTTCACGTTACATGTTTTGATTATGATGATGACCTTACGCTATTGAATTTTTTTTTCCTAGAAGCTTACATGGCTATGATATGTGATGTTTCTATGATCTACCTATCTATTTGTTAACATATTTTACATTTTTAGTTGGTGCTTTCCTTGATAATTTTCTATAAATATCAACATTAAGATATCCTATGCATAACTTGTCAATATCAAACAAGGATCTAAAAACATCTTCCGAGAATTTTTTTTGCGATATAAGAATAATCTTGCCAAAATGACCAATGTCCTAGTTGATTCAGAATTATAAGATTAATTTATTCAAAGTATATTTCCTCCATTCCAAGAGAGTTTAATTTTTGATACTTCTCTCCTCGTTTGATCAGTTATGTTACACTCTCAAATTACATGAAAGGAAAATGTTATCTATGGATAAGTTGAAGTATTTTGATACTTCATCCACTTCCTCTTCTAACAAGTTTCAAGTCAAATATGCATTAACACCATCGACTAAGCCTACTTAAGCTAAAGCCATTTTCACCTTTTTTCTCCACCAACCACACTTCAACTAAATTTCATGAGACAAACTTTTACTAGGATACCTTACGCACATCAATTCCTATTATCATAACTCATGAAAGTAATCTAATTACTCTTCCTCCTATTGGGGTTAGCACATAGGTTACATAGATATTTATATTAGATCTAAACATACAACCAATAAATATGGAAATAAACGAGAAGAAATAATACATAAGATTTAACGTGGTTCACCCAAGTGTGGGCTACGTCCACCAAGAAACGATGAATCTATTATCACAGAGGAAATATAATGAAAATTTGCAATCTTCCACACCTTCTTAGATGTATAGTATTTTCTTCCTCATAAGTTTCTCTTTTCTCTCTCCAAAGGAAAATTCTTTAAAATTATACTAATTGTCTCTTAATTCCTCCTTCTAACCCTAGCTTTCTAGCTTATATAGGCATATACAAACTTAGGGAATTTTATCTATGTAATTACAATATTAGATTCACTTTATAAAAAGTTGGATCTAATTCCCATGACTTAAATAAATGATTCACATATAGGCAACCGATGTTGGTTATCCTTACTGATGTAGATTCCTCCTTTCCGACCAATATTGGTCCCCATGTGTGACCGACATCGGTTCTTTGTGTATTCCAATAAGTCTATAAAATCATGCTAATGTGAATCAATTAATCTCCACAACTCAAAATCTCCCACTTAGAGATAAATTGTTGCACTATAGTGTACAACTCCTTCCTTTGATCCTTTCCTTGGTCTATTTCTTCATCTTCAAGTCTCAAACTTGAAGACCAAAAAAAAAGTGGAATGTAGCTCCAACTTCTCTTTTTCAATAGCTTCATTAGCATATCTACAAGGTTAACCTTTGTATGAATTTTTCTCAGTTTCAACTACTCATCCTCCAACACATGCTTTGTATACGGTGATATCTCAATTGAATGTGTTTCATTCTTGAATGAAACACCTGAGTTATTTTCCAAATGAACTGAACTTTGACTATCACTATACAATCTACAATCCTTTTCTCCTTTCAAAACTCTTCCACTAACCTACTTATCCACATCATCTCTTTGCTAGCCTTTGTAGTTGTACATAACCAACCTCTCGTATTAGATAAGGCCACAACTTTCTACAATCTCAAAATATAGCTAATAGTCATCCCACCTAATGTGAATACATATCCAAAGTGGTGTTCCTTGTGCAATCCAAATCACTAGCCATGTCTTAATCAACATATCCAAATAAATAAGTATCTCGACCCTCCATAGCATAACTATATGTCGATGTCCCTCTCAAATACGTGAGAATCCATTAGACTTCTTTCCAATTCTATTTACCTAGATTGACCATAAATTTACTCACAACTCCCATCGCTTATGCAATGTATGGTAGTGCAGTACAAACCATAACATACATATATGACTTCCAACTATTGAAGCATATGGAACTTATGTCATGCAATCGACCTCTTCATGTGATGTAGGACATTGGTCTTTTCTCAATTTGAAGTGTCCAACCATACGTGCACTTACAAATTTTGAATTTTTCAAATTAAACCTTTCCAACACCTTATTGATATAATGCTCTTGAGACAAATACAACTTCCTATTCTTATTGTCTCTAAGAATTTGCATGCCAATGATTCTCTTTGTAGCTCCCAAATCCTTCATTGCAAATGTGTGAGATAGCTTTCCTTAAGCTCACCAATGTCTTGCATATTAGATCTCGCAATAAGCATATCATCCGCATACAATAACAAAATAATGTAGCTCCCATTTTCAAGCTTCTTGAAATAAACACAATGATCAGATTCACATCTCAAATAACCATGCTCATGCACGAAACTATCAAACCTCATATACCATTTCCTCGAGGCTTGTTTGATACCATATAGGCTCTGTTTTTCAATTTGCACACATGTTTCTCCTTACCCTTGAATTCATACCTAAGTGATGCTACATATATCTCTTCCTCCAAATCACCGTGAAGGAATATCATCTTGACATCAAGTTGCTCTAAATGTAAATAATCTACTACAACTAAACTCAATATAGTATGAATGGAAGTCATCTTAACAACAGGAGAAAATATTTCACCAAAGTCAATACCTACTTTCTATGCAAATCCCTTTACTACAAGCCTTGTCTTGTATCTCTTTTGTCCACCCTCTTCTTCCTTGATCCTATAAACCCACTTGTTCTCGAAATGCTCTCTTACCTACTAAAAATTAACCAAATCCCATGTCTAATTCTATTTCAAGGATTCCATCACCCCATCCATGCCATGATCCCATTGCTTGTGGATTTCAACCTACATTGCTTCTTCAAAGCTTTCTCGGTTCACCACTATGATTCAACAATAAATAAGACAAGGAAGGTGAAAATATTTCTTGAGGTATAGTTACCTTTGATGACCTTATTTTAGATATTTGAGGTGCCGGACGTCAATTTTTCACAATTTGTAAATTAGTATCAACCTCTCGATGATGAATGATGCCATTTACCTTTGGCGACGCCTTGATTCGACTAACCGACGTCGATATGGCTCTTCTATAAATGACGCTGGTACATGGAACCGATATTGGTCAGGGGTAAATCGACACTGGTTACTATGTAAACCTGTAGGTGTCAATTTTAAATCTTAGAGTTCATTTTCATCCACAAAATTCTTGACCACTTCATCTTTAGGTACCAAAATTTTATCCATGTAAATTATCTTTTCATTCTAATCAATTTCATGAATTCTAACAATCTAAGAGCGTTCTAGATCCCAAAATAAGAATTCAAAATCACCAGAGACATAACTAATGAAAGTACATATTTTTGATTTAACATCTAACTTCTTTCTATTTTCCTTATCAACATACACAAAAGCTTCTAAACCAAATACTCTAAGAAAAGAAATATCTACATGTTGTATATATCTCCCTCTCCAAGTAAATATAGACAAATAGAAGAATATGGAAATAAAAGAAACTCAAAACCTGACATTTATTTACACCGCTTGAGTCACACCTAGCGCAGTCTCGAAAATGTCGACATGAAAATAGATGCGCCCTGGCGCAGGTAAGAAAATGTCGACATGAAAATGGATACGCCCTGGTGCAGGTACCAAGGCGCAGGTTGAAGGCACAAATCAGAAGGTGTTGACATGAAAAAAGTAGTGCCAAGGCACAGGTTGAAGGCACAAATCAGAAGGTGTTGACATGAAAAAATTCGCGCCAAGGCGCAAGTTGAAGGTTCAAATCAGAAGGTGTTGACATGAAATTTTCAGCACCTATGGTGCACATAAGAGTATACTTGATATGAGGATAGATGTGCCGAGGTGCATCTTCAGGAGGCGCAACATTTTGAGCATTGACACCCCGACAGAAGCAAACCCTGACCCAGATATTCAAATGGCCATAACTTTTCACAGGGAGCTCGGATTCACGCAAGGTTGGACTTTTCAAAAGCTTACAAGGTCCTCTATCCAACTATGACTGGATATATTTAATTAAGTGAGAACAAGTTTCTTCAAAAATGAAAAATACAATTCGCCATTTTTTGGGTTTACTAGGGTTCTCACCTACCGCCATAATGAGATGAATTGAATACAACTTGGAGGTAGTTGGGGTAGATTTGGAATTCGTCTCTCTTCCCTCTCTCATTCTTCCTATAAATTGTAAGGAGGGGCTTCTTTCTAAAGGTTGGACATTCTTGTTTTGCCCCTCCCTTCTTCTCTTTGGCAAGTGAATTTGTGGAGTTCAAACCTCCCATCTAAAACTGTAATGCAACTTTGCCTCTTGGCATTTTGTAGTGTATTGTATCAATCTTTGGAGAAAATAATGCATGTCTGTGGATGATTCTCAACCCTCTCTATGTTCATTTACATCCTCCTGATCTTTCACTACAAATCTAGTTATCTGTGCATGATCTTGCATTACATTTTAATGGTTTGTGTTTATTGGCAAGACAGATGTTTCTTCATTCCTCGGTGCATCACCTTTGTTAGTTTAGGTTTATTTTTATGCATCTTCTTACCCTATCTCCTTGGAAAGTTAGATTAGTTTTTGAGTAAAACCTCTGTAATTTTATGTGTGCATTTGAACAGAGTAATAGGAACCTTCCTTCATCAGGAGGGCTTTCCCGATTCACAAGGTCCCACACTTGGGAAAAGCTCCATGTTATGCAATCGCACTGAGAGTCTCAACCCATTGAGTTGCAGACATTCAGGGGTGTTGTGATTTGCCATCAACAGTTTTTGGCACACCCGGTGGGACCAAGAGGTCATTCCACAAGATTTGAAGCAATTTTCAAGAAATTTGGACTTAGAAATTGCAAGTTTTCAGATTTTAGATTTTTTATTTATTTTTACCTTCCAAGCTGAACTTGAAATCAATTTTCAAAGGCTTAACTTTCTCAAAACAAGTCAAAATTTTCACCTAGTTGATAGATCGGGGATAATCTTCAAAAGGGTATTCTTAGATTTTGATATTTTGACTTTCAAAATTTCATAGTTTTTAGTATTTGGGTTTTCCAAGTGTCAAGCCTATCCCAAGTTCGACACAACATATTTCAGTCTTGTAAGTTGCTATGCATGACCTAATTTTTTCCTATACCTTTCAGGGATTAGTAGTTGCACAACAAGACCCGATAACCAAATTGAAGAACTATATCTTCCGGGTCCTTCAAAATTTTAAATTCTATTTTTAATATTGTCAGGTTTGGTGTGTAACTTGGCAGAATCCATCCTTTTGAGGCTCATTCCCCAACACATCTAGCGACTCGAAGGGATAGAATTCAGTGGTATAGCAGCATAGGTTACCCAGGTACATGAGAATAATTCGAACCAGGTCTGATACTCGAGAAGAAGGGTTATTTATCTACTTACAGCTATCACCAGGAAGAGGAAGCAGAGGAAGAAGACCACAAAGATCACCATCTCCACCTAACAGGACTTTATCAACCCCTCCACCTGGTATACCTTTCATCCAATCAACAAGGGTTCTCAAGCCAATCAGAATGGCGCAACAAAACCCTTTTGTTAACTTCACTGGCAGCAGCCCACTTGCCCTCAATGCACATAATCTAGTTCCAATTGTAGCATTGAAGAACATTCCATTTTTTTGGAGAAAATCATACCACTCCTAGTGATCATGTCAAAGACATTGCTAATGTTTGTGCAATCCATGAGATAAATGAAATGGATGTTCTTTGTTCAAATTGGCATCTTCATTCAAAGGGAAGGCATTGCAATGGTTTAGGAGCCTTAGAGCTAGTTCTATCCAAAATTGGAATCGGTTATGCATAGTTCTCCATGAGCGAGTTTGGAGAAAAGGAGACAATTTGTCTCTCCTAGAACAATTAATGACTATCAAGAGAGCTCCCAATGAGCAGCTGACTAACTTCAACTTCAGATTTCAAAGGTCTTGGGATAGGATTCCGGTGGCCGTTAGGCCAACAGCTGAAGGTGCTTTTCTATATTATCTTAAGGCTTTGAATTATGATATTTCTATGTTAATTCAATCTATGGGAGACACAACCTTACACACTTATAGCATTGCCATTAGGGCTGAAAATTGTCTTATTCAAGCTGGTAAGTTGGCTCCTAGGCCTCCATGCCCTTGTATCCAAACTTAGAAAATCCAAGCACTAGTCAAGCACCCACTTTGGCTCCTATTCCCACTCCTAGAAATAAAAGTTCAAATGAAACTTCTACTTCATCCTCTAGTGCTTCAAATGAACTCAAGAGGTCATGAAACAATTGCAAAATTTGGGAAATGAGCTAGTTACACTCAAGAGGCAAGAGCCCAAAGCTTTAGACCTTCTTATCAACCTCAAGCTCAACCTAATAGGCAACCATACCAGCCCAATAGGCCACCCAATCCAATTGTAAATCAAAGCCAAGTAAGGCCTCCCGCCAATAGACCATTTCAGCCCTATAACCCCAATGTTACATCTGCTTCTAAAGCATTAGTGCCAGTGCAAAACAACATAGCTCAAGAGTATGATTGTTTTTTCCCATGTAATGAACATCACAACCAATCTATGTGCTTCAATGGCACTTTGAACCAAGCCCTGATGGTGACAACTACTGGCGTAGAGGGTGAAGTGAGTCAAGAAACAAATCAGCAACAAGGGACATCTCAGCAAAACACAGCTCCAAATGATATCGCACTTGTGAATTGGCAAGCTGAGGATTTTTGTGGCATGAATCAAACAATTTCTCAGAGTGTAGCAGCTAACACAAGATCAAAGAAGAGGAATATTGGTGAAGGGCAGTCATTGGCTCCAAGTGATCTACAACCTTCCATCACTCCACAAGGTGTTGGTAAGCAAAATACAGTTCCAAACATGCAAGGAAAGCCCAAACCACCTTCTAAACCAACTCAAATGCCAGTTGTTGCTGCCCATGCGCAAGAAAGGAATGTGCAAGCTAAAGGAAAGCAAAGAGATGTTTCATCCCCATTTAGCATCATTGATCAAATGAAGAAGACAAATGTGAATATATCAATGTGGGAATCTTTATCCATCCCAGGCCAAAGAGATCTTCTACAAGCTGCCATGAAGAATTGGTCAACTTCGAACTAGCAGGTCCATATGCAAGAGAATGTCCTCACAAATGTTGCTCGCCTGAAGGAAATCATGGAGGACAAAAAGGTAAAGTTTTGAAGCCCCCTCCATTCTATGTTTCATTAGTCATTGGGGATAAACTAGTACACAATTGCATGGTTCATGCAGGGCAAGTAGTTACTGTCATGCCCAAGAAAATAGCTGATCAGTTGGGTCTCCAATATGAAGTCATATCTAAAGGGGTAGTGCAATTGGATGGGATAGTAGTAGCAATGATGGGAGTGATTAAAGGTTTGAATCTTACCTTGCATGCATGCCCCAACGTTACCGTTTTGCAAGATGTGTCAGTGATAGATTTGCCACCACTCTTTGCCCTATGCTTATCAAGGGATTTCACAGCTAGAATTGGAGGCTACTTATCTGCTGACTAGTCACACATGTTGTTTAGAACAAGATATGGTACTAAGGTCACAATTAGATCTGAACCAATTGCAAACTTTCACATTGAGCCTCATACTCCAAGCCAAATCAATGCCAATTGTTCAACATTTGATCAAGAAGATTATCTAAGAACAGATGAAGCTGACACCAAAGTTGGAAGCATCCTAGATTTGACTCTTGATGAATGGGCAAGCAAGGTACATGCTTTTGATCCCTACCAAGAAGTAGAAGAATCTGAGCTAGGATTTTATTGCATACATGAAGAAAACCAGCCTATTCCTAGCATCACCAAACTAGACCATAAGGATGACAACGAGGTATGGCAGTTATTTTTCAATGGATCAAGGAGTAAGTAAGGTGCAAGAGGAGGAGTTATGCTTGTTTCACCTCAAGGCATAAAATATTATTCAGCTTTCCATTTCTAGTTTTCCTGTTCAAACAACACAAGTTTGAATATGAGGCCTTGATTCATGGACTTCATTGGGCTAGGAAAAAGGGCATAAAGAACTTGCAGGTGTTCGGGGATAGTGAGCTAATCGTCAACCAAGTCAGGGGAAAACATGCTACAAAGAATGACCTGCTAAAGAACTACAAGAACAGGGTATGGGACCTCATTGAGGATTTCAAAGCTTTCAACATCGTGTCCATACCCAGGAAGAAAAATGAAGCCGCGGATAGGCTCACAACAGTTGGAGCAACATTTGATGTGGTTGACAACATCATAAGGGAAAAAACACAACCACATATCCATGTGATTGTGAGGCCAATAGTTCTAGATAATAACACAAGCTGGAAGGTGTTTGAGAATGATCAATAGATCATCAATTTTTACAAGAAGAGGCTAAATTCTCAGCTAGGAATCAGGACAGACTAGAGCAACAATACGGGGATCAAGTAGTGCAGTTGCGGACAAACAAGCTTCCCAAGGGTTTAGTAACATTGGAGTCTATCTTCAACCCTAATGATTAGTTCCGTAAGGAAAATGCTAACATACAGGTCAAGGGAGAAGATTCAGAGCCAATTCCAGTTGGGGAAGGCAAAAAACTTCAAATTGGTAAAGTGGCCCTTTGAGCAGGAGAAGTCAGACTTCATATAACTTTGCCAAGAATTTCCAGATGTCTTCGCTTGGAGCTATGAATATTTGAGAGGATTCAATCTGAAGTTGGAACAACATACCATAGAATTGGATCCAAATGCTAAGCCCATCAAGCAAAAGCAAAGACCAGTCAACCCTCACATTGAGCCTCTAATGAAGAAAGAGCTAAACAAGCTAATAGAGGCAAGCATTATATTCCCGATCAAGCACTCAAGATGGGTTGCAAACTTGGTTCCGGTTAGGAAGAAGAGTGGAGAAATCAGGTTGTGTGTGGACTTTTGAGACCTCAATAGGGCATCTCTCAAAGACCATTACCCACTTCCTTCAATGGAAAAAATATTGCAAGTGGTATCTGGTTCGGAGAGATTCTCTCTCTAGATGGCTACTCAAGGTATAATTAGATAATGGTGAAAGAAGATGACCTAGTTCAAGACAACTTTCACCACCAAATGGGGCACCTATGCCTACAAGAAGATGCCATTTGGGCTATCAAATGCTAGAGCCACTTTCGAAGGGCAAGCGATGGATATGGCATTCAAGGGTTGGATTGATCAATAAAATAGTTCTCCAAAATGCGGCGGATCACCTCTTTCATCCGAGGCGAGTATTTCGAGAGATATAGAAGATTTGGGGTATCATTGAATCCCAAATAATGCATATTCTTAGCTCACGAAGGAAAACTTCTAGGCCATATTGTTTCAAAGGAGGGGTTGACGATTGACCGAGAAAAGTTGAAGAAATTCAAGCGTTGCCATTGCAAGTCACAAGAAGGCTCTTCAAAGCTTCTTAGAAAGGATCAATTTTTGCTGCGGGTTTGTTCCAAACTTTGTAGGCTCTCGTAAAGCTAATAATGTTGATGTTAAAGAAGAGCATGGCATTTAAGTGGACATCTGAAGGCAAGGCAAGTTTTGAGGCAATAAAAGAGGCTATATCTCAAGCTCGACTCTCGTCAATCCAAACTTCTCCAAAGACTTCGTGTTATATGCCTTCGGTGGTGGAGACACAATTTCGCAATCTGTACAAACAAAACAAAGAAGGATTAGAACAACCAGTTTTTTTCTTCAGTCAAGGCTTGGAGGAATATGAAACTAGGTACTCTTTCATTGAAAAGCATGTCCTTGCAGTGATCAAGAGCTTAAAGAAATTCAAGCACCTAGTCTCAAACAACAAGATCCAATTATTGGTCTCTCATGCGAGAGTCAAGGAATTCCTTCTAAACAAGGATCTGAATGAGAAACGTGTAGGATGGATCACTCGTGTCATGGAATATGACATCAAAATTAAGGTCACTAAACTAGTACATGGAAAAGGACTATGTGAACAGCTAGCTTTGAGTCGGCAAGTTGAAGCAGGTGATGAAAAAGAGACTGTCTTGGTACTACAGGATGGTCAAGAATAGGAAAATGATGACGTGCCCACTCCTTGTTGGACTTAGAATATGATACACTTCCTACGGAAGGCCTATGCCCTCCAGAAATGAGAAAAGCAAAGAGGATATACTTTAGATTACAAGCCATTCCATATGTGCTTGTTGATGGTGTTTTGTTCAAGAAAGACATCAATGGAGCTCTATTGAGGTGCATTGGGACAGGTCAAACTGAGAGAGTGTTACGAGATTTTCACAATGGAGATTCTAGAGGACATTTTTCCCCACGAGTAACAGCTCTCAAGATAATGAAGGTAGGGTATTTTTTGCCCATAGTGTTCGAGTATTTCACTATACATGGATAAGAAAGTGTAAGAAATGCACACTCTTCATAGGAAAAGAAAGACTAGCAGCGCTTCCATTACACCCAATTTTGGTTGACCAACCATTTATGCAATGGGGATTGGACTTCATCGGGGTCATCAATCCAAACTCAAGGCAAGGCCACAAGTGGATTCTCACGGCAATGGACTATTTCACCAAGTGGACCGAAGCGGTAGCGCTCAAAGAAGCAAATGAGTCTAACATACTAGACTTTTATGAAGGAATAGTGACTAGGTTCAGTGTGCAGCCACTATCATATCAGACAATGCATTGGCATTCAGAGGTTCTAAGATTACAGAATGGGCTGTCAAGAATGGAATCTATTTAAGCACCTCTTCAAATTATTACCCGCAGGCTAATGGACAGGTAGAGTCCACGAATAAGAATTTGTTGAGAATCATCAAAAGGAATCTGGATGAAAACCAAAGGACATGGCATACCAAGCTAAAATCAGCGTTATGGGCTGACAGGATAACGCTAAAGAGGTCTACAGGTAGTTCTCCCTACAAGTTGGTCTATGGGAAAGAGGCAATATTGCCTATATCATTAGAATTGCCAGCATTGGAACTCATGAAGCAGTTGGAGTTGTCTAAGTTCGAACCAATGGAGGTCATATATGTAGAATTGATGGAATCGGAAGAAATCAAAGAGCATGCGGTTCGGATGATTGAGAAGGATCAGGCCTAAGTAAAAAGATGGTTTGATAAGAAGGCAAGAGAAAGGATCTTCCAGGAAGGGAACCTAGTTCTGAAATGGGATGCAGATCGGGCAAAACTAGGAAGGCATTCCAAGTTTGATGCCATTTGGAGTGGCCCCTACATGGTTACGGGATGTAAAAGTAGTAATTCCTTCCAATTTTCTACATTAGATGGAAAAGAACTCCTGATTCCGGTTAACGGAATCTATCTTAAACATTGCTACTAAAAAGAAAAGGTTTACCCTTGTAAATATTAGCCTAGACTTCAATTCCTGTAAGTGCGGAAGCACATTTTCTAGTTGTAGTTAGGTTTCAATTTCCCTAAGTGCTTTGGCACAGGTTTTGTTGCTCCCAGGTTGAATTTCTATAGTTCAGCATGCTCTCGGAGAAGGAGTTGTAGTATCAGGATCGGGATCATATATCAGGTTGGTTTTAGGTTATTACTTATGACTCCATGCCCAATGGATTGCTAAAAGGCCACTGATCTTCTACCTAGCAGGCAGGTGATCCCGTTGAGTCACCAAATTAGTGTATATATCTCCCTCCTGGGTAAATATAGACAAACAGAAGAATATGGAAATCAAAGAAACTCAAAACTCCGACATTTATTTATGCCTCAGTCGCACCTGGAGCATATACCATGACAATAGTTAGAAAATGTCGACATGAAAATGGATGCGCCACAGCGCGGTAAGAAAATGCCGACATGAAAATGGATGTGCCCTGGTGCAAGTAAGAAAATTTAGAAATGAAAATGGATGCGCCTTGGTGCAGTACAAGGCACAGGTTGGAGGTGCAAATCAGAAGGTGTTGACATGAAAAAAGTCATGCCAAGGTGTAGGTTGAAGGCGCAAATAAGAAAGTGTTGACACGAAAAAGTCATGCCAAGGCGCAAGTTGAAGGCACAAATCGGAAGGTGTTGACACAAAAAAGTAGTGCCAAGTCACGGAGTTGAAGGTGCAAATCGAAGGTGTTGACGGGGAAAAATTTGTGCAAGGCGCAGGTTGAAGGCACAAATTAGAAGGTGTTGACATGAAAAAATTCGCGCCCGGCGCGCAGTTGGAGGCACAAAGTAGAAGATTTGACATGAAATTTTCAGCACCTATGGCACACGTAAGAGTATGTTGACATGAGGATGGATGCGCCGAGGCGCATCTTCAGGAGGCGCAACATTTTGAGCGTTGACACCCGACAGAAGCAAACCCGACCGGATATTCAAATGGCCATAAATTTTCACGAGGAGCTCAGATTCACGCAAGGTTGGACTTTTCAAAATCTTACAAGGTCCTCTATCCAGCTACAATGAATATATTTAATTGGTGAGAACAAGTTTCTTCAAAAATGCAAAATACAATTCACCATTTTTGGGTTTCTAGGGTTCTCACCTACCGCCATAATGAGATGAATTAAATACAACTTTGAGGTAGTTGGGGTAGATTTGGAATTCCTCTCTCTTCCCTCTCTCATTCTTCCTATAAATTGTAAGGAGGGATTCTTTCTAAAGGTTGGAAATTCTTGTTTTCCCCTCCCTTCTTCTCTTTGGCGGTGAATTTATGGAGTTCAAACCTCCCATCTAAATATTGTAATGCAAGTTTGCCTCTTGGAATTTTGTAGTGTATTGTATCAATATTTTGAGCAAATAATGCATGTTTGTGGATGATTCTCAACCCTCTCTGTGTTCATTGCATCCTCCGATCTTTCACTACAAAGCTAGTTATTTGTGCATGATCTTGCATTACATTTTAATGGTTTGTGTTTATTGGAAAGATAGATGTTTCTTCATTCTCGGTGCATCACCTTTGTTAGTTTAGGTTTATTTTTATGCATCTTCTTACCTTGTCTCCTTGGCAAGTTAGATTAGGTGTTTGAGTAAACCCTCTTCATTTTTATGTGTGCATCGAACAGGAGGAATAGGAACCGCCATCATCCAGGAGAGATTTCCCTATTCACAAGGTCCACACTTGAGAAAAGCTCCATGTTATGCAATCACACCGAGAGTCTCAACCCATCGAGTTGTAGACATTCGGGGGTGTTGTGATTCACCATCAACACTACCTCTTTTCTAGTCCAAGATTCTTCTAGTATTACACCATCCAATGCACTTGGAGGTCCATGGTAGATTAAATACATTGTTGTGTCTATTGCTTTCGCCCAAAATTGTAAGGAAAAGGATGTATCCTCATGCTTCTAGCACATTCCATGATTTTCTTGTTCATTATTTCAGTAACACCATTCTCCTATGGTGTTCCAAGAACCATTCCTTCTATGCATATTTCACTCATTGAATAATAATCATTGAAAACCTTACTACGAGTACTCACCACCATTTTCAAGTCTAAGGAATTTTAACTTTAATTTTGATTCAATTTCCACAAGGGATTTCCATGTTTTAAAAGTTTCTAAAACATCAGATTTATGATTAATACAATAAACTCATACCTTTGTTATGGTATCATTAATAAAAATCACATAATATTGAGATCCACCATGAGAATCTACCTGGTGGTCCCCAAGCATCCGAGTGCACAAGCTCTAATTTATGCTTCTTCTTTGTTGTCCCAACTTTGAGAAATCTCACTCTTTTTACTTTCCAAAAATACAATTATCACATAAATCAAGATTTACACATTCAAATCTAATAACTTACCCTTTACCTTTAAGATATGCATTCCCTTTTCACTCATATGGCCTAGCCGATAGTGCCACATGCTTGCATTTGATTCTAAAGTAGATAGAAACATAAAATGAATCGAGTAATATAGGTAGACATAATGATCATAACTTCTTGCCTCTTGCCATAATAAGAGATCCCTTGGTAACTTTCCAACATTTAGCTATGAGTCTAACCATGCAACAAGATTCACACAATTATCCCGTAGAAATTAGATTTCTCTTGAGCCTTGGAACATGCTTCACATCTTTCAATAACCATGTATTTCCATCATGCAACTTAAGATGAACTTAACCTTTACCAATAATATTGCATGTTTCATCATCTCCTAAATAAACATGCCCAAAATTACCTGGACATAATTTCTAAAAATAAATGTTATCCAATTTTTACCCTCAGGAAAAATTGATCAAACACGACCTTGCACAAGAGAAATGAAGAGGGTGGTTAAGTCGTGCAAGCTCACATCCGAGATCAAAAATTAGGCTACGGACAGGATTCTCAATGAAGATGTAAGGTCAACAAATTAAATGGCTAAGGGAATGTCGAAAGAGATCATAGCTCAAGATGAAGAAGGATGGGGAAAGGCTTGAGATTTTTAGTTTTGCATTTTCGGTGCTTTGGAGAAACAGGGAAAAAAAGGACTCAAAATTATATGAAGTCTCGAAACTACGAAAGTCCGAAATTTTGGAATTTCAGGTTCGGGGTTTCGAGTTCAAGCAGCACAAATTTGAAAATTGGAGGAAAATTTTGAAACACAGAAACCTTGAAAGTCTAAAATTTTAGACTTTCAAATTTCAAAATTTTAGAACTCGAGGCGCGAAGTTGGAAAATCGGCCCCAAATGTCTAAAATTTGAATTCAAAGTCCAGACTTTCAGAATTTCAGGTTTTTGGGGTTTCGAGAGACCTCAAGAAGCATGCTAAAAATGGAACAAATGTGTGAAATCCTGAATTCCAAAAGTCCAAAATTTCGTACTTTCAGGTTTTCGGGGTTTCGGGAATTTTAGGAATCATGGCGGAAAAGATAGAGGTGAGAAAATAGCACGAAATCCTGAAATTTCAAAATTTCAGACTTTCGAGGTTTTGGAATTTAAGTTTCATAAGTTTCGAACCCCAAAACACAAAAATCACAAGTCAATGTCTGAAATTTTGAATTCTGAAAGTCCAAAATTTCAAACTTTGAGTTTTCGTGTTTTAGACTTTGGGAACTCTCGGGTAATTTTGAGCGATGAACAATGTTTCGAATTCAAGTGGAAATTTCTGAAAGTCTAAATTTTGGAATTTCAGAGGTTGCATGCATTTTGGACTCGAAAAGGTAGGTCAAGAACCCGCCATAGTTGCAGAGAATGATGTAAGACCTTCAAATGGCCATATATTTTGACCTAAGCTTGGATTTGAACGATAGAGGACTAAGTTCTTAAAAATGAAAATATAGTTGGCATTTTTGAGGCTATCAGGCTTCTCACCTACCACCATAATGAGGTATGGGTTTCCTTTCTTGCCCAATAAGGAATAACACATGGAGGCATGGGTTTTTCAAGTAGAACCCATCATTCTTTTAGGGAATTCAATGCATTTCTTGGGTGGTTGGATTAGGATTTTGAATTCTTCTCATCTCCTCTTCTCATTCTTCCTATATATTGTAAGGAGGGGCATTTTTCTAAAGGTTGGACATTTTTTGCTTTGCACCCTCCCTTCTTCTTTGTCTGTTAGTGATCTTGTGGAGTTCAAACCTCCCATCAAAACTATAATGCAAGTTTGTGCCTCTTGGCCATTGTAATGGACTGTATCAAATTTGTGGAGCAATAATACATGTTTGTGGATGATTTTCAACCCTCTCTTGTGTTCATTGCACCTCTTTGATCTCTCATTGCAATCTTGGTTATCTGTGTATGGTGGTTGTATTACATTTTAATGGTTTGTGTTTAATGGAAAAGTAGGTGTTCAAAGCATTCCTTTAGTGCATCACCTCTGTTAGTTTAGGTTTAATTTATTGCATCTTCTTAACCCTATCTCCTTGGAAAGTTAGAGTAGGTTTTTGAGTGGATCCTCTGTAAATTGTATGTGTGCACTTGAACAGAGGAATAGGAACTGAACTTCATTCGAAGAGCTTTCCCGATTGCAAAGTCCCACACTTTGGAAAAAGCTCCATGTTATGCAATCACACTGACGATCTCAACCCATCGAGTTGAAAACATTCAGGGGTGTTGTGATTATGCATCAACAATAACCCTTATCGGGGTAACATGAAAAGAGGATCCTAAATCTAAAACCTATGATTTAATATTATTATCCAAGGAGAGAAGTAGGTCATATTGTATTACCTATTTTGCAGTAATATTTACCTCTTTACCTTTCTTTGGCACAATCTCATTGTTTTCCTTGAACCAAAAATCCTTCTTTGCATGACCTTTCTTTCATCAATTCCAAGCAAGTTATTCATCTACTTCTTGATTTAGATCTACCATTCCAGGAATTTGATTTCCCATTATTCTCGCTCTTGGATCTCTCCCTCTTCCTTCCCCTCTTTCTACATTCAAAACATTACCAGATGATGATTCTACTCTAATTTTTCTACATATTTCTTCATTCCAAATTATACTAACCACGTCATAAAACTTTAAAAAATTAGTAGCAAACATTGTATTACTAAAATCCATAACCAATTTATCCCAACTATCTAGAAAAATCATAATATTAAAATTCTTTCAATCATCCTCAAATAGAATACTTACTAATTTTAATTGATTTACAATAGACCATAAATATTTCAAATGACTTGATGTAGATCCACCTTCTTTCATCTTTAGATTAAATAATTGTTTCATCAAATAAACTTTATTTGAAGCACTAGGTTTTTCATATAAATTTTCTAAATATTTCATCAACTCTATTGGGGTTCCTACTTCGATAATATTCAAAGCCATAAATGCTGCCAAGCTCAATCTTATAGATCACGAGGCCTTTTTGTTAAGAATTTTCCATTCTTCATCAATCATCTTTTACAAGTCTTTTTCATCCAATGGTAAGTATAGATCTTCTCGATACAGATAATCCTCCACCGCAACTTCCATAATAGATAATCATGGCCATCAAATTTCTCCACTCGAATTTACATTCTTCTCCTATTGCTTTACTTTGACTCAATTAGAAATCCCTTTATGAATAAATATTTCAACACCCAAAACCCTCAAACAAAGCTTTGATACTAGTTATTGGGCTTAATGGACATGTTATACAAATATTTATATCAGATATAAGCATAAAAGTAATAAATACAAAAATAAACTAGAATAAATAATACACAAGATTTAACATGGTTCACCTAGTGTGGACTATGTCCACTAAGAAACAACCAATCTCAATTCACAAGAGGAAATACAATGAAGATATGCAATCTTACACACCTTCTTGGATGTACCGTAGTTTCTTCCTCACAGTTTCTATTTTCTCTCTCCAAATGAAACTTCTTTATAGTTATTTTAATTGTCTCTTAATTCATCCTTCTAACCCTATCTTTCTAGCTTATATAGGCATATCCAAACTTAGGGTACTTAAGCTATGCAATTACAACCATTAGATTCACTTTATAACAATAGTTATATCTAATTCATGTGACTTAAATCAATGATCATGCATAGGAAACCGATGTCGGTTCATACTTTCCTAACCGATGCAAGTCCCGAGGTGACTAACATCAGTTCGTCAACCGACATCAATTATTGTGTATTCTAGAAAGTCTATAAAAGCATCTATTGTGAAGTAATTAAGCTCCACAACTCAACACCTCCACTGTTTATCAATACTTATCGACCATGTGATCATAATTAGAATGAAAATGCACATATTTACTATCACCAATCCAATGGGCATTCTATTAATCATTGTTTTAAGCTTAAACATCTCATTCAAGATCTTATTGATAACAATGTGATCGATCTCTATGATTGTTTTGGTTCCAAACTAGTCAATGATAATTAAAAACTAAAAATATTCAATGAACCATCATTGCTAAAACATGAAAAACCATTTACTTATTCCTCTACAAACAATACATATCATGTTGTAGCTCCTCCTTGATTAGGGCCACTTGATTTTCCCATTACTACTACTAACATGCCACCAAGAGTTGTCACCTGGGATCATGATTACTATGCTACATTTTCCTTTAATTTGCTCCATATTAATTCTTCCATTGGTACTCATATTGTAGACACCTATAATTACACCCGAGTAATTTAAATACTTAAATTGTGCTAATTATCTCCTTTCTTGCAAATTGGTGACATATCGTCAAAAGCGCTCTTCTCTCCTATCATCATTAATTAATTACACTATGCTAATTAATTAAGTCACCTATCCAACAAATACCCTAATTAACGACCTTTTATTAATAAATCCTTCCTTCTATCTAGAATAGTTAATTATTATTAATTAATTAGCCTCCCCTTTCATTAAACCAATAAATCAATATTTAATTGATTTAATCCCCTTCTATAGTCTAAATCATGCTAATATTCCTCTAAAAAGCTTTTATAAGCTTGCACATCTATTAATTAATCATCTTGATCAATTAATAAACCACCTTTATCAGCATGAGTCACTAAAGGACAAGCTAAACTCTCCTAAGGTAACTAAACCTATCTAAACCCCCCTTATCCACAACTAACTCAACATCCCTATTATCCCACATGCAAAGGGATGTAGTGGTTCCTTTATCCATTGGGCTATATAAAGAGCCCTCCTCCTACCTTTTCACTTACACCTAAATCCTTGAGAAGACAAAATCAAATCATATAGAAATTACACTATAAGCCTTTTGTTATTCTTGAGAAATTCACCATTTGAAGAGCTAAGCCCCATTTCTTGAATTTTCTAGCCAAGTGCTTGGGTCATATGGGAATAGTCAAAGTTGTCTTATAGCCATGCTTTGATAAGCTCGCATTCCTAAGTTATTAAAGATCAAAACAATCAATTTGATTGTCATGGAGTCTACATAGGTCCATTTGCTTTTGTTGGTAATCTAGAGAAGTAGAGGTTTTGAATACTTTAACATGTTAGTTTGATCTTAGTTCAAAGTTAATGCATTATGCTTAGTATTGATCTTGTTTATCTCTCATCTTGATGGTGCCTAGATTTTGACTTAGTTTTTTTATAGAACTATTTAGGTGGTAGTTCTCATTCATCTAACTTAGCTTAAGAAAAATACACGCACACATTTGGCACGCCCAGTGGGACCTAGTCCCTTAGCATTTTAGTTTGAATTTTGTTGTTGTTGGCTAACCTTTGATAGACACATATAGTAAATAATGTTCAATTTCTTGGGATTTTTACTAGTATTATATGTGTAGGTTCTCATTTATAGCTATCATTTTAATGGGTTGTTGCCAATTTCAAACTAACTTGCTAAAATTTGAAGTATTGTGAGATTTTTGTGTTTTTTTCCATACTTTGGTTGCAAGAGTGGTGCAGTGCACTAACTAGAGTGCAGGCATAGTAATCCGGGTGCAGGAACTTCTTAGGTATTGCAGCACCTTTCTCGGAGCTTATATCCCTATTTGCCAACCCTAGCACACATATACTAACCCCTGGTGCACATACCCTAATCAGGGCATAGGTGCACTAACCTAAGCGTAGAATCTTTTTCATATTGTACCTTCACTGCAATGGAAAAACTTGTCAGGATGGCGCATACACACTAAACTGGGTGTAGGCATCTATCAGTGGTGCGCAGTAGTTTCTGGTGGCGCAGCACTCTATGAAAATATGGTGTTGATTTTCATCTATTGTGGTGCACATGCCCTAACCTTGAAGCAAGCACCTCTTGGGTGGCATAGGCACTGTCAAATCTTGATATTGTTGTTTACCTACCCTAGCATGCACATCTTTCGGGTGGAGTAGGTGCATTGTAAATCTAAAAACACAGAGGGGTGCATCTGCCCTAACCCACATGCACATGCCTAAACCAGGTGCAAGTTTATTTTAGTTTTCTTAAAATTAAAGTGTTAAAGTGCTAACTTCTTTGTAGGTTTTATCTAATTAATGCCTATTTTTACAGGGTATGTTTACATGCTTTTGCTAGACTAGATAGACTTTGCATGCTTGCTTATAAGAATAAGGTCACGTATGCTCTTCCCTCATGTCCCTTGGGGTGATCTTGGGAATCAGAAATGATTCTTAGGTCTTTTTGATGCTTTGAAATTGTTAAGAATATCTAAATTGGAATGAGTTAACTTGGTGTGTTTGAATTAAGTGTTTTTCCATTTGGCATCTTCTTGGATTTTAGAAACATCACGTATGCTCTTCTCTTACATCCTTGACAATATCTTGATAATCATAAATGATTTTTACTCTTTTATGGAAAATTACTAAACTGGTTGTGTAGGACCAAAACACACGCTTGTCAAAGAAAGGTGGAATCGAAACAAAATCAAACTACTAATATAGTTGTTGTACAAGTTTCCAAAAGGTGTTCAAGAAAACCACATCAAAATTAAACAAGATAAAAATAACAACATATTCAAAACATTGTATTATAGGTTTGGAAAAGGGTACGTCCCTATCCGCTCAACTGGAACATAACCCCTTTGGCATAATTCCTTAAGCTACAACAATGGGGGTGGTACCAAGAACCCCAAAGTAGTCCACGTAAGAGGGAACCTTGTGGAAGAAATGGGAAGTGATCCACACAACCTACTTGACTAGTCATTCCTTGTGAATTAGTGTTACCGATTATCCATATGACAACCCCAGTGATGGTACACGTAGATGCACTAGTTTCCTACTATGCTTGAAGGGGGTAAAGTAAAGCCGAGATACTCCCAATTCAGTCATTTTGACTCTTTGGGTAAATCAAACTCACTTAAGATAGCTTTGTAACACATAGGAAGAGAGAACCACCTAGGAAGATTTTCTTTGGCGAAGAGCCCACTTTGACCATTTCAAAATAGTGTTGAGTTGTAAGCCATCATTCATCACGAAACATGGGAAGCATTACTTTTGTTTAGTTTTTAACTTTCCTTAAGGTGAGGTGAAACTTTGCCAAAGTGAAGCCAATATTTTTCATCCCCATTTTGATCTATTTACTTCACATTCTTTTAACACTTTGTTGATCAAAAGAAGGGTGACTAACTTTGCATTACCAATTGATTGTTTCTATCACTTTTTTTCCCGTTTACGTCCATCCATGTTTGCAGATGGGGAAGTTAAACGTCTAAAGTGTGTGGAGGCATATTCATATCATTGGTGGCCTTTGTGATATTATTACCCACGTCAAGATCGTCATCATAGTTAGGCATGGTTCATCATCTTGAACTTCCTTAGAAAGGTTACCTTGTTTATATCATATCACTACAATTTTGGTATTTACGTCTTGTTTCTTGTGAAATTGACCTAAATATCTATATTGTAAGGTTACGCTATACACATTTTAACAATTCTTAGTTATACTTTAAGCTTTTAGTTTGATTCTATTACTACCTCGATTTTGAAAAGTGCTATGTGTTACCACTTGTGTATGTTATATCAATATCACCTTGATATCAATACCTTACTTTCTTGCAAATTTTGGTTAATATATCTTGGTGACATTGTTGTGTCACTCACAAATCAGAATGGCACTTTTTAGGATATAGGTATTAATTGAATTTGGGCTTGCTTCTAGTATACCTTGTTAGGAGGTCACATTAACTTCTTGTATTTACTTACGTCTTGTTCATTCCCTTGAACTTGACATAAGTGAGGACATCTTGTTAATTATCTTATGACACCAACTACTTTTTGAAGCACAACCTAGGAAGTACTTCATTCATTTGATAGGCTTAGGTACCAAACATTGTGTCACTATTGATTTATCACTCTATCACATTGGTATTCTAACATTTATACTCATTCATATTCTTGACATTCGTTTTACATTTCATTGAGGTGTGATAACACATGTTTGAACACGTTTACAACTTACCTTGGTGAATATATTGCACATAATGGCTCCTAAAACATGATTACGGATCAAGAAGCAAACATACGAGGAAAAACAAGTGCAAGATTTGGAGGCCTCAAACAAACAAGGGTCAAACCCTTTTATTGGTCATGATCTAGGGCCTCTATTTTCGATGATAAAAAAGAGATAGAATACATAGTAGATCATAGTGGTGATGAATTGGAATCCCCACATGTGGAATTTGCCTTTGACCCCACCTTATTAGATGAGTTCCTTTTTAGAAACAAGGATAGGGTGTTGACACGGGTTGTAGAATTGGGGGCCAAAATGCCCACTGAACATGAAACAATCCCACCTATAAAATAACACTAATGACGAGGAGAAATCTCTTATCAACATGGAGGATATTTTAATGCATGGATATGCTTCTACCTCCAATGCGGGAAATGATAATGTAGTGGGACATAGAATACCCTTTATCAAAGTGCCATGTAAAATTAGGTCAGGACATGAGAATGTTGAAGAACCTCCACAATATGAAGAAGAAGAGGAACCTTTGGAAGAAGAGGTCACCATTCAACAACAAATTAGTAACCTTAGCCAAAAATTAGCCTTGCTAACCTCTCATGTACAAAAGGAAGCAAGCAAGAATGTCCAAAAGCCAAGGCCTAAGGTCAAAATCAATGAACTTCATAGGGAAAATCAAGGAGAAGAAAATATGGAGCATCATCATGTATATATCCCTACTTCTCCCACTAAAGAACAATTACTTGCACAAGAAGTGCAATCTACGAAAGAAACACTTATAAGACTTCAAGAGATCAATGTGGGGAGAATTAGAAAATATAAATATGAAGAACTATGTCCCCATCCTTTTGACAAAGCTATGACACTTCAACCTTTCCCTAAAAAATTCAACATGCTGAAATTAGACAAATATAGAGGAAAGGAAACCCATGAGATCATGTCTAATATTTCTATATGGTCTGTTAAGAGGTTTCCTATAGTGATAATTATCTCATACGACTCTTTCCCAAGATTCTAGAAGGTCAAACATTGGAGTGGTTTACTCGTTTACCTCGGGGTCTATTTTTACCCGGCCGAATTGGCAAAGAGGTTTGTGCGTCACTTCTCATAAAATATAGAAAGTGATATCACCATGAAAGACTTATGTGGCACCAAAAAACATCCTATTGAGACTTTCGCTAGCTTCCTACAATGGTGGAGAGGATAACAAGATGTTTCCCTTGCGCTTTCCCTAAAAAATAGCTAGTATCTTTGTGCCCAACCTAAATCTAGACATCACTTTTCAACTTTAAATGCATTTTGTTTGTACTTTCGAGGAGGTCATTGAAAAAGGTTTTCAAATAGAGAAATACCTTATTTCCAAAGGAAATATTAAGTCAAAATCTAAGGATAATCAAAGTGTTAAACCTACAAAGAAACCAAATTTTTTTAACAAAAACAAAAAACGTGGTGGGGGACAGGATCACCGATTCCAAACGTGTGCAAAGCAGTTCAAACTAGTCAACCTTTAAACTTACCAAAGGACCTATTCAACCACAACCTAAATGAATAATGTTCACTCCTCTCAATGAGCCTTTTTCACTTATATTGAAACAATTGGATACAACTCACATGGTGACTTATCCCACAAGACAACCCTTTGATGACAATGCTCCCAAACCATCATGGTACAAAGAGCATGACTATTGCAAATCACATCATGTCAAGGGACATAAAAAGACAAATTCCTACGAATTCATCAATACATCCAAGACCTCATAGATAATGGGTAGATAGAAGTGGATAACCCATAAAAACTCAGACACCTAATGAAAAGATGGGGATATACAAATAACCATTCCCCAAACATGGTAAGTCAGAAGAGTCAAAGCCGGATCGAGGAGAGTCATCCTAGAGTTATAAAGCAGTGAATTATTTATATACCAAGAAAGACAACAATCATTATGATTCACTCATTGGATGTATTCACTCTACTAGTGAAAATGTGAACACCATTCAAATTAAGGGAAAGGATTATACCGTGGTAATAAGGCTTTCTCGCCTCATGATTCCCGAACCATCTCCATCAACACCAAAAATGGTAAGTACAATCTCTTAGAATAACTTGAGAAAATGTCTACCAATATTTTGATCTTAGATCTTATTAATATATCAAATTTACATAAAGACATTTTGTACCAAACTCTTAAGTGGTTAGGAGTGCCACTAGAGGTAGATACTACACATCTTCAGGCCGTAGTAGAAAACATTATACCAACTGAGCACATTGCCTTTAATCATAAGGAAATCCCTACTAAAAATCCAACACATAATCTCCCTTTATATATTGAGGTATTCGTTACCCACAAGAAGATCAAACGGGTGCTTGTGGAAAATGGATCAGGGTTGAATATATGCACGCTAAAGTTGGTTAAGTAGCTAGGTCATTGACCGAAGCGGACCTCGAGTCAAACATTATTACCATAACCGCTTATGACAACGTGGAAAGAGAGTTAGCTAGCACAATCACATTACCCATGGAAGTTGGTCCTACTTGTCATCACACAAAGTTTCATGTCTTGGACTTAGAACTTCCATATAATATGCTTCTAGGCCGAGCATGGATTCATGCTATACAAAGCTATGTCATCCACGTTCCATCAAGTACATTAAATTTAAACATGAGGGACATGTTGTATATATCTCCCCCAAGTTAGAAGGCACAGTAAAAAATATCGACATGAAAAAGGTTGCACCCTGGTGCAGGTTGGAAGGCGCAGTTAAAAATGTCGACATGAAAAAGGTTACGCCCTGGTGCGAAGTTAGAAGGCACAGGTTGAAAAATGTCAACATGAAAAAGGTTACACCCTGGCGCAGGTTGGAAGGTACAGGTTGAAAAACATCGACATGAAAAAGGTTGCACCTGGCATAGGTTGGAAGGTGCAGGTTGAAAAATGTCGACATGAAAAAGGTTGTGCCCTAGCGCAAGTTGAAAAACATCGACATAAAAAAGGTTGCACCCTGGCGTAGGTTGGAAGGTGTCAACACCACATTTTCAGCACCTATGGCGCACTTAAGAGTATATAGACATGAGGATGGATGTGCCAAGGTGCATCTTCAGGAGGCGCAACATTTTGAGTGTTGACACCCCGAACCCGACAGGAAGCAAACCCTGACCAGATATTCAAATGGCCATAAATTTTCATAGGGAGCTCAAATTCATGCAAGGTTGGAATTTTCAGAAATCTTACAAGGTCCTATTTCCAACTATGACTAGATATATTTAATTGGGTGAGAAAAATTTCTTTAAAATGCAAAATACAGTTCGCCATTTTTGGGTTTGCTAGGGTTCTCACCACCGCCATAATGAGATGAATTAAATACAATCTGGAGGTGGTTGGGGTAGATTTGGAATTCCTCACTCTTCCCTCTCTCAGTCTTCCTATAAATTGTTAGGAGGGGATTCTTTCTAAAGGTTGGACATTCTTGTTTTTTACCTCTCCTTCTTCTTCTTTGGTAGGTGAATTTCGGAGTTCAAACCTCCCATCTAAAAAGCGTAATGCAACTTTGCCTCTTAGCATTTTGTAGTGTATTGTATCAATCTTTGAAGAAAATAATGCATGTCTCAGTAAATGATTCTCGACCCTCTTTGTGTTCATTTGCATCCCCGATCTTTCACTACAAATTTGGTTATCTGTGCATGATCTTGCATTGCATTTTAATGGTTTGTGTTTATTGGCAAGACATGTGTTCTTCATTCCTCGGTGCATCACCTTTGTTAGTTTAGGTTTATTTTTATGCATATTCTTACCCTATCTCCTTAGCAAGTTAGATTAGGTCTTTGAGTAAACCCTCTACATTTTTATGTGTGCATCTGAATAGAGGAATAGGAACCATCCTTCATCCGGAGAGCTTTCCCAATTCGTAAGGTCCCACACTTGGGAAAAGCTCCATGTTATCCAATTGTACTGAGAGTCTCAACCCATTGAGTTGCAGACATTCAGGGGTGCTATGATTCTCCATAAATAGGACACACTTTGTCAAAATACAAGGAGATTGAGCCCTTTTCTCACTGCAGAGATCAATAGTTTTGCACTTAAGGATAACTATGTGTGTCCCATCGCTGATATACCTGTTCCTCTCTAATATGAAGCCATGGAGTCTCGAGTAGATTCGGATTCTATCTATTCTTGCACCCATGGTGCCACTACATCAACTTATCCTTTTGATTCATGGGAGATGAAGGTTTTGGAATATGGTTTTGGAGAATATAATGTGCAACAAGCCCTCTTAGTAATAGGCCTGTCATTGTCGCCTAAGACTAGAGGTCGACCTAACTATCATTTTAGATGACCTAGAAATGAGAAAACTATTGGGTCATTTTTACCTAGAGGCTTGATGGTAGAAGAAAAATTGTTGGATCGACTGCGACATTGGTCCCACAAGATACTCGGCCAACCTACTATCAAACACCTAAATATGAGAAATCTAGTCGAATGATGTACTCCATGGACTACAAGGGCCTAAGATGTGGCAAGAATGAGCAAAGACAACGAGAACAAGTGCCTCTTGCACATTTTAAAATAAAAAGGTATGACATTGGAATTCACCCTTATGGGGCACATCCCAATGATCAAGATGCTACCTGCTCTGAGCGTGAGGATAGCTCTAACTATCTAGACAGTGATACAAATTCCCATTATAGCCAATATAAGGATCTTGCCTCCATGAACCTATTCATGAATACCATTGTTCTAACCTAAGCCATACGGAACCTACACTTGACCTCGTTTACCCTTCCCTTGTTCAATGAGACCAACAACATCATATATCAATAAACCTATTTGAGAATGATGAATCTATTTTATAATTTATGGGCATTCGGGATACAATTCCCATTGGAGACCACAAAAAGGGATTCTATATTGACTTAGATACATGTGCTTACTTCGAGAGGAATTTGAGCTTTGTGGTTAGTAAAACTTAAGAAAAATTGAGGGTAAAAGTTCCAACACAAAGCCTTAGCAAAAATCAAAGTCCAAGTCACACAATGAAAACCTCTTTGAGGCACTAGCAAAAAATAGGTGTAAAATTTAAAGGATAATAAAAGTGACCATACCAAGGATAAAAATGTCATGGAGACATCCTTGGATGAAGATCTCAACCTTCCTCCTGACCCTACACATATGGAGGACTTGTCAAAGTTACTAGTAGAGGAGACTATCGATGTAAATATTGGCACAGAAGAGGACCCAAAAATAGTCAAATTGGGAGCTTCAATCTTGGCAAAGGAATAGAAAACATTCACCATACTATTGCAGGTGTTTATAGATGTGTTCACATGGTCCTATAAAGACATGATAGGTTTGGATCCAAATTTGGTCATACACAACATAGTTGTGCATGTAGACGCTAAGCCTATTAAGAAGAAGCTTGAAAGATGCACCCGAGGGTGGATTTCCTAGTTAAAGAGGAATTAGAAAGATTGCTTGTGGTAGGATTTATATGGCCCATTGATTACTCTGAATGGATATCCAACATCGTCCTTGTCCAGAAAAATCCTGTTAGGATCAGAATCTGCATAGATTTTAGAGACATAAATAAGGCCTGCCCTAAGGATGATTTTCCATTACCAAATATTGATATGATTGTGGATTCAATAGTAGGATATGAGATGCTATCTCTTATGGATGGATTTTCAGGTTATAATCAAATTAAGATAGCTGATGAAGATCAACACAAAATGGATTTTACAACTCCTTGGGGTACCTTCTATTATTAGGTAATGTTGTTTTGTCTTAAAAATGTAGGAGCTACCTATCAAAGGGAAATGATGGTAATTTTCCATGATATGATCCATGATATCATGGAAGACTATGTGGATGATATCCTTGGAAAATATAAGATAAGGGAGGATCACCTGCTATTTTATGGTGTATATTTGAGCACTTACAAGAGTACAAGGTCCGTCTGAACCCAAATAAATGTGTGTTTGGTGTGCTATCAGGAAATTTTTTGGGTTTTATTATATCAAGAAGGGGAATTGAGGTAGACCCTGCTAAAGTTCCTACTATTACTGAGATGCCTCCTCCTAAAAACATTAAGAAATGCGTGCAGCTTGCAGGAAAAATACAAGATATTCATCGTTTCATCTCCCAGCTTGCCGATAAGTGTCATTCATTCACTCACCTGCTTAAAAAGGATGTTGCCTTTATCTGGGGACCAGAGCAACATCAGGCCTTCACCTTTCTTAAGAAATACTTGGCCAATCCACCTGTCCTCATGCCTCCAACTCCTGGTGATCCACTCCTACTTTATATCTCTACTACTCAATTTTTTATTGGTGCGCTGCTCACCCAATACAACCTTGGTCACAAAGAAAAAGTGATATACTACCTCAGTCGCACTCTCATCGCTTATGAGCTCAACTATCCCTAAATTGAAAAAGCTTGTTTGGCTATAGTTTTTACCTTTCAAAAATTCGTCATTATCTATTGAACACCAAAACCAATCTTATATCCAAAGTTGACCCCTCAAATACTTGTTGTCTAAACCTGCCCTCACCGGTAGAATGGATAATTGGATCATTCTACTAAGTGAATTTGACATCAAGTTTGTGCATCAAAATTTGGTTAAAGGATAGGTACTCATTGATCAATTAGCAGAAGCACCTTTACAAGGCATTGAACCTTTGAATCTAGATCTTCCAGATGCCTCATTACTATACATTGAATAATCTGTCATGTGGCAGATACACTTTGATGGATCTTTTACTTTTCATGGTTTAGGGGTAGGTGTGGTCCTCATTACTCCTTTTGGCAACCCCATACCTCAGGCTTTTTGTCTTGGTTTTCCTTGCATGAATAATATCATAGAGTATGAGGCACTCATCATAGGGATGAAGCTCACCATCAAATGGGACATTCATCATGTTAAGATTGTTGGTGACTCTTAGTTAATCATCAAGCAAGTCAATGATGAGTACAAGGTTAAGGATGAGAAACTCATCCCTTACAAGAAGCTGGTAGAAACTATGAAAGAGTATTTTGTGCGCATCACATTTGAAAAGATTCCAAGAGTGCAAAATAGATCTGCAGATGCTATGGCAATAGTGGGTTCTATGCTCGTATTTCGTTGGAAAGTAATGACATGCCATTCTTTGTGGAAAATCTACGTCACCTATGTACCACATGCCAGATCCTTTCTAGCTTATGATGTTGTTGGTATTGATTCCCATGGTATGAGCCCATCTTTACCTACCTCTAAGACAACATGTTCCCTCCTGATATCTCCTGTTCCAAGAAACAAATCCTAATTCACCAGATAGCCTATTATACCCTTTTAGGAGGTACGCTTTATCATCATGGCTATGATGGGAATCTATTACGTTGTCTCCATATGAAAGAGTCAACCCAAGCGATTTAAGAGGTGCATGAAGGGGTGTGCGGAGCACATACTAACGGAATGGTTCTAGCCAAAAAATTGTTAAGAGTAGGTTACTATTGGCCTACCCATGGGGGTTCACTTATTAAAAGTATGGTATAGCATATTCGTTCGAAGGGTATTAAAGAATACCCTTAATTCTAGTTTTTACTTCTAATTATTTGATTGATAACACCCCTCCTGTTATATTATTAGAATTAAAATATCCCCTATTTTTTCCATGTACCTTACCCATTTTTCCTTGACAATTTTATTTACCCCTTTTTATTTCTACCCTAATATAAAAAAGTAAAATATAACATACT
This sequence comes from Taxus wallichiana var. yunnanensis, assembly GCA_018340775.1. NCBI lineage: Eukaryota > Viridiplantae > Streptophyta > Pinopsida > Cupressales > Taxaceae > Taxus > Taxus wallichiana. The sequence goes on from CM031236.1 coordinate 164,132,884, forward strand.
TCTCACTCATTTTTTATAATATGCATTTTCTCTTGAAAGATAGTTTGAAGCCATTCAAGACCTATTACCGACTACCTTATAAATGTTAAGCTTTAATCATTTATCACTAATTCTTAAAATAATTAAGATGGTGAAATAATATCACTTGTGTTGAAAAGCATACTCGTCTTAGTTCTCTACCATCTTATTATTTCTTGGTTAAGAATCTCTTAATTGAGATTTCTTTATTAGAAAAGAGATTATAATTTAACTTTATGACCACAGTCCTTAAATTGTAACTTTAAGGTATTTAGTTTTAAAAACAAGGGTTAAAATGTTTTAGTTTTATGTTAAAAATAAACCTCCCTTTCCTTTGGACCACCTCTCTAATCTACCCCCAATACCTAATTAAAAATATTAATAAATTAAACCCTTTCACCCCCTCATGTCTACCAAGATATTAAATTTACTTTAATTAATTTTAATTACCTCAATATGAACTCATGTGCTAGGATATTACCTAGCTAATGAACCCCCTATGGGCCTACCATGGAAACCAACTATTACAACTATGTAAGAAAGTGTGTACTTTGTCAAAAGTATGGAAATTTCATCCATGCTCCATCACAACCGTTGCAACCCATCACCACCCCATGGCCATTTTCTAAATGGGGACTTGATTTAATAGGGAAGCTTACCCCTACTTCATCTGATGGCCATACCCACATCATTATAGCTACTGAATACTTTACCAAGTGGGTGGAAGTTGTCCCTTTGACCTATGTAACAGGAGCTCAGATTTCGAGTTCGTCATGAATCATATTATTTGTCGATGTGGCATTCCCGCAGCCATTGTTATCGATAACTAAAATTAATCATTCAAGAACAAAATGGTGAAGGATCTCTCGCCATCGTTTTCAAATCGAGGTTAAAATGGTGTACACCATATTATCCCCAAGGCAATGGACAGTGAGAACACTAATAAGACTTTGGTGAAAATAATGGAGAAGATGGTAAGTAAGACATGTTGTAATTAGCATTTATAAATCCACACAACTCTTTGTTCTTAAAGGACATCTATTCACACCCTTACGGATGTGACGCCATATACCCCGGTATTTAGAAAGAATCTATAATCCCGCTAGAAATTGAGCTTCCTTCCCTAAGAATATCTCTTAGGGATTATCTGGATAAAGATGAAGATTTGAGTCGCCAGATTGGCATAGCTAGAACTCTTGGAAGAGAAGTGCATCTGCACCTTAAATCACCTCAAATTGTATCGAGTAAAGTCTCCAAAAATTAAAAAAAGAATCATACCTCGTCAATTTGAGGTTGGTGATTTGGTCATGAAGGAGAATCAATTCAACACAAGGGCAGAATGAGAAAAGAAAGGAAAGTTCAAACCACATTGGTTAGGACCTTATGTTATCATGGCCAAGTATGGCACAAGAGCATACAAACTTGCTCACCCCAATGGTGATGAGCTCCATGAGCCCATGAATGCCATGCACCTTAAGCAGTTCTATGCTTAAACATGACTCAAAAATCAAAAAAAGGGTCAAAAATCCAAAATACAAAAAAATTAAAATAAGAGAAAAAGAAAAAGAGAAAACATGTCATCCATAAGTGAAAACCACGCAATTGTGGCACTTTGGATAGGTCCTTGGGTGAAAACCAATTTCCAACACCTTGGGAGGATTTATTGTTCACAAACATCTTACATCTGGAGGGTACTTTTACTTAGCTTAGGGCTAGTTCCACATCTACCTCCAAGATTCCTTGTGAGCCTAATCTTATCAAGCCTTGATCTGACTTTGTCTCCTTTTATTCATCTGTGAAGGCATGGTCTTTGTCTATTCCCCATCTCACACGGGGGAACTTCTGCGACTTCACCTTCCTGTTTATAAGTGCGTGGAATTTTCCCTTGTATATTCCCCGTCTAACGCTAGGGGCATCCACGCTTTCTTGGTTACCTATGCATAGCTTTGGAAAACTATTAGAAAAACACAAAAACATTCAAAAATGTTAGAAAAATAAAAACAATAGAAAATTGTTTCACAAAACTCTAAACAATAGAAAATTGTTTCACAAAAATCAAAACAATAGAAAATTGTTTCGCAAAACTCTAAACAATAGAAAATTGTTTCACAAAAATCAAAACAATAGAAAATGTTTCACAAAAACAAATCTTGCAAAAACATTCACTTTAGTTTACTTGCATTGTCTTGTTTCTTACTTTGCTTGATTGCTTGTATAGTTGCTTCATGTTTGTACATTTGTATTATTTGTTGTTTAGGCATACCTTGTTAGGATTCATCTTTTCTTGATTAGATCAAATTTATTCTTACTTGTGCATATTGAAGTGTGTTTTTGTGCATGCTTTGGTGAATCATGGTACATTTTTGTATTGGTTCATTATGTTCTTCTTTAGCATTTAATTGTGTTTGCTTGTTGCATGCACATCTTTTCATTATCACATCATCATATTTCCATTAGTACCATCACATCTAACATCATATATACATCATATACCAAGAAAAAGCTAAGTATACATCATACATGAATGCTAAGCTAATCATCACATATCGTATCACCAAATGGGGTAGGAGGGATGGAAAATATCAAAATCTATCCCCCCACACCCATATCATCATAACATCCCATCCACTAAATCTAGCACATCACATGAGAAAATACATTTGATATACTCTACAAGATCTATCATCTAGAAATCACATCACATGCAATACATCACAAATCAGGATAAATATACATGTGAAAGAAAATCCACTAACATCACAAACACATCTATATATCCATGTACTCAATCAAAAATAACAAATAATGTCCATCTCATAACACATGTGTGATGTCAAAAATGTCCATATATACATATGTGTGGTATATCTATATCATAAAAAAGGATATACATCACTACTATACATCAAAAATGCCTTTTGTCTCGAGGCATACAAAAATGATGATATACATTGACCGAGAGAATACAACTACCTTCATCAGAGGCATATGTCAAAATTGCTATAGAATGTTGTACATAAAAGACAAGATACTCATGGCTAACTTGAGTCCTCGGATGGGCTAGCTATTTTTCCCCATGGTGGAGGCATAGCACAAGCACCACTGGTCCTATAGGCTGCCCCCATGGCTGCTCCACTAAGACATGAGGTCTCTTTGACCTTGTCCTTCTAATTGAATGTGGCTATGGGAAGGTGCCTACCGCTTAGATGGAACTCGCCTCAAAGTGTAATGATATGTAATAAGATTCTCTACCCTCTGTTGTAGCTACATCTTGTGAGTCCAGGATATCACCATTGTGCCATCTGTGCATCGGAAGGACGTTATCTCTGCTGATGCTCAAGAAAGCTTGGCTTCGACCCACTACTCACTCGCTCTCACTGTCTCTCTCCGGTTTCATAGGATATAACTAGGCTCGTGTTTGCTGATATAGGCTCATCACCTGAGCCATATGTGTTGCCATCTATCAAATCTATTAAAAGTGAATAAAACTATCATCTCCCTAGCCAACTTGATCCCAAGCTTTATCCCACTCTGCTATCATTGCTAAAGTTTGGGCTTGGGCCTGGTCTCTCTCTATTATGACCTGCCATAACTTTTGCTATAAAGTGGCTATCTGTGCCACTGGCTACACCACAGGGGCTTGTCCCTGTGCTGGTCTGGAAGACTATCCTCGCTCTCATAATTTGAAATGGGGAATTTATGTAGGTGCTTGTACTCGCCCCTTATGGCCTCGGTCCTCTACACGGTGCTACACCGTGCTCATCATGTGGTAGCCCATCAAGTAGATCGGTTGGGTCATGAGCTACCGCATCCTCCTTTTACCACCATAACAAAGCTCTCACGGTGGTCGAATACCTACTACATAGGCCTCATCTGGAATAGTCAAACGTCATGGTAAAATAGTGGCATACCAGTCCATATAATCAGTAGTGGTGCCCGGATATCTCGGCTTGTTAAGCCGGGTCCCTGACTTGAGGTACCACCTATAAAATTATTTCCCTACCTCATGTCACCTATATGCTAAGCCCCATGGTCGGCCTCTCAGAGTCTCGGTGGGCATACCACAAGTCTGGTTGTGGAACCCCCTGCACCAAGCCCGACGGTCATTGACACCTGTCTACTATGTATAACTCAATAGTGTAGCTGCGACTATTGAGAAGGAAGTGCTCCACTATATAAATGCTGAGCTCTACTGCATCCTCTGGCCACTATATCTACCTGTAGGGTCTCCATATGATATCCCTATCTAGCAACTCATCAAACTCTCGTTGATATCGGTACAAGCTACCTAGGTGACCTCGTATGTCATCACCTACTAAAACCCAAGCCATATATGATGGCTCCTCTGGGACTTGGACATGTAAGTGCCTATAGGGCACCCGATAGCTATGTGGTCCCATGACCAAATATGTAGTAGAGAGGTAGGCCCCACCATCTTTTGACGGTGGTATGTAATCGATGTAGATCTCATTACGGATGTGTCGATGCACTAGCCCCAGTAATAATGCTCGCCATTGAAGATCCCGTGCACTAATGTCATCAGAGCCCTAGAGAAGGATGTCCCATTCTTATCAGTGAGAAAAAACCCACTGATAAGTGACATCACGTATAATGGCCCCAATGTAGTGTCGGATCCGCTATGCGCTCATGAAATGCAACTTTCATGCCCGTGTGCAAAGATAAGAAGATGGTCAAAGAGGTCACCGACCGCCTCCCCGATCTCGGCCAACATCACTCGTATACTCAATCAGTGAGCCTAGGATAGGCATGTGGAGAATCTACCATAGGTCCTCCAGAGTCACTGTCATCTCTCCGATAGGGAGCTTGAAACACTAGCTCTCACTATGCCACCGCTCAGCCAATGCAGTCAGTAGACCATGATCCAAAGTAATAGAAGGCATCTGGGATACAGGGCCTAGGCCCACTACCTCTAGGAGTATTGCTTACCACATGACAGTTTCGTCTCCTTATACTCTCCTCCGGCCTATGCTATGTGTGAATGTCGGTCATGCATTTGTAGCATGGGAAAATGTCTCTGTAAAATCATTCCATTTGTCAGCTACTAACATTTCTTCTAAATTCTACCTATCATTTTTAGGGTTAACCCAAAAATCCTAAATTTTCTTCTAAGTGCCATCATTTTTGGCATTTTTCTGTCTTTCCTCCATCTTGTTAAGTGTGTGCATGCATGCCCTTTGGGGTATGTATGCCATCCTTTCGGCACATGTGTGTTTGTGTAACTACTTATGGGTGCTTGCACCATCTTCCGGTACCTACGCATGTGCGCATGTGATTTCCCTTTGTGTGTGCACTACTATGTGGTGTGTGCGTGTATGTGCACATGTGTAGCATATACGCATGCACGTATACATGTGGATTGGATGCCTACGCATGCACACATACGCACCAAGGTCCCTACGCCACCATTAGGGCACTACGTCCCCGTATACACGCGACGATGTGACCTCTAACCCTAATTTCCTACTTATACATGAATTAATTACATAATAGATAGAGAGGGTTGGGATACTCACAAAGACGTCATCATTTGTGTGTCGCTCGTATCCTCGACCGTGTCTTCTCTTCTCAAATAGTCTTATGCTTTCACCATTTTCCTCGTCACTATCAGAGCCTTGTGGTAAAATTTATCAGCCTTTGGTAAAAATGAATTGGTTGTGCCCCCGAGTGGGGTATATCAAGTTGTTTTTCACGGTTGTGGTGCTGTAGGCTTGTTTTGACCATCGTTTTCTCCTATGTTCACCGTCAAATGATTATTTTAATTAAATAATTATTTTTCTTTCTTTTTTCACCATTTTGGGGCCTTTTTTTCCATTTAGCACCCTTTCTTCTCACTAGGACAATTTTTATTGCTCCTAGGTGATTTTTCTTCTTATCCACACTCTCTCGAATAATTATTTTTTTAAAAAATTATTTTGGTAAAAAAATTCTATCTTTTTTTTCCACTATACAGGACATTATTTGTCATTTGTTTCTTCTTTCTTCCCCGGGGCATTTTCTTTTGCATCTAGGCACTTCATTCTATTTCTTCTATTTTCTTCTATTCTCCACTGCATTTTAGAAAACACAAAACCAATATATATATATATATATATATATATATATATATATATATATATATATATATATATCAAAATCCAAAAACATGGTAAAATTCTCTACAAAAACCTAAAAAAGTAAAAACCCACAAAAATAGGTAATCTGCTTATTACGGCTGAAACTTGTGTCTTGCGCATGGTATTCTTTCCATATCTTACTGGTTTGTTTCACATTTTCCCATATCAACATGACTCGTGGATTACCGGATTCAAAACCATTCACAAAGCTAGTTTCTTGCTTCATCTGGACTCTGGGGCACGTCTCATTGCCTATGTTGTTTTGTTGCACATGAAGCTTTCTACTTGGACCCAGTGACCATCATCATTTCCCCTTGCATGTATCCTTGCTCGGGGCATCATTTTTAACCCTTGTCGTTAATCATGAACATGTGGACCTCTCCACCTTGATAACAAAACATTTGTACAAATGTCTTGACTGTTGGGTTGGATATGTGCGTTCATACTTGTTTCCCGTTAAATGATCTTGTTTCCTTCTCATATTGCATTGCATTGTGTATGTTGCTTTGAGTTGGTTTTTCAGCAATGGAAAATTTTTCATGGTATGCATTTTTATGTCATTCCATTTTTGTCATATGCTTATATTTTTCATAAGGACCGATGACGTAGATCTTTTGGCAATATGATGACACTGAAGTTGTTCCAATACAAAGGCTAGAGGCTAGTTCTTCTCTCCACTTCTCCATATTTCTTCTACATCACTTTCCTCTCACCCCTAATCTTCCATTTCACCTGGGCATTATGCCCCGAGCCATTCTTCTATCTATTTCTCACCTTTTTCAATCGTCGATCATCTTCCTTCATCACCCCATCGACACTCAAGGGGGCATCTCTCACTTCTACTAATTTTTCTTCTATCCCTTCAAAATTTCATTCATCTACTATCTTTGAAGTGGCATCACTTACGCCACCCCAAAGAGGGGAAAATGTAGACACCTATAATTACACCTAGCAATTTAAATACTTAAATTGCACTAATTATCTCCTTTCTTACAAATTGGTGACATATCATCAAAAGCGCTCATCTTCTCTCCTATCGTCATTAATTAATTACACTACGCTAATTAATTAAGTCACCTATCCAAAAAATACCCTAATTAATGACCTTCTATTAATAAATCATCCCTTCTATCTAGACTAATTAATTATTATTAATTAATTAGCCTCCCCTTTCATTAAACCAATAAATCAATATTTAATTCATTTAATCCCCTTTTATAGTCTAAATCATACTAATATTCCTCTAAAAGATTTTATAAGCTTGCACATATATTAATTAATCATCTTGATCAATTAATAAACCCCTTTATCCACATGAGTCACTAAAGGACAAGATAAACTCTCCCAAGGTAACTCAACATCTCTATTATCCCACATGCAAAGGGATGTAGTGCTTCCTTTATCCATTAGGCTATATAAAGAGCCCTCCTCCTACCTTTTCACTCACACCTAATTCCTTGAGAAGACAAATGCAAAGCATATAGAAATTACACTATAAGCATTTTGTTATTCTTGAGAAATTTACCATTTGAAGAGCTAAGCCTCATTTCTTGCATTTTATAGCCAAATGCTGGGGTCATATGGGAATAGTAAAAGTGGTCTTGCATCCATGCTTTGATACACTCCCATTCCTAAGTTCTTGAAGATCAAAACAATACATTTGATTGCCATGGAGTCTACATGGGTCCATTTACTTTTTTGGTAATCTAGAGAAGTAGAGGTTTTGAATACTTTAGCATGTTAGTTTGATCTTAGTTCAAAGTTAATGCATTATGCTTAGTATTGATCTTGTTTAGTTCTCATCTTGATGGTGCCCAGATTTTGAGTTAGCTTTGTTATAGAAATATTTAGGTGGTAGTCCTCTTTCATCTAACTTAGCTTAAGCAAAAATACACACACACACATATAGTAAACAATATTATTTTCCATCTATCGCCCATTCCAATGCATGCTCCGTGGCACTCCTACTAGCCATAAACACTCCAACCTCTCATATCACATTTATAGTCCCTAATTCTTATAGTCATGTCATTCCTCCCATTCTCTTACCATTCTAACACTATTCTTCAATACATTTAAATCGAGGTGTGACATGGTCCTAGGTATTTGTTGGCTCTATGCTACCCAAGTTATCCCTTTCATGCTTCACTTATGTCTTAAGTTCATACATAACAAGTAAGTTATCACCATCAATGTCATTCCCACAGGGGTTCACTTAGTAAAAGTATGGTATAGCACGTGCGTTCGAAGGGTATTAAAGAATACCCTTAATTCTAGTTTCTACCTCTAATTATTCAATTGATAATACCCCTCCTATTATATTATTAGAATGAAAATACCCCTATTTTTTCCATGTACCTTACTTACCCATTTTTCAATTACAATTTTATTTACCCCTTTTTATTTCTACCCTAATATATTAAACAAAAATATATTATATTTCTCACTCAATATTTTTAATATGCATTTCCTCTCGAAAGATAGTTTAAAGCCATTGAAGACCTATTACAAATCATCTTATAAATGACAAGCTCTAATCATTTATCAATAGTTCTTTAAATAATTAAGATGGTGAAATAATATCACTTGTTTTGAAAAGCATACTCAATCCTAGTTTTCTACCATCTTATTATTTCTTGGTTAAGAATCTCTTAATTGAGATTTATTTATAAAAATACATTATAATTCCCGACCACACTCCTTATACAATTTTAAGGTATTTACTTTTAAAAACTAGGGCTCAAATGTTTTAGTTTTATATTAAAATTAATCTTCACTTTCTTTTGGCCCAACTCTAACCTACCCCCAATACCTAATTCAAAACATTAATAAATTAAACCCTTTCACCCCCTCATGTCTACCGGTATATTGAATTGAATTTTATTAATTTTAATTACCTCAATATGAACCCATGTGCTAGGATATTACCTAGCTAATGAACCCCCGTGGTCATTCCACCACATACACCATTACTTTGGCCCACTCTTACCTCTATTTTGGCACCTATCCGGTATGTTCGCCTCAAGAACCTCTAAAATTTAAATCTATCTTTGCACCCAACTCTCTTATTCATACACGACCTACATCAAGACCCCTTCATCCTCGCTCGATTAGTCCACCCATCACCCTAAGTCCCCCTACTTAAGTAACCCATTCTTATAGGTGTTCCCCACCTCTTTTATCAAATCAGTCACATTCATGTGCACATAGTTACTCTCTTACACCACTAGTCCTAGATTATGGTCACATGCATTTTCCTCCTTGGTTATTAGATAAGGGGCCCTTGCTCTTCACTATAGTCGATAACCTTGTATCCCTTGAAAAATTGGGGGTATTGCACTTTCCTCCCCTCCATCAGTATTGGTTGTTTCTAATGTTTTCTTATTTCTTATTTACTACACTTGACGATTCGCGCTTCATGTCTACCTTTCTAAGAAATCTCAAATCTCCGGTACACACATTGTACCATCATCACTGATGACTCATTCTTGTTCTACGATTCATACATGATTGTTTAGAGAGAAATTAATAGATGAACCTCACATCATGCAATTCTTCTAGGGGCAATGGTGATCTCCTCATCTCCATATATTTAATATCGCAACATACCATCACTTTCACATAACATTTTCACATCTTGTTTGCATTTAGTCTTGTTAGCTTATATTTACATGTTGTAGTTTTTTCCGATGTTATCTAGATACATGGTATGTCATTATCTTTTTCTATACAAATATGTGTGTTCAGATGGTATCTTAAGGTTAACGGAGGACTTCTACATATTCTTACATGGTCCATGATTCTCGACACTTCTCTTTACTAATCCCATTGAGGCTCTTAGGGAGATCTACCTTTACTACTCTCATACTCTACACATCACATGCCCTATTGTTTAAATAAATTGTAATTATTGGAATTATCACTTAATTTTCACTAATATTTACATGCTTTGACATGTTATTTATTTTTATAAAATGTTAACAGATGTTTCATGTGTAGTATTTTCCATGCATGATATTTACAGCCATGGTTATCTGTCACTTCTTATTTACTATTGTTTTCCACTGTTCACGGTACATGCCCTATTTCATGCTTTATCATTATTTTCTTATGGCTGCTCTAGCCCCGATTATCTTGTGACATTGTGAGTGTTGTCAATGTATGAAATCCACTTTTTTTGTATCTCTTGTCTTCATAGTTTCTCTATATAATGTATTATATTGCATCCTAGTTCTTTTACAATAAAACTCGATTCTAGCCTATATTGTTTACGTGCTCCTTAGATTCTACCATAGGGTTTCTATGGTTATATCCTCCCTTATGACAAGTGTTGTGACTCTTATAAAGGAACTTAATGGAAATCATGTTGTAAAGTGGTTCTTGCAACCGTTTTGATGAGGATAATTAGGTGATGTAGATGTTATCCATCATTATTAGTAATTAAATATTTTTCCACCTAGATGGCATCTCAAGTTTTGTCTATTGTTCCCTTTTTTCTTTTCATTTGGGTATTGTTTTCCTAAATTTTTGTTTGTTACTCGTTTTCTCTTTCAATCACGATGCAACAACTAAACAAAATATAGGGGTAGCATAAATCTATGCTCAAAATTCATGTAGGATGCAAGTAGGATCATATTGATAAGAGAAAACATGAAATAAAAATCTTTAACTTGTTGTCTAGAACCCATGTAAAGGTATCATTGCTTGGAGCTTTATAAATGTGCAAACTTCTGGTCGCACACCCACTACTGCCAATTTTTAACTTCATTAATTATATATGATATTCTGTTGTCATTAAAATCCATCTCTCAATCAGTAAGAGTGATTGGGGAGTTATTTTTTTCAACTCATTTGATAATAAACATATCCCTTGATGTGGTGGATTAGAAATGCCTCCCCTTGAATAAAATAGTACAACTGGCATTTTTAATTCATCCACAAGCCTTGTTTAGCATGCTTCATCATATGGCTTACTATGTAGTCACTTTACATTGTTGTCTCTGGTCAGAATATCAGGTAGAACGTTAAATGCACTTCAGGTTTATAATGAAGTTTTTCATTAAAAAAATATCAGATGTTTGCTTACTCTTACTCCTCAAATTGTTATAGTTTCAAGTGCCCTTGTACAAATGTGCACACACTATGGAAGAATACAGAAGGCACATGAACTGTTGACAAAATTCCTAGAATAGCTGTAATGTCCAATTTGTTTTCATTTGTGGTCTGCAACCTCTTCTTGTGGAATATCATAATTGCAGCAAAGAGAAGACATGGGCATCCTGACATAGCATTGATCTTATTTCACCAAATGCAACCAACAATTTTCCAATCCATTTAGTTCACCTTTGCTAGCATACTACTAGCATGTTCAATAAGTGGTGCTTTGAAATTGGGCTACACAAAATGTGGTAGCATGCGCTGTTCAACAAAATGTCAAAATGCCTAAAAGAAATGAATTTTTATGCTCAATGCCTAATTTTATGGTAGTCAATAGTGCCAAGGTAATAGTTAGATATAAAACAATAAACCAGTATATTGAGAATTTCAAGTCTTTGGTACATAGCTAATGGTTGAAGTCAGGTTCCAAATTGGTAGTCAATGTTGAACTAAACAATAGATTTAGCTAAGAAATTAATGACTGCAATGAGAAATTTGTAGTATTTATTAATACAATGTTAAGTATGGGTAATTATAATTGTTAAGTATTAGGATTGTACTACTAATGGTACCCTTCTTGTAAAGGGCTTGCAATTTCTCTTCTAAGAAATTGTCACTCAGTAGTAAAAGTAAAAGATGCTTTTGTTCCTCGTATGAGGAAAAGTTTTTTCCGATATTCGTTCTTTGCCAACTTATTGATTGCTAGAACAAGCTTCCATGAGCCCTCCACTTCCATAAATATCTAGGATTTCCTTGTAATGATTTTTGATTGCTACCACCTTAGACATTGAAGTGGTTCAATGTCTGATTTTTCTCATTTTCTGCACGTGTATAGACTATGATGCATCAAAGGATTTATTTTGGGCTCAATTGGGGCCTTTTCAAATCTTCTATATTTACCTCACATTCTAGACTTACTCTTCATTGCACATTTTCTTTCTCACCTTCATAATTTTAGTTGCTTAGGGCTGAAACTCAATCAATGTGTTCATGTATGTTAGTGCTAACGATTGACGAAGAGGCTTACAGGTGCAATAGTTAGTATGTAACTATAGTTTTATTTCAAAGTCATATTATAAGTTTTTTTGTGAAATCCCACTCTTGGTTTTGATCACTAACAAGTATATATCACATTATTTATGATTTTACTACAAGTTGGCATTCATCATAGACTTTCTGGCATAGGTAACTCTAATAGTGTCTATGGCTAGAGTAGCTATAATTATATCTCTTCAGCAGCTAAAAGGCATTCTTTGATTAAAGGATTTCACTAAAAAGACTGACATAATGTTTTTCATGTATTCTATATGGAAACAAAATAACAAGGAAAGTTTATATGCAATAGTGTAGCAGTGTAAAATTTCAATTTGAATGCATTTATGCTAGTAAATTAACTATTGGAGTATCAGTAAAGTACATTACTAATTTTTTTGTCACGTTACTTACAGTTAATATTTTCTTCTTAGACACGTACATATCTAGATAGTTATTGGATGGAGTTTCATGCATGATCCTCTCCATTTTTATGTATGCCTCCCCAATGATTTTTTTGGTAGGTATTTAGTGTAATTCTCTTCTTAGTATAGATTGTTATAAAATGTGTACAATGATTCTTTCAAGAAGGTTGATGATTTTGTTTGTAATTTAGGGAATTATTATCAAAACTAAAAGTTTCGAGTATATGCCATTTTTAACATCCTTATTTAACACCCTAAACTCATTTTTCTAATCTAGATACTCTCTATTTACTAGAGATATGTTTTTAGCGGTACACTTCTCTTATTTCTCACTGCCATTTTAACAATGTTTTCCTAAGGACTATGAACAAATAAATACATGTTTTTCTTGGCTGCCAAGTACAAATGATCACATGGATATATATGTGTTGGGAATGACAAAAAGAGGATTTTATCCGATAGGTATATGAGTGCGCAACTAAGCTTATTAGTTTTGTGTGAGGTTTTAATTATTGTCTGGTTTAAATATAATTTATGAATGGTTTTGAAGAACTAAAGTAAAATATGTGTTATTAATATCTCGAATGCAATGCACCTTCACTACTAACAATAGTAGAGAATTGTATCAAATTTGAGACAATCAAACCGAAGAACATGAAGATGACAATTATCGGTAGAGAGACAATAGCTCAAAATAAAAGTTAAGGAAAAGAACGTCGAAGTAACACCTGAGAAGTAAACTGATCACTTGAAGCTAGTGGTGGAGAGGTGGTGTGAATATTTTATGTCAAGGGTTGATGACATTTAGGCACCCTTTTGTATTTTATTTTATTTGATATTAATAAAATGTTTGACCCATTTGTTGGGCACAAGATTCGAATCAAATTGTTTTTAATTTATAATATTAATTACTAGTCCACTCTGACATCATAGATGATATGTAGCCATTGACTGCACTATATAATATTTGGGTATTATTTATTCTTGAAATTCATATTTTTAATTCTTTAAATTTGAATTGTCTCTAGAGAGACAATAAAAATTGAAATTAGTATTATCTCTAAAGAGACACACAATTAGTATTCATTATTGTCTCTAGGAGAAAATAATGATATTGTCTCTAGAGAGACAAAATATGTATCAATCTATATTGTCTCTAGAGAGACAATAATTAGAGACAATATTAGAACACACACTTTGAGATAATACACAACATTTTTATTGTCTCTATTTGAGCCAATTTGGTCAAGTATTGTCTTTATTATTATCTCAAAACACCCCTCCTTGTAGTAATGATTATGCCTAGAGGTGTTCTACAATGGAAGATAATACCTGTGATAGAGTGCGTTGTTCATTTTTTGGTCAAAATTAAATTTCACGTTTATTTGACTATCTTGTGATTTTTCATTCATAAATCGACTTCTATTAGATTATCACTTAAAAATAATTTTGTATCTTTTTTCTTCGAGAAGTCAATTAAAATATAGTAATATCTTTGTCATGTAGCAATGTTTGGGTTTTTTTGCATTAGTAGATATTTTTGAGATAGATATAATTGCGTAACTAAATGATTCCGTTTGCACAAATCAACGGAAAATTGATAAATAATTTGATTAAGTTGTTGATGAAAGAGGTATGTAAAAAATCAAATGTAAGAACCTTTAAATTGATATCTATTCATGTATTTCATATTGATACATTTTAAGATATAATTCTTATATTATATTTATTTTTAATTTTAGATTTTTCAGTTATACTTATACTATACTTCAATAGCTAGATAGGTGAGTTTTGATTGATATCTATTGACATATTTTATATGGATGTATGTAAGATATCTATACTATTTATAGCCTCACCATCAAGAAAACTCTTCTAAATATATTTTAAAATTTATATTTATTATTATTATTTGTTGTTAAATGGTTCCATGAGCTCCAATTGCATTCAAAGGCTTTAGCTAGTGGTTACAAGTAATTTGTAATCACTAACCCATGTTATATTTCTTAAGCCCTTGATGCATCTTTACCTTTTCATTATTTCTTGTTGACCCCTTCATAATTTTAAATGTAAATTACAAGAGTAGTGGTAGGGAATACCTTTTCATTCTATAAAAAATGTGTGTATAGATCTATGGATGTTGCATATGAGGAACACTTTTTTGCAATGTGGAAAATAAGAAAAATGACAAACAATATGTAGAGGAGATGACATAAGGTAACAAACAATCATATTCACTATAAAACAAAAACTATCTGACATATGTTATAGGATTTTCTTTGCCACCAGAGAGTCAGAATAATTTCTTTTAGAGAAAAAACTAAAATTCCTAGATGAGGTATAAGGAAGGAGGATGTGATGCTCGCTAAAATAACCCACTTGAGACGCACTGTAACAACCTAGGATTAGAAAGGAAAATTATGGAATAACTTTTTTGTTTAAAAGAGTCTACAACTAGGTTACAAGACAAAAGTTTCCACTAACAAGTTCTAGATCAATTCTAATCCACTAGAATATACTTTTCTTTTATTAACAATAATTAGAGGTCACAAGGTCTAAAATTTAGGGTTATAAAGTTCAATTAGGGTCAGAGGGTAATTCCTCACCATACCCACTCTCTAACAGGATTTAAATATTCAACTTGGTTTTTGTCAAAATTATTGCATTCAAAAATTCCCTTAATCATTCCCATTCGATAGGAAATTTCCTCATCTTTCCAGTGATATAAAGAAGTCCTCCTAACTCCTCATATTTCTCAAGTTATGGGCCCAAGGGCCTTGGGATGAAAATTTTCCCAAGAGCTGGCCGAGGACCCAGGGGAGAATTTTTTCCTAAGGGTAGGTCGGTGGGCGCGGGGGAGAAAAATTTCCCAACCGACGGGTCTATGGGCCATGGGGAGAAAATTTTCCCAAGGGGCGGAAATCCACCTTTGCACCCGCGTTCCCGCAAGTCCGCAAGGGACACGTGGTGCCTCCTAAGCCAATGTGGGGAAAGCGCGGTGATGATGCTAAACTAGTTTTAACGACTGAAGGGAGAAAAGGGTAAAATTCACTCGCACCTCCATCGATACCTTGCGATGCCACGTGGAAAATCCTTATAGCGCGGGCGGTGGGGAAAATTTGGAAAATTTTCCCAAAATTATTCTGAAGCACTAAGTTAAAAAGGGATCCACCCCTCTACCAACACCCCATGGTGTCACGTGGCAGCCTCTGGTTGGCTTCGAGGCCGGTGGGGTGTTGAGAAAATTTGGAAAAATTTCCTAAAAAATTTCCGAAGCTCTAAGGGAAAAATTCGGGCCTACGGGCCCACCAAGGAAATTTTTCCCAATTTTTTTTACGCCAAGTGAAGAAAAACTTTAGACGGACATAAATTTTGATAGAGAGCTTAGTTTTGGGAAAACGAAGACTTTCTGGAAAGATGTCAACGTCTTATTTACTCAAGAATCATTAAATTTTTATTTTGATAAAGTTTAAGGAGTCAATTTCATAAAAACCATATGCGCAGGTTTTACAAACAAGCAAATCGGTAAATTTTAACTTATGATATTTGTTCAATTTGATCTCCTTCTTCTCTCAACATGTCAAATAGACACGGAGAATTGTTCTTAGATGGATTTAGGAAACATTTCAATATTTAATTTGTCTAATTAAATTACAATTTGAACATTTACATTTCTTGACAGCAAAACGATTGTGAAAGCTTTGAACTCGGTTTTGCCAGGTTTTGAAAGATTTCACAATGTCTTCTCCTCCCATAGAACTGACATACATGAGACTATTTAATATGTAATCTCCCATGGAAAGTTTAATGTTATGAAATTTTCTGAACAAGTAATTGTATCTTTTCAAAGCAATCATTACTTGAATTCAAGATCGTATAAATAAAATAGTTCAAGTGCATCGCTAACGTATGATTGATGAAGTTGTGAGTACTTCCTGAGTCAATCAACACTCGACCCTATATTTGTTTTAAGAATCCAACCACCTTGTGGGTTTGGGGTGTGATAATTGATGAAATTACATGGAATGATATTGTTGGTCAGGGATCTCCGATTTCTCTCATGGCGCATTGATGACCTATGACTCGACATCTTCGTCTCTTTCTTCATCTTTACTAGGCCTGTCAATGTAGAATAACTTATTTTCAGCACATTTATGTCCTGGTCCATATTTATTGTCACAGTTAAAACATAACCCTTTTTCTCTCTTTTCTTCAATTTGTTGAGGTGTCAATCTAACTGGTCGAGGGAGTGTTGGAGGCAAGGTGTTGCGATCTTTGATATTAGTGAAATTTTGTCTCTGATTGAAACAAAATTTTCTTCTACCCTTCATTCCATAATCATAGAATAATAAACCTTATGAGGATTAAACATATGCACCTCATGCTCAATGTGATCCTTAAGACCCCTAAGAAATAGGTCATTCAGATTCTCTTCAATAATATTTTCCACCCACAAAGAAAGGTTTTGGAATTGATGAATGTAATCCTTAACGGATCATGTCTATCTTAAATTTTCTAATTGGTGATGCAATTTTTGACACACTAGAACTATAGTGTAACCTGAAACTCTTCAGTGAAGAATTTCCATGTAACATTGAGACCACTCTTTTCCTTTGAGCACATAACCATTGATACCAAATGAATTGGTTAGGTTCAAGATACAAAGATGCCATGGTCACCTTTTTTCCTAATGGAATTTGATGTAGATAAAAGAAATTCTCCATCTAGTTAATCTAATTGAGTGGATCCTTTCCATCAAACTTACGCATATCCACTTTCAAAAACATGTTACAGGCTTGTAGAGTGTTTGTATTTGGATTGGGCATGCTTGAAGATCCACCCAGCTCATTTGTCTATTATTTTGACTGAAGATCCACCTTGGTTGATAGAAGTATGATTACCCATTATATGTGTACTAAATTTCTACATGAAATCCTCCAATTGTTGTCCAATCCTTTCCACATCATCTTTGCTAGTCACCCTAGATTTGAGGTCTCGTAGGTCAGACTCAAGTTGGCTTACCTTATGGTCCATCACAAGTAAACCCTAACCCTGAGAAATCTATAGTTACCTCTTTCTGAATCCAACTCCTCAAATATTATCTCATCCTTTTCTGGTGTTTTACCCAGAGTGATGAGATTCTTTTTCCTCTCTTGAGAAGGCCTCACCATGATACTCAATATAGTAGGATTAAGGGATCTAGGTAAAATTTTAGGATTTTGATAATAGTTTGGCTAAATATAAAAAAATCAAAGAACAAATAAAACAATTTTTTTATCCTGTTTCCAAAAATGTAAATAAATTTGAACCATTCCACAATTTTCTGCCTTTGAAGGGATTTTATGAAAAACCCTAAATTTGTATTAAATTTTGCAAAATATATCAAAAAGAATGAAATTTTCAGGGAACCTTAATTGTAATGATTTTAAATACTTGTAAAAACATTTTCAACAAATTCACTCTAGTTCACAAGATATGTGGAAACAAAAAATTAGGGATTTTACCCTAATTTTGGTTTGAGATCACATCTCGATACCACTTGTAATGAAATTACTTGAATAATTATCATTATTAGCATTAACAATAGAGCACAAAAACACAAGATTGAAGATAAATGATCTCAATATGCAAGTAGAATAGCATAGCCACTTCGAGGGGGCAATCTTCAAAGCTTATAATAAGATTCAAATGATCCAATGATGCTCAAATACTACCTACTAACCCCTCTATATACTATTCATATGTTATGGCCATCACCCAGGCCGCCCTACTAAGCATGAGAAAGTATAAATGAAATAATAAAATGATATGGTAAGCCAAAAGTCAGCTACTCATAACCTAGTAGAAGCAATAGGTTAAGGGAGTAGCAAGTGATTCATCGCACGACGAAGTGTGATCCATTGCATGATGAAGTGTGATCCCTTACACACCGAAGTGTGATGGATCAAACATCAAAGTGCAATCCCTCGCACGACAATGTGTGATACCTCACATGAAAAAGTACGATCATTTTCAAGACTAAGTGTGATCATTCACAATTGGAATAGGGAATAGGGAATAGATTTTGGGAATAGGTTTACATGGACTAAATCCTATCCAATTTATTATAACCACTATTGTAAT
The DNA here is from genome assembly GCA_018340775.1 of Taxus wallichiana var. yunnanensis. Lineage (NCBI taxonomy): Eukaryota > Viridiplantae > Streptophyta > Pinopsida > Cupressales > Taxaceae > Taxus > Taxus wallichiana. Next base: position 164,151,773 of record CM031236.1, read on the forward strand.
CCAATTTAGAAATCTGATTTTTGGATTTTAGTTTCAATATTTTAGGATTTCTAGTTTGTTATTATTTTAATCCCCCACATAAGCCAAGTGACCACTATTTTACATAAGCCTCGTAGACGCTATCTTCAATTTAAGCCTAATAGTTACTAACTTACATGATGAAAGTGTATGCTAGGTGAAATCATCCCATAGTGGGGTCAAAGTTACATATGCCTTATGGCCACTGAGTTACATTTTCCTTTTGGCCACTAAGTTACATAATCCTTGCGGCCTCTAAGTTACATAATACCACGATAAGCCTATATTCCGCTATCTTACATAAGCATATAGGTTGTTAACTTACATAATCCTAGCAACCACTATCTTACATAAACATATAGATTGTTTACTTCCATAAGGATAGTGGCCACTAATTTACACAAGAGCAGATCCATCTAGGTGAAATAATCCTAGTGGATGGAAAGTTACACCAGCCTACTAGTAGCAAGTTTCATAAGCCTACCCAATGCTAAGCTACATAAAATTAGCGGCCACTAAGTTACATAAGCCTAGGCGCCAAAAAGTTACATTAGCCTAGGGGTTAAATTTGATGACCTTTTATACCTGTCAAACAATATTTAGATGACGATAATTTTACAATATTTCCCTTTTTAAAGTACAAAATAATATTTATTGAAATACTTCAAATTTATATTTATTTAATATTTTATGTATATTATATATTGATATAATTTTTATATAAATCTATATAAAAAAGACCATGATATTGTAAATATGCAAGTTGCGTGTGATAAAGTCAACTACTTTCATGCTTTTCCTTCTCGTAAATCATAAAGAAAAACAAAGAGTTAAAAATTACATTAAACAATATGTTTTGACGAAATGGATTTTAAAATTTATTTCCATAGGAAATCAATCCTTCAAGAAAATTACATAAGCATTGATCCCTCGGAAGGGTATTAATTATTTTTCTTGAATTTGTGTAAGGTATTGTTGGATAGCTTCATGACCCCGATTCAGTATTTTAATATTATCTTCTTTCCATATTTTTCTTAGTCTCCATGCCTAAATGACGCTGTTTATATCAATATCTGATGTGTCCCTTGATTTTCGCCACCATTTAATTTTCAACAAGTATTCCTCGTACCTTTCTTTTTCGTATTTCATTTTCATGTGGGTTCCCACCAGTGTACCCTTATCTTTTGAGTGTTTTGTGTGAACATCCTGTATTAGTTTTAGTTCTACCTTGCCCATCCATATAGGTACATTATCATCATCTGGTCTTACTAGTATCATATGTCCAACATTCACATCCACTACTGGGTTGAATTCCTCTCGAGGTCTATCAAAAATAAGTCCAACATATATATCCTTATTTGAATAGAAATTTTGACAATAGTAGTTATCCATGTCAATACGTGGCACACCCATTATCTGATCATACATTGTGCTATCCTAAATTATTTTTGGCTAAAACAAATCTCTCCTCATCATGTTATAATTGACAAAGGGATTCTCTAGGGAACGTAGAACATTTTTCCAATATGCAATCTTTAGAACATAGTATGCTTCTCCACCATTTGTTGAACTCTTTTCCAATGCGTGATGTATGTCTGAATGCCTCTTTACATGTATTCCATATATTTGGGTTCTTTGAGGGTGCTAATGGAGGAACTCTTTCAGAAAGAAAGGTTTCCCATCAACTATTTTCTATATCTCAATTGAGTGTTACCAGAAAAACTCCAAGATTGATTCTTTGAACTCCATAATGGGCTTGTTGTCTTTGACATAGAATTCAAACATTTTTCATTTTCTGATACCCACGATCTTGTTGTTACCATCTAGCAAGTGTTGTTCCACAAAGGCCTTAAATTCATAGACTTCCTCAATATGGTATGGGGTGAATGTGGTGGAATCCTCTTGGCATGTTCTATAAGTGTCCATTATTTATGGTAAAGAGTGTATTGAATTTGCACAATGTTGTTGATAATCAGCCAAATATCCCATCTATATCCTCATGTGTGTGACCCACTAGAAGTAAACCCACATAAAATGTGTTAAAAACCCTTCTAGCTGTCAACATTGATGAAAACGTAAACAATGTGTGATTTTTGTTATCACATGCAACATTATCTAGTTGCAAGTAAAGAGTTGGTGGATGTTTTCTAAATGAACTTGAATATTTTCTTATAATATTAGTTTTATGAATACCCTAATTTTTCTACTTGTATTCCTTACACTTGTCATATGCATCATTTTACAACAATGCATCATGTAATGGGTGTTTTGACGTCCCACTATTATATAAAAATCACCATACTAATTTATAAGTGGTTCTTCTAGCTTCCGGATACATAGTGTCAATGATGTTATTGTGAAGTTTTCTCCTTTCTCAACAAAAGGGAGACCATAATGCCCAAAACCCTTGTTTTGTGCCCATGTGTCAGCATACCAGTCAAGGTGATAGGAGATTAATAGCATTTCTTATTGATTTGGGTTTTTAACTCATCCTTGGTATTGTAGTTTTCATCTTGTCTATTTTATCATGCACAATGCACAAATAACTATTAGGATTTTTTTATTGCACTCTACGTGCATAGTAAGTTGCACGAAAAATTTGAATGTAATCATTGTGCCATTTATAGCATTCAACTATTTGTGTCGGTGTTTTTGGACATGAGGTCCTTTGCACATTTGCACTTAATCTCTGTGTACTTGTCATATTTAGCGAAGAAGTCTTTCTTGGTGATTGAAACATGGGAGAAATGTTCTTGCCATATTTTTATGAGATTTGAATGTGACATTGGAGGAAGTTCCAATAGTGAAAGGGCCATGTTACACTTTTTGTAGTATGTAAGAAAAATTATAACATGTAGGTAGTAGTATCATTGTTACTTTAGTACCATCTTGTCCCACTAAACGATACATGTGTGGGGATATATCATAATTCTTATCCACCATTTTGGATATCAATGGAATAGTTTTTAATAGTGTTTGGCATTTGTTTTTGTTTTCCTATATTTCCATTTACTACCCTCCTCTCTCCATTAATCCAAGATTATTTGTATCTATAATAGGCATTTTTCGATATTTCATGACATATGTACCATGCATTCTGACATACATCCCTTCCACATAACTTCAATTTATCTATAGTATGTTCTAAAGTTTGACCTTGATCACAACTGATAGCATTTATGGTGAATGTATTAAGTATAAAGTTTTGATGGTAGGTTCATTCATACCTAGAGTTAAATTCCAACTGTGATTGAAAGCACTTAGAGATAGATTGGAGAGACATCCTTCCTTGTAGTAAGGTTTTTTCTCAACTTCAGAAAAAAATGTTCTCTTGATTTTTCATCATTTTCCCTTGCATTTGTTGTACTAGATGGAGTAGAATTTACCTTTTGGCATTTGTAGGTGTTGTAAGGTATTTTTATCATGTTGTAATTACTACTACATATGGAGGATTCATATGAAGTTGGGTATACTAGTTGAGGCAATGGATCTTCAAATGCACTCCACATTTTTACCAACAACTCTTCTGGAATTTATTTTAGTAGTATTTCCATAACAAAACAATATTGATGGGCCAATGGGTGGCGAGCCAACGGATGAGATATCCTTACGATATGGAGTAACCCTTGCAAAATGGCATAATTAATTTATCAACATGCACCCCAAATGTATTGTCGTCTAATTTTTTAAAGTGCACCATGTCTCCTTCAAAGACATTTGTAATTGTTTCTTCTACAACAAATTTGTATTATTTTTAACAAAAAAAATATCAACCTGGTAATAACCCCCTTGAAATTCAGATTTAAGTCATTGTTTAATGTGGTAGTTATTTCTTGGAGTTCAAAATTTCCATTCACACAAAGTTCAATTCTTGTTTCTAGATAAACTAAGTTTTTGATTGGTCAGGAAACTTCGTTGTTGCATTGTAGACTTGGATAAAAATCATTGCATGTAGTTATAATATTCTCCACAAAACACCAAAGTGTGTGGGTCCCAACACCACTCCTAAAATCACATGTTGCTCTTGTAATAGGGATATAAACCTTTCAACTATGTCACCTTCTTTCTTAGGACACTTATGTTTTAGCACCATGTAGGTTGTAACAAATTCATCCTTGTCTTTAGGAGTTGTGAAACAATGGCTATCACTGGTAGAATTCAAACCATCATCTTCATCAAATGTATCCTCCGAGTCATTACTCATGATGTTATGAATATCATCACCCCCATATGTGAAACATTTGAAATCACATGCTTCCTTTCCCATGGGATAAAGTATCCCTTGTTTTCAATTTTTACCAGGGCTTCAAAATCATCAATTGTGTATGGCAGTCTTGCTCTGCCATTGAATAGAATACTTATTGTGACAAAAAAAAAGATAGAACCAAATTCTCTACAATGGAGTGTATATTTGGATAGATAAAATAGTCCCTCTATAACTTTCGTACCTTTGGATAGTAAATCCACACGTGATCCTTCTTCAAAAATAAAGTTCATTTTCAACTACATCCACAAATAAAAAGAGAAAATTAGTACAAAGAACACTTAAATATTTAGCATTAGTATGAAGAATTGAAATCACAATGAGAAAATAAAATATACATCTTATATGAACATCTTTAAAACCTCATTTAATCCAAATCTTCAAACATATAACAAATTGTATTACACCCTTAGATCTCACAATTTGTTTGTATAATTTTATCCATAAACACATAGTGTAGGGGAAATATTAATATTTTTATAATGCACATATTTTCTTTTGTGCATTTAAATTTTGTTGAAAAAGTATTTCTTATGGATTAAAAATAGGTACATTTTAGTAGAAAGAAAATTAATATTGGCCCTTTCTTATGAATGAAAACACCTTTTCAGGATAGCCAATGTGTCACCTTTTATTGGCTGCTTTGTACATTTGACTTGATTTACTTGTCTTATTGGCTACCTTTTTTATAAATTCTTAGTATACAAGTTATAAATGTTGACTTTGATTTTTACAACTAGTGGTAATATACTAAACATTAACACTCAAATTTGTTGTCTTATGCACAATCATTCGCTATAGCCTAGTGGCCACCGTGACGTAATTATTTTTATAGACGTTAAAATTCAAATTTTGACTAGAATGGGAGACCAAAATTTGGTGATCACACTTCAATGTGCGAGAAAACACAATTCCAAGTTCAAAAACTCACACTTGGATGTGATAATGATATCTGATCATAGAGCGAGAGAGTCGTGGCCTTGTACATCTTACCAAGTGTGATTTCTCCCATGACAAAGTGTGATACCTCGCATGATGAAGTGTGATATCCCTTGCAAGTTGAAGTTCAATCCCTAACACATCAAAGCACGATACCACACAACAAAGTCCGTGCATTTTCAAAATGAAGCGCAAATTCACACTTGGAATATTGATCACTCACATATCGAAGGGCATATTTTTCCCTACCATTCTAGTCAAAAAAATTTCTATAGCCTAGTGGCCTCTTGGAATTAAATTTAGGGCCATTAATATTGTGTCAAAGTAAATCATTCATGTATTTAATTCTCTAATTGTATAGCTATACTCATTTTATACTATAAAGTTCAAGTTTTAGTCTTTATTTGATTAATGATGGTGGTATATGCTTTGATTCATTTATGTGTATTAATTATTTCTAAGATTTTTATATCTTTGTTTTTAATAATTTTATATAATTTTGAGTAGACGTAACACATGCTACGTAGTTTTTTTAGCAATAATTCTCAATATTAAATACTTAATTTCAATTAAATTTAAGTCGCAAACAATGTAGAATTGTATTTTTCATACATTAAAAATTAGGTTATAAAAATGTTACCTTAATTTTAGATCGTGCTTCCATGTGTATAATTTTATCCTTAAACCTCATAGGTAGGGAAAAGATTAATATTTTCATAATACAATAATAAGTACACTATTTTGTAAGGTCAAATGTTACATAATTAATATTGTGCTTCCCTAAACATTAAATGGTTGTTAAAATAGTGTAATACAAAATCTGCCACTCGAGAGTATGATTTTATTTTTTCATGCTACATTTAATATTAAGTGGTACAATATTACATTTTAATCCACACAAACTCTGCTAACGTCTGTATTTAATGAAATAAAATGAAAAATTGTATACTTATTTTAAAGGTGACCACAACAAAACAAGAAGCACATACACAAATGGGGAAGAACAGAGAGTTACAAATATTAAAAGAGGTAAAGCATTGTTATTTTATTTTGAATAATTTCAGTTTATACACCCATTTCTCAGTGATTATAAATATTGTATTTGTTAGTAGGTAATTACCCAATTTTCAATGGTTCTCCACATGTTTTGATTATGTGATTTTACAGAGCGCAGGACCCCTTGTATATTTATTTTTATAAAATGGGAAATGAAATTAAGTTTAGATAAAAGATGGAGTACGTAAAATGTTTCATTTTTTATTTTTTATAGTAACTAATAAATTTTTAGGACACAAAAATATCACCATGTCCCCTTTTTTCACATTTCAAATCACAAGGTTTCAAATAAACTCCAAGAAACTATGCATACAATATGGTTTTTTCAACACATGCTAAGCAATTGCCATGTAAATGATGTCTACATGCACAACTTAGATGGAAATTGTGTCTCAAATTTGCAAGAGAATACAATTGGTTCACGAAAATTGGGCCCTTGCATTCCACATTCAAAAAATGATCTAAATTCTCCATATATTGTTGAGGATGTTGATGACTCAAAATTACAAGAAACATTTTCAATAACCCATGCATATGAAAGCGATAGAATTAAAGAGGAGCTAATGAAAGAATACAAAGAAGAGTTGTGGTAAGAATTTGATGTGAAAACATTTATTTCAAAATATGAAGAGGTGTATGAAAATTTAAACCGTGGATATATCAACAAGAAACATTGGGATAATATAAAAGATGCTTTGAATGAAGTTTGTGGAAAAACATTCACTAGGAAGCAATGCAAATACAAGATGAACATGTTGAAGAAAACCCTCAAGAAGGAGAAACAATTGGAAAACACAACACTAGAAACACAGTCAACATGGACTTTCTATGAAGATATAGATCGCATTACATAGAAAACACATAAGGTTATTGGTTTTAATGGAAAAAGAGGGTTAATGCAACCACTTCTACTTATGAAAAATAGATGAGAGGGCAATTAGAAATACCTTCTATCAACATTGAAAATTTGGAAGGAGAAAAGATAGAAACCCCTTTGAATAAAAATGGAATTCAGAGAAAAGATGTGAAGAGAAAAAGAAACTCTTATGGAGATTTGAAAGAGGTAATCAAAAATAACATGCATATATTCAATCAGACATTGAAATAAATTGAGCAAGGAAGGATTCAACTAGAGCGTGAAAGAATGGAACAAGAGAGAAAGCTAATGGAGAAAATATTGGATGTACAACTTCAAGTCATAAGTCTTTTTACCCAAGTAAATTACAATTTTTTTAACCTAAGTAATATAGTATTGCATCATTCATTCCATCTTAAAAGAAAAAAGATCATGCATTGGAGTTAGCTAATACTTCTCTATTTTTCATTCTTCCTTTTTATTTTAGAACAATGCCAACGATCAACATCATGGGTGCCACCAAGATCATTGACACACACATCCGAAGATATTATTTTTGTAACAAAACAATTTAAAAATGATGTTGGTAAACATGTATATTTTTGTTGAGGACAATATGATAATTCAATATGTGAGACATCAATTGAACCACATATCACTAGTAGTATATTCAAAGTGTGGAATAATTATATACTCTATGCAATTTATAGACGATAATATTTCCAATGAGCATGGTGTTATTTTGTTGATAATGTTGATAATTTTGATAATATTTATGTGTGGCATATATGGTTAATATTTGCGAGTGCCATTAAACTAAACAATGTAAAGTTCGTACAATATTTGAAATATGATAATTTAATATGTGAGACATCAATTGAACCACATATAATTTGTAGTATAGTCAAAGTATGTAATACTTATATACTCACTATGTAATTTAAAGATGATAAAATTGACATTGAGCATGTTGTTATTTTGATGATATTGTTGTTAATATTGATAATTTTTATGTGTGGCATATATGGTTAATATAGTGGTTCCCTAAAATTAATTGGCCATTAACCAAATAAAGTAAAGTTCACACGATATTTGAAATATGTGCGCCATTTGATAGCCATTAAATATAAAGAAAATTAATGGCAGCTGCATGTCTTTTGTAATTTGTGCACCAAAGAAAGTGGTAGTTAGAAGTGTCCATTCCATATAATTTGATTATCATTCATTAGTATATTTCAAGGACACTTAAATTTGTGAAGCTTCATACGAGAAAATTGGTGTAAGGGCATAACTTTTCAAGCATACTAATTTATTGGAAAAATGGATCACAACATTTGATTGCCAAAATTTAAGGAAATTTTTTTTGTGAAGGCTTAAAAAATCGGTATGCATTCCCACCTTTGCTCCTACCAAACATTTTAAATTCAATGTATGTAGAATATTATGTATCCTTTTCAACGAAACCTTCTTTTCTTTTCTTCCACTAACCAAATCTATCTATTCTTTAACACTCTTTGAAAAAAACTTCTCAATTGATAGGGTTTGACATCGTTTTGTCATTATTTTTTTCAATCCCTAAATGATTTGTTAAATATGTGTACCCCTTTGCGAGTAATGTAAAAAATGTTATGGATATTTTTTTCACAAGAGGATTGAGAAATTATTCGTAAAATACATGGGATGGACATCGATGATTACTGGAAGTGAATGAAATGGGTGTTTCAAAAAGGCCGAGGAAAATATATTTTTCTCAGTTAGGGCTGTTATTTGGTTAAGGTTGTTAGTGGTTACGGATTTTGGACCGTTAGTGGACAATTTTTATAGACATTTCATTTTAAATTTAATTTTAGTAATGAAATAATGATAGTAACTTCCAATAGATGAAATAGTAATAGTAAAACAAATAATTTTTTACTTGTTTACAATAATTGCTTGATTACAAAAAAGGAAATTGATAACTATGAAAAGACATATACAACATTTAGAAATTAAAATTACAGGCTCGGGTTGTTTTAGTTAAATTAGCTAATGATATATCAACACTAAAAATGATAAGATGTCATGGATTTTATTTCTTAATGTGAAAATAAGCATATGGAAATAGGGAGATGTGATATCATGAAAAATTATAAGGTTCAATAACAAGGAGATTATACATAAGGTTGGAGTGTGTATTTTCATACTAACACTACAAAGAGTGTCATTCATTATTTTATTAGAATTATACCATGGCATTTGAGACTTCATTTACTAACTAATTATAGATCACCATCTATTTTGAGATTTCATTTATAATTAAAATGTGGAATTTTTATCTTCCTTTCAATAACTTATATTAAATAGTAACTAGTAAAGGATTGATCCCTTACGAGGGTATCTAGTGCAACATTTGGCTCAAACAAATTCATGGAACAAAATAATGAGAGCTAAACAATGTGTGACCCCTAAAGAAAACATGTAATGCAAATATTTTCTTAGTTCAATAATAGATGTCCAGTGAATGATGCCTTGCGAACACTAAGTTTAAAATATTTTGTCGATGTTGATCATAATGACCACTAAGATTATAAATATTTTGTTGTGGCTGATCTTATATACCGCTAGGAACATAATTTCGTATGTGTTGACCATTCATTGTGATATTTAATGACTTGACAGATTATATAATTATAATTAATTAAAGAGACATCCATTGAATGATGGTTTTCTAACACTTAGTTCAAAATATTTTATCTAGGTGGATGTTATTGACCACTAAGATTCATATAGTTTATTATTAATGCATTAATATTTTTCCTATTAGTGATGCCTAGCAACCACTAATCTATAGGTATATCTTTGGGGCTGATCATAGTAACGGGAAGGATAACAAGCACATATTTATTTGTTAATGATTCCTATACACCTTCAACTCTAAAAATATGTTACGAATGACCCTAACGACCACTAGGATAAGAAATAATTATCTCTTTACCCTAGTAGTGATTGTATTTGCATTATTTTGGTCATTGTAATAAATGTTGTGCTTTGAAATAAGCGTAGATAAGGATAAGGTTTTAATAGGTCGTTGTGGCTAAATTTAATGACTTCTAAGATCAACACTATGTATATCTTGATCCCCCACTAGTTTAAATAATGCAAAAAAATTCTCATTCTAATAATAATTGTCCTATGAATAAAATCCTAGATACGACCAATCTCTAAATATTTTGTTTTTGATCAACTTAGCAACCACTAGGATCCGAACTATGTAAGACTTGAAACCTCAAGAGTGCTTATATTGATATAACTTTCTCACTACATTAATATTTTTTTACTGGAGTGATGCCTATGAACACCATGGTTAAAAAAATGTATATCTTGATCCCTCTTAGTGGTGCTTATACAACATTTGTTCGATTATTCTATTAATAGTAAGTTCGCGATCCTTCAACGAACTAATCAAACATAAGTAAATGTTGATCCCTTACGAATACATGTATTAAAACAATTTTCTAAAGTCAATGATATATGTCCATTGTATGGTGTTTTTCTAAACCTAAGCGAGAGGAGCCAATGGTTGTGCACCCTAAGTTAAGGGGTGTACAACACACATATAAATACCACAAATTTTGAAAAAAACCCTTTAATAGATTTTTTAATTTTTAATTTAAATATTTTCTTTTGAGCATTTATATTGTATGGAAAGTGGTTTTTAAAGGTATTTAAATCAAGTAGTTTTCCATAAAAATAAAAAAAGGTGGACCATCGGTGGGGAATATGTCATGCTTTTTTTCCTCTTATGTGGCATAATGTGATTGGGTGATTGTTTGATGTGATTTGATGTGACTCATTTTATTCGCTACTTTTTTTTTCAGATTTTAGGTGACAAATGTACATGTACTAGTCCTTGACTTTACATCTACCCTCCCCATTATTGGTCCTCCTCTTCCTTAATATATAAATATGTTTTTGAGGTGGATGCTATTATTTGTTAAGATTTATATTTTCTTGTTAATACATTAGTAGGTTTCTTGTTGATGATTCCTAACAACCGTTAAGCTATAGGTATATCATTGTAGTTAATCATAGTAATAGCTATGATAATTTGTACGTATTTATTTGTTAATGATTCTTATAAATTGTTAAGCTCTAAAAAATATGTTGTGGCTGACCCTAGTGATCACTAGGATCAGAAATACTTCCATCTGTACCCTCAATAGTGCAAGGATTGGCATTCTATTACTCATCGTAATAATAGTTGGGCTTTAAAATAATCCTAGATACGAAAATCTCTAAATAATTTATCGTGGCTGAACATAGTGACTACTAAGATCAACACTTTGTATATGTTGAAACCCCACTAGTTCAAATATTTGAGAATGTGTTCTCTTATAATAATAAATTTTCGATGGATAATACATAGATACAACCAATATCTAAATATTTTTCCCTGTCTTTGAACATAGCTATTGCTAGGTTCTAAACTAAATAATTCCTAAAGCCTCAAGATTGCTTGTATTGATAGAATTAGATAAGACTTATATCTATGCAATGTAGATGATTGTCATACAATGAATAATCCTTTCAAAATATGTTGTGTGTGAATTGTCAAGAAATTATTTTCATAGTTTTATAAATTAGCGATCCATAGTTGAATAGATAGTGATTACAATAGAAAATATTAATGATAGGATCCAAGCAGCCATTAAAATAGACTATTAATTGAGCTTAGTGGTAACTAAGATTTTTATTTGATACGAAGAGAAGTTCTTGATCCCTCTCGATGGAAAGTAGTGAAACAATTAGATCCACTAGATAACATGTGACTAACTTGATTCAATTATAGTCATTGATAATTACAATCATTCTAAATTTGTACAACCAGTGATTACTATGATAAGAGGTAATGAAAGTATCTCTCTTTTTAAATTAAGAACCAGAAAATTCTAGCGGTCTTTTTTCATTCCTTTCAATTAGTAATGAATTTTCATGCCTGCAAATCATTTTATTTGATATGAATGGATGTGAATTATGGCATATTTCTATGCTCAATTTCAAATAAAACTAGTTAGGTATTTGGGGGGACCTACGGTATTCTATAAAAAATGTGTTATGGGAAAACGAAACATTTTTTTGTTTAACAAATTCTTCTTAGCTACCACTAGACCCATTATTGTCTTTTGTTTCTCACATACTTTTTTCAAAATTCAAAAAATAAAATATTAATGGCCTTTACGCTAGTCCATTCAATTGGTGTTAATTACCAACAACTAATGTTAAAATTGTCCATTCATATGTCAACTTAAATCCTCTCTCTTGCTAACATCTACGTTTTAAAATGTTACTTTCATGATATCTACGCAATGTGGATGATTGTTAGACAATGGATTATCCTTCCAAAATATGTTGCATGTTAATTTTCAAAAACAATTTTTCATAGTTTCTAAACTTAGTGATCACTAGAATCTGAAGTATGTTAAGTCTTGAAGCCTCAAGAGTTCTTGTATTGACAGAATTCTTTCAATTATTTGGAAATTATTTTCTAAGCTTACATATTTTTCATTATAAGGGGCACATGAATGTTTTTGTAAAATCAATTATGTCATTTGTATCAGAATTTGTTTTGTTAATGATGTATGTAGATTTCATGGCCCTTAAATCTTTCAACATTGTGAAAGAGTAGGAAATGGAGATGTTAGATACTTATTTATATTCCTATGAAAATGAAAGAGTAATAAGAGATACCATGTTTGATCTAACAAACTTAGATGATCAATCTCAAAGCATTACTCAGCTCTATATTCCATAGTTAAGGATGAAAGTGTTAATGTTGATTCATAGACATTACATGTATCTGGAAGAGAAAGCGCTACGGTTCTAAGACGTAAGGGTGATAAAAAAGATGGCCACAATTTAATCATTATTAAACCTAGAGGTGCTTCCATTTCCATATGTGTTCACTTCCTATCTATTTCATGCCAAGTCCAAGGATTTTTCATTATTTTTTAAAATAGGGAAAAAGAGAATAGGTTTGTTTGATGGGAATGCATACAAAATTTATTATAAATTTCCAGAGCTGATCGCTTGTACAACTTAAACACAATCGATTCCTGGATGGCCAAAATGAGAGTAAGAGATGTTTTGTAGAGTTAGGCATTTGATCCATTAGATAATATGGATGATTCTAAGCTTTGAAATCCTTGTTAAAAGGTTTAGACCAGGAGTCCACATTAGCATAAGCACTCATGAATAGGCTATATGGAAATTTATCAATCTCTAAGGTGTATGTTTCCTAGATCATGTTACTTTCTTTTATTATTGATGAAGCCAAGATTCCATCCTTAGGTGTTATGTTTTAATTTAGTGACAAAAATAAATAATTTTGTTGACAATGCAAAACCATTTTACATGGTTTCTTATCTTCTTGATGTTTTCAATGGTGTTCTCAAATGTCTATATTTCTATTAAATATGGTCTCCTTTGAGCCCTTTGAGGGTAAATTAGAAATATTTAGACTTCTATGCCCATCGTTTCAAATCACATATTAAATATATATGAACTTATCTATATCCTTCTCTCTACCGATAATTGTATGAAACGATGCCACCAAGAATATCTGATGCCATCCTCACTTCCATAAATAATATGATATATGTATTCTTCTATCCAGAATATACAATTATCATGATCGAGTGGCTCCTTACACCTCCTTTTTAGTTTCCATATTATTTTCCAGACAAATTGGTAGTACAAGAGGTTGCATATAAGATTTGCAATGGTATTACTTTAAAGTGTAAGGAGAATAAGATTAAAAAACATCCCTCCTTCCCAGTCTTTGTGAGACATAAAATGTTTAAAATGTGGTCCGATTTGAAAGCTTTCTGGACCCATAGAAATTTATTTCATCTCCTCGAACACCCTTTAAGGAAAAATTACAAAACCAATAGGGTTTCCCAACACCACAATTCCCTTAAAGGAAAGTTAAATATACCTTTATTTGACTTGCATGATGATAATGACTAATATGGATTACCCAAACACAATAGAGCCTTGTTTAGTAGAATATGAAAGAGAAATCATGATTCCACCTTTGAGATCAATTATAAAAAGGAGGATAAGAAGAGAAAGCAATATTTGTATTCAAAACATTCACAACAACCATGTTCTTCCTTATCTCCACCAAATGGATATAGATCTAAGTTTTGAGAAGTCTTTTCTGAACCAAATAAAGCTCTAGCTAGTGAATCCCTAGTGCAACCTTCTCAATCTTATCCCTCCAATTCACAATAAATGAGAAATGATTGAGAATAAAAATTCATAATTTCCTACAAAGAACATCTAGATTGGGAGGCACAAGAAGATCCCTTAGTGAACATTGAATTCAATCTAAGGACAAGAAACATGAAAAGGATAACCAAAAAGAAGATGTGAACACAACAAGCCATTATTTAGAATGAAACTTTAGAAGACCTCTTCAATATTAAAAATAAAATGAAAGCCAAAGGATCCCAAATGCTGCAATATGAGGAAGACCAAAAATTCTTTATAAGGGTCAACAATGAAGCAGCCATAGAAGTAGTAAGGGGAGTACATGCTAGAAATATAGACCTTGAAACTCATTTAAAGGCCACACTTCCTCCTGACATAGTTTCCGATGTATAAGAGGAATTGCATTACATGTAAAATAATATAAATTATTGCATCCATGTAAATAAGCAGGCACACGAGTTCTTCAAAAAAATGAAAAAATCATTACAGATAACACATTGTTGTAGAAAACATTAATACGAGATGGGGAGTCATTGAAAAGGAATTGTTAAAGACCCTAAAATTATGACCATGGATGATATTGGTATATGCCAAACATAAGCTAATTATTCAAATAAAATACTAAGGGAATGGAATGAACAGGTAAGAATACTTTCTTTTCATTTGGATGATATTATTTCTAGAGGAAATCATGTTTTCATAGAATCTTGGTCATGGAAATATTGAAAGGAAACCATGCATTTGTTTTTGATGAAGAGTTTGTGAGATCCCTTTAGTAATTCATGGTCAATTTTCAAAGTAGAATAACTGAGGAAAATGAAGGAGAAAATTCACATGTCATTGAGATTGTATCCAAAATAAGGGAAAAATTAAAAAAATAGAGAATTTGAAGGAAATTGCCAAAAATCATGTGGTAGTCAAAAGGATTTCGTTGACAAGTCTTATATGCTATATAGAAGTAGGATTTTGGATATGGAAAAGATAAATAGATTTTCTCATATTTGTAAAAAATATTTTGAGGATGCATGCCAATGAGATGATAAAATAGTTCTGAATGAGAGCAACAAACCTAGGAAGCAACTGTGCCCAGGGTCTCAGATCAACATCACCCTATAGTTAAGGAAGAACCATAGTGAATCATAAATTGTAGTATGTGAGATAGGAAATAAAGCACCATGATATGTATGACATGTTAATATATGAATATTTATAAATGATACAATTATCGGGTATATATTCCAAATGCTATAATTATATAAACATGCATTTGTTGTTTTGATATGCTAAGCTCCAAATTTGTCATTGTGGCATACATTACAAATCATATGTTGTGGAAATACCAAACTTAAAGTTTCATTCTTTGTGTTGTTAAATGTTTAAGACATCTAAGAATGAAATATTATATCATGGAAACACCTAGATGCCGTGTGCCTCAAAACT
This sequence comes from Taxus wallichiana var. yunnanensis, assembly GCA_018340775.1. Taxonomy (NCBI): domain Eukaryota; kingdom Viridiplantae; phylum Streptophyta; class Pinopsida; order Cupressales; family Taxaceae; genus Taxus; species Taxus wallichiana. The sequence continues at coordinate 164,167,597 of CM031236.1, forward strand.
CTAGCCACCTAGAATCTTAATGTAATGTCTTCAATCCTTTTGACAGCTATGCTCCAAATTATGTGTTAAATACTTACAAATTTTAAGTGATTTTTTTGTTGAGGTGGTATGTAGAGGCCACTAATTTCATACAACCTTAATTAAATGAGTGAAATCCTAGCGGACCGACAAAATCAAAATAATATTTTGCAATAATAACTAGTGGACTCTAATTTTGAAATATATTACTATATTTTGTTAAATCCTAGTAGCCATTATGTTCCAAATATTATGATGTGGTAGTGTCTTAGCGGTGTATCAGTTCATGATATTGGTTGTTAGTAACCAAACGCTAAGCCCATAAAATGTTTTCAAGCCATAACCTACTGGCCGCTAACCTCGAAATATCCTACTTGTTTTTAGTTGAATCCTAGTGACAACATATCTTCAAATAATATGTTACAACATAAGATAGTGGACACTAAGATAAAAACATGTAGCTCAAAATTTGTTAAAGCATACTACCAACAACTTGTAAACATTATGAGTACGCATATTCTAGTGGGCACTAGCCTCTGGAATATTATGTGTTTAATCCTCACAAATGCTAAGCCTAAATTATTACATCGTTGTAAAGGCTAGTTGACGCTAAGCTCAAATTAATTTCATTTAAAATGGTAAATCATGTAGAAATATTTTTAAAAATATTATGTTGTTGCAATATGTAGAGGCCACTAATTTCATACTACTTTAATTTAATTTGTGAAATCCTTGCGACTACTAAGGTACAACTAATATGTTCATGACAATACCTTGCAAATGCTAAACTTCCAATATATTTATTTATTTTGTGAAATACTAGCAGCCACTAAGCTCTAAATAATATGTTTCAGCATTTGAGTGTCTTAGTGGCATATAGCTTCTGATATCTTGTTCTTGAGTACCGATCTCTAAGCTTAGAAAATGTTTTCGAGGCATAACCTAGTGACCGCTAGGCTTGTAATATCCGGAAAGCTTTTACTTGAATCCTAGTGAAAATACATCTTCAAATAATATGTTACCTCATAAGATAGTGGACGCTAAGATAAAATTTCCATACTTTGTCTTGTTAAATGCTCCAAAATCCAAGCTCGAAATATTCTATTGTGGAAGAAACTAGATGCCATGTAGCTCAAAATTTGTTAATTCGATAGGATAAAGCATAACAAGGACAAATTGCAAACATTATGAGTACACATATTCTAGCTACATGCTTTTATCTTAGTGTCCACTATCTTATGCATAATATCTTCAATTCTTGTGACATCTATGACCTAAATATTATGTGTTAAATCCTAACGAACACAAAGCCTAATGTTGTTACATTGTTGTAAAGGCTAGCGGTCGGTAAGCTCAAATAAATTTCATTTAAAATGGTAAATCCTATATAAATATTTTTTAAATATTATGTTGTTGTAGTACATAGAGGATGCTAATTTCATACTACTTTAATTTAATTTATGAAATCCTAGCGACTGTTAAGGTACAAATATTATGTTGTGACAATACCTTACAGATGCTACACTTCCAATATTTTTCTTTATTTTGTGAAATCCTAGTGCCCCATAAGATCCAAATAATATGTTACGACAATGTCTTAGTGGTGTATAACTTCATGATGTCCGTTCTTGAGTACCAACCTCTAAGATCAGAATTTTTTAAGGCATAACCTAGCAACCACTAGGCTTGCAATATCTAACAAGATTTTCCTAAATCCTAGTGACAACATATCTTCAAATAATATGTTACATCATAAGATAGTAGACATCAAGCTAAAAATTCCATACTTTATCTTGTTAAATTCTCGAGACATCCAAGCTTGAAATATTCTATTGTGGAAGCAACTAGATGCCATGTAGATAAAAATTTATTAATTTGATATGATAAAGTATACCACCAATAACTTGCAAACATTATGAGTACGCATATTCTAGCAAATGCTAGCCTCTTGGAATCTTATATTAATGTGTTAAATTCTTGTGACCTCTATGTCCCAAATCTTGTGTGTTAAATCCTAATGAATGTAAAGCCTAAATTGTTACATTGTTGTAAAGGCTAGCGGCCTCTAAGCTCAAATAAATTTCATTTAAAATGGTAAATCCTGTAGAATTTTTTTTTAAACATTATGTTGTTACAGTACACACAGGACACTAATTTCATACTACTTTAATTTAATTTGTGAAATCTTAGCGACCACTAAGGTATAGATAATATGTTGTGACAATACCTAGTGGATGCTAGACTTCCAATATATTTATTTATTTTGTAAAATCCTAGCGACCGCTAAGCTCCAAATAATATGTTTTAGTAGTGTCTTAGTGGCATATAGCTTCATGATATTTATTCTTGAGTGCCGATCTCTAAGCTCAGAAAATGTTTTTAAGGCATAAACTAGCGGTTAGTAAGTTTACAATATCCGACATGCTTTTAGTTGAATCCTAGTGACATTATATCTTAAAATAATATGTTGCATCATAAGATAACATATGTCAAGATAAAAATTCCATACTTTGTCTTATTACATTATCGAGACATCCAAGCTCGAAATATTCTATTGTGAAAGCAATTATATGCCATGTAGCTCAAAATTTGTTAATTTGATTTGTTAAAGCATTCCACCGACAACTTGCAAAAATTATGAGTATGCATATTCTATCGGATGCTAGCTACTGGAATCTTAATTTAATGTGTTAAATTATTATGAACTTTATGCCCCAAATATTATGTTAAATCCTAATGAACGTTAATCCTAAATAACTACATCATTGTAAAGGCTAGCGGGCACTAAGCTCAAATCAATTTCTTTTAAAATGGTAAATCCTATAGAAATATTTTTAAAAATATTATGTTGCTCTAGTACATAGAGGTCACTAATTTCATACTACCTTAATTTAAGATGTGAAATACTAATGACCGCTAAGGTACAAATAATACATTACGAAATACCTAGCAAATGCTAGAATCGCAATACCTTTATTTAATTTGATAAATCCTAGTGACCGGTATGTTCCAAATAATATGTTTTGGTACTCTCTTAACGACGTATAACTTCATGATATCCATTGTTGAGTACCAATCCTTAAGCTTAGAAAATGTTTTAAAGGCATAAGCGTGTGGTAATACCTAATGAGATGCTAGAATGACAATATCTTTCTTTATTTTATGGAAATACCTAGCAGACGCTAGACTTACAATATCTTTCTTTATTTTTTGAAACCATAGGATGCTAAGCTCTAAATAATATGTTGCGGCAATACCTAATAGATCTATAATCATAATATCTTTCTTTATTTTGTTAAATCCTAGTGACTGCTATGTTCCAAATATTACAATGTGGTAGTGTCTTAGCGGCGTATAAATTCATGATATGCGTTATTGAGTATTGATCGCTAAGCTATAAATATGGTATTATCTTATACCCTATCGGTCACTAAGCTTGTAATAGATTTCTTGTGTTTGTAAAATCAAAGGGACAACTAATATCCAATAGTATTATTTTGTGGCCTTCCACAACAACCCTAATGAATTAATATACATCCCAACACTTTATCTTCTACCAATAATATGTAACCTACGATAATATTATTTTAAAATAATTATACCGTCTTGACTAACATACATAGATACATAGTGATTAAAATATTTAATATATAAAATTTAAGCGTATATATAATATGTTTAACCTTCCATTGCACAAAATATTATCTCACAATTTAAAACATAATACGATGTTACAATTTTAGACCATTTTGTTAACCTCGAATATCTTCTCACAAAGTCAAACAAGAAAACATATAAACAATGTATAATGAAATATTTACCTTGGGTTATTTCTATTGTCATATTAAAAGGAAAAAAAGGAAGATGTAACGAATACCAAAACAATATTTTGAGTCTCGTTAAACATTAAATTTTTTAAAAATGGTGTTTAGGCAAGCTAGCCATCATTATCGAGAAAAACAATTGAGAGGGGGACATAGATCGGTGGAAACTTGAAAGAGTTCAAATGAAATAAAAACTAGAGCTGAAAAGGGATTAAATTTTATTTGGTTGGGGCCCAACTGATTCCTTATTTTCTTTAAGAACAAGGTGGTGTGAAAAAATGATTAGAAGGAACCAATAACTGAGCTAGGCCATGGATCACATTTTCGTAAGGTAAAGTAGGGCTGGATTGACATGAAAAAGAAAAGAACTAGTATTCACAAGGTAGTTTGAAAAAACAACCAGAAGGAATCAGTAAGTAGAACTTGGCTGCGAAGCATGTTTTTAGGGAAAAGAAGGAATTGAATGAGGTTAAAAAGACAAGATCCATTTGAAGACATAATGATTATATCAGCTCGCACTAAAAAAGGTACATATTTAGTATAATATACATTTTTAACAAATAGCTTATTTAGTTATGATATTTTTTCATGCTCGGTGATGTTGTTCAAACCACCGACTCTTGTATTGAGCTAACTATATGTGTTATTTTTCCGCAACCCCTTTTACCTCCCAAGTGTGTGATTACCCTTTTTGGTCTTTGCTTGATTGGTCACTTTTGTTAATCCATGAACGAGATTATAATTACTTCCTCATTGTTCCCTGGAAAAAATGATCCAGATTCTAGCATTTTCCTTGTAATCTTCGGCTTGCTTGTATTGTTCTATGATTTCACGAGCTATTGTTCGGAAGACCAAAACAAATTTACCAAAAACTGGTTCTTCAGGGTATTTAATATTTTTTTCCAACACAATCCATGTTAGAAATTTTGAAAATATAAACATAGTGCGCAAGATACAAAAATTTGAAAATTAGACCGGGGAAATTGTTTTAATATTGAAATTTCAAATTCTCAAAAATGCGAGGGACTTCACAATTCAAATTTTGAATTTTCCACTCACCGAGAAAAGGTGCGAGATATTGAAAAAATAATATTTTAAACAATGTCTTTTGTTATTGGCTATAGATTAAAATAGTTGAAACGTAATAAAACTTATAATATTATAATTAACACTAGAAATAAATTATATCAATTTATACGCACATTTTTTAATTTTTTTTAATTTATCAAAAATCGCCTAGATAATGTTAGATGTAGTGTGCTAATAAAATATAATTCTCCAATTACTTTGTGCCACGTGTTAAGTTTGAACTTGATAGTTATAAAACATTATAATTTACACATTCAATATGAAATTAAAATGTAAAGAAACTAGTATTAATATGAAACCACAATATTGTAATATAAATAACAACCAATAAAATGGTGATAAGTGACTATAGCTTAAAATACTTGAAACACAATAAAAATATAATATTGTAATAAAACAAATGAAATAAAGTGTATGAATGTATAGGCACTTTTTTATTTATCAAAATCAACTTATACAATGTTAGATGTAGTGCACAAATGAAAAATAATTATCTAATTATTCTTGTGCCACGTGACATGTTTTTGAACCTAATAGTTAGAAAACATTATAATTGACACATTTATTACGAAATTTAAATGTAAAGAAACAAATAATAAAATATTTTGAAACTATATGAAATCGTGATATTATAATATAAATAGCTACCATTAAAATGATGACACATGGCATGAAATTCTAAAATCCCAAAAGGTGTTTTTTGCATTATAACAACAAAAGCACTAGTTCCTCAAAGTTGTAAAGATAGTGTTTACAATGATAAGAGGTATTGGTATATAGCTAGTGAACGCTAGGATATGTCATGATTGGTTGTTCTATCCCTATTTCGAATTAAGTAATTGTTGTGCAATAATTTATCTTAACAAAACAAAAAAATATCACTTACTCTCAGGGGTATATATGAATTACAATTTAAAGAGATATATCTTGTACAAGATAAATAAGTAGTGCATAAATTAGGGTTACCATGTAAAGTGCACCAAAAATGATACTATTACAATGGCAAGTGATAATGATAGGAGCCTAGCACTTCGCTAAGCTAGACCATTGTTTGTTATAATATATCTATTAAAAAATTAGAAATTGTTGAGCCTAGAGATGCTATGCTATTACTTTCAACTAGCATTCGAGCTTAGAGACCGCTAAAAATTTTCTTTAATACGAACCAAAAGTCTTGATCCCTCTCGATGGGAACGTAGTGCACAAATTATCTCTACTAGGTAACATGCAACTTATTTGAAACAATTATAATCATTGAAAATTAAAATCAATTCAAAGATGTAAAAATAGTGATTACTACGAAAAGAAGTAATGAAAGGATCCTTATAGATTTTAAGATATATCACAAGTTGTTAATCAATAGCTACTTAGAAATTGAGAAATTATTAAGCCTAGTGGTCATTAGGATTTTTCTTTGATATGAACGAATATGGATTATAATTTACAAAGATATATCTTAGGAGAAATAAATAAGTCTTGAATCCTCTCAAAATTAAAATTGTTGAGCCTAGCGGCCGCTACATTATTCCTTTCAATGAGTAATGAAGGTTGGCGGTCACTAAGCATTTTCTTTGATAAGAATAGAAAGTCTTGATCCCTCTCAATGGAAAGCATTGCAGGAATTGGCTTCATAAGGTAACGTGCAGATAATTTGTTAACATTTTAATCATTTAGAATTACAAAAATATAAAGTTGTAAAAATAGTGATCATTTATGAAAATAGCTAATGATATGGTCATAGTGGCGCATTAAGCTATTCCATGATTTTTTATTCAATGACTATTTTAAAATTAAGAAATTCTTGAGCATAACTTGAGTTGATACATCGTTTTTATGATACTAACGAATATGGATTAAAATTTTTGAAGATATATCCGAGGAGAAATAAATAAGACTAGATGCCTCTAAATAGAATGTAGTGTAATGATTGGGCTTGCCATGTGAAGTCTACCCAATATGTGACACTTAAAATCAATGAGAAGTGCTAACCATCAAAAGTTGAACAGATAGTGATTAAAATGGAAAATGGTAATGAGTGGAGCCCAACACCACTAAGCTTGACCATTGTTTTTTTATTATATATCTATTCTCAAATTTAGAAATTATTACACCTATCGACCACAATGTTATTCCTTTTATTCATAGATAAAGTCTTGATCCCTCTCGATGGAAAGTAGTGCAACAATTGGCTCGGGGATTGGTAATGTACAATGAATTTGATAACATTATAGTAATTAACAATGACAATCATTCTAAAGTTATAATTCTAGTGATTACTACGACTAGAGGTAATGAAAGTATCGTAGTGGCAGATAAAATAGACCATGATTTGTTATTCAATAGTTATTTTGAAATTAAGAAATTGTAGCGGTCACTAGGCTTTTTCTTTGATACAAATGAATATGGATTATAATTTACAAAGATATATTTTAGGTGAAATACATAAGTATTTATCCATCTTTTTGAAATGTAGTGTTGTAATTGGGTCCAACATGCAAATTCCAACCAATACGATATAATTACTATAAATGAAAAACAATATCGGTCCACAGTTGAACATATATTGCTTACAATGAAAATCGTTAATCAGAGGAGCTTAGTGGCTACTAAGCTTGACCAATGTTTGTTATTATATAGCTATTTTCAAATAAATACATTCTTGAGCCTAACAGCTGCTACATTATTCTTTTCTACTAGTTATGGAGATTAAATCTTAATGACCTTTAAGCTAGTCCATTCAATTGGTGTAAATTACCAACAAGTAATATTAAAAACTTTTAATTCATATGTCAAATTAAATACTCTCTCTAACATATATGTTTTCAAATGTTCCTTTCATACAATCTACACAAAGTGGATGGTTGTCGATCAACGTATAATCCTTCCAAAATATATTGTGTTTAGCGTCAAGAAAAATTATGCATAGTTTATGGTATTAATGATGTGAACCACAAAATACGATTTATAGTAACCAGTTGAAGGTTAGATGTCATGTTTATTTGAAGCCTAATAAAGTAGCTAATGTTTACGTTGATTTATCGCCAATGATAAAAAGTAATGTATTATAGATATTGGTGATCACAAAGGCTAATATTTGCATTCATTAACATATGGTGAGAACAAAAATTAATCCATATGTGAAGTAATTTTTAATATATTCTACTCCAATTACAGGTACAATGGCTTCCATTGGTCACAATCCATTCTTGGAAATTCCATTCATTGAAGGCACTATGAGCTGGAAGAAAAGAGAGGACGGCTGGTTTGGTGAAGTCTATGGCCATGACAAATACTACAATAACCTATGGTTGTTTCTTGTTATAGATGAAAAACATGAGGAATTCAGAATGGTTATATCCTCTTTAGTCATTGATTTGAGAAAACTATGTGTTTAGGTCAAATGAATTGACTATGAAAATAATAAGTTTCTTTTTGTGGATATGGAGTTGGATGTTTCTTTATATAGGAAATGGGAAATGCAAGCCTCGAGAAGACAAAACAATTTTCTTGTTCAACACACACGAATGGGATTTGGGATTTGGGATTTTTTTGTAACAAGAATATTGACCTTCTTATGCACTCCATGTTTATAAATGTTATTCCTACACAAAGGAATGCAATTATTCTTCCCTTCTTGGAGTCTAAGAATAATTTTGTGGTGCTCCAAGATCAGAAAGACTTGTAAAGGGACGACGTTAAATTTTATATAATTAACGGTCAACATACAATATGTGGACAAAAAATTATTTTGGGCTCAAATACTTACAAGTATTTACATCCAAGGCTAAAGTATTGAAGATATTGCATTCTTTCTACAAATTCAACTAATGAATCCATTACTAATATTTGCAAACAACAGAATGAAGTGAACAAAACTTGGATAGAAACCAAGTTTATTGATTTTCGATAAAAAGCTAGATCGGTTTGGAAATTGCTTGGATGTCCTCAATATCTTGGATTGGAAAAACACAAAACAGAGGAATGGAAGGTAATGTATTTTAATTTTATTGCATTTGTTATTAACTTTTTCTTCCTTATATAAAAATATAAAACATATAATTGTCCTTTGAATGCAAAACTTTGAGAGTCAATGCCTTTTGATTTTCAAAATGGACTCAACCATCAATCTATACAACAAATGGACTTTTCTATTATTTCCGGATGATATATGGACTAAATGGACTACAAAATTTGATTTGTTTAGATCTGGTGGCCTTTCTTGTTCACCTATTAAAGATAATCAGGATAACTTTCAACCTAATTCATTGGAAAGATTCACAGCCAATTCATTTAGGGCTATTAGAGGAATGAACGATGAAGAACTATCAATACTAGAAGATAAAGTACAATCAAGTGATTTTTGGTTTATTGGCCTTGTTCAGGTACACATAATAGTAGAGACATTTGATTCTTACTACCGGAGAATAAAAGGAGATAGAAAAATGAGAGCAAAATTTCTACAATATTTTAAAGACAAACATCCATATATTGATCTATTGACATCATGTAGTGAATCCAATGTATCGAAAAGTTAAATTGCATGAATCACACTACCTCCAATTGTCTATACTATTGGGTGAAGAGAAGAAAGGAAAGAGAAAATAAAATTCCCACATAAGTGAAAAATCTAAATGTAAAAAGACCGGGTGGTGGAAGAAGATCTTCCCATCGAGGCTCGAACAATTTTAGACAACTATGTGGTATTAATGAAAGAAAACATACCAGCAAGGGATGGAGGACACAAAAAAATTTACTTGTCAATGTGCATACCCGTTCCATCTTTTGTCAACTCTATCAGCTATTCCTACCACCAATCCGTTGAATGCAAAATGTGTTATCATTGATTTTTATGATTTATCGGCGATTTTTCTTCGAAAAAATAATGGAGCTGCTAAAAATTATCGAACGGTAATGGAATGCATTATTATTTTTCTCATACCAATTGAATATTCAAAAATGTTGAGAGAAACAATAAAAAATACATGGAAAAGGTTAAAGATAGTGAAGAATCAATTTTGGATGGATGCTATAGACTCTATGATAGTAGTAGGAAATTTAAAAGTTTTTGTCTTATGTAAACAATTACTAGAGTGCACAATTGCAACAAAAAAATAATGAAAGAAAAGAATTCACTAGGGACTAGAAGGAAAAACTACCACAATAATTGATAATTGTAAGCAAAATTGGCCTAAAAGGAAACAAACATCCTTTTCCTTGTGAGCAATCATATGAGTTCTGGTTTGAGATGTTCGCTTGATGTTATTCCCAGGATTCTATAGTATTAGTGTTATACGGTGGCAGTGTCACACTATGTGCATTAGTTTAATCCAATCAATCTATTGTGTTTATTATTGACACACATAGTCGAGGTAATGTTTGTAAAACATTACTCTTGTAATATAAATAAAGGTTGGTACAGAGTACAATTCAAACATACAATTATGCCAAATGTATCTCACCTGGAAAAAGAAACTTACACATGTTTTACTTATGCAGACAACCCAAGAGTAATAGGAATCGATGTAAAAACCTCTTAGTTTGACACTACACAACTAACTGATCATGGTGATTGACCTTCCATCGCTTTATAAATATATTTAATGAGATCTATTTTCAATTTTGATTGTTCTCATTTTTTTGACAATACTCTATGCTCACCAGATCTAACCACATATGAGGAGAACTCAGCCACATCATCCAAAAATACGTAAGAAAATATTGGTATGTTAGTCGCATGCATTTATAAATATTATCCATTACTAATCCCCACAAAATTATAAAAAAATTAATGGTGTATGAAGACCACCAACACCCAAAGAAAGTAATAGTGGAATGCAAAGTGGTAGCCAACACGAATATGTAGAAGGGACCAGTATGTTAGCCATGCGTATTTTTAAACATAACCATTTCTAAGGCTCACATAATTATGGAAAAATATATCAATTAATTCTATAAAATAAACAATTTTAAAAGAACGAATTACCAAATAACCTTTTTCAAAATTTCATGGTGCCATCCAACGCTACATAGTTTGTAGATTCCAGGTTATTGGTTGTCTGCATAAACCACCAATATCAACATAATAATACGAGACATTAGAATCTATGCTTATTCCAACCAATAATGGCATAGCTTAGTGGTCACTAATCCACATCAATATCTCAAAAGTTTTGTCCACCAATGGGTGATTCAATGGATATGAATAAACCCTAGTAGGCTCTATAATTCATTCAGAACACATAGAACATTTTGATTTGTACTTACCATATTACCATGGAGACCAGTATGCTTTTCAATTATGCTTTCATTTGTGATAGCATGAAATTCAGTATTGTTATTTGTAATACATATTTCAAAAAAACCTGCAGCTAGTAAGGTCTATGTAAGCTAAGCCATATACTCGGTTGGTAAGTGGTAGCTACCTAAAGTGCTAATATTGAATTTACATTTTTACCATGTACTTTAGTATTTTTCTTGAAATACGCTTTCATTTTCCATATTTATATATATATATATATATATATATTGTTTAAATATATATTTCATCAAAGGATCCAATTTCTTGTAAAGAAGATGTAATCCTACATTCAAGGCCCATCGGTAAGTGCTAGCCGAAAGATAAAATGTTGCCCTTTTCCCTTGCTTAGAATTGATATGAAACCGATTAGAAAAAGTATTTACTTTATTAGTTTAGATTTAGAGGGCTTGTTCTACGTGAAAAACTAATTTCCCTTAGAGGAAATCACATTCAAGTTACATAGGAAGAGAATCGCGTGCGAGGTTTCCTAATAGAGTTTATAAAGTCATTATACACAAAATTTGAAATGGGATTCTTGTCAAACAAACTCACTTCAACTTATGTTGAAAATAAGACAAAGGCTTTCGATAAAAAATTATCGAATGAATTGAATCCATTAATAACTGGGAAAATAACATTGCAAAATGTCCATGGAATTACAATAAAAGATTTAGAAATTTTTGGAGTAGAAACGATGTCCCCGAAATTTGAAGACACAATGTGTATTACATTAGGTGCAAAGGGAAACCCTCCAACAAATTTTATGGTTGGGATGAAAAGAAGAGGAGAAAATTTTCAAAATATATGTGGTTGATGATTGATTTGTACAAATAATTATCACTAATAGTGTCAAAGGGATTGAATGTGGTAGAGGGAATCAAATATTTGGAGCGAGTAAATGTTAAATAAAAATTTAGCATTTCAAAATGTTATTATGACGATACAACTTAACAATGTAAATAAAATACATTCATATGGTTTAGTGTAATTATTTAAATTACAATTGTATGATTATAAGTTCGAGTGTGAGTGTTTAAGTTGAAAATGTGAACTAAGCGAAAATCTTTAATGTAACGAATCTTTGAGCAGTTTTTATTAATGAAATATGTATTCCTAAATTAATTGTGAGCATGCTTAAATACTAGTTTTGCTTCGATATTACAAAATGTTTACCACTTTCCAATGCAATGAAATAACTAAAATACAAGTATGTAAATAATCGTCATGATGAAAAATTATATTTTATTCAAATAAGTTCTTAAAAAAATATTCCTAGTATAACAATAAGAAATTAGAAACACCCTTAGATTTTACCTTTGTCACCACCTAGAACCATTTGATTTCTTATATAACAATATCAAAAGGGACTTTTTATTTTTTAATTGATTCACTCCCCTCAACTATTTGATTTTTTTTTTTCATTTGCATATACAAACACATGTAACATGAAACTGATCATATTTGATATAAACAGTGTTTTGGCACATACCCTCCACAAGGCATCTTCAGAATTTAAAAATTTAAAAACGTTTGGTGGCATTGAGATCGAAAAAATAAATTATTTTCTCAAACCTAATGTGAAAGAGTTCTTGCAACAGTGTAAAAAACATTTCAACATAGCAATATGAACATCGATGAGAAAGTCAAATGTTGATGACATGATGCCTTCATTCCTTCAAAACATTGGCTTGGAGGTTGCAAGCTTCGAGTTCATATTTACATAGGAAGATTGCATCGAGACTAAACACTCCAATTATGAAGGTTTTGGGAATCCCAAATTATATCTCAAGAATCTTAACTCTATTTGGTCGTGGTTTAATGCATCATACAATTGTAAAAATACAATGCTTGTAGATGACTCTTTAGAGAAAAACAAGTTCAATGATGTTGTGAACTACATAATTGCTGAAAAATTTAACATAGATTCTAAGTCAAAAGACACATACTTGTTAGATGTGTTATGGAATTTGTTGCAACCATTGAAGGACATTGAAGATGTTCAAGATTATATAAGATTACAAAAACAATTATACAGATCTTTTTATTGGAGCTTTACTATGATTTGTATTGTTGATTTAGAAGCCCATCTTCAGGATGGTGTTATAGATTCAAATTATTCAAGAAATGTTTTACTATATTTCTACCTACCTTTAGTAAAGGAATTTCAATTTATTTCATAGCTATATTGAAATACAAAAATATATATGGGATAGTTTTACAATTAATATTAAATAAGTTCATATCCATATTTAAAAATGAAAATTTTTATGCCATATCTATAATAGTTGATTTTATATCTAAATTTAAATATGAAAATATATTTGGTATGGTTTTACAATTAATTACATTCTCCTACACTAGATCGTCACACTCTGCTAATTTCTTCATATCATATTCATAAATTATTTGGTTGCATTGAGGTTCAATCACACCATAATAAATGAAGTAAATATGAGATCTAACTTTAAATATGAAAATATATCTAGAATGGTTTTACAATTAATTACATTCTCCTAAATTGAATCGTCTCCCTCTTTAAGTTTCTTCATAACATCTTTGATAATTCTATGGTTTCCCAAGGTTAAATCGAACCATAGTAATTGAATTTGGAAGTGTCTCACATCTCGTGAATGTCATTAGCCTAGTGACCACTTGCTCAATGGCATTTGAAATATTCAAATTTACATAATTTAATCTTAAAAACATCTTAAAATTGATAAGATCATTATTCCAAATAAATCATTAAGCTAGTAGCCGCTAGCCCTTACAAAATAGAACATGTATCTATTCTATATGGGATAGTGGTCATTAGACATCATTTCTCATATCAATGTTGAATTCCCTAAAATCATTAAAAAAATTCATATATTCATAAATTTAAATCATGACCAAATATATTGGACTTTGGAAGGAGAATTAACGAATTCCAATATTTTTATTTTTGGATTCCAATATATGTGATTTTGGGGTTGTTGGCGAGAAAATTTGTTAGGTGAAAATTGTTGGGTTTCTTGCCAAGGCTTTGGGAATCTAAGTCCCTTTTCTTAAACTGTGTAGCTTCTGTATATACATGCATGATCAAAGTGAGTTTTATCCGGGTGGCATTGAGGTCAGGGATCCAATAGGGGCACTCCACTAACCCTGTGATAAAAGCTTGCAGATATCTACAAGAGAGGAACTTTCTAGGAGAGCGTGAAAGGGAGTGAGAATGTTAGATAAAGGAAAACTAATGTTGCAAGTAAGAAATCATATACTTACAAAAACTGGTTAGAAGTTTCATCACATGCATTAAAATTAAGAAGAAATAAATATCCATAACAACAACAAGACCAAATAGAATTTAATGAGCACAAAGTATCACTAAACTCCTTAGTCAAAAAAGGATAAAATTCCTTCTTCTTGTATTGATGCTCAAGTAGAAATTGTACATAACATAAGAATGGAAGACATTTTAGAATAGGGAAAAATGGAAGAAATTTTTCTATCTCTTTGTTCTCTTCACAAGGATATCTCTCTCATGAATTCACAAAAACATCTCATAAGTCTAAGAAGATCTAAGAAGACCCTCAAATGAGGAGCTTGCTACAATTTATAGAAGAGAGGAAACTCTTCATCTTCCCAATGAATTTTCAAATACCATATTATGACTTTAGACTATTCATATTCACATTAAATATTTATGTCCCTTTTATAAAAACAAGGTGACTTAAAGTTTACATTATGTTTCTAAAGTCACTTAAATATATATAAAAAATGAAAACCCAAATGCATAGTTATAACATTGAAGGGAGAGAGTGTTGGATGAAAGGAGGAGAGAGAAAGAAGGGGAAGAAGGAAGAAGAAAGATGACATATGTAGAATAATGAGCGATGTGGATTTGATCTTGCTCCCTGACTAGTCTCCATCTCACTGCTGCTGATAAGGTCTTTGTCCCCCAAATTCCTTAATGAAATGAGTTGTTGTAGGTTCAAATTTTTCTGCATGGGGAATGCAAACACAACTCAAGGTCTCTATCCATCCATCATACACACTTTTGATATCTTTGCACATTCCATGCCATGATAGATCTTTCTCTACGATAAGTGCAATAACAGCTTGAATATTTGAGATAAACTCCATGGTATCCTTAGTGAAGGACGATGGATTACCTAACTATTTCTTGACATATTCCTTGAATGGGATGATAAAATCATCAGTAGTTATGTCTGCTCCCATTGTAGGTACTCCAAGATCATGGATTTGATGATTGATGTTATCCTACTATTTGTATACATGTTCTTCTTTATCCTCCAACTTGACAATGGATTGGTTGATTGCTTCAAATCTTATTACCAAAGCTCTTTCCCATACACATGAAAAGTCTTTAGAAGGGGTTTCAAAAAATTTCTTACCAATCAAATCCTAGGAGTGAGTGTTTCTCATTGCATTCAGAACTTGACCCAGAGGATCCCAGTAGTCCCTTTATTTCTCCTAATATTCTTTGAATGCCCACATCCTATTCATAGTTGTGCACATGTAGGAAAAGAGTTTGACCGCCTCTTGAATCATTGACTTTCCCTTTTAGAGATCAAACTGATCCATTTATTTTTAACTCATCCCTGCATCATGAGCTCATGCATCCTCTTGATAGATTCTAGATTGAAGCTATTGATATGTGAAACTTCTTCAATGATAATTTTCATGGCATCTAGATCCACCGGATGTTTCATATAGGACAACAAATTTTTCACTGTTCCTTTAGCTCATCAATATTATTATTATATAATTTATTCCTCACCACCATGCGAGTAAAATATTGTTGATACATGTGAAAATCCCCTTCATGAGTAGTCAGCCCAAATTGAATTGTGCTCATCTCGTAATTGGATGATGTCATCTCATCCTTTGGTTTGATCAATTTTTCCAAGGCTAATTCAATGCATTGATTTCCTATTTCTCCATGGTAGAACCGTGAGGCCATGTGCGTGAACGTATTTTTCTTTCTTTTAGACAGTGAGGCAAATGTTGATAGGTCAGGGGCGGCTACTTGTTGAACAATGTAGGTGTCAAGGGCAATTTTTTCCTATATCTAAGGAAACATCTCCTCGAACTTAGGTTCTGTGATAGGTGCATCAAACATTCCCTTCTCTGGAAGAGGAGGAACATCTTGAATGAGGGAAAAATTGGTGTTAACAAGATGTGAGGCCTCCTATGGTGGTTCAAAGACTAGGTCTTGAAATAGGTGTTCTCTCTTTTCTCGTGCTTCTACCACTTGATCTTTTTCTTACATTGTTGCAATTGGGCCTTCTTCCACCCGGGATTTCTTTGGTGGCCTTCCATAAGAAGAAGTCTCTAATTATATGGATCTTTATTTAGAGCTTTCTCTAGAATTCCTTGAACTTGAGGAAACTTCCATGGCTCTTGATGATGACTGATGAGAGGCTTGTTTCTGAAATGCGAGGCATACCTTGTGATTGAATGATCATGGTTCTCTTCCTCTGAAATCAATCCCTCATTCTCTAGTCCAAATTTTCAGTTCACTCATTTATATCCCCTGTTTCATGAACGTACAAGTTGAATTGAGGCAATGGATAAATGTTGACTTCTACATACTCAAGATCATACATATTTGTCCCATCATCTTACAAAATGTCTTCATACCAAGAGAACTTGAATTTCTTCATTTCATTGACTATCATCCTCATATGATCCTTTTCCCATACTTCAAATTCATCATCATAATTGGCCAAAAGCTCTTTTATTTTTTGATCATGGTGTAGGTCTAGAATGTGGAAAGAGTCATGATCATCTTGGATGTTAAAATTAGGTTGGGTGGTGTAGGAATGCAAAGACAAATGAGAAAAGTCATCCTCCAGATGAGATGCGTCATTTACATTCTTACATGTGAATACCCGAGAGAGATGGGAAATGAGATCAACCTATACTTCTTGATCCCGAGCCTATTTTTTGTCTGTATGATTCTCCTGCAGAGCTCAAATAGTATAATTTGGTCGGTAAGATATTTGGGAAAACCTAGCACAGCTTGATCGAAGATAACAACTTGAAGGTAGGAGAAGGTCGAGAATTGGATGAAGTAAGAGACATATATTTTGATTAAGGATGCCACTTATGGCGACATCCTGGCCTCTAAATAACCCTCCAAGTTTTAGACCACATACATTGTGAATGCATCATTCACATGAGTGACATTTTTGTGGCTTTCTTCCATCACCAATTGTGGAATTTTCTTGAATGCAGGTACCTTGGAAACAATGTTTTTCATGAGATCCAATCCTTTGAATGATCTTGAGATAGTGAGAAGATAGACCAAGTAAGAATTCATGTGGAACTTCTTTGTCATGGGCACTTGGAGAAGTTAGATGTAGATTGTCATTGATGATTTTTCCCAATCAATTCTTTTCTTTCCTTCAGTCACTATTAAAATGAAAAGGCCCATCCACTCTTGCAAGTCTCTCATGTTCACTTCTCCCATAACCCTGTTGAGGAGGGTGATTGCATCTGAATATACCTCACGAAACTCACACCTTGGAAGGGTCTTAGGCATCCTTGAGGGAATTCTCCCTGTCTTTATCCATCATCCAAGTGTAACCCCTTGTACATATGCATCCATGGTTTCCCAGTCATGTAAGGCCCTATCCTTTGAGATGAAAACTATTCTAGGTGACGTTGGGATTTCTGAGATAAAGTGAGATGGTTCTATGGACTGATGGCCACCATTTCCTTTCCATTTTCAGCTCAAATTTTTTTTTCATTTTTTAGGTTCATAGTGGTATGAACAAGCCAAGACTAACTCAATACTTTGTATAGTCATAGGGTGTCTTGTAGTTGCAAACAATGCATTTTTGAATACTTGATCCTCGCTCTTCCCTCATTCGTTGGTCGTCATGCGAGCCCTTAGGTCATTTAGGTCCATATATGAGACATCACTGTCTTCTATCTCATACTCAACAATGATAGGATGTATTGGCTTATGTCTTGTCCATTTGTACTTCATTATTTCTTCAGAAAAATTAACTTACTATTTTTAGTGAGTATGAAAAATTCGATCCTTCAAACCTCAGTTGGATGCAAAGAACTCGAATCCACCTTTCTCTCTACATTTCTTTCACCTTCTAGATAAATTTGCTATTTTTAGCAGGTGATTTTGAGACAACTTATTATTTTTAGTAAGTTTCAATTATGGATGAAGACGACCATTTTGATGACTTATCCCTATAATACACCTCATGTGTTCACCACCTCTTTCGTAGCTGCTTTAGTTGGTGACTTTCGCAAAATAGCAGTCTCTCATGTAGAAGTCCTGTTATTTTTAGAAGTGTGCTTTTGGTGATCAGATCACGACACAAAAAAAAATTGTTATGTATTTTTTCCCAATATCACCCCTGAAATCTTGGACTTACCCGATCAGTGGTTTGGGAGATTTTAAAGTTTCAAAATTTTGACTGGTGGCACCTCTAAGCACAACAACCATTAATGGACCTTGAAAGTTGTAGGTATGGTTTTATTATCTGATTGTGATAAAAATTAAATGTTTTTATGGGTTTTTTCTTCTTATTCCACCGGTGAAATTTTCCTTCGATCCGACTACTAGTTTGACGGAAAATTGAGTTTTCCTTCGTTGAGCTAAAAGAAAGTTTTATTTGATGTGAGTGGTTTGTGATATACAAAGAGAATTTGAAGGTGATATTTTAATGGATTTTTAAGTGAAGAACAAAATATCAAATGGTTATTTATTTCAGTGCACCGGTTAGCAAGATACGTCCAAATATTTGTTCTACGACAATGGAGTCTTCTGAAGAATTTCTCGTTCTTCCTTTTATTCTTCAATCCTTCGAGTCTTTCGATCAACCTTCTCTCTGAAACCTATGTTTTCTCATGGATTCAAGGGTTTTGTTTCCATGGTGGATCTGGTTTGGAGCAGCAATGGTGAACAATGTAGGTATGAGCAAGTTGCAGAGTAATGACAAGGATGGAGTTGTGTAAAGTTAGAAGCGGGAAAGATAACTTTAAAAAAATCAAAAATGATTTAAAACTTGCATGTTAGGGGTGGGTCACACTTTTATTTCCATAATATTCCTTAAGCATTAAGTGATATGAGGGACATAAATTTTCATGACGTGCCTCATCATGACACATGGCAAAAATCCAACGGCCAAGCATTTAGGCCAAAAAGCAAGCTCGAAGCACTGGGGGAAAAAAATGGTCGCATGAGGAACCAAGAGGCATTCCTTAGGATGGGCCCATTTTCATGTTCCCTATGTACCTCTATACAATGGGACATGAGGGTCAGTAATTTACACGGAATGCCTCATAATGATACTTGGAGAAAATCTACGGTCGAGGGTTTAGCTCCTCTAGCTCTTAGGGGTTGAGAAATTGCACCTGGAGAGGGTCACATAGGTGACTTGAGGGCCTCAAGGGGCTGGAAAACATTTTATGTCCCTCATTACAAAAAGACATGAGTGTCATCAATTTTTATGACATGCTAGAAGCCGCCACTTTGATGATCCAACAACTTACAAAATGAGCTCCTACAAACACGGAGGATGGTGATGATCCAAAAGGTTTCATGAGTGACCAAAGGCCTTATTGGATCTGGGTGCATTATCTTGTCCCTCATTTCACTTATCTTGAGGGACTAAAGGGAAAAAATGTTTTTTCAGGCTCCTAGAGATGACACATGTCCTCTTGCAAATTTGACAACTGCGAGAACTCACCTTGAGGGAATCATGAAAAAATGATATCTTGAGCTTTTGATGATTTTTTTGGAAACTTTAATATGATATTGACTTAAAAATAACATCCGAAATCCAATGATGATGGTCTAAGATAATCATTCCTCCATTTATGCCCTAAAAAAGTGGATTTTTGATCGATCCCCTACCCGTGGATGAGAAACACCGCCACTGACCTATTGCACCAAGATGTTGTGAAAAATATGATTTCACCATATTTTAAGGATTTTAATTCCATTTTTTAATGTCTTTTTGTCTCTTAACTGATCAAGAGCTCCAAGAATCACCTCTCGAAGCTTAAGAACTTTTTTTGGCGTTATGCACTACCTACGCTAGTGAACCCTATTTTTGGTGAAACTCCCTAAATATTCCAAAAATTCCAAAATAAATTCCATGATGTTTCTATACTTTCAATTGACCTCCATGTCATATTTGGATCCTTCATTATGCTTTAGTGGATGTCTCTATTCCCGAGAAGGCAGTGCAACCCTTCCCACAAGTTCTTGAAATTTACATTTTCCAAGAATTCCTAGAATCACCTAGGGGGTTAACTTGAATTTCCTAAATAACCTAGGGGACTGAGTTAAAATCATATGATAGGTCATTGTACTCACTGTGTAGACCGGGGTGTCTTGGAATGGTAAAACATGAAAAATTCGGCACGGGGTATCGTTTTCACACTGAAATTATCAATTTCCTATTGTACATTTACATAATGACAGATTACAATTAATTCAAATATAGGTGATTTTGGATTCCAATATATGTGATTTTGGATTCCAATATATGTTACTTTGGAATCCAATAAGTGGAATTTTGGAGTGTATATAATTCCAATATTTGATATTTTCGAATCTAAAAATAGAAATATTAGATTCCAATATTGGCTATATGTTTTAGCTCTTTGGGACTAGAATAAGTCCAAATTTAATGAAATATGGGTATTTGAGTTAATTTTTCCTAACTTTGGAGGAAAAATTTCAAGTCAACGAGTATGTGATTTGATAAGTTTTTGATGAGATCAAAAAACCTATGTGAGGATAGAGGTAATTTTTCAATGTGGAGAATACATTGAAATTCATATTTTCAATACCTTCGTCAATGATTTCCATTGTATTAGATGGTTGGAGTTTTAAAAGGTGATTAACTAAAATGTGGAGTTTATTCTATACTCTAATAGTTAATGTAATATTAAATAAAATTGTAAATAATAGATAATTGTAAAAGAAAATGACCAAAAAACTAAGAAAGTAGATATTTAAAAACCCTAGAGTGAAAAGAGAGTTAAAAAGAACTCAGCTGATTCGACGAGCTTGCTAGAAAGTGTCACAAAGATGGTTGGAGAAACAAGAGGAGGAAACGACTATGTTGAGATCAAAAAAGTGTAGATCTGGAAAATTTGAGTGGACTGGGACACTTGGATAGGTACAAAGGAACTTGTGGGCACCCTAGTATGAGATATGGGTACCCTAGTTTGTGGAAAAGCTCTATATACCTCCTCTGAGGTGTCGATAAGTGAGCACCTTTGTTCACTTTTTGTCATACTAACTTCACTAGATGTGTGATATGTCGTTGTAAGTCAAAAATGAAAATGAGACCTACAAGACCCCAAGACAAACAAAAACCCCTAAAAAAGTGAGATGCATATGAAGGGGTCAGATTGTCCTTAGTTACCACAATGGTGGAATTACTAACTGAGCACTGCACTACATCTTATACCTGATGTAGTTTTATGTTCTTGAGTGTGAAATCATGCCCTAGGTTCTCTTGTGCCAGTCACACTTTTTGAAAGTAACAAGCAATAACTATGTGTAGAAATGTAATAGAATGGTAGATGGAATAGAATAAACTTCCATCCTCTGCAGTGTGATGCAAATGAACTAGCCTTGTGCCTTGTGATGGAGCTATATGGATGCAAATGAAGCCTTTGATGGATGCAACCTTAGGTGATGATAATTGTTCTTAGTGCTTGGTCGCTCATTATGGTCTCATGAATTCATATTTATATGGTTCTCTTGTTCTAATTTTTTAATTAACCCCGAAAAGGTTTACCACTAAAAAGATAGAAAGCTCAAACCGATAGAAAGTGCCCAAAAAGTGGTGGTTAAGTGCAGAAAGGCTTTGGGCACCCCAATATTAGGTTGGACACCCGATCAAAGGTAAAATGATGCTAAAAAGAAAATAGATTGGAAAAGTATGTGCTAAAGGTTTGCAATGATGACATAAAGCAAAGTAAAATGGCCAAAGGACATGGGTTAATTAGTAATTTCTTCACTCAAAAACCATATGAATAGTAGTATGAGACTCAGGACTAAATAATGTCTAAAGTGCATGATTTTGTGACTACATTTACCCCCACTTTATGTTGGTGAGCGGAATGCTCGATAACATAAATTAGATAGAGATCTGTACCTCATGTCCATGTAGGGTGATGTAGAAAGGGTGTAGATGGACTAGACAAATCATGTAATGAGAAATAGTGGAGCATGGAATCTAAAGATGCAAAAGTGGAAATAGTGGTGAGAGTGAACCGAGGAAGAAACCCGTGTGTAGTTTCCAATGTGTGTGATGTACGGAATGTTAGTATGAGGTGTGTGTTTCCATATAATGTTGTTTTTGTTGATTTCATTGTTGTATTTGACTGTCTTCCTCTTATATAGATGAACATGTAAGGAGAAGACGATCAAGTAGCCTAATACGCAAGTATATATATCCTAAAATGCATGTAAAGAAACATGTATATAGTAATGAAAATACTAAAATGGAAATATGAAAAGTGTAAAAGGAATGTGTGCATCTGATCCATGATGAGAGAAAGGGTGTAGAAATGATATAATGTACTAGGATTTTTGGGGTGATCTCACGCCACTCTGGGTGAAGAATTATAGTAAGAAAGTTGCATTATTCTCCAACATGTAACTACTTCCCGAAAGTTGTATGAAAATATATTTGTACTACCTAGTTTATTTGATGATCCGACGCCATTGGCCAAAGGACTATAGGGAGAAAATCCACCAATGTATCTTCTAACCTGTAACTACTCCCGAAATGCTATGGGAAAATTTACTTGTAAAATTCATTGTGAAAAGGGTTCATAGAATGGTATGAACCCACTCATTTTATAACCCACAATGTCAAGGACGTAAAACTGAACTGAACTGTACCAGTAAAGATATATGTGTAATGTGTAAAACCCCAAATGATGCCCCCTCCTTATAGGCACATGTGACGTCGATGATAGGAGAATGCAACCCCAAAATAGGAACAACATTATAAATTCTTCCATGTAGGCGGAAGGGAATAATCTTCATATAAACCAAGGCACACGTAAGTAAACTCATCGAAACAAGTGTTAGTATGAACAAACATACATGTAAAAGATAAGTGTATGCTACACAAACAATGTATAAGCTAGAATGTAAGTAAACACATAAGAAGACAATCATAGATCACCAAAGTGGGTTTTAAACATGGGACATCACTCACGATGTCGCAAGAAACTCAAAGCTGCAATGGTCACATACAACAAACAAGCATGCACACCAAACAAGCGGCGAGGCCTACATACAATAGAAAACAAAAACAAGCAAGTAAAAAAATAGATAACCATGGAAGCAAATAATCCTACAAACAAATGGTACACATGACACATCCATTATCATTTTAGAAAGATAACCCATATGTAAAAATCATGTATAAGCGAGTGATGTAAAGTGTTAAGTATAGAATGAAAAAATATCACACTGTAAGAGATGAATGTGGATGCCCTAAGCAACCATTGTAGGAGTGGTTAGAGGAGAGCATCCATGGTGCGTATAGGAGACCTAATTTTGTGACAAAAAATAGAAGAGGGTGTGAATGTGCATGTGTGTATGGTAAAGAGAATGACATATAAGATATCTAGCTAACATGTGTAATAATTTAACATGAACAAGTAAATGTATGTAAGAGTAAAAGCAGCCAAGATATGCAACATGCTATGGATGGATGGAATGGAATGCAAGGTGGATGAAAGGAGCCACGTGCCCCCGAGTGAATGGAATTTTTGGAGTGAGGTTAATTTAGTATTCCCCTAAGTAGTCAAGAATTAACCAAACTTGAGAGTGCTCCATCGAGAAATGTTCAAATAGTGTGTTGTGTGTAGCACACTGTGATATATGTGTGTTGGTGATATGTGACCTAAAAATGAATGCATGATGATGTAGCCCAAAGTGTATAGCACGATGAGATGAATAGAGGGAGTGGTGATGTATCCTAACGTGTACCATGACAAGATGAAGTAATAGGTGACCATTTATCCTATAATGTATGTCACTAACTTAGTAATGTCACAATAAAAGGTTGAGTGATGAATGTGTGTATGATAAGGTCGATTTGTTTGGTAAACCCTCGAATCGAATATGGACCGAGGGACTAGAGTGCGTTATAGGGTAGTGAGTTTATCGTGTAGAAAAATGTGTGATTATAATAAACAACCATATGATGTGTAATATGTGTAAAATGTAGTGCATAGTGTACAATGCAAAATATACTAATAATGTGAGAGTATGTGTAATGTATTCGATGTACAAGTATCATATAATGTAGACCCTAAGAGTGTGATACATGTATAATGATGACTACTATGATATATGATGTGTAGATTCAAAAATGTCAAACGATAGACACTAAATGTAGAGTGTATGATGTAAAGTGTAAGGCATATGATGTAAGATATGTGAAGCAATACGACGTGTAAAACCTAGTGTGCAGTGTGTGGGGTTCATGTGTAGTATGTAGCCCCTAATAGTCAACTATGAACTGAATCACAAAAGAGTGTCATCGGGTAATAATGATGTAAAACATGTGATGATTATGCATATAGAAGAGATTGATGTATGATACTATAGAGATGAGAGATGTGCTGATGTCAATGTGAGGGAGGGTGTGAATGCTATGCCCCCAAGCATACGCGAATGAGTAAACTATCAATAACAATGAAGGACCAAGGTCCTTCATCCCATGAATGTGGTGATGGAATTGTATGGCCATTATTTAATAATGGTGGTATGGTAGATAAACATTTCTTGGTGATTGAATCCTATATGCATGTGATGGATGGATATATAATGACCTCGTAGGTGTGATAAAAATTTTAGCTGATGTATGTTTATGTGAAGCTAAATGTGGAGGTGATGGAAACCCATGTTGAATGAAATGAGGTGGTGACTTACATCATGTTCAACAAAATGATTAACTAAAATGTGGAGTTTATTATACATTTTAATAGTTAATATAATATTAAGTACAAAAGTAAATAACAAATAAATTTATAATGAAAATGAACCAAACTACTAACAATGTAGATATGTAAAACCGTAGAGTGCAAAGAGAGTTAGAAATAACTCAACCGATTCGATGAGCTTGATCTAAAAGTAGTGGTATGGTAGATAAACGTTGTGCAGGTGAGTGAATCCTATATGCATGTGATGGATGGTTATATAATGACCTCGTAGGTGTGATAAAATGTGTAGGTGATGTAGGTTTACGTGAAGTGGATGGGAGGTGATTGACAACCGTGTGGAGTGAAACGAGGTAGTGACCTCACGTCGGGTTCA
Organism: Taxus wallichiana var. yunnanensis; assembly: GCA_018340775.1. Lineage (NCBI taxonomy): Eukaryota > Viridiplantae > Streptophyta > Pinopsida > Cupressales > Taxaceae > Taxus > Taxus wallichiana. The sequence continues at coordinate 164,193,158 of CM031236.1, forward strand.
CATAAATGATTAGCTAAAATTTTGAATTTATTCTAAATTCTAAGAGTTAATCTAATATTAAGGATAAAAATAAATAAATGAGATAAATTTATGAATAAAATGACCCCAACAACAAAAAAAGTAGATATGTAAAAACCCTAGATTGAAAAAAAGAGTTACAAAGAACTCAACTTATTTGATGATATTTCTTTAAAAGTGGTGGTATGGTAGATAAACGTTTGTAGGTGAGTGAATCATATATACATGTGATGTATGGATATATATGATGACCTCGTACGTGTGATAAAATGTGTAGGTGATGTAGGTCAATGTGAATCTAAATGTGGAGGTGATGGACACTGCGTCGAATGAAACGAGATGGTGACCTAATTTGGGATCACCAAAAAGATTAACTAGAATGTGAATTTTATTTCACATTCTAATAGTTAATCTAATATTAAGGAAACTAGTAAATAAAAGATAAATTTATAAATAAAATGATCCCGACAACTAAGAAAGTAGACATGTAAAAACCCTAGAGTTCAAAATGAATTAGAAATAACTCAACTGATTCAACGAGCTTTTTAGGCGTGTAAGAGATGGCTATAGAATTAGGAGGAGGAAATGACAATTTCGAGGTCCAAAAAAGTGTAGATTTGGGCAATCTGAGTGGAATGGGATGCTTGGATAGGTACATGCATTCCTATAGGTGGTCTAGTCTTAGATATGGGCACCCTAGTCTTTTAAAAATCTCTACAAATATCCTCTGAGGTTTCACTCGATGATTTCCTACCTTCACCTCCTGTCACACTAAATTTTTTGTACTTGTCTGTGTGTTGTTGGTAATCAATGATGAAGAAGAGACCCGCAAAACCCCAAGCCAAACATCAAACCCCCAAAACAAAATATGCATTTGAAGGGGTCAAACTATCCTCATATTCCACAATGGTGGAATTACTAAGTGAGCATTGTACTAAATCTCAGACACAATGTAGTTCTATGTGCTTGTGTGTGAAATCATGATCTAGGTGATTTTGTGCCAATCTCACTTTATGAAAGTAGCGTGCAATAACTATGTGTAGAAATGTAGTAAAATGATGGATGGAATAGAATAAAATCCCTCCTATGCAATGTGATGTAGATGAACCAACCTTCTGCATTGTGATGGAGCTAGATAGATGAAAATGGAGCCTTTGATGGATGCAACATTAAGTGAAGATAATAGTTCTTAGTGCTTGGTCCCTCATTATGGTCTCATAACATTATATTTATACGGTTCTCTTATTCTAATTTCATATTTAACACTTTGAAAAGGTTGATCGCTAAAAATATAGAAAGCTAAAACAGATAAAAAGTGCCCAAAAAGTGGAGAGAAAGTGTAGAAAGGATAAGGCCCCCAAAATTGGACCGGGGCACACTGAGGCACCCTAGTATTAGGTTGGATTCCCCAATCAAAGGTAAAATGATGGTAAATGACAAAAACAAACTGGGAAAGTATGTCTTTGAAGGTCAAGTAGTGATGACATAAAGTAAAGTAAAATAGCAAAAGGACATTGTTTAATTAGTACTTTCTTCACTAAAAACCATATGAATAGTAGAACGAGATTGAGACTAAATAATGTCTAAAGTGCATGATTTTGTGATTACAATAGGTTCTTTTCATCAATGAAATTTTCATTTGTGAATGAATAATCCACGAAGCAAAGGATTGATTTATAGATGGGAATCCAATGCATCTTTTATGATTTATAGAGAAAATATACAATGTTGTTATTTTGTCTATAAAAATTCATTGGATTTTATGATTAGTGCTGAATGTTTCAATGTGTAGTAATTTAGTGTTTGGAATGTCAATATTTAGAAGGTCCTATAGAGAAAATGATAGGAATAAATTGTTTGATGATAGGTCATAGCAATCAAACCTTGGCTTTTACACAGAGAAAATACACCGAATAATGATATTATAGATTCAAATGATTCGGGATATTTTATTCATATGAGAGATTACATTATATAGAGATTGACCTTCCTATTATGGTGGAGTCAAATCTCATCTTGAATCCACTTATCTCTCCACAAATCTCTCTCCACAAATCTCTCAACTTATCCCACATATCTCTCCTAATCCCCACAATATCTCACTCAAACTCTCAATCCCATTATTTTCTCACAACAAACATTATCTAGTTACAACTATTTACATGAGTTAACAACTCATAAATAGTTGTATTACATTAGACTATATTATTTATTTCCACACTCATAATAATGTTCACAATATCTAATATTCCTAACATTCACTCCCCTATTGTTAACATTATTATTTCTATTAAACACTCCCTAATGTGAACAAGGTAGAGAAAAAAACATTCACACGTCTTTCTACAAAACTGCGCCTCTGCATGCTCATGATCTTGGTACACTGAACCTCTGTTTCAGCAAATACGAACCCTGTTCGACAATAACGGACCTCTCCCCCAGTACGAGCCCCCCCGCTCATGAACCTCTGTTCATCCTCTTCAAGAAAAACATGATGCTGCTTTTTCTTGTGCTTTTATCTTTCTACTATCACATATTTACATCAGGAGGTTATAAAAGGAAATACAATTCTGAACAGGAATGTAACATCTGTTCTTATTACAAACAATGAAACACACAACTAAAAAAATGCCACAAACTCATTATGCGGCCCCGTCGCTTGCGGCTGGCGAGAGGACGCTGGTTGTCCTCCTTCCTCCGTTGCCTCCTGCCTCCATCTGAAAGTTATCTAAAGAAGGAAGTTTTCAGATTCATAACCATCACCCAAAGGTTCTTCTTTATCACTGTCTTCTTCTTCATTAGCAACCATGGCATTTTCTTCTATTTTTCCATCAAGTAAATCTCGTGCTCTTTTCTTGCAGTTTATAGATACATGTCCATCTTGTTTACAATAGTAACAAGTGATATGTTTCTTTGTATCTCTGAAATTTGATCTTTGTTTAAAAGAAGATTTAAATCTCCCTTTATCATATGACTTGTTTTTACCATACATTGCAGTTTCTTCTGGTGTAACATTCTTATTTTCTTCATCTATCAGTGAAGAAATTAGATCTTCTAGGCTGGGATTGATCTTGCTCAAAGTAAAAACAATGTTTGAATAGCGAGATGGCATACTATTCAACAAAACAGCTTTTGCATCATCATCCTCTACTTTAAGTTTTATCCCTGATAATTGATTCAAAATAGACCGAAACTTACTTATATGTTGTACCATGTTTTCTCCTTCATCCATCTTGAGTCCAAACAGCTTCTGCTTCAAGGTCACTGCTGCGCTTCCGGTTTGGGATCCAAACAACTTGTTCAATGTTGTCCAAATGAAATTTGAACTTTTTGAAAGGTCTATATGATGCAAATATGCATCAGACAATCCAAGTCCAATGATTGCTGTTGCTTTACGATCTCTACTCTCCCATTTGGTTGCTTCATCAGCATCAGTTGGTTTCTTGAATGTTCCATCCGCAATGTCCCACAAATCTTTGTTAATGAGTGTCAACTGAGTTCGTACTTGCCAAGTGTGAAAATCCTTTCCATCAAATTTTTCAACATAACCCAATTTATCCATTATGACTCTCCACAATTTGACACAAATAGGTGTCGGTTTCAACCGAAAATACACCCTTACAATAATAATCAGCTTTATATTTATTCAAAATAATAAAGCATATCAGATTTTAATTGCTAGAAATCAGTCACTATTTTTTTTACAGAATAAATAGAAACTGTCAGAATTGTTTCCACAATTTCTCGTAAAATACGAAATGGGTTTCTGTAATTTTTTGACAGAAGTTTTAAAAAATATAAATTAACAAACCCAAAAAATTTCAGTAAATTTCGAATCTGGGTTTTTGAGAAAAACGTGAATTACCAGTCGTTTTTTTTTCAGATCAGAATTCTGAAAAAGGCAATGAAAGCTTCAAAACTCTCATATCTGCATCTTAGAGGCTGCGATTTTGTCCTGCAATGAATCTCATAAATTTCCCTAGCCTGCTCTGATACCAAATCATAGCAATCAACCAGTTTTACACAGAGAAAATACACCGAATAATGATATTATAGATTCAAATGATTCGGGATATATTATTCATATGAGAGATTACATTATATAGAGATTGACCTTCCTATTATGGTGGAGTCAAATCTCATCTTGAATCCACTTCTCTCTCCACAAATCTCTCAACTTATCCCACATATCTCTCCTAATCCCCACAATATCTCACTCAAACTCTCAATCCCATTATTTTCTCACAACAAACATTATCTAGTTACAACTATTTACATGAGTTAACAACTCATAAATAGTTGTATTACATTACACTATATTATTTATTTCCACACTCATAATAATGTTCACAATATCTAATATTCCTAACAATAGGTTTGTGATTAAATCTTGAAATGGAGGTTTGTTGATACCCCTAGGAATACACACATCATGGAGTGCATGAGAAAAATGTCTTGAGATGAATATTATGTTTTAGTCAAAGCCATGGAAGGGATTTGTGTAAATGCCTTCTCTAACTATTTGATAATGTCATGAGAAGTAACCAAAGCCTTTGCATTGGATAATTGTTGTGAACAATCAATAAATTCAAGAATTATTATTTGAACTATTATGGAAGTGGAAGGCTACATTGTTTCAAGTGTCCAAAATTGTTTTTGTTGTGTCGTTACAACACAACTAGGGAAGTTAGGCGTATGATTCGGAGGTGAAACCTTGGAATAAAAATTGTTGTATAATGATTGGACCTTGTTTTTAGATTAATCATTTCGATTACTAATAATATTATTATATGCATATCAAATGACACTTGGGGATGCCTTTGTGTCTTTATTGGAGATGTCCAATACTGATTGCATCTAATATTTTATTCAAGATTGAAATGTTGAATTTTTGTTTTTAAAAAAATCAATATATTGGAAATATGACATGGTTAGTTTTTTAAAACATATTGTCATTTAAGTTGTTATACAACTTTTTTAACCTATTAATGTAATATTTATATATGGTTAAAATTGAAATCAATGATGATTTATATTATTTTATTTAGATTTTTACTATAGGTAAAAAGGGTTCAGGGAACCCTACCCCGTACAAAGCAAAATTTGGAGAAAAAAGAACAGTGAAAAGGAATAATTCTTTTCCACCAACATCAAACCGACAAAAAAAACTAAAACAAATGGAAACTAACAAAAATGATATTTAATACAAGTCAAAAACCACAAGCTATAAAGAAGGACATATATTCCTTCCATAGACCATGATATTGAGATCGTTCATTAGCAAGATCTCTAATGGAAATGTTCATCTTGTCATAGTTTAACTTCTTCGATCCCTCTTCCTTTGTTTGTTTTTATCCACGACTATACCATCTCTCTCAACATTAACCAATTCGGCCATAAATCTTCAAATGCTTTACAGGTTTCTTAATATTCAAAAGACTCTAGTTTTTATCCGAATGACAATATCCTTCAACATTTGAACATCCACTTCTAATGCAGCACACATTTCATTACATCTTTCCATTTTCCCCTTTTCAAGGATCAAGGAAAAATTCACAATTTTCTTGTTCATGGTGGTCAATCTCTTAGCACAACATTGAGCATATTATTTTTGTTATGATAGTGCACGTTTATATCAATATTATGATTATGACCATGCTTGATGATGTGATACGTAGAAAATAAAAAACTGGATGTGTTCAAGTTTGATACATGTGTCATTACTTTAATTAGTAAAAAGAATCTGTAGGCTCCTTCTCTCTATTGAAGTAGAATATATAAGTGTTATGGAAGCATCAAAATAAGTTCGATATAAGTGATATGTAAGTCTTCTCCCATGTACATAAAAATTGTTTGATGTGACACCTATAACTTGATCCACATGCAAACATAAATTTAGCACTTTTAGTTCTATCCCCTTGGATGCATACACAAAAAATAACCTCTTGTGTGAGCAAACCAATTCCTTTTTCTTCATCCTTGGTAAAATATTACTCAACTCCAATTCACCCACTGTGGGGACCACTTGTAGGCATGTGCATACTTTGTCTTCTTGTAATCTATGGGGCCACCTCTGTACATGCAAGAATAATACTCCTTTTGATGTGACACCTCACTGTTATACTCTTTGGCTTGGCTTTGTTGTTCACATGCTTAAAAATGGTCCCCCACCTTAATTCTATTTGGAGAGTACTAGGTATTTTTGACAAGAATAAGATATTTCTAAAAAACTAAGGTAAGGTTTTGATTCTTATTTAATAACATGTGGTTGACCCATTATTGGCCCTTCTTTGACCTTGCATATGCATTACCAATGGGGAGTCTTTACCTTAATAACGGCATAGCTTATGATTTGAGTAATCATTTAGGGACCTTTGTAATGTGGTATATGATATTCTTGGTTTGAACCTGAATTTTGATTATGCATCATGGGAAATGATATAGTTTTTGGGATTTTGATTGATAATTATCACAACCTTTTTTAATAACTAACATCATATGGTTTGAGACCTTAGTAAGGTCAAATGTGATGATTATGATTATTATGGGGCTGGTCCCCTCTTTTCATGATGGCTGGACCCTTTGCGTGTTGGTTACTCATATCTAAATACGGTAGGGTTAGGGTTTTCCTGTTGATCTCCATGTGTGCAATTTTTGAACTCTTGGTTGAGTTGAGGGTTTTTAGCACCGTTGATATTTTTTACCTGTTGATATCCTCCATTGATGCTAACTTGGATCTAGTAGAGGGGTGGACGAACTATGGATTGTCAATCTTTGTACTTTTACAATTTTAGTTGTTCATTATTTGAGTATTTGGGTTTGTATTGATTGCGGGTTACATGAATCTATGACTATTCATTAGTCGTTTGATCTTGTATTGATTTATCCTGGAACATTGATCTCTTCACCATGGTAAGTGAGGTAGGTTGTAGTGGTTTGAATATTGGTCATTTGATCATTACACGATTTGATCTTGGCCATTTATCTTTAAATTTGATTAAGTTTGGTTATACCAGCGGGTTGATTGGTGAGCAGGTTTATTTTGTAATTTCATTTGCATTCCCATTTTTAGAGGGCAAAGCCCTAGCAAAATTTCTTTAAGTTGCCATTGAAGAAAAATCTAGAAGATCAATTTTCTCCTATAAATCGGTTTTATAAAGCTCTGAACGACATTATTTTCGCTTTGTTTCAAGATTATGAGCATACTTTGATAAAGGTGGCCATGGTTATCGTCGATTTGAACTCTGTTCCACTTTTTGAGCATGATATTTTTTTGCATCTAAAGCTCGAGGGAGCATTGTTTTACGATTATCAAGCCCTTACAAATTTATGTAATCTTTTCGATCTCTGTTCCTTTATTATCTTATCTATGATTCAATATTTTTGTGGGATTTGGTCGTTTTTTCCACCATGGATTGAGGCTTAAGGATTTGTAACCTAATCGGAGAGTTCTATAGAGGATTTTATGCATTCTAAGTTGTTGTTTATCTTGTTTCCATTGAACTATCTTTTAGTCGAGCACCATTTGAGCTTCTTGAAGGTATGTGACTTGCCATCTTTAGAGAATTACTCAATAATTCTATACTTGAGCCTCTGAATTCTTTAGAAAAGTCACAATTTTTAGAGTTTTAAAGGTAAGGTTGTGTCATTCCTTTCGAGCAATAATTATGATCAGTCTCTTTTAAATTGTACACTATGAGAAATGATCTATTTCAGCTTTTGAACCATTACTATTGTGTCATTTTGAGAGGTATATCTATATTTTCTGCCCTATTCATGGCTCAAATAAGGGTTTTACTCGTGTTATTTTTGTCATCTCTTTAGATCTGTACATTTTCGATGTAGGTTTTACTGAAAATGAGTTCTCTGCAAAATTTAAGCTTTACTTGAGTTGATCTATGGCATAACCATCATTGTAGAGAATGTGAAAACTGGGTTTCCTTTCCTCTGGTGCATTTTTCTTGGTGTTTGGGTGTAAATTTCACTATTTTTGTTTTAAAACCCTCTGAGATTTAGTACCATCGTGAAAAATTACTCCTGATGCTTTTTTTGGGGTGTCCTTTTGCTTAATATTTGGTTTTGGATAAAACCTGACTCTCATCTTCCTCAGTTCTCTTGGTTTTAATGTTGTGGGTCGCATTGTGTTTCTCCATTACTATTTCTATCATCATGCCCTTTAAAGGCATTTGATTTAGGCTATATTCACAACCGTTGTTTGTCTTTTTCAATGGACTGCAAACTAGAAATAATATGAAAACATACTTTATGAAGCATATATTTACTTTTAAAAAGACGTTTCTTGTAACTAGTATACTCAATAAAACTGAAAATAATGATTCCTTTGAGTTCATGATGTGATTTTTCTCAACTGTAACCTTTCTCGAATAAAATCCATTATTACACGTGCAGCAGAAAGTATCTTGTAACCTATCCATGCTCTAAGGCCTGCTCTTTACTCACTGTTGTATGCTTAGAACATAAATGGATTATTTTTATACTGAAACATGTATGAATGTCGGTTCTTTTATGAATTTTACAAACTGAAAAATGAATAATGGTGACTGTATGTTGTCTCTCTCCTTGAACTGGAACATGATGTCTTAATTTTATGATATTCTAGTAAAATATGTGCTTAAATGTAGGACTGCCCTCATTTTGTAAGCAAAGAGACTTGCATCTTGCAATTTGTATTGGGCTGTGACTAGATTTAACTCTGAATTTGTTATTTCTTGTAACTTAAACAATGCATCTTGATTGGATATTTGTATCCTTCTCTTCTCTTCTCGAGTTCGTATATTTTTGATATAAGTTGATTCTTCCCTTAACTAGAGTCCTATGTTAATCACATTTGAGAAAAATTTGTAATTTAATATTGTTATTCTCTTTCTAATCTACAACCTTGATGCATTTGTTACCTTTAAAAGAACTTTTCGATCTTTTGATATTCTCTAATGATGTAACATCTTGAATTGAGATGAATTCCTTCTTGGTTGAGTTTAAAACTTGATACTGGATTTGTAAAGGAGGAAATATCTTCTTTTGTAAGCATGAGGCTTTTCTATCCCATTCAGTCATGATGCTCAAATACTCTTTGAAGGCAATTTGTAAGATTGTGAAAAACACTTTATTTCTCTAATACTCCATCCACTTGTGTATTGAAACATGAAGCACTTACCTGAGTTAAATTCTTGAAGGTTTGTAGCCTGCAATGATCAATTAGATACTTGTATCTTTATTATTTTGTTCAATTGCAAGTCATGAAGCTTTCTGATATGAGAAACCTGACTTATTTTGATGAGTGCATACTTCCTCATTTACTTTTTCTTAATTTACACTTGTAAATTTTGAAGAATGTACTTTCCTTGTTTTATGAATTCTGAAACAAGCCTTTGAAGGCCTCTTTATAGCTGTACTTTGATCTTTTAGCTTTGACTATAAGTTGGAAATGTCATCTTGTCCTTTGTGATAGATTTTGCAAAAAAATGTAATTGAATGATATATCATATTACTTGTTGCTCATGCTTGATCTCTTTTTAACTATGTTTTTAAAAGTTGTGTTTTTCATCTAAAACCTTAGAGTTTTCTGTAACTATCCTCTTCATGGGTTCTTGTAGAGGTTTTTTAATGAAAGATGGAAGATACCCTTGCTTATTTTTTGTGTTTTGATGAAAACTTTGTTCTAAAAGAACTGTTACTTGTATCCTACTTCCTCACTTTTGATTCAATGTCCCAATGCCTTTCTTCTATACATTTTCTGTTTGCATTTTCTTTTCTTAAAACAATTCATGACTTGTACATCTAGATTTTCTTCACAAGTATTTCTTTTTTATAGTAATCATTTATGAAAAATATTTCTACTTTTCATCTCTTTACATTGCACTGAACACTTAAGAAAATAGTTAGAAAATATTTAGGCTTTTTGGCCTCTCTTATGTTCCATAGATTTTTCTTTTCTCTTTCTTTTCTGAAATGATTCTGGGAATCATATGTGCTGATGTAGAATCTTTGCTCTTATCAATTGTGTATCTATTTATGATGTACCTGATGCTTCTATTTTTTATAAATCCATTTGCATGTAGTTAAATATAAAAATAGTACGAGATCAAACCCTGAGCTCAATATTTATGTCTTATTTTTCATTTTTAGGTATATTGTGACTCGCTTAGGAGAGCTGGATAAAAGATAAAGCTAGAGATGAAGTGAAGAAGACCAGAAGAGAACCCAAGGAAATGATGAGTTTCTTCTATACTCTTTTACTTTTAACTTCATGCATATGTAATTATTTCTTCAGTAGTTATGAGTTACATCCCACGGCTTGTGTGGGAAATATTGTACTTCTTCATAAATAAATAACATTTAATTTATGTACTTGAGTTGTATACTTCTTTCTGACTTTCAGCTTTATGACATGTATATTGATTGTATAATGAAATAAACAACTCAAACACATAATTAAATGTATTTACATGTAAAAATAATGAGTTTTGAAATACCTGTAAATTTAATAATGAACTCTCTTTCTTGTAAACTGCAACTTTGTTTGTTGTTCCCAAATTTAGCATTTCACCTAAATTTTGATTCTTGTCTTCATCAAGGCAATACATTAGTCCTTCGAGAATTTTGTGTTTCCTTCTTTGAAGATGAACATGGAATGCCAGTCTATGTGAGGTGTTACATTTTTAACATCACATATAGTTGCATTACATGTAGCTAATCAATTATTACTGGAAAACGTAATTAAACTTTAATGCATTCCCTAGTTAGGTTGACTTCATCAATGCCATCCATAATAATGAAGTTTGAGTTGCCAATTTTTTCACACATGCAAAAATTGTCAACGGGACCTTATTTAATAAAATACTCCCGAGAGATGTTGGCATATATTTTTACGTGAGAAATATTGAGATGTAGTCTCACAAATAATGCTTAGCCTAAATCATAACTTTTGATTTATAGATTCCAAATCCTTTTGTACTAAATGTAAGTTTAGCATGATGAAGGTGTATAAATCCTTCAAAAGTGATATGCTAGCCTAAACCTTAACTATGGTTTAAGGATTGTAAATCCTATTGTATAAACATGTAACTTTGGCATATGATCCCCACTTAATATTAAGGGGAGTGTTAGAACATTTAATATTAAGTGTTCTAGTTATAAACTATAGTTTATTATTAAATAAATTAGAATATTATATATTTTAATTTATTTAATATAAACTATATGTTTATAGGTTAATTTGTTTAATTAAGTCAATTATTATTTAAATTAGGGTGTTTTGCGAGAAATCACACGGATTTAATTAGTTTATAAATTGACTTGTGGGGTCAATTGATAAATCAGATCATGTAATTTTGAATTTCATGTGGTGAATTCACGGGAGGAGAGAAGTGAGGAGAGGAGATTTACTAGACTCAGTTTCTCATTTAATGGAAAATCTTTCACTGTGGGTTTTCACCCTTTGGGTTTTCCACGTTAATTTTGGTCTCTGTCTTACATTTCAATTTATTGCAATATTAGTAATGTTTATTTATAATATTTTGTATATTATTTAATTTAGATTATTTAATTAATATTAAAGTTGGTTAGTAATTTTAACCCCTCAATCCTCACATTTTATATACTTTGGAACTTAATTGGCGATTAGGTGCGAGTCCCTAAAACTCTAAGGTTCCAAATTTCCATTATCTTGGCCATAATGAGGCCTAGGAGTAGGGCTTCATATTTGGCTCTATTATTAGTGAATTCAAATTCTAATTTGAAACCAAAGGGCATGATCTTACCTTTAGGAGAGGTTAAGATCACCCTACACATTTGCACCATATTGACACTTTGTTTTGTCATAATGGAGTGTCCAGTGATCTATATAAAAGATAGAGTTTGTTTTCCCTTCAAAATATTCTTCCCGAACCTCAGATACTTCTACCATACATATATCCAAGAGATCTTTAGTTGGAAGGGAGGACAATCCTAAAAGACTAACCATCCCTTATGGGTCAAAAGTAAGGGAGATTGGTGACTCATTTTCCAAGAGTTTCATAATATTTTTCGTAGTCTTTGTAGATATTGTTTCTATAGTGGCAACTTTCTTACTGTCTTTTTTTATAGGTTCAAATACTTTTGGCTTATCTATTTCCACCTTGGGGACCCACTTCATAGTTATGGTCACTTCCATCAAAGGAGTTGGTTTGTTTAGCTAGTTTCTTTAGGAGCACTGAATTTGCGTGGATCCCGGGATTCCTTTTAAGAAGACACAATACCTTTGAAGACATCTTCATCCTATAATTTGAGGGAAGACCGGGCATACTCACCCACACTAGAAACTAATTGATATTCTCCTTATCAGGATTGATATTGGTTGACCATTTCCTCAAGTACAAGCCCATTTTACCAAGAAACCAAGGTACATCCTCTAAAACTCTTTTCAAATCTTCCGAGAGGTTGAAGTTGAAATGAAATAATCCATTCAGAGGGGCACTTACCTCCAAATGTCCTTTTGGTTTCCATTTTTGATGCAACCAAGTTCTGATTAAGTCGAGGTTAGGGCGACCACCGACGAGCTTTCCAAGCAAAGCATTATCAATATTTTGAATAGACCTATCTACTATAGCATCCGAAATTTCCAAAAACTCCCCAAAGCGTCCTTTGACGACTGTAGCAACACTCAAGAAAACCCTGCGAATCCACTGTTTAAAATACCTGACAACGAGATGGGTCCCTTTGATCCAAAACCAGTCGTGTATTTTTCCAAGGTTATTGATTGATCTCCCTCCGAGGTGGAATCTAACTTCCATCCTTTTCCCGCCCTTCAAAATTTGAAAAATGCTCCACTTGATCGTTGCTTTCCTTTCCTCCTCGGCTCTCCATCTTGATCGTGCATTTTACTTTTTTATGCATTATATTTATTACCATTTTTAATACATGATTGCTTTTTGAAAATGTTATAACATACACATCAACTTCTATGTATGTAACATGGAATTTAAATATACCGAGGATTAAACGCATTTATAGACTAATTTTTTGAAATTTTTATTACACTCACGTCAGCTTATATTTACGTAACGTGGAATATTTATATTAAATTTTATATTCGTAAAACAATAATATAAGCAAATAAATAACATCTTTTACATTTCATTTTTTTAGAAAAATATTGTTACACTTAAAACTACTCTTCCATCGGGTAACCCTTGGCCGCCCTAAAATACACTAATTATTCAATATTACTAGTATAAATATCTTAAATACATCTATCTAAACTATGTTGAGAGACATCAATTCCATGGCACCTATCTAACTATGCAAGTATAGTATAAGTATGTATGTATGTATGTATATGTATATATGTAAGTATATTATAATAAATGTATTTATATGAAATACATCAATGGAGATCAATTTCATGATTCTTAGACTTTTTTTTTACATACCTCTTTAATTAATAACTTCATTAAATTCTCTATCAATTTTCTCTTGATTTGTTGCAAATAAAATCATTTAACAATGTGATTATGATGGTCTCAAAAATATATATTCAAGATAAAACAACTCAAACATTACTACAAGATCAACATATTACTATTTTTTTCATTCACTTCGAAAGTAATAAGAAACAAAATTATTTTTCGGGATAATGTCTGCATCTTCTTCTTCGAATGGTCTATCTTGCAGGGAAGGGCAAGGAGATTAATTTTGATGTTTAATATACATATAGCCTATTTAATCTCATGCATAAGGAATATTTTTGTAGCATCTTTACATGATTAAGGTTTAGAATTTCAATTTAAAGAAGGCCCTCATATTTTCGTAATTAACGACCAAATCGACTACCACAATCTTTAGATGTTGAAGTCTATTAACTCTCCTGTTGCTAGATCAATTTCTCAAAGAACCATACATGCTGACTCTAGCAAGGAAGATGACGATCAATTACATTACATTACAAGGTTCTTCTTTGCATCAACCAACAAGTCATGCTTTCCACAAACTTATGGGTTGAAACAGGTCTCGTCAATGGTGCTATCGGTTCCATCGTCAACATTGTTTACGAAAGCCCCTCTAGTCCACCAACTTTACCTTTGTTTGTTTTTGTCAAATTTTATGAGTACTCGGGTCCCCATTGGGATGCAAACAACCCAACGCATGTTCATGTTCCTCTGATTCCCTAGGGAAATCGTAGACAACTTCCACTTAAAATGGCTTGGACATTTTCCATCCACAAATCTCAAGGGCTTATTATGCAACAAGCCACTATCGACATTGGCGGCACAGAATGACAAGGGCTAACCTTCACGGCTATATCTAGAGTTCCATCCTTATGGGCCCTTTGTATTTCCCCTCCTTTCTCTTTCATTCGTTACTCAGGAATGTCCTCCTCTCCTTCTGCTGAGGCTTGCTTAAAAGAGGAATCTCGCCTTCGCTCTCTTCCATCTTCTCTACCCCTTGCCCAATCTAACCCTTTCCCTCTCCTAATGCACCTTCATTCCACATGTTTTCCCCTTCTTTGCCTATTCCCATTGCACACTCCTCGTGCACTTGCCGAATATCTTATTTGAGTATCTATATAATGTTGCAATTACATTTAGTTTGAATGTGTTTATAATAATAACAATATTTTTACTGAATTCTCGTTGTTTCCCAGTCATGTTTTGCATAAATTTATCGATTCGAACTTTTCTTGTACACTATGTTATTGGGTGTGTCGTTGCTTCTGTTTCCAGCAATCCAGTATGCCTACTTGCTGCACCTTGATTTCTCATCGTCGCATTCATTCAAAACCTATTGCATTTTTATTTGTTTCCATTTCTTTTTCTTCTCGTCGACATTAACATTGCGCACCTCACGTGCGATTGCTAATTTATTGAATTAGAGAAAAGTGTTAACGTAACCCACTAAAGTGGCTGCAGTTCGCAACCACCACTCCGACAGCGATTCTATTGTCAATCTCTCTCCACAGCGCGGTGATGCTTGGTTTGATGCTGACCGTTGGATGAGAATTTGAGGTATGTATTAATTTTTTTTGCTTTTTAGTATTTGACGTCCTAAGCAGTGGGGGCGTTGATTAAAGCATCTGTGGATTGGAATTCTGTGGAAGGTTTCAAGAAAAAGTCGTGTTACGTGTATGCATGGCTAGGTAAAAATGGAACCATACACTAAATTTTCTTTCTGACATTGACCTTCCCATTAGGAGTCTTTTGAAACAAATAAAAAAGCCCTGCTTCTTTCTATTTTACCAACTGTACTGGTTTTTAGTACAATCTGTTTTTTTGCAAACATTTTCCAAATTGGAAGTCAAAGTTGGGACCGAACCACAACTGGTGAGTGGTAACTTGGTAAGGCGACTGTGTTTTCCCCAACTGAAAATCAAAGTTGGGTTTGAACCCCGCTGACGACTCTAATGATGTTTTTTCCGAGGAAATGCCATTTACTTATGGAGATTTGGAAGAGAGGTCATAGATTCATTATGTTGAAATTATTTTTGACCCGACATTTTAGATCCAATATGTGCGACCATCCTAACTTCCCATGGAAAGAAAAAGAATGTTGAAGAGCATCAAATCATATATTTAAATGATATTAAATCTGATTTTAGTTTCAAAAATTAATTAACAAACTTGTAAGAAAATGCAGGATGATACAGTACGTAATTTAAAAAGTATTCTTTTATACTTTATTCCTTAAATTCCTCTTTCTTTGAATGTGTTTTTGTCTCCAAATGATAATAGATGAAATTCTTTAAATTTTAATTTTAAAAAATTATTCGGTACATTTATTTTTCTAAACTATTAGCGAAATTAAGTTATAGAAAAAAGTTGGAATATATTCACATGTTTAAAGAATTTTGTTCTTTAAATTTACCTTTTCTTTGAATGTTCTTCATTTATTCCAAGTAATGATTATAACATTCATTTTAAAAAGAGTGTTTATTGATTGTTCCTATCTTTATATGTTTCAATTACATATGTGAATATTACTAGTGGTTGCTTCGAGAGGAGCAAGATTACATCGTGTGTGGCTATTTTTTTTTTTTTAAATTATGGTGTCTTTTTTTTTGTTTGTAATTTTAGTATGTGCAATGGAATGCTTTAAAATAGCGGTTATTATGGGAAAAGCATCTTTACGCGGTAAACATATGGTAAGCATGTATTTAATTATTCTGTTTGACAAGAAAAGCAATGTAAATGTAGTGACATTGTATGCTGATTGTAGGAAAAGAGTCTTTCAATAAAGGCATGCATCTTTCTGAGATTCATGTGATTGTTCTACCTGTGCATGTTTTCTCTCCAAAAGTCTCATGGTGGTAGATATGTTTGTGTAAACTAATAAGGGCATTCGAAACTTTGAGGTAGAGGTGGTTTTCCAGTGGGAGACCATTCAGAGCCCACTCGAAGAAAACTAAAATAAGAGAATTTATACTATTGTTCATATTGGTACCCATAAACCATCATCATCTGGGAGTTATAGTGTTACCATGGAAATTGTAAGGCTGGTAGGAGCCAGATCCATAAAACTTGGTAACATTGTCCACATTTCCCCTGAAGAAAATTAACAAGGATGTTATGTTGTTAACAAAACCTTTAGTGACTATATGCAAAAGTGTGTATAAAACCTCATGCACGGAATGTAGTTGTGGTTGCTTATCATATCCAACTTCATGGTTTAATGTGGTTATAATTCTCAAGATCAACCATGGCTTGTTGCAATCAAAAACCATAAAAGTGCTAAAAATTGAAATCCTCTTTAACTTCCTTGTGGAGCTGTTTCATTTCTTTCGCAGGATTGTCTAAATCAATTCATTTTTTTATAAGCTCTGAGTGCATCATCATAGCTTTTTATTCATTTTATGTTTATAAATCCCTTTTTCTTCATCTAAAACAAGGTTAAAATCTTTCGGTCTGTTAGGATGCCTCAGTTGCATACATGATGGGTTACGTTAACACTTTTCTCTAATTGATAAATTAGCAATCGCAAGTGAGGTGCGCATGATATAACGCCTTGACATGTTAATGTCGGCGAGAAGAAAAAAGAAATGGAAACAAATAAAATGCAATAGGTTTTGAATGAATGCAATGATGAGAAATAAAGGTGCGGCAAGTAGGCATACTTGATTCTTTGGAAAGAAACAACGACACACCCAATAACATAGTGCACAAGAAAACTTTGAATCCATAAATTTACGCAAAGCATGACTGGGAAACAATGAGAATTCGGTAAAAATATTGTTATCATTATAAACACATGTAAAATAAATGTAATTGTAACATTATATAGGTACTAAAATAAGATATTCGGCAAGTGCATGAGGAGTGTGCGATGGGAAGAGGTAAAGAAGGGGAAAACATGTGGAATGAAGGTGTATTAGGATAGGGAAAGGGTTAGATTGGGCAAGGGGTAGCGAAGATGGAAGAGAGCGAAGGCGAGATTCCTCTTTTAAGCAAGCCTACGATCGTGGAGAGGAGGACATTATGGAGTAATGAATGAAAGAGAAAGGAGGAAATCAAAGGGCCGATAAGGATGGAACTCTAGATGTAGCCGTGAAGGTCAGCCCTTGTCATTCTATGCTCCCGATGTCGATAGTGGCTTGTTGCATAATAAGCCCTTGAGATTTGTGGATGGAAAATGTCAAGCCATTTTAAGTGGAAGTTGTCTACGATTTCCCGAGGGGAATTGGAGGAACATGAACATGCGTCGGGTAGTTTGCATCCCGATGGGGACCCAGTCCGATTAAATTTGACAAAAACAAAGAAAGGAAAAGTTGGTGGACTAGAGGTGCTTTAAGTAAACAATGTTGACGATGGGAACCGGTAGCACCATTGCGAGACTGTTTGACCCATAAGTTTGTGGAAAGCATGACTTGTTGGTTGATGCGCAAAGAAGAACCTTGTAATGTAATGTAATTGATCGTCATCTTCCTTGCTAGAGTCAAAGCATGTATGGTTCTTTGCGCAATTGATGCAGTAAGGGAGTTAAGAGACTTCAACATCGAAGATTGTGGTAGTCGATTTGGTCGTTAATTACAAAAATATGAGGGCCTTCTTTAAATTGAAATGCTAAACCTTAATCATGTAAAGATGCTACTGACAAAATTCCCTATGCATGAGATTAAATAGGCTATCTGTATATTAAACATCAAAATTAATCTACTTGACCTTCCTTGCAAGATAGACCATCCGAAGAAGAAGATGCGAGACATTATCCCAATTTTTTTTTTTCTTATTACTTTGAAGTGAATAAAAAAATAATAATATGTTGATCTTGTAGTAATGTTTGAGTTGTTTTATCTTGAATATATATTTTGAGACCATCATGATCACATTGTTAAATGATTTCATTTGCAACAAATCAAGAGGAAATTGATAGATAATTTAATGAAGTTATTAACTACGAGAGGTATGTAAAAATCAAGTCTAAGAATCATGAAATTGATCTCCATTGATGTATTTCATATAAATACATTTATTATAATATACTTACATATATACATATACATATACATACATACATACATACATACATATATACTTATATTATACTTGCATAGTTAGATAGGTGCCATGGAATTGATATCTCTCGACATAGTTTAGATAGATGTATTTAAGATATTATACTAGTAATATTGAATAATTAATGCATTTAGGGCGGCCAAGGGTTACCCGATGGAAGAGTAGTTTTAAGTGTACTAACAATATTTTTCTGAAAAAAATGAAATGTAAAAGATGTTATTTATTTGCTTATATTATTGTTTTACGAATATAAACTTTAATATAATTATTCCACGTTACGTAAATATAAGCTGACGTGAGTGTAATAAAAATTTCAAAAAATAAGTCTATAAATGCGTTTAATCCTCCCTATATTTAAATTCCATGTTGCATACGTAGAAGTTGAAGTGTTTTTATAACATTTTCGAAAAGCAATCATGTATTAAAAATGGTAATAAGTATAATGCATAAAAAAGGAAAATGCACGATCAAGATGGAGAGCCGAGGAGGAAAGGAAAGCAACGATCAAGTGGAGCTTTTTCAAATTTTGAAGGTCAGGAAAAGGATGGAAGTTAGATTCCACCTCGGAGGAGATCGATCAATAACCTTGGAAAAAATACATGACTGGTTTTGGATCAAAGGGACCCATCTCGTGGTCGGTTATTTTAAAAAGTGGATTCGCAGGGTTTACTTGAGTGTTTCTACAGTCGTCAAAGGACGCTTTGGGGAGTTTTTAGAAATTTCAGATGCTATAAAAGATAGGTCTATTCAAAATATTGATAATGCTTTGCTTAGAAAACTCGTCGGTGGTCACCCTAACCTCGATTTAATCAGAACTTGGTTGATGCAACCAAAAGGACATTTGGAGGTACGTGCCCCTCTGAATGGATTATTTCTTTTCAACTTCAACCTCTCGGAAGATTTGCAAAGAGTTTTAGAGGATGTACCTTGGTTTCTTGGTAAAATGGGCTTGTACTTGAGGAAATGGTCAACCAATATCAATCTTGATTAGGAGAATATCAATTAGTTTCCAATGTGGGTGGGTATACCTGGTCTTCCCTCGAATTATAGGATGAAGATGTTTTCAAAGGTATTGTGTCTTCTTAAAAGGATTCGAGGATCCACGTAAAATTTGGGCTCCTAGCAAACTAGCTAAACAAATCAACTCCTTTGATGGAAGTGACCACAACTATGAAGTGGGTCCCCAAGGTGGAAATAGATTAAAATAGATAATTTAAATTAAATAAATTAAAATAGATAATATTCTAATTTATTTAATAATAAAGAATAGTTTATAACTAGAACACTTAATATTATATGTTCTAACACTCCCCCTTAATATTAAGTGGGGATCATATGACAAAGTTGCATGTTTATACAATAAGATTTACAATCCTTAAACCAAAGTTAAGGTTTAGACTAGGATATCACTTTTGATGGATTTATACACATTCATCTGCTAAACTTACATTTTAGTACAAAAGGATTTGGAATCTATAAATCAAAAGTTATGATTTAGGCTAAGCATTATTTGTGAGACTACATCACAATATTTCTCATGGAAAAACCTATACCAACATCTCCGGGAGTATTTTATTAAATAAGGACACATTGACAATTTTGCGCTTGTGCAAAAATGGGCAACTCGAAAAAATTCATTATGATGGATGGCATTGATGAAGTGGACCTAACTAGGGGAATGCATTACAGTTTTATTATGTTTTCAGTTGCAATAATTGATTAGCTACATGTAATCTGCAGTTATGTGTGATGTTACAAAATGTAACACCTCACATAGACTATCATTCTATGTTCATCTTCAGCAAGGAAACACAAAATCCCTGAAGGACTAATGTATTGCCTTGATGAAGGTAGGAATCACAATTTAGGTGAAATGCTAAATTTGGGAAAAAAAAACAGAGTTGCAGTTTACAAGAAAGAGAATTCATTATTAAAGTTGCAGGTATTTCAAAACTCATTATTTTTGCATGTAAATACATTTAATTATGTGTTTGAGTTGTTTATTTCATTATACAATCAATATACATGTCATAAAGTTAAACCGAGAAAAGAAGTATACAACTAAAGAACATAAATTAAATGTTTTTAATTCACGAAGAAATACAATGTTTCCCACACAAGTCGTGGGATGTAACTCATAACTACTTGAAGAAAGAAGTACATATGCATGAAGTTAAAAGTAAAAGAGTATAGAAGAAACCCATCATTTCCTTGGGTTCTCTTCTGGTCTTCTTCACTTCAGACTCCAGCTTCATCTTTTATCTAGCTCTCCTAGCAGTCACAATATACCTAAAAATGAAAAATAAAGCATAAATATTTAGCTCAGGGTTTGACCTATACCATTTTTCTATCTAACTACATGCAGATGGATTTATAAAAAGCAGAAGCATAAGGTACATCATAAATAGATACACAATTGATAAGAGCAGTATTCTACATCAGCACATATGATTCCCAGAATCATTTCAGAAAAGAAAGAGAAAAGAAAAATCTATGGAACATAAGAGAGGCCAAAAAGTCTATTTATTTTCTAACAATTTTTTTAAGTGTTTAGGTACTGAAGTAGCAGATGAAAAGTAGAAATACTTTTCATAAACGATTACTATAAAAAAGAAATACTTGCTGAAGAAAATCTAGATGTACAAGTCATGAACTATTTTAAGAAAAGAAAATGCAAGCAGGAAAATGTATAAAAGAAATGCATTGGGACTTTGAATCAAAAGTATCTTACATCTTTCATTTGGAAACCTCTCTGATAACCCATGAAGAGGATAGTTACAGTAAACTCTAAGGTTTTAGATGAAAAACACGAGCTTTAAAAATATAGTTAAAAAGAGATCAAGCATGAGCAACAAGTAATGTGATATATCAGTCAATTACAATTTCATGTAGAATCTATCACAAAGAACAAAATGACATTTCCAGCTTAGAGTCAAAGCTAAATGATCAAAGTACAGCTATAAAGAGGCCTTCAAAGGCTTGTTTCAGAATTCATAAAACAAGGAAAGTACATTCTTCAAAAGTTACAAGTGTAAATTAAGAAAAAGTAAATGAGGAAGTATGCACTCATCAAAAGAAGTCAAGTGTTCTCATATCAGAAAGCTTCATGACTTGCAGTTAAACAAAATAATAAAGATACAAGTATCTAATTGATCATTTTAGGCTACAAGCCTTCAAGAATTTAACTCAAGCAAGTGCTTCTGTTTTAATACACAAGTGGATGGAGTATTAGAGAAATAAAATGTTTTTCACAAGCTTACAAATTGCCTTAAAAGATTATTTGAGTATCATGATTGAATGGGATAGAAAAGCCTCAAGCTTACAAAAGAAGATATTTCCTCCTTTACAAATCCAATATCAAGTTTTAAAATCAACCAAGAAGGAATTCATCTCAATTCAAGATGCTACATCATTAGAGAATATCAAAAGATTAGAAAAGTTCTTCTAAAGGTAACAAATGCATCAAGGTTGTAGATTAGAAAGAGAATAACAATATTAAATTACAAAGTTTTCTCAAATGTGATTAACATAGGACTCTAGCTAAGGGAAGAATCAACTTATATCAAAATATATAGAACTCAGAGAAGAGAAGAGAAGGATACAAATATCCAATCAAGATGCATTGTTTAAGTTACAAGAAATAACAAATTCAAAGTTAAATCTAGTCACAGGCCCAATACAAATTGCAAGATGCAAGTCTTTTTGCTTACAAAATGAGGGAAGTCCTACATACGAGTCACCATGATTCATTTTCGGTTTGTAAAATTCATAAAAGAATCGACATTCATAAATGGCTTAGTATAAAAAATAATCCATTTATGTTCTAAGCATACAATAGTGAGTAAAGAGTAGGCCTTAGAGCATGGAGAGGTTACAAGATACTTTCACAGAATGTGCAAAAATGGAGTTTTATTCTGAGAAAGGATACAGTTGAGAAAAATCACATCACAAAGAATGAACTCAAAGGAATCATTATTTTCAGGTTTATTGGAGTATACTAGTTACAAGAAACATCTTTTTAAAAGTAAATATATGCTTCATAAAGTATGTTTTCATATTATTTCAGTTTGCAGTCCATGGAAAAAGACAAACAATGGTTGTGAATATAGCCTAACTCAAATGCCTTTAAAGGTTATGATCATAGAAACAATAATGGAGAAACACAATGTGACTCACAACATTAAAACCAAGAGCACAGAGGAAGCTGAGAGTCAGGTTTTATCCAAAACCAAATATTAAGCAAAAGGACACCCCAAACAAAAAGCATCGGGAGTAATTTTTCACGATGAATATTTGTTGTATATATCTTCCCCCGGTAGATACTGGGCATACGAGAAGGATACAAAAATCAAAGAAGCCCAAATCCTTGACATGCCTAAGGTGCATAGAATGGGCGCACGACAATGGGTGTCAACACTAAAATGTATGCACCAAGGCACAGGAAAGTGGCGCACGAAATGAGTGTCGGCAATGAAAAGGATGCGCCAAGACGCAGGTAAAGGCGCACTTGTGACAAGGGATGTTGACACGGAAATGGATGCGCCCTTGGCGCATGAAAGAGGTCTGTCGACACGGGAAAGATGCACCCTTGGTGCATGAAAGAGCTGTCGACACGGAGAAAAGTTGCGCCCTTGGCGCACGGAAGTGGCGCACGACACGGATCAAGCCGACACGGAAATGGATGCGCCCATGGCGCATGAAAAGAAATCATCGACACAGGAAAAGTTGCGCCCTTGGCGCACGGAAGTGGCGCATGACACAGGAGGTCGACAATGAAAAATTCATGCCCTTGGTGCACATAAAGGGATGTCGACACACACACGGATGTGCCTATGGCACACCTTGAAAGGCGCAACATTTTGGCGCCGACATGAATGGCAGAACCACATGTGAGATATTGAGATGGCCATAACTTTTGGTAGGAGCTCGGATTCATGCAAGGTTGGACTTTTTGGAAATCTTACGAGGTCCTCTATCCATTTCTGTTTGGATATCTTTAATTAGGTGAGAAAAATTCTTAAAAATGTAAAAATACAGTTCGCCATATTTTGAGTTGTTGGGGATCTCACCTACCGCCATAATGATATGATTTAAATGCGATCACGGAGGTGGTTGGGGCATTTTGAATTCCTCTCTTCCCCTCTCTCATTCTTCCTATAAATTGTAAGGAGAGGGCTTCTTTCAAAAGGTTGTTCATTCTTTCGGCTCGGCCCTCCCTTCTTTTCTTCTCTAGGGTTGAAAATGGAGTTCGAGCCTCCTCCCTGCTCTGTAATGGCGTTTTTTGCCTTTTACTAATGGAATGATGTTCTGTGCAAACTCACGGAGCAAAAACGTGTTACGTGATGCATCTGTCCATCCTCTCTCGTTTTTGCTTGTTCTCTCCTTGCCTCTCTTCATTTGCGAGTATACATGCATGTCTAAATGTTCATTGCAGGTTTGGAGCCGTGTGTTCATGGAGTTTTGGGACATTTTACGTGTGAAATCTATCCTTGGGCTGTGATGCATCTGTCCATCCTTCCCATTGCTCACCTCTCTTTGTCCATGGCGAGTTTTGATAGATGTTCAACATTCTCCTTCTCTGGTGTATCACCGTTTTAGTGTAGGCTTTTGCTGTTTTTCCCTTCTCTCTCTCTCTCTGTCTCCTTGGCATGGTTAGATTAGGATTAGATTAGCTTGCCTACATTGGAATAGCTTGTGGCAGGTAGTTTAGGAGCAGGAACCGACCTTCTCTAGAGATTCCCTTCTCATATTTGCAAGTCCCACACTTGGAGAGAGGATTCCATGTTGTGCAATCTTTGGATGCATGAGGTGATCAACCTAGAAATCGATCGGCGTCAAGGGTGCTGTGATTTTGCATCACAGTACTAAATCTCAAAGGGTTTTAAAACAAAAATAGTGAAATTTACACCCAAACACCAAGAAAAATGCACCGGAGGAAAGGAAACCCGGTTTTCACATTATTCTGATAGCGGTTTTGCCATATATCAACTCGAGTAAATCTTAAATTTTGTAGAGAACTCATTTTCAGTAAAACCCACATCGAGAAAATGTACGAGATCTAAAGAGATGACAAAAATACATAGAGTAAAACCCTTATTTGAGCCATGAATAGGGCGGAAAATATAGATATACCTCAAAATGACCTGATAGTAATGGTTGAAGTTGAAATAGATCATTGCTCAAAATGTACAATTTAAAAGAGACTACTCAAAATTATTGCTCGAAAGGTATGGCAACCTTACCTTCACAACCCTAAAAATGGTGACTTTTCTAAAGAGTTCAAGGCTCAAGTATAGAATTCTTGAATAAATCTCTAAAGATGGCAAGTCACAGACCTTCAAGAAGCTCAAATGGTGCTCGACTAAAAGATAGTTCAATGGAAACAAGGTAAACAACAACTCATAATGCATAAAATCCTCTATAGAACTCTCCAGATCAGGTTACAAATCCTTAAGCCTCAATCCATGGTGGCAAACATGACCAAATCTCACAAAATATTGAATCATAGATAAGATAATAAAGGAACTGAGATTAGAAAGACTACATAAATTTGTAGAGGCTTAATAATCATAAAACAATGCTCCCTCAGAGCTTTAGATGCAAAAAATATCATGCTCAAAAAATGGAACAGAGAGTTCAAATCGATGATAACCATGGCCACCTTTATCAAAGTATGCTCGAGAATCTAGAAACATTGCAAAAATAATGACGTTTGGCTTCATAAAACCGATTTACGAGGATAAAATCGATCTTCTAGATTTGTCATCAATGGCAACCTAAAGAAATTTTGCTAGGGCTTCGATCTCTAAAAATGGGAATGTAAATGAAATGATCAAGTTTAGGTTACAAAATAAACCTGCTCACCAACCAACCCACGGTATAACCAAACTTAATCAAAGTTAAAGATCAATGACCAAGATCAAATCATGTAATGATCAAATGACCAATATTCCAACCACTACCACCTACCTCGCTTACCACGGTGAAGAGATCAATGTTCCAGATAAATCGGACAAGATCAAATGGCTAAGGAATAGTCATAGATTCATGTAACCTGTAATCAATACAAACCCAAATACTCAAAAGAATGAACAACTAAAATTGTAAAAGTACCAAGATTAACAATCCATAGTTCATCTACCCCTTTCCGAGATCCAATTAGCATCAATGGTGGATATCGGTATGTAAAAAGAACAATGGTGCTAAAAACCCTCAACTCAACCAAGAGTTCAAAAATTGCACACGTGGAGATCAACAAGAAAACCCTAACCTTACCATATTTAGATATGAGTCATTGACACGCCAAGAGTCAAGCTATCATGAAAAGGGGACCAGCCCCATAATAATCCAAATCATCACATTTGACCTTACTAAGGTCTGAAACCATATGATGTTAGTTATTAAAAAGGTGGTGATAATTATCAATCAAAATCCCGAAAACTTTATCATTTGCCATGATGTATAATCAAAAGTGGGGGTCAAACCAAGAATATCATATACCACATTGCAAAGGTCCCTAAATGATTACTCAAATCATAAGATATGCCATGATTAAGGTAAAGGAGCCCCATTGGTAATGAATATGCAAGGTCAAAGAAGGGCCAATAATGGGTCAACCACATGTTATTAAAGAACAATCAAAACCTTACCTTAGTTTTGTATAAATACCTTATTCTTACCAAAAAGACCTCGTACTCTCCAAATAGAATTAAGGTGAGGGACCATATTTAAGCATGTGAACAACAAAGCCAAGCCAAAGAGTATAACAATGAGGTGTCACATCAAAAGGAGTATTATTCTTGCATGTACACAGGTGGCCCCATAGATTAAAAGAAGACAAATTATGCACATGCCTACAAGTGGCCCCCATGATGGGTGAATTGGAGTTGAGTAATATTTTACCAACGATGAAGAAAAAGGAATTAGTTTGCTCACACAAGAGGTTATTTTTTGCATGTGCATCGAGGGACAAAATTAAAAAGTGCTAAATTTATGTTTGAAAGTGGATCAAGTTACAGGTGTCACATCAAACAATTTGTATGTATATGGGAGAAGACTTACATAGCAAGTAAGGGATATTATTATCAAATTATTCATCAACTTTATCAAAAATAGATCGGTCAGCTGCACTTGGGTGAAACTTATTTTCTATAAACAAGGCTATTTTTGAGGTGAGTCTTCGGTATTCATGATAAATGGGTAAAATTAGCATGCATGGGTGAGTAAAAATTTTAGCCTATTTTTAGGATGGGATGGGTGAATAATCTTGCTATATATTGTGTGCAATTGCAAGGCACAAAGGAGGACATTTTTGACATAAAAGTGTTGAAGAAAATTTTGTCATTTTTTCCCCTTGAATGAGAACTAATTTCCACCTTTCAATTATTTACGAGTGGTGTGTATATCTCATTAATTCTTGTGAATGTCAAATTCCCTGATTAATCATCTTACCTTGCTGCAAATTTAGTAATTTCTACATAATATTAGTGTGCATGTTTATCTTATTGTATTGTTGTGACTCATTCCCTCAATACACAAAGTGTTTTGTCTTAAAATTCTGCTAAAAACTATTGGTTTGTGCATCCAAAATTCATTATAAAATTTATTTTGCATGTACTTAGTCAAATACCTCAACGATTTTTGTGTATCAACCCATATTCAACTCATTTAAAATCATCTTTTACCCTCAAAACCCCAAACAATATTTTAGGATACATCAAAAAAGGAACCGGCCTTGATACCGAAGACTCACCTCAAACATAGGTATACCCACAGACCTCAAGTGTTTCCATTATATATATGAAAGTGAGAGATTCGAGCAATCTTAGAACCCTTGTCGTCATCTCTCAACCGAGGTGCACTTTTAAGAGATAACATGACCTCCTTTATAATAGATGTAACACTCTTGGAATGCACACTAAACTTAGAGTTATAAGTTTACTAAGATCAAAAAATATATTTAACAATGTTTTACATAAGAGAAAAAGTATAAATAAGAAGGAGAAAACACATCACCGACTATTAGGAGGTCGCATTTCCATGCACACCCCCAATGGAAACCACTGAAGGCTAAGCATTGCACAAAACTTACAGAAATTTACTGATACATGGCAACTTCATAAACATATATGCAACTTGATCTTTAGTCAGGAAGTACTAGAGATCTATATCATCGAAGAACACCCTATCTGGAGGATGAAATGCATATGAAGTTATATATACTTTGTTTTATGATGCTAAACTAGATTATTAGCAAGAGAAGTAAAATTATTACTATCACACGGAAGAAAAGTGCGTCTTTTAACATCCATGTGAATCTCTTCCAGCAACCGTTTTATCCACATGGCTTATTTTGATGCTTCCATAACACTTATATATTCTACTTCAATAGAGGAGAAGGAGCCTGCAGATTCTTTTTACTAATTAAAGTAATGACACTGTATCGAACTTGAACATATCGAGTTTTTATTTTCTATGTATCGCATCATCAACATGGTCATAATCATAATATTGATATAAATGCACTATCATAATAAAAATAATATGCTCAATGTCATCTTGAGAGATTGGAACACCATGAACAAGAAAATTGAGAATTTTTCCTTGATCCTTGAAAAGGGGAAAATGGAAAGATGTAATGAAATGTGTGATGCGTTATAAGTGGAGATTCAAATGTTGAAGGATATTGTCATTCGGATAAAAAACTAGAGTCTTTTGAATATTAAGAGAGACTGTAAAGCACTTGAAGATTTATGGCTGAATTGGTTAATGTTGAGAGGGATGGTATAGTCGTGGATAAAAACAAAGTCAAACAAAGGAAGAGGGATGAGAAGAAGTTAAACTATGAAAAGATGAACATTTCCATTGGAGATATCACTAATGAGCGATTTGAAGTATTGCGGTCTATGGAAGGAATATATGTCCTTCTTTATAGCTTGTGGTTTTGACTTGTATTAAATGTAATTTTTGTTATTTTCCATTTTTTTAGTTTTTTCGTGGTTTGGATGTTGGTGGAAAAGACTTATTCCTTTTCACTTGTTCTTTTTCTCCAATTTTTTCTTTGTATGGGGTAGGGTTCCCTTAACCCTTTTTACCTATAGTAAAAATCTAAATAAAATAATATAAATCATTATTGGTTTCAATTTTAACCATTTTAAATCTTACATTAATAGGTTAAAAAAATTGTATAACAACTTAAATGACAATATTTTTTAAAAAAACTAGCCATGCCATATATTCCGATATATTGATTTTTTGAACAAAACAATTTCAACATTTCAATCTTGAATCAAATATTAGATGCAATTAGTATTGGACATCTCCGATAAAGACACAAAGTCATCCCCAGTGTCATTTGATATGCATATAATAATATTATTAGTAAATGCGCAAATGATGAATCTAAAAACAAGGTCGATCATTATACAACAATTTTTATTACGACGTTTCACCTCCAAATCATACGCCTAATATCCCTAGTTGTGTTGCAACGACACAACAAGAACAATTTTGGACACTTGAAACAATGTAGCCTTCCACTTCCATAATAGTTAAAATACTAATTCTTTAATTTATTGATGGTTCACAACAATTATCCAATGCAAAGGATTTGGTTGCTTGTCATGACATTATCAAATAGTTAGAGAAGGAATTTACACAAATCCTTTCCATGGCTTTGACTAAAACATAATATTCATCTCAAGACATTATTTCCCATGCACTCCATGATGTGTGTATTCCTAGGGGTATCAACACACCTCCATTTCAAGATTTAATCACAAACCTATCATAAAAAAATTTAGTCCTATCATTTTTTCTATAGGACCTTCTAAATATTAACATCTCAAACACTAAATTACTACACAATGAAACATTCACCATTAATCATAAAATGCGGTGAATTCTTATAGAAAAAATAACAACATTGTATTTTTCTCTATAAATCATAAAAGATGCATTAGATGCCCATCATAAATCAATCCTTTGCTTTGTGCATTATTCCATTCACAAATTAAAATTGCATTGATGAAAAGAACCTATTGTAATCACAAAATCATGCACCTTAGACATTATTTAGTCTAAGTCTCGTACTACTATTCATATGGTTTTTAGTGAAGAAAGTACTAATTAAACAATGTCCTTTTGCTATTTTACTTTACTTTATGTCATCATTGCCGACCTTGACACATACTTTCCCAAAGTATGTTTTTTCATTACCATCATTTTACCTTTGATTGGGAATCCAACCCAATCTTTGGGTGCCCAGTGCCCCTGGTCCCATTTTGGGGGCCTTATCCTTTCTACACTTTCTCTCCACGTTTTGGGCACTTTTTATCCGTTTGACCTTTCTATATTTTTAGCGATCAACTGTTATCACCGAATCACAGCACCCCTGGATGTTGATCAGATTTCTAGTTTGATCACTCTAAGCATCCAGTGTGATTGGATAACATGGGTACTATCTCCAAGTTGTGGGACTTGCTACTTGAGATAGACCTCCAGAGAAAGCTGGTTCTTGCTCCTAAACTACCTGCCACAATCTACTCTAATGCAGGAGAAACTAGCTATTCTAACCTAAAATTCCAAGGGACCAGAGAGAGAGAATGCATAAAATGAAAGCCTACACTAAAGCGGTGATACACCAGAAAAAGAGGGTGTGAGAGTAATCTCCAAATGTGTGAAATACAGAGGCAAAGTGCACACTAGAAGAGGTGATGACAGTTCACCATAATCCAGCAGAATGCATTCACAGCAATATTCCAAGCACACACAATAATAATGAATTCCTGCAAGAACATAATAAATAGACACAATATACTTGTAGAAAGATTAAAGGGGCAAGAAGAATGCAAGGAAACACAGCGGGGAAGATATATCCCTGGCCCGATATTTTATTGCTTCATGATATGCACAGTTCAATCTATTACAAGATAAGGGCACTGGATCACCATGCAAGGAGTCCACTACTGAGGGCTGCAACACACCTGGCTTCACAAAGAAATTTTGTGAGCTTTACTACCCAAAACTCTCCCCCTACTGATATGAGCCCAACACTTCCTTTTATAGAAAAATGAGAAGGAAAAGAGAAGGAAAATGGAAATCCCGAAATTTGTCCTTCAACCACTGTAAGAGGCATTAAATTGAGTGGAATGGGTATACATTACTTGGAAAAGGCTCCCCATCTTGTCCCATGTCTTTAAATGTGAGAGAATGAATGATGACCATGCCTCGAATTGCACTCCCACCACGAATAAAACACTATTCTGAACCCGGCCACGTTTTCTTAAAAATATCAATCAATTTATGATCAAATCTAGAATTTCTTGATTGCTGTGCGTCGGGCTCAGAACCACGATTCCAACGGTACCAATTTTGTGCGATTTCGTTGAGAAATGCAAAAGTTATGGCCTTCGAGTGCGGCAGTTTGTTTTGGGCTTAGCGGGCGTTTTTGTCATTTGTGGGAATGAGCATTGGTATTTGGAGCCGAATATGTTTCTTTTATTTAAATATATCTACCCTTATTAAAATTAATAAATCTAGTTTTTGTGGCGTAGAGGACGTCGTGCTCGTTCCAGAAAGTCCAATTTTATGAAAATCGGAGCTCGGAGTCAAAAGTTATGGCCGTTTGAAGTTTCCGGACCAAACGTTGACTTTTCTTCCCTGCCTTCGGCCATTTCGGCTTTTCGGCGTCCGCGCGTCCCTTTGTCCCATTTAGCTTACGGTGCTCCTTGTGCTGATTTGAAGCGAACGGCCGGTTCGCGCCATTGTCCCGAATGTCCCATTTGCTTTGGACCAAATGCACGGGACAAATTCGCCCGGTTCGGCCGGTTCGCGCTCTTTTGTCCCGCTTGTTCCGGGACAAAAGTTCTCATTTCGGCTGATCCGGCCGGTTTGCGTACTTTTGGCCCGCGCGTCCCAGACTGTTTCGGGCTGCCTTGACTCATTTCGCCGGTTCGGCCGGTTCGCGTCTTTTGTCCCGCTTGTCCCAAAGGCGACCCTCTCAGCAGTTAGTCGATTTTTTCTCTGTCGAACCGGAATTTCGCGCCCGCCGCGTACTTTTGTCCCATTTGTCCCTGCTGCGTTTCAGACTGTTTGTGCTGATTTCACCCGGTTCGGCCGGTTCGCGCTTTTCTGTCCCAAACGTCCCAGAGGCGACCTTGAGCGGGACTTAGCCAATTTTCACGATTTTTCCTGGATCAACCTATTTGCCTTCTGACCCTTTTTGCATTTCTCGAACTTACTCTCTTCCTCTTGGACAGGGAAGTTAGACAAATATGAGGGGACCACAGAAACATGAATTTTCGCCTGAATCAATATAATTGCTTGCGTGTTATCAAAGTTACCTTGGGGGTGAATTTTGGATAACACAACCTTTTCGAGTGTTAAATACAAAATTAGAACAAGAGAACCATATAAATATAATTATATGAGACCATAATGAGGGACCAAGCACTAAGAACTATTATCGTCATTAATGTTACATCCATCAAAGGCTCCATTTTCATCTATCTAGCTCAATCACAAGGCACAAGGTTGGTTCATCTACATCACATTGCATAGGAGGGAATTTTATTCTATTCCATCCACCATTTTACTACATTTTTACACATAGTTATTGCACATTACTTTCATAAAGTGATATTGGCACAAAATCACCTAGGTCATGATTTCACACACAAGCACATAGAACTACACCGGTGCACGAGATTTAGTACAATGCTCACTTAGTAATTCCACCATTGTGGAAGCTAAGGGACAGTTTGACCCCTTCAAATGCATCTTTTGTTTTGGGGTTTGATGTTTGGCTTGGGGTTTTGGGTCTCTTCTTCATCATTGATGACCAACAACACCAGAACAGTACAAAAATTTAGTGTGATAGGAGGTGAAGGTAGGAAATCATCAAGTGAAACCTCGAGAGGATATTTTTAGATATTTTTAAAAGACTAGGGTGCCCATATCTAAGACTAGGCCACCTACAAGAATGCTTGTACCTATCAAGCATCCCATTCCACTCAGATTGCCCAGGATCGCACCTTTTGGACCTCAAAGCTGTCATTTCCTCCTCACCGATTCTCTAGCCATCTACATTACACAGTCTAAAAAGGTCGTTGAATTAGTTAAGTTATTTCTAATTCTTTTTGCACTCTAGTGTTTTTACATGTCTACTTTCCTAGTTGTCTAGATCATTTTATTTATAAATTCATCTCATTATTTACTAGTTTCCTTAATATTAGATTAACTATTAGAATGTAAACTAAACTCCACATTTTAGTTAATCTTTTTGGTGAACCCAAATTAGGTCACCATCTCATTTCATTCGATGCGGTGTCCATCACCTCCACATTTAGCTTCATGTTGACCTACATCACCTACACATTTTATCACACGTACGAGGTCATCATATATATCCATACATCACATGTATATATATGATTCACTCACTGCACAATGTTTATCTACCATACCACCACTTTTAAAGAAATCTCGTCAAATAAGTTGAGTTCTTTCTAACTCTTTTTCAATCTAGGGTTTTTGCATATCTACTTTTTTGTTGTTGGTGTCATTTTATTTATAAATTTATACGTTATTTATTGTTTTCCTTAATATTAGATTAACTCTTAGAATGTAGAATAAACTCAAAATTTTAGCTAATCATTTATGTGAACCCGATGTAGAGTCCTTTACCTCGTTTCACTCCACATGAGTGTTGATCACCTCCCATTCGACTTCACATAAACCTACATCACCTACACATTTTATCGCACCTATGAGGTCATCATATATCCATCCATCACATGCATATAGGATTCACTCACTTGTACAACGTTTATCTACCATACCACTACTTTTAGAGAAAGCTCGTTAAATCGGTTGAGTTATTTCTAACTCTCGTTGCACTCTCTTGTTTTACATATCTACATTGTTAGTTGTTTCGTTCATTTTATTTATACATTTATTTGTTATTTACTTTTGTAATTAATATTATATTAACTATTAGAATGTAGAATAAACTCCACATTTTAGTTAATCATTTTGTTGAACCTGATGTAAGTAACCACCTCATTTCCTTCCACATGGGTATCCATCACCTCCACATTTAGCTTCACATAGACCTACATCAACTACAAATTTTATCACACCTACGAGGTCATCATATATCCATCCATCACATACATATAGGATTCACTCACAAAATAAATGTTTATTTACCATACCACCACTATTAAATAATGGCCATCTGATTCCATCACCACATTCATGGGGTGAAGGACCTTGGTCCTTCATTTGTTGTTGGATATTTCACTCATTCGCATATGCTTGAGGGCATAGCATTCACACCCTCCCTCACATTGACATCAGAAAATCTCTCATCTCGCAGTATCATACATCAATCTCTTCATATATGCATAATCATCACATGTTTTAGCATCATTATTACTGATGACACTCTTTTGTGATTCGAGTCCACAGATTGACTATTAGGGGCTACATACTACACATGAACCCACACACTACACACTAGGTTTTACACATCGTATTGTTTCACAGATATATGCCTTACACTTTACATCACACACTCTACATTTAGTGTCTATCGTTTCGACATTTTCACATCTACACATCATACATCATAGTATTCATCATTATACATGTATCACACTCTTATGGTCTACATTATATACTCACGGTACCGAATACATTACGCATACTCTCACATTATTAGTATATCTTGCATTGCACACTATACATTACATTTTACACATATTACACATCATATGGTTGTTTATTATAATCACACATTCTTCTACATGCTAAACTCACTGCCACTATGACACACTCTAGTCCCTCGGTCTATATTCAATTATTGAGGGTTTACCAAACAAATCGACCTTATCATACACACATTCATCCTCAACCTTATATTGTGCGACGACATTGCTAGGTTAGTGACATACGTTATAGGCTAAATGGTCACCTATTACTTCATCTTGTCATGGTACACGCTTTAGGATACATCACCACTCCCTCTATTCATCTCATCGTTTATACACTTTGGGCTACATCATCATGCATTCATTTTTAGGTCACATATCACCAACACACATACATCACGTAAATATGCTACACACAACACACTATTTGAACATTTCCCGATGGAGCACTCTCATGTTTGGTTAATTCTTGACTACTGGGGGAATACTAAATTAAACTCACTCCAAAAACTTCGATTCAATTGCGGGGCACATGGCTCCTTTCATCCACCTTGCATTCCATTCCATTCATCCATAGCATGTTGCATATCTTGGTTGCTTTTAATCTTGTGTACATTTACTTGTTCATGTTAAATTATTACATGTGTCAGCTAGATATCATATATGTCATTCTCTTTACCATACACACATGCACATTCACACCCTCTTCTATTTCTGGTCACAAAATTAGGTCTCCTATATGCACCATGGATGCTCTCCTCTAACCACTCCTACAATAATCGCTTAGGGCATCCACATTCATCTCTTACAGGATATTTTTCATTCTATACTTAACACTTTACATCACTAACTTATACATGATTTTTACATATGGGTTATCTTTCTAACATGATAATGGATGTGTCATGTGTAGCATTTATTTGTAGGATTATTTACTTCCATGGTTATCTATTTTTACTTGCTTGTTTTTGTTTGCTATAGTGTGTAGGCCTCATTTGTTTGTTTGGTGTGCATGCTTGTTTGTTGTATGTGACCATTACTGACCTTGAGTTTCTTGAGACATCGTGAGTGATGTTCCATGTCTAAAACTAACTTTGGTGATCTATGATTGTCTTCTTATGTGTTTACTTACATTCTAGCTTTTACATTGTTTGTGTAGAATACACTTATCTTTTACATGTATGTTTTTTCATACTAACACTTGTTTCTAGGAACTTACTTACGTGTGCCTTGGTTTCTACCAAGATTATTCCCTTCCCCTACAAGAAAAAATTTATAATGTTGGTCCTCTTTTTGGGGTCCCATTCTCCTATCAGCGGCGTCACGTGCACCCCGAGGAGGGGGCATCATTTGGGGTTGTACACATTACACAGGAGATATCTTTCTTTAGTGCGGTTCGGTTCAGTTTACGTCCTTGACATTGTGGCTTATACAATGAGTGGATTCATACCATTCTATGAACCCCTTACAGTGGATTTTACTGAGAAATTTTCCTTAGCATTTCAAGGAGTAGTTATAGGTTAGAAGATACAATGGATTTTCTCCCTATACTACTTTGGCTATGGCATCAGATCACCAAATAAACCATGGTAAATACTGATATATTTTCATACAACTTTTGGGAAGCGATTACATGTTGGAGAATAATGTAACTTTCTCCCTATACTTCTTGACCCAGTGGTGTGAGATCACCCAAAAAAATCCTACTATATTATATCATTTCTACACCCCTTTCTCTCATCATGGATCGGATGCACACATTCCTTTTACAATTTTCATATTTCCATTTTAGTATTTTCATTACTATATACATGTTTCTTTACATGCATTTTAGGATAAATATACTTGCGTATTAGGCTACTTGATCGTCTTCTCCTTACATGTTCATCTTTATAAGAGGCATGGAGTCAAATACAACAATGAAATCAACAAAAACAACATTCTATGGAAACACACACCTCATACTAACATTCGGGTAGATCACACACATTGCAACTACACACGTGTTTCTTCCCTAGGTTCACTCTCACCACTATTTCCACTTTTTCATCTTTAGATTCCATGCTCCACTATTTCTCATTACATGCTTTTTCTAGTCGATCTACACCCTTTCTACATCACCCTATATGGACATCAGGTACACATCTCTATCTACTTTATGTTACTAAGCATTCCACTCACCAACATAAAGTGGGGGTAAATGTAGTCTTTGTTATCAAAATTTTCCCCTTAAGGTAAATTTTATAACGAGGCATCAAATTCTCAGTCCCGAGCAAATAGATTGAGTCGGGGCAAAAATTTCATGTTTCTAGGGTCCCTCATATTTTTCTAACTCCCTGTCCAAGTAGAAGAGAGCAAGTTACGAGGAAAGGTAAGAAAAATTAAAAAAAAAAAAGCAGGCTCGGGCGAGAAAAAATCATGAAAAATGGCTAAGTCCTAGTCCTTGCAACAGTCGGGACAGTTGGGACAAAAGGCGCGAACCGGCCAAAAGGCCGTCAAGGTGTCTGCGCAGCATTTGGGACATTTGGAACAAAGGGATGCGCGGGGCCGAAATCAAGCCGAAAAATGGAAAAATTTGACTAAGCTGTTGAAGCAAGCAGGCGATGCAGGACATCTGGGACGATTAGTACGCGAAGGATGCAAGTCGGCCGAAAAAGACTTAAGACATCCCGGAAAATTTTGGCCGAAGGTACGTGAAGTACGCGAACCGGCCGGATCGGCCGAAATGAGAACTTTCGTCATCCAGCGGGACGGTTGGGACGAAAAGGACGCGAAGCCAGGCGAATCGGGAAAATTTGTCCCAAGCGATGCAGGACATGCGGGACAAGAGTACACGAACCGGCGGTTCGGCTGAAATGGGAAATTTCAGCACTGTGCCAGAAGTGGGACGAGAGGGGCGCATGGGACGTGAAAAGCGAAGCGGCGAAAGCGAAGAAGAAAAGTCAACGTTTGGCCGTGAAACTTGACGGCCATAACTTTTGACTCGAGCTCCAATTTTCACAAAATTAGACTTTACGGAATGAGCACGACGTCTTTAATTTTAATGGGGGCAGATATATTTAAATAAAAGAAACATATTTGGCTCCAGTCAGTCAATGGTCATTCCCGTCAAATGACAGAAACGCCTGCCAGACCCAAAATAGCTGCCCGCACTCAGAAGGCCATAACTTTTGTATTTCTCAACGAAATCACACAAAATTGGTACCGTTGGAATCGTGGTTCGATCCCAATGCACAGAAATCAAGAAATTCCATATTTGATCAGAAATTGATTGAGTTTTTAAGAAAACGTGGCCGGGTTCAGAACAGTGTTTTATTTGGTAGCTGGGAGTGCAATTAAGAGGCATGGTCATCATTCTTTCTCTGCTGCAGCACATGGGACAGTATGGGGAGCCTTTTGCAAGTAATGTATAACCATTTCACTCAATTTAATTCCTCTTACAGGTGGTTGAAGGACAGATTTCAGGATTTCCATTTTCCCTTCTCTTTTCCTTCTCATTTTTCTATAAATTGGAGTGTTGGGCTCATTGTAAAGGAGAGAGTTTTTGGGTAGCAAAGCTCTACCAAAATTGCTTTGTGAAGCTAGTGTGTTGTAGGCCCTTGTAGTGGACTCCTTGCATGGTGATCTAGGCCCTTATCTTGTAATAGATTGAACTGTGCATATCATGAAGCAATAAAATACCAGTTTGTGGATGTATCTTCCCCTGCTGTGTTTTCTTGCATTCTTCTTGCCCCTTTGATCTTTCTATAAGAATATTGTGTCTATTTATTATGTTCTTGCAGGGATTCATTATCATTGTGTATGCTTGGAATATTGTTGTGAATGCATTTTGCTAGATTATGGTGAACTGTCATCACCTCTTCTAGTGTGCACTTTCCCTCTGTATTTCAAACATTTGGAGACTACTCTCACACCCTCCTTTTACGGTGTATCACCGCTTTAGTGTAGGCTTTCGTTTATGCATTCTCTCTCCCTGGTCCTTGGAAATTTAGATTAGAACAGTTAGCTTATCCTGCATTAGAGTAGATTGTGGCGGTAGTTTAGGAGCAAGAACCAACAATCTGCGGAGGTCTATCTCAAGTAGCAAGTCCTGACTTGGAGATAGTACCCATGTTATCCAATCACACGGTGAGTTCAAGTATATGCATTGCAGGCTCTTTGTGATTCGGCGATATGATCACAAAATCACACACTTTAGACATTATTTAGTCCCAATCTCACAATAGTATTCATATGGTTTTTGAGTGAAGAAATTACTAATTAACCCATGTCCTTTGGCCATTTTACTTTGCTTTATGTCATCACTACCAACCTTTAGCACATACTTTTCCAGTCTATTTTCTTGTTTAGCATCATTTTACCTTTGATGGGGTGTCGACCTAATATTGGGGTGTCATGAGCCTTTCGCACTTAACCACCACTTTTTGGGAACTTTCATCGATTTGAGATTTCGATCTTTTAGTGGTCAACCGTTTGAGGTTAATTACAAAATTAGAACAAGAGAACCATATAAATATAAATTCATGAGACCATAATGAGCGACCAAGCACTAAGAACTATTCTCATTACCTAAGGTTGCATCTATCAGAAGGCTTCATTTGCATCCATATAGCTCCATCACA
This sequence comes from Taxus wallichiana var. yunnanensis, assembly GCA_018340775.1. NCBI lineage: Eukaryota > Viridiplantae > Streptophyta > Pinopsida > Cupressales > Taxaceae > Taxus > Taxus wallichiana. The sequence goes on from CM031236.1 coordinate 164,232,014, forward strand.
AGGCACAAGGCTGGTTCATCGCATCACCTTTGCGCATAGGAGGGAATTTTATTCCATTCCATCTACCATTCTATTACATTTCTACACATATTTATTTCTCGTTACTTTCAAATTGGCACAAGAGCACCTGAGGGCATGATTTCACACTCAAGAACATAAAACTACATCAGGTATAAGATGTAGTGCAATTCTCGATTAGTAAGTCCATCATTGTCGTAGTTGAGGATAGTCGACCCCTTCATATGCATCTTACTTTTTAGGGGTTTGATGTTTGTCTTGGGGTCTTATAGGTCTCATTTTCATTTTTGATTTCCAATGACATATCATGATGCACGGTGAAGCTAGTATGACAAAAAGTGAAAAACCTCGGAGGAGGTATATAGAGCTTTCCACAAACGAGGCACCCACAAGCACCCTTGTACCTATCCAAGTGTCCCAGTCCACTCAAATTTCCTAGATCTACACTTTTTGGATCTCAACAAAGTCGTTTCCTCCTCTTGTTTCTCAGTTTATCTACGCTGACACTTTCTAGCAAGCTCATCGAATCAAGTGAGTTCTTTTTAACTCTCTTTTTACTCTAGGGTTTTTAAATATCTACTTTCTTAGTTTTTTTGGTCATTTTCTTTATACATTTATACATTATTTACCGTTTTCTTTAATATTACATCAACTATTAGAGTATAGAATAAACTCCACATTTTAGTTAATCACCTTTTAAAACTCTAACCATCTAATACATTGGAAATCATTGACAAAGGTATTGAAAATATGAATTTCAACGTATTCTCCACATTGAAAAATTACCTCTATCCTCACATAGGTTTTCTAATCTCATCAAAAAACTTATCAAATCACATACTCGTTGACTTGAAATTTTTCCTCCAAAGTTAGGACAAATTAACTCACATACCCATATTTCATTAAATTGGGACTTATTCTAATCCCAACAAAGCTAAAACATATAGCCAATATTAGAATCTAATATTTCTATTTTTGGATTCGAAAATGTCAAATATCATAATTATATGCACTCCAAAAGTCCACTTATTGGATTCCAAAATAGCATATATTGGAATCCAAAATCACATATATTGGAATCCAAAATCACCTATATTGGAATTAATTGTAATCTTGTTATACAAATGTACAATAGGGAAATTGATAATTTCGGGCAGTGAAAATGATACCCCTGTGTCAAATTTTTCATGTTTTACAATTCCAAGCACCACTGGTATACAGTTAGTCTGACGACCTATCATATGATTTTAACTCAGTCCCCTAGGTTATTTAGGAAATTCAAGTTAACCCCCTAGGTGATTTTAGGAGTTCTTGGAAAATGTAAATTTCAAGAACTTGTGGGAAGGGTTTCCATTTGGCCTTCTCAGGAATAGAGACATCCACTAGAGTATAACGGAGGATGCAAATATGACATGAAGGTCAATTGAAGGTATAGAAACATCATGGAATTTATTTTGGAAGGTTTGGAAGATTTAGGGGAGTTTCACCAAAAACAGGGTTCACTAGCCTAGGTAGTGCACAACGCTAAAAAAGTTCTTAAGCTTCGAGAGGTGATTCTGGGAGCTCTTGATGGAGTTAGGAGACAAAAAATACACTCAAAAAGGGAATTAAAATCCCTAAAATATGGTGAAATCATATTTTTCACAACATCTTGGCGCTTAATAGGTCCGTAGGTAGTGTTTCTCATGCACAGGTAGGGGATCAGATCAAAAATCCACTTTTGCAGGGCATAAATGGAGGAATGATTATCTTAGACCATCACCATTGGAATTAGGATGTTATTTTAAGTCAATATCATACATAAATTTTCCAAAAAAAATCATCAAAAGCTTAAGATATCATCTTTTCAAGTTTCCCTCAATGTGAGTTCTCGCATGATTGTCAAATTTACAAGAGGACATGTCGGCTCTAGGAGCACGACAAAACATTTTGTTCCTTTAGTCGCTCAAGATAAGAAAGCGAGGAAAATAAAATGCACCCAAACCTAATAAGCACTTTTGCCACTCATGAAACCTTTTGGATCATCAGTTCATCCCCGGGTGTTTGTAGGAGCTCATTATGTAAGTTGTTTGATCATTCAACAAGTGGCAGCTTCTAGCGAGCCGTAAAAATTGATTACACTCATGTCCCTTTGTAATGATGGACATAAAATGTTTTCCCAACCCCTTGAGGCCTTGAGTCACCCATGTGACCCTCTCAGTGTAATTTCTCAACCCCTAAGAGCGGTGGAGCTAAACCCTCGACCAGTAAGATTTTCTCCAAGTATAATTATGAGGCATTAGTGTAAATTAATGACCCTCATGTCCCATTGTATAGAGGGACATAGGGGACATGAAAATGTGCCCATCTAAGGAATTCCTCTTGGTTCCTCATGCGACCATTTTTATCCCCAGGTGCTTGAGCTTGCTTTTTGGCCTAAATGCTTGGCGTTGGATTTCCGCCATGTGTCACGACGAGGCGTGTCATGAAAATTTATGTCCCTCATATCACTTAATGCTTAAGGAATATTATGGAAATAAAAGTGTGCCCCACCCCTAGCATAAAAGTTTTAAATCATTTTTGAATTTTTTTAAACTTATCTTTCCCACTTCTAACTTTACACAAGTCCATCCTTGTCATTTCTCGCAACTTATGCATGCCTACATTTTCACCATTGCTGCTGTAAACTAGATCCACCGTGGAAATAAAACCCTTGAATCCTTGAGAAAACATCGTTTCATAGATAAGTTTGATAGAATGAGTCCAAGGATTGAAGAACAAAAGGAAGAGAGAGAAATTCTTAGGAAGAATCCATTGTCGTAGAACTAATATCTGGATGTATATCTTGCTAACGATTGCATGAAATAAAGAACCATTTGATATTTTTTTCTTCACTTAGAAAATCCATTAAAATATCACCTTCAAATTCTATTTGTATATCACAAACCACTCACATGGAATACATCTTTCTTTCACTCAGCGAAGGAAGAAACTCAATTTCCGTCAAACTAGTAGTCGGATCAAAGGAAAATTTCACCGGTGGAATAAGAAGAAAAAACGCATAAAAAAATTTAATTTTTATCACAAGCAAATACAAAACCCATACCTACAACTTTTAAGGTCCATTAATGGTTGTCTCACGATCAAAGGTGCCACCCAGGTCAAAATTTTGAAACTTTAAAATCTCTCGAACCAGTGATCGAGTAAGTCCAAGATTTGAGAGGGGTGATCTTTGGGAAAAATACATAATGAGAAAAATTTTATTGTGTCGTGATCCGATCACCAATAGCACACTTCTAAAAATAACGAGGCCTCTACATGAGAGACTGCTATTTTGGGAAATTCACCAACTAAAGCAGCTACAAAAGGCGGTGAACATATGAGGTGTATTACGGGGATAAATCATCAAAATGGTCATCTTCATCCATAATTGAAACTTACTAAGAATATTAAGTGGTCTCAAAAGCACCTCGCTAAAAATAGCAAATTGATCTAGAAGGTGAAAGAAGCGTAGAGAGAAAGGGGGATTCGAGTTACTGCATCTAATTGAGGTTTAAAGGATCAAATTTTTCATACCTACTAAAAATAGTAAGTTAAGTTTTACGAAGAATTAATGAAGTGCAAATGGACAAGACATAAGCCGAGTACATCCTTTCATTGTTGAGTATGAGATAAAAGACAATGATGTCTCATATATGGACCTAAATGACCTAAGGGCTTGCATGACGGCTGACCGAGGAATGAGGAAGCGAGGATCAAGTACTCAAAATGGATTGTTTGCAGGTACAAGACACCCTGTGGATGTACAAAGTATTGACGTAGTCTTGGCTTGTTCATACCACTATGAACACTGAAACATGAAAAATTTGAGCTGAAAATGGAAAGGAAATGGTGTCCATCAGTCTAGAACCATCTCACTTTATCTGTAAATCCCAACATCACCTAGCATGGTTGTCATCTCAAAGGATAGGGCCTTACATGACTAGGAAACCTTGGATACATATTTATAAGGGTTACACTTGGATCCTGGATGAAGACAGGGAGAAATCCCTCAAGGATTCCCAAGACCCTTTCGAGGTGTGAGTTTTGTGAGGGATATTTAGATGCAATCACCCTCCTCAATAAGGTGATGGGAGAAGTGAACATGAGATACTTCCAGGAGTGGATGGGCCTTTTCATTTTGATAGTGACTGAAGGAAAGAAAATAAGCGGCGCGAAAAATCATCAATGATAATCTACGGATCTATAACTTATCTAGGTGCCCATGACGAAGAAGTTCCATAGGAATTCTTACTTGGTCTATCTTCTTACTATCACAACATCATTCAAAGGTTGGATCTCATGAAAAACATTGTTTCCAAGGTACACTGCATTCAAGAAACTTCCGTAATTGGTGATGGAAGAAAGCCACAAAAACGTCACTCATGTGAATGATGCATTCACAATGTATGTGGTCTAAAACTTGGAGGGTTATTTGGATGCCAAGATGTCGCCATTAGTGGTCCTTAATCAAAACATATGTCTCTTACTTCATCCAATTCTTGACCTTCTCCTACCTTCAGGTTGTTAACTTCAATCAAGCTCTGCTAGGTTTTCCCAAATACCTTAGTGGCCAAATTATACTATTTGAGCTTTGTAAGAGAATCATACGGGTAAAAAATAGGCTCGGGGAGCAAGAAGTATAGGTTGATCTCATTTCCCATATCTCTCGGGGTATTCACATGTAAGAATGTAAATGACGCATCTCATATGGAGGATGACTTTTCTCATTTGTCTTTGCATTCCTACATTGCACAACCTAATTTTAACATCCAAGATGATCCCGAGCTCTTTCCACATTACGTACTGCACCATGATCCAAAAATCAAAGAACTTTTGACCAATTATGATGATGAATTTGAAGTATGGGAAAAGGATCATATGAGGATGATAGTCGATGAAATGAAGAAATTCAAGTTCTCTTGGTATGAAGATATTTTACAAGATGATGGGACAAAGATGTATGATCCTGAGTATGTAGTAGTCAAGGTTTATCCATTGCCTCAATTCAACTTGTATGCGTTCGTGAAATAGGGGATATAAATGAGTGAACTAAAAATTTTGTCCAAAGAATGAGGATTGATTTGAGAGGAAGAGAACCATGATCATTCAAACACGAGGTATGCTGCTGCAGTTCGAAACAAGCCTCTCATAAGTCATCATCAAGAGCCGTGGAAGTTTCCTCAAGTTCAAGGCATTCTAGAGAAAGTTCTAAATTAAGATCCATATAATTAGAGACTTCTTCTTATGGAAGGCCAGCAAAGAAATCCTCGGTGGAAGAAGGCTTAGTTTAAACAATGCAAGAAAAATATCCGGTGGTAGAAGAACAAACAAAGAGAGAACACCTATTTCAAGACCCAGTATTTGAACCACCATAGGAGGCCTTACATCTTGTTAACACCAATTTTCCCCATTCAAGATGTTCTACTCTTCTAGAGTAGGGAATGTTTAATTCACCTATCATAGAACCTAAGTCCAGGAGACATTTCCTTGGATATAGGAAATAATTTCCCTTGACACCTACATTGTTCGACAAGTAGCCACCCCACGACCTATCAACATTTTCCTCACTATCAAAAAGAAAGAAAAATAGGTTCATGCACATGGCATCACAATTCTACCATGGAGAAATAGGAAATCAACGCATTGAATTAGCCCGGAAAAAGTGATCAAACCATTGGATGAGATGACATCATCCAATTATGAGATGAACACAATTCAACTTGGGATGACTACTCATGAAGGGGATTTTCACATGTATCAACAATATTTTGCTCTCATGGTGGCGAAGAATAAATTATATAAGAATAATATTGATGAGCTAAAGGAACATATGCAAAATCTGTTGTCCTATTTGCAACATACGGTGGATCTAGATTCCATGAAAATTATCATTGAAGAAGTTACACATATCAATAGCTTGATCAGAATCTATCAAGAGGATGCATGGGCTCATGATGCGGGGGTGAGCTAAAAATGAATGGATCTGTTTGATCTTTGAAAAGGAAAGTCAATGATTCAAGAGGTGGTCAAAATCTTTTCCTACATGTGCATAAGCCTTTGTGAATAGGATGTGGGCATTTAAAGAATATTAGGAGAAATAAAGGGACTACTGGGATCCTCTAGGTTAAGTGGTGAATGCAATGGAAACACTCTCTCCTAGGATTTTATTGGTAAGAATTTTTTGAAACCCCTTCTAAGGACTTTTCATGTGTATGGGAAAGAGCTTTGGTAATAAGATTTGAAGCAATCAACAAATCCATTGTCGAGTTGGAGGATAAAGAGGAACAAGTATACAAATTTCAGGATAACATCAATCATCAAATCCATGATCTTGGAGTACCTACAATGGGAGAAGACATAACTGCTGATGAGTTTATCGTCCCATTCAAGGAATATATCAAGAAAGAGGTAGGTAATCTATCGTCCTTCACTAAGGATACCATGGAATTTCTCTTAAATATTCAAGCCGTTATTGCACTTATTGTAGAGAAAGATCCATCATGGTGTGGAAAGTGTAAAGATATCAAAAGTGTGTATGATGGATGGACGAGAGACCTTGAGTTGTGTTTGCATTCCCCATGCGAGAAAAAGTTGAACCTACAAAAACTTATTTCATTAAGGAATTTGGGGGACAGAGACCTTATCAACAATGTGAGATGGAGACCATTCAAGGAGTGAGATCAAATCCACATCAGCTCATTATTCTACATAAGTCGTCTTCCTTATTCCTTCTTCCTTGTTCCCCTTCTTTCTCTCTCTCTCTTCTAATCCAACACTCTCTCCATTGATGTTATAACTTTGCATTTGGGTTTTTATTTTTATATATATTTAAGTGACTTTAGAAACATAATGTAAACTTTAAGTCACCTTGTTTTTATAAAAGAGACATAAATATGTAATGTGAATATGAATAGTCTAAAGTCATAATATGTTATTTGAAAATTAAGTCGGGAAGATGAAGAGTTTCCTCTCTTTTATAAATTGTAGCAAGATTTTTCATTTGAGGTCTTCTTAGATCTTATTAGATTTATGAGATGTTTTTGTGAATTCATAAGAGAGATATCCTTGTGAGAGAGAACAAAGAGATAGAAAAAATTTAGTCCATTTTACCCTATTCTAAAATGTCTTCCATTCTCATGTTATGTACAATTTACGCTTGAGCATCAATACAAGAAGAAGAAATTTTATCCTTTTTGACTAAGGAGTTTAGTGATACTTTGTGCTCATTAAATCTTTATTTAGTCTTGTTGTTGTTATGGATATTTATTTCTTCTTAATTTTACTACATGTGATGAAACTTCTAACTAGTGTTTGTAAGTATATGATTTCCTACTTATAACATTATTTTCCTTTATTTAACATTCTCACTCCCTTTCGCACTCTCTAGAAAATTACTCTCTTGTAGATATCTGCAAGATTTTACCATGAGGAGTTAGTGGAGTGCCCTATTGGATCCCTAACCTCAATGCCACCCCGGATAAAACTCACTTTGATCATGCATGCATATCGGAAGCTACACCGTTTAAGAAAAGGGACTTAGATTCCCAAAGCCTTGGCAAGAAACCCAACAATTTTCACCTAACAAATTTTCTACTTGATAACTCTAAAATCACATATATTGGAATTTGTTAATTCTCCTTCCAAAGTCCAATATATTTGGTCATGATTTAAATTTATGAATCTGTGAATTTTTTTAATAATTTGGGAATCAACATTGATATGAGAAATGATGTCTAACGACCGCTAGCCAGTATAAAATAGATACATGTTATATTTTGTAAGGGATAGCGACTACTAGCTTAATTATTTATTTGGAATAATGATCTTATCAATTTTAATATTCTTTTAAGATTAAACTATGTAAATTTGAATATTTCAAATGACATTGAGCAGCGGTCACTAGACTAATGACATTCACGAGATGTGAGACACTTCCAATTCAATTCTTATGGTTGGATATAACCTTGGGGAAACCATAGAATTATCAAAGATGTTATAAAGAAACTTAAAGAGAGACGATTTAATTTAGACGAATGTAATTAAGCTTGTAAAACCATTCGGATATATTTTCTTATTTACAATTACATCTCATATTTACTTCATTTATTATGGTGTGATTGAACCTCGTCTAATTAGATAATTTACGAATATGATATGAAGAAATTAGAAGAGAGTGACGATCCAATTTAGGAGAATGTAATTAATTGTAAAACCATACGAGATATATTTTCATATTTAAATTTAGATATAAAATCAACTATTAGAGATATGGCATAAAAAATTCATTTTTAAATATGGATATGAACTTAGTTAATATTAATTGTAAAAATATCCCATATATATTTAAGTATTTAAATATAGCTATGAAATAAATTAAAATTCCTTTACTAAAGGTAGGTAGAAATATAGTAAAACATTTATGAATAATTTGAATTTATACTATAAACCTTTATTCTTGAAGATGGGCTTCTAAATCTTGTCACAAATCATAGTAAAGCTCCGATAAAAAATCTCCCTATAATTATTTTTGTAATCTTATATAATCTGAACATCTCAGCGTCCTTAAATGGATCTGACAAATTCCATAACACATCTAAAAAGTATGTGTCTTTTGACTTAGAATCCATGTTAAATGTTTACAATTATGTAGTTCACAACATCAATGAACTTGTTTTTCTAAAGAGTCATCTCAAGCATTGTATTTTTACAATTGTACGATGCATTAAACCCAAACAAACGAGTTAAGATTCTTGATATATAATTTAGGATTCCCAAAACCTTCATAATTGGAGTGTTTAGTTTGTGCGCAATCCTCTATGTAAATATGAGCTCGAAGCTTTACTGACCTCGAAGCCGATGTTTTGAAGGAATGAAGGCATCGTGTCATAAACATTTGACTTTCTCACCGATGTTTATATTGCTATGTTGAATTTTTTTACAATGTTGCGAGAACTCTTTCACATTAGGTTTGAGAAAATAATTTATTTTTTCGATCTCGATGCCACCAAACGTTTTTAAATTTTTAAATGCGAAGATGCCTTGTGGAGGTATGTCTTTAAAACTTTATTTATATCAAATATGATTAGTTTCATGTTGCATGTTTTTGTATATGCAAATGAAAAAAAATCAAATAGTTGAGGGAGTGAATCAATTAAAATAAAAAAACAAGTCCCTTTTGATATTGTTATATAAAAAATCAAATGGTTACTAGGTGGTGACAAAGGTAAAATCTAAGGGTTTTCTAATATCTTATTGTTATACTAGGAATATTTTTGTGAAGAACTTGTTTGAATAAAATGTAATTTTCATCACGATGAGTCTTTACATATTGTATTTTAGTTATTTCATTGCATTGGAAATTGGTAAACATTTTATAATATCGAAAGCAAAAACTATTATTTAAGCATGCTCACAATTAATTTAGGAATACATATTTCATTAATAAAAAATGTTCAAAGATTCATTACATTAAATATTTTCAGTTAATTCACATTTTCAACTTAGACACTCACACTTTCTGTGAACTTATAATCAAGGAAGATTTAAATTGTCCCAACTTATAATCATACGATTGTAATTTAAATAATTACGCAAAACCATCACTAAACCATATGAATGTATTTTATTTACAATGTTAAGTTGTATCGTTCTTGATAACATTTTGAAATGCTAAATTTTTATTTAACATGTACTTCGCTCCGAATATTTTATTCCCTCTACCACATTGATCCCTTTGACAATATTAGTGATAATTATTTGTGCAAAATCGATCATCAACCACATATCTTTTGAGAAAATTCCTCCTCTTCTTTTCATCCCGACCATAAAATTTGTTGGAGGGTTTCCCTTTGCACTTAATGTAATACATATTGTGTCTTGAGAATTTTAGGGGACATTATTTCTACTCGAAAAATTTCTATATCTTTTATTACTGATTGATGGACATTTTCTTGATGTTATTTTCCCCAGTGATTAATGGATTGATTCATTCGATAATTTTTATCGAAAGCCTTTGTCTTATTTTCAACATCGGTTGAAGTGATTTTGTCGACCAGAATCCCATTTCAAATTTTGTGTATATTGACTTTATAAACTTTGTCGAGAAACCTCACATACGTTGATTCTCTCCTATGTAACTTGAATTTGATTTCCTCGGAGGAAATTATTTTTGCACGTCTGACAAGCCCTCTAAATCTAAAATAATAAAGTAATTCTTGTGGCTAACTATAGGGAAGTAAATAATTTTTCTAATCGGTTTCATATCAATTCTAACCGAGGAAAAAAACAACATTTTATCTTAACTACCACTTCTTGGTGGGCCTTGCGTGTAGGATTACATCTTCTTTACAATAAATTGGATCCTTTGATCAAATATAAATTTTTACAAATATTAATATTATTAATATAGATATTATTATGGAAAATGAAAGCGTATTTCAAGAAAAATACTAAAGTACGTGGTAAAAATGTAAATTCAATATTATCACTTTAGGTAGCTACCACTTACAGTTAAGTGAGCTTATGGCTTAGCTTACATAGACCTTCTACCCGGTTCTTGGTTTTTGATGAAATATCTATTACAAATAACAATACTCAATTTCATGCTATCACTGAATGAAAGCATAATTGAAAAGCATATTGGTCTCCATGGTAATATGGTAAGTACAAATAAAAATGTTACGTGTTTTGAATGAATTGTAAGCGCGCCTACTAGGGTTTATTCATATCCATTGGATCACCCATTGGTGGACAAATGTTTTGAGATATTGATGTGGATTAGTGACCACTAGGCTATGCCATCATTGGATGGAATAATCATAAATTCTAATGTCGTATCATTATGTTGATCTTTGGTGGTTTATGAGACATGACCAATGACACACGGAATCTCTGAGCTATGTAGTGTTGGATGGCACCATGAACTTTTGAAAAGATTATTTGGTAATTCCTTCTTTGAAAATTGTTTATTTTCTAGAATTAATTGATATATTTTCCATAACTATGTGAGCCTTAGAAATGGTTATGTTTAAAAATACGCATGGCTAACATACTTGGTCCCTTATACATATTCGTGTTGCATTGCTACCATGTGCATTCCTTATTACTTTCTCTATGTGTTGGTGGTCTTCATACACAATTAATTTTTTATAATTTTGTGGGGATTAGTAATGCTAATATTTATAAATGCACGTGACTAATAGACCAATATTTTCTTACGTATTCATGGATGATGTGGCTGAGTTTTCCTCATATGTGGTTAGATCTGGTGAGCATAGAGTATTTTCAAAAAAATGAGAACAATCAAAATTAAAAGCAGATCTCATTAAATATATTTATAAAGCAATAGAAGGTCAATCACCATGATCGATTAGTTGTGTAGTGTCAAATTGAGATATTTTTACATCGATTCTATTACTCTTGGGTTGTCTACGTAAGTAAGAAATTTGTATGTAGATTTTTTAGGTGAAATACATTTAGCATAATCACATGTTTGAGTTGTACTCACGGTACTGACCTTTCTTCATATGAGAAGAGTAATGTTTCAAACATTACTTGACTATGTGTGTCGATAATAAACATAATAGATTGATTGGATTAAACTAATGCACATAGTGTGACATTGCCACCATATAACACTAATCTATAGAATCCTGGGAATAACATCAAGCGAACATCTCAAACTAGAATTCTATGATTGCTCACAAGGAAAATGATGTTTGTTTCCTTTTAGGCAAATTTTGCTTGTAGTTATCAATTATTGTGGTATTTTTCCATCGATCCCTAGTGAATTCTTCTCTTTCATTATTTTTTTGTCTCAATTGTGCACTCCGATGGTAATTGTTTACATAAGACCACAAACTTTTAAATTACCTACTACTATCATAGATTCTATAGCCATTATCCAAAATTGATTCGTCACTATCTTTAACCTTTTCCATGTATTTTTAATGTTTCTCTCAACATTTTTGAATATTCAATTGGTATGAGAACAATAATAATACATTCCATTACTGTAGCTCGATAATTGTTGCAGTTCCATTATTTCTTGAAGAAATATCTTTGGACAAATCGTAAAAATCAATGATAACACATTTTGCATTGAGCGGATTGAGTGGCGGGAATAGCTGATAGAGTTGGAAAAGGATGGAATGGGTATGCACATTGAAAAGTAAATTTATTTGTGTCCTCCATCCTTTCAGTATGTTTTCTTTCATTAACACTACATAGTTGTCTAAGATTGTTTGAGCCTCGACAGGAAGATCTTCTTCCACCACACAGTCTTTTTCATTTAGATTTTTCCCTTATGTGGGAATTCAATTTTCTCTTTCTTTTATTCTCTTCACCTAATAGTATAGACAATTGGAGGTAGTGTGATTAATGCAATTTAACTTTTTGAGATACATTGGACTCATTCCATGATTTGATAGATCGATATATGGATGTTTGTCTTTAAAATATTGTAGAACTTTTTCTCTCATTTTCTGTCTCCTTTTATTCTCCGGTAGTAAGAATCAAATGTCTCTACTATTATGCATACCTGAATAGGGCCAATTAAACAAAAATCACTTGATTGTACTTTATCTTCTAGTATTGATAGTTCTTCATTGTTCATTCCTCTAGTAGCCCTAAATGAATTCGCTATGAATCTTTCAATGAATTAGGTTGAAAGTTATCCTGGTTATCTTTAATAGGTGAACAAGAAAGGCCACCAGATCTAAACAAATCAAATTTTGTAGTCCATTTAGTCCATATATCATCTGGAAATAATAGAAAAGTCCATTTGTTGTATAGATTGATGGTTGAATCCATTTTCAAAATCAAAAGGCATTGACTCTAAAAGTTATGCATTCAAATAAAATTATATGTTTTATATTTTTATATAAGGAAGAAAAAGTTAATAACAAATGCAATAAAATTAAAATGCATTACCTTCCTTTCCTTTGTTTTGTGTTTTTCCAATCCAGGACATAGAGGAAATCAAGCAATTTTCAAACCGATCTAGCTTTTTATGAAAAATCAATAAACTTGGTTTCTATCCAAGTTTTGTTCACTTCATTCGGTTGTTTGCAAATATTATTAATGGATTCGTTAGTTGCATTTGTAGAAAGAATGCAATTCCTTCAAGACTATAGCCTAGGATGTAAATACTTGTAAGTATTGAGCCCAAAATTTTTTTGTCCACATATTGTATGTTGTATCGATTATATAAAATTTAAAGTCATCCCTTTACAAATATTTCTGATCTTGGAGCACCACAAACTTATTCTTAGACTCAAGAAGGGAAGAATAATTTCATTACTTTGTGTTGGAATAACATTTATCAACATGGAGTGCCAAGAAGGTCAATATTCTTGTTATAAACAAATCTCATTTGTGTGTTGAACAAGAAAATTGTTTTCTATCTTTTGAAGCTTACATTTCCCATTTCCAAAATAAAAAAACATCGACTCCATATCCACAAAAGAAACTTATTATTTTCATAGTCAATTCATTTGACCTAAACACATGATGTTCTCGAATCAATGACTTAAGAGGATATAACCATTCCGAATTCCTCATGTTTTTCATCTATAACAAAAAACAACCATAGGTTATTGTAGTAGTTGTTGTGGCCATAGACTTCACCAAACTAGTCGTCTGTCTTTTCTTCTAGCTCACATAGTGCCTTTAATGAATGGAATTTCCAAGAATGGATTGTGACGATGGAATCCATTGTACCTGTGATTGGAGTAGAATATATTAAAAATTACTTCACATATGGACTAATTTTTGTCGTCACCATATGTTAATGAATGCAAATATTAGCCTTTGTGATCACCAATATCTATAATACATTACTTTTTATCATTAGCGAGAAATCAGCGTAAACATTAGCTAATGTTAGGCTTGAATAAACATGAGCCTAACCTTATTTGTAGTCGATGTAAATCATATTTTGTGGATCACATCATTAATGCCATAAAATATGCAAAATTGTTCTTGACAGTTAACACACAACATATTTTGGAAGGATTATACGTTGACTAACAACCATCCACTTTGTGTAGATTGTATGAAAGGAACATTTGAAAACATATATGTTAAAAGAGAGTATTTAATTCGACATATGAATTAAATTTTTTTAATATTACTTGTTGGTAATTTACACGTCCAATAGCTTAAAGGCCATTAAGATTTAATTTCCATAACTAGTAGAAAAGAATAATGTAGCGGTTGTTAGGCTCAAGAATGTATTTATTTGAAAATAGCTATATAATAACAAACAATGGTCAAGCTTAGAGGCCACTAAGCTCCTCTAACTATCAATTTTCATTGTAAGAAATATATGTTCAACTGTGGACGGATATTGTTTTTCAATGATAGTAATTATATCGTATTGCATTTGGAATTTGCATGTTGGGCCCCAATTACAACACTACATTTCAACAAGATGGATAAATACTTATGTATTTCACCTAAAATATATCTTTGTAAATTATAATCCATATTCATTTGTATCAAAGAAAAAGCCTAGTGACCGCTACAATTTCTTAATTTCAAAATAACTATTGAATAACAAATCATGGTCTAGTTTATACGCCACTCGATACTTTCATTACCTCTAGTTGTAGTAATCACTAGAAGTACAAATTTAGAACGATTGTTATTGTTAATGACTATAATTTTATCAAATTAGCCACACATTACCAAGTGGAGCCAATTGTTGCACTACTTTCCATCGAGAGGGATCAAGAATTTATCTTCGTATCAAAGGAATAACATTGCGAACGATAGGCACAACAATTTCTAAATTTGAGAATAGATGTATAATAAAAAAACAATGGTCAAGCTTAGCGGCTATTGGGCTCCTCTCATTACCATTTTCCATTTTAATCACTATTTGTTCAACTTTGGATGGTTAGTACTTTTCATTGATTTGTAAGTGTCACATATAGGGTAGACTTCACATGGCGAGCCCAATCGATTGCACTACATTCTATTGAGAGGCATCTAGTCTTGTTTATTTCTCCTCATATATATATTTAAAATTTTAATCCATATTCATTAGTACCATAGAAAAAACGGTATCATTCTTATGCTCAAGAATTTCTTAATTTTAAAATAGATCGTTGAATAAAAATTCATGGAATAACTTAGCGCCACTATGACCATATCATTAGATATTGTCATAGCGATCACTATTTGTACAAATTTATATTTTTGTAATTCTAAATGATTAAAATGTTAACAAATTATCTCGGCGTTACCTTGTGAAGCCAATTCCTACTGATGCTTTCCATTGAGAGGGATGAAGACTTTCTATTCTTATCAAAGAAAATACTTAGCGACCTTGACCTTCATCACTCATTGAAAGGAATAATGTAGTGGCCTCTAGGCTCAAAATTTTAATTTTAAGAGGATCCAAGACTTATTTATTTCTCTTAAGATATATCTTTGTAAATTATAATCCATATTTTTTTATCAAAAAAATCCTGTGCAATCGCTAGGCGTAATAATTTCTCAAATTTTAAGTAGCTATTGATTAACAACTCGTGATATATCTTAGAGGCTATAAGGATCCTTTCATTACTTCTTTTCATAGTAATCACTAATTTTTACATCTTTGGATTGATTTTAATTTTCAATGATTATAATTGTTTCAAATAAGTTGCGTGTTACCTAGTAGAGATAATTTGTGCACTCATTCCATCGAGAGGATCAAGACTTTTGGTTAGTATCAAAGAAAAGGTTTAGTGGTCATTAAGCTCGAATACTAGTTGAAAGTAATAGCGTAGCATCGGCTCAAAGGCTCAACAATTTCTAATTTGTGAATAGATATATTATAACAAACAATGGTCTAACTTAGCGGCCACTAGGCTCTTATCATTATCACTTGTCATTGTAATAGTATCATTTTGGGTGCGATTTTCATGGTAACCTAATTTACTGAACTACTTATTTATTTTGTACAAGATATATCTCTTTAAATTGTAATTCATATATACCCACGAGAGTAAGTGATATTTTTTTGTTTTGTTAAGATAAATTATTACACTGTGATTATTTAATTCAGAAATAGGGATATAACAACCAATCATGACATATCCTAGCATTCACTAGCTATATACCAATACCTCTTATCATTGTAAACACTATCTTTATAGCTTTGAGGTACTAGTGCTTTTTGTTGTTATAATGCAAAAAACACCTTTTGGGATTTTAGAATTTCATGCCACGTGTCGTCGTTTTAATGGAAGTTATTTATATTATAATATCACTATTTCATATAGTTTCAAAATATTTTATTATTGTTTCTTCACAATTAAATTTAAGTAATAAATGTGTCAATTATAATGTTTTTTAACTATTAGGTTCGAAAACATGTCACATGGCATAGGATAATTACATTATTATTATTTATTTTTGCACTACATCTAATTGTATAAGTTGATTTTGATAAATAAAAAAATTGCCTATACATTCATACACTTTATTTCATTTGTTTTATTACAATATTATATTTTTATTGTGTTTGAAGTATTTTAAGCTATAGTCACTTGTCACCATTTTATTGGTTCTTATTTATATTACAATATTGTCGTTTCATATTAATACAAGTTTCTTTACATTTTAATTTCATATTAAATGTGTAAATTATAATGTTTCTAACTATCAAGTTCAAACTTAACACGTGATGCGAGAAAGTAATTGGAGAATTATATTTTATTAGCACACTACATCGACATTATCTAGGTGATTTTTGATTAAAAAAATTAAAATGTGCCTATAAATTGATATAATTTATTTCTACTATTAATTATAATATTATAAGTTTTATTACGTTTTGACTATTTTAATCTATAGCCAATAACAAAAGGCATTGTTTGATATATTATTTTTTCAATATCTCGCACCTTTTCTCGGTGAGTAAGCAAATTCAAATTGTGAAGTCCCTCACATTTTTGAGAATTTGAAATTTCAATATTAACACAATTTCCTGGTCTAATTTTAAAATTTTAGTATCTGCATTGTTTATATTTTCAAAATTTCTAACACGGATTGTCTTAGAAAAAAATATTAAATACACTGAAGAACCATTTTTAGGATTTTTGTTTTTTAGGTCTTAGAACAACATGACTCATGAAATCATAGAACAATACGAATCTGGATCATTTTTTCGAGGAACAATCGGGTGATAATTATAATCTCGTTCATGGATTAAAAAAGGGACCAATCAAGCATGCAAAAAGGGTAATCACACCTTTGGGAGGTAAAGGGGTTGGAAAAAATAGCACGGATAGTTAGCTCGATACATTAGTCGGTGGTTTGAACAACATCACCAGAGCATGAAAAATATAATAACTAAATAAGGTATTTATTAAAAATGTATATTATACTAAATGTGTACCTTTTTTAGTGCAAGCTGATACAATCATTCTATCTTGAACGGATCATCTTTTTAACCTCATTGATCCCTTCTTTCCCTAAAAAAATGTGCTTCTTGATTACAAGTTCGCTTATTGATTCCTTACGGTCATTTTTTCAAACCGCCCCTGTGAATACTAGTTCTTTTCTTTTTCATGTCAGTCCAGCTCTACTTTACCTTACGAAAATGTGATCCGCGGCCTAGCTCAAGTTTCTTGGTTCCTTCTGATCATTTTTTCACACCACCTTGTTCTTAAAGAAAATAAGGAATCTTTTGTGCCCCAACCAAAGAAAATTTAATCCCTTTTTAGCTCTAGTTTTTATTTCATTTGAAATCTTTCAAGTTTCCACCGATCTATGTCCCCCTCTCAATTGTTTTCACGATAATGATGGTCACCGCCTAAACACGATTTTAAAAATGTTAATGTTTAACGAGACTCAAAATATTGTTTTGGTATTCGTTACATCTTCCTTTTTTCCTTTTAATATAACAATAGAAATAACCCAAGGTAAATATTTCATTGTACATTATTTATATGTTTTCTTGTTTGACTTTGTGAGAAGATATTCGAGGTTAACAAAATGGTCTAAAATTGTAATATCGTATTAGGTTTTAAATTGTGAGATAATTTTTCATGCGATGGAAGGTTAAACATATTATATATATACGCTTAAATTTTATATATAAAATATTTTAATCATTATGTATCTATGTATATTAGTCAAGGCAGTGACAATTATTTTAAAATAATATTATCATGTAGGTTGCGTAGTATCATTGAGAAGATAAAGTGTTGGGATGTATATTAATTCATTAGGGTTGTTGTGGAAGGCCAAAATATTATTAGTTTGTCTTGAAGGCCACAAACTAATACTATTTGGATATTATTTTTCCCTAGGTTTTACAAAAACAAGAAAGCTATTACAAGCTTAGCGGCCAGATAGGGTAAAAGATAATACCATATTATTGTAATTCTAGCATCCATTAGGTATTACCGCATAGTTATGCCTTGAAAACATTTTGTAAGCAGGATCGGTACTCAACAATGGATATCATGGAGTTATA
The DNA here is from genome assembly GCA_018340775.1 of Taxus wallichiana var. yunnanensis. Classification (NCBI taxonomy): domain Eukaryota; kingdom Viridiplantae; phylum Streptophyta; class Pinopsida; order Cupressales; family Taxaceae; genus Taxus; species Taxus wallichiana. Next base: position 164,250,525 of record CM031236.1, read on the forward strand.
CGTCATCAAGAGAGTACAAAACATATTATTTGGAGCGTCTTTAGTCACTTTAGGATTTATCAAAGTAAATAAAGGTATGCATGATTCTAGCATTTCTTAGGTATTTCTACAATGTATTATTTGTACCTTAGAGGTCATCGTATTTCATAGCTTCAATTAAGGTAGTATGAAATTAGTGACCTCTACATCTTTGGAGCAACATAATATTTTAAAAAATATTTCTACTGAGGATTTACCATTTTAAAGGAAATTGATTTGAGCTTAGTGCTTTCTTTAGCCTTTCTGATGATGTAGTTATTTAGGCTTAACATTCATTAGGATTTAACATAATATTTGGGGCATAAAGGTCATAATAATTTAACACATTAAATTAAGATTCCGGGTGACTAGCGTCTGCTTCCAGAATAAGCATAATCATAATTTTTGCAAGTTGTCGGTGGAATGCTTTAACAAATTTTGAGCTACATGGCATATAATTGCTTTCACTGATAGAATATTTCGAGCTTGGATGTATCGATAATGTAATAAGAAAAAGTATGGAATTTTTATCTTGGCATACACTATCTTATGATGCAACATATTATTTTAATATATAATGTCACTAGGATTCAACTAAAAACATGTCGGATATTGTAAACTTATTGACCTCTAGGTTATGCCTCGAAAATATCTTTTGAGCTTAGAGATAAACACTCAAAGAACAAATATCATGAAGCGTATCTGCTTAAGACACTACTAAAACATATTATTTGGAGCTTAGCGGTCATTAGATTTTACAAAATAAATAAATATATTGGAAGTCTAGCATTCACTAGGTATTGTAACAACATATTATCTCGTACCTTAGCGATCCTAAGATTTCACAAATTAAATTAAAGTAGTATGAAATTAGTGGCCATATGTCTTGTAAAAACATAATATTTTTAAAAAAATCTACAATATTTACCATTTTAAATGAAATTTATTTGAGCTTAGAGGCCACTAGCCTTTACAACAATGTAACGATTTAGGATTTGCATTCTTTAGGATTTAACACACAAGATTTGGGACCTGAGGTTGCAAGAATTTAACACATTAATATAAGATTCCAAGAAGTTAGTGTCTGCTTTAGAACATGAGTACTCATAATGTTTGTAAGTTGTTGGCGGTATACTTTATCATATCAAATTAATAAATTTTTATCTATATGGCATCTAGTTTCTTCCACAATGGAATATTTCAAGCTTGGATGTCTGGAGAATTTAACAAGACACAGTATGGAATTTTTAGCTTTATGTCTACTATCTTATGATGTAACATATTATTTGAAGATATGTTATCACTAGGATTCAAGGAAAAGCTTGTTAGATATTCGAAGCCTAGTGGTTGTTAGGTTATGCCTAAAAAATTTTGATCTTAGAGGTCGGTACTCAAGAAGCAGATATCATGAAGTTATACACCATTGAGACACTTTGTCATAACATATTATTTGGATCTTATGGGGTGCTAGAATTTCACAAAATAAAGAAAGATATTGGAAGTGTAGCATCATAAGGTATTGTCACAACGTAATATTTGTACCTTAACAATCACTAAGATTTCATAAATTAAATTAAAGTAGTATGAAATTAGCATCCTCTACATACTGGAACAACATAATATTTAAAAAATATTTCTATAGCATTTACCATTTTAAATGAAATTGATTTGAGCTTTCGACCGCTAGCCTTTACAACAACGTAACAATTTAGGCTTTACATTCGTTACGATTTAACACATAATATTTAGGTCATAGATGTCGTAAGAATTGAACACATTAATATTATATTCAAGGAGGTTATCATCCACTAGAATATGCGTAGTCATAATGTTTTGCAATTTGTCGGTGGTATGCTTTATCCTATCGAATTAACAAATTTTGAGCTACATGGCATCTAGTTTCTTCCACAATAGAATATTTCGAGCTTGGATGTCTCGAGCATTTAACAAGACAAAGTATGGAATTTTTATCTTGACGTCCACTATCTTATGATGTAACATATTATTTAAAGATGTATTTTCACTAGGATTCAAGTAAAAACATGCCAGATATTGCAAGCCTAGTGGTCACTAGGTTATGCCTCGAAAACATTTTCTAAGCTTAGAGATCAGTACTAAGAACAAATATTAGGAAGCTATATGCCACTAAGACATTGCTGGAACATATTATTTAGAGCTTAGTGGCTCTTTACTATTTCACAAAATAAATATATATATATATATATATTGGAAGTTTAGCATTTGTAAGGTATTGTCATGCAACATATTATTTGTACCTTAGCAGTCGGAAGGATTTCACAAATTAAATTAAAGTAGTATAAAATTAGTGGCATCTGCAGATTGCAACAACATAATATTTTTAAAAATATTTCTACAGATTTACCATTTTAAATGAAATTAGTTTTATCTTATCGTCAACTAGCCTTTACAACGATGTAATAATTTAGTCTTAGCATTTGTGAGGATTAAACACATAATATTCCAGGAGGCTAGTGCCCGCTAGAATATGCGTACTCATAATGTTTACAAGTTGTCGGTAGTATGCTTTAACAAATTAAATTAACAAATTTTGAGCTACATGTTTTTATCTTAGCGTCCACTATCTTATGTTGCAACATATTATTTGAAGATATGTTGTCACTAGGATTCAACTAAAAACAAGTAGGATATTGTGAGGTTAGCGGCCATAGGTTATGGCTTGAAAACATTTTATGAGATTAGAATTTGGTTAGTAACAACAAATATCATGAAGTGATACACCGCTAAGACATTGCCACATCATAATATTTGGAACATAATGGCTACATTAGGATTTAACAAAATATAGTAATATATTTCAAAATTAGAGTCCACTAGGTATTGTTGAAAAATATTATTTGGATCTTAGCGGTCACTAGGATTTCACTCATTTAATTAAGGTAGTATAAAATTAGTGGCCTCTACATACTACCTCAACAAAAAAATTTGCTTAACATTTGTTAGTATTTAACACATAATTTGGAGCATAGCTGTCAAAAGGGTTGAACACATTACATTAAGATTCTAGGTGGCTAGAGTTTTGAGCCACACGACATCTAGGTGCTTCCATGATATAATATTTCGTTCTTAGATGTCTTAAACATTTTACAAGACAAAGAATGAAATTTTAAGTTTGGTATTTCCACAACATATGATTTGTAGTTTATGCCACAATGACAAATTTGGAGCTTAGCATATCAAAACAACAAATGCATGTTTATATAATTATAGCATTTGGAATATATACACGATCATTGTATCAATTATAAATATTCATCTATTAACATGTCATACATATCATGGTGCTTTCTTTCCTATCTCACATACTACAATTTATGATTCACTATGGTTCTTCCTTAACTATGGGGTGTTGTTGATCTGAGACCATGGGCACAATTGCTTCCTAGGTTTGTTGCTCTCATTCAGAACTATTTTATCATCTCGTTGGCATGTATCCTCAAAATATTTTTACAAATATGAGAAACTCTATTTATCTTTTCCATATCCAAAATCCTACTTCTATATAGCATAGAAGACTTGTCAAGAAAAATCCTTTGACTACCACATGATTTTTGGCAATTTCCTTCAAAGTCTCTATTTTTGTACTTTTTCCCTTATTTTGGATACAATATCAACGACGTGTGAATTTTCTCCTTCATTTTCCTCAGTTATTCTACTTTGAAAATTGACCATGAATTAATGAAGGGATGTCACAAACTCTTCATCAAAAACAAATGCATGGTTTACTTTCAATATTTCCATGACCGAAGATTCTATGAAAACATGATTTCCTCTAGAAATAATATCATCCAAATGAAAAGAAAGTATTCTTACCTATTCATTCCATTCCCTTAGTATTTTCTTTGTATAATTAGCTTATGTATGGAATATACCAATATCGTCCATGGTCATAATTTTAGGGTCTTTAAAAATTCCTTTTTCAATGACCTACCCCATCTGTATTAATGTTTTCTACAACAATGTTATCCGTGTAATGATTTTTTCATTTTTTCGAAGAACTCGTGTGCCTACTTATTTACACAGATACAACTATTTATATTATTTTACAAGCAATGCAATTCCTCTTATACATCAAAAACTATGTCGGGAGGAAGTGTGGCCTTTAAATGAGTATCAAGGTCTGTATTTCTAGCATGTACTCCCCTCACTACTTCTATGGCTTCTTTTGTTGTGACCCTTATACAGGATTCGGGTCTTCCTCATATTGCACCATTTGGGATCCTTTGGCTTTCATTTTATTTGTAAGATTGAAGAGGTCTTCTAAAGTTTCATTCTAAACAATGGCTTGTTGTGTTCACATCTTATTTTTTGTTAACCTTTTCAAGTTTCTCATCCTTAGATTGAATTCAATGTTCACTAAGGGATCTTCTCTTGCCTCCCAATCTAGATGTTCTTTGTAGGAAATTATGAATTTTTATTCTCAATCATTTCTCGTTTGTTGTGAATTAGAGGGAGAAGATTGAGAAGGTTTACCTGGGCTTCACTTTGTTTGGAGCTTTATTTGGTTCGAGAAAAGACTTCTCAAATCTCGGATCTATATCCATTTGGTGGAGATAAGGAGCACATGGTTGTTGTGAATGTTTTGAATACAAATATTGCTTTCTCTTCATATCCTCCTTTTTATAATTGATCTCAAAGGTGGAACCATGATTTCTCTTTCATATTCTACCGAACAAGGGTCTCTTATGTTTGGGTAATCCATACCCAGTCATTATCATCATGAAAGTCAGCATAAGGTATATTTAACTTTCCTTTAAGGGAATTATGGTGTTGGGAAACCCTATTCCTTTTGTCATTTTTCCTTAAAGGGTGTTCGAGGAGATGAAATGAATTTCTATGGGCCCAGAACTGACTTTCAAATCAGACCACATTTTAACCATTTTACGTCTCACAAAGACCGGGAAGGAGGGATGTTTTTAATCTTATTCTCCTTACACTTTAAAGTAACTGTTGCAAATCAGATATGCAACCTCTTGTACTACCAATTTTTAGGCACATAATATGGAAATGAAAAGGATGTGTAAGGATCCCCTCGATCATGATAATTGTATATTCTTGATAGAAGAATACGGATCTCATATTATTTATGGAAGTGAGGATGGCATCAGATATTCTTGGTGGCATCGTTTCATGCAATTATTGGTAGAGAGAAGGATACAAATAAGTTCATATATCTTTAATATGTGATTTGAAATGATGGGCATAGAAGTCTAAATATTTCTAATTTACCCTCAAAGGGCTCGAAGGAGACCATATTTAACAGAAATCCAGGACATTCGAGAACACCATTGACAACATCGAGAACATAAGAAACCATGTAAAATGGTTTCCCATTGTCAACAAAATTATTTATTTGTGTTGCTAAATTGAAACAGAGGACCTAAGGATGGAATCTTGGCTTCATCAATAATAAAATAAAGTAACGTGATCTAGGAAACATACACCTTAGAGATTGATAAATTTCCATATAGTCTATTCATGAGTGTTATGCTAATGTGGACTCCTGGTCTAAACCTTTTAATAAGGATTTCAGAAAGCTTAGAATCATCCATATTATATAATGGATCAAATGCCTAACTCTACAAAACATCTCTTACTCTCATTTTAGCCATCCAGACTCGATTTGTGTTTAAGTTGTACAATAAATCAGCTCTGGAAATTTAGAATAAATTTTGTATCCATTGCCATCAAACAAACCTATTCTCTTTTTCCCTATTTTAGAAAATAATGACAAATCCTTGGACTTGGCATGAAATAGATAGGAAGTGAACAAATATAGAAATGGAAGCACCTTTGGTTTAATAACAATTAAATTGTGGCCATCTCTTTTTATCACCCTTACATCTTGGAACCGTAGCGCTTTCTCTTCTAGTATACTGTTATGTCTACGACATCAACATCAACACTTTCATTCTGAACTACGGAATATAGAGCTGAGTAATGTTGAAATTCATCATCTAAGGTTGTTAGATCAAACATGGTATCTCTTATTACTTTTTCATTTTCATTGGAATATAAATAAGTATCTACCATCGCCATTTCCCACTCTCTCACCATGTTGAAAAATTTAAGGGCCACGAACGCTGCATACATCATTAACAGAAACAAATTCTGAGACAAATGACATAATTGATTTTACGAAAACATTCATATGTCCCTTATAATGAATATTAGGTAAGCTTAGAAAATAATTTCCAAATAAATGAAATAATTCTGTCAATACAAGCACTCTTGAGGCTTCAAGACTTAACATAGTTCGATTCTAGCGATCACTATGTTCGAAACTATGTAAAATTGTTCTTGAAAATTAACATGCAACATATTTTGGAAGGATTATCCATTGTCTAACAACCATCCACATTGCGTAGATAACATGAAAGGAACATTTTAAAACATAGATGTTAGCAAGAGAGAGGATTTAAGTTGACATATGAATGGACAGTTTTTAACATTACTTGTTGGTAATTAACACCAATTGAATGGACTAGTGTAAAGGCCATTAATATTTAATTTTTGAATTTTGAAAGAGTGTGCGAGAAACAAAACACAATAATGGGTCTAGTGGTCGCTAAGCAGAATTTGTTAAACAAAAATGTTTAGTTTTCCCATAACACATTTTTTGAGGTAATACCATAGGCCCCCAAATACCTAACTAGTTTTATTTGAAATTGAGCATAGGAATATGCCATAATTCACATCCATTCATATCAAATAAAATGCTTGCAGCCATGAAACTCCATTACTAATTGAAAGGAATGACAAAAAGACCTCTAGAATTTTTTCGATTCTTAATTTAAAAAGAGAGATACTTTCATTACCTCTTATCATAGCAATCACTAGTTGTACAACTTTAGAACAATTTTAATTATCAATGACTATAATTGTATCAAGTTAGTCACACGTTATCTAGTGGATCTAATTGTTTCACTACTTTCCATCGAGGGGAACTTCTCTTCATATCAAATAAAATTCTTAGTTACCACTAAGCTCCATTACTAGTCTATATTAATGGCCGCTCGGATCCTATCATTAAAATTTTCCATTATAATCACTATCTATTCAACTATGGATCACTAATTTTTAAAACTATGAAAATAATTTCTTGACAATTCACACGTAACATATTTTGAAAGGATTATTCATCAGTATGACAATCATCTACATTGCGTAGATATAAGTCTTATCTAAGTCTATCAATAGAAGCAATCTTGAGGCTTTAAGAATTATTTAGTTCGGAACCTAGCGATAGCTATGTTCACCACAACGAAATATTTAGATATTGGTTGTATCTATGTATTATCCACTTGAAAAGTTATTACTATAATGAGAACACATTCTCAAATATTTGAACTAGTGGGGTTTCAACATATACGTAGTGTTGATCTTAGTAGTCACTATGTTTAGCCATGATAAATTATTTAGAGATTTGTCGTATCTAGGATTATTTTAAAGCCCAACTATTATTACGATGAGCAATAGAACGCCAGCGATCCTTGCACTATTGAGGGTACAGACATGAGAAGTATTTCGATACTAGTGATCGCTAGGGTCAGCCACAACATATTTTTAGAGCTTAATGGTTTATAAGAATCATTAAAAAAAAATAAATATATACTAATTATCATAGTTGTTACTATGATTAACTTCAATGATATACCTATAGCCTAGCGGTTGTTAGGCATCACCACAGAAAACTACTAATGTATTAACAAGAAAATATAAAAATCTTAACAAATAATAACATCCACCTCAAAAACATATTTATAGATTAAGGGAGAGGAGCCAATAATGGAGCATGGACCAATAATGGGGAGGGTAGATGTAAATTCAAGGACTAGTACATGTACATTTGTCACTTAAAATTTGAAAAAAAAAAGTAGCCAATAAAATGAGTCACATCAAACAATCACCCAATCACATGATGCCACATAAGTGGGAAAAAATGCATGACATAATCCCCTACTAATGGTCCACCTTTTTTATTTTTATGGAAAACTAATTTATTTAAATACCTTTAAAAACCAATTTCCATACAATATAAATGCTCAAAAGAAAATATTTAAATTAAAAATTAAAAAATCTATTAAAGGTTTTTTTCAAAATTTGTGGTATTTATATGTGTGTTGTACACCCCTTAACTTAGGGTGCACAACCATTGGCTCCTCTCCCTTAGGGTTTGCAAAACACCATACAATGGACATCAATCATTGACTTAAGAAATTTTTTTTGATACATGTATTCATAAGGGATCAACATTTACTTATGTCTCGATTAGTTCGTTGAAGGATCGTGAACTTACTATTAATGGAATGACCGAAGAAATGTTGTATAAGCACCACTAAGGGATCAAGATATACATTTTTTAACCATGGTGTTCATAGGTGTCACTCCAAAGTAAAAAAATATTAACGTAGTGAGAAAGTTATATCAATATAAGCACTCTTGAGGCTTCAAGTCTTACATAGTTCAGATCCTAAAGGTTGCTAAGTTGATCAAAAATGAAATATTTAGAGATTGGTCATATCTAGGATTTTATTCATAGGACAATTATTATTAGAATGAGAAATTTTTTTACATTATTTGAACTAGTGGGGATCAAGATATACATAGTGTTGATCTTAGCGGTCGCTAAGTTTAGCCACAACGACCTATTAAAACCTTATCCATATCTAGGCTTATTTCAAAGCACAACAATTATTGCAATGACCAAAAGAATGCAAATACGATCACTACCGAGGGGTAAAGAGATAATTATTTCTTATCCTAGTGGTCGTTAGGGTCATTCGTAACATATTTTTAGATTTGAAGGTGTATAGGAATCATTAACAAATAAATATGTGCTTGTTATTCCTTCCTTCCATTACTATGATCAGCCCCAAAGATATACCTATAGATTAGCGGTCGCATTTAGGCATTACTAACAAGACAACTACTAATGCATTAATAATAAACTATATGAATATTAGTGGTCAATAACATCCACTTGGATAAAATATTTTGAACTAAGTGTTAGAAAAACATCATTCAACAGACGTCTCTTTAATTAATTATAATTCTATAATCTACCGTGTCCTTAAATATCACAATGAATGTTCAACACATACGAAATTATGTTCCTAGAAGTATCTAAGATCAGCCACAACAAAATATTTATAATCTTAATGGTCATTATGATCAACATCGACCAAATATTTTAAACTTAGTGTTCAAGGCATCATTCTTTGGACATCTATTATTGAAATGAGAAAAGAGTTGCATTACGTGTTTTCTTCGAGGGGTCACACATTGTTTAGCTCTCATTATTTTGTTCCATGATTTTTTAGAGCCAAATGTTGCACTAGATACCCTTGTAAGGGATCAAGCCTTTACTAGTTACTATTTAATATAAGTTATTGAAAGGAAGATAAAAATTACACATTTTAATTATAAATTAAATCTCAAAATAGATGGTGATCTATAATTAGTTACTAAATGAAGTCTCAAAATCCATGGTATAATTCTAATAAATATAATGAACACACTCTTTGTAGTATGAAAATACACACTCCAAACCCTATGTATAATCTCCCTTGTTATTAAACCTTATAATTTTTCATGATATCACATCTCCTTATTTCCATATGCTTATTTTCACATTAAGAAATAAAATCCATGACATCTTATAATTTTTAGTGTTGATATATCATTAGCTAATTTAACTAAAACAACCAGACCTGTAATTTTAATTTCTAAATGTCGTATATGTCTTTCCATAGCTATCAATTTTCTTATGTAATCAAACAATTATTGTAAACAAGTAAAAAATTATTGTAATCAAACTATTACTATTTCATCTATTGGAAGTTACTATCATTATTTCATTACTAAAATTAAATTTAAAATGACATCTCTATAAAAATTGTCCACTAATGGTCCAAAATCCATAACCAATTAACAACCCTAAGCGAGAAAAATATATTTTCCTCGGCCTTTTCTGAAACACCCATTTCATTCACTTCCAAGTAATCATCGATCTCCATCCCATGTATTTTATGAATAATTTCTCAATCCTCTTGTGAAAAAATATCCATAACATTTTTACATAACTCACAAGCGGGGTACAACATATTTAATAAATCATTTAGGGATTAGAAAAATAATGACAAAAGCGATGTCAAACCCTATCCATTGAGAAGTTTTTGTCGAAGAGTGTTAAATAATAGATAGATTTGATTAGTGGAAGAAAAGAAAATAATGTTTCGTTGAAAAGGATACATAATATTCTACATACATTGAATTTAAAATGTTTGGTAGGAGCAAAGGTGAGAATGCATACCGATTTTTAAGACTTCACAAAAACAAATTGTGCTTATAATTTTGGCAATCAAAGGTTGTGATCTGATTTTCCAATAAATTAGTATTCTTAAAAGTTATGCCCTTACACCAATTTTCTCATATGAAGCTTCACAAATTTAAGTGTCCTTGAAATATACTAATGAATGATAATATATAATTATATGGAATGGACACTTCTAACCGCCACTTTCTTGATGCATGAATTACAAAAGACACGCGGCTTCCATTAATTTTTTTATATTTAATGGCTATCAAAGGACGCACATATTTAAAAAATCGTGTGAACTTTACTTTATTGGTTAATGGCCAATTAATTTTGGGAACCACTATATTAACCATATATGCTACACGTAAAAATTATCAATATTAACAACAATATCATCAAAATAACAACATGCTCAATGTCAATTTTATCATCTTTAGATTACATAGTGAGTATATAAGTATTACATACTTTGACTATACTACAAATTATATGTGGTTCAATTGATGTCTCACATTTTAAATTATCATCTTTCAAATATCGCATGAACTTTACATTATTCGGTTTAATGGCACTCTCAAATATTAACCATTTATGCCACATATAAATAATATCAAAATTATCAACATTATCAAAAAAAAACACCATGTTCATTGGAAATATTATCGTCTATAAATTGCATAGAGAGTATATAATTACTCCACACTTTGAATATACTACTAGTGATATGTGGTTCAATTGATGTCTCACATATTGAATTATCATATTGTCCTCAACAAAAATATACATGTTTACCAACATCATATTTAAAATGTTTTGTTACAAAATAATATCTTCAAATGTCTTTGTCAATGATCTTGGTGGCACCCGTGATGTTGATCATTGGCATTGTTATGAAATAAAAAGGAAGAATGAAAAATAGATAAGTATTAGCTAACTCCAATGCATGATATTTTTTCTTTTAAGATGGAATAAATGATACGATACTATTTTACTTAGGTTGAAAAGAATTAATTTACTTGGGTAAAAAGACTTATGACTTAAAGTTTTACATCCAATATTTTCTCCATTAGCTTTCTCTCTTGTTCCATTCTTTCACACTCTAGTTGAATCCTTCCTTGCTCGATTTATTTCAATGTCTCGGTTGATTATATGCATGTTATTTATGATTACCTCTTTCAAATCTCCATAATATTTTCTTTTTTTCTCGTCACATCTTTTCTCTAAATTCCATTTTTATTCAAAGGGATTTCTATCTTTTCTTCTTCCAAATTTTCAATGTTGATAGAAGGGATTTCTAATTGCCCTCTCATGTATTTTTCAGAAGTAGAAGTGGTTGCATTAACCCTCTTTTTCCATAAAATTTCCAATAACCTTATGTGTTTTCTATGTAATGCGATCTATATCCTCATAGAAAGTCCATGTTAATCTGTGTTTCCAATGTTGTGTTTTCCAATTGTTTCTCATTCTTGAGGGTTTTCTTCTACATATTCATCTTGTATTTGCATTGCTTCCTAGTGAATGTTTTTCCATAAACTTCATTCAAAGCATCTCATTATATTATCCCAATGTTTCTTGTTGATATATCCACGGTTTAAATTTTCATACACCTCTTCGTATTTTTAAATAAATGTTTTCACATCAAATTCTTACCACAACTCTTCTTTGTATTCTTTCATTATCTTCTCTTTGTTTCTATCTCTTTCATATGCATGGGTTATTGAAAATGTTTCTTGTAATTTTGAGTCATCAACATCATCAACAATATATTGAGAGTTTAGATCAATTTTTGAATGTGGAATGAAAGGGACCAATTTTCGTGAACCAATTATATTCTCTTGCAAATTTGAGACACAATTTCCATCTAAGTTGTGCATGCATGAACATCATTTACATGGCAATTGCTTAGTTTGTATTGAAAAAACCATATTGTATGCATAGTTTCTTGGAGTTTATTTGAAACCTTGTGATTTGAAATGTGAAAATAAGGGACATGGTGATATTTTTTTGTCCTAAAAATTTATTAGTTACTATAAAAATCAAAAATG